>JBAIAA010000845.1:0-1348847 GCA_037893245.1 Crossaster papposus
AAATACAAACAATTTTCACAGACTAACACTAACAGATCATAGAAACATTACAAGATGCGACAAAAAACTTGCAATTTACGACATGCGGGCTACGTGCAGCTGTTAAAACAAATTCTGATATATAACAGACCAAACACCTAATGACACCATGCTTTGTTTTCATTTGTGCGCTTTCCTATGTACATTGTCTGGTGTCCTGACTTCGCTCCATATGAAAGTGCTTACAAATTATGTAAACAAAGCCATTACGTCATTACATGTACAATGTATAGGTCCCAGGACAAGTCATCATTGGGCTATTATAACGCAGAGAAATGCATAATGTATGTACATGTACATGTTTGGGATTTTCTGTGAATCAATATTTGCAACATGTTTAATTCTCAAATAAAGTACATGTAGGAAAATATGTAATTCTTTCTCCAAATTACCCAAAATACCCATTATCATATAGAATTTGAGGGTTGACTTTATGTCCAAAACAAAATTGCCTTAGTGAATTTTTAATTACAGCAGCAATGTAACAATGAAATGAAACAGCATCAATAAATAAAACACAGAGTAACAACGAACACCTCCCCCCCCCCCCCCCCCCCCCCCCCCCCCTTCAAAAAAAATAAAAATAAAAAATTCTGTCAAACAATAAGACTTTAATGGGTTTTTTTTTTAAAAACGTCCTACCGTTTGCAGAAATATCCGGTCATTTTTTTCAGGGCAGTAATATTTTTTTTTTTCGGCACGATTTATGACGGATAATTTTTTTATTTTTTTTTAAAGGAAACAAAAAAAAAGATGTGGAAGAAGTGCCAGTCGGCATTCTGGGTCTTTTCAATTAGGCTGCGGAGGTGAGGGATAGTGTCTTTTCTTATCAAGGAAGAGCGAGAGAGAGAGAGAGAGAGAGGAGAGAGAAAAAACGAACGGGGCGAGCAACGGACAGAGGACAGAGCGAACGAAGACAACAAGAGAAGACGTTTGCCCTCCGGCGACATGCGCTCACCCGCATTTTTTACCGGCACGGTAAACGAGTCGCGGCTGTAACGTGAGACCGCAGCCATTGCTGCGAGAAAAGCAGAGAAAGAAAGAAAGGTATAAAAAAATCGGAAGAGACTGAACGACTGATAGAAAATAAGAGAAAAAAAATGAAGGTAAAAAGAGGAAAATTCAGGGGGGGGGGGGGGGGGGGGGGGGGTTTGAAAATAGAAGGATGGCTCCTGTGGCTCTGACCTTTTTATCGTTTCCTTTTGTCTGAAAAAATTGTGGAGGACAACGAACTGGATGGTAGAGATTTATAAGGAGGGGGGAAAAAATGATAAAATTAGGTTTTTAGGACATGTGCACGAATGCTAATTTCTCGGCTCTGTCACGATTAATCCCATAATTCCTTCTTTTTTTGCTTCCTATCTCTCTTTTAAATGACTTAGAATGGTAAAGTCGTTATAAATGGTGCAGTTTTGGGGGTCGTCTTCCAAATAATAAAAAAATTAAAATGTCAGCCAAAAAAAATTCAAGTTGGTTAGGGGGTTGCACCCTGAAAAATAGATTTTAAAATTGAATTGATAATTTTCTAGCATTGTATTTGTTATGAGCTTTTGAATGAGACATCCCACGAAAAGAAAAACCCGAAACGCCAATGCCGAGCAATTAATTAATTTATTAAAATCTTATTTTGAATTGGGAGAGTCTCGCTTCCAATCCGTAGGGGGTACCAGGATGCACAACTGAACTGGAGCACGCAATTGGCGCAATGATTACAAAAAACTTGTTAACAATATGTAAAGGCCTGCCAATGCAACAAAATCAAATTTATTTGTATACAGTACATGTTCTTCCTTCAAAATTCATTCAGAAAAGAAAATCAAAACTTTGAAGAAAAAAACACCACACAACCCAACTTTAAAGGTAGGATACACCACTGGTAATTGCTTGAATTATCATGAATGGGTAGATTTGTAGGGTTGTATTTTATAGTAAATATTATTTAACTGACCTGTCCGAAGTTTTACAATCATGGATGCCGAGAAAAGCACAAAAAACGGCGTTTGTTTTTAACCAGCGCCGAGCAGTTATTCTTATGGTTTTTTTGCAATGGCCGGCCGGCGATCGCAAATTTGTCTTTATTTTTCGGAATAATTACAGGATATCTTGCGCAATCATTTTGCTGGATGCCTAGAATCATTATTTACTTTTAAATGAGTAAGATATTTCGTAATAATTGGGTAGTAAATATTTTTGATATCTGCAAATGGTGTATCCTACCTTTAAGTACAGTATGTTGGAAAATTTCTGACATTGAAATATTTTGTTCACAAAATTATTGTAATCATTTATCAAACGTGTGTACAATGAGATATCTTCATCTTCTATGGATGCAGAATCTCTGCATTTAAATACATGCATGTCCAACTTCAAATTGTTTAATTTAATTTGCTTTAACCCTTTAAACTCAGGCCTGTTTTCGAAGATTTTGTACGTGTTGCTAGTTTGTATATATACAAATATCATTTACAGTGTACAAATCCCATATATTTATGTATCATTGGAAAGCTTACAAATAGGGCTATATTTTGGGGGAATATTTGGACCCCCAGGAGCTTTTAAGGAACTTATTAGTCAGATGTAGCGCAGGGCTGAGTGCAAAGGGTTAATAACTGCATATTTTTCTAGTGCTCAATTAAACAAGATTTGCTTTCACATTTGCATGCCCATAATCAAAAGGAAATTGTGTACACCATCTAGAAATTATAATTTTATATTTTTTGAAAAATCTGTGAATATTAATTACTAAACAAAATAATATTCATGTACATGTACATGTAAAGCAACAAGACTATGGCATAGAAATTCTTGAACTTCATTTTTCACCCACAAACAAAAGCATTGCACGTGTACAGAACAGACAAAGATGCATACTTTTAACAACAACAACAACAACAACAACAACACAAAACGGTGAAAATTTGTGAAAATTTCATGCATTGCCCAACTTGCATTCCAAATTCTTTTTTTTACGACGCTCAGCATAAAATCAAACATAAAGAATAAACATGTGTCGGTTTCTGAAAAAAATATTTAAAAGGTTTTGATTGGTCGGCCATATTTACCTTCGTTTGCGTTTGCACTACCGGATGCGTCTTGCGTTGCCACTGGGGGTTCCATCAGAGGAGATTCCACAAATTCTGTAAAATGCCGTCCAATTCGGACATTAGTTTTTTTGGAACATAACACATATTTTTCTCCTTTTTTTTTCACCTACAAAATCTCATGGTTACATATTCGAATTCACCACCAATTCATCACTTGGTAGTTTACATAGTCTTTTTTTAGTCCTAATTCTTATTTTGTCTAGTATTAAACATTTTACTCAAATGTTGGGCAATTTTGTTGCATGAAAAGTTTATAAATTCCACACATTTTGGGGTAAAAACTAAAAAAACATACAGCTAGAGAATTCTAACCGTTTGAACTGGATCTTAAAAGCATTTAGAAAAATAAATAATAATATTGACTTTTTTAATATTATTTCACTAGAAAGTAGGCACTCATCATTCTATCTAGCAAGTCTACTGATTTTTTTTATAAAATCACATAAAATAATGTCGTTTTCGTCAAATATTCTCTGAATTTCTTTTTCGTTATATTTATCTAAACTGCTGGTTTGAATTTAAACCCAAACAATTCACAGCACGACCATTCCACAGCCATACCCTAGCATTCAGAATTATAACAGATTTGTAGGTACATTAGATCAATTGCTTTTTGTGTGCATGTTTGTGGTTCGACAAAACAAAATTGCTTAAAATCTTGACCAGTTCGCGTTGGATACCGTGTATCCACACAATGTTTTTACTGGAATTCAAAACAGAGGATGCATAAAGACGTCACGAGCAAGGCCGGAAATATCTGTCAGCGACCGGCTCGCAGCGAGCGAGGCCGACAAATATCAGGGTGTAGTACCAACAGATGTCAGCTTGAACCCGTCTCGGATTAAGGTTCGTAAAAAAAAGTATCGCGCCTGGGCCCGGTCAATGTCGAAATAATACCGGGGCGAACGGGAGGTAAGGGTGTACCACAACTAACATATTGAACCTTCTGTGATCACTACACATTTTAAGAAAAGACAAAAAACCTATAGATGCGCAATTTGTTTTGGTCTTGTAGAGGATTCTGCTAGTAACGCATGTAAAAAAAAACAAAAAAACTAAAACACCACTGCCCATCACAAGGTGTGGGCTACTAGAGGAAAGTGTGGAAGGACCAGCCCCTCACACTGAAACAAGACAATCTGATCTCCTCACAGCACAAATAGGGTTGGGATGGGTAACTAGTCCACAGCAAGGCATTAATAATGCCTCTACCCATACTATGTGTAGAAGTGTCATAGCCCAGGCCACGACTTAAATGCTCTAGACAACTAGGCCATTGCACTTCCAGTACTTGTGAGTGCATTGTTTTCTTCAAAATGATATAACTTCAGGCACAATGATTACATTTTCATAGGGTATTCCGTTAGTACCAGTCATAGATTTCACTTTGAGTACGGATTTTCTCGTTATAACCAATAGCTAACTTGTCTTGGGCGATTCCAAATGTCCCTACACAATTTTTTTAAGAAGACAATTTTGTATTTTTGAAATACTTACTTTCAGATGGTAACGGCGCTAGCTGATATGTCGTCGTCGTCGTGGGAACAGACGAGGATGTCGGGCCCAGCGAGCTATTTGACATATAGGAACTGCCGTAGCCCGGCGCTGTGTAGTACTGGTTGAAACTGCCCTGGCTGTACGTTCCATAGGAACCATATTCCCCCTGTAATTTTAAAACAGCGTTCGCATTACTCATTTGTTTTGTTCCTTCTATTCAAATGGTTGGAGTTTCCAACGAGGATTATCAGAATCATAAGCGAAAAAATGTAGGTCTTTAAAATACCAAAAAAAATAAAAAATAATAATAATTATATACATGTTGCACATATTGTGCGTTCTACTTCATCAAAGAACAAAGAACAATGAATAAGTTAAACTTAAAAAACAGAGGTAAATTTGTTGTGAGAGTTGATCAAAAAATTACATTTCTTGACAAAAACTATGTAATATATAAGGTGCCCCCCCCCCCCCCCCCCAAAAAAAAAAGATTATAAAATAAAACCTTTTCTGTGAATATCATTCAGATATTAAATCATGCAATTGTATCCAATTTTTGAAGGAACGATAAAACAAATTTGGTTTCATTAATAATGTTTTCATTTATTCAATCTATTCAAACTGGATTATGTAGGTCTAGCCTTAACACAATGCTTTGCTTACCTGTTGTGTACCGGTACTAGCATTAAAACCCTGGGAGTTGGTTGTGGACGTGTTACTGCTGCATGTGGGATAGGAATAGCTACCACTGCCTGTAAAACTACCCCCTGCAAACAACAAAGGATATATGTGACCGGCTCTACAAAAAGGTGTCTTATGTCTCGAAAAAATGAGATTTAGTTATATACATGGTAAGAAAGCCCACAACATAAGCTTTCATTTAGTATATAATAGAGATCCATAGCCCCTCCAATTTTGAAGACACGACATGTTTACACATTGATTACTTTTTCTGAGTTCAAATTACACAACTGAGAAAACAGGCTTTAAAATAGCCGGCTCTGTTGTACTACAACAGAACGATGCACACACTTTATTCATCAAAATCAACATTTCTTTTAATGAAACCTTAAATTGTAGATATTAAAAATTTCATTCATGACAACAAATCAAAATCACATTTTGATGAAATGTTTACCCTCTCAATGTTGAGCGGGCCATTACATGATAATGCACAGCGTGACTTAAGACACCTTTTTGTAGAGCCGGTCACATACATATATATGTGACCTGCTCCCACAAAACCAGACATAAGTGGGTTGGTTTTTTTAAGTGAGATATTGTCATTTCCATTTTGTACACATCTTCAGCTTTCATTTGGTACCAAAACCACCTTTATACCATACATACTTCCATGAGGATTTTAGTTTGTGACGTATTTGGGAGATAAATTACCACTTTTAGGACACAGTTTGACTCAATAAAAGCATGATTATTGTACTTTCTCATCAATTAAGTTGATTTTTGTTTAACCTAACTGAGGGTTAAAGTACAAATAATAACTAAAAACAAAAATCTATGTCCGCCAGATTTGTCACCCCATTTCAACTTTGACGAGCTGTATCTCGAAATAGCCTGTGCGACTTATGTCGGGTTTCGTAGGAGCGGGTCACATATTTATGTATTCATTTATTTATTTGTTTGTTTAAACGTATTTATACACGGTAACCATTCAACCAAGATTGTTTTTTAAGGGGCCGTGTTGCGTAAAGTAAAAAATACACACAAATAAAACTAATTAATTTAAATCATATGTGAAACAAATTAAAACATTGGTGTGCAAACATAAGAACAAAACTTTACAATTAAAATGATTAAATAAACAAGTTATTATACATGTACTCTTCCAAATAGGCACTTGGGGAGACAAATTAGCGTAAGTGTTTAGGTAATAAGGAGACAGTGGCACTTAGGGAGACATTTCAGTGTCTCCCTAAGTGTCTAGCTACCCTAAAAAACAATATTTGGGAGTTATTTTTGTCCTAGAACGACAGATTTTGGTCTAAATAGCATAAATCTCGAAGATCTTAGAGAATAGGGTTAGGGTAAACAAGTTAGGACTGTTTTAAGTTTGTGTACATCTCTATGGGATTGTCTCCCCAAGTGCCTATTTGGAGGTATGTTAAAAACACATTTATATAGAAACTCATTTATATAGAAACAAACAAAGCAAACACCCCAACAAACAAACACAGATCACAGTAAAATAGGCATTTTAGGAAAACCGACGTTACTTTTTTAGAGTATTATCAAAATAGTGTTCAGGAGGGGGAGAGGGGAGGGGAGCATCGTGCTTTTGTTTTATTCACTGATGCACCTTATCATCTAACTCTTGAGTGATTGGGGCCTTGTAATACAGAGTGGTATTTGAGGCCCTGCATCAAGACCAAGTCCACCACAAGTCCTTCAGTCGCAAGTCAAGTCACTAGCTATTTTAAAGCTAGGATACCGTACACCATTGCAGATATCGAAGAAAAATTACTACCAAATTATTAGGAAATATCTTACTTATTTGACAATTCTATGACAACTGCACTATATATAGGAGGGTTAAATATCCTCTAAAATTGTTCCGAAAAAATTGAAAATTATAAATGCGGGTAAAGCTGCAGGTTGTGGGTTCGAGTCCGGCCTGGGACTATGGTGCATGTGCCCTTTGGCAAGTCACTTTGTTACTCATTGCTTTTTTTCACTCCCAGGAGTAAATGGGTACCTGTTAGGGCTGAGATGGTTGTTATTAGCTGCTTTGCGCTGAAAACGGCAGCATTGAGCTGTATACTCCCCAGGGAGCTGAGATGGTACAGTATTTGGAATGTTTCACTGGCCCAATGAGCAAGGAATAATGACAGCGCATTGAGTACAGTCTTGGTAGATACATGCGCTAAAAAGGTTGACATTACATTTCTGAAAGAGGAAGTCCTTAGCTTTCAAATGATGTATTGTGTGTTGCTGTAGCTTATTCCTAGCCGCCGCTATACTCTTTTGAAATAGCTAAGGTCATGCTCCCTTGTTTTGAGAAAACAGAGTTCAAAGTCTGTGAACCGTGCCAACTATACTATCACTCAGTGCAATTCAGCAGCAAAAAAAAACACTTTAGAGTATTAATTGAGCTATACACATTTAGGATATGACAAAAAATGGTTTATGTACGTAAAAACGTTACAAACTTGAAACCGACCTCCCACTTGAAAAATTGACGTTTTGGACAATAACTCGCTTTGGCCATGTGCATCTTTCTAATCATTTCGTGGTGCCAGGTCACATATAAGAACTGCCTATTTTTATTGTTATTATTATTAAAATGAGATCACTTACCTTGCATTTGATAGTAGGGGCTTTGAGCGGCCGGGCTAGATGACCCCGTGAACCCTGCTGACCCATACGGGCTTAGATACGACCCCTGACCCTGCATTTGTGTCGGGTCGCTTTTTAACGATTTTGAACCTGTAATTAATCACAGAAGACATTCTGACATAATGAACCAAGTTGGTGAGAGGATTAATTAGAAGCTGACTTGGTGATGTCACAGCAAGTATTTATAATCTGCAAATGTGAACACCGATGGACACATTTGAGCCATAGCAAATGTTGCCACCAAAAAAATGTTTTGTGTCGCACATGTACCGGTACATACACTTCGCTCGAAACCTCTGCGCTGACAGAGGACGCTAGAAATGGCTAATCCACTTCACATTAATTTTGTGAATGGAGCACATGCTCACAAAGCATTGTGGGTAGCTTACGGCCTCAGGGTGCATTCGATTAACTCATTCAAGTCGATTAACTCATTCAAGTCGATTAACTCATTCAAGTCGATTAACTCATTCAAGTCGACACGGGTCAGCCCCAATATTTTGCAGTTTTCTCCACTATGCCCTATGCCCAGTTCCGTCTCATTTTGCCAGAACACCACACATGTCATGCACAATATTGATTACCACAGGCAGTTTCATCATCGGCATAGAATCTTTATTATCATCTCCAAGGTTGTCATTCAACACAAGAAACCAGCTCAAATAATTAAAGACAGCCACAAACACACAAAAAGATGATACCCTCTATTTTGTGTCCCAAAACTTTAAACATTATATAATCCACAAACAGAGCTATATAACTTTACACCCTATTAAAAGATAGTGGTTACTGTAAGAAAACAGCTTATAGGATAGGAGGGGGGGGGGGGGGGGGTGAATAAGACAAATCAATTCCATCCACCTGATCAACGTACAGGGCGAGTAAAAACAAAAGCGAAACCCCAAAACAAAAAATATATATTTCCTATTAAAAACAAACTATGAGGCACCAACATTAATTATAAATTGAAAGCCCATTAATAAAACTACATTTAAGTGAGACAATTATTTCAATTGCTTTACCAGTTAAATCTGTATAACGAAATTCCCCTAAAATCAGGTTAGTCTAAAAATGCGATTTCAAGAAGTCTAGTTACACTTGTCTTCAAACATCACCAGCGCTAAAACCTCGGTATAAAAGTACAAACAAATTCACGGTCCTGAAATCTTTAGTATTGTTATATTGTGTACAGTTGTTAAAATGTGTATTCCGTGTCATTTTGTTAATTGTTTCCAAAAAGTCAGAACACACAATAAATTCAATTTTTGGACGAAACTTTAGGATGATTTTGTTTAAATAGTGTTTATTTGTTAACGGGTATAGCCATTTAAATTATTTTCTCACTTAAAAGTACAAAGTAGTTTAATAAATGAGCTTCCAATTCTTAAATAATTTTGGTGCTTCATAGGTTTTTTTATAGCAAATATATGTTGTTGTTTTCAGTCCCGTATTTTTGTTTGACTCGCCCTGTATAATTACTATACCATCCTCGACTCTTTGAAAAACATTGTTTATTAAGACACAAACCATACGATCAACCTACATTGTATCAACCCCTCTCATCAAACTGAAGATGAGCCATATAACGAGTAATAAAAATACCTTCAGTTTTTAATAAAAGCATATTGAGCTTGGCACCAGAGCGATGAAGCTTGAAATGTGGTTATATCGTATCGATTTCACAAGCCAAGCCGAGCCAACTGGCCCGCGTCATGTGATACATGGTGGCCAATCAGGCGTGGTCTTCTGTTTTTTTGTTGTTTTTAATAGGCAAAAACCACCTGTTGCACGTCTGGCTATTGATTGGCGTACACTTGTTGAACTGTGTAGAAAGATGGGGCACCAGGGTTTTTTTTTTTCTTCAAAACGAAGCAATTATTTTATTTTCTATAAAATGAAGGATGGTCCAGATCACTTCAACATTAACCCTACTGTCCTAGGCAGTACACTGTACTCCAAAATACTACACAGTTCTCATAGCCAATGAGAGTACTGCATACAGTTTACCCTACGTTGTATTTTGTAGTCTTAGGTAACGTTAGAGTAATAATATTAAGCACATTTAAATCGGAGCTCCGACATGTCATCCGTTAGATATTATGCCAATTGCGCTGATCTATGGAGTTATAACTTGGTAGCCACTATAATGTGGAGCCAGATGGAAATTTCCCCTTCTCTTTTTGGCGGGTTTTTGCCTATCTCGTAATTCAGAATTGATATCAATGTTTTGGATTCCTTTAAATATCCTTGTACGTCTGTAAATATTATGTTTGTAACTTTCTGTAAATGTTGTATTTATATGTATGTTATTTTATTTAACGATGTATGCAGGGCACCAATGAAAACCAGTTTTAAACTATTTGGGCACACTCTGGGTAAAGAAATGGAATAAATAAATAAATAAATAAACCTAAACGGTTGTATACGCTATTTCTTGTTAAATGTTACCTGTATATTCCACTATTTAATTTTTTGGCTGAAATATTTGTTTAATGGATGGATTTGGAGATTAGTATTTGTATAGCAAATATTCTATTTGTTTTTTGTTCGTAGATGCTGGAAAAACCAAAACAGTTAAACATGTTCTTGTAGTGTGGTTCCCTAGCTGACCCTTCATCAAATGAAACAAAGCAATTTAATAGACATTGGTAAATTGCCAGGTTGGGGAACCAGACTAGCTGGCTTGCGTATGTATTGACCGCCAATCGTGGTCGTCAGACAAAAGAATTGGGTACGTCCACGATTGACAAAACGTCCACGATTCCAAATCGTGTACAAATCCTATGGAGGTCATCCGAAAACGTTAGAGTATAAACAAAAAAGGGAAGACGGTAGGACAATGCCCCGTCCACGATTGGCGGTGTTTACCAACCTATATGTACTCCTTTTCGGACGTGCAACCGATTCTGAACAAAATGTCCCCCAACAATTTCTTTTTTAATCTAATGATGGCCAGCTGACCATTGTTGAAAATTGATACAAAACTTCCACTTTTCTTGAAAACCACAGCACACCAGGTGCTGCGGTTTAACAGGATGCTTGAGTCTTTTATTCACTTATAATTTATTCCATAATAAGTCTTGTTTTATGATGTTTGCAAATGATGTCTACCACATTTAAAAGTAGGATACACCATCGGTAATTGCTTGAATTATCATGAATAGGTAGATTTGGGGGGTTGTATTTCATAGTAAATATCGTTTAACTGACCTATCCGAAGTTTTACAATCATGGATGCCGAGAAAAGCACGAAAAACAGCGTTTGTTTTCAACCGGCGTCGAGCAGTTATTCTTATGTTATTTGTGTTTTTTCACGATTGCCGTCCGGCTTTATAAAGATCATGTCTTTATAAAATTCTATTTTTCAGAATAATTACAGGATATCTATCACAATCATTTTGCTGGATGCCTAGAATCATTATTTACTTTCAGATGAGTAAGATATTTCTTAATAATTCGGTAGTAAATTTTTTCGATATTTGCAAATGGTGTATACTACCTTTAAGCTAGCCACTAGCATTGAAGCAGCTAGATGATAAGTTTTGTTCCTTCTACTAATGTTCTCTCGTGGAATCATGTCACTCAAGAAGACCCGTCCTATTTCTTATTTTATCTTTCCCACCAACTCCAACAGGTGTTTTGCGGTAAAACAAAAATCTGCTTGGGACCGCCCAAGCTTTCCTGTTATTAAAAACTGACAAATGCCGACTGCAAGCTCATTAATTTCCCTGGTGGGAGATGTGAGTGAATCGGGGCGAGTGATGGACAACCAGTGATTAGTCTGCAAAGTGGCATTGATAATTAACAAAAAACAAAAAACAAAGACCGAATTCGTGCAAGAGCCACGTTATTATGTATTGGTCTGGTTCAAATGTACAACAGTCCTGCAGAAAATTCTTTCTAGCATGTTCATTTCATAATGTTCGGAAGGCACTGTTCGGCGACAACCAAAATAAAACGACAACGTCGTGCGGTTTTGGTCGTTATTTTGGTTGCTCTCTTTAGGTGCTTGCCGAGAAGTTCTTGGATGTCAAATTTGGCACAAGAAAGAAAGAAAGAAAGAAGAATGTCGTCTGTAACGCGGCTAAAAATGCACAACTGAAATAAGATTTTATAACTTGGAGACATTTTTGTTAAATTTGTAACCAGTTCGCGCCAGGATTGTTTTTCGACATTGATCAGGCCTACATGTAGGCGTGGGACTGTTTTACACACACCTCGATCCGAGACGGGTTCAGGCCGACATCATGGGGAAAACACCCTAATATTTCCAGCCTTGCTTGCTGCAAGCCGGTTACCAACAGATATTTCCGGCCTTGGTCGTGGCGGGTTTATTCGTCATTCATTTTGAATTTCGTAAAAAAAAATTGCGCGTATACACGTTATCGACGTGAGCTAGTTAAGGAAATTGAGTTGAAGAAAGGAAAAAAAAACAACTGTTTGAAAAAATTGTTTGACGGGAAGATAGTAAATCTTTCCACTTTTGAATACGTGAAGGGGACATGGGCCAGGCAAGCAATCAATTCCATGAGAAGCTCAAGATCTATTTCTCCGGTACCCTGGCTTGGGGGACCAATTGATCCCATCACTATCAAGCACAAGACAGAAGGAGGGAACAGAAAGGTCAGGCCAAAGGAGCCATTTTATTGCTCTGTCAGTGCCCAGTGGCATTGCAACAGCCAGCTTGCCAGATGGCCAGCATCGAGACCGAGATCGTTTTCATCTCGGCAACATTTATTGAAGGTTTTTTTTTGGTATTTTTAAGGGAAAAAGAAAAGAATAGGTCTTAAGAATGTCGTCTTATGAACTGTTTCCAATTTTCTTACCTCTGCCCGACTAGACGCGAGACCAAAACTATGATTAAAGGTATGGTAGACGATTTGTCATTTGTGAATTTTTATCATCGGACTACCAGCAGCAAGAATGCTCTATTCAATATTAGATTTTAGCCCTTCACCGACGTTTATTAAAAAAAAAAACTATACTCAGTGTTGTTCCGAGGGATTCTTACCACTCGACCACCTGACTGGCAGCGGGTTACGCAACAAAATGCTTTATATGATTGAATCGGGCAGTTGTTCTTGAATTTTTTTAATTTTTTGTTCGCAATCACCATCTGGCGATGGTGATTTTATTTCTTTTTATAAAATTTAATTGTTCAGTAAAATTACAGGATATCCGGAGCGATCATTTTGCTGGATGCCTATAGAACCATTATTTACTTTGAAATAAGTAAGATATTTCTTAAAGGTATACACCATTGGTAATTGCTTGAATTATCATGAATGGGTAGAATTGGGGGGTTGTATTTTATAGTAAATATCGTTTAACTGACCTGTCCAAAGTTTTACAATCATGGATGTCAAGAAAAGCACGAAAAACAGATTTTGTTTTCAACCGGCGTCGAGCAGTTATTGGCGATCGCGAATTTTTCTTTATAAAATTCAATTTTTCAGAATAATTACAGGATAGCGCAATGATTTTGCTGGGTGCCTAGAATTATTATTCAATTTCATATGAGTAAGATAATAATTCGGTAGTAAATTTTTTCGATATCTAAAAATGATGTATCCTACCTTTAATAATTCGGTAGTAAATTTTGTATTATTATTATTATTATTATTATTTTCTGGTAATGAAACCAAGGATCCTTCAAAAGCGCTCAAGGCACTGTAGCTCGTAAGCCAGAAGAAACCCGTAGACAGAGGCTGTGTCAGCCAGGAACACCGGGGCAAACCCCTTCTCTTAGCAAAGAGTGTTTTGGGTTCTTTTACGTGCATTATACAATTTTATAATGTTATAATGGGAAAGATATATACACACATTATAAATTATACAACACACGGGACCTACAACTTTACGTCCTATCCGAAGGACGAAGCAATAGTGGTTTAATTGCCTTGCTTAAGGACACACGTGTCCCGGCCGGGATTCGAACTCACGCTCTGTGGAACAGAAAATGGTGTATCCTACCTTTAATAATTCAGCAGTAAAAATGTTCGATATCTGCAAATGGTGTATTCTAAACAATACTTTGAAGCAATTCTTGGTCAAACTACTGGTACATGTAGTATCAAGATGGTATACATCACTAGGCTAGTGACAGTGATGACTGGTCACAAATGCTTCTTTATGCAGCTTTTATATAAAAAAAAAGGTACTGATGCTCTCAAAAACTTAACTCTCTGAGGGTTTCAAACATTCTTTTCAAGCACTGTCCCTTTCATGGAGGGTCTGTAACTACTGACCTCATTTTTGCAAAGTATCCGACCCCTGACCTCTATTTCTGACCTCTATTTTCAAAGGTCAATTGGCAATATGAAATGGGGCATACTGTCAATAATAATCTTATTTTTCCCCTTTTTACTGTTTTACACAGGATTATTGTGCAGCTGTGATTGTTAGTTAAATCTAAGCTACATGAAATTTAAAGGTAATATACAACATTTTTAATAAAAGTGTAATTTTGTGTCAATTTCTAATGATGGTCTTCCATTATTTACAAAATAACTGACTTTTTTTTTTAAAGGTAGGATACACCATTGGCGATTGCTGGAATTATCACGAACTGGTGAATTTGGGGAGTTGTATTTTATAGTAATAATTTTGGGGGTTATATTTTATAGTAATTATTTTTGGGGTTTGTGTTTTTATAGTAATTATCGTTTAACTGACCTGTCCAAAGCTTTCTAAATCGTGGATATTGAGAAAAGCAAGAAAAACAGCATTCATTTTGCAACCGGCGTCGGGCAGTGGTTCTTACATCGATCGCGATTTAAAAAAATAAAATACAATCATTATTTAACTTTTAAATAAGTAAGATATTTCTTAATAATTCGATAGTAACATTTTTCAATATCTGCAAATGGTTATCCTATCTTTAAATACTTGTCCCAAGTTTTCCAAATTTAGTCCACATTTTGTTTGCAATCCATTACACATCAGTAAACGGGTGCAAGACAGCTACTCTGGTTTCCTGACCTCAAACAATTCCATGACTTCTATAATTTACTCAGTTTCCTCTAAAGTAAGGTCAGGGAACCAGACTACAAAGACCTTTCATTTGAGTGGTGTGCAAGTGAGATGGATTATGATCAAACAAGACCCACCTTTAGTCTTTACAAGCAAGTTTGATAACACAAATATTGATTGAGCTGAACTAAAATGCGGTATAAATACGCGCACGCAATGCGTCCATCCCACACAGGATTTTGAAAGTGGACGCAAAACCGCCCTCTACAGTTTGCGCAGTTGATACTAATCAGAATTCTCTTTAAAAAAACGATTCACAAAATATCAAAAAGGCAATGAAGGGGTTGCATTGGCACTACGCGTACGCGCTAATCGCACTAGCAACCGGGCCGAGCGGCCATTTTTTAAGTCAAACAAAGTGCAGACGGTACATATTGCCGTGATTACGCAAAGACCTCATTGGGGGCGCTGTCGTGAAGTGCGACGTGCATGTGACGTCATATGCATGAACTTTATTGAATAGAAGTTGAGTTTTTTGAAAAATTTCACTCACCGTAAGACATTGCTTGGGCTAAACCGTAGGGCGTTTGGCCGGTCTGGCCTGCATACGGGTAACTGGAATTCTGTACACCGAACGACGGCGACGATGACGACGACGATTGTTGAGAAGCCTGGAAGTTGCTGCCCTGGGCCGACGGCGTCGGTACAATGTGTGGGTAGGCTTGGCTGCAACAACAAACAAACAAAAAACAAATAACAAATAACAAATAAGTAAAAAAATGGATAAGCCTTTTCACACTACAGCCTCTCAACCCAACTTTTACCATGGGCAAACCTGCTGCTATAATGGGTTGAGTTTTGGATTGAGTTTTGGATTGTTCAACCCTCGTTTGACACTTGCTTCTTAAAAACTGAGGTTATTTTTATCAGTTAGGAGGGAAGTGGAAGGGGGGGGGGGGGGGGGGGGGCACTGTTGAAGTGCTTTGGAGTGTAAACAAGAGTCAATTTATAGTTTCCAAACTGGCTTGTAGAATGAAACCGTGTAGAAAACCTACAGAGAAAAGAGGAAGTAGCAAAAGAAAGAAGAAAAAGGAAGAAATGAAGAAAAAATCTTAACGAAAACAAAAGCTGTTCCTGATAATACTACTGGGTGATTGTAACATGCACTACATGTACGTTGCATATGTACGTTGCGTCCATACATTACTATCGCGTGAATATCTCTAGGCCAACAGTGGCCAACAGTGGCCAAACGTTTATGTGAAACTCTTCTGAAAATTAAAGCAAGAGCAAATGGTGCACATGTATGCAAGTATTATAAATACAATCGGGAGCCAAGAACAGTAGACTTTGTTGACCGTGTTCGGTATGTTTGTACACAAAAACCGGGAGCCAAGGATGGTGTTCAGTATAACTGGGGAGGCTAATCATCCTTACTCGCAGTTGGTGTGCTGAATTGCGAAGGACGCTGCTACAACGTGGTCGAGCCACTGGCACGTGAAGGAGCCTATGGGAACCGGCCACATCGACTCATATATGACTACGGAACACAGCCTGAGATCCAAAGTGTTTGATTTTTCCCAGAGAGAGAGGAAAACCGGAGGACCCGGAGAAGAACCCTCGAGGCACAGGAGAGAACCAATGCACAACTCTACTCACATATGGTCCGAGCCGGGAATCGAACCCGGGCCACATTGGTGAGAGGCGAGTGCTTTACGCACAAGCCACCCATGCCACCCATAATGTTCGGTATAGCAGCATTACATTGTATTGTGTACATGTACTTGTAATACCCCAACTGAATGCCTAGGGCATTAGGGCTAAATGAGCAAATACCAGCTTGAACTGTAGCTTATTGGTCTTTGTTCAACATGCGTTTCAAGGGTAAAGAGATCCCGAACGAAATAGAGGACCTTGGATTGATTTCAAAAACTGTAACATCACACAGCAAACTGCAAAGATGATATAGATCATTTTTTTTTAAAGGTGAACAACGATCATTTATAAAAACCTCAATCCAGGAACAACGGCCGATAAAGTGTCTTGTCAACAAATGTATTATTTTCACCGGGGATGAGAATTGTTTTAACACGGCAAAAATATAGAGTATCACAAAAAAGAAGTCGGTGAGTCTGTGTAAATGTACATGTAACTTACCCGTCGGCCCATTCGATACCAGTGTCGTCAAACATTTTGTGCCAGAATTTCAGACCGGTGTTATCTCGCCAAAGATACTTGTATCAAAACGAACTGCATATGAACGCCACACCACTTGTGGAATATATTTTGTTTATAGAAGCAGATGCCACCTTGTGATGTGAAACCGTACCGGCACATATGAGACGTTAATGAGGCCTCCCCTCCCCCTATTTCTAATTAACATTCAAAAGCCGACTGACAAGCGTCCAATCGGGCGACACGTTCCTATCTTGTCGGTGGTAGAGTTACTGTTATTTAAGCACAATGACTAGCCAATCGAAACGCCGCGACGGGATCTGTTACACGCCAACTGACCGAACCAGACAAAAAAAGTTGCCAAAAGTTTGTTTGGAATGATATCTCAAAGTCACGCCTCAACGGTTCAGCGAGCACTGTATCAAATTCAGTCAAAATCCACCTGTAGCCGACTGTTTTTTGTATACTTTAATAGCTTTAACGGCCGCTTGTAATTCACTAATTAAATTTTCATCGCGACATCCGAGCATGGATATGAATATGAATTGAGAATGCAGAAGACAATCGGACAAAAGAAACTGACCGTTGTCCCCTCCGCCATCGGCGCAGCTAGTGCTCTGTCTCAGTCAAGCCTACAGGTGCCATATGCAGTTATGTTTTATAGTGACTTATCAAATTTTATGATGTTGATGTCAAAGTACAGGCACAGAAAACACATAGACCGTGGACATGTACATGTATGTACGTGTATATGAAAATGTATACCCCACCTCCCAGACCCCAAATAACATTTTGGGTTCGAAGCTCACTGAAGTTGCTGGCAATGACTGAAAACTGCTTTTAAATTCATCTAGGGTGTTTTTTGTGTGTATATCTACAATGTATGGGGGACAGATAGGGGAAATAATGAGTAAGTCACTAAAGATGGAACACCACTTTTAATTATTTGTAATTCTACTATCCAGCTTTTCTAACAATGAAACTCTGTGCTTTAAGGCTGTTAATTTTCGAATAAATAGTATTCAATATTCGAAACTGCATTTAAAAAAAAAATTTAAGGTATATTTTTGTTTGGGAATACAAAGATACTGAGCTTTGGTTGTTATTTTGGTTGCTCTCTTTAAGTCCTTACCGAGAAGTTCCTGGATGTCGAATTTGGTACAACAACAAAAACAATAACAACAAGCTCTTATAAAGCCAAGTCCACTTCACGGCGCGGCAAAAAAACAAATCAGAACCAGTTCCTGGTTATAAATGCCAAAATGCACTTCAGTCATGTACTGTATAGTCAAAGAACTGCTACAGAAGGAGATAACTTGTGCAATATAAGTGCCACCACAACATGCACGCCTCCTATCCTATCAACTGTAGGATTTTAGGATTCCCAGAGGTGACCCAGAAGTGGGTCAGTCTGGTTTGGGGGCAACAGTGACAGAGAGGGAAGGGGTGGGCCCCATTTGGAAAAGGCATCAGATCAGCTGGCAACGGGTGACAGATGCTAGAGCCTCACACTTGTGTGCATGTGTGGTGGTGGTGGTGGTGGTGGTGGGAGGGGAGGTGGGGGGGGGGGGGGGGGGGGGGGGGTGGGAGGAGGGGCTTCAAACATTATGTTTAAAGCCATTAATGAAGTTTTATAGTTGTGCCTGTGAAAAAGTCTTTGACACCCATACAAAGACAATCACATAAAAATCCATTCATGGTGTTTGTGCTGGAAAAACACTAAAAGAACTCTATTCATTTAGACATTTGGGGTACAGTACACTGTACTACAAAATACTACACAATTCTCATATGCCAGTGTAGTAAGAGTGTAGTAAGAGTTAAAGTTCGAAGTCCTCCGTTAAACGGAAAACGAACGGAATTTCACGAAAAAAACCAAAACAAACATATATTCTATATTAACTGCCCAAAAAATGCATAAAAACTTGAAAAGAAACCTAATAAATAGTTTTCGTAGTTTCGTCTTCAATCCTTTCTAACCAAATATGCACATCGTACCAGAACTGAAGCGTTCACCGGCAAAAACACACGCATACGTGCTGCGACATCATTGGTAACACGCCAGTACAGCAGCTATTCGTATTTCATTAGGAACCAACTAAGTTCGTGTCAAAATGCAAATTGAAGTCTTATTTCCAAGACGCTTTTCGCAGTGCAATCCGTGCAGCGCGCGCGCACGCACAAACGGTATCATGCGATTGAACATGCGACAAGCACGCTGCATGCAGCGCGTGGTTCAAAGCCGGTATTACTTCGCGCTAGGAATGACCACAAAGAACGTATTAAAACCTAAATATTCACACCGCATTCACAACTGCTACACAACCTACTGGGCTTTCACCCTACACACAGTGGTCCCGGTTTGTTGCACAGCTAGGCAAGCTGAAGTTGAACTGAACCCTTAATACATCATTTTATTGATACTCTATGGGTTTTGTGCAGAATCATTTTATAAAAACAATCACTTTACATAAAGTTACCTTACCTTGGGTAATACTGTGAAGGAAATTCTGACTTGGGCTGCCGTAGATTCATATCCAATGAACTTTGACCTCCAACCCCTGAATTTGACCCTAAAATCAAGAGAGAGAAAAAAAAAGTAAACGTGAGGATCAGACAAATGTGGATTTCTGAACCTGTCACTGTACAAAATAAACTTCAATAAAAAAAACCACCAAAATATTGATAAATGTTCAACTACAAATTGAAATTACTATTGGCTGAACAAATTGCTGGTCTTTATGTTTGGGGTTTGAGTTTTACTTTATGCTTAACGGAGTTGGAGAGAAATACATCGGCTCAAATTACAACTTTTTCAAACAATTCTGTTTAATAACGGGTAGTAATTAGTATGCCACACATCGTGTGAGTAAGGTTTAGTTCATGTACGTTGGTGCTCTCATAAAAATACAATGTAAATTGCTTTTATAAACTCCGGTTGGGTACATATGAAGTGTTTATTTCAAAAATATGATATATAAGCATTTTGTTCTTTTTTGTTTAGAATCTTGCTCTCGTCTGGCTGCCCAAAGTCAATTTTGATGGCTGTTAAATGCTTTAGACACATTCTAAGAATCTAATCAAGCGAAAGAAAGTTTAGAAACAGCTACATGTATATTAACTACAGTTTTCATTCATCAACTGTTCATATCAGTGCAAAATGTTCACCCATTTTTTTATATGGATATTTCGCATCTTGGAACTAAACTCTTTACATTTTTATAGTACAGCAGATAGGCGATGGGATTATGCCTTTAATGATACAAGCATGAAATTTGGCACACAGTCAGAGTATGTCATGACAAAGCTATTTGGCTATAGGACCACTGCAGATTTGTCCTTTGAAGAAATGTATGTAGAATAACAGGCAATGGCAGCCATTTTGAAAATATTGAAAACTGCTTGTTATTCTACAGATAGATATTTCTCCAAAGGACAATTCTGTGATGGCCCTTTTGCCAAATATTTAACACGACATACTCTGACCGTGTGCCAAATTATCATCAAAGGCACAATTTCCCCCTGAATATTTCCCCTTTCTGTCCCACTAATTAACCATGGTTTATAGGGCTCTACCAGGGGCCAATTTCATAGATCTGATAAGCAAAAAAATATGCTAAGCAAAAAAATATGCTTAGCATGAAAATTTGTCCTTGGCAAAAACAAGGTTACAGACCAAATTTTCACTTGATCTTTATTGTTTTTGATTGATAATCAGCTGTTTTTTTTGCTTAGCATGAAAAACACGTAGAATTTTGGGTGGTAACCCGGTTTTTAATGAGCAAGAATTGTTGTGCTAAGCGAATTTTTGTGCTAAGCAAATTTGTGTTCTTAGCAGCTCTATGAAATTGGCCCCAGTATGTCACTACATCTACACAATAATCATAAAGTTTGAGTGGAGAAGAAAAAAACTAGATGTTGTGCACAACAACAAAAATAACAGGAGGTCTGAACAAGAGCAATTACGTGTCAAAAACAAATGTATGCATTTGCAGGGAAATGACTAGCAGGACTTAAGCAAAACAATTAAGCAAAAAAAGCATAATCTGTACAGTTAATTATTATGCATTTAAAACATACAATGCCAGAAATTAGTTCTACAAACTGAACACACAAGCGGGAGAGGGCAATGTTGCATATCAGGAGCAGATGAGAGAAACTACAAGCAGAATATGAAGGGAACTCGGTAGAATTATTCAACCCCTTTACGCAGGGAGTGGCTATATTCGGCCGCTATTCCATCCGGAATGCTGCTGTTGTCAGCTGTGCTATATGCATAGAACACGGCAGCTGCCCGCTCGGGTCCATTGTGCAGTGCAGCTAACTGTACAAAGACTGCTGTGCAGTCATGTGTATAATCCGGTGCGGTGAGGAAATAATACCAGCGTCAATGGGTACAAGACTGTGTATGGGATCAGGGAAATTGGTGAATTAATAAAGCTATGACCCGCTAGAGTGATTTACGAGGAACCTTCCCCATTCTTCCAAATCCCAACACCATGATTGGTAAACTCTACAACCATTCTCTTGCACTCCAATTATGGTACATGTAGTACCGTAATTTCCTGCGGTAAAGACGCGTCTTATCCGACTTTTTAGACCACAAAAACATTGATGCGCCTTATCTTTAGGTGCGCCGTATCTGATGTCGCTTGAGTTCAAAGTGACGGTCTTTGTGTGAAGAATTCTACACCGGGTACCTACACCGGGTGGCACCTGGTGTTCTTCTGGGTGCGTTCAAGCATGCGCCTTATATTTTGAATCTCAGAGAAAGATATTATTTGTACACAAAGATAAACATCTTTCAGACATTTTATAAATGTTCAGAATTTGTTTCTCTAAATTGACAATTTCATCCCTGTAAAAGTATAATTAGTTTACTAGTGCAGCACCTACTCCAACAGATTCCAACAAGACATGCAGTTGGATTTTGATGGATTGGGGGCTAGTTAGGGTTTGTGGACCTGTGTTAAGGAGGAAGGGGTTAGGGGTGAACAACATTATTCCATTCCCCATATTATGGACACACCCCCTTTCCCCAAGGCACCTAAAATGTAGGGTTTACAACAAGAGAGATTCAAGTCATTGACAAAAAAACAGAAATCAAAACTCATTTTGAGGTGGATCATGAACAACTCAATATTCGTTGCATAATTTGTTTGTGTTATCTTTTAAATTTTGTAACATAAATTTATAAAAGTAAAAATCTTTGAAAAGCTTCAAACAATTCAAAGCATCCAATATTCCACTTTACACTGCGACGCCCGAATACGTGAAAACCTTTTGTTGGAACGAAAATCATTCACTTGGAAAGACAATCCCATAGAGATGTACACAAACTTAAAACAGTCCTAACTTGTTTACCCTAACCCTTTTCTCTAAGATCTTCGAGATACTATTTAGACAAAAATCTGTCGTTCTAGGACAAAAATAACTCCCAAATATCGTTTTTTAGGGTAGCTAGACACTTAGGGAGACACTGAAATGTCTCCCTAAGTGCCACTGTCTCCTTATTACCTCAAAACTTACGCTAGTTTGTCTCTCCAAGTGCCTATTTGGAAGAATTAATAGACCCCATTATCACTTTTTGTATCATGTGAAAAGGGGAGGTAATGTACTTTTCATGTTTTTTGTTCCAACAAAAGGTTTTCAGGTCTTCAAGCCTCACAGTGTAAAGTTAGCACATTCAGGAATTCAGGAGACTTTTGAGATAATAGCGGGCGCCCCACTAACGCTCGGTTCAGACAGGCATTCCACAGTCGCGCCGAACCAAATGAGTGAATTGAGTCCGACGTCTGAAACAAATAAGGGCGACAAGGCGCGCCAGACCGCGAACGATCGACTGCTGGAGTTGTTAGAGCGACTCAGGAGCGACTTGATTTCAATTTGGTTCGGCACGACTGTGGAACGCCTGTCTGAACCGAGCGTAACCGGTGGTTTTCTATTGTTTTCAGTGACAAGAACAATAGAAAAGGACCGGTTGGCGGGGCGCCCGCTATCATCTCAAAAGTCTCCGATTGCCTGCCCGCTTTAGCTCAAGAAAAGGTACTATAAAAAAGGTGGTGAGTGAGGGTGGATGAGGTGGAGAAAAGGGTAAGGGGAGGTGATTGACAGCAGATCTAGACAGCCAGACCCGCTCACCTGCGTAACCTTCGGGCGGGGCGTTTACGCCAAAGCCACCATCTTGGATCACAGTTGGCGTAGATTGGTCACTATTACTGAGCGGTTCAGACTTGACTACGAAGAGAGACCAGAAATGAGAAGAGGTCAAGAAACAAAACAAAAAAGAAAAAAGGGAAAAAAAGAACGAGAAAGCGCAACGTAAACATGGAGCCAAGCCTTCCACCACGAAAACAAAAAGTAGAGAAAGTTTAAGCAAGCATATACAAACAGTTCAACAACATTTTGTATACAGTGTGACCCCTAAAAAGCATACCTCAACGGACAAGCATACTACCCAAGGGCGGCAGAACATTTGTGACCCGCTCCACAAAAAAAGATATTATATAACATTAAGTTATACACGGTTGGAAAGCCCACAATGTAAGCTTTTATTTGGTATACAATAGAGCTCAATAGCCCCTCCCGTTGTGGATATAATGACATGTTTGCATATTCTTTACTTCCTTCGAGTTCAAAATACACAACTGATCATGAGAACAATTGTTGGCTCTGTTGTACATGTAGAACAACGGAACGATGCACACAAAATGGTTACCTTTTCCATCAAAATCAACATTTCATTTGTGAATGAAACCTGAAACTGTTGGTATTAAAGATGTCATGCATGACAAAAAAGGAAAATCACATTTGGACAAAAATTGTCACTCTCTCAATCCTTTTTTGTGGAGCCGGTCACATTTGGGGCAGGCGGGCATTGGCTCCCCGGTACTAGACTAAAAGAACTTTGATTGTGTTGTATCAAAAAGTTGTTACAGTAGCAGTAGATCGACCAGTTACACAAATTTGTTCAAAACAATAAATCTGTGTATGTTATTTGCACCTGAAACATAAAGTTCTGTTCTGTAGTGTATTATGCTGGAAATTGCCAAGCTGTAATTTGTTTTAAAAGAAAACGGAAGTGTAATGTGGTCAGTTGCGCTAAATACAAAATTACTGTGAATTTGGAAGGAAAACAACCTGAAAATTTCAGCCACGACACAATCATTACTTTACCTGGGTGCGTGTGTCGACCATTTTGAAAATTGTACCGGTAGGTAGCAACTCGGTAAAACTGTTAGGCTTTGTCGTAGTTTGCCAGCGTTGCACCACACGTTACCAACATTGGCAAACATTTAAGCAATGTTCGTGTATTTGGGACGCATCCCAGTTCTGGGCCAAGCTTCTTAAAGTAAATGTTTTTAACCCCCCTAAGAATAACTGGACAGGAAGAGAGAAGCTTACTTGAGGCTGCGGAGTGAACGGAATTCCAACTCTCTGTACTCGTCAACACACTTGTTTCTGCTGTTGTTGCCATCGAGACATGGTTACCTAGGTAACAAGGAATAAGACAACAAAGAAGAAGAAGAAGAAAAATGATATCATATTTTGTAACTTATTAGGCAAAACTATTTAGCATGCAGCACTTATGGTCACTAAATATCACTTAAATTCAACAAAAAAAAACAAAACATTGTATTTCAACAAACAAAATGACACACCCTCCAAATTTATTTTGCAATTAAACAAGTATATTTCAATTTACAATTCTTTTACAATTTGAGGAAATTTGCTTTTTCTCAGTTATATTCAAAATGTCTTTGAATAGAAATGAAGATTTACAATTGTAGTGCTTTATCAGATGCTATAGTAAGAGAATGACAAAACCTGTATTAAATTTATCTTAGGGATCAAAACAATCTTTTCAATCGATCAGATCTGAAAATATAGGTGTCGGAGAAAGCCTTAAAACAAAAATATTATTTGTTGAAAAAAAAAATCACCTCCAAGACAATAAACAGCCCTTTATGTAAATATGTATTGTGCGACATCAGACTCATTTAAGCAGAGTGGGTCACAAAATGTAAATCCCTCCAAAATAAATATAAATCATTGTACATGTACATTACGTTGTACCGGTAAGTACATGTACAGTATGTACACCATCCATTGATACAAGTAATTTTTAACTTCACTCCTTCGGGGTAAAAAAAATAAAGGCAAATTATGGAGCTGCACTGTACTGTATTCAAATTAATTAATTCCCCACGTAAAATCCCTGGCAAAATGAAATGGTTTGGGCTCTGATTAATAGAAGGAAAAAAGCTGAGGCAAATACTACTGGGGGGGGGGGGGGGGGACTCGCTCCCGAGGGAAATCAGACGAGACACCCTCTTAGAAATATTAACAGTTACAATGTATTGGATTAACAACAGGAATGAAGAAAGAAATACAAAAAAGTAGTAGGGAAAAAGAGGCTAGAAAAGGAGTCGCTATTTTTTTTATTATATTTTTTACTGTTGAGTGGCTGTTCTTTTTTGTTATTTTATAGGCCCGAGGTAGGATCAAGATTTTGCGATCCAACAGATCAAAGTTTCATAATCATAAAGAGGTATTTTCTTTTGTTAATGAGCAGGGTTTTAAGCTAAGTGCAGATGAAAAGATTGGAAGGATCGGAGGTGATATTTTGCTTGCGTTTGTTGTGTGTGTGTCCGGGCTTAAATTAACGTCATGAGAAATCCTTTGTGAAGGCATAAGCTACTGTACATGTATGGCAAGTCAAACAAAAATGTCCACTCAGTTTTATAGTCTTCAAAACCCGTTATTTCTACGAAATAACAGATTGTTATTTTTGTTTTAGTTCAGCTCATTTGTGACCCGCTCTGCAAAAATGAGTCTGATATCGCAAAATACATTTTACGTAAAGGGCTGTTTATAATCTATATTATTTACAATAGTTTTGTTTTAAGGCATTTCGGTTTCTCTGACGAATTTTGAGATCTAATCGATTGAAAAGATTGTTTTGATTCCCAAATTTAATTTAATACAGGTTTTGTCATCCTCTTACCATCTGATGAAGTACTACAATTGTGATTTTTTTTTTCAAAGACATTTAACTGCAAAAAAGCAAATTTCCTCAAATTGTAAAAGACCGATGCATTACACTACAGAGTTGTGCTATATACATGTATCAAATGAAAGCGAATTTCCTGCTTTTTCTGACCAACTGTAAAATGTATTTATACATGCATTGATGCATTAATTAGTACAGAAAATGCCATTTTCAATGAATACAAATTGGTTTTGAATGTACAATTAGTTGGCAAAACAATTTGATCCAGAAACAACTCAAATAAAAAATAAGAAATAAAAATATTTCGGATTTTCTGTACTTTAAATGAATTATACATTTTCGGTATAATTTTTGGTACAACAAAGGAACATTATATTTATGGAGAAGATAGAATTGTGTTATCTTTAACTACTCATCTATGATAATTTCTGTCCAATGAGAAGCCATGTTTCACGATCGCCACCCTGGATAACAAAGGAAACCCCACTTACCGTCTGTTCCATTGGTTGTCACAGAGCAGTTGCTGTCTGTGGAGTTGTCATGCTGGGGGGAGTTGCCGTTACCGCTGGAGACTTGGCTGTGTGGACTAGCCAACTGCTGAATTTCCATAGACCTGGGAAAGAGGATGAACACAGAGGGCTTCGGGTTAGGTCTACGGCTATTTAGAGTGCACATTGGAATAATAAAAAAATGAAGCCATAGTCGTAAAATACCTCAATCTGAAGTAGCCTCAATGTTCATGAATGTCAAAGGAAAGAGCATGGATAGAGGATTTGGGTTAGGACTATGGCTATTTACAGTGCATATTCAAATGGTGAAAACTGAAGCCATAGTCGTAAAATACCTCAATCTGAAGTAGCCTCAATGTCCATGAATGTCAAAGGAAAGACCATGAATATAGAGGCTTTGGGTTAGGACTACGGCTATTTACAGTGCACATTCAAATGGTGAAAACTGAAGCCATAGTCGTAAAATACCTCAATCTGAAATAGCCTAAATGTCCACGAATGTCTATAGAAAGAGCATAAATAGAAGCTTGGGTTCCCCAAATGTCAATGTCTTCTAATAATTACAGAGACTCATAATATGTATTCCTGCCAATACAGCACTTTTGTTTGAGAGGTTTTACAGATTTACAGCTAGTAATTACACACCCTTTCACCAAAAAGACAAATCTGGTTTATATTGACAATCAATGAGCATCAAATACAGTAAAACGCAGCAGTACCGACACTTGAAATACACCCATAATGTTATTCCCAATTGGGCCTATAATAATACCACAATAATGTTGAGATTAACAACAAAGTCTTCCCCTCAACAAAAATCTGGAAACTTACACGTACTTAGATCATACATATAAATAGATTGCGCACTTTTCCGTTGTTTTTATATATTTTTTATCTCAATTTCAATTTCATGTAATTGCTACGATTGTCTGGTGCATGCAAGGCCAGCTCACAGCCTCCCACTTAATAAGCAACGCATCTTTCAAATTCTTGACCGTGCAATGGGTGACCAAGTTCAACAATATATCATCGAGACTGACTGTTGTACATGTACATTGATGTACTGTACGTGTACCACACTGTACACACATTGGGCATCCATCACCACTAAGCCCAAGTTTGTTTTCATATTGTGTAAGTGGATGTTGTCAGCGCCATGAACTTGTTTTCGCTACACGCTTAAAGTATGACTATATCAGGTTACACAAAAAAAGAAAAAAAAGTAAAAAGTGATCCATATTTTACTGGGTGCTGATGTAATTGAGACAGAAATTTGTTATTGAATTTGTAAAGGGAAGACAAATTTTTGCTGTCTTCTGTCACAGCTGATGGCAGATATTAAAGGTAGGATACACTATTTGCAGATCTATATAAAAAAAAATTACTGCTGAATTATTATAAAATATCTTACTGATTAAAAGTAAAGACGGATTTCAGGCATCCATCAAAATTATTGCGCTAGATATCCTTTAATTGTTCCCGAAAAATTGAATTAAAAAATAATATTCCTGATCGCCGCGAGAAAACAAAACCAAGAACAACAAGAACAACTGCCTGACGCCGGTTGAAAACGAACATCGTTTTTCTTGCTTTTTTTCACGGCATCCATGATTGTAAAACTTTGGACAGGTCAGTTAAAGGTAGTATACACCATTTGCAGATATCGAAAATATTTACTACCGAATTATTAAGAAATACCTTACTCAATTGAAAGTAAATAATGATTCTAGGCATTCAGCAAAAGGATTGCGCTAGATATCCTGTAATTATTCAAAAAAAATGAATTTTATAAAGAAAAATTCGCTCTCGCCGGACGGCGAGAGCGAAAAAACAAAGATAACATAAGAATAACTGCTCGACCCCGGTTGAAAACAAACGCTGTTTTTCTTGCTTTTCTCGGCATCCATGATTGTAAAACTTTGAAAAAGTCAGATAAACGATATTTACTATGAAATACAACCCCCCAAATCTACCCATTCATGGTAATTCAAGCAATTACCAATGGTGTATACTACCTTTAAACAATATTTACTAGAAAATACTGCCTTTAAGCTTCAAAGACAAATGAAATTATGTAGGTCGCAAATGGAAGATAATATTTTTTTTTTAAATATACATAATTTGCTATTGCGATAATTTTCAGAAATGGATAGGTTTGTGGGGTTATTGCGTAGCAATTATTGTTACACTGACTTGTTTGAGGGTTTGTGTTTGTAGATGCTGGAAAAATCAAGGAACTGATTTTTTTCTAGTAGTCTGGTTTCTAGATCCCACTTAACCAGTTTGCACCGAATGACGTATATAAAAGTTTTCCCCAGATTCAAAACGGATGACGCATAAACATGCCAAGTTCAAGTTCGGAAATGTCTGTAAGCAGCGAGCAAGGCAGGAAATGCGTGGGTGTGCTTCTCGGTACTATCGACCTGAACACACCTCGGATCGAGATTCGTTACAAATAATCCCGCATGTCTGCTCGGTGATGTTAAAATAATACCGGCGCGAACTGGTTAAGGTGAAACAGAGCAATATATAAACGTTAGGAAATTGTTTGGTCAAAGAACCAGTCTAGCTGGCTGGTACCCACATTGATTGCTTACAAAATGCGAACTAACTAAATATGGTACATTGGGGGGTAGTATAATTTAAAAGAAGCCATTTTTTGTCCAATGCGATCAAAATTTATGAAGACCACTTTCCTTGAAAATAATGTCACACTAGGTGCTATAATTTACAGGATGCTTCAGCCTGTCACTCACCAACAGTTCAGTAGGGTCTAGTTCCTAATAATTTGGTAGTTTTGTTTTTTTGATGTTTGAAAATGTTGTATATTCCCTATAAGCACTATGTACAAATTCATTCTCGTTTTTGCTGCATCTGAAACTATAGGGATGAGATTGTGAATTAAAAGATAATTGTCCAAAAATTTGATGAAAAGGTTTTATTTATTAATTAATTTATTTATTACATTTGTTTACCCAGGGTGTGCCCAAACAGTCTAAAAACTGGTTTTCATTAGAGCCCTGCATACATCATTAAATAAAATAACGGTACATATAAATACAGCAACATTTACACAAAAATACAAACAGAATATTTACATACATACAAGGATATTTACAGGAATATAAAACATTGATACTTAGGTATGCATGTACATTAACTTTTAGCAAAGTCATGTTTTACAGCCAGTTCTGATTTACGAGATGGGCGAAAAACCAAAAAAATACTGGGGGGGGGGGGGGGGAAGAGTAGGGAAAATTTTCATCCGGCTCTACATTAGTGGCAACCAAATTATAACTCCGTAGATCAGCGCAATTGGTATAATATCTAACGGATGACATGACAGAGCTCCGATTTAAATGTGCTTAAGGAGTCCAATGTTCGCAATTGTTCGGGCAGATTATTCCAAATATTTGCACCTGCACTCACAGCGAAACTAAAGGTGAACAAATCTCAAACCTCAAGGTCACCCACAAAGCCCTTTTCACACTAGACAAAACTCCCCCCCCCCCCCCACCTGACATAGATTTATGCCACTGTCAGAAGGCTCAATAGCAACAATTTCAACTAATTGAGCAAAATGATTGTAATGAAATGAAACTAAAACATTGAATTTGGCCTTGCGCTGACACAACTCTTTCACAAAGTCAGTTTTGTTTAACTGTAGTTTAGTCCACACTGTTTAGAAATGCGATACGCTGACCGATAATGAGAAGGGAAGTTTACTCTACTGGTACCCTGTAGATAGGCAAAAACAATGGCCTAAAAAACTATAATTAAAACCAAACTGGCATTGTCCTCATTATCATTTCAGATAAATATAACATTAACAAGCTCCAAAATTAATCAACTACAAGCAACTCAGCATTTTTGAAACTACACTTCAGAGAGACAAAGCAATCACCGTTTGTAATCTGAATGCGACTGTCCCAGTTTTAACCCTAACTCCCTACCTGTATTTATCTTACACATAACCTGAACCCTGCAAAATCTTCAAATATTTATTACTGGTGACCACTGCCTGAATCCTGCAAAATACTGCAGTGGGTTTACCATTGAGCTATAAAGCACAGCCAAACATGGAACAAACAGCTGCTAAGTGCCCTATTACAACAAGGGTCTGCACACATGACCCTTGATGTACAATTGTTTCCTATCTTTGACACATAATAACTTACACCTTTACTTGCTCTATGGAGTAGAGCATGAGCAGTGTGAAAGTACAAACTAAAATAACCTCAATCCTCCAAAATACTCATTTGGATAAATACCTAAGTAACCTCAAGATGAGATTTGAAAGTTTGCATGGCGAAAAGGAAATAAGATAGGTAGTTTGCGGTAACGCCATGGTAATACACTTAAGTGAGATGTGTGGTTCTGAAAAAAATAGTTTAGGCCTTATGGCCTGGATCCTGCATTATCCTCCAGTGGCAAAAACCCCAAATGCCCTCAATCCTGAAAATTCTTCCGATGCATCAACTTCCAAGTGACCTCAATCCTGCAAAATCCTGCAATTTGCAATGTGCACATTTTTGTATCAAATACAGACACTTCAATATTGTGTTCTGTCGGTCATCGACATATTTTACATTCATCCTGGCACAAATTTCATCACACATGTACATAGTGATGTACGAATGTTTTGGTGATGGTATCCGCTGCACTATAGATAATAGATATTAGATTGGAACCAGCCAACCAGCCAACCAACCAACCCCTGGGGGGGGGGGGGGGGGGGGGGGGGGGTTCGAGTGTTAAAGAAAGCTACAAATGATAACGCAGAGTGATAACCTCACCCTATTCTGCAAACAATCATGTAAAGTTGTTTTATATGTTTCAGGTTTTGCTTGTACAGTGCCTTATCCAGTTGGTCTATTGTCGCTATAAATGAACAAATGAAAAACAAATCTGATTTTTGTGATTTTTGTCAGGCCGTAACTTGGGAACAATCCTTTTCCACGCCATCCTTGCGGGTGTATTTGTGTCAGGTGGTGTGTACATGTACCTCTGGTTGCAGCCTTTTATAACAGATCGCTACAACTGGATGCACACTTTCAAATTTTCGATGCTTGCACTTCAACAAACGTGATTTTGCTAGTTGGTGCCTAGAAAATGGCGTCATACAACGTCCTCATTCAACCGGAGGAAAATGGTCATGATTAAAAAAACAGAGGACAATCATTTAAAGGTAGGATATACCTTTGGTAATTGCTTGAATTATCAGGAATGGGTGGATTTCGGGGTTGTGGTTTTTTTTTTATGTTGTTCTTGTTTTTTTTGTGATCGCCATCTGGCGATCGTGAATTTGTTTCTATAACAAAATTCAATTTTTCGGAACAATTACAGAATATTTAGCGCAATAAATTTGCTGGATGCCTACAATCATTATTTTTAGTACTTTCAAATAAGTAAGATATTTCTTAAGAATTAGGTAGTAAAATGTTTTGATATCTGCAAATCCTGTATCCTACCTTTAAATGTTTCTTCCAGTATGCATGTCTCTTTGAAATCAAGGCCTAGCCATACATCATCACTATCAACCTCAGATAAGGTACGGTATGTGTAACCTACATGTAAGAATGTTGTACATTTGGATTTTGGCCCTTCACTGATGTGTATTTACACTGTATATACTACTATACTCAATGTTCCAGCTTATGTTTGTGGCACCAACATACTGTACTGCTAATCAGATTTCAACCAAGGGCAAATTTCATAGACCTACTAAGCACCAAAATGAGCTAAGCACAAACAAATGTCTTGCTGAGTAAAAACAGGTTACAAGCCAAAACTCCAGCTTTTTATGCTAAAGCAAAAACCAGCTGAATACCAGTCACAAAAGAAATATTCATAACCTGAAAGTTTGGTTTGAATAAACCCTGTTTTTGTCAAGGAAGAATTTTCATGCTAAGCAATACTTTGTGCTTAGCAGCTCCATAAAATTTGCCCTAGGTCGAGTTGCAAGACATCTGCACGAGAAAGCAGGAGGCCATGGGTTCAATTCCCACCTGAGTCAGTGATTTTTTATTTATTTTAAGAATCCCTCAGGACAAAACTGAATATATCCAGTATAAATACATGTCGTTGGTAAAGGGCCAAAATCTAATATTGAATCTAAGAAAGTTGGTAATTCTTTCCTACTTTTTCTACAAAAGGTACCGGTATCACTTCCTACTTTCCTTTCTTCAATGATTGTTATTTTGTCTTTCTTTTTGGCTGTCCATGGGGGATATGGTGTTTGGATTTGAGTTATACATTTCTTTTGCAGTTTTTTTGGGGGGAGTTGGGAGTTTGACACTGCTGTTATCAAATACTTCAGATTCTGTGGAAATGTTGTGCAACAATTGTGCACAGTTACAGAATCACTGTTATTACCAGCTACTAGAGTACTAGTAGTGTCCGGTGCATTATCCAAGTTGGGTTGCATTAAAAGGTAGTACATGTACAAACCATTTGCAAACATAAAAAACAAATGAGAGTTAAAGCTTTGCATGGTGGAGACTAGAGACTACAGAAGAGGTAGAGTGGTTCTGATAAGAACCGGTGGTTTAATACGGCGTTTCGACCAGTATGCTCTGGTCGTCCTCAGGTGGGGACGAAACTACTAAATTATTATAAAAAACCTTACTTTACTATAAAGTGAATAACAGTCTCAAGCATCCTGTAAAATCACAGCATTTTGTATCAATTTCAAAGGATTGCCAGCCGGCAATCGTTGTAAAAACTTTTTTTAAATCCTGCTCGCAATTTATTGAATTCGTCAGAAGGAAGTCGAGGAACCAGACTGCAAGAACAGCAGTCTATGTTTTTCAAGCTTCTATGAACACAAAACTTTAAACAGGTCAGCGTCATATTATTTACAATACAATATGAATCCCCTGACCCATCCATTTTTGAAAATTACAGCGAAAGCATATTGGAGCCTGGTGTTGTTGCAATACATACATAAACTGTAATTATTTTTCAGCAAGTAGAACATTTTAATGTGTCACATTTAGAAATTAGAATATCACTTTTTCCGGAAATAAGTGTCTGAAATACAATATAACAGTTTGCATTCTTGCAACACACCCAGTAAGAAACTGATTAGGCCAAATACAAAATAAAAATAAAGACACAATTTACAAAACTGTGTTGCAAAATGAACAGAAACAACGGTCCAATTTAGTTGTTTTTTGTTTTGTTCACAATGCTTTGAAAAGGTAGTATATACCATTGGTAATTGCTTGAATGATTAGGACTGGGTGGATTTTGGGGTTGTTTTTTTATAGTAAATATTATTTAACTGACCTGTATGAAGTTTTACATTTATGGATGCCGAGGTAAAAAAAACAAGAAAAACGGAATTCGTTTTTAACCGACGTCGGGCAGTTGTTTTTGTTCTTGTTTTTTTTTGCGCGGCGATCGTAATATTTTAGTATAAAATTCAATTTTTCAGAACAATTACAGGATATTTTGTGCAATCATTTGGCTGGATGCTTAAAATCTTTATTTACTTTCAAATAAGTAAGATATTTCTTACTAATTCGGTAGTAACATTTTTGTTATATCTGCAAATAGTGTATCCTACATTTAACGCTGTACAGTCTAAACAATTATGGTAAAGGATTTGTTTTCTTCCAATTGTTTACAGACAGTGTTTACCAAAGAATCTTCTTCCTATTTCCAGAGTAATTCTTTGAATTTTTTTCATTTTGTCACACACCAATATCCATTGTCGAAAAATCCTGCGTAACTAAATATGAACAACTATGTGTTGAGATTACAGTTTACACAATGTATTTGACTGAGAACTTCAGTTTTGTTAAAACATTTCCATATTTGGTTTGAATTTCACTCTTCGGTTTCGTAAGGCGAATATTCGAAACCAACCTAAACAAAAATTAAGCCTTCCAATTTTTGTGACACGGCTCAAGAAAACAACTGCAACATCTTCCAATTTGCTCCATGGTCTCCGATCGTAACTGCATTCACTTTTTTCGTGTACGATAGTGTTTTTTTTTAGTTAGCCTGCCCGATTGGCTTAATCAGACAGAGATTTTCTATCCATTTTCCTACATTACAGTTCTGGTGTACGAGCCTCCACCTAGTTACGGGGACAGGCTCTTTTGTTTGGAAAAAACAGACCGAGTAGTGGGGACATTTTTCGTTTCCCCATAGCGCGTTGGGTGTTCAGTAAAGGTTAGGGTACTATAATTGGGTTAGGGTATAATAAAGGAAAATGTAGAATAAGAAAAAATAGGGTGATGTTGAAAATTTTAGAATTTTAGAGTGTTCTGAGTTTGAGATTAGAGAGATTTCCCTTAGCACATAAACCCTATGGATTGTCCCCATAACGCAATGTACAAAAAGAATTAGTAGTTTTTTTTGTGTATAAAATACCCAGTGGTCAGTGAATCCTGCAAACTATACCCAGTCATTGAGAGGGCATTTCATGCGACAACTCACTCAGCACTTTTTGTTAGCATGATTGCAAACTGGGTGAGAACTTCCGGTGAAATTCAATAATCGTTACTCGGTTTGAAAAACAAATGGTGATCTAACTTTAGATACATCTTACTTATTTGAAAGAAAACAATGATTCTAGGCTAACCAGCTAAATGATTGCGCTAGGCATCCTGTCATTGTTCCGAACGGCAATCGCAAAAGAAACACCCAAACACACCAAAATATAAAAAGAACAACTGCCAATTTTCTTGCTTTTTTTCCTCGGCATTATAATTGAAAAAAACTTCAGATAGGTCAGTTAAGCCAAAAGGTTAAACGATATTTACAAAAAAATACTACCCCCAAAACCCACCCATTCCTGATAATTCAAGCACTTAACAATGGTGTTTAACAACGACCTTTAACCCTCCTACAATTATAACCATCAGAACCTATAAAAACTACCCCCCTCCTCTCTCATAGCTTTCACACAGGCTGTTAAATCACCAATTAACAGAACACCTATAGTGCATTATACAGTATAACCACCATGGTATAACTATCACAACCTAGCAATGGGGTCTAATAGATAGGGCGACCATGAATGCTACAACTTGCATCAATTCGGGAATACCTTTGTTTTGGTGGAATATGCTTGATGAGTGAACCTGTTAAGTGCATTTATTGTTTAAACTCGGTCCATCATTGGCAGGCTAGGCAGTGCCTGTACCGACCAACCATTTATCTATCAGTCAGTTAAGGCATGGTACTACTGGTACCTTCAGTTAACACAACCATGGAGGTAGGAAACAACTAACTCAGTCTTAAACTGTACTAACATGAGCCCAGTTTTACAGAACTGTTAACACCTGTCACTTGATAGGGCTTGATATACATTTGAAGATAGGGTATATATCTGGTTCTGTTTTGGCACTAGCAGTGGCACTGAAAAGAAGAGGGTTAATTCATTAGCTAATACCAACCGGCCTTCATACACGTTAGGACCATTTTTGTTAATAGCATATAAACAAGAAAACACTCACCAACCCATTCAAGACACTACTAGTCGGTAGTAATCTAGTCCGCAACAACCACGTCTTGGCAGATCGGAGTAAAAGATAGACCTAAAAATCCAAGACAAGCACACATGCGATGTAGCCTACGAAACAACCAAAATCCACCTTGTTGTGTATCTCAGCGGCGAACAGTCACAGTAGCGTTCTTTAACCTCTCCGTGTAACACAACAGGGTTATTAACACACTAAATCGCTGTAAATACCCCAAATAGGGCTTTGGATGGCCATAATAATCAGATACACACAGAGCCCTGCAGAGAAGAACTTAGGCTTTGCACACCACCACTCATCAAGCACAATGATTCACTGCTTGTGTGTATTACTGGATAGAACCATCATGGGTCTAATAGTATACAGTCAGTGATTTCTAGCCTAGTCAATATACAATGATGTACAGTACATGCACACACATCCCATGTACTGTATTAACCTCTGGCAAAAATGGTTTGGGCCAACCCTCCAAATCTGCCACCAACCAATGGGATCGGCTCGGTGCTGTGTCACTGCATAATCTCAGTGATGAGTGGGAGTATAGCTAGCTGGCCACAGGGCCTCAGCTCTGCGGTCATGTCACATCTCAATGGGTTTCTTTTAATTCTCTCCATATCTTATAGTACCACTATACCAGGCACCAGAGGGAAGGAAGAAAAAAAAATAGAGAGAGAGATGTGAACACCCCACTGTGCTCACCACACAATACACTGACAAGTGATGGGAGGTACTGGGCCTAGTTGACCCACGGCCTCAGGCTCTGATTCCTGGTGAGAAATTCAGGAGCCTTGCCAAAAAAAAAGGGGGGACATCTCTCTGTTGCCCTATTGTTTCTGCCTCCTGTACAATAAGGCTGTTCTTTGTTTTCTCTGCCATGTTTTCACACTGTGGCCTTACGATGGTAAGCCATTGAATAAACACAGACACCCACCTGATAAACATTGGTCATTAAAACATTAAGCCAAGAACAATCATGGAACAAATTAGCAAGAGGGCAGCTAATAAACTCAGAAGAGAAAATCCTTTGGAAAGAATGTATAATCCCGATGCCACTTCAGTGGTTGTGTACAAAGTAGACAGAGAGTTGGGAAAAGTATTTCCTTGAACACAGCTAATAAACTCAGAAGAGAAAATCCTTTGGAAAGAATGTATAATCCCGATGCCACTTCAGTGGTTGTGTACAAAGTAGACAGAGAGTTGGGAAAAGTATTTCCTTGAACACAACTGGAAATTTTCTCAGTCCCAGATCCATGTTTTTTTGAAAATGTTTGCACTGATTGACCTTCATTGAGATGATAGGGAAAAAAATGGCATCTGGTTGCAACATTCTTTTTTTGTTTCTTTGGCTTGTAAACAAATTAACTACAGATGATTTGAAAGTTGGTGTCATTCTACATAATATAGATTTCCTCTGAGGTTTATATCTGTATCTGTTCTGATATTGTTGATTTGTTAGTGTCTTGTCTTTTTTTGCTGTAACATGTTTAGGTCCTGTGATTCTTCAAAACTATATGTGAGGTGTTATGACAAAAAAATGACGGAACTGGGCACAGGGCATAGTGGAGAAAACTACAAAGTAATGAAAAATGGGAAATTTATTTAATTTTCAGATTTATTGATATTTGTATTTGTAATCTTTGGTATGCCTACTAACTATAATTTGGACAGAAATGGTACGGAAGTAGTGTAAAAAGTGTTTTTAAGGAAAGACAATTAGAATTAGAAAAAAGGTGGGAAACAAATGTATTACGGCTCTTAAAGGTAGGATACACCTTTGGTTATTGCTTGAATTATCATAAATGGGTGGATTTGGGGGGTTGTATTTTATAGTAAATATAATTTAACTGACCTGTCCGAAGTTTTACAATCATGAATGACGAGAAAAGCACGAAAAACAATACTTGTCGGGCAGTGGTTCTTATGTTATTATTAGGGTTTTTTCGACGGTGATCGCAAGTTTTGTTTTATAAAATTCAATTTTTCGGAGTAATTACAGGATATCTAGCGCAATCATTTTGCTGGATGCCTAGAATCATTATTTGCTTCAAATAAGTAAGAAATTTCTTAATAATTTGGCAGTAAATATTTTACAAATGGTGTAGCCTACCTTTAAATGGATCCATAAAAGTACCTCAAGCATTATCATGTTGAGTTTTTCACCGAACACATACTGCCTCAACTCTTGTCTTTTAGTTAATTAGGGACGGTCTCAAAACGCCCTCGCCCCCACAACTGCCCCACAGCACTCCATTATTTATAACAGCAGAGTAATAAATTGATCAGGTGCTGGCCAGACATCCCTTGATGAGGCTGATGCGGAGTCTAATGGTACATGTACATTTTATATGCACTGCATAGGCAGACTGTTTAAAGTTACAATAGGCCATTTGTGACCCGCTCTATCGTAATCAGGAATAAGTCGCTGAGGCCGTTTTACGCAATTGGCCGTTGAAGTGAACGCATGGGTGAAAATCGTGACCAAGTCGATTTTCTGAACATTGTATTTTTAGGAAGTATAGTTATCACAGATTATTGTCATTAATGTATTGTATGTAAAAACGATCAATAAAGATGAAAATGAAGAGGATTTGTGTGCGCTGTCCGTATGATTTGGTCAATTTTGTTTATTTCAAAGCTGTTTTTCTCGGAATGTTGATTCGGCAAATAAATATACAACTGTCGTCTTCATTATACCATAACTCGTTAACCTAAACAGATACACACGTGTAATGGGTATCATTAGAAAGCTTATAAAATTCCCTTTCTCACCGTGTGCATATCTCAAAAAGTCTTTTTGCGACTTATTCCTGATTTTGATGGAGCGGGTCACATTTGTCAGTTGTGCATTTGTTTTTTTATCATTTGAAGCAGCAGAATTGCTCAAAATCTAATCAATGGTGCTTGACAACAAACCTGGTGAAGTTATAGCTCTGTAAATGTTGTTTATTTCGATTTAGATTTAGATTTTGAACTCAACTACTAATGGATATTTCCAAAAGTGCGTCGTCGCTGAAACGCATTTTTGGACTTCTTTGATTATTTTCCTCCAAATGACAACATGCCAGAAGGAATAATTTCAAAGGGGAGTTTAGAGTCATGAAAAAAAAAAAAATTCTTAACATATCCATTCCCATTATATTCATATATATTTTTTTATTAATTTTTTTTTTATTTTTTTTATTTTGTAGTAAAGATAGGCTAAGCATCGATTGAGGACAAAAATTGTACTAATTCTGAAGTAGTATTAAAAGTTCTAAATAGGAAAAAATGCATTGTTTGAAATTGTGGCAAATATACAAATAAAAGTGGCAAATATACAAATAAAAGTGATAAAGATAAATGGAATTGTGGTTCCCTTGATGGCAAAAGCATTGAATTTGGCACACAGTCAAAGCATGTCATAAGAAAGATATTTGGCTGTAGTATAGGGTCATCGCAGATTTGTCCTTTGAAGAAATATAGGAAGATTAACAAGCAATGGCAGCCATTTTGAAAAATTTGAAAATTGCAAACTTATTTCATTAAACAGCCAGCAGCTAGCGCTACAGCGCTATTACGGGATGGATAAGTTAAGACAATGTGAATAAGTTAGAGTTTTAGTGGTGGGAGAAAAAAAAAATTCTGAAGATCCCAGGAAAAAAATCAACGAAATCAGGCAGGGACTGAAAACCCAATCTACATTGCTACACCACTGAAGTGAAGCAAAATCCATTCACAACTGATGCATGTGCAACGGTCAACAAAACTAGCTAAACCTGATTTCTACATGAACACAAGTGACCTGTCACCACAAAATGAGAGTCAGTAAAGTCGCACAATGTGATTCAGAGATATGGCCATCCAAAGTCAAAATATGAAGGGGTTGTCAATTTTAAGATTTTGTGTAATTGGGAAAGCCCAAGTCCTCCTTTACATATTCCCATTTTTTGGGTGAGATCAGATGATCGAAAACCTCTTAAATTACGCGATTTTTTGTAGTTAGTGTTTGGATTAAAGTCCATTAGTGGTCTAATTAACACGGTAATTAAATATGCAAATCAGGTCCTCGTAAGTATCCCACGTTTTCGAAATTTTAATATCTTGTTGTTTATACAATAGTTTGTATGTGTGGTGAATTTCAAGAAGAAATAATGATTAGAACGTAGACGTTGCTATACTAAACAGAACCTTACTCGTCCTGTTTTGTAATCTTTTGCATGTTTTTGTTTAAGATGTTTAAAGGAAGTTTTTCAATATTTCCGACTTAACTCTCATTTTGTGGTGACAGGTCACAATTAAGATTTTCTATTTAATAGCCAAAACTGTTTTCTACAGTTAAAAAGTCATGCACAGTGGACACGTGACAAGTGACCGATTGCTCACTCATTCCTATTTCAGCACATGGCATTTTTTTTATTTTTTTCGGCTCGGCCGTGAGATCTGTGAAATCGAGCTGCAGTTGTAACACAGTGATATTCGGTTGGCTTGTACGTATAATATAAAACCGCATGGCAGGTTTATTTTTGCAGTCCGTCGGATAACATTGATTGTGTGTTTATACCTTACCTCGTTGATGACTGTGTGTGGTTTTCACTGGCTCCGTCGCTCTCTGTTCTGGCTCTTTTTACCTGTAAACCACACCAAGAGGAAAAGAAAAACGATATAAGCATTGGCGGTAATTCGTGGTTTCAAACTGACACTGCACCACACACACTTATTTTGTCCTAGATACAAGCACCATCTCAATCTCCTGTCTTCTTCCCCCCCCCCCCCCCCCCCCCCCCTCTTTGTTAATTCATTTCCATGAATTCCTTCAGGGCAGTCAACAAACAAATAAACACACCATTTTTCGAATTAAAATGCGATTTCCGCAATTGTGGTAATGTTTCCGAGAATAAGGGAAATCATGAAAACAATGAACTGTTCATTTACACCGAATTGAATATCAGGCGACATGATCTCATTTGTATCTACCTTGAAGTATTAAAATAACATAATTTCACATACAGCACCCTCAGGAATTAACGAATGCCCGAAATATGCAGCTCGCTAAACTTTGATTTCCTTAAAGCCATAGTACACAATTTTTAAGTCGTGCTTTTTGTTATCGTTTGAAGCAGCAAAAGTGCTTAAAATATAAAGAAAGGGGCTTGACAAACAACCTGATAACATTTTATCTCTGTGAATTCTGTCATACTCCGAGAAAACGACATTCACAGACTTTGATTTTAATTCAAAATTTGTGTAGTCACAATTTGAACTCGGCATTCAGGGCGCGTTCTTGTTCAACCGAGACGACATGTGTGTCTGTGCTGAACCACCAATAACAGCGACCACCCGCGCGCGTGCGTCAATCCAATGCTGGCACACACTATTGGCGGATTACAATAAACCAACTAATATTGTAAATTTTCAAAAATGTGTCTCTCAGGCACATCTTTGAAATTGACCTTTTTATATTGTTTTCTTCCAAATCACAGCATGCCAGAAGAAATAATTTCACAGTGAGTTTGGTGTCATTGACATCTTTACAACCAGTAAGCTTTTTAACAGTATTTTGGTTGGTTATTTTTTGGATAGCTGCAAAAGGTATACTTCCGCTTTAATTGATTTTCTATTGAACACGAGCAAAGGGATTCCAACTTCAGGGAACCGTTTATACACAATTAAGTTTTGCCTTTTTTACCCCACTTTTTTTTCCATTGTAACTTCTGACCAAATTTTGATCATTTCCTCTCAGCAAAATGTTAGATATTTTGCTTAGAAGATCTTCGTATTTGTGCCCAGTCTTGGGTCGAAATTACAGCCAGTGAAACATTGCTTTAAAAGGTAGGATACACCATTTGCAGATATTGAAAACTATTTTTTAAAGAAATATCTTACTTATTTGGAAGTAAATAATGATTCTAGGCATCCAGCAAAATGATTGCACTAGATATCCTGTAATTGTTCCGCTAAATTTTATTTAAAACAAATCACAATCGCCGGACGGCGATCGCAAAAAACACACACAAAAAACAAGAACAACTGCCCGATGCAAACTTCGGACAGGTCAGTTAAACAATATTTACTATAAAATACAACCCCACAAAATTCACCCATTCCTGATAATTCAAGCAACCACCACTAGTGTCCTATCTTTAAAAAAAAACTAGTTCATACAACGATCAGATTTCGCACACACACACAAATAAACACGAAAGGCATGTAGGCATATATACTATAGCCAATCTCTGGCCAAAAAAAAAAAAATCCACTAAAAAGCCTGAAAATACGAAAATAAAAGTGTCTTGTCTATGCTCTGTAAAGATATCTAGTTTGATACTTTATCCGATATCTAGCCAAGCATTGCAACACACTCCAAATTAAGGTAGGTTTCGTGTTATTTATTTTTTTCTCTCTTTTTTTCGGCGAGTAGTTTTAAAGGTCTCGTCTGGAAACTGTCCAAATCGTGGTAAATGGTGTTTGCCGTTTCCGGCCATGCGTGGCAGTGCTCATCAAAAGTCTTCCAGTCCCTGAGCTCTTGTGTTTTATATTAATCCACCTTTAACAGCCATTAATGTTTAGGGTGTTGGGGAATAGAGGGGGTGGGGGGGTTTGAAATGGATGCCCGTTGCTAACTCCCTGACGAGGCCTGCTGGATAAATGTCGGGACACGTTCTGGTATTTGCGTACCGAGAGTGAGAGCGAGGCACTGAGGGGTTTGGCTCGGCCGATGCAATGTGCGTTACGTCCCAGTGACAATGCTGCATTAGGAGAGTGTTTGTCCCGACATTGATTGTTGAATGAGGGCAGTTGAGACAAGTCATAGGAACTAGTGTGTGTGTGTGTACGAGCATTTCGTACAGACTGTGGACCTGCGAAACAATTGACGTCCACAGGATACGGGAAGGGGTTATGAATTGTGGACTTGCAAGTGTCCACAGTTCGATTTGCCCTTTCCGAAAAGAAAAAAAGAAGAGCTTTAGGTTTAAGAGGAAAAAATGGGGTTAGGATTATCTGTAGAAAAATGAACAGGAAACTCCCGAGAGGCCCAGAATCAAAATGTGTGGTTTAAAAAATATTCCTGGAAGCAGGTAAATCAATCTGGGGGGTTGGGGTTAATTAAGCGTTAACGTACAGTGGGAATGGATCTCAATTACAGTCAAAACATAAACACAGTTGAAGAGATGATACAAGGACAAAACAGAAAATAAATCTCCTGTAAAGTTTTTTATCTTTACTCGTGCCATTCATTTCATTATCTGTGTCTCTCTCAATGACAAAACTCAAGAAAACAATCTCTATACAGCTTAATTAATTACTTTAACCAGTTCGCGCCGGAGGACGTATATATACGCAAAGTTTTCCCCAGATTCAAAACGGATGACGCATAAACACGTCACGAGCAAGGCTGGAAATGTCTGTCAGCAGCGAGCAAGGCCGGAAATGCGTGGGTGAGCTTCCCAGAACCATCGGCCTGAACCCGCCTCAGATCAAGATTCGTTATAAATAATCCCGCGCCTCGGCTCGTGATGTTAAAATAATCTCGGTGCAAACTGGTTAAAAAACAAACAAACAATACTTTTCCAATAAAATTTAGGGAGACCAATGACTTTAGCACTTCCACCATCTGTACATGATCTTGGAAGTTTTGATTCTTATAAACCAGTTGGCACTGGAGGTCATGTATAGAAGCAAAATTTTCCCAAAACTCGAAACAGATAATGGGTAAACACGCCGCGAGAGAGGCCAGAAAATTCTTTTACTATCCACAAATGACGCATCAATCCGTCAGGCATGGCAGTTTGATTCATCGGACGACGTGTGTTAGATTTTGACCCTTTAACAAAATGAAGATTCGAACCAGCTAGCCGACCCTGGCTAGCTCGGTGGTCAAGTGGTAAAACGTCTGCACCACAATGCAGAAGGTTGTCGGTTCGAGTCCAACCGGAGTCCTACATGTACTTAGAATCTCTTGGGACAACACTGAGTATATAGAGTGTTATAAACACCTTGGTAAAGGGCCAAAATCTAATATTGAATTTACATCAATAATAATTGGCCAATTTCCTCCCTTAAAAATTGGAATTCCCCTGTGCTGGACATTTTTGAATCCCAAAAGGAGTGACTATTTACCCAGAATCTTAATAATGGAGGGCAAAAAAATAAAAAAAATATCAGAATAAGATCATCCTGTTCTCGTCAATTGGACAGAGTGACACAACCCTGCCGTAGGCACTGGGAAGGGCAGACGGATTGGGGGGTGTAGGACAATGGCACAAGGCACTGACGTGAAAGTACAACAAAGTACGGCGACATTAGATGCACTTTGGTCTGACCAAAGTCGGGAACAAAGGAATTTCAAGATGGGAAAAAAAATACTCATTCTCAGCCCAATCATATCAAAGAGTCTGGCTACATTTAGACATAACTCTGACGGCGAAATACGCCCATTTTTAACAAGGCATTTAATGGGGCACCATGCAATACATTTTTCTTTTACAGTACAGACTTTCATATCAAGAACTATTTTACTGGCATATAACGCAAACCCAAAGAGTTTTAATCATTTGTTGCTATCTCCTGAATTATTTCAATAAAACTTCTGTATTTTTACACAAATCAGTAAGAAAAGGTGAAGAAAAAAGGATCCTATTATAAAAACAATAATCAATAACATATAAAAAACTTTCCTAAATCACTAAATTGTACGGTACATACATGTAGTACATAAAAATGAACATGAAAATTCAGCTCAACAGAAAATCCTGCACTGGTAATATGGAATTTTGGTAATTGTTATGAAGGTCAGAACATGCTGACTGAAATGTTGTACAAAATGTGTCAATTAATCTCAGCTGTCTAAAGATGCACGTTATATGCAGAATGTTATCAAATTATGAATCATAACTTCAGTTTAGAACCGGCAATTTATTTTTGTCACCCAAGTTTTCTCACGCTGCCTTTAAAATGCATTCATCCCCGGTAACCGGCAGACATTTCAGGTATTGTCCCAGACTGAAACCAGAAGCTGATGACACAGCTGGCGCCCAACCCAAACTTTCAGTGTTTTCTCATCTTCAGGGGGAGGTGTAAAAAAAAGAAACGAAGACTCGGGCAAATGGGCCGTGGCCATTGGCTCATTAGCCCTCAAAACAGTGCCATCGTGTGACGCACAGCTGGAGGGATGACAAGTTTAGAATAATTACTCACACTTTTAGTTTTCTTCTTTCATATTTGTGTTCCACCCTGTGTTTTTATTTTTTGTCTTTTTTTGGTCTTTTTTTTTTGGGACGAGGTATGAGGAATATCTACGGCATGTCTTAGGGGTTGATAACCTTGCGGAAAGGTTGGATGAGATCATCGATAATGTGTGGTATTCTAAAGATTCTCCTCTAATTTTGAAGTGATCAAACTGAAATCCTTTGTACGAGTAGGTTCTACGAGTATGTTCATTATACCGGTAGCTCATCCTAAGAAACAGTCTTGTGTGTCGAACCACTGGGGCCAATTTCATGGATCTGCCAAGCATAAAAAAAATTGCGTTCGTGAGTAGAAACCCTTAAAAAAAAACTGCTTTTAATTTAGAAATTACTTTTACTCACCTAAGGAAATAAGGAATGCGCCTTCACATAATACTGCATTTCAATACTAATCACTCAAGCTTTAAAATCAGTGATTTGCAATGACAGAGCAAGACTCCCCTTCCCCTAAAAAATCTCCTCCCCCCCCCCCCCCCCCCCTCCCACCCAACCCCCAAAGCAACCATTACTAAGCTGCTGTAATTGCAAAGACATCCTTCCAAAATCTGCGATTTGTGTTCAAAATATGGAATCCATTTCCCCCCAGGTGTGTTATCAACTTGTCTTGGTCCGTACACGGGGTACGCCGCCGGCCCACGAGGAAATTTGATTTGCTGCGACATTTCCTCCGTTACAAGACTTTACAAGCGCAGCCCTAACAAATTTAGTTCTGTGTGACCTGTTTCTTGTCTAACCGAGGGAAACAGCTAGGCGTGGTTTGAATTTCCCACTGTCAGTTCTGCGACTCGTCAAAATATGACAAATATTTGACATTTGTGTGGCCGAGAAAAACGAAGTAAGGGGGAAATAAAAAAGTTTCTGGTTGAGGGCTGAGGTTTGAGTGATAAATACATTATCTGCCGACTCTTGTAATCGGGCATCACAGATGACTTTTAGAGAGTTACAAAAATATCAATAACCCGTTCATAGGTCGGATACGGGCTCAGGTTTTCTTTTTTTACTTGAAGGAAACACATGCTGCTGAGTACCTTAAAATCTGCATCATGGGAATTTAAAATGTCCCCTACTGTGCGACTATTGGGGGGGGGGAAGCTTGTTATTTGGAGAGTGGTATATGGGCACGTTGGGAGTTGATAAAATAAATGGCACAGTATACCACAAAATTGAATTTCTTGTTATAAAGCATAAATGTTGATACGACACTATGTTCCTTACTGTAAATGAAGTAAATCTTTTATCAAGCAGGGAACGCACATTTTGCTTGTCTGCCAAATGATTTGCCAAATAAAGCGTTTGGAATCCAAAAAGAAATTAAGATAAACATCAAAACATGCAAACATGATATTGGAACGAATCTGGTTGGTACAAACCTGGTTAATATAACCTGGTTGGTAATAACCTGGTTGATATAACCTGGTTGGTAATAATCTGGTTGGTAAAAATTATGGTAAAACTATGAATCATAGTATGATCAAAGAAATTGCCAAATCAGTATAGGTGTTTTGACAAACATTGGATCAAGACCCATTTGCCCATTTTATTCGACGTGAGAAGTCGCAAAACTACAAACACTTTCATTTGAGGTACCTCAGTACCTCAAAATGATAAATTCATAATCGCAGAAAACATATTGGCAAATTTGAAGCTGTTTTTAAATGTTATTTGAAGGGAAACAAATCTCCATTTGAGGAATTTACTTCCAAAATGTGATATACGCCTTCTTTAGTCCTGGTCATTTAAAGTCAATTTTGACAGCTAAAACAAAATAAAATTTAAGTTGAGATAAAGCTGCTACACTTTTTTATTCCTAAAACTTTGATAAATATGGAGTGCCGTGGTCTCGTGGTCTGGAGCATTGAATTTGTAATCTGTATGTAAAGCTACAGGTTGTGGGTTCGAGTCCGGCCTGGGACTATGGTGCGTGTGCCCTTGGGCAAGGCACTTTGTCACTCATTGCTTCTCTCCACCCAGGAGGAAAATGGGTACCTGTGAGGGCAGAGATGGTTATTGTGGTTGATTTAGCTGCTTTGCGCCGAAATGGCAGCATCGAGCTGTATACTTCCCAGGGAGCTGAGATGGTATTTGGAATGTTTCATGGGCCCAATGACCGGGGTAATAATAAGCGCTTTGATACACCCACATGGTGGGAGTCTAAAAGCGCTATATAAGAACTAGCATTATTATTATTATTATGATTAAATATGCAGAATTGAAAATATTTTAATGGATATCTTGCGCATTTTGTAACTAACTTAATTTGACGGATTAATTCGGCCCGATGACCCCCGCCCAGCCACTTCATGACAGACTAATTTTTTTTCTTTCCTGGCAAAGAAATATTCCCAGGACCTGCCCATGAAATGTTAGAAGGCACTTCCTAAAAGCTCTTAACGAAGCAGCGTAATTGAATTAAAAATGGCATCCTTGGTAGTTAATCCTTTAGGAAATTAAACACATATCCCGACAAATTTGTACAAGATGACACAAGAATTGTACATGTACTTTAAGTAACTTGTTTAACTATTTGTATTTGAGACTTTAACAAATATCTGATAAAATATGGATAGTGTGAGGCGTTTTGGCAAAATGAGAAGGAACTGGCCACAGGGCATAGTGGAGAAAACGACAAAATAAAGAATAGTGGGTGATCTGTTGATAATGGGTACCTGTGAAGTTTAGAACACATGCGCTCAATATCTTGAGATGCGCTTAATATCTTGAGCTGCTGCAGAAATATTGTTGTTCCTGATGAACAGAGATAATAATTGTAAAGCGTTTTGAAACTCTACATTAGGGGTATAAAGCGCTCTGTAATACCCAAGTCACAATTAAAGCGGAGCCCGGGCGGCGTGTGCGATTTATAGGCATCGGCCGGCGTGTAGAGGTCGGCGAAAGATCGTGCGATATGGCGGTCACAGTCACAATTAAAAGTGCCCCGTACGCTGCCATGACGGGTCAGTTTGCGATGCGAAACGCCGCACCAGGTTTTAAGTCCGAGTTAAAAGTAACTCGATGCCCGCCCGATGCCAAAAAATGATTCGGCAGCCGCAAGGAGTCCCGTGGGGCCCCGGCCGAAAATGCCTAGAAATCCGCCGCAAACTAATCGCAAACCCATCGCAAGCCAATTGTGACTGGGGTATAAGCACCAACATTATTATTATTATATTTTATTATGAGGCACTTTTGAGAAATCCTTGGTTTCATACTAGAAATGTGACTATTCTAGAGCAATGAGGTTACAGTATCAAAACAGAATATAACACAAAACAAAGATGATTACAGGTATTGCATTAAGTTAAATTAGTTATAACTTGGCCTCTTTTACCTCATCGTTTCAACAATCATGTTTTATCTCCTTACCTGCAAATCTACTTTGCTTGGCAAATGCCTACAAATGCATGCTGCACGTTAAACTAGTTTCTACTCTGTTAACTGGGATGTTATAAACTTTGTGCACAAAATTGTGCACAATTGTGCACGTACACATATTTTTTTCTTTTCCTTTTTAAAAATAAATTGCACACGGCAGGAAATCGAACTAGACAGGTGATTTTTCCGGGGAGGAATTGTTTACCTGTATTTTCTTCCTTTTCTGATTGAACAGGAAAAGAAACAAGTACTGGACAGATTTTGAGGTAGATAGCAGTAGCTACATGTTCATTTGTTTATATCACTCAAAAACAAGCATACATACTTAGGCCCCTTTTTAGCAACAGATGACCGATAAACACATCAAGAGCAAGGCCAGAAATTTCAGTCAGCGTCCGGCTCGCAGTGAGCAAAGCTGAAAATATCTGGGTGTGCTACCCACAGATGCTGGCCTGAACTCGTCTTGGATCGAGGTTTGTAAAAATAAATTCTGCACCTGGCCCCAGTCAATGTCAAACAAATCCCAGCATGAACTGGTTGATTATATAGATACAAAAAATCTAAATGTTTTTGAATTTCTAAATAGTTTCTCCCTAAGCTATTTTCAACTTTAAAATAATGTGTGAGTCTAGTCGTTTCCTGGATCTTTCTAAATGTCGCAACATCGAATGTGTAATACAAAGTAATACAGTGCATGACTTTTAATACAATAACAAAAAGCCAGACACCAACTGCCAAGTAAAAGTAAATATACAACCGCAAATACTAAACAAAAACTATGCCACACTGAAACTTTGTCATGCCACTCTTTCTTGTTACATGTAATCGGTGTGTGTCTTGGGAAACGAAGGGAATTATCAGTTTCAGCCAGCTCAGAAACAAAAAGCAATCTTGTGGAAAATGGAACAACAGTGAATCTGGTGGAATCAGTCCAAACTATAATAATAGGAATTGCAGATGGTGTTTTTGATTTGAGTGCGATTTCTCCCAAAAAAAATTGTAGTTTTGGTTTTTACAGGAATGTTGTTGTTTTTTCTTTTGGGAATTTGAATGGGTAAATAAAATTTCAGAGAACTGCATGGGGCTTTACCCGAGTAATACAGATTAATTTTTCTGTTGGACGAGTAGTAATTTTTGTGTGTATTTGAGTACTTGTCAAGAAATTACTCGCGAGTACTTAAATACTTGCCCAGCGATAATCATTCCAACCCCTCGACCGAACGTAGCTATGGAGAGTCGGGGACAAACAGTTCTTTCACGACAAGCATTCTTGGTTGCTATTATTGGTTGGTTCAGTGCATGACACAAGCGTACATATGTAGCCGCAATCGGCTGAATGAGAACGGGCCCAGAATGCCGACTGTAGCAGCAATTCGAATTGTGATCAGACAAAATTGTATCTGAAATTGAAAAATCTCAGAATATTGTTTTCTCAGACTATACGGCATTCACAGAGCTAATAGACTTTGTCAGTTAATTGTCAAGTACCTTTCATTGGATTTGTTAACACTTCTGCTGTTTTACACATATGTTCGTCCCTCCCATTTTGTTTGTGCGCATTCTACTGCGCATGCTAATGCCGAGGCTTTACAGATTTGTTTTTTTTAACGGTCCAATTATTTTTATCTGAAAACTTCGACTTTATTTTCATAGATTAAACGAAGAACGTGCTACTGGATGAAATATAATACATTTATTTTTATTTTATGTACCATTTTGTGTGATTTGACGTTTACAAGAAAATTTTGTTTTAGATCGTCATTTTCATACCATAACAAAAAATGTGTTCAAATTAAGTTGAATTTTATTAAATGTTCTCCAGTTAATCCAGGCATACAACTTATTGTAGAATTTGAAATAGGTACTGAAAAATGTTGGTATGGGGTTTGAAAGTTATTGCAAATAGGTTTGCGCTTGTTAGATAAGTATTATTTTTGTAGCTTCGATAGCTGAATGTACACAAAATTCTGACGTATGAGTCTTTCTTTCTTTCTTGAACTACACATGTATACGGTAGATGCTATTTGCTTTAACTCAAAAATAGTATAATCCTTTTAAACGAGTCTTGATTCACATGGTAGTGTACTTTAGATAAATAACGAAAATGTGTACTAACAAATTATTAAGAAATATCTTACTTATTTGAAAGTAAATATTTTTTTTAAATCACGATCGCCAGACGGTGATCGCTAAAAAACAAGAACAACATAAGAACCACTGCCCGACACCGGTTGAAAACGAACGTCGTTTTTTGTGCTTTTCTTAGCATCCATGATTGTAAAACTTCGGACATGTCAGTTAAACGATATTTACAACAACATATAACCCCCCAAATCCATTCCTGATAATTCAAGCAATTACCAATTGTGTATCCTTCCTACCTTTAAATAATTCTAAAACTCTCACCTCTGAATATCCTGTCAAAAATCACCAGGCCTTTTGTGTGTAAATAATTCTATTTATTACGCTACTTATACTTGTACTTGCACATTTAGCTCGTGCTTTTTTCAGTTCATTAAACTGTACAGGGCTTTGCCGTTTACTCATTCCAACTCATCCGTGATTGATCCCATTATTCAACATGGCATAATGCCCCTCTTGTTCGCCTCAGTTCAACAAACGCCCCACCGCTATTGTCCAAATACAATTATTACGCTATTTATGGTCCCCCAACTCACCCATCAGGCATTTTTGTTATATACAATAACACATTTTGCCATCCATGCGTGCAGACTGTTTACGTATCTTTTATTCATTTTCAGTGAGTTTTTCTTCTTTTTTTAATTATAATATGCTGCGCTTGTCTGTTCCTGGCAATGGTTTAGATCGCTTCATTTGTTAGTAGCCAGGAGAAGTCTGGTGTCCCGTTTCTATTGTTGCTTTTTTTCTGCATTGACCTATGTACATGTATTGTTACCAACTAAATTGGGGATAGGGCACTGCCCGCATTTAACCATGGAGGTATATGTTAATCTATTTTTAAATCCACAATATTTTTTATAAATTCCTTTTCAAATTCTGCAATAAAAAAAAAAATAAAAAAAAATAGAAGAAATTAAAAATATAAGACTACCTTTACTTTTCATTAAAAAATGTCTGTCTTCCATTAGGAAAAAATTGAAAATAATGGAAACCGAAACCAACCAGACCCCAAGCCGACTTTGGGTTGGGTCGAGTCAGTCGGGTTTTATGTTATTACAGTCTCATCGGTTCAGTTTAATTTGCGCTTGTGATTTTCGGGTCAGATTTGGTGAGTGTTGCTACCAAGTTGAAACCCGAAATACCACCCCCCACCCCTAAAAAAAAAATTATAAAAAAATTTAATATTAAAAAAAATTACAAAAATTACAAACAGTGGAAATTCACGTAGTACAATAATATTGCAGAGTCACTGTGCCTGTGAATGCATTCGTACTACCGTGTCAACCCCTGTGCGGTACGATGCACAGACTGTAACGTGTAGACCGAGCACCGGTACGTCAGGTTAGAAAGGATACACATTGAAAAAATAATAACCAACATTTTTGTAGGAAAGATGAAACCATGCAAAGATTGCCGTGTTGACAAGTTATTTGGAATCATTTCTACATTTCATGAAAGCGGCTAATAACCATGCAATGGCCGAATACCAGCCACGAGCACTGTAAATGTAATGGCATTTGGGCTGGTAACCTGATTTCGTCAGCAAATATTTTTGTTATGCTTATAGCACTTATTGTCTATACTTAGTATCTCATGTTTTGTTTTACTTTGTGTTTAGTAGTTTGTGTAACAGATGCATTTTTCTCCACACGGTAAAACAAAAATGTCCTTCAATGTTGATCTAGATTCGGCATCTAATAAAAAATTAATACAAAAAAATAAATAAAGAGAGCTACAGGCCAAGTTGTCCTAGTTTGATTCTGTGCGAGTCCCAGTCTGACAGTTTTGTTTTTACAGCGCAATTCTTTCACAACAGCTCCGAGCTAGAAATCAAGAGAAGAATGGGGTCACATATTGGCGCTGGCTGGCTGGCTGGCTGGCCGGTCGACGGGCCGGCCGGCTTGCATGCACAGGGCCTAGGGGTGAGTAGGAGAAGGGAAAAAAACTGTCCCAATGCATTTTAGAAATGACTCTCTTATTATGAAGAGCCGGGGCACAACATTTAGCGATTGGATTGAAATGGTGGAGAAATGGATAGGTGAATGCTCTACGAGCAGTCGTGGGCAACAGAGTGAATCTCCAAGCAAAATTTTCCGTCGTCTACATCGTTCTAGAACTCTAGGGTCCAAAGATTGGCCTGTTTATCCTGCCCCTTTTGCTTTAATATTTCGGGAATTTCTACTGGAAGTATCATTATTAAAGCTGCGGTATACTTTTGCCAGCTAACTAAAAAGTAACCAACCAAAATATTGTTTAAGAAAAAACTTACTGGCTGTAAGAATATTAATGACACTATGGAATTATTCCTTCTGGCACGCTGTCATTTTGGAAGAAAATGATGTCATTTCCCAAGATGCATCTCAAGATGTGTCTCAGTTGTTATTCACGAAGGGTGTGCACAAGCGTTTCAAAGGATGCACGTTGTTATTGGTCGGTTCAGTGCGTGACGCGCACGAAGAGCGCTGAATGGGCCCCAAAAACTGATTGTGGTCGTAATTAAAAAATTTAATTGAAATATTATAATTTTGTTTTCTCGGAACATGCATCATTCACAGAGATAAAACTTCATCAGGGTATTTATCAAACATGTACTATGTAGATGTCATAGGAATCTAAAGTACAATACAAATCCAGATTAACTTAATTTGTGTTGATCACATTCTTGCGACATCATTTTTTAAAGGGATCGTATACGTTTGGTAATTGGAACCCACTGTTTGTTTCAATCCTATATAGTTATAGCTATATACCATAAAACTAACCTGTAAAAAATTCATTTCAAAAGGTGGTAGCGCTTTTGAGATATTGCCGAAATTCTGGAGCGGTTTTTTCCACGCAGGAAGAATAATCTGCATTGGAATACACACTCTGAGAAACGTCACTGCAGTAACGCTTCTCAGATTCAAATTTTGGGGGATAAAAAGTGATATCTTTTTCCATAACCGCAGTACTTCGAAGTAAAAAGTTTCTAAAAATGCATTATACTATCCAAAGCTGCTCTACTTCTTACCAAGTAAGTTTTTATTGCCATTAATTTTTGGAGTAATTACCAAACGTATACGATCCCTTTAATTCACTTAGACAGTTTTTTTCCCTTATAAATTTACTCAATAACCTGGAATCATGAACCGATAAATCCAGGAAAAAAAAATTTACCAGAAAAAAAAAGGGGGAGGAAAAAAATCTCACAATGTAAAAGCCTTAGGAGAAGCTATGGATAGATGAAATAATCTAAACAGCACAGCGTGTCTCTGTGCTATTACAGCAGTTCATTCATCATGGTCATTGAGGAATTTTAAAAGGTTTTTTCCTACTCCAAACACTCATCTTTTTCCATCATATTTTTTTCCCATCTGTATTTGGGCATCTATCATTATCTTCGCGGGTTCGATATTTAGGTACGTTGGGGTTTGGGAGATGCTGGTTAATAGCTTTTGCTGGGGCTCGGGCCGAGGGCTTGACTGGTGCAATAGAAGCATTAATGGACATGGTGCTGGAGACACTCTCTCTTAGGATTTGCGCATCACTCGCCGGACAGAGTCAAGCGTAGTCCCATTAAAATACCACTCATCTTCTGCACACAGCGCTGCCACCTCAACGGGGGAATTGTTCTCCGCAATCACCCACACTGTGACCATCTGTGCGCAATGCCGTGCCAGGGTCTTCACTGCTCAACACCAGTGTGCACGCTGTTTAGTCAGACCGGCCTAGCATCTTTTCGGTATTTGCCCGGGACCCCGTTTTCTCGCAGCGCAGTTGCTGACTAGACTAATATTTGTGTTTGCCAAATCAATTGGTCAGTTGCAGTCAATCCGCAGGTCCAATTTTCCGAAATTGCAATTGGCAGGCTAAAAAATGAAAAACTTTTTTGGTGGGCTTTTTTTTTTGGGGGGGGGGGGGTTGGATTGTCTTGGGGGAAACTCCCAACAGAGGTTACAGTTTTTACTACCGAATTTTAAAAAAAATTAATCTTATTTATGTTTTGAAAGTAAATAAATGATCCTCGGCATCCAGCAAAATGACGTGCTAAATAACCTGTAATGAAATGGAATTTTATTTAGAGAAGAAAATCACAATCGCCGTCGCGAAAAAACCGAGAACAACAAGAACAACTGCCCGACACTGCTTTTTTTCTCTGCATCCATGATTTTAAAACTTCGGACAGGTCAGTTAAACGATATTTACTATAAAATACAAGTTTCCCCCCAAATCGATTGTCATATTTTTGATGTAAAATTCAATTTTTCAGAACAATTACAGGATATCTAGCGAAATCATTTTGCTGTAAGATATTTCTTAATAATTTGGAAGTAACATCTGCAAATGGTGTATCCTACGTTTTAAATTTAAATTTTTTTTTAACACAGATTTATTACACAAATGGTTTCATTTGGTTTCATAAGGGTGCTGGAATCTTAAAATCTTAAAATGCCACTATTAAAGGTTTTACTCTGAAACATTTTGTTCTGTTTATCATATCAAGCAATCAAATTCATGATGAAAATGGGGGGAGGGGGGGGAATGGGAAAAGCTAGTTCAAGCAGCATCGTGTAAGATGTAGCTCGCAGGCTCCCAATCATTAAGTATAGTTACAGGCAAATCCAATCGAGTTATGAACAATTTTCGCGCCAGCCTGTGCGCGCGCTAGCAACGAGTAACGCGGCTGTCCGCTGCAGACGAGATTTGCTGGCCGGGGGAGTGCTCGCTAGGGAGACAACACCGCCATCCGGGCTTTAAGTGCATAGCCCAGAGCAAGATTTCTCATCAGTGTACGCCGCAATCGTGCTGCGGCGTACACTTGGGCCGAGAAGGTTGCATATTATGGGATCAGAAGAAGGGAAAAGCGCTCCTGAGGCAAGATGCAGCGCTCGGCTGTCAATCACTTCCCCCGTCCGCTGGACGCAAAGAATTTCTTTCCTTTCTTTTTTTCGGGTAGTTATTGTCGTGGCCAGCGCGAGAGGGAAATTGATGATAGTAAACATGGTTGGGCTTACAGTCTGAGTATTAAGATGAGTATCTCGATGTATCACAATAACCAGACAGGAGATGAATACTAAAGCACTGTGCCTCAAACAAAAGACGTGATGTATGAATCCAACATAATAACGGCGTTTAAATCCCAGTATTGATGCCACAAACTGCTTTGCATATGAAACACATGTTGCAGTTGTCTTCACACTGGGGATAAATGTGACCATCTACGACAAAAGGGCTGTTAAGTCGCCAGAGCTTATTTTGAGTAAAGGACCATTAAAATATGTGTAAAACAATAAAAAACTAAAAAATTTCATATTCAGTGTTACTTATTGTAGCTAACCATAAATACGAACTATGTCTTAATGTAATACATAATTTTAAAGCTTATTTCTTGTAGATTTCATTTCTCTGAATATCTCAAAACGCCAATATGCCTACTTTACAGCCCTTTCGTCATGAACAGTCACAATGGCATGCACATGACACAGTAATTCTTCAATGCTTTGATGACAAATTATTTACGATTCAACTTGTACACACTACTCAAAAACTACTTCAAGAGTGACATTTATTTTGAAACTCTCGTTCAGATACGAAGAGGGAAAATGTAGTCAATGTTGCACTGATTTTTTTCTTTAAAAAAGTACAGTAGATCATTTGTCAGGTGCTAAACACGTTGACTGCCTGGCATAATTTCACAAGGCGCCCCCATTTGCAAAACCGTTGTACGCATGCGCAAACGTAATAGGTACTTTTAAAAAAAACTTGAATTTTTTTATTTGAACATAAACAAGTATGTCCTCACAACTGCAAGCAGCGTATTTGTTGCGGTATCAGTGATGCCAGTGTATTTAATACAATACAAAAGCCTTTCATTTTCTACGAGTATAGTCGTAGTGGCAGAATCCGGTACACCCGTTACTTCGACTATACTCGTAGTCGACAGTCAACGTGTTAATAAATAACCTGATGAAGTTTTTGCTACGTGAATGCTGTATATTCCAAGAAAACAATATTCTAAGATCTCAATTTCAATTCAAACATGTTCTTGTTTCAGCCGATTCTTGTTTCAGGAACGCAATGTCACATATGCTCTGCGCATGTGTGTGTGTTCATGTACTTCCAGTACATAACCCCTAAGGACAGAAGCACAATAGGTATAAACAATAGGGGGGGCGTAAGTATTTTGTTGAATGTTGTCCTTGGGTGATAAAGTGTACACCAAGTCTATGGGGTTAGGTTATACAGCAGATCGTACTCCCTGATTCACATACACGATTTTGTCGAGCGATAATTATCCGCGTATTTATAGACACGCGACACATAAATCAATGAACTCGTTTACATTTGCGACAAAGTTGTGCGCCTTATCGCGCTAATAATTTCAAAAGTCAAGCAACCGTCACGTACTTTTGTTCGTTTACACGAGCGCGCGCGTGTGACATTGCGACAAAATCAAGGCCTTGTAAACTGTGGAAAAGGATGGTGCAAAATCTGCAATGGCCCTACATGTATGTAGCCAATTATCTTTTTCGTGACATTGTGCCAAATTGCATGCTTGTATCACCAAAGGCACAGTCTTATCACCCATCTGCAGTACTATTATAAAATGGGAGAAATGTTGAACCGAACTGAATGAAAACCTCTCTACCCAAAAATCAGAATCTCTCGCAATATTTTTTTTTTTTTTTTTTTTGGCATGCCGGACCCATTTCAATTTACAAGTACTCAAACTGGATTTCCAACAATTTCACATACCCTAAGCCCGGGACGATACGTGTAATTCCATTTTCAATTTCTCTTGCTATATTAAAGTGCAACTCGTATCCATTTCAGGGTCCAAGTTCCCCTCAAATTCAATTAGCCTGTAAACACTACCGGATTTTCACTGGCTTTGCTAGTCGAGAACTGTAGTCTATTACAGACTCAAATTTTATATTATTTTTGTATTTTTTATGTTGGATAGCGTGGGCTTGAGCAAGAAAATAAAAGCTATAATTCCCGAGGAGGAAATTCAATTATTTTGGAAGCTTACTTCACTGTAAAGTGGGCCACAGGCTTTGGTGCTCTATATTTCATTGTATTTAGAAGAGCAACTAGTTTAAGAGGTCATGTTCAAACTACGTTATTATATCCGTTTAAAAAAACAGGTGAAAACAAGTATTTTGCGGGGTTAAAACAAGGCGTACAATGTAAAAATTGAAAATGCATTCGGTATGGGCTCCGGGTGCAGTCAAATGAGGGCGCTGTTCACATAGCAACCGTACTTCCCATAGGAGTACATCGCTGGTATTACGTACCACGCTACTCGTTCATTTGATACTCGTATACCAGTGGGATTGCTTTGTCTGTTAGCCGAGTTTTCATTCAGATTATCATAGCGGGAACCAGACTATACACAATTTGCTTTTGCTGTAATTGTAACTGTACATGATTCATAATTTATAGTAAACATTGTTCCATTGACCCCGTTTTTGATGTATTTTTGTTCATAGATGCTGTTCTTGCAGTCTAGTTCCTTGACTTCCTTCAGACGAATTTCAAGAAATTGGGGGTAGAAAATAGTCAGGTTTTTACAACGATTAAAATTGATACAAAATTCCACTTTTCTTGAAAATCACATCACATCAGGTGTCGTGATTTCACAGGATGCTTGAGACAGTGTTATTCAATACAGTCAAGTAAAGTATTTCATAATAATTAATTAGTTTTGTTTGTTGATGTTTGCAAATGGTGTATACTATAGCTGTACCTTTAAATTAAAGTCGGGTAAGATGGCGTCGATATTGACGCCCCCAAGTCTTTTTGCTGAGAGGGTACTTGTGCACGGAAGCCATATGCAATGTACTTTAACATTGTGTTTTTAGAACTTAGGTTTGTCTCCAGCTTTGCCTCCATCTCTAGCTATACAGAATTACATGCCCAAACAAAACACTCTTTACGTTGGCTTCAGTTATAGCAAGTTCATGCGACTAAGCCTGCAGCGGTTAAACGGTTACACGGTTACATTTTTCCTGTTCGGTAAACCCCGCCAATTGTCAACTTTGTCTGGGTATCGTCGGAGCAGGTCACAAATAGTACAATTGATTACATTTTGTATGGACATTTCTGATAGCTTATCTAACATACAGCCAGTCGGCCTATACAATTTGATGCAGACAATTAGCAATCGCAGAACTGCGATTATTAATACGTACTACGCGCACACACTAAATTCCTTGATGAAGCAGCGCTAATTAGATATGCAATGCAGGCCCATGCTTTTTTCTTCTTTTTTCTTCTTTTTAATTTTTTTAATTTTTATTTTTTTAATTGTTGGTTACGGTTAACCGTAAAGCAAGACAACGGTTACACGGTTAATTTGATAACTGCAAACTTGCAGGCTTACACGCAACTGATGCAGAAATTGGACTCATATTAAACCAGTGTACCAAGTAAAAAACGCCTCATCGTTGTGTATTTGTCTATACCGTAATTTCCTGCGGTAAAGACGCGGCTTATCTGACTTTCTAGACCACAAAAACATCGCCGCGCCTTATCTTTCAGTGCGCCGTATACGATGTCGCTTGAGTTCAAAGTGATGGTCTTTGTGTGAAGAATTCTTTGAACGCCGCAATCTTACTCAATAATGCGGTCAACCAATTAGTCCAACTCTCCGGACATTGTGACCGTGTTTCCATTAACAATGCCGCAATGTGTTGATCCCCCTACGACCGTACATGTATGTGATTTAGCACTCGGCAGCGTGCGTAGTCTTGTTTGCAAGACGTTTTTCGCGATGCGGGGCGCCCTCTAACGTACGCCGTAGACCACGCGCGAATTACCGCATCGGTGGCCTACGCGCGCTGCATATACCGCGATTAAGATCGTCTTGCAAACAAGACTACAGCGTGCGCTGCATGACGCGTACAGTACAACAGCGATAAAAAGCTGGCCCGTACTATGTGGCCTTTTTCTAAACGTTTTTTCGTCTACGTTCCGGCTTCATGCAATTCACCATCCGAACTACACACACGGAGCATTCACAACGACTGAAAAAAAGACTAGGGGGTGTCGCAATTAGGGATACCATGCACGCGATCGCTGCATGTGATGTACATGTGCATGCAGTTTATACTGCAGTGATACATGATATCATAGAGCAATGATATGTATCGGCAAACCTCGTGCGATATTGTGACTAGTACTGGTTTGAAGTTTTCATACATTGTTTGCGTGCCAAATAAACTCAAGTACTCAGCAAATTCTTGCTTGGAATAGTGGGATCCTTCTAAGGCAACAAAATGACCCCTTTGTGGCGATGTACCTACACCGGGTGGCGCCTGGTGTTCTTCTGGGTGCGTTCAAGCATGCGCCTTATTCGGCAGTGCGCTTTATCTGTTGACGTTTGAATTTTTTTTGGGTGATTTTAGGGACCTGCGCCTTAACCGCCGTGCGGCTTTACCGCAGGAAATTACGGTATATACCACAGACAATTATCTGTAGCATGTTCATTTCATAATTTTCGAAAGGCACTGTTTGACTACAACCAAAACGACATCGTCGTGCGGCTTTGGTTGTCATTTTGGTTGCTGTCTGTAAATGCTTACCAAGAAGTTCCAAGATGTCAAATTTGGCACAGAAAGAAGAAGAAGAAAAAGAAGGTGTTTATAGCCACCATCTGCGACGTAGCTATAAAAAAGAAATCCCCAAAAAGAAGCCAGGTGGCCGAGATTTCGCAAACACCCTTTGCTTGCTGAAATGCCGGCATTTCCATTACAGCGGTCAGCGTTTAGCATGCCATTTTTGCTGATGACTGCTCGGACTTGAATAAATCATCGATCGAGGGTTTCTGACCATGCAGCACCAATCTGTCTGCTTCAGCTGCAATTCTCCGGAAAAAAGCTTAGGCATATTCCTTTACTTCGGGGTGCCCGGGAAAAGTAGGCCATCTTTGATTCGCAATCATTTAAATTTAAATTCAATTTTGGAAAGGCAAATTCAATTGATAAACTGAGGGCTATTTATTTTGTTCAATTAGGTTTTTTTGAAAGTCTCATACAACTTTGGAGAACAAAAAAGATAATATTTCTGGCAGCAGAAAACAAAAGCTCTACGATAAGCTCTATGATTGTATGGTTCAAATCTTAGACATGTAATGACAAGAATTGCATTTTTATGGATTCGGCCTAAAGTAGCTAAAATATATAAAACTGAGGGTTTCAGAAGTATAGCCTATAGTTTTCTGTGATACCCACCCATGTCCACAGCATCAAACTCATCATTCTGCATGTTCTGTTCTCACAACACTTCATTCTCAATGCTCCATTCTCAGTCAACTATAAGCTCTTGGAAGTACATTTGCATGTGCACCTCAGTGCCCAAAATCCTTTATTGTGTAACTTAGATACTTCTGAAATAAGTTGTTGTAGGACCAAAAAGTAGAAAAAGTAGAAAATAGGAATTTAAAAGAAAAAAAATCAGGAGCAATTAAGGTGATTTGTTTGGGGGAAAAGTTGGAATACACAGCTCTATGCTCAGACAGAGATGGGATCATTGCTGCAATTGCTGTTAATAAATAATACAAAAGCCACACAAACACACACACACATTTTTCCATACATGACATTATGGGGACAATCCATAGGGTTCGTGTGATTATAGAAAATCTCTCTAAACACAAAATCTGAAAATCCCTGCTATTTTTTTTCAACATCACCCTAATTTGTCATCTCCCCCATTTTCTTTAATTATACCCTAACCCAATTCTACCTCTAGAGCCCCTTACTGGAAACCCAAAATGTTATGGGGACACGAAAATGTCCCCCCAACTTGGTCAGATTTTTTAAAACAAAAGAAAGTGTCCCCATAACTATAGGTGCCTACAACGAACACTATAAACATCGAAAAAAAAGAAAAGACTTTGCAATAACAATTAAAATCCACTGTCCCTTGGCACTATAATTACATTGCTTGTTCACAGTAAAATAGCCTAGGAGCTGATCAGTCCATTATCAACAATCAATTACTGGCACCTAATCCCCTTTAATCCCTTAATCCACCTAATCAGTGTGTTTGGTCATGGAGGAATAAAAACACATGGTTTGGTTTAGGTAATTATTCACAACGTCCTGTCTGAACAACTAAAAATGGAACCATCACAGAGAATTCCTCCATGGTACAATAATGAAGCATTCAGGAATTATCTACCCCCATCGCTGTTGAGAGTTGATACGTTACAGCTTCCGACTGGTCAAGACTCGATCATGTGGGAAGTCACTATAACTAACCAGTGTAGCGGTTCTTGTTGTATTTTTCAAGAAACTTATGTACCTAACCCGGTTTTCCCTTCAGCCTTGTTCAATGATTAAAATAACCCATAAGAACATTGTAGAAGAAAATCGTTAACGAGTCGGATTCGAACCGCAGACCTTTCGATCTATAGCTCTCCTCTTTACCAACTATGCTGTTGGCGAGTTGGTTGAGGAAGCCGTTCTTTATAATTCTTTATAGTTCTTTAACGTATATGAGTTGCCATTGCTCTTTCTCATGAATATACATTCACGCACCACCCAGCTCCTGAAAAAAAAAACCGCGAACCGCTACACCGGTTAGTATTAAGTGTCTTCCGATCATGTGGGGGTGTATTAACATGTGATATATAAAGACCGGTGTGATATGAAAATGAGACTCCTGTGAAAATCAAACCCTTCTCAGGTGACCAGTCACACTCCTCATTATTATTTCCACTTTGAGCATGTGCAATACAGTCAATGAGTCCGGATTTCATAGAGTATGAGATTTAAATGTACGCCACACTGGCTTCAAGAACAAGCGAATAAATGGCCCTTGAACCAGCATTGATCATAGCACCATGTAATCCAATGACTAACCAAATAATACAACAGTCCTACATGTACTTGTAACAAAACAGCAGTACGTGTATGTGAATAAAGCATGTGACAAATCCTGATACTGTGCGCGCTATATGCACACGTACAACGTTAATTGTATCGAGCGTGCGAGCATTTTTCTAAATTATGTGTCATCTGTTAACGTTAGCACATTGCACAGGATAGATCAGTGGTCAGTGAGCTCTGTAATAAAACATAATAAACATCGAGGGTCCATTGAAAATCACCCTGATATGACATGGCTAATGTACCATCAACGCATAATGAAGAGACAGGGTACCGTGCGTATCAAGCTAAAATATGGCCCCATGAATGAAAGGTCACAACATTTTGAGCATTCCAACTGTTTATTTTGTTTAAAAAATAGTTAATAATGGAAATTTAAACAGTGTGAGGACTCGGTCTTTACTGCGTGATAACGGACCGGGTTGGGGGATGATCGCTGTTTGGCTTTGTTCATTAAGCAGCTATCCCCCGACCCGGTCATTATCACAGTAAAGGCCGGGTCCTCACACTGTTATTCCCTGGGTTTTTTTCATGAATATTCTTCTCCCACCTCTCTTAAATGTGTAACTTCTTCGCATTGTCTTTTCTTATCCATCCTGTGATTATCATAGATGCTCGTCCAACGAGCGGATAAACCACAGACTAACTGTTTAGTGGTTATTATTAACCCTAACGATCCCCATCCAGCCAAACTCCAACACAAGAGTTTAGTAGAATTATTATTATTATTATTTCTTTTTCGGCAAGGAAACCAAGGATTCCTCAAAAGCGCCCAAGGCACTGTAGCTCGTAAGCCTGAAGAAACCAGTATAGGAGGATGAACGAAATGCCAGAAACACCGGGGCGAACCCCTTCTCTTTAGCGATAAGTGTGACTGGGTTCTTTTACGTGCATGTCCAAGAATCCAGAATCCAGCTGTTTAGTACACAGTTTAATACATATAGCACACAGTGCTGGGATTTGCAAGGATGAGGAAGGTTCCTAGTAAATCACCAAAAGGAGTTAGGGTTAACCAGATTTAATGTCAAACAAATGTTGTACCGTACCAATGTACATGTACGTACATGTACCGGTACATGTGTGCATTTAAATGTACATGGACATGTACATGTACTGATGCATAAGTGTATACAGTCCCGAACAATGGTTGAACTTAAATTATCACCAGTGCAACAAAACTCATAAGTAAACATTACAAAGATTTTTTCTTGTCCTTTTTGGGGACAATTTTTATTTCTTGCTAATAAACGGTATAAGGCCAAGCACATGCTTGACAGCAAAACATTTGGAAGTATTTAGATTTTCGTAATGACTCTTGCTTGCAATTATAACATTTCACCAATTTCAGCCTTTTTTAGGCCCTGAAATCAAAACCATTCATTTTGTTTTACTTCACAAGATGAATAAATCAAAATAAAACCGAGGTCATTTTCGCCCTTTTTATCCACCATACAAACCCCAACCACCCCTATGTTTCTAAAAGCTAAAATGTATGACCCATTGTGTTCTGCAGCCTCACTGCCCCACAGCAAATGGTACGGCCACTTTAAAGCAGATGTGTTCTGCAGGGTAAAAAACAAAATCTAAACATAAGAGGTCTCTACACTACAAGCAGGGACTGAGGGGCTAGGAGCTAAAAGCCTAGACCGAGAGTGTTCAATTTGATTATGCCCAGGTTCTTGATACTGCAAAGGAGTGGTTTAAATGCAGCTAAATTGATAGCATTTGACTCGTAAGGACAGCACCCCATTTGCGAACTGCCAGCGTCTCCCCCACCCCCCAAAAAAAATAAAAAATATTTTAAACAAATATAATAAATTTGAAATTTACAAATATATTTACAAAATAAAAAAATACAAGGTTCTCTTAACCTAAACTTTTTGGGATATAATTTTTTAATTTAAAATTATGAGGCCGCATTCTGGCAAAAGCTGGGCAGAATACGATTCTCCTTACAATAAAACGCATTATTGACATCTAGGAGACACCGCCACTTCTTGCCACCGACCCGACACTCGGTTTCATATCGTGAACTTAGACATTTCACACTTCTTGATGTTCCACGTTGTAAGACACAAAGATACAAACAAAGCCCAATTATGTCTAAGGTAAAATTGCTAAATGATAAACTGCAAAATTCTCAATGTATTTTTGCATATTGTTTGATACAGTAATGTTTTATACAGACTAATGGCCGTTAACTGTCCTTGTAATTATTAAAGGAAAGTTTTTTTTCTAATTTGTCTTGCTGTATGTAAGATTGAAAATGAAAGATTTTTAGTCATTTGACTTTGTGTGGTTTTTTTTAATGAATAAACCACAAATGAATGAATACTGCCACATTATTGCAAGTTACACGTAGCATTTATTAAAAGTTCGCCTTTATCATTATCAAAATAATAATAAGATGGAGAAAAGAGCCATTATTTAGAGTTTTAAGTTTTGTATTTGTAAACTTGACATAATATGCCAACTTTGTTTTCCTTTAAAATGTTTGTATTCCACCAATTTTATACAATATCTTATAACATTATGTGCATGTAGTAGACTCTCAAAGGTTATAAATATGAATACATTTGACAATCAAAATTGTTGTGCCCATTCCATCTGATTTTACCAGAACGCCTCACAACACCACTAAATTTATTTATTTGAAGTTTTTTTGTAATTTTAGTTTGGCAACCAGAGAGCTACTGGTACATGATAAACTGTTCAAATAAATTGTGAAAATTATTGAACTACCAAAAAAAACAAAAAAAAAAAAAAAAAACAAAAAACAGTTGGTAGAGCAGCAGACCGACAATCCGGAGGTCGAAGGTTCAAACCCTTTTCCTGTCAAATTTTGTGTTCAACATTGAAAATAAAAAGGACACCACACAAAATGTCAACTTTGGGATCCACAAATTTATGGCCTGACCAATCTGCCTCGTAGTTGGAAATACAAATGAATATTTCCCCTCTCCCGATGTACAGTGTAATGCTATTAATGTATGTATTGGGGTAGATTCTAAATTATGCGTAGAACGATTTGTATTTGTTGTTACTTTTTTTTCCACTCATTTCAAAACTCAATTGAATTGAAAAGTCTTACTGATTTTTTTTTGATTTTTTTTCTATAAAAAACTTTTACAATAGACGAGCCACAATAACCAAAGCCACCCATTATTCAACTGAGAGGGGGGGGGGGGGGGGGGGGATGAGGATTACCTGTACTTTGTGGAAAATACTTAGCAGTCTATATAATTCCCCACCGCAATAGTCAAGACACTTTTTTGAGGTCACGGCGGCTAAACTGGGCTTTCCTTTGACGAAGCTATATACACGTATAGTAGTTTGGTTTCGGTTTAGCGAGGCATTTTGGCCTGGCTTGGATAATAATAGCTACTATTAAGCAGATTCAGCACAACAAACCCATATTCATGGGATTCCGTGGCCAAAAGAAACACTACACCGGAGCACAAACTTTGCGACAACTACGGATCCATTCGGTTCCCTCTGACCTCCACCTTAAACATGGCGGCAAACCTTCCCTCAAAAGGAGTGCAAATTTGCACTGTGGGTTTCTGTTGAAGCGACTGGGCACGTTCGGAAAACAAGAGAAGAAAAAAAAAAGCGGCGAGTTTGGCAGCAAAAAGTGTTCAAAATGATCGGAAAGATTGTGGAAATTCTGCAAGATAAAGCTGCCCATACAATACACTTAACTTGCAGTACCAAATTTTGTCTTTTTACCAAACAAATAATGTACAAGGCTATATATGCAACACTGCATATTTCTGGTTGTAACAGTTTACAATCACAGCTCTCTAGCAAGGGACAACTGTTTGCAGCAATTGCCTCTGTTTACATCCCTTGGATGATAAAACCACTCAGCCTGTATGCATAACCCAATTCAAATACTCGTAACTCACCGACCACAAAACAGCCCCAAACCAGAACTCAAAGAGAAAAAAACGAAGAAAAAAACAAAGTCTTGTGACATACCGTACCGTACCTACCCAGTCCCAATTTCATTTTGGGCCAAGTAATAGATCATAAGAAACAGCGAAAACAGTATGGATGTGAATGTATAAAGCCGGCCCAATAGTCAATCAATCATGATGGCACGTACAAGTGCACAAGTTTAATCCATCATACAGTTATGTGTTGTTTTTTTTAAATTCTGGTGTGTAAATGTGCTTTTTATGAAGAATTATGTAGCATTATAATCACAGTTGAGAGAAGTGTTTATGTATCCGTCAGCACTGAATTTATGACACAATTCTACAAGGCATTAGGAATCCTAGAAATTTATGTCAGCATATAACGAGTCAACAAAAAACAAAGTCATTCCTAATCAACGTAGAATTTGTGCTGGTAAAATGTGCGAGTGCATGTGCTACCCAGATAAAGTCTAATGTGGGTTTGCTGTACACACTGTCGCTTGGGTCAACCACAAATTTCTAAATGTACTTTAACATGACAACTGATATACAAATGACATTAAATAAAAAGACCCATTATTTGCGTTCACGACATGATTGATTTTTAACAGTAACAACGCTGTTGACATTTATATTGCCGGTAATTTTGTATGCAAAACACCAACCATGTCAACAACTATGCACACGTACATTGTGTATCAAGCTCACAGGCCCCCTATGTAATAAAAACCAAATTACTAAAAGAAATATCAATACAAGTGTAGAACACAATCTTCAAACTAATGTTAAAATACCCTACAAATAGGCTACAATAAACATGTAATTTATTATTAGCGACCTGGTGGAACATATAATGCAGGTTGTACGGTACTTTTAAGGTAGGACACACTATTTGTCTATATCAAAAAATGTTACTACCGAACTATTAGAAAATATCGTACTGATTTGAAAGTAAATAATGATTGTAGGCATCCAGCAAAATGATTTTTATATAAAAAACAAAAACAAACAAGAACATCATAAGAACCATGCACTGCCTGAAACATTACAAATGAATGCATTTTTTCTTGCTTTTCTCAGCATTCATGATTGTACAACTTTGGGCAGGTCAGTTAGACAATATTTACTATAAAATACAACCCCCCCAAGTCCACCCATTTATGATAATTCAAGCAATTACCAATGGTGTATCCTACCTTTAAAAAACACTATCGTAATTATAAGGCCGTGTCCAAACCTCTCGTCTATATGGCTATTGTCTGGGTGTTCGCCCATTACAATTACACGTCAGCAGGCTGACAATAGATGTAGCCGTAGCTCTGGTAGCTCGTTTCGGACGTCAATACTTATGACTTTTGCTCATTATCCAGTTTGGGCCGGTATTATTTTGACATTGTTTTTCAGACCAGCATCTGTGGGTAGCACACCCGGCCTCGTTCGGAGAGAGATGGTCGCTGACAGATATTCCCGTCCTTGCTCATGACGTGTTTTATCCACCATCCATTTTTTTATCCCGGGAAAAACTTTGCATGTATACACGGCGTCCATTGCGAACTGGTTAAGAACACAAGCATGGGTACATGTAGCTAGAGTCTTGGAGAGTTCATAACAATAACTAAAATTAGGATTTTGAAAACTTGACTGCAGAATTTTCCAGCCACATCAAAGGTCAAATACTATAATTTATATGGGAATTCATGACATAACAAACTGTGAAACATGCTACAGCTGAATGGTTTATGTTTATACAGAGAAGCACGCTTGATGAATTTAGTGGGACACTGCATGTACCCTTTCTTGCCCTGTTTCTCCCTGGGATGGGGCTTTTAGCTTGGGGCCTGAATTGAGCACAGATCCCTGTGGTTGTGCAGCATGATAGATTAATCATTGCCAATCAAGACCTATATGCTAGGAGGCTTGTTAACACTTCATCCATCATTGTCAACATACATGCATCACATTGGGGGAGAGGATGGGGGGGGGGAGAGACTCATCAAACGGAATCACAAAATTCAACTTAAACAAATATTGCCCCAGAAATATAAGGTGGAGAGAGGGGAGAATGTGTTTACCTTGTGAATACAGCAATCTCTGGCAATCAGCTTCGGCTGGTGCAGGGCTGAAGCATGTATCATAGTGGGGTTGTCCCAGCCAGAGATGCGATCTGTGGTTATCCGTCACAATATTGAAGAACGGATTGAAGGACAGCCAGGGCAGGAATAAAAAATAAAAAAAAGTCCACGAAATCCGGGTTTAATTGAGCAGAAAGAAGTCACATTGTGTTTTGAAGTGTGATAAACCACACACGTGACAATCCACACATGCTAGATGTGAGATGTTTTTTTCCTCTTTTTTCGGTTTTTTTTTCTTTTTCCGTTGGTCTGGTTGTGATTGAAAGTGCCAGGCGGGGAGCTAATCGCCTCACAAAGCTTCCATTGGGGGGCGCGACAATTGGTTATTAACACTGGTCACAATGTAGCATTCAAAGGGAGAGGATAATGCCTTGCCCTGGCCAAGTCACTCAGTGTACACACACACACACACACCGCCACAGTGCAGACTAGGGTACAGTATGTCCCCTCAACCTGCCTCACACACTACCTATTATGCGGTTAGCTTAGCCACGCCGACCCCCCCCCCCCCCCCCCCCTAAACCCAGAGACACACACATTAACGCACGCACACACACCATGCTCAAGATTGTTCCTTTGGTCTCTCTCATGAACCCAGACCTTAACAATAACCCCCACGAAAATTTAATTACCGCAGTCCTAGGAGATGATAAATATTTTCGTCGTGGGTGCAAAAGGGGGGGGGGGGGGGATGGAACAGGACTGAAATCAATAAAGCATTGTCGCACTGGTAGATTCAAACACCGAAGGATGGAAAAAGGGTTGGAGAGCTGGAGTAGAGAGCGCCTCTGGGCTGTACATACTAGCATGGCTAGAAAAGGCGTACATAATTACCACCTTGGCCCTTAAGGCGGTGTTTTTTTTGGTTTGGTCAGGCTCCCGTGTTTTTTTTTTTTTCTCTGTGTCTGTCTGTGCTACCTCTGTTTGGAGATTGTTGGTTTCCCTCTTGGCCAACCCGCCTCCCCAATATGGTCGCCCCGAGCGCTGTTAGTCACAATTCGGCTTGGGCAATTAGCACAGTGCTTGTAGGACGGGCTGAGATGGTAGAGTGGTGTGTACTGTCGTCAGACAAGAAGAGGTAGAAAAGATAAAGAAAACAAAAGGGGAAGGGGGGGGGGGGGGGGGGGGTAAAATCACCCGGCCAAGTTTGTGCCTCGCCACCCCTAGGGCAAACCCCCACATACAACATTTATCAGTTTGGGATGATTCAAATGTAGCCGCGAGCCAAATTCTTCGATGATAATGAAGAGGGCAGGAAAAAATAAATAAAAAATACAGAGTTTTCGAGTCTGCTCAATATTTCATTTGCTCAATTTTCCATGCTGTCTCGTCTGCGCTGCTCAATCTCATGAGGAACCCTCTCACACTCTCGCTCCCGACAGATCTTCACAGTTTTGCATCTTCTCTGGTCTTCACATCCCCCCCACCTCAATTACTTGCATCTGTTCTGTTATAGTTTTTTTGCATACAGATTGTAGCCGGGTTAATTTTGTTCATTTACTTTCGTCGTAGTGCCTGCAATAAATCGTATAAGAACCACGTACTGCCTGACGCCGGTTGAAAACTAACGCTGTTTTTCTTGCTTAAATTCTCGGCATCCATGATTATAAAACTTCAGACAGGTCAGTTAAACGATATTTAGTATAAAATACAAGCCATTAAAAAAACTAAAACAAGTGATCCTCGGGTTGTGAGTGTCGCCTTTTCGTGCGGTTGATACCTACATGTTTTGTGTTCTTAAAAAAGTCAGATTTTCTGCATGTTTAAATGACGACCTCAAATGATACTGACAAGACCTTTGTTGACATCGGTAATCTGATGAAGGATTGTATCTTCCCACCCAAGGGTCACTACATCCACGTTTCATGAAAATCAAAAAAAAAAAAGCATGTTGAATAACTTTAAAGAAATGGTTCAATGTGAACTTGTGCTTTTCCGATATTTATTCAAGTGTGCCACGTTGGAGAACACTCGTATGATTTTGTGCCGGATTTCCGGATGCCACCAGACTAAATTTCAGACTAAATTTCCCTGAAGTTGCTCACGAAGGTTGAACAGCAAGCTTTATTGAGGTAAATGAACCAGTATTAAAATGAATGACTTTTCTGGCAAAAGTGCACAAGGGAAAGTTGAGTAAAATGTCAAAATGTGCCACGTTATTACTAGGGAACTCCACTGTGAGGTTGCCATGGGGCCACCGTTATTAACATGTAATGCGTGTACACATGTCCCAGGGATGAAATTTAAACAAGCTTAACAAACATTCTTCTCTCCAAATCCCAAATCATGAATGAGTTTTCCTCAAAAATCTCCCAGGCCGTCGCATACTCTATACTCCCCCAGTTGTTGTTTTTTACCTCGATCGGTCGGCAAGGTTACTTGCGTCAAGACACTATTAAAGATCTTGAAAGCTGATGGTGGGGGGTAGCGAACATTGACTCACTGGAAAGCGTTTTTCGGCGGCATCACGTACAGACGCGAGGTGAGCTCTAGCACCGAGGAGCCGCAAACGACGCACTCTCACTCCTCCCGAGAAATATTGACGTCTCTCGAGCCGAAGCCTAGATAAACAGTTTGAGGTATGGCTGAAGAGGGAGCACTGGGCATATAGCCCATCGTCTTGAATACCAGATAAGGACTGGGGGAGTCTGGCGAGTCTCCTGGCGGGGCTATTACGACAAGTGGAAAGGGGGGGGGGGGGGGGGAGAAGTCTGGGGCGACATCTTGAAAGAGAGAGAGAGAGAGAGAATTGGCTGCCATGTTGGAAAGGCGTCATGTGATTTGGGGTAGCTAAAGGCTAGTAAACACACTAGGGCCGTTTTCCAAACCCCAGCTTCGTCTTCGTTCAGGTTTTGTTCATGCAGTTTAGCATGACCCTGGAGCCAGGAAATTGAGCCAAAGCCAGGGGTTTGGAAAACGCCCCTAGGTCAATGGCTTTCCAAAGCCAGAACAATATATGCTATACTGGATATAAACACCTAATAACAGAATGCTTAAAACGTCTGATCAATGTTTTATTAGGTTATTATAAATATAGAAGACCATTTGTCAGTTGTGCATTTTTATTGTTTTGAAGAACCAACTAAAACCTGACGAAATGTTAGCTCTGTGAATGCTGTATATTCTGAAAAAATTATATTCTAAAATTTCGACTTTGAACCAACTACTAACGGAAATTTATTATTTTTAAATAAATTATTATTATCATCTTTACATAAAGTTTTTTGGACACAAATTTGGTTGGTTACTTTTAAATAGTTGCAAAGGTACATGTATACTTTCCTATTAAACAGCTACATACTGGTATAATTAATGGATATATGCCTACATGTATGATGAGTTGGATTAAGCTCAGCACAACAATTTGCTGAGTACAAGAAATTATTAGACACAGAAACTTTACGCTAAACAGGGACCAGTTTCATGGCTCTGTTTAACAAATCTGTGCTTACGGAAGGCGTGTATTTCACGGGTTAACAGAGAATGTTGGCTTCTCCCTGTACATGTACAGACATCCTGTAATGCGGTTGCACTTGAACAAATCCAGGAATTTTGTCAAGAGTTAACATTTAAGATTGTCTTTGAAGTTGACAAATTTTTTAATTAAATCATCATTATCTACACTCGCATTGCCAATTTGAAGTTTGTCAGAAATTAATGTTTTATTTTTTTGATGTATTTTGAAAGAGTTAATTATTCATTGTGCAAATTGGAATATCACTTCAATATAAATGTCTCTGTTAACATTTGCTCTAGCGACGAAAACAATCAAAGTGCGCCATATTACGGGCCGCGCCAAGTCAGGGACATCGACAAGCAACAGTTTATTATAAATTGGGCCCCGTACACCAATGCTCAATTCCACAACTATAATATTTTGTTTTATAATAAAAGCAAAAATCATAGGGTAGTCCAAGTTCTACGGTTACATGAACTCTACACTGTAAAAAGGACTGAACTTTGCCACCCAATTTGTCCAAATAAATCGGGGCCGAGCCGTGTATCATCGAGCTAGCTTTGTTTCCAATAGTCAATCCGCCTTTCAATTAAGACCACGAGGCGCAGCACGCGCCTTGCACTCTCGCCAGACTTTTAACGGCCACGGAATCCTTCCCCCGCCCTTGGGCTGTTACTTGGCTGCTTGTTCCAATATTTGGAGATGAATTATTTCGGCAGGAACGGGAGGGCAAATAGTTGCCGTGCTCCGGTGAGCAACTGTGACCGATGCAGTGCGCTTTATATGCGGTTGTTTCTCGCATATTTTAATCAAGTATCTTGCACGCCGTACAAAATAACACCACTTTCGAACTGCATAGGCGGAGATAGGTGTCTACATGTTTGTGTGAAGGACCTGTTTAAATTTTTCCAGCAAAAAACCTGCCGTAAACATTACAATTATTTTGTCCTAATTCCATGCGAACGCTACTGCCGTGTCGTTAATTTATAATGACCCTGTGTTTGTGCTGTACAATTAGATTCTCAAGTATACTTACCCACCACATTCTTTGAGCACAAGTAACACTTTGTTGTTCCGAGAATGAGATGTACATTTATAAAGACAAGATCTTGCAATTGAAATTAAATACTCTTCAGGAAGTAGAAAGTGCACACAGCTCATCAAGTCATGTGCAGTATAAACTCACCTTTTTTTCTCACCAAATACTATGAAGCAACAAGATACTATTTGTCAACAAGATACCATGGATCTGGGTCTGCCTGGTTTAGTTTTTAGCTATAGACTTTAAGAGTAGGATACACCATTTGCAGATATCGAAAAATTGCAAAGGAATTGCGCTTAATATCCTGTAATTGTTCCAAAAAATTTAATTAAATTTTCAAAAATTTGGGATCGGCGGATGGCGATCGCGAAAAAACCAAGAATATAAGAAACACGTACTGCCTGTCGCCGGTTGAAAACTAACGCTGTTTTTCTTGCTTAAATTCGCGGCATACATGATTGTAAAACTTTAGAGAGGTCAGTTAAACGATATTTAGTATAAAATACAACCCATTATATTAATTCAAGCAATTACCAATGGTGTATCCTACCTTTACAATCACCCATTCCTGATAATTCAAGCAATTACCATCATCATTATTATTATTATTATTATTATTATTATATTATTTATTCTTTCTGGTAAGAAAACCAAGGATCCCTCAAAAACTGAAGAAACCTGCAGAGAGAAGACAACGAGAAGAAGGTACAGTTGTAAAGGTCGAAGAAAAACCCAAGAAGAATATCCTGGGGAAAACCAACAGAGTCTGTCCCAGGTGGGATTCGAACCCGGGTCACAGCGATAAAAGGCAAGGAAAGAACCGTTACGCCAACCTGACTTCTATTACCCGCAATGTTTTACAAAATCCTGCAAAACGTGATTTAGCATTCACTGGATAAGATGGTGGCCGGGTACCACTACCAGCAAACTACAAGAAGTGCATACACCTTATCTCACGGGACCAACTGTAAGCCATTGTTCTCCGAGCGAATCGTCAAACAAGAAGGCGAGAATCTTGGGAGATTTGAATTATGATGACTGACAACAAACGAGGAGTGAAAAACGGGCACTTACACGGCTAGAAATTGGGTCGGCAAATGGCCTAGCTTTGTTTATGTTCCATCTCCTTAAGCCGTCGGACAGGTTGCTCTACCGTGGCACTCTCTGGCGTGAAAATAACCGTGACAATCACAATATCCTAACAAGAAACACCGAGGGAACATGCTAAATAGCCGGGCAAAAAGAGAGAATAAAAACACACAGCAATTTGGAATTAATATGCAAGACGGACCGGGGTTGTTTAGAAAAAAATAGGCGCGCTGTTGGGAGGAGAAACAAATTCAGGAAACGGAAGGGGTGGGGAGAGGGCTGTGGGCAATAACTGTGAGCAATGTTATCTTTAACCCTTACCCTACCAGACACAGCGCAGTGCATCATATTAGGTAAAAACAAAAGTCTGGTGCACTTTGATGGATTTACATGTAGCTGTCAACAACAGTGTTTAAACAACCACAGTCTAAGACTATGAGAGCTAATCCCCATTGAACAATGACAGAGATGGATCCTGCTGCATTATGTGACCACAGACTCTAAAAGCAGTTTGACCGTGAGATTTATGACCTGATGGATCTCACTGCACTCTGCAGCGAAGACACTTTGACAAACAATGCAATATGATGCATTTGGCAGGGTTTCTAGCCAAAATACCCTGAAGGGTTATGATTATTCAACAATTCTCCTGTTTTCTTTTATCAATTTTTGTTCTCTCCATTTTTCATGTTTTTAACGCATTTAACGACAAATATAAAAATTGTAACATGTACCAGGTACAAGATTCAATCTTAGATTTTGGCCCTTCCTCGAGAGATTCTTTTCGAGAAAATAAATAAATAACTGACTCGGATGGGACTCAAACCCACAACCTGCTCTACAAGATTTGAAGAATTGCATGATGGCGGAGAATTGTCATCGAGTAATTTTGGGGGAAAAAACGATGAACTCAACGTTCCAGAAACCAAACTGAAATCTTCTCTTATAGCGTACACTGTATAGATGATTGTTATCCATGAAGGGCACGAAGCTGTATGTTTAATTAATAGCAAAGCCATACAAAAAGTTGACTGCATATTTCTCTCTGTAAATTAAGATAATAGAATTATCCCCGGAAAGTTTGGCACTTCTACAATATTCAGAAAAAGTGGCCAGTTAGTTAATTTCAATTTCATTTTGCTTACACTGCTCGTACGCATATGGGACAACGAAGTCAGATTATACACTTCATGAAACTACAACTGTGAATGTGGCAAAACACGATTCAAATTATACGGCAACAAAATTGAAGTTTTTTTTTATGTTTATAGCTTGTTAAAGACATATGCTTTTGCTTTTGCTTGTAATTATTGAAAATGGATGGAATAGGGGATTCATATTTTATAGTAAGTATTGTGATGCTGACCTGTTTAAAAAACAGTAAGGATTCTTGAAAAAAAAAATACAATTTCCTAATCACTCTGGAACCATTTGCAGATTAAAAAAGAATCTGAACAACATTTGTCTGGATTTGTTTCCCCGCCAGACTTGCGGTGAGCTCCCCACGGTTAACGCGAACACGATTCATTAAAATAATTGACTGTGATTGTCCGGGGCACAGACTAAGTGATTAGCTCTGGTTCACCATCTCACCAATTCCATCTGGCCTTTTTAACCAGACTTTTTAACCATTACTCGCTTATTAATTTCACCATCAATACCATTATCTTAATCTTGTCTTCTTGATTAGGAAGACAGTCCAATGCCGTTCAGTAACTATCAATTCGAAAAATAAATTGTTCATCTGCAAATTGGATAAAATCTACACATTTTTTAGGACAAAGAACGTCACTTAAATAATCCAGATTCCTGGTTACAAATGCTATTAGGTGTTTAAGAAATATTTTTGTCTGGCTTAAAAAAATGTCCAGAGTTAAACCTAGATATTGACCTGTGATTTGCAAAAACCAGCTCTGAACAAAATAAAAAGCAATACTTCTACTACGTGTGTGGACTGAAAATTGTACACATAAATCAGCAATCAGAACAGAGAATCTGGAGAAAAACTGTACATTGTCATTTCAAAACTACTAAATTATTATGAAATACATGTACCAATACTGGAGTGTTAAGTGAATAACAGTCTCAAGCACACTGTGAAATCTTGGCACGTGGTGGGCTGCCATTTTCAATAAAAGTGGAAAAACTGACTTTTTACTTTAAACACTGCCCAAATTTAACAAATTTAGTTATTTAACATTTTTCACAAACAATAACAGCTAGGACAGCGTAACAAAGTTTGCTGTAAAACAGTAACCCCCAAATCCCCTCATTTCTCAAAATTTCACTAAAAGTAAATGTTGTATATATTATAGAGGTTTCGTCTGCGAATGGATATGGTTGGCTTAACTGATAACGTCATCAATTTTCGCGGACTTACGACGTCACAGTTTCTCACTATCCGCTAACCGTGTACAAGGCACGAATATCTCGCTCGCTACACGTACGTATAAAACGCATACGGATAGCTAAACGTACGTGTATGCAAAACCGCTCTATTGTACATGTAGTATGTTTGTATACATGTACACTTTCACCCTGACCGCTGTAAATGAAATGATGGAATCGTACAAAGAAGGCATTTCTCTTTTGTAAATTCAAAACATGCATACTCTTTCTCCAGTTATTGCAGAATTTGACATCACTAATATTAACCACATGATGTCAAAACCACACATTACACAGCTGAGCTGATCAATTACAAATTGTTGGGGCACATACATTTAGGGCATTCGCGCAAAGGGGGCCCATAAGCCCTTCTACCCGAAGCACAATAAAATGAAGCACCTACATCCAGGACCTGAGTACTCCTAATTGACATTAAATGGCATCAAGTTTTTGTTACGTTAAACTCTGACATTTTACGAAGAGAAGGTGTGGGGAAAAAAATCATACTTTCAGTTGGCACATTAACTCCACCAGACACAGAAGATGCACCATACAAACAGCCACGGCCGACGACATTTGCTCGATGCCGATTTTACAATATATGAACGAAGTTTGCCAGTTTGTAATGTCCCTCTTAGTAAAAATATCACCCCAGCTTCTGCGGTCTTCACAGTTGGCCGAGGACTGATATCCGCAGTTGGCCGGATCGGACTGAACACGACCCCAACAAGATGGCATCAGAGATCAGGAGGCTGGTGTATCCAACAATTTAAACTGAGCTGCTCTTTTTTGGGTGCAAGAGAGAGAGAGAAAGAGGTGGGTTGGTTGGAAAGTTACACGGCTATCAACGCTGAACGGTAATAGACCAAGCTGTAAAGTTATCCTATGCACATAGCTCGTGATACCCACACTTGAGCCTGGCTGGTTCTGACAGCGCGACATGAGCGCACATTGATTTTTGTCTCACGTTGTTCTACAGAGTGAAACCCTGTCCCCTTGGCAAACATGGCAAGACACACAAGGAAAAAACGACCCCCCTTCTTGATCACGGGCTAGCAATGCCAACGACATTTTTTTTCTTTTTTTCGATGTCCTAATTCAAAGAAATACACCGGGGAACACACGACTAAAAAAATATGATTCCACAACAATCTGGTATGTACCTAAATGTTATCAGAGCAATTCGCAGATACACCTTTTACAGATTTCAAACATTTTTACTACCGAATTATTTACAAATGTCTTACTTATTTAAAAGTAAATAATGATTCTAAGCATCCAGCAAAATTATTGCACTAGATATCGTGTAATTGTTACGAACAATTGAATTTTATTAAAGAAAATTTGCGGAACAACATAAAAACCACTGCCCGACGCCGGTTAAAAACGAACGCCATTTTTCTTGCGTTTCTCAGCATCCATGATTGTTGGACAGGTCATGATTGTAAAACGTTGGACAGGTCAGTTAAACAATAATTACTACATAAAATACAACCTTACAAATCCACCCATTCCTGATAATTCAAGCAATTACCAATGGTGTATCCTATCTTTAACCAATTTTCCTTTTTTTTGCTGTTGTCAAGCTTTGCAGATGGGCTTAGTGTGGAGTGACGGTGCCTAACTAGCACAAAGTTGAAACAGCACACCAGAGTTGTGCCGATCTTTGGGTATCGGACGGACCCGCTGAACAGAAAGATTCATGGGATTTGGGGAAGTGTTCGGTCACAGAAAAGTGCTCATCACCGAGGATTAATGGAAATCTCAACGATGTGATTGGTCGGTGAAGTAACTGAAGTACATGTAAACATCCATCGTGGAAAACAGCACGTACAAAATACATGACTTTTCTTCTTGTTAATGGCCCAGCACAAGCGGTTGAGTCATACTAGTACACAATTAATACCAGGGTATACATGAAATCTATGGAATGTTTAGCAATGGAATAAATAGATACAGTTTCAAATTTCTGTACAGTTCGTTACAATAAAACAATAATTTCAAAAAAGATATCTATTATAAATAATCCAATAATAGTAAACCTCATCTGCCCCCCCCAAAAAAATTAAACAAATTAAAAAAATTTAAATCAGTCAGATCTTTTTTTACATATTGGATGAAGAAGTAGAATAATAGGAATTAGGAATGTCCAAACAAATAGGTTTAGTGTTAAATAAACAACACAAATTGAGAATTTTGTTGACAACTATAGGTACTGGTGTACCAACTTCAACTTTTTGTGAGTATAGTTTCCAAATTCCAGCCATCATTGGGAACAAATAACCTGACTAATTTCAAATACTACCTCCCTCTTTATCAAATTTAGTTAGTCCACATTTTTTTTGCAGTACCGTTACGCATAGTGAATGGGTACAAGTCAGTTAGTCTGGTTCCCTAATCTGATAATTCCCTGATGACTGTAAATTACTCTGTGGTCAGGGAACCAGACTACAAACACAGCATTATTTTTGTAATTTTTTTTCTTCAGAATCTATGATAAAAACTAAACTTTAAACAGGTTAGTGTAACATTTTTGCTATAAACTAAAACTTCCCTAATCCATCCATTGTTTTAGACTTTGATGGGTACCGTATTTGAAAGAGTAACGCAAAAACAGCACCAGCAAATTAAAGATACATGTAATTAGATTTACCATACATGTTTTAGGATACAAAGGTAGGATACACCATTGGTAATTGCTTGAATTATCAGAAATGGTTGGATTTAGGGGGTTGTATTTTATAGTAAATCTCGTTTAACTGACCTGACCGAAGTTTTACAATCATGGATGCCCAGGAAAAAAGCAAGAAAAACGGCGTTTGTTTTCAACCTCGGTCGGGCAGTTGTTCTCGTTGTTCTTGTGTGTTTTTTCGCGATAGCCGTCCAGCGATTTGTGTACATGTAAAATTTTATTTTATAACATTTTATTTTTCAAAACTATTACAGGATATCTAGCGCAATCATTTTGATGGATACCTAGAATCATATTTACTTTCAAATTAAGTAAGATATTTCTTATTAATTCGGTAGAAACATTTTTCGATATCTGCAAATTGTGTAAACTACCGTTACCTTTAAAACAAATTTACATTTGTTACCAACAAATACAAAAAAGCATCATTCCCAGTTTGAAGCAAAAACAATGCATCTACAAAGATAAATTTTAACACCAAGATATAAGTTGGTTGCCCTCTGTCAACTTCAAATTCCGAAATTCTTTCAAAGTTGAGTGAAAATATACTTAATCCGAAAGAAACTAAGGACAAGATAAGAGTAAAATTTACCGAATCCCAAAAGATTGAGTTTTTACTCGAATGCGCCCTAACGACCATTTTTTAAAAGTGTAAACAATAATGTCGGTCTGTTAACAACGCACGTAAATTGCTGTAAGCGCAAACACTTTTCATAAAACTTTTACATAAAACGTGCCATGAAATGTGAATAAAATCCCGGCTAAGAATGTAAAAGTGTGTGCGCTTACTTACAACAATTTTACGCTCAATGTTTATCGGGCAGACATAATTGTTTATCTTTTTAAAAAAATGATCGTTCGCACATGCGCAGGTGTAACTGCAAAAAGGCTTACTGACAAGTCCTAGGGCAAATTTCATAAAACATGTAAGCACAAAAATTTGCTTTAATAGCACAAAAATAGTTTTGCTCAGTAAAAACTGGTTACCAGCCAAAACTCCATGTGCGTTTTCATGCTTAACAAAAAACAGCTGAATATCAGTCACAAACGATAAACATCACCTAATTATTTGATTTGTAACCTTGTTTTTTCCCCACGAAATAATTTTCATGCTAAGCAATTTGTTTTGTGCTTACATGTTTTATGAAATTGGCCCCTGGTTACACTTCTTCGAAACTTCAGAATAAATTAACCAGTTAATACTAACCTTGACTAAATGCCGCATTCTTTAAAAAAACTTCCTGTGTAAGTTTTTTGGTGCTCACGATCTCCGAACATATCCACACACAAACATTTTTTTCAAATCACCAGTTTCCAAGTTGACAGCAAAAAAAACCAACACCTGAAAGTCTTCTCCGAAAAACCACCAGAGGCTGTTTCTCCAAACCCAAAACTCCGGGTAAAAAGAAAAAAATTCAGTTTTGCTGCTTTGCGTTTCGGAGATTGGACTTCCAACACGATATATAGGCTGCAACCCCACGAGGAAAGAACACAAACAATGTAGACTGGGCCCATCTAATTGTTGCTAAATAGGGCTGTGATTAGAGACAACACCCTGTAACCCAATAAGGTGGCATCAACTGACCAATGTGTGCGATCCAAACTCAGGAGATGGGAGCTGCCAGCCATTCTTAATCCAGGGGGTACAACAGGAAAACATGTACGGTGTAACAACAAAGTCTTTATTAAAAGTATTTTGTGGTAGAGTTTGTCACAACTTTTGTGGAAGTCTTTTATAGCCCACAGTACGTTGCAGAATATTGTGCAATATCATGGAGGAATATTGTTTGTGCAGATGTCAAGTAAAAATCAGACTTCTGTGAAAATGGGACCCTTTTTCCCACCCTTGGTTAAACCCTCTCACGTGACCAGTAACCCTCCTAATTATCTTCATTTAGGCATGCCCGAGAGGTCAGGTTTTTCCAATGATGGTCTGCCGACAATTGTTGGAAATTCATACCAAATATTTTTTCTTCAAAACCATAGCACACTGTGCCATGATTTCGCAGGGTATGTATAATAATATAGATGTTTTATATAAATATTTTTTTAATGTTTGAGGCAGCCACAATACGCCCCATGTTTTATCACGGAGCACAGCTAATCGAAAGTATTGGTTATGGTGCGAGGAAAAACAAAGACCACCCATGGGGGAAAAACCCTTGTGGGCACAGTGGAGAATCAACGCACAACTCTACTCACATGTGTCCCGAGCCGGGAATCGAACCTGGGCCACTGCGGTGAGAAGCGAGTGCGAGTTCTTTACGCACTGTACCACTAATGCCACCTTGCAGCCGTATTTATATAAATTAACTTCCTCTGCAAATTCAAGAGCTGTGGACTAAAAAAATATAGAAAAAAAAACTGGCAAATTCCCAGGGTTTCGGCTTGGCGTTCGTTCGGGACTTGCTGGCCCCACTACAAAGAAAGCAGAGATGGCGTTGTTTATGTTTCATTTTCTAAGGAGTCAGCCAAGCAGTACGGTTAACCTTGTCAGAGAGGTGAAGGTAGTCTCAGGATTGGGTTGGGTTTGGGGGGTTGGGGGGTTGGGGGGTTGGGGAAGGGGGTCGGAAAAGGGAGGGGGGGGGGAGGGGGAGGGAGAAGGGCAGAGAGATGGAGAAAGAAAGTTATGGGGGGGGTGCATATTAAGACCAAGTGCTACCATATTTAGCACCAACTTCGATTGGCTTGGAGTTTCGCTGGTGAGCAATTGGACAGTGTTTATCAGACTTTTTAAAATGCGCAGATGTACAAGAGTGCACAAAAAAGAACTTGCAGTTACACATAATTTGTGGACGTATACAAATAAAACTGACGCAAACTACGGACTGGATTTGCCAGACAGTTCCGATCATTAAAAGAGGATTTTTGTCAAAGGCAAATTTGATCTTGTCAAAGGCAAATTTGATCCAGCTAACATCAAATTGTTAAATTCCTCCTTACCTGTTGGTGTTTACTGAGCATGCTTACAGTTGTGGATATTTGTCTTGATTGGTTGAAATGGATTAGCTAAAGCTGTGGATTGTGGGTGTACTGGTACATGTACGTGTGTTGATACCAAGAAATTAGTTTATGGTAAACTATTAACTGACAGTGGTGGTTAAATCAATTATACTTTAATTTGAACTACACGTACTGGGATGTTTTACATTGAGCTCGACTTCTTTGAAAGTTTCAAGTTCCTGAATTCATGCCGCTGGGATAACACTGTGGTGAAATTTGGATACATTCAGGGAATTTCTCACTCTAGACAAGCCATTGAAGCTGGTACAAAAATGGAACACCAAAATCTGGACTCTTTTTATGCATATGGGGGCCATACACACAAAACTCAAACTGAAGAAAATACCCCGCTAACTTAAGTGCCCCCCCCCCCCCCCCCCCCCAGGTAAGTACTAAAATTAACCTAAGTGTTAAAAGAAAGCAATCACTGTTGCTTATGCGCAAAATATTTTTGTCAAACGTTCCTACGAAACGACAGTTCAATCTTTCTGCGCTGTTAACCTTGTGCGTGCACACACAGCGACGCAGTTTTCAAGCCCAAGTTTAGTACATGGAAAATGTGCCCCACTTAACTTGACTTAAGACAGGTCCGACCACACTTAGATTTAAAAGTCGCGAAAATAAGAGGGGCGCTTAGTAAAAATGTTTTGTGAATACTGCCTAAATATTAAGAGTCGTCTAAGTTACATATTTAGGTGAGGTGCACATTTTATTTAGGTCATTTTTGTGTGAATACGGACCCTGGTCTGCACAATGAACCACATTGTGGGGCAAACCCATACAATACATGTACATGTAACACTGCCCGATTCTTTTTCCCAGTCTATAACCACACCAAGTTGCAAGTACGTGAGTCAGTAAATTGGATTCAAACTACACAAAGTTCAATTGGTCGTTGTACATGTACCACCACCACCTCCACAATCCCTGTGCTAAACTACGCCCCTCAAACATCAACACAACCAACCCCCCTCCCCCCCCCCCCCCCCTCCCCCCTCCCCCCAGTCTTTTCATTGACCTTGTCCTCAACTCTGACCAAAACCCACGAATTTCAGGGAGAAACTGCACAAACAAATTCAGGAAGCAAACAAACTTTAATTAAAAATGGAAACTTTAGCTGCCGCGGTCTTGTTTCACCTAGTTATTCCTTGGAATACCAGCAGAGTTCACTTCCCGGTGCAAAGTTAAACTGAAACTAGATTTTCTTTTCTTTTTTCTCTCTTTCTTTCTTCTTTACAAGACAACATAGTGTATAAATGTGTTGGTATGCCACACACAAACACACACAGGGAGAGATCAAATGGAAATCATTTAGGCAGAAATGTACACGTTTCGAATTCCTTCAACTAATAAAATGAAACATTTTGAATGAACTACATGTATGTGCATTTTAGAAGTCCAACTTGTGTAATACAATGTAAAAGTAAAACTAACAGTTTAAAGGTAAGATACACTATTTGCAGATAATGAAAGATTTTACTACTGAATTATTAGTAAATATCTTAAGTAATTATTTGAAAGTAAATAATGATTGAAGGCATACATCAAAAAGTTTGCGCTAAATATCCTGTAATTGTTCTGAAAAATTGAATTATATAAAAACAAATTCACTTTCGCCAGATGGCGACCGCAAAAAAACGCCAATTGACTGATGCCGGTTTAAAACGAATGCCAATTTTCTTGCTTTCCTCGGCATCCACGGTTGTAAAACTTCGGACAGGTCAGTTAAACGATAGTTACTATAAAACATAACCCCCCAAATCTACCCATTCACGATAATTCAAGCAATTACCAATGGTGTATCCTACCTTTAAGCCAGTACGAAACAAATCCAATGCACAATAGATGATCATTTCTTTGTTTGAGATTTTAGATTTATGGAATTTATCATACGTACTATGTACATGGGTTATCTAATGAAGTTGAGACACAAAGTGTGACAATTTTGTATATTTCTAGTTACATGCCATCTATCAATTAAATTATTTGAATATTTAGTCCTGATGTTTGTCTTGGATGCTGGACAGATTTGGGCAATTTTTTTCCATTCAAACACTGGTTTCCTGAGAAGTTGGATATTATGAAAAATTTAGATCTCGGATGTAACAGGGACACTACGTCTCTTTGACATCTTTTTGTCATGTTGCAAGATTTATTGTTCAAACCTTCTCTGCTTACTAATGACTGACCTCAAAATTAAACCATACAAGTTTTTATAAGGTTATTGTAGATAAATTACAATGGACATGTCGAAAAACATGGGTACGCCATGTTAAATTGTTTATAGCTACTGATTCACTTGTATTTCAGGTAAAGAGTAACTAACCTAAATCTTGTATGGGGTCCATTCTGTGTGTTGTTCTTAAACGTACTTAGCAAAACTTTGTAGTGCTAGGTATAAGAACTGAAATGGCCTCACAACAGGTTCTGGATGTAACCCTGGGACACCCTGTTCCAACTTGGTGGAATGACCCACTAAAAGTGTTTGAGTTACGACTAATCAACAATCCACACACACACACACAAAATTCAATAGAACTGTGAGGGCCAACTATTACTCCGTTTCCATCTTTAAATGTAGTGGAAAAGACCTCAGAAGAAATTTAACGTCAATAGAAAATGCCACAATTCCTTTTTTTATAACACCGACGTGTAGATATACAATGTAGAACAAAATTAATTCAGAAAGAAATGCATAAAAAAGACTAACAAAATCCTCAAATACACTAAAAATTCAGTCAAATACCTTTTAGATAAAAAATTGCCAATGTTCCAATATAAAGAAGTATCTCTTGTGAAGTGACCGCAAAGTATTACTTTGACGATTAAAACAGCTTCCAAAGAAAAGACTCAAACCTTGGTTTACAAATGTCTCACAAACATTGCCAGGCCGACACAAAAGGCGGCGGCGAAACAGTATCCATCAGATGCTGGGGTGAACAAAAGCATTTTACCAAGCAAAGAATAAAAGCCAAGTTTGCGAAGACGGACAAAAACCCGTCAAATCTTGTTTATATTACCTAGTGACTTTGAAGCTTGCGTGAAAAGAAAACGGAAAGTGATTTTTTTATTTTCTTTCTTGGTGGCTAGTGTTGGGGTGTACATCCACAGGAATGGGGGAAAATACACACCCGGACAAAAGCCCCGTCGAAACCAAACTCCGACAAGTAGTAAAACTACACCGGAGACTGAAAGCAGGACTGAAAACTCACACCGTTGAGAAACTCAGGCGACCAGAGCGGAGGCGCGGGGCTGGCCGACTTCTGACCTCGTTTCCCCAATACCCCCCAAAGAAACACAAAAGCTGACCCCCAGCCTTCTACGCCTGACTTGAGGTTAAGGCCTACCAACACAAAATAAAAAATTGAGCCGACAGGAAAACAAATTTCTGCGGCATGATAGCGGAGGAGAGAAGGCATGCCAACAGGTAACTGATCGTCCTAGACAACCTCCAGGGGCAAAAGAGAAACAACAACAACATGGCAGGAATCTGGTGCCTGAATTGTGGTGGGAGGTTGCGCTCATCAGGCTTGTGGCCAAAAGTTGGGGATAAAGACTCCCCGTAATCCAACTTGAGAGCCGAGAGGTAAACAGACCAAGTTGGAAACAAGGTAACAGGGTGATAAGGCTTCCCACACAGCGGGGATGGCAAACAATACTGGGTGATTCCAAGGAGAAATTTGACATCCTGATTGTTGCCAATCTCTGTGATTTTAGCTAGTGTAGCTGAAGGTCAACAGTGGTCCATGGCAAGACACAGCAGTAAAAAGCATATTATATTCCATATTTAGTAGGGCAGATAGGTGATGGGATTGGCCTTTGATGATACACGTAATGAACAAGTTATTTGGTTAGGGCCATCACAGATTAGTCCCTTGAAAAAAAAATAGGTGGAATAACAAGCAATTTTTCAACATTTTTTAAATGGCTGCCAATGCTTGTAAGAAAAATTCAAAGAACAAATCTGCAATGGCCCTATATGCAAATATCTTTCTCATGACATACTCCGACTGTGTGCCAAATTTCATGCTTGTATCATGAAAGGCACATTTTTCCCAAAATATTTGCCCTAATTGCCCCACTAATTCTGCAAGTTACATGTACATGACCAAAACAAAATAATTAGCCAAAGTGATGTTAAAACCAATACTGCAATTTTCAGACTGTATCATTCATGATGTACTTATTAAAGGTAATATACACCATTTGCAGATCTCGAAAAAAAAATTACTACCGAATTATTAAGAGATGTCTTACTCATTTGAAAGTAAATAATGATTGTAGGCATCCAGCAAAATGATTGAGCTATATTCTATAAAAAAAACTCTGATTAAAAACCAACGCAGTTGTTCTTGCTTTCTTCGGCATCCACGATTGTAAAACTTCAAACAGGTCAGTTAAACGATATTCACTATAAAATAAAACCTCTCAAATTCACCCATTCATAATAATTCAAGCAATTACCAATGGTGTATCATACCTTTAACATTGAATACAGATACTTTAATTGTGGCGTCATGCTCGGCATGAAGTTTGTAAATGTGACTTTAATTAATTAAAATTCTAAATAAAGCCGCTTTATACATCCAGAAGTTCCTGATTTATCGTGATCACTTTCAAGTCTCAACAAAAATCTCTTTGAAGATGGGCCAGTTCTGCCCATTTTGGTTGCATGACAGTGGCCTGAGATTTGTGAGAATAGATCAAATCACAGTCGCATAAGGGTGCTGTAACGACACCATTTTCAGGGCAGCAACTAGCAAAATCACATTTATTGAAGTAGCTTTTAAGAACTGCACTTTTATCTAAAACCACTGAATATATTTTTTCGTTGCGCTACTGAGCTACCCAAAAATATAGAAACAGCGCCCTTGCGTATTCGAGCAAACGGTCCATTAGTCTACAGTCAGAATGTTTTATTTTTGGGATGTGTTAGTCTAGATTTCAAAGAATTTATGGACATTGGAAAAATGTTTTAATAAGGAATTTTTAGTAAATCTCCAAATTTGAGGTTATAATGTTACATTTTATAAATTTGACTAAAGTGGGTTTATACATGTACTAGCGTTTGCAATTTGTTTTAGTACAATGAACATGTAAATTAACTGTAAACATTTCCGAATGTTCACACGTCTTTCAACAACTAATGGTAAAATATATTACAAAAAGGAGCTCTAATTATTTTGTACCACAATTCAAGGTAATTAAAGATCAATATTTTACAGAAATTCCTGACGAAAAGATCTACATTGCTCCCCCAAAAAAGAAGTAAAATAAAAAGCATGTTGCCCTGTTTTCTAACTCAACCAAGAAAAATATCATTCTAAAGGAAAATAGGGTGAAAATACATGAAAAGGCGGGAAAAAAGTGGGCAGTTATTTTGTTTTGATCGTTCGTTCCCCGGTCAATGCAGCTGAGGAGCAAATCTTCGCCAGCAATCTATTTTTTCCCTTTCTTTTTAGCCTGAAGGCATGGCATTCAGCTTGCGCCTTAGCGCCAACAATAGCCGACCTCCCCTCCGTATTCAAGCCAGCTTTTCCCCCTTGTCGAAGCCTCTACGCTGCTTGCCAAGACCGAATGATAGAAGAAAAAAAACAAAAAACGGCCAGATTCTTAAAGTCCCGGGCTTGAAGGAAAAAAAAACACAAGAAATAATCAAATGCTAGGACGGCAGAGATTCTATAGAAGAAAAAAAAGAGAGGGTGAAAGGGGATAAAAAGGGGGAAAGTAGGCCACTGCAGATTGGTGAAAGGCAAAGTGCGATTCAAAGAGCTAAGCCAAAATGCTAATCCATTAAAGAAATGGAAGGTTGCCGGGGTGCTGCGCTCTCTGAAGTCGTTGCACTATGAGCGAGACAGGTGCCTGCGTCGGGAACATGCATGGACGGCAAAGAAATAGCGTCGGATAATGTCACCATTTCGAACACATTTTGTTGCTTAATATCGTTTTGTGGAATCACACTCAAATCATGCAAGTAAAAGTGAGGGATGGAAACAATTCTTGCAGTGCCCATCTAATTCATTTGCAAATTATGTGTGCGTAGATTTTCCAGGCAATTTTTTTAATTGCGCTCCTTCCAATTTTTTTAATGCGCTCCTTCAAATTTTTTCTTATTTTTTTTTTACTTTTGCTTCGTCTTTGGCTTCGCCTCATACTTCTGAATTATTGAGAACATGCAAGAAGCAAACCAAATAAAAATATTCCCACTTTCGGCTTTAGAGTAATGTGTTAGTAATTTAGAGGAATTTGTTTGAAGCATAATAGGCACCAGAATGTGACTGGAGTTACCACAATCGGTGACCAAAAATCAACATAAGCCTAATACGAAGATGAAGCCCGGGATTCAGTAAAGGCCCTTATGCTACATAGATGTTTTTTCCAAAACACATTATTTGGTACTTTATTTTTAGAATTTTGCTCTCTCCTGGCTGCTGTTGTTACTTAGACACAACCTAAGAATCTAGTAATCAAGTTTAAAATATTAAGTTAAACATTCATTCTTTATAAATTTGTCCCTTATTAAAATGCTGCGTTTGCAAAGTATTTTCTAATCCAATTGAAAACATTTATCAGTCCCAGATTCCTGTCTTTTCAACATTTTTTTGCAATGACATTAATTAGGATAATATGATACTATAATATGATAATATGATAAATGACCTCATGAATGAATGCAACATCTTTCTGCCAAAACCATAAAAAAAAATATGTCTACGTGTATTTCGTCCAAATTTAATGTACGATTAACTGTTTACCTGCTGAATCTAAATAAATGCAATCTACAATTTTAAAAGTCTGCATTCTACATTTATATCTTCTTCGTTAATATAATAGGTCATTGAAGCACACTAGTTTTTGTTTGTTGATCGAGTACCCGTCGGTATCTGAATGAACTGTGAAGCCCTCATCTCGTGAGGACTGCTGAAGAGAGAAACTGAGGCAGGGAAACCTTTATATTTCCCCCCTTTTGGGGTGAAGTGAGACAGCGCCGCTAATGGCCTGGAGATATGCCCCTGCTCAGGTGGCTTGTGGCTGGCGGCTGCTGACTAGCACGAGTAGGGAATGTTTTGGACAAGGCTGGCCGGCAGACCGGCCGTTCAGCAAGGCTCGCAGTGATTGTTTGAAGTGCGGCGCATAATGGACAGTGGGAAAAGAAACCACAGTTTACTTTGGTTGACCATTTTAATCAGATGTTTAAAAAAAAAGGAGATTGTACTTTGGTATTAGAAAACTTTGATTGGTCGATTATGGATTAATTTAGTAGGATGGCTTCAGCGCATGAAGGTAGGACCTTTTCAAATCCCTAGCTTTGTTTTTGGCTTCTAAGGGTGATTTTAAGCTTCCAACTTTGGGAACTCCAGCCACATTCTGGTGCCTGTTTAAGCTTCATAAACATTTATTCTATTGGTGTGAACCCAAAAGTTTGAGTATTTCCGTTTGCTTTTTATTTCGATGTGCTTCTCAGTGATTTGGAATTTGGTGGCGAAGCCGAAGACAGGGTTCCGAAAACCCACATAAAAAAGCCCTATGTATTGATGATGTTACACCCTTGTTTACCACATGAGAAAAACAGTTTTAGTGGGAGTCACCACTTGACGACGATGATGGTGGGGAAAAGGCCGTCTCCCACAAGACAAAATAGTTCTGCTTCCGATTACATGGCATTCAAAAATAGTGTACTTATAATTATAGGTAGAACATTTTTTGATTTTTTTTAGGGTCGGGGCTCTCAAAATACAATTCAACTGAAACAAAGCAACAAACAAAAAATAATGTCTTATCAATATTTACTCCAAATCTTAATTAATGCCAAACAAATTGCACAAGATATTGCATACCGTTAAGAAGATACACACTGTACCTAAAGGTGCATATCGTCTGCTTGATACATCAACTGAAAGCAAGCAACTACAAGAAAAAAACACAATATACTGCTTCCAGCCTGCAATTTGACAGTTATGAAGAAACCCCCCCCCAAAAAAAAATATAAAAAAATAAAAATAATAATAATAATAATAATAATAATACAAAAAATCCCACAATCCAAAGCAATATCGGTGTTTGTAATCAAAAAAATGGTTTTTGTCCGGAAGGCAAAAGTGATTAGCACAGAGAGTGGGAAGGTTTAGATTAACCCACGCCATTGTAGAGCTGTCAATTCAGATATCTCTGCGGTCCGTCAAGTGAATTATATTGCTCCAGTGCGTTTCCCGGGTCTGTCACAGGGACAGTTTTGAGACAGGCGTGTGTGACAGACAAACTGTGCAGAGATACGTGTCAAAACCACATTTTTTAACAGAGTTAAATCTTCTTCTTCTTTTTTCTTACGGGTTATTTGTTTAAATGAAAGCTGCAGTACCTCTTGCAGCTATCCAAAAAGTAGCCAACAACTGAATTATTAACAAAGTCCTTTCACAAGTCCTTTCACAAGTCCTTTCACAAGTCCTTTCACAAGTCCTTTCACAAGTCCTTTCACAAGTCCTTTCACAAGTCCTTTCACAAGTCCTTTCACAAGTCCTTTCACAAGTCCTTTCACAAGTCCTTTCACAAGTCCTTTCACAAGTCCTTTCACAAGTCCTTTCACAAGTCCTTTCACAAGTCCTTTCACAAGTCCTTTCACAAGTCCTTTCACAAGTCCTTTCACAAGTCCTTTCACAAGTCCTTTCACAAGTCCTTTCACAAGTCCTTTCACAAGTCCTTTCACAAGTCCGTTCACAAGTCCGTTCACAAGTCCGTTCACAAGTCCGTTCACAAGTCCGTTCACAAGTCCGTTCACAAGTCCGTTCACAAGTCCGTTCACAAGTCCGTTCACAAGTCCGTTCACAAGTCCGTTCACAAGTCCGTTCACAAGTCCGTTCACAAGTCCGTTCACAAGTCCGTTCACAAGTCCGTTCACAAGTCCGTTCACAAGTCCGTTCACAAGTCCGTTCACAAGTCCGTTCACAAGTCCGTTCACAAGTCCGTTCACAAGTCCGTTCACAAGTCCGTTCACAAGTCCGTTCACAAGTCCGTTCACAAGTCCGTTCACAAGTCCGTTCACAAGTCCGTTCACAAGTCCGTTCACAAGTCCGTTCACAAGTCCGTTCACAAGTCCGTTCACAAGTCCAATCACAAGTCCGTTCACAAGTCCGTTCACAAGTCCGTTCACAAGTCCGTTCACAAGTCCGTTCACAAGTCCGTGCACAAGTCCGTGCACAAGTCCGTTCACAAGTCCGTTCACAAGTCCGTTCACAAGTCCGTTCACAAGTCCGTTCACAAGTCCGTTCACAAGTCCGTTCACAAGTCCGTTCACAAGTCCGTTCACAAGTCCGTTCACAAGTCCGTTCACAAGTCCGTTCACAAGTCCGTTCACAAGTCCGTTCACAAGTCCGTTCACAAGTCCGTTCACAAGTCCCTTCACAAGTCCGTTCACAAGTCCGTTCACAAGTCCATTCACAAGTCCTTTCACACGTCCGTTCACAAGTCCTTTCACAAATTCGATCCAGTCACAAACTTTCATAAAGCCAGTCCCCCCAAAAAAATGGTTGAACAATGACAAAGGAATTCCTTTTACAGTTCATTCAAATAGCTAGTGAGACCGAAGGACTTCAATGTTGTTGATTTCATCTGACTACAATCAAATTCAAATTCGTATTTGCCTATAAACTGAAAACAATCTCTTAATGTGGAACACTTGTACAATACTTGCTGCACATTTTCACAAACCCACTCCCTCACTAAATATAACAACTAGTTCCTTTTTTTCCCCATCAAATCTCGCAAACAAAAGCCCCTGAATCCCTTTCCCCGGGGATTTCTGCAAGACATCTCCAGCCTTCCATGCCTTCTCCTGATCCTCCTCTAATTCCAAAAATCTTCTTTAGTATACGAGCCTTTCTAAAAGTAAAAATATCTCTCCTATTTTTTCTTTTTTTTATAACCCCCCCCCCCCCCCCCCCCCCCCCCCCCCTTCCCATCCTCATCCCAGTTTCCACGGGAAGGCAAGGACCCCGCGAAGCCATTTCACCTCCGCGCATCCCAACGCTGTTTGTCCCGAGGCAAGGCCTAAAGAATGGACATGTTCGCCCATCCGAACTCTCGCCCATGTTGAAGCTTTTTCCTCCGTCTTGCATTTTTCATGAGGTGAAATTAGTGCGACACCCGCATATTTGGACCTTGTAATGAGGCAGTTATGTAAATGGAATGCAGGGCCCGGTTTCAGGCTCATTACCATATGGGGACAATAAAAACAATACTGGGTGAACAAGCAGAGTGCATGTAGATTGGATTTGTAAGTCCATGATATTTTGGGTTTGTTTGTACGTACATGTTTTGTTTTGGTGTTTTTTTTAGGGGGAGGGGGGGGGGGGGGGGGGGGGGGGGGGGGAAAGCAATTTTTACCAACTCAGCTCATTGTTGTGAAGCTTGTCCCATTAGAACCCTAACTCCCTACGCCATTTTTCTTACACATATCCTGAATTCTGCAAGATCCTGCAATTTCAAAGTGTTAAAACTCCATGTAACCTGAATCCTGCAAAATCCTCCGATATTTATTACTGCAAGGTGACCACTGTCCTAATCCTGCAAAATCCTGCAGTGGGTTTACCATTGAACTATAAAGCAGCCAAACATTGAACAAACAGCTGCTAAGTGCCCTATCACAACAAGGGTCTGCACACATGACCATTGGTATGCAAATGTTTCCTATCCTTGTCACATACATGTGTATGAAGCAATATATGGGACGGAGAGAACCCCCCCCCCCCCCCCCCCCCCTCCTTTGTGGTGTTGCTTGCAGAATGTTGTGGTTTATTTTGAGGTTTTTAGGGGGGGTGCATTAGGTAACAATAGTCTAGGGAGTGAAGAGGTTTTGGGGACTAAGGGGGGAGTCGCTCGGTCCCATATGTTGCTGGGTATAGCCATGGAGGAATAAGATTCCTTCTTATTCCTCCATGGTATAGCCACATAACTTACACCTTTACTGAAGCTCAATAGAGAATGTGCATAGAGCGAGAGCAGTGTGAAAGTACAAAGTACAAAATAACCTTAATCCTCAAAATCCTCATTTGGATAAATACCCAAGTAAATCTCAATCCTGCAAAATCATCCAGTATTAGTTTAGGCCTTATGACCTGGATCCTGCATTATCCACCAGTGGCAAAGAATTGGGGTGGTTATAGGGTTAAACAAAACTTTTTTTAAATCTGACAGGAAATAATAGTTTTGTATTCATCCTTAGGGTAACATAAGTGTGCATGTACGCTAAAACTGATAACGATTGGCATTGCCCCAAAACCCTACCCCATGTTTCCTACAAGTAACCTAAATCCTCCATGTACAATGTATGTTTCAGAATCCTCCATGGTTTCAGCTACACTTTCCACTGTGCATGTGCGACTAGTAGGGTTATATGCATCCGTACATACCGGTATGTAAATGAGGACCGCCTTTTTTTACACCGTTGATGCGACTCAAAACAAAATAACTTAGTACATTTTATTGCTTAAAGGCCAATTAATTTGGGAGCGTTTGTTATCACTATTTAGTTCATACATGTACACTGTATACAAGAACAATATTTTTTTGTAATATTCTGAAATCACCGTCTTTTCTCAAAGGTCGTTTAGTGTACATTTCAGACCAGTTTGTTTTCAATAAAAGCATAATTTCAGAGGGTTCCGTAACATTCATATATTGAGCATGATGACCTAGCTGGATCTTTCAATTTCCGGCCTCCAGTGCCCTCATATCAATCCTGCAAATTCCTCCAATGCTATAACTTCTAGAGACATCAGTCAAAACTCCAAATTCCTCCATTTGGCAAAGAAGATTTTGTTAGGATTTAGTAAGGTTAGGATTTAATAAGAAAACGAATACCGAACTAAAGTGCATTAGAAACAATAAAACAAACAAACCAGAATTACAATAAAAATAAAATGCATGTATAGTGTTACTTGATCAATACACACTGAAAAAAGAAGTTGTCAAACATTTGTGGAACGTTTTACAATACCAAACTTTTAATCCTAAGGTGCTGTATTATTCATCTTTTTTTATTTGAAGAACATTGACTAAACAGCCTTCAAATGGAGTTTAAACAAGATAACTTAGTTGAAGAGGTTCACACAAAAATAATGATTGTCTGGGTTTATTATTAATTTTGTTTTGGTACAAAATATTAACACAAATGGAGTGCATTGACCAGTGAAGATGCTATACAAACTGAATAATACAAAAGCCTCATTCTTATTTGGTTACAATGCCAACAGAACAGACACTCATTTGTAACTTTTTCCCCCATCCCTTGCCAAAAAAAAAAGAAACAAGATTTGTTAAGCAATTCGTTGAGTAAATCATTTAGTGCGAGGGGTAAAGTTACGGTCACAGCGGTCTGCATAGTGTGGCTTAATGCATCCGTAAAAACTCAACTCCAAACTGGAGTTGTCATGCTTGCATGCCAAAACACTGAGCGGAATTCATCCGATACTCACTCCACAACGGCCATCTACACCGCCGCCATTGCATGCATCCATTGATAAACACCAAATGCTGAATTTGATCACTACTTTATACAACGGGCCACCCTATTCCCACTACAATTGAAAACATCTCATCACAAGTTGACGCGAAAGATGTTCAGTCTGATAAACTAAAAACGCGCAGCATGAATGTGATCTGTCAATGACTCTTTTCTCTTGAAATCATTTGATGGGGGTGGTGGAGGAAAAAGAAACCCAAACTTAACCAGGGAATGTATCAAGGTGTTATTTTTTCTTTTCTGAATGGGTGACGTGCCGGGGACCGAATCGTAGCCTTCCATGGTATGTACGATGATATCCTCTTCATTTTTTCGGGTTGGCGCGATCACGGCGCGGATCCATTACACGGCCGCGTTGCCGGCGTAGCGTGATACTGTCCCAGGCCCTCTTCAGCCCTCTCCAATGCTGTAACTAGAACCTATTGTAGAAAATGTATGGGCCTGCGAGAGGAGCATGAGGGTGCTTCAGCGATGGCTGACTTCCAGAACAAAAAGCTCAGCCAAGCCTTGGCCGGGCCGTTGAAGATGGGGGTCCAGGAAGTCCAAAACAGGCACCAACGATGGACCTACCGTACGCGCTTTTCTTCTTCCCTCAGCCGGCAACTTGCCGTACTAATTTTTTCCTTTCGTTCCTTCTCGCTCTTTTAGTCTCTCTGTCCATTTTTTTCCCCTCTTTCTTTCTCTCTCTCTCTCTTGATTTTCATCTCCCTTAGCGTGTGCTTGCCAATTTTTTCTTGGGCTGAGTAGTGCGGATTGGCCCGAGGCATGTTGGTGTCGGATTGCTGTGGTGGGGCCCATACAAGCTCGACAGAGCTCTCGCAATTTCGGCAGAGAGAGAGAGAGAGAGAGAGAGAGGAAAAGAGAGAAAAAAAGAGGGAAGACGGGCCGCGAGAGGGGCTCCTTTTGAGATGGCGCGCGAGGGGGGGGGGGGGAATGAAAACAAAGGGCCGGGAATGCGCAGGTGATTCATGCTGAATTATCCGTGAGAAAACGGCTCTCTCTTTTCAGCATTTTGAAAAAGAAAAGTAAAACCAGCAGCAAAACACTGACTTTTCATTTCTTCGTAAATGCCCCTTTCTTACAACTTCCTGTGACTTCAGGCAACATTTTTAGGAATAAAAGAACGACCACATTTTCTTATTTATGCAGCCCTGATGTGGAAGCTGTGTCAGTGTCTCCTAGATTTTGCCATTCACCACAATTCGCACGAAAAATGTAATTAAGTATTTTAAATGCTGGTGAGTATTTTAGAAATTGATAACCATCCATATAACCCTTTCATTTTTTGTATTTTACTCCACTATAGCATGTGCCCAATTCTGTCTCATTTTGCCAGAATGCCTCACAACTGTGTCAGTAACCTTCTTATACTATGCAAGCATCATTACACAAAGTCAACACAAACTACAATGATCCTGTTCATATTTTTTACAAACAACCCTTGACAGAATGGCCCCAATCTGTACTTTCCCACACACAGACACAGTTCAACAACCACTCCCTTCCACCAAATAACATCAAAGCAAAGCCTATGTTGCTCAAACAAACCTCCATTAAGCCTGATTAGGCAATCCCTTAAAGCCTGATTACACCCGTGACTTCCCACATTAACCGGCTTATGGTTGATCAACCGAGCTCAGTGGGTACACTTCAAGACAGTGACATGCTTGATTTAACAATAGCTTCGCTTGGCTAGCAAATCAGTGAATTTTCCACACATGAATTATGCAATGGCTTACAATATCACTGGGTGGTATTGGCAATTGTTTGTTCGTTTACAGACTTGAAGCTGGTTGGTGTGAATAATTTTTACCCCCCACCCCCCAAAAAAGAAAAAAATAATACTGGCAAGGGAACTGTTACGATTTATGTTACAATCTCTGAAGGTACAGTCACCTTTTCACAACCAGACAGGTTTACCATAAGTTATTTGGCAAGCTGATTTGGGTTGAATGTGGTTGTTGATATCTTCAAAATACTATGAATTTGCATTTAGAGCGGCAATTATTTCTCAAGCTGAAAACGAAAAGGTGGAACAATCCTGGAAATTTTTTTTTTAACCCCCCCCCCCTCCCTCCCCTCCCCTCCCCCCTCCCCTCCCCTCCCCCCTTTTCTCCTTGCTTTCCTTGGCATCCATGTTTGTCAGGTCAGTTATTTAATATAAAATACAACCCAAATCCAAACATTAATGACATTCATGACATTCATGTTTGAACAATTTTAGGTTTGAATTTGACACAAAATTCCACTTTTCTTGGTGCTGTGCTTTCACAGGATGTTTGAGAAAATTGTATTCACTTTACAGTAAAGTAAGCATTTCATAATAATTCAGATTTGTTGTATGTTTGCAAATTGTTGAATTTTTTAGATATGGATTAATTTGGGGGATTAGTATTGTACAGCAAATATTATCATGTTCGTATATGCTGCAAATACCAAGAAAACAATCATGTTCTTGCAGTCTGGTTCCCTGACCCTACTTAAGATGAAACATGTCAATTTATAAGCGTCAGAGAATTGTACACTCAGGTATAAACCAGTCTAGCTGGCTTGTATCTGTTCATATCGATTGCTAACAAAATGCGGTTAGCCGACCAGCATTGGTGGAAATTGATATAAAAATAACACTTTTCTTGAAAATGACAGCATACGGGGTGACATAATTTTACAAGACGCTTTAGACTGTCATTCACCAATAGTCCAGTATGATATTTCATAATAATTTGGTAATTTTGTTTTTTTTATGTTCGCAAATGTTGTATGTTCGTGCCCAATGTTCGGTACAGCCCAATGTTCGGTACAGCCCAATGTTCGGTACAGCCCAATGTTCGGTACAGCCCAATGTTCGGTACAGCCCAATGTTCGGTACAGCCCAATGTTCGGTACAGCCCAATGTTCGGTACAGCCCAATGTTCGGTACAGCCCAATGCTCGGTACAGCCCAATGCTCGGTACAGCCCAATGTTCGGTACAGCCCAATGTTCGGTACAGCCCAATGCTCGGTACAGCCCAATGCTCGGTACAGCCCAATGCTCGGTACAGCCCAATGCTCGGTACAGCCCAATGTTCGGTACAGCCCAATGCTCGGTACAGCCCAATGTTGGGTACAGCCCAATGCTCGGTACAGCCCAATGCTCGGTACAGCCCAATGTTGGGTACAGCCCAATGCTCGGTACAGCCCAATGTTCGGTACAGCCCAATGCTCGGTACAGCCCAATGCTCGGTACAGCCCAATCCTCGGTACAGCCCAATGTTCGGTACAGCCCAATGCTCGGTACAGCCCAATGTTCGGTACAGCCCAATGTTCGGTACAGCCCAATGCTCGGTACAGCCCAATGTTCGGTACAGCCCAATGCTCGGTACAGCCCAATGTTCGGTACAGCCCAATGCTCGGTACAGCCCAATGCTCGGTACAGCCCAATGCTCGGTACAGCCCAATGTTCGGTACAGCCCAATGTTGGGTACAGCCCAATGCTCGGTACAGCCCAATGTTCGGTACAGCCCAATGCTCGGTACAGCCCAATGTTCGGTACAGCCCAATGCTCGGTACAGCCCAATGTTCGGTACAGCCCAATGCTCGGTACAGCCCAATGCTCGGTACAGCCCAATGCTCGGTACAGCCCAATGTTGGGTATAGCCCAATGTTGGGTATAGCCCAATGTTCGGTACAGCCCAATGTTCAATATACATGTAGCCTAATGTTCGGTATAGTCCCATAAATTTGGTATAGCCAAATATACATGTATGTGCAGTATAGCTGAATGTTCCTACATGTAAAGCTGATTAGCCATCCCAGCTCCCTGTTTTGAGGCAGTGGATATGTACATGCGGATGTTGTACTCCCACGACTAAAGAAAGACAGAATCCTTGATGTACTCATTAACACCTGATATTTAGCACGTGGGTGTGAAATAATTTCAATCATTGACAATGATCCCAATTGAAAGAAATCCAACAGAGAGGTGACGAATGAAAAGAAAAAGGTTGAACTAACGGTACATGTACATGCAGAATAAAATAAAAGGAGGCACCAAATCAGATATTTTGCTAAAGGGACGATCTACCATTTGTCCGTTGTAAATTTGTCATCGTTTGAAGCAGCAAGAGTGCTCAAAATACAAAGAAAAGTGCTTGACAAATTCCGTGATGAAGTTTTTAGCTCTGGAAAAAAAATATTATTTCTCAGATTCCGATTTTCAATTTAAAATTTGCCGAGTCACAATTTGAGTTGCGACCACAATCTGCATTGGGCAAGTTCTCAGTGCTTCGTTTGAACACTTGCGCGCACTATTTGCGAACATTTCCAAAGGTGCATCGCTGAGATGCATATTTCTTTTATTTTCTTTAAAATGACAGCATGTCAGATGAAATAATTTCCCAGGGAGTTTAGTATCAAAAATACCTTTTTACAACAAGTAAGCTTTTCAACAGTATTTAGTTAAGTTTACTTTTTGGATTTTAATTTTTTTTGTATACAAATTTGCTCTAAACAAGGCAAAAGCCACCCAAGGTAAAAAGCTACAAAGAGAGAAAAAAACAATTCGAAGAAGCAAAAGATACGAATTAAGATCCGTCTCAAATCAAAAGGGAAAACATGCACCAGGCAAAGAATTCCACAGAGATATAGAACGAGGGAAAAAGCTATTTGTAACTCTTCGTTCTACGTCCAGGTACAGTTAGAGTAAATTAGTGGGAACAGGCAGAGAGCCGAGTTTCATAGCTGCAACAGGTATCACATGTATGTCACTTTTTGGGGCTAGTTGTTCAAAAGCGCAGATATCCACACACTGTGTTTTTTGTACATAGAGTAGAGTTTGTGCATTAAATGTGTGGGCAGAATTGTGTTCCCATTAGGAACACATGCAAAAGGGTGGACTCGGGACATTTTGTGCATATTTGTGAAGGGTTCGGGCAAAATGAGACGAAACTGGGCAGAGGTTGAAATAAGGGTACCCAGGTATTAGAAAAAATGATAAAATTCTCCTTACATTGCTGTTTGTTGCACTTCAATCGGACATTTTATTGACAAGTTATGGCTGTTTAAAGTTTGCATTGATCAACATGTCTCAAAAATAAAATATAGAGAAAAAAGCCTTTGAAGTTTCAAGTTTTGCGCATGTGGGGAATGTCAATTGTTTTTCAAATACTTTGATTCCGCTACTTCCATACTATTTCATAACAGAATATAATTAGTAGGTATTCCAAATATCCATAAATCTATAAAAAAAAACATCACTAATTATTCATAATTTTTCAGTTTCCTCCACTATGCCCTTTGCCCAGTTCCGTCTCATTTTGCCAGAACGCCTCACATTTGTGCTGTAAAACCACAAGAGGAGGGTTAAAGAAACAATTAACACTATAAAAGATAACAATTTTTTGTAATGGAATACAAATTATCTAACAAATTCTGTAGATAAAACAGGATTAAACCTGATGAACTGGCAGTTTACATGTACATTTACTACATAAAGATCAAATGAAAAAATAAAAAATAAAATAAAGAATCTTGACATTCAACCCTATTTCTTGTCATCTAATGTGCAATTTAGATACAGAACTCATCAAAATGTATGATTCACGAAGGCATTAGTAGTATTAACAATAATACAATAAGGTTTTTTAAAAAATTATAATAATTTAACAAAAAGAAAAAAGACAAACAGAAAGCGCATAATGTCCAAGGCATGAACAACAACAAAATAGCAAAATAGCAGAAAATTGCCCAAATTAGCTTGGACAAAATGAAGGGTGTCACGTTACCGTTCCGGAGTTCCGCGCAAAGAAGAAAATGGCAAAGCCAAATGGCAGGCTTTGTCGCACGCAATCAGCTACTGGGGGGGTGGGGGGGTCGAGATTGCGCCGTTTCATTTCCTGGCAAAAATAATGACTCTTGCCTTAGAACCCCTGTTTTCTTTTTCATTTTTTTTCCGGTTTTTTTTCCCCGCTTGTGCTATTTCCTGGGGATGGGACCTAAGAGACACAAAACATATCTGCATCAACCCTTTAAAAGGTTATCCAAGAATCAGATACTTAAAGGGATAGTATACCTTTTGCAGCTATCCAAAAAGTAGCCAACCAAATTATGGTTTAAAAGATTCATGTAAAGATGTTAATTACTCTAACACTCCCTGTTAAAGTTATTCCTTCTGGCATGCTGTCATTTTGAAGAAAATAATAACAGATGTCCAAAGATGTGTCTCAGAGACGCTTTTTCCAAATTTAAGAATATAGTATTTTCTCGGGATGTACAGCCATGGAGGAATAAGAGCAGAGCTAAAACTTCATCAGGTATAGTTGTCAAGCATCATTCTTGAGATTTTGTTGCTTCAAACGATAAAAATGCACAATTGACAGAATGGTATGATAACTTTAAGGCTACTGTTGCCTCTTAACTCCCTACCCTATTTCTTGTACACATAACCTCAATCCTGCAAAATCCTCCAATATTTATTACTGGTGACCACTGCCTGAATCATGCAGTGGGTTTACCATTGAGTTATAATAAATCAACCAAACATGGAACAAACAGCTGCTACATGTAAGTGCCCTGTTACAACCCCAAACACCCTCAATCCTGCAAAATCCTCTGATGCATCAATTTCCAAGTGACCTCAATCCCGCAAAATCCTGCATTTTGCTAAGATGATTTTTGAGGATTTGGGATGGTTAGGGATAAAGAACAATCTAATAGTTACCGGGTATTCACAATAAACAGTAAAGATTTATTTTTATTTTATAAAAATCAGTGAATACATGATTCCATCAACACTGTTTCCATGGTGTCCAACAGTACGCAACTACTTCCAACTGCTCTCTCACCCTGGTAAATTGATCATTAAAATATCAAAAACAGTTTGGATATCTATGCAAATCAGACTAGTCTGGTGCCCGAAAGTGCTACAAATTTGTGGTTTTTTTTGTATGGTTTAGGCATACCATCAGAATCAGAGTCTGTACAATTTGGTACCACATTTTGTTGGTTTTTGCAAGGATGGAAAGGGTTCTTTATATATCCCTCTGGGAGGGTTGAGATTAATTAATAACTTAATTAATAACTAAATTAATCCAGAGTAACACACTGTAATTTTAAAATACAGCGTTCCCCGTATATTTGCCCTATAAACCTAAATATCCACGTAACAAATTCTCCAAAAAGTGAAAATAGCCCCTTTAAATGATTTTCTTATTAGCGTCATGTGCAAGCCGGAGATTCATAAAAAGCTTCTCTTATTTTTTCCCCGGTCTAAGCCCGGAAAGGTTTGCCGAATAATGAATTCTACAGCAGGAATTATCGGCGGATTGGGCCAGTGATTTCTACCGTGATTAAACGAAAAGGCTCGTTTCTCTCCGGCCGGAAATTGTTACCCCAGAGGTGGAAATTAGCGGCAAATTGAAGCAAAATACAATGGGTCCCGAGAGTACATGTATGTGTGCAACCGCAACGCATACAAATTCAAGGTTGTTTTGTTTTTTTAAACCTCCTCCGAATTGTAATTTAGGCACTTTTGCTTATGTTTTGGAAGTAACGTGACACAAAAGGAAAAATGTGAAGTATTTTCCATGCATATTAGCAAATCGTAGTGGTTGCCAGATAATAGTGGTTGCCAGATAATAGTGGTGGGAGAAATCGGACGTTTCAAAATCCGGTTTTCCTTTCCTTTTTTTACCGAATATTGATTATTTGATTTCACTGGAAGTTCCCACCATCCAGCTCACAATCATGTCAACAACAAAAGTGATGAGCATCGTGTCCCCATAGACTCTGTAGCGTTTGACAGATTCAGTGACCACATGGGTAGTTACCAAAACACTTGAGAGCTGTACTGTGGGGAAACAAATGATGGGAATGCAGTTACAATCACGGAGCACATTAGAGGATGTTGCAGTTGTTTTCTTTCAGTTGTGTAAAAAATAAAAACGGAAGGCCTAATTTTTCGTTAGGTTGATTTCGAATATTCGGTTTTCAAAATCAAATCCGAATACATGTACAGTAGTTGAATGAAAACCGAATAAACAATAATTTGGTTCAACACTACAACACTACAAGACAAACAGCATTTGAAATTTCTTTCATTTCGTTATAAAATTTGCATTTGTTTGTCCCTAAGTGGAATTTATTTTTGTATTAAAAGGTAGGATACACCATTGGTGATTGCTTGAATTATAATGAATGGGTGGATTTGGGGGTTGTATTTTATAGTACATATCGTTTAACTGTCCTGCCCAAAGTTTTACAATCATGGATGCCACGAAAAGCATCCGGACGGCGATCGCGATTTTGTCTTATAAAATTTTATTTTTCGGAATAATTACAGGTTATCTAGCGCAATTATTTTGCTGGATGCCTAGAATCATTATTTATTTTTAGATGAGTAAGATATTTCTTAATAATTTGGTAGTAAATATTTCCGATATCTGCAAATGGTGTATCTACCTTTAACCACGCCCATATCAGAACGAAGCATCGTTGTTTTTAAGGTAGGATACACCATTTGCAGATATCAACATTTTTTACTACCAAATTATTAAGAAACATCTTACTTATACAAAAATGAAAATAAATAATGATTATAGGCATCCAGCAAAATGATTGCCCTAGATATATATACTGTTATTGTTCTAAAAAAATAATTACAACAAGAACAACTGCCTGATTTTTTTTTGATTTTTTTTGCATTCATGATTGTAAAACTATGGACAGATCATTTAAACGATGCTTAATGTAAAATCCACCCCCCAAATCCACCCATTCATGATAATTCGAGCAATTACCAATGGTGTATCCTACCTTTAAAAAAACCAACAGTAAAAGTGAATGCAGTTACAAATCAGAGACCATGGAGCAAATTGTTTTTTTAAGTCATGTCCACAAAAATAAAAGGCTTAATTTTTGTTTAAGTTGGTTTTGAATATTCTGTTTCCAAAAATCGAAAAACCGAATAATAGTTAAATTCAAACCGAATATTAAAAAATTTGATTTTAAATCCCACCACTAACAGTGACCAAATTAAAATGATTTATTTTTTGCAGAATCTTCGGCAATTTTGTATATATTTGCGTTCCCCTTTCAGTCGTGTTTACCTACCCTACACCAGCCCTGTGTCTATATAATGGGCACCAGGCCAACAACATTGGTGCCAGGCAGGCTACACCATCACTCCTAATATGTTATGTCTCATTATTTTGTGTGTTCCATTGCTATACCTTCGAGCTCGAAAAGAGGACGGGGTAAATAATGGTGCGCAAGCCGCGCCGGGCTCCGCGGAATAGGTTTTTTTTGGGGGGGGGGTCGGTCAGGAAATAACACTGGGCATTCTGTTGATTGGTTGGTTTACAGAGGTCGGAGAGGAATCTGGTGCTCTCTGTTTGGAGTAGATGGCAGGCAAACTCTTGAACTAACGTCCAAAATGGCCTCCTGAAAGCTACATTCGTGGACGTGCCAGGCACTGACCATTTTGGTAATTGCATGTTGGACAGATAGTACGTATGTATAAGCAGGGCCTAGTGGTGACTCTACAGGTGCGTTTGAGTAGCTTACCCAGATTGACTCGGGTATTAAAGTCAGTTGGGTTAGCCACGAGAGCCGTGCTAAACGAACGCTCAAACGCAGGCCATCACAATCCTCACTGGATGGTCGCAGCCGCCAGCCGCAGCTGTATCCATTGGCAAAGTACCATTTTCAGACTAAGGCTTACGTTCGTTTGTTTTTTATGCAAATCGCCCATCACAAGGTCAAAGGCCACTCGAGGTGTGGGCTACTAGAGAAAATTGTGGAAGAATCAGCCCCAGACACTGAAACAAGACAATCTGATATCTACATAGGGTTGGGATGGTAGAAGTGTCATAGCCCGCGACTGGGTTCGAACCCCCGGCCTGCAGAACTACTCGCAGACCACAAATTCAATGCTCGAGACCACTAGGACACGACACACCCACTTTAACATTTACTGCTTTTTTGTCAGTCACAAACAATAACAACATTGGCCTGGAATAACGGCTTCTAAAGTTTATTATTTTGGGCACACTTGAAGCTACATGTATTCACTCTCCGACCACCATATTTGTCTGTTGTTTGGGACGAACAACGCATGCGCGTGACGTGGTGGCTGACTCGGTTGAGGCCCCGAGTATCAGATTCAGAGCTAATCGAATGACCCAGGCTAACCCGTGTCGACCTGTGCAGTTTTACAAACTCCAGCTTAGGTTCCATCTCCGGCTCCATCACCGGCTCCATCATCATTGTCAAAACTGCATGAACGAAGCCAAAGACGGAGACGAAACTAGGGTTTGGAAAATGGCCCTGGGTGAACTAAACGAATGCACCCCTTACAATTGAGATTGTTTTGAAACCCTCTTGACCCCCGTGCGTGCTTTGTTTTCAATATCAAATCATAAGGTTCTGAAAAGAAGCAAGTGGCATGTTCTCCACAAGACAAACCCAAGATAGGCTTATACGTCTTGTGAGAGATGTTCCTCCCTGACTTTGGTTATTTATAAGGTAAAATGAGAAGAAGTAAAAAAACGCCCGCAGGGTTTTAACTTCAATCAACTGATTATTAGTCAGGACTACACTTTTAACCTCCACATTTAAACACCGTCCCTTAGACATAAAAACGCTCTCTTTTAAAATGTTCGGATCCTGTTTTGAAAAAAATTGCCAGCAAGACTCCTCTCCCCCTCCACCCCCCCCCCCCCCCCCCCCCCAAAAAAAAAATTACTGTCTATGTCTAAGGGAATTGCCCCGACTATTACTACAGTAAAGTAGACATTTTCTTCTATAATGTCATGCTCTCCAAAATGCACAGAGTACAAATTTCTTGAGATTGTCAAATATTTTAAACCTGTCAGGGACCAGTGTTATTCCCTTGCTCTTACAAGTGTGTGTGCTGCAGGGTGCTGTATACATCATTTGCGTCTCTCTCACCACCCAATCTACAGTTGGGTCACTTCCCAATCCCTGCTATTCTCTATTTGACCTGATTCTTCACGCCGATTCTATCAGCAAAGTGTGGCGATATCAGTCAGCGCTGACAGGGTAACTAAAATGCAGAGTGCTGCCTCCTCCGCCAATGATAAGACTATCTCTCCCCAATCAGTAGTTCAGTCTCAGGCCCTAAAGTATCAGCCTCTGCGCTTGCAGATGCCGGCTATCCAGAGCAGGTCTGATGACAGGATAAATCGAGGGGTTGGGCCGAGAGCTGAGAGAAAAGAAGAAACAAAAACCTGGGGCCCTGATGATAACTGTGATATTGTGATGGAGTACAGGCGCTTGGGATGAGATGTCAGAGGACATAACAAAAAATGGCTTGGTCTAAACTTTCACACGCTAAAGTTTGCTGGGAAAAAAATATTGCAGCATCAAATGTTAGCCCTTGCTGTCAAAACTTCTGCTCCCAAAATTCTATTCATGTCCAAGTTGCTTCCATTTTGTGCAAAATAATTCAAACAATTAAAAATGTAAGCAATTTTAACCCGACAGTAACGGTACCTTTTGACTACTAAATTGTGCAAAAGTGTCCTGCCTGAGGGCGCAAGCATCCAAACTGAAGCCGCATCGATCGGAATGATCCAGTATTGGTTGTTCACCTTCACTCACAGCAAGATTGAAACAATTAATCTTGGTTTCAAGACCCTTTTGTTTTGAGGGGGTTTTGTTTGGTCTGCTTAGGCCTGTGCCTAAAACAAAACACAAATCCTGTTCTGGCTTCAGGCATGCACATTTTAGCAATAGAGTCGAATCCAAATAAGACCGAAGCCAGTGTTTGAAAAATGGTGCAGTGGACTGAATACGACAGTCTGGAATCAGATACCATGTCGTCCTGTAAATTGCATCCTCCATTGATATTATAGTTTTCAAAGTTTATGCAAAACAAACACAACTGAAAACAAGTCTAGACTACAAAACAATAACAAACACAAGTTGTGCACAAGTTCCAAAATGTTACATGTACCGGTATATCCCCGTGGAAACATAACATTGTTCTTTCCTTTGTTTCTACAATAACTTGCGGAGACAATTAGGGGACAAAAAATGAAAAGGTCTCTACAAAAACATTATATTAACCTCAACACCCTACCACATTTTTCTTAAACATAACCTGAATCCTTCTAAATTCTCCAATTTTAAAGTGTTAAAACTCCATGTAACCTGAATCTTGCAAAATCCTCCAATATTTATTACTGGTGACCACTGCCCGAATCCTGCAAAATCTGGAAGTGGGTTTACCATTGAGCTAATGTACATGTACATGTAAAAAGCAGCCAAACATGGAACAAACAGCTGACAAGTGCCCTATTGCAACAAGGGTTTGCACACATGACCAAGGATAGGAAACCATTGGTATGCAAACGTTTCCTATCCTTGACACATAACTTACTGAAGCTCTATGGAGAATGTGCATAGAGCATGAGCAGTGTGAAAGTACAAAGTAACAAATAACCTCAATCCTACAAAATCCTCATTTGCCCAAGTAACCTCATTCCTGCAAAATCATCCAGCATTAGTTTAGGCCTTTTGACCTAGATTCTGCCTTATCCTCTAGTGGTAAAAACCCAAAAGCTCTCAATCCTGCAAAATCCTGCATTTTGCAAAACAGATTTTGGCGGATTTAGGATGGTTATAAGGTTAAAAGAGGAGAGTGTCTTAACAAGGAATTTTTCACACAAGGTCTATACATGTACAGAGCATACATGTACATGCAAAAAATATGCAAATATGCTACAATATGTAATAAATAATCATCAGGAAGGTCAAATAGTAAAATATGGACGCATATCTAAATACCTTCACTGATAGATTTTTAGACTAAAGTTTGTAGTAATATTACCATCACAAAAGACAAATTATGATTACCGATACATGCTGCACCCATGCGAGTACATGTAAATAGGGCTGCAGTGTTAATACATTGTGTACTAATTAAACTACTAATCATTCAACAAATACCAGCATAGCATTTACCAATGCAAATATTTGAATAAACAAATATTAACGTCCTCAAGAAAATGACAAAATAAAACTCGTGTAATTTTGTTGTACGGTATCTACCAGTATTCTGTGATGTGATTTTAAACTTATTGAGTTGTGTGGATTTATTGTTAGCAAAAAGGTCTAATGTTCTATCGATGGTCGCTTTATGTATGATTTGAGAGCTCCTTTGAGGAAAATCAAGAATTAATTAGCATCTCTAAAATCTGCAAATTTCATCTGGTCATCAGCTTGAAAACAAAAAAGTTGACACGTGTTATAAATATTCTTTTAGGCCTATTGCCATATTTTTGATACAAACAAATCCCAATCAAGGATCCATTTAATTCCAAAAAGGTGCATGTACTAAAACTTAATCAGCTTTGTTTTAAAAATTCAAAAATTCGACCAAATCCACGTTTGGATATTTAAAAAGAAAACATTGAAAGTGCACAGCCTCACAATTAGGCCTAAAGGCAGAATATGAAAACAATTATTGAACATAAACAATTTAATAATTTATCCAGAAAGTCCCAAACTCAAACTATACACTGTACTGTACCAAAACGAACACCTTCTCAATATACAAGTAAAACTGTTCGCTCACAGAAGAAGTAGTAAAAGAGAAAGTGTGAAGAAATGGAAAGGGTGTTAGGATGCAGCCAACATTCATAGAGCCCTGACTATATACACTCTACAGCTGACAAGAAAGGTGCTTGGGAGGTGTCAGAGGTGGGATGCGCATGTTTGCTAACTTGTGAGTAAGATGACAAAAGTTCAACCAGGAGTTATATTCAGGGCGGGGGAGTGTGTGGCCTGGTGGTTAGGGTTCGTGACTCATAATCAGAGGGTCAGGGGATGAAACCCAACTGCTGGGAAAAGTGTGTGTCCTTGAGTAAGCCACTTTAGCTCATCTTGCCTCTCTCCACTCAGGAGTGCATGAATGGGTACTTTTGGTGGCAGAAATCAGAGATTCCAAAATTCGGTTATCCTAATATTTTATCAAACCAAATAACGATTATTTGATTTCACCGGAAGTTCTCATCAGCCCACAAACATGCCAACCAAAAAGTGATAAGTGAGTTACCACGTACCTGTAAAGTGCCCTCTCCATGACTGGGTATAGTTTGCAGGATTCCGTGACAACAGAGTCTTTACAAAAACACTCTGAAGGAATGTGGACAAAAAATGGATGGGAACTCTCCGATAAGTCAAATGGCTGGCTAATGAAACAACGAGTAAGCGAGTGCAGTTACAATCAGAGACCATGGACCAAATTGGAAGATGTTGCCATTGTTTTGTTAAAGGTAAGATACACCATTTGCAGATATCAAAAAAAAATTCTACTGAATTATTAAGAAAGAGTTTACTTATTTGAAAGTAATTAATAATTTTAGGCATCCAGAAAAAAACAAGAACAACAAGAACAACTGCCCGACGCCGGTTGAAAACGAATGCCGTTTTTTATTGCATTTTTTTCTTGGCATCCATGATTGTAAAACTTCGAACAGGTCAGTTTAACGATATTTACTATAAAATACCACCCCCCCCCCCCCCCCACCCCTCCACAATTTAAAAATAGGATACACCATTGCTAATTACTAAAATTATCATGAATTGGTGGATTTGGGGAGCTTGATTTTATAGTAAATTTCATCTAACTGACCTGTCCAAAGTTTTGGAATCATGAATGCTGAGAAAAGCCAGAAAAACGGCGTTTGTTTTTAACCAACGTCGGGCAGTTTTTTGTTGTTCTTGTTTTTTCGCGATCGTAATTTTTGTTATAAAATTATATTTTTCAGAACAATTAGAGGATATCTAGCGCAATATTTTGGGTGGATGCCTACATTCAACATTTACTTTCAAATAAGTAAGATAATTCTTAATAATTCGGTAGTAAACATTTTCGATATCTGCAAATGATGTATCCTGCCCTTTAAGCCAGGTCACAAAAAATTGAATTGAAAGTCTTGACATTTTGTTAGGTTGGTTTTAAATATTTAGTTTAAGAAATTAAAAAAGAGCAGTGTCCCATGTTTTATCCATAGTAAGTCTAAGGGGGTTGATTTTAAACTCCAGAGAGAGGAGCCCAAACTAAATATTTTGTCAAAGTGACTCTAAGCTATGATGAAATAGTAGTATAGAATCAATCCCATGTCTCAACTTCCTGGAATGAAACATTGTGGAGTGTCGTGGCCGGGCGGTTAAGAACTCAGTTTTCTGTTCTGCAGAGCGTGGGTTCGAGTCCCGGTGTCGACACGTGTGTCCTTAAGCAAGGCAATTAAACCACTATTGCTTCGTCCTTCGGATGGGACGTAAAGCTGTAGGTCCCGTGCGTTGTGTAATGCACGTAAAAGAACCCAGTAACACTCTTCGCTAAAGAGAAGGGGTTCGCCCCGGTGTTCCTGGCAGCGCCTCGGAATAGGCAACTAGATAGATGGCGCTTTACAAATGCATTGATTGATTGATTGATTGATATGCAAAGTGAAATTTACGTCATTACAAAAAGAAAACATCGGCTGCCAAATCCACGATTAAAAACTTGTTCAACTTTACAACTTTCACAGCATTCGCGCCAAAGTACCGTACGAAACCAGGACTGAAGACCTATACACTTGAAATTGTTGTAAAGCTATCAAAATATCCTGGGAAATGTACATCCGTGTCTTGCCTAATGTAGACAATTTTGAGGAGGCTCACGGCCTCCTAATCCCCCGGAGCTATGCTGTCAAATGACATGGTGTTCCAAGTCTCATCTCCGCGCCACCCCCCAGAGAAACTGTCATCACAAATGTGTATAAAACGCATCTGACGAGTGTAAATTCGACTCCAACACTTTGATATTTTCCAAGTCCCCCTTATTTTGTTTTATTACTATTTATTTTTGGGGGAGCTGTTCAAGCGCAAGCAAACAAAGTAGGTGGGGGGGAAACATCATAAAGGTTGTGTATCAGCGTGCAAAGGGCAGACGAGCACACGAGTGGTTAGACACAGTGATGTATTTACTCGGACACCAATGTTGTGTTCGGGTCCCTGGAGCCATAAAGATCCAGATTATGGTTGAATATGGTTGGGATTAGAAAGAGGGTCATAATGGTGGGCTGTCATAAAGATTTGGAGAAGTAAGACGGCAGGAAATGAGTCAAGTTATTATAGTTGCTTGATAGGGCATTGGAATACAACCCAAGTTCTGTGCAAAGAGTCATGTACAGTACATGTAGGCCTATGTGGGTTTAAACCCCGACGGCGAACACAGCACCTATGTTCCTATGGCCTGATGAACAGGGGTAACAATTGAGATCTTTGGTATAAAGTGCTATGTAGGCAGTGCTATGTAGGCAGTGCTATGTAGGCGGGCATCAGTATTTAAGAAAACATTCCTGAAGAAATTTGTTTCAAAGTGTAGAATTTTGATGAAGCTGCTAAGCACAAAAATGTGCTTAGCATGAAAAATCCTCCTTGGCAAAAGCAGGGCTACAGACCAAATTTGTTTGTTACTGGTATTCAGCTGGTTTTGCGTGAAAATCACATGGAGTTTAAGGGCTGGTAACCAGGTCAAAGTAAAAATAATCCTGGCACAAACTGGTTAAAACTAGCTAACAAATTATGTATTGCCTTACAAATGAACACCCAGAAAGTTTTCTCATGTGATCAACAACATGCGCCCCGAAGATGGCCTATAAATTTGATTGTAAAATTTGGTTGGAATATTTTGATTATTCAAATATTTGAATAATACTTTAACCCTATCCGGTTTGGGCGAATGTGAAAAATTCATTATTTGTTTTCTACAAACCTGAATAAATCCTCGTAATCTGAAGATGTGACCGAGCACTGGAATTTTTATTTTTTATTTTTTTTTTTTTTTTTGGGGGGGGGTTTTTTGGGGGGTGCAGCCATGCATAGAAACAAATAATTAAATAATTCAATGACACGTGATCAACGATCCACCAATCAGAGGATGGGGATTTATCCAGGTGTTATTCAATACACATCGATGAGTCAAGTTTTGATTGTTTCCTCCCAATGCACAAAAAAATAAAAACTGTTTCAACATCAGAAACAACTTAAATCCTTCGTGATATTTCCCTGTCAATCTATTGAGCTTCATATTTTTGTGCAAATCTTTAGGATTTTACTTTATCACCTGTGCTAAGTTATTATGGAGAAATATCAAATTCCAGGACTTTACAAGTGTAGGATTGAGACTTGAGTGGTGCATTATGTTATTTTCGGTTATTCACCCCCCGTTTTTTGTGTTTTTTAACAGTATAACATTACTAGGAATTCTGCATTGCAATATGCAGGATTATGGTAATTTTCCATTCTCTTAATCGCATTCTGGGTAGCATTTCTAACCGATGACGTTAATAAAGATTTGCTAGCTCTCCAAGAAAAGTTTCGGGAGATGCTTGCGTATTTGATATGGGTTTCTTTGATTAGATATGAGAGCCGTAAACTTGAAGAAGATGAAAAACTCAGGAATGTATCATATCTAGTAATCCGGTGCCGAGCTGGGGGAAATACCACGTTTATCTGATGTGAGCTGGGTATTTATTCTATCTTACCGACCTGTCACGGAGGGATGGCGATTGAGGAATGAAATGAAACAAGCAAGTTGAGAGATGACGGTTTAAAAAAAGATGAGGTTTGAAAATAGAAGGGAAAAAATCAAAAGAAATCAGAGCGAATATTCAGAGAATCTACGGTGCTGGTTATCGCCTGCTGTTAGAGGTGACAACAAAAAAGATTGAGGCGAGAAACTATGGGACCAGCTGCTCCCGAGGTCGTAGCGAGCCCCAGGGCAAGAAGTGTGAAAAGAACAGGGCAGTGGGGTGATCCGAGACTCTTGCTAAGAATTATTGGGGTAGAACGACTGAGCAACCGACCGAAAAAAAGCGTGATGGCCTGCTCAAAGTAGGTCAGAGAATCCAATGCGTGGCTTGAGAAAGCAAGCGTCGATTCCGAGGGGGGATTCCGAGCTTAGTAAGATTATCACATTTTGTTGTTAACGATGAAGGAACTGCTTGTGTCATTGAGGGAATAAGAAAAGACGAAAGAACGAAGGAAAAAAAAAAAAAAAAAAAAAAAGCCGGGAATGAATTCAGGGGGGAGGCAACTGGGGACCGGGTCACAAGGGATGATCGGGTTTTTCTTGCGGTGAGATTTTTCCTGTGCAAATTTTAAGATAGGATTACCGCGACGACACCACTAAAGGTAACCAAACCCTTAAGATGGACAACACGCAGCCAAAATATTTAATCATACTAATAGAGTGTGAAATGCTGGGAGGTTGGTTTTTTTCGGCGGAGTATCTTCTAATGTGCAAAGTCTCCGTTTTAATTTGGAGATGGCAACTCCATGCAAATTGGCAGCTTTGATGGAGATGCTCCACTCCGAGAAAGACTACTACACTCAGTTCGGCATGGATGCAGAGCAAGGTCTCTTTCTGTGTTTCTTTCTGTCTCTCTCTCTCTCTTGGGAGCAAGTCTCTGGTTGCTTAGATGCGGAGATCGCATCCTTTGCTCGCATCTCGTCACCAAATAGCTCTGATGATGCCAGACAGTCTGCCGGTAAGCTGGTACCCCGTGATTGGCCGGTTGTCCCGTAAGAATTATAACCAGTCTTAGTCTCATTTGTCTCTCTCTACTGTTACAGACCGAGAATAAGGCGTGCGCTTCCCTTTTTGTTTTCATTCCATTATCAAATTAACTGTTCAGTACTCCACACAGAAATTGTGACAAGGTATCATTTGTTTTGACACTATCGCTGCAATATTTTGCTCATTAACTGATACAATTTATTTGCAAGCCAATTTTGTAACAGTGTGACTAAATTTCTCTAAAAAACACAGCAGTTTGACATTTTTTATGTTTAAGCTTTCTTTTTCAAATATTTTTAACCAGTTCGCGCCGGGATTATTTTGACATTGACAGGGCCCAGACACAAGATTGCTTTTTTCACGAACCTCGATCCGAGACGGGTTCAGGCCGGCATCTGTGGGTAGCACACCCTGATATTTCAGGCCTCGCTCGCTGCAAGCCGGTTGCCGACAGATATTTTTTATGTGTGTTTATTTGTCATCCGTTTTGAATTCTGGAAAAACTGTGCCTGTATACACAGCATCTGACGCCAACTGGTTGACGACAGAAGGTCGTGGGTCAAGCCAGGAGTGATTTTTTTTCTGATAATCTCACAGGATAACACTGAGTATACAGTTTTTTACACAAAAAAGGCAACAACGGGAAGAGAATCAGAAGACCGCTACTTTTTGAGTGCCAAAAGAATTCTATAAATAAAGGAAAACCTTGATTACATTTTACATGTACCAGACATCGCCCAGACAGGAATATCGAACAAAAAAAACGCTGAAGGAAGAATGTTGCAAATTGGGTTTTCAAGTTGCACAATTCAAACGGTAATTTTGCAGCTAATGTATTGTCGATTTTGTTCAAATTCGACCCCGAGATAGCCAAGATAATGGTAGATCTAAAGCTTTGTGCAATAGACAACTTCTTAGGAGGAAAAGAATCGACAACACAAAGTGTTGCATTTTGTTTGTTTGTTTGTTTGTTGTTGGGGTGGTTTTTTGTTGGGGGGGGGGGGAAGCACCCTGTAGTAATTTTGAAAGCAGTTTCTACCTAAATTTCTTAGTCTGAGATGTACCAAACTATGGTGCCTGTACAGTTTCAAAGAACCATTCCTTCATTACCAGAAAATGAGTAAGAATAACTAAATCTAAAAGGCCCCAAAAAAACCAATCCGTAATGCAGGAGCTTAAGCAGATGTGACATTTTAAACGGCCAAGTCTATTATTTTGGCTTGCCCCCTAACAGGTCTGTCCCTAGACTTCATCAAGCGAGACAATTTCCCCAAGGAACTTTAACGCTGGAGTTTTAATGCAAGGCAAGGCAAGGCAATTACTGCCTCTATAGCAGACGCCTTCTGATAGGGGTTATTGTCGAATAGGATTTGTTTTCTTTTGTTAATCCATGAATTATAGGACGTTAAGTGAGAGAATGGTGGGGTTTGGAAGCTATTTTCCAGCTTGCCTGTATGTACATGTATCTCTGGTTCAGATTTTCAGATTGTGGTGCTCAAGCCTGGGCCAGCAAGGTTAGAAAACACTTTTACTAACAACTGTTGGTAAGATTTGTCCAAAGGCATTTGTGACCTGCTCCCACAAAACCAGACATAAGTGTTTTTGTTGAAAAGTGAGATATTGTTATTTCCATTTATTTATTCCCATAGAATCGCGTGTCTCAAAATACAATTGGAAGAATGTATGGTATGAAGGTGGTTTGGGTACCAAATGAAAGCTGAAGATGTGTACTACGTTGTAAATGGAAATAACAATATCTCACTTTAACAAACAAAAAACTTATGTCTGGTTTCGTGGGAGCGGGTCACATTTGAACTTATTATGTTATTGATCGCAGTGGTCGTAATTGAATTGTCACATATTTTATAACCAAATTGATATCTGAACATTTTCAACTCTGTTGAGTCGAAGGTTACATTTATAATTACAGTAGGATACTCGACTGACTGACTTTTTGTGTACACCTTGACTGATTGTGGATGATGACGAATGGACTCAACATTTGAAAGATGTGACCATTTTACCCAATTTGTGACACCAGTACAGATGTATACTCATATTATATTTCTGAAGTTGTATTTGTTGCAATCTTCAGTCCTGTGAACTTGTTTTCTCTGCAATTAGATTATTGAAATGAAGTATTTGATGTGTTCTATAATTTAGATTATTTTTTTTAACTGGGACCTAAGTTAGATCATCGCCATCGTTATAGCACCCAATGAGATGTCCAGTATAATTTTTATACAATTTGTTTTTAAAATTTTACCCAGTATATAATTGTTTGTTTTGTTTTTGTTTTGTTTTTTTAAGTCTTGAGAGGTCAGACATTTGAAACTGTTTCTATACTGATAATGTCTCTTTTTATTCAGATTCATAAAGTCAGATTTCGGACAAAAGTCAGAAAAAGTGATCTAACATGTCTGTTAGATATGCAAAACCAGCATTCTACAGAGGCATCGAGTCCACAACTCGGACTCGAGTCCATCTTGAGTTGCCATTTTGGTGACTCTTGCTGGACTTGAGTCGTTTCAGCAAGAGACTCAGACTTGGACTCGACCATCGTTACTTGGACTATGGTAATAATGACTCAGATTTTTTTGTTTTAATGAAAACCGTTCCCATATTGTTTTCTTAATCTACTTGTCTTAATAATATGCTGGTTGTGTTCATAATGTTTCACCCAAAACTATCTCAAGACAGTTTATGCATAGAGCTAGAATGGTTTAAGTGAAAAATTCTGGAAAAAGTGGGCAGAATGTTTTTCAGGTATTGGTAAGGAGAATACAATTTTCCTTACAAATTCTTCTCTGTTTATTGCACTTTAATCAGACATTTCTTTGACAAGATGCAGCTTTAAAAAAAAAAGTTAAATAATCCTACTGATGTACAAAAATGTAAAGCTGAGGGTGCCATTAAATTTGTCCCCGAGGGTATACGCAAAACCCATGGACCACATCACAGCGGACAACAATTATTTTGTTATACACGCTTAAAACTAAAGTGTTGAATCAACATTATAAGTGTGCGGTCAGTGACTACTCTATAAAAGTTGGAATTCAGTACATAAAACTGGTCAATTCAAGGTACTGAATTCATTATTTTAATGGTTGAAATGGTTGAGTAGTCACTGACCGCACACTTATAATTTTGATTCAACACTTTAGTTTTAAAGGTAGGATAAACCATTTGCAGATATCGAAAATATTTACTATTGAATTATTAACCAGTTCGCGCCGGAGGACATACACGCAAGGTTTTCCGCAGATTCAAAATGGATGACGCATAAACACGTCACGAGCAAGGCCGGAAATGTCTGTCAGCAGCGAGCAAGGCCGAAAATGCGTGGGTGTGCTTCCCGGTACCATCAGCCTGAACCCGCCTCGGATCGAGTTTTGTTAAAAATAATCCCGCGCCTCGGCTCGGTGATGTTAAAATAATCCCGGCGCGAAAAGTTGAATTTTTTTTTTAAAAACAAGAACAACATAATAATAACTGCCAGACCCCGGTTGAAAGCGAACGCCATTTTTTTCTCCTAGGTGTGTACCTTGGTAGAGGCACAAGATAAATTATTTTAGAAAACAAAGTTTGTTTCGGTACTTACATAAAAAAATTATCGTTAATGTTAACGTATACATACTCTTAAAGTATTTGAACATTGGTCGGTATTTTTCTTAGTGTTCACCCTGCCTTGCTCAAAATTCAGATCTTTTTCTTGGATCGACAAAGAAACAAAATAATTTTTGAGGCAACTCGTTGTCCTTTGACATAATAGTACCAGCGAAAAGAAAACCTCTTTCTTACGATCTGATTCTATTAAACTTGTTGTTTAGTGCAGAAAAGACCAAACGCTGAGAACGATCAAGATAATGTACTTCATGGGGTACCATGGGGTACATCGCTTTTCGGATTGATGTACCCCGGGTACAACACTTTTGGAGTAACGCGAGAACTTTTGTAATAAATCATGTAACCAGTTATCGACCAATCAGATCTCCTATTTAATACCACGGAATAACAAACATACATGTACAGTATGATGTACACTTTTCTTGTTAGCTAGAATTCCCTGTTAACATGCGAGAACACATTCTCACCCGTATGCAACACATTGTGATCATAATACTTGCGGCTGAATCATTTACAATGACAAAAAAATGAGATTGCTCCTGAGTGATGGAAAGCTATTGGCAACACACAAAAAAACACAGTACAATTCAATGTTGTTCTTGTCTCACTAGCTGGAAAAATTCTTACAAATGCTAGACTTCTTACAATGAAAAACAAAAAAGTACTGTATCTTCACGATGAATAGACAGGGAATGAAGATTAACAGGAAGAGTAAAGCGACGGAGGGATCAGTACCTGCGCATCCCTGGAAAGATGAGAAAAAAACTATTCACACTGAATACAACAACACGGTATCGAGTTTACTGGCCGGGTCCGTGTCGTACACAAAGCAGCCATCCTTCGGTTCAGTCGGAGATTCCCCGGCTGGCCCTATACGTGGCACAGTTTGCGCTTCAAAGAAAAACTTGGCTAGGAAAAATGGGGGGGGGGGGGGGGGGGGTAAAAAAGGAAAAAGAAAAGAAAAATGAAGAGGTGGGAAGTCTGTAACACCCTGGATAGAAAAAAAAAGTTGCGAAAGGGAAGAGTAGATACCGGTATATGGTTTTGCCTGGCATGACCTGGGTGATTTCAAATGGGGAATTGGTGTCAAATAAGGTCTATGCACTTTGGTGCCTAGGTGTTATGCATAATAACGATTAGCACTATTAAAGTAGTATTCACACCAATTTTGTCCTGTTTGTTTTTTTGTGGTTTTTTGGCAAAGGGGTAATGTACTTTTTTGCAGCTATCCAAAAAGTAACCAAACAAAATACTGTTAAAAAAGTTTACTTGTTGTAAAGATATTAAAGGTAGGATACACCATTGGTAATTGCTTGAATTATCAGGAATGGGTGGATTCGGGGGGTTGTATTTTTTTAGTAAATATCGATTAACTTACCTGTTTGAAGTTTTACAATAATAGATGCTGAGAAAAGCAAAAAAATGGCATTCGATTTCAACCAGCGTCGGGCGGTTGTTATTATTTTTTCGCCATCCGGCGATCGTAATATTTTGTTTTGTTAATAAAATGCAATTTTTCGAAACAATTACAGGATATCTAGCACAATCATTTTGCTGGATGCCTACAATCAATAATATTCTTTCAAGTTTCAAATAAGTAAGATATTTCTTAATAGATCAGTAGTAAAAAATGTTGATATCTGCAAATGATGTATCCTACCGGTAACCTTTAATAAATCTAAACTCCCTGTGAAATTATTCTGTCTGGCATGCAGTAATTTTGAAGAAAATAACAAAAGAATGCCATTATCAAATACATGTACGGGTATGCGTCTCAATGACACACTAACCCTAGGCGACAGAATGTTGGAAAAAACATGTAAATAACGATGCTAATAAACCGTTAAGTGTTGGCATCTTGTAGTACTGGTAGTTGCATTATCAAAACATAAATATTTTACTGAATAATAAATATTCGCCAGTGGTCTACGTAACTTGAAACTGGTTAAGGGTCATACAAGTGCCGGGTATGGGTCACTCCATGAAGTTAAGACAAAAAGTGTGACATTTTGGTATATTTCTAGTTACATGCCATATATCAATTAAATTGTTTGAATATTTATTCCTGATGTTTGTCTTGGATGTTGGACAGATTTGGGCAAGTTTTGTACCATTCAAACACTGGTTTCCAGAGAAATTGGATATTTAATGAAAAATGTTGGCCTAGAATGTAACAAGGACACCATGTCTCTTTTACATCTATTTGTCATGTTGCAAGATTTATTGTTCAAACTTTCTCTGCTTACTAATACCCGACTACAAAATGGAACTATACATGTTTTTTTTATAAGGTTATTGTAGATAAATAACAAGGGATATATGTTGAAAATTATGTTCCGAAACGGCAATCTGGAGGTCACTCTAGTAAATTTCTTCGTTCAATTAAAAAAATAGTATTAACAGTTTCCCTTGTGGTTCATTTGAAATTAAAACAAATTACAATTGTTAAATAGCGGTACATGTTTATGTATCTCAATGAGAAATGGACGTCACCCATGTTGAGATGGGTGCCAGTACATGTACATGTGAATGTGGCCCGCTCCAGGAAAAAAGTGATACAAGTCGCGCTATGCAATACGTGTAATGGCCTGCTCAACATTTAGAGGGTTAAAAAACATTTGATTTTTGGTTTTTTAAATTTCTCTAATAAATTACATCTTTAATATCTTCAGTTTCAGGTTTAATTACCAAAAAGGTTTATTTTGATAAATAAAGTGAAGAAAAAAACCAGTGTATTGTACCGATGTACATTGTATTTTCTTAGTTTTATTGGGTTTGGAAGCCTGTTTTTTTCAGTTGTGTAATTTAAATTATATATTTTATTAATATGCAAAAACGTTATATCACTGGAACGGGAGGGGCTACAGGGCTGTATGAAAGCTTATACCCTGGACTTTCCAATCATGTACACACATGTAGTTTCATTTTTTTTGTTACAAGGCTTTTTTTTCAGAGCAAGTCACATATCATAAATAGTGATACCGGTACATCACTATTTTTCTATGAGATATTAAAATTAACGGCGAACAAACTGGTAATCGTAACGCTGTTAAAAGATAATAATAATAATAATAAGAATAATCTACCCGTACATGTACTGTAAAACACTCCAAGGACCCACCCAAAGCTAGCTTGCTGCAGTCTAGGGGTAAGCGGGAGCGAAAAGAGAGCTGGGACCAATAATTAGGAGACTACGAGAAGCGTGGTAAAAATGTCACCCTGCGCTTTAATAATAATCATAATAATAAAAATAAAAGAAAGGAGGGAAAAAAAAAAAGGCAAGAGAAAAAAAAAACACTTGCCAGTGCCACCGTCCTACGTCTGTGTAAATGGCGCACACGTGGTTGTCACACCAAATGTGTTTATTTTAGGTGCAAAGCTAACAAGGAGAATGAATTGGGCCCCTCGTCCCAAGGAAGGGACAATGGGCCCGTGTTTGTGCCCCTGCACGGTAAGTTAACAGTGACTATTCAATAATGTATGGAGCCCGGTGTGGTATCAACATGGGGGACGGGGAAAAAAAGAAAAAATAGGAAGGGAGGGAATGGTTTTAATATTAGAGAGGGTTGGGGGGGGGGGTGGTTTAAAACGAGGGGCTGCATACGGCATATTTTCTTCAGCTGTTGACTTTGGGCGGTATCTGTGTCGGGGGAAAACAGTGTTTGGGGGATATTCCGGGGGAAGAGCGGGATCCGAGGACTGCTTAGAACAACCCTGGCAGAGGTTCGGGGGTGAGGGGAGGGGAGGGGAAAGAGGATAATGCCAAAACGAAACACAAAGACTCATTAACTTCCACAAGATTTACACAGAGATACGCTGTCTGAAGCAATGTGCTCTGGACATAAAACAGCGGTTCGGTCGTTTGAACCATGGCTGAACGACGAAACCCGATTTGAGCGAGACTTGAATTAATTAATTAATTAATCCTAACCCTGCTGAAACCAACAGGATGCAACTATTTTATTATTTGCGCTTGACCCTGATGGATTTGTAGCAGTAAAGACCTCGTGTATTATATTCCTGTTGAAATCTATTGGATTCAGCAGTAAAGTGAAACATTCCTAGCTGGAGTCTGTTGGGTATTGGTAAATTACGCCAAGTCGGACTGTGTGGGATTCAGTAGGAAACAGAAGATTAAATGCACAGTTGGGATCTGTTGGATTAAGCAGGCGAGCCATTATATATATTTTTCATGAGTCCATCAACTTGGCATATCTTGGAATGTGATGAATTTAGCAGGAAACTCATTTGAAACCACTGGTGTAGATTTCTTGGGGGTTGGGGGATGTAATCACCCCAAAACCTGAGTAAGAATGAGACAAATTTGACTAACAATGAGATTTATATCTCAATTTCAATTCTTTGTTAATTGTTGGGGGATTACAGCCCCCCCAATTTTTACCCAATATACAATATACCCTAACCCAAACACTAATCCTAACCCACATCCTAACCCTAGTTTTTGAGTAATTTGAGTAAAATTCAAAAATCTATTTCGTGAAAATTCTTGTGGAGTGGAGAAATTACCATGTGGAGACCTTTTGACTCCCATTGTCCCCATTGTGCTCAGGTCTTCACAGCGTACCAAATTTAGAAACACCATGTACAGTATGTAGCACAGTAATTGTCATTGTCTGAAGAGGTGTGCGATATTCACACTGCTTAAACACTGAATAGAGCGTGTAAGTTAACATACAAGACTTTACGAGAAACCAAACTTCCGGGCACATCGAATAGGAGCTTCAACGTGTAAAGCGAGTAGATATCTTGAAATAATTAATTTGGCCTAGTTTGGAAGCCTAAAAGTGTGTTTTAAAATAAAAAAATCAAGCGATTTTTTGTGGGGCATCATGCATAAAACTTGTTAAAAATTGGTTTGAAACATTTGTTTTTCTCAGCTTTTCTGCAACCGAGATGGCTCGGTTCAAATTGTCATAACTCCAGAGACATTCTACAGATTGAGCTGTTTGACTCTTCATTTAAAAGCTTATTAAATACTCTATCATTTAAGAACATAATTTTTTTGATGGAGTATGACTTTACAGCCATTTTGTAGTAACAGGTTACATATGCCAAACTGGGCCCAATTTAATGGCTCTGCTTACCGTTAGCGAAAAATCTTACTGTAGCTTAAAAGTCCAAGCGTATTTCACGGGTTTAGCGAGGAATTTTGGTTTATGCACATGCGCACATCCTGTAAATAAGGATTATGTGCTTACAGGGTTAGCGCAAAATTGTGATTTTAAGCGTACGTACGAACCAGTAGTTCGTCGTTTTTCCTAAGTCTTCAAATACACTGTCTACATCCATGTATACATGTACATTCATAGACATGTACCGGTACATGCAGATGTTTATGGATGTACATGTATAACCCCAATGGACAGAAGCACAATAGGCGAACAATAGATCCTTTTAGTCCTCGGGCGTTCGTCTTTTGTTGAATTCTGTCCTCGGGCGGTAAAGTGTGTACCCTATAAGTCTTTGGGGTTTGGTTATAGTACAGGAACACAATAGGGTATCCTTGGTCGTTGTGGTAAAACACGACACAATTTACGTTAAACATAAATATACACTTAAGCTCCCACATAATGAAACTGCATACATTTGTACATGTAAATTATTGCAATCACTAAAATTGGAAAAATTACAAGTGAATGGCCAAGTGCATCTAGACCATACATGTACCGGTACATGTTCTGTAAAAAAATTATTATTAAAAATTAAAAAAATTAAAAATTAATTTCATAATTTTAAACAAATTTTGATTTTAGTTCAACAGCTATGATGTAAATTTAATTGTCTGCAATGCAATATGATGTACCGGGTAATTTTGTAATTTAACAGTTACGTTTACACATTTTACACGCACAACGCATCAAGTCTTTTGTAATATCTACCGGTACGCCACACATTTCTGCCACAGCAACAAGATACATGAACAAATTACTGAGCATCTAGATGTGCACTTGATTGCATCGCGTCTCAACTGTTGGCTCGACAATTTTCTTCTTTCCCAATCTCGTTTATGAAGAGAGAACCTTCAAAAATATTAACTCCAGGGTCCTCAAAAAAAAAGAGAGGATATTGACAAAATGATTCAGGCCCGTATCTGGGTCAGAACAATAAGTATCCAGGAGGTTATGAAGCATTTGGTCTATTTGAAAATGCAGTTGGGGAGGACGGAGGAGAAGGAGGAGGGGGGGAACAAACAAGCAAACAGGACGAGAAAATCCAGGTCAAGGCACAACAGATGTTACCATGTGCTTCACGATTGATCAACTGCTAAATTGTCTCTGACAATGGTAATTTGGCGAGTGGCTGCCCATCTTATAGATGTAGAGCCCTGCCCTTAAGAGAGAGATTTGCAGGCAGATTTGCAAGCAGAGCTACAGGCAAAAATGTGCATCCTTAATGGCAGCTGCGCACATGTGTTTTTTAATATACTGGGTACGGCAAAGCAAGTCCAAGATTTCAGTCTGTGCTCAGTGAGGCATTGCGGTGAAGACCCGATTCAACAACCCAAGAAAGAAAAATAATTAGCGAGGAATGATTTACTATTATATCATCACGACAACACATGGTTTGGGCACATGAAGTTGGGACACAAAGGGTGAAATTTTGCTACATTTTGACTAATTTATTACCTTCACCAATGATTTGATTTTGGTAATTGCTTGAATTATTATGAATCTGGGTAGATTTGGGGGGTTGTATGTTATAGTAAATATCGTTTTAACTGACCTGTCCGAAGTTTTACATTCATTGATGCCAAGAAAAGCACGAAAAAACAGCGTTGGTTTTCAACCGGCGTCGAGCAGTTATTCTTATGTTATCTTTGTTTTTTGGACGGCGATCGCGAATTTTTCTTTATAATTTTTGTTTTTTCAATAATTACAGGATGTCTAGCGCAATCATTTTGCTTGATGCCTAGAATTATATTTACTTTCAAATGAGTAAGATATTTCCTAATAATTCGGTAGTAAATATTTTCGATGTCTGCAAATGGTGTATCCTACCTTTAACTCAACAACATTATGACAGATCATACAAAACAAAAACAGTTGATTTAACCTGGGATAGCCCAAAAAAAACAGTTTTACAGGCTTATTTTTATTGGGGTTTAATATGTTTTTGCCAGCGTTTGTTGGGGCGTTTGTTTGTACATTGAGGTGTTTGAGTTAGTATTTCATACGCACAGTGGACCTCCGAACAATTGTTGCCACAGGATGCAGGAAGAGGTTACGGTTTGTGTACTTGGACAGGTCCACAGTTTATTTTGCCCTCTCTGAAAAAGAGCTTTATTGGAAAAACAGGTTAGGGTTATATATAGAAAAGGTAAGAGGAACAGCTGAGAGGCCCAGAATCAAAATTGGAGGTTAATTTGTTTTGAGAAAAAGCGAGAAAAATGAGTATTTAGCCAACGTTTTCTTAACTACACGAAGACAAAGGAATGTCCACTGTGGGTATGGAAGGTAAAGCTGTTTGTGCATTGGGGTGTGTGTCTGTTTATTTGTTTGTTGAGGTGTTTGTTTGCTTGCTTGTTAGCAGGATTACGGAAGAGCTACTAGAGAGATTTTAGGGAAGTTTAGTGGGTCGATAGGCCTAGCTAATGGGTCAAAGATAATTCCATTAAATTTTCAGACTAATCTATAGCCAGATCAGGAATATAGATCACTTTGAATGATTTTTCTGTAACATTGTAAGATTGGTCGTTTTTTTGCGGTTGGGCAACATTTGCCAATTGAGAGCACTGGACTAGACAATCGGTAATGTTGGGACCCTGTGTTTTTGAGCTAATTTGCTTACACCAACAATTGTGACCACTCGTCCTCAAATGTGTATCCTTGTGGAGACATCTCTTTGTTCTTGTAAACAAAATGGTTAGAAAGTCAAGCACGTTTTTTAACCATTATTTTAACCACAATAAATTTCCTGGGTTGAAATTTTGACCCAATATACCCTATATTATACCCTAACCCCGACTCTAACACTAACCCCAAGTTTTGAGTAGTTTGAGTAAAATCCAAAAATCTATTTCGTGAAATTTCTTGTGGAGACCTATTCATCTATAGAAATTACCCTGTGGAGACCTTTTGACTCCCATTGTCCCCATTGTGTTCAGGTTTCCACAGGGTACCGAATTTATGAATACACCAACAATTGTGGATAGGCACTCACCGCGTTAGGGGGCCAGGCTCTTTTGTTTGGAAAAGACAGACCGAGTAGTGGGGACATTTTCGAGTCCCCATAGCGCGTTGGGTATTCAGTAAAGGTAGAACAAGGTAAAATCGGGTTAGAATAAAGAATAAAGAAGAGGACAAATTAGGGTGATCCTGAAAATTTTAGAATTTTAGAGTGTTCTGAGTTTGAGATTAGAGAGATTTCAGTTTACACACAAACCCTATGGGTTGTCCCCATAACGCTATGTACCAAAAGAATTTGTGAACGCACCAACAATTGTTAAGACACTGTGTGCAGTACAAAAGTATGTACTGTACATAAGTACGTTTGTTTTTGTTTAATGGCATGCCTAATACAAGCTCTGCTTACAAGGTCTTGCTACCTCTGGCATTTATAACTTGTTATTTAATACTTATATAATTGTGTATCTATGTCAAGAAGAGGAAATAAATGTGTGTTTGAGTTAAGTACACAATATACAAAAAGGTGACAGTTTAGGAGAAACTTCCACATTTCAATTGCAAATACAGGTAACATACACAGATTTAATGTTTTGGAGAAAAAAAACTTTAGGTCTATTACTTCTGTAACAACCTTTGAATACAACAAAAGATAAACATCAAAGTCCTTTTCACTTTTAACATCTAAATATATTAATAAGCACGTTAACATATATATTGATTATATATTGATGAAACCCTGTGAATGTACCGGTACATGTAGTAGCTAGATACGTCAGGTATTCAGCTACATGTATAATATCACAGCAAAACAAAATTCAATCATTCTTACGGTTACAAGAAATGCAAAATCGTAAATGAGACGGCTTACGTTAACAGTGTGATAGTTACACAAAAATCCAACAGAAAATGAACCTACCGGTACAGACACTGAAGACTAAATTATCTTAAAAATTTACGCTAACTTTTTGGGAGTTTGAAAAACGCTAACTGAACACAAAAACACACAACACCGCTCGCATTTTGCATGCAAAAAAAGAGGTGCCAACAATCCATGATTTCAACGAAAGAAATCTAGAGTTTGGTATTAAAGGGATCGTATACGTTTGGTAATTACTCCAAAAATTAATGTCAATAAAAACTTACTTGGTAGGAAGTACAGCAGCTTTGGATAGTTTAATGCATTTTACAAACTTTTCACTTCGAAGTACTGCGGTTATGGAAAAAGATATTACTTTTTATCAAAACAAAAATAAATCTGAGAAGCGTTACTGCAGTGACGTTTCTCAGATTGTGTATTCCAATGCAGATTATTCTTCCTGCGTGGACATAACCGCTCCAGATTTTCGGCAATATCTCAAAATCGCTACCACCTTTTGAAATGAATTTTTTACAGGGTAGTTTTATGGTATTATATCTATCTATAACTATATAGGATTGAAACAAACAGTGGGTTTCAATTACTAAACGTATCCCTAAAATAAAAAAATAAAAAAATAAAAATAAAAAAAACACAAGTACATTCCATTTCATTGTCCTACCACCCAAATGAAAGATCTTGTTGTCCTCTTTAATTTGATACCACATTTATTGTTGTGAGGCTTGAAGTTTGGAAGATTTTGCAAATTGTCCACTTTTTCAGCCTTGTCCACTTTTGCGTGGAATTGCCCAATTACCTTGATCATTCACGCGTCATCGGGAGTGACCAAAGTGTGAGTCAAATTCGCATTTGAACCACAGCCTGCAGTGGCAAAGGTGAGAAAAATACCACTGCAGAGACCTGACCTTTACATGTAGGTGTTAGATGCGTAATATTTTATAACAGTGAACAGCTATCAAGTGTATATATTTCAATAGGCCACCTATTTCAAATATACTCTTCAATAGGGAACATATTTAAAATGTTATTCTTCAATATGAAATATATTTTAAATATAGTACTTTCAAAAAGGGAACATTATTTGAAATATACTAATCTTCAATAGGGAACCTATTTGAAATATATTAGTATATTATCAGTAGCCAATATATTTATATTACTCCTCAATAGAGAAAACAATTTGAAATAAAGGTCCTATCGCTCTCAATAGGGATACATGTACTACATGTATTTGAAATATATATTACTCTTCAATTGGGAACATATTTAAAATAGTTCAAACAATACCCACACACTATTGCCTTACATGTACATGCACAGTTCAATACAATGGATATCTTTAACAAAAAAGGAGAAGAAAAAACAGTTTTTGTTTGTTGTTTGTTTAATTAATTAATTAATTAATTTGGGTGGTTTTTTGGGGGGGACTAAGGTTGAATCCGTTACTTAAACAAGCAAAATTGTGTATTTAAGAGAATATTAATTTAAAATTTAGACGGAATGTTTTCAGGCGATTAATGACAGAGTTCATCATAAAAACTTTTTAAAATGTGTATAGAATTTCTTGTTATTAAATACAAATTGAACAACACTGAAATCCTAGGTAGTTTTTAGTACATTGTATATTACCTTAAATTCAAAACATCAAATTAATGCAACAGCACATGTTGAAATATTATCATGATTATAGATATACAATGCATGCATACACGATGAAACCTTAGAAGTTAAAGGAAATAACACCAGGTCCGTACACAAAACAAGATCTAAACAGTTACGATTTGCAACCGGACGCTTTCACAAAATGCCAAGAAAATGGGTCGAATAACACGGCGTTCAATTATAGACAGTTACGACTGCTCTGTCAAGAACCCGGAATCGTTCGTTGGACTGAAGCCATTTATTCCCGAGTGATAACGCTAGAGACGAGAGGCAAACACTGGCCGAGTGTGTGTCGTTTTGAAAAAAAGCAAGGGGTACTTACCACGCTAACATACGGACCTGACGGATATGGGCAGCATGTGCAGGTATTGCCGTACATTGTTGGTCTGATGACCCCACGCGCTACTACTGCTGCCGCCGCAGAGGAGGGTACTCGGATCGGCGCAGCTCCGCACAGCACACAGTGTGTCTCCCGCACCGACTCGTGCCCGCACGGATTAAACTGAAATGGCGGGATTGCGATATTAGAATCGAGGGGGGTGGTAGTGTGAGCAATGACGGTCGGATCTTGTGTGCAGACGGTTCCAACAAAGAGTCCAGCATGGAATAGAGAGAGAGAGAGACCGTGTTTATACTCTGTCCCCTACAGACCCGTGGCCCATACAGGGTCTCAATAGTCAATACTGAATAGCCCGAATGGTCTCAGAGAGTTGCCGGAGCGAATGGGCCTGATACACGCGCCAGGTGTCAGTGTGCAACCCAGACTGAGAGATACATGTTACAATCAGCCACAGAATCAACACATGATCTGCCCCTATTTTTTCCACTTTTTTTTTTTCTATTAGGAATTTTGAATCAGTAGTGGAGAGAAATAAAAAGAGAGAAAGAGGACAGACAAATAGTACAGTCACTGATGTTGGTGAGATTTGCAAACAGCACTGTAGGTTGCACAATACTGGTAAATACCGTAGAGGTTGTAGTCAGTGTGGTTTCTGAAGCACAGTGTCTTGTGCCGTCTTGTACATGTATGCGCCGTGGTCTCAGTCGATCGAGATGATTCTCTCTCGAGCCGTGATATGGTATATGTCACTGGCTAGCCAGACTACCGGGACAAGGCTCGGGGATGAGGGGGTCCCTGTGCACCGCGCAAGGTGTCGGGGTAAAATTGATGGGATCCGATCGGCAAATGGCCTGGTCGCTTCGTTAATAATAGGAATCCAGTCCGTGAGAGGAATCAGGTAAAAAAAAGACAAGGGAGGTTGACCGCTGATGGCCGACTGGTCACTGGGTAAAATTATCATTCGTAATCGACAATGATTATGATGATGATGAACAACTTGCCGATATTCAAACATTGCAATTGAAAATTACATCCTACATACATGTAAACATGTACATAAATTGTGCAAGTCAAATTACACACACATTGTGTACATGTACATAAAATAGACATCCAGCTGCACATGCATTTCAAAATTTAATTAGCAAATTATTTTGTCAAATGACTATAACTGCGTAATGCACATCGGGTGTATCATTACAGCATGCATCCACCTTATGCCGAAGAATATAAATGGATGTTCATTCCTGTTTCCTCACAGTGTTTAAATCACAATTTATTCAGACCTACAAGTATCCATTATGAAGCTAAACCAATGATCACCCAAAATCATCTAATGGACAAAATAAACACATGGGCAATTTCATGTAAGAAGTGGACAACAGCTGAAAAGTTGAACATTTACAAATTTACGAAATCTTCTAAACTACAAGGATCGCAAGAATAAATGTGATGTCAAATTAAAGGAGACAGACGGATCTTTCGTTTGGGTGGTGTGTCACTGAGATCTTGGGGTTTTTTTGGGTTATAAAATCATCGATTTTTGGTAGTCGTTTTGCCACCTCGTTTTAACCAACACTTCGGCAACACAACAATTTACAAAACACATTATGCAAACTACTGACATTCAGTAGATCACATGCAAAATCAGATGAGGTGTTTTTACCTCTCTAGAGACGATGTATAAAGTAATGAATCATTTAGTAATGCTATGCTGTCATTTTACTCTTTTTTTTCTACCATATTTTTGTTTCATTTGTGTAATTGTGGTTTTTAAGGTTTACAATATATTTCTTTTGAGATTGTTACGGTACATCATTGCCAATATGATCTGAATACCCAGCATGATTTAAAGATACTGTAGGATACACTATTTGCAGATAATACACCCAATTATTAAAAAATACGTTACATATTTCAGAGATAATCAATTATTCTAGGCATGCAGCAAAAGAATTGCAGTAGATATCTTGTAATTGTTCCGAGTAATTGAATTTTATATTAAAAAAATCACGATCGCCGGATGGCGATTGCGAAAAAAACAAGAATAACATAAGAACCACTGCCTAACGCCGGTTGAAAAAGAACGCTATATTTCTTTCTTTTCTCAGCATCCATGAAATTTCAGACAGGTTAGTTAAACGATAATGCTGTATCCTGCCTTTAAGGCTGAGCGTACCCCCTTTAAAAGGTAGGACACACCATTGGTAATTGCTTGAATTATCAGGAATGGGTGGATGTAAAAGAAGGATATATACCATTGGTAATTGCTTGAATTATCAGGAATGGGTGGATGAAAAAATAAGATATACGTATACCATTGGTAATTGCTTGAATTTTCAGGAATGGGTGGATGTAAAAATAGGATATACCAGTTTGCTTGAGTTTTCAGGAATGGGTGGATGTAAAAATAGGATACATGTATATCATTGGTAATTGCTTGAATTATCAGGAATGGGTGGATGTAAAGGTACGTATGTACCATTGGTAATTGCTTGAATTGTCAGGAATGGGTGGATTTGGGGGGTTTAACTGACCTGTCTGAAGTTTTACAATCATGGATGCCAAAAAAGCAAGAAAAACGGCGTTCGTTTTCAACCGGCGTCGGGCAGTTGTTCTTTTTTGTTTCTTGACCGCCGTCCAGCGATCGTGAGTTGTTTCATTAAAAAAAATGAACAACAAACGGAGATTGGTAGTCACAATTCGCTAAGATTATGAAAATCAGGTTAAGGAGGTCGAGTCCATCCCAAGAAGATGTTGAAGAAGAAGAAAAAAAATGAATTACAAAGAGCCTCTACTTTCGGTAATCACTAAAAACGACCGAGATGATGACAAACTGCGGTGGTGTGTGGGGGCACCTACGGGCGAAGCTATAGTTGCAGGCTCTGTGTCGACGTGCAATCTGGCACATCTACAATGGGCTCCATACAATGGGCGGCGGTCGACTCCCTAATTCTGGGTCACGCAAGTTCAACGCTTCCCCCCCCCCCCCCCCCCACCCCAACCCCTTTGGAGGTTTAAAAACTGCACCCCTCCTTCTCCGGCCCACATAGGCCAAAGTGATGTGCTAACGTTTGCTCTGCGGCTTAATAACCAAACAAATTTTGCCGACAGTGCGTTTTTTTGTCATGGTAATGACAGCGAGCGAGGGATAAATGACATCAAAGTGTTGGTTCAAAGACTCTTCATCAACCACGAAAGGTTGATATACAGTCAAGTAATTCCAAAGCGACCAAAAAAATACAAAATATCCCCCCACCCCTCCCATATGTGAGGCGTTCTGGCAAAATGAGACGGAACTGGGCACAGGGCATAGTGGAGAAAACTTCAAAAAAATAAGTAATGGTAGATTTTCTTAATTTTCAGATTTATTGATAATTGTAATCTTTGGTATGCCTACATGTACTAACTATATTTTGTTAGGAAATAGTATAGAAGTAGTGGAATAAAAGTGTTTTTAAGGAAAAACAATTGGCATTTTTCCATATCGCAAGTACAAAACTTGAAACTTCAAAGGCCTTTTTCTCAACATTTTACTTTTGCGACGTTGATAAATGTGAACTTTAAACAGCCATAACTTGTTAACGGAATGTCCGATTGAAGTGCAAGAAACAGCATCGTAAGGAGAATGTTACATGTATCTTCTTTTCTAATACCTGAGAAGTGAGAAACCTCATTTCAACCTTTGCCAGTTCCGTCTCTTTTTGTCAGAACCCCTCACATAATATGTTAAATAATGCCAATGTGAGTCAGGGAAATATTTACTGTTGTAAAATGTTTGTTTAAAAAAAAAAACGAATTTACCGACAGCTTGCACATTTAGCAACTCTGAAATTTTGGAATAAATACAATTGTGATTATCTACGTAATGATTCATAGAGGTGACCCAAAACACCTACTTTGTAATCATCCTTGACTATTGCTAAATAATAAATGCATGACTTGAATAATACGTGTTCAGGTGTGTTTTTTCATGGACCTCTTATTAGTTCGATTTGTGTTTTGTTGCAAATGGTGCAGAAAATGTGGGGCATTTATTTCAACCCACCATATTTAATCCTAAATAGGGCTGCTCATTTTTGAAAAATTTAGTAAATTGGATTATTCAAATCTGCACTGGACTGAATATTTAAACATTTTAAGAAGAAAAAAAGTTGTGCACGCGTCAGACTCAGCTGCTCTCGTCATCACTGCTCAAAAGTTAAATACAAAGTGCACGGGTTGAAAGGTAGGATACACCATTGGTAATTGCTTGAATTATCATGAATGGGTGGATTTGGAGGGAGTTGTATTTTATAGTAAATATCGTTTTAACTGACCTGTCCGAAGTTTTACAATCATGGATGCTGAGAAAAGCAAGAAAAACGGCATTTGTTTTAACCGGCATCGAGCAGTTGTTCTTGGTTTGCAATCGCCGTCCGGCGATCGTGAATTGTTTTTAAGAAAACAACATTTTTCGCAACAATTACAGGATATCTAGCACAATCATTTTGCTGGATGCCTACAATTTTTAATAATTTGGTATTACATATTTTGGATATCTGCAAATGGTGTATCCTACCTTTAAGTATTGCAAACCGTAAAGGAAAAATTCACCCAGCTATAAAAAAATATATTGGTCCAATAAATTGGCGTCGACCAAAAAAGTTACTGTCGACTGTAAAGTAGCATCTGACAATAAAAAACCAAACATGCAACTTTACAATCATAATGAAACCACTCTTGTGTCTGCGTATGCATAATTTAGTTCTTTTTGAATATTCAAACGGGCAAGAAAGCTATTCGAATATTCAGTGGATGATCAAATATTCGGAACAGCCCTAATCTAAAGTCGGTTAAAAATAATCACAGCAACCGTTTGACATTTATAGAGAAAGAAATTGCCAAAATGTGATTTCTGACGATAGAGTGCAGGATAATTGTGCATGTACCCCCACCACCCCCCCTCTCTCTTTTGCTTGAGTGAGTGTAATGACTGGGTAATTCTCCAGCAATGGGCTAGCCCGGCCGGCCGTCTAATGTAGGGCAGAGCCCCCATCCGCCTGTCAGTGCGAGTTAGCGCCGGGGATTTAATGCCAAGACCATACAAGCACTCTCGCTTGTTGTGATTATCTAAGTCACTCATCCAATTAGGGACGGGGACTTATGGAGGTGTTCGGGGCTGAGAGAGCGGGCGCCATGATGGTGATGTCCCTACAACGCTGGGGCCATTATTAAAGGGGCTCCGATGAGCAAGAAGTCGCAAGAAGGCCGTCTTGCTGGACTCGCAGAGCCTTTATACTGTGGGGAAGTCGGAGTCGATTGTTGTGGCCATCACGAGTCAAATCTCAAGTCTATCGTAAGTAAAGTCGCAAGTAACGGTGAACAAACAAATGTGATGCGTGTTCTTGCAAAATGAGACAGAACTAGTGAGTAATGGGGTTGGTTTTTTTACATTTTCAGATTTGTATTGTAATTTTTGGTGCATTGTATGCTTAATACATAATACATAATTTTGTTTAAAATAGTGTGGAAGTAGTGGAATAAAATCGTTTTTGAAAGAAAAAAAATTGCTTTTTTCTACATATACCGTAACATTTTGCTACATTTTGATACATAACTTATTAATGGAATGTCTGATTGAAGTGCAACAAACAGCATTGTAAAGAGAATTTGTTCCTCTTTTCTAATACCTGAAAGTTCAACCTGATAAAGGAACGCTGTTGGCACGGCTCAATTGAACTGCTTTGCAGTGCATTGTGGTAAAAATGTATTTTTGTATTTATTTTTGTTGGGGGGGGGGGGGGGGGGGGCATGGGAAAAGAACGTTGCGTCTTGGAGTGCATTTTGGCCGTCCTCATTTAATAGCTGTTTCTGACGTCATAACTTCGACCGGAAACAAATATTGTTCAACGCGCAAAAACGCACGTCCGAAAGTTGTTTGTCACACACACTAGGCCTAACGTTACAAGAAACTTTAGTAGCAGACGACACACTCAGCAGGCGCCCAAATTCTCCTTTTTAGAAGTTTGAAGTTGTGATAAATTGATTCTTTTGTGAAATTTTTTTACGAACAACTCTAATTTTCAATAGTACATTTTTCAAATACAACTCGACCACTAAAAACGAAAGCAAAAGAAATGTTCGAAACATGTTCGCTTTTTCTTATCTTCAATTTCGAGTGCCCACCAATCCTAATCCTCCGTTCAACTTCAGTTAAATGTATATTAATTTTTTTTCATGCACAATTCGAGTGATTTTGTTATGAAACGTCAATAGTTTTAATAATCACATACATGTATTTACACATTTTCATCAATTACATTTTTGTTTAAACATGTAACTCCGCAATTCGGCTCGGAGCCGCGATAGATGTTATTCCTGCGAGATTTTCCTAACAATAAACCATGAATGAATAAAGAAAGAAAAAATTTATGAATCAATTAAAACAGTCGCGTGATCACGGCACAACCAAGAACGCCCAAACGCTCAACCAATGACTGACAACCAAAAACAGTTCTTGGTTAAATGCTTGCCAAAACGTGGCCCTGATGCCAAATTATTCTCATACCCGCTGACGTGCATGTACCCGATCATGATTGAAGTTTGTGTAGCATTGTCGTATGCGAAAAAAAGCGGTTTTTGATGTCCTGATTCAATTGTTTTGTGTATGTGTACTATGGTATAGAATGGAAACAGAAATTAAGTATTAGTGTGGGTAGTGTGTTGGAGTGCGGCATGCCAACTACCGGTAGTCTGGTTTCCTAACCTGATACATGTACATGTAGCTCTCCGACATCTATGAATTGCTGTTTCATATGAAGGAAGTCCAGAAACCAGACTACAACAACAGCATATTTGTGTGGTTTTTCCAGCATTATGAACCAAAAACTTTAAAACGGGTCAGCATCACAATATTTACTATAAAATATGAATCCACTAACCCGTTTTCGAAAATTACATCAAGAGCAAATGGTGCATGTACATTTACTACCTTGAAATTGCCCATATTATTTATTTTATCAATTTTCTGTTTTAATTCATTCCAATCCGATCAGTTTCAATAAAGACAACTCCAAGGCAAATAAACAAAGAAATGACAAGACTATAGGCAAACAAAGTGATGTTAAGCAAACACACCAGAAACCTCCTAACATAAATTTTGTTCGGAAGATGTACACGTACACGTGCATAATAAATACATGTATAGCGCCTTGGCTCCTCCGCATGACTTTAAAGCTCACAGACTGGTAATCTGATATGGATTAGTCATGATGCAAAGATGATGAGGTAAAAAAATATAACAAATAAAAAAAGTAGAAGAAAATTTGCATCTTGCCGTTGTCATAATTTGAAATCTAGAGGTCAAGTGTTCTTTGGCACCACGTGTCGATGGAACAAAAGGCATGCAACTGAGAAGACATAATAATAAAATGAGTATGTGACCCACCAGGCCAAAACCAGGCGGAAGTCGGCAAATGCCATTTCGAGATATATGGCATTGTACACACAAAAATGTGTTGTCGGTCGATTTTTATTTTTTTTCATAAATCGTTAGTTAAAACTCTAATTTATAGGCTGTTCATGTTTAAACCTTTTTAAAAATCCCCGAAAGTGATAATATCGGCCTTCTCCTGATTTTTGTTGTCGTTGCTATTACTCAAATTGAGCAAACTTGTTGCCGCGAACGACAACAAAATGTCACTTTTGAAGCGTCGTTACTTTTCATTCCATAGCGGCACTGGCACATGTGATGTATCATTTTAAAGCTTAAAACGCTAGCAATCCAATGGTATAAAAATCTCTCATATATGAAAAAGTTTGACTTTAGCCTGGTTTTGGGGTGGTGGGTCACATATTTGAATCCGGCCTGGGAGGGACTACGGTACGTGTGCCCTTGGGCAAGGCACTTTTTCACTCGTTGCTTCTCTCCACCCAGAAGTAAATGGGTACATGTACATGTACATGTACCTGCGAGGGCAGAGATGGTTGTTGTGGTTGATTTAGCCGGTTTGTGCCGAAATGGCAGCATTAAGCTTTATACTCCCCAGGGAGCTGAGATGGTATTTGGAATGTTTCATGGGCCCAATGACCGGGGTAATAATGTGAGAACGCCTTGAGTACCAGTCTTGGTAGATATTTTTCCAAATAGGCACTTGGGGAGACAAATTAGCGTAAGTTTTTAGGTAATAAGGAAACAGTGGCACTTAGGGAGACATTTCAGTGTCTCCCTAAGTGTCTAGCTACCCTAAAACACGATATTTGGGAGTTATTTTTGTCCTAGAACGACAGATTTGGGTCTAAATAGCATAATTCTCGAAGATCTTAGAGAAAAAGGTTAGGGTAAACAAGTTAGGACTGTTTTAAGTTTGTGTACATCTCTATGGGATTGTCTCCCCAAGTGCCTATTTGGAGGTATGTTTATTATTATTATTATTATTATTATTATTATTAATATTATTATAGAATGGTTCAATCTATTTGATGTCCTCCGAATCTGCTGTTACACATGTACCGGTACGACTCATACTATTCAGTTTATCACGAGAGGGCGCCATCGCTCCAACGTATTCCTTTTTATGTTTAGTTCAACACTAAACTGGCACGGGCATTGAAAGAGTTAAAGACGGGGTACCTGAACACCTTAAAAAAAACACGGGTCAAGAGCCAAGAGCGTAATATTATTAATATTATTAATTCAATAAGCCAGTTCGTTATTCCAACCGTGCATGTGCACAACAAGATTCCACGATTGTTTTCTTGGGATAAACGCGGCAGATAAAGTGCACACAAGGCTATGGGGGACGTGGTAACCGAATCTGCACTGTGGGCAATTTTGTTGTGCAATCGAAAAAACAAGGACTAAACATTTCTAGTTTACATCGCTAAACGTTAAAAACTTATGATACAATAAAAAACAATCATTACAATAAAACAGGCTCTACATTAATTTTTAAGAAAGTCGTTAGAATAAGACAAAACAAACTTGGTCATTACAACTTAAAAATTGATCCGAGGGATTTGGTGTAATAAAAATTAAGGAGTTAAAAATTAAGGACATTAAAACTATTCTTTGTGCCAATTACAAGTCTATATGTACATGTAGTATATTATTTTGTTAAAAATTCAGAGTAAAACTTGTACTCACGAGTTGAAATATGTGAGGGATTCTGGCAAAATGAGACGGAACTGGGCAGAGATTGAAATAAGGGTTCTCAGGTGTTAGAAAAGATGATAATATTCTCCTTACTACTGTATGCCGTTTCTTGCACTTCAAATGGACATCCTATTAACAAGTTATAGTTGTTTAAAGTTCGATTTTACCAACATATCGCAAAAGAAAAATGTTGAGAAAAAGGCCTTTGAAGTTTCAAGTTTTGTACATTATGTGTTATAAATATAGAAAAAAAGTTTTTCCTCAAAAACACTTTTATTCCACTACTTTCACACTACCGGTATTTCTTAACAAAATATACTTAGTATAGGCATACCAAAGATTACAATTATCAATAAATCTGAACATTAAAAAAATCTACCATATTTTATAGAAAAATAGTTTTTCCTTAAAAACACTTTTATTCCACTACTTTCATACTATTTTTTTAACAAAATATAGTTAGTAGGCATACCAAAGATTACAATTATCAATAAATCTGAAAATTAAAAAAATCTACCATTATTCATTTTTCCAGAACGCCTCACATATTTTAGTTCAATTATTGAGCATTGAGGATTTCTATCATCGACGGTTATGGAGACTTTTTAAACCTTTGAGTTCTCATTTGTGGCATGGTTCTCTTTGTACGCATACTAACAAAATCTTGTTGTGCAAACACGCAGTTGGAATACCGAACTGGGTTTTGGGGGGTTCAATTTTTAATGATAATGTCAAACTGGAAAAGAATGAAAAACTATAAAATTATTATGAAATATCCTACCCAACTGCAATTAAATGTGGATAATAGTCTTGAGCATCATAATGTGAAACCATGGCACCTGCTGTGCTGTCAGTTTCAAGAAAAGTGGGGTTTTGATATAAATGTCCAAAGATGGTGGGTCGATGGTCTGTTTAGTCCACATTTTGTTTGCACTTCCATGACAAACTAGCCGGGTAGTCTGGTTCCCCGACCTGACAACTCTCCGATGTCTATAAATTGTGCCCATTTTGTCTGACCTATAAGAGAACCAGACTAAGCCTGCAATGGTTACACGGTTAACCGACCGTTCAAACGGTTACACGGTAACACGGTTACATTTTTCATGTTCGGTTAACTTTTAAACAACGGTTACACGGTTAATTTAATAACCGCAAACTGGCAGTTTTTAAACCAGACAACAAAAACATAATTTTTGTTCTTGTTGCTGTTTACTTCACTTTTTTAAAGTAGCATATTGTTGGTTGGCATTTGTATATTTGTTTACAAAATTTTGGTTAACATTGTGTGTGGTGCAAAATGGGCATCAAGAGTTGGAACATTTTTCAGCGATCGTCCCATGGTCTACCCCGTTTTGCAAATTACAGCCCCTTTAACGATGAAATCTTGGGCCCACAGCAGCCAGACTCTTGTGTCCTGAGCCCCTAGTGAAAGACAGACTGCATTTTGAATGGATTTGATTTAACGTGACTGAATGTGATGTGGATCCCGATGTAAAAATGAGTGACAGCTTAAGCGGTCGGTTGACAGAAAGGGGTGTCAAAACAAAGGCAAAAAGACAAAGAAGATGGGAGCCTTTTTTTTTTTTTTTACAGAGTGACAAGATGTTTAAAACAAAATTACCTTAGTTGACTGTAAGTGAATATTTGGCCGTGTCCGAATCTCTCGTCTAGGGCTACTCTCTGGGTGTTCGCCCATTACAATTACACGTGAGCAGGCTGACAATAGACTTAGCCGTAGCTCTAAAAGCCCGTTTAGGACGCAGCCTATAGTCTCAAGCATCCTGTGAAATCACCGTACCTCATGTGCTGTCAGTTTCAAGAAAAGTTTTTGTATTATTAAGGTAGATGTAGGATACACCATTGGTAATTGCTTGAATGATCAGGAATTGGTTGATTTTCGAGGTTTGTATTTAAAATATCGTTTAACTGACCTGTTCACAGTTTTACAATCATGGATGCTGAGAAAAGTAAGAAAAAGGGCGTTCGTTTTTGACCGGCGTTGAACAGTGGTTTTTATGTTGTCCTTGTCCGGCGATCGTGAATTCTTTTTTGAAAATTCTCTTATTTGGAACAATTACAGGATATATAGCGCAATCATCTTGCTGGATGCCTATGATACATGTACTTGTAGTTAGTTTTTTTTTAAATAAGCAAGATTTTTCTTAAAAATTATCTGCAAATGGTGTATCCTACCTTTAAAGTGGTACTACATGTACATTGTATGTCCTCAAATCCCCCAATTGGGCTACAAAACACGTTTTGAACTAAATGATGTTTAACGAAAAGAGAATTTAGAAATAAAACCATTCACACAACGACTCTTTAAAAACTGGGCATTTTTGTGTTATTTTTGTATAGAACGAGTTACAGGGGGTCACAAAAATGACCCCTAAAACTTGAGCTGTTTGGGTGTAGTCGTGATTCCAGCCAATAAGGGTTTGACTTTTGCAGACGTGTAAGAAACAACATTTGTGTACGAATCTTGCTATCTTAGTGTGGACTAAACAAAAGATGTCCACACTTTACACAAACCTGAAACCTTCTCTGGACTTGGCCAAGTCCACACAAGGTTTTCTCTCTTGGATAAAGAACGCTTGAGGTAAAACGGGTTAGGGTTACGTACATGTATCTAGACAAATTCAAGAGGATTATCCTGGGGTAAAACAGTCACAAATGTGGATTGAAAAAAACTTCATGGTGTGAGAAATATTAATATTTGGTGAAATTTGATCGATGGATCTTAACAACATGAATACAAAGGATGTCCACACAGTGATAGTAAGGTTTGCATAATTGCATTGGTGTCATGTGTAATTTATGGGAAACACACAACGTGCATCGAACATTTAATAAAACAACAGGGAAAACGTATGCGTAGTCCATCACATGTATAACATATAGTCACGTACAATGTAAACAACCGGGGTAAGACATTAGGTTGGTTTCCTTTCAACCATATGTTTGAAATAAGATAATTCAAAACATGAATTTTGTGCGGATTTCAGGTCGTACACGTACCGGTATGTATGTAGTTTCCCCCTTTTAATTTCTAAAGATTGTCGGCTAACCACCATTGGAGAACAAAAAAATGATTAACAAAAAATGCTGCCCCCATAATTTACATACTGTAACAAATATATAATTGTTGGTCCACATTGTGTTTGCACACGGATACACATCTGTGAACGGGTGCAAGCCAGGTAGTCTGGTTCCCTGACTTATTCCTCAATGTTTATACATTGCTCTGTTTTGTCTAAAGTACTTGGTTTTTCTAACATAAACATGATCTTTAAAAACGTTCAATTTTGTAAAAATTAACACGCGTCCTGTTTTAGCTATGAAATATTAACACCCCCCCCCCCCCCCCCCCACCAAATCCATCCGTTTTTGAAAATTGCAGGGAAAGAAAAGTGGTATGGAAACCTTCAGCGGTAGGATACACCATTTGCAGATATCAAACAAATTTACTACCAAATTATTAAGAAATACATGTATCTTACTTATTTGAAGGTATAAAGTAATGATTGTAGGCATCCATCAAAGCGATCGCGCTAGATATCCTATAAATTTTGTTCCGAAAAATGGATTTTATAGAAATCGCCGTCTGGAAAAAACAAGAACCAAAACATAAGAACTACTGCCCGACGCTGGTTAAAAACGAACGTCAGTTAAATGTTATTTTGTACCATAAAATACAACCCCCACAAAAAAATACCCCCATTCATGACAATTCAAGCAATTACCAATGGTGTATCCTACATGTACCTTTAAATGTATTGGAGGTGGGAGGGGGTCGTTATAGTGAAACATTCAGCTTTCCCTCACATGGCCCAGGTTCAAGCTACCCTGGGGCCAACATGTGGCTTGGATTTTCACCGTGTCTCCACTGGGTACTTTCCCTTTGAAATCATTCCATGGGGTTGGCACACAAGGTGTGACATTTTGCTACATTTCTAGTTACATGTCATCGATCAACTAAAATTGTTTCAATATTTATCCCTGATGTTTTACTTAGATGTTGGACAGAATTGGGCAAGTTTTATACCAATCAAACATTAGTTTCCTGACAAATTTAGTACTCCGATAATAGGGAACGCCATGTCTCTTTTAGTCTTTTTGTCGATCGTGTTGCAACATTTATTGTGCAAACCTTTGCAACTTACCACATAATGAAACCATACACAATTTTATACAGTTATTGTAGATAAATTGTAAGGATATATGTTGGAAAATATGTTCTAGTGTAACAAAACAATGTACAATGTAACATAAATGTAACAACATTCAACGTACCGTAACTGTCACACTTGGGTACATCAAGTTAAATTGTAAATTGTACTACAGTAAATTCACTTGTATTTCAGGTACCGGTATTACTTAAAGGTACGTATATATACCATTTGCAGATATTGAAAAAAAATTACTACCGAATTATTAAGAAATATCTTACTTATTTGAAAGTAAATAATGATTGTAGGCATAGATATGCGCTAGATATCCTATAATTGTTCCGAAAAATTTAATTTAATATAAAACAATTTACGATCGCTGGACGGCAGCAATCTAAAAGAAAACAAGAACAACATGGGAATTACTGCACGACGCCTTGCTTTCCTCGGCTTCCATGATTGTAAAACTTCGATTGTAAAACCATGCATTCATGATAATTCAAACAATAAAGCCATTTGCATGTTGAATTTGAATAATATCTGGTTCACTGACTTGCTCAACATGTTTGGCACATTTTAACTTTAAATTCTCCAGACTAAAGACACTGTTGCTATATCACAATGATTCGGGGCAAGCTCTTGCAAAGTTACTAAGAGACGTTCAGCACCAATACATTGTTCACACTGGGTGAGAATGGCACAAAGACACCAGACCATTCCAGAGCTGGGGGTTGCTAGGGTAAGGCTTGCCCCGAATCACGTGAAATAGTAACAGTCTCTTTAGTCTGGAAAATGTAAAGTTAAAATGTGCCAAAAATGTAGAGCAAGTCAGTGAACCAGATATTATTCAAATTTAACACGCAAATGGTCTATAAGCAATGGTGTATCCTACCAATTCTGTGTGTTCGACCAGTACTAATAAACATGCATAGTAAAACTGTGTAGTTATGTGTAGAACTACTGAAATTGCCTCACAACAGTTTCTTCAATAGTGAGACCGTGTTCCAACTTGGTAGAATGACCCATGGTTTCTTCATGCCAAAAGCCAATGTTTTTCCCCAACTTATCTTTATCAGTTTTCAACTATATTTGTTTTGACAACAGATTAATTCAGTTGATTTATGGTCCAATTACCAGTATAAAAAAGGTATTGATTAAGGGATGATTAAAAGATAGAAGTTTTAGAAAATCAAACATATATTTTTTAAATGTAGTCCCTTCTTACATTAACACACTTAATAGTCCATGTTGAGACATCGTCTACAAAATGTGTGGACTGTCAAACATTTTCTTCAAAATGCTCCTAATTCTACCACGTTTAATTTCCTGGGTTGAAATTTTGACTAAATATATTATATACTGTATATTAGATCCTAACCCTAACCTACATGTATAACCCTAACCCCAAAACCCTAACCCCAAAACCCTAACCCCAAAACCCTAACCCCAAAACCCTAACCCCAAAACCCTAACCCCAAAACCCTAACCCCAAAACCCTAACCCCAAAACCCTAACCCCAAAACCCTAACCCCAAAACCCTAACCCCAAAACCCTAACCCCAAAACCCTAACCCCAAAACCCTAACCCCAAAACCCTAACCCCAAAACCCTAACCAAAAAACCTAACTCCAAAACTAACCCAAAAACTAACCCTAGTTTAAAAATAAAATCCATTATTCTATTCTGTGAAAACCTTTTGGAGACCTTTTCATCTATAGAAATATACCACGTGGAGACCTTCTGACTTCCATTGTTCCCATTGTGTTCAGGTCCTCACAGGGTACCGAATTTAGAAACACCAATCATGGAGAATACGAATCCCTTCTGTGTAGAAGCCGTCGGCTTGGGCCCCACGAAGTGGTCCACATCATCAATGATGGCATAATTTGAGGCAAAATTGCAACCGCCGAGCTCATTCAACTTTGGGAAGAGGTCAAAGGTTGCTAGTAAAAAGGGAAAGGGGTTCGCACAGTTTTAATCCACATTTCTATGTTCAAAAAATTATAAACATGAGACTGGACAACCAAAACTGTTACAACCAAAAGAAGACCGCCATTTTTATTTGTTGCAAATATTTGACTTTAAAAACTACACCGCTTCTTTGAGTTTGAGAGGCAACAGATGGATCAAAGAGCAATGTTTTTCCATCTTGTCGTCTCCAATCTTTACAGCTAGGGCCCACTCTGCATCATGGCCTGATCTATGTAAGCCAACACAGGAGGGTAAACAGTGGCAGTGGCGCGCCAGGAACGAGTCAGGATATTTGGTGCATCTGGGACCCGCGATCCCTCCCATTGCACTGCCCGACTAACCCTATATGCCCATTGATTAATAGCGCCGATCAATCTTCCCCCCTAGATGCAGAACAGGAAAAGTTGGACAACTTGGTGGTTTCCTGTGCGTTGGAGGGAAGGGAGGGAGGGGTGGAGGGGGTTCAAATCAGCAACAATTGACAACGGTTGTACCATGTATGTATACAGGCAATCGGGCATCTTCCCCCATATCAATCAATCTTGCTGCCGTTTCACTTTATTAGGTTAAGACTGTGATTAAAAAGTACAATGGCCAAATTACGCGATGGCCCTGCATTCACATCTCTCCTTATTATAGTTGAACTGTTTTTTTTGTGTAAAAAAACAAACTGTGTCCCTTGCCAGCACTGATTTTGAATTGTTTAACCCAATTTTAACAGAACATGTACGTGTATGTGGGTATGGTACAAACACACCCATGTATCCATAAAATATGCCCGCAATCTGCAATGGGCGTGAGGCGTGGGTTCACCATTCCTGGGTATATTGTGTAAACCTCTAATGACAAGAGAGCTTCTATGACAAGAGAGCTTCTTCAACCCTAGAGCTTCTTCAACCCTAGAGCTTCTTCAACCCTAAAGCCTGATTCATAATTCATGTGAATGCCAAGCAAATATTATGTCATCAACCCTCTTCACAACTGCTTCTCTGCGAATTTCGTAGCAAAATATAGCGCCCGGGATGCGAACAAAATATTCGCTTTAGTGCAAACAGTTTCTGGCAACCAATCAAATCGCAGTGTAAACTATTATCTGCTGTCTTGTGGAAGTGCCATGGCCTAGTTGTTAGGAGCATTGAATTTGTGGTCTGTGGGTAGTCCTGCAGGTTGGGGGTTCCAGCCCGGCCTGGGCTATGACACTTCTACACATAATATGGGTAGAGGCATTATTAATGCCTTGCTGTGGACTAGTTACATATCCCAACCCTATTTGTGCTGTGAAGAGATCAGATTGTCTTGTTTCAGTGTGATGGGCTGGTTCTTCCACACTTTCCTCTAGTACATGTAGCCGACACCTCATCAAGTGGCTTTTGGCCTTGTGATGAGCGATTTGCATTAAAAAAATTAATTAAAAAACACTCAGAAACATTAAATCAGTTGGAATCTATACAAAGTTTGAATGTTTCTATTTCCTTCATTTCTATTTTACATGTCAGGTATTCTGGGAGTCAGAGGCGAAGCCGTGGACGAAGCAAAGGTTTTAAGTACGCAGACGACAAAATATGCGCGGTGCAACACGATCTTTGCACAAACATTTCATGCATTGTGCTTGTTCTTGTGCTGTTAATTTATTTGTCCAATCACTTAAAATTTCATTCTTCACTTCCACTACACGGAAACGATAACATTTAACTTCATGGAAATTTCTCACCAACCTTTCTTTCAAACACTGAAACATAGTGGACTTCACATTAAACGATTCGCAAGAAGTATGAAAGTTATTTTCGCAACAAATTAATTTGTCAAGTCGCGCTGCGAATTAGTCGCGCCAAGTGTGCAAATTCACAAGATAAAAATCTCATTGCAAAATTGCATTCGCATAAAGTATGAACTGACCTTAACTCCCCAGTGTAATTTACTAGAAAACATATCCATCATTGCAAATTCCAAAACATATGGTAAACTGTAATAAAAAAACTTATTTAGTGTAAAAGGACCAGTTTAATAAGAGTCCAGTACCCATCCTAATAGATTCCAACAAAACTTGATGATGGAGTTTGACTAGATGGGAATTGTTAAGGGTCCCCCCCCCCTCCCGAATCCTCTAATTTTATTATGATTTTGGTTATTAATTAATGGAAACAGTGTAGCAATTTGTTTATCAACTTGCATGGCCACTTGCACAAGTTTCAATAAACGAATGGAAACTGTACATGCAGAAATGGGTCCTTCTGGCAACTGGCTTTATTTTGATTAAAAAAAAATAAAAAATAAAAACCCACGGGCTTGTTTTGTAACACAACATGTGAATAAAACCTGCGGTTGCTGGACATTGGAGGAGAGGAAACATGTGGGGCATAATTACATCAAAGTCGTATCAATGTAAGCCACCGTCGGCAGAAAGGCGGTATCACAATCAAGCGTTCCGTGGCCGGCGCTCGGTCGGTTTCCACTCGCCGGTACCCGCGCGCCACACTTGACAAGCGATCTCGCCGCCCAGGACCTGGGCCTCGGCCCCGGGTATCAGGGGCAGTAAGTCCCAATTTCCTCACGATCTTGCGAGTCCTCGGGAAGCTGCCAGCATTTGTTGAAGTGGCTCGATGGAGCCGCGGACGTGGGGCCCCGAAATCGGAGTCCTGTTCTCCTTCGCGTGCACCTTGGTGATGATCGAGGCCCTGAAGGGCACTGGCACAGCCCGGGTGTTAAATACCAGAGAAATTCGGCTGAAATTGGACACACTCTTTCACTTTTTTTCCCACCATAGTGGTTTCCCTTGCCCCAAACTATCTCTGCTGTGTCTCCAGATTTTCAGTCTAGAGTTTGCTTTATTTATTTCTCTTTCTGTTCTCAACACTGGCCCAAAAAACAATTAACAACAAGAGTTGTCACAAAAAAACACCAAATATGTTGTCTCAATACATGTGCAGTGTGCACAAACATTATATAATTTGTGTGGACATTCCTTTGAATTGTCCGCCTAAATGGCATCTTAGTTTGCTGCAAATTATGGAGTAAAATGATGTGATTAATGTTTTTGTCATGTTAATGTGTAATTTTTTTTAAATTTGTATATTTGTAATGCGCATTTGAACATCTTTTTTATGGAATTTGCGCAATATAAGTTAATAATAATAATAATAATAAAACCTTGTAGTTAAAGGTACCGGTAGATATCAAAAAGTTTTACTTTCGAATTATTAAGAAATATCTTACTTATTTGAAAGTAAATAATTAACGATTCTAGGCATCCAGTAAAATGATTGCGCTAGATATCCTGTAATTGTTCTGAAAAATTTAATTTAAAAAAAAAATATTCACAATCGCTGGATGGCGAGTGAAAAAAAACAAGAACAACCAAAACAACTGCCCGACGCCGGTTGAAAAACAAACGCCATTTTTCTTGCTTTTTTTCCCCTCGGCATCCATGATTGTAAAACTTCGGACAGATCAGTTAAACGATATTTATAATATAATAACGTTCATACACGCGAATCGTTTAATGCGAAAACTACATGTTAGCGTTTCCGTGTGGTGGAAGTGAAAAATAACCCCTGAAATCCACCCATTATTGATAATTCAAGCAATTACCAATGATGTATCCACCTTTAAGCTATACAAACTTGCGATCCATTGAAATGCAAATTTGTGAGCAAGCAGAAACTGTGACAGACAAATCCCTCTGGTTCTTTTAAGAACCACACAACTCACTAAAGAGATGTACCACATGGTGTTACCGCAAACAACTTATCTTATTGTATTTTCAGCATGTGAACCTTCAAATCTCATCAAACAAGACAAATGCTAGTTCAACATTGTAGTAAGTTCGTTCACACTCGACATTTAGTTGCAGACAACTTGTGTTTGATTTAAAGAAAGTACTTCACACATTGTAAATACTGTCTGCAGAAAGAGTAGAATTGCACAAACCTAACGTGTACGTACTTCAGTGAATTTACATTTTGTATAATTAAAGAGTACATTTGAAACCTTTGATACACATGTACGTCTACCCCCGCATGTACCGGTACCAGTATGTTATGTCTGCAAATGTTACAATATGTGACCTGTTCCAACGAAACCCGGACAAAGATGCACAATGTGTTTTGTCACAATGTACTCCTGAAGTCATTTCGGGATGGATTTTACCATTTTGAGGTTTTAGGTTTTCTCAAGTCACTCACTATTAATCTACAATCTCCTCAAATTTGAACAAAATCCGTCTACCAGAAGTGTGTTTTTTGTCAATTTTGTGAAACATTTGTGTATAGAAATAATGCGCTTTTCTGAACTTCAAAGCTGTTTATCTCATAATTAGGTTGTCAGGGTTTTATCACTAAATCCAGACCCCAGGGAAGATAGGGTGGGGGTACATATGTAAATGATACAATCATTTTAAAGTTGAGAACCTAGAGAATTTGAAAAAAGCAAAATCTGAAAAACTAAAAAGTCGACTTTGTCCGGGTTTCGTTGGAACAGGTCACACTTATATATGTTATCATAAAGGAAATCGGTACATTGATTACTTCAGACAACCACAAATTAGACAACTTAAAACGTAGGATACACCATTATTATATTGATAATTGTTACTACCGAATTATCATAGGAAATATCTTAATTTTTTGAAAGTAAATAATGATTTTAGGCTGAATGGTTGAAAATAAATGCCTTTTTTTTTCTTTTTTTTCTTAGCATCTATGATTGTAAACCTTTGGACAGATCAGTTAAACAATATTTACTATAAAATACAACCCCCAAATCCACCAAATTATGATAATTCAAGCAATTACCAATGGTGTATCCTACCTTTAACGATATCTTTGGTAAGTTTGATCGTATTTGGCCACTAACAAACAACATACCCAGCAGCTGTGCGCTATGCATACACCTACATGTACTTTTCATGTACCGGTCTAAAGCACAGCAACCCAATGTGGCTACCTCATGTAGTACCAATATGCAAATCAGTCGGTGCGAAACAAAGACCAACTGATTCGCATATTGTAGCGTGTAATTGAATTGCCAATTATAGCATATTTGATCACAGTGTCTTCCATATTAACCAGTTCGCGCTGGGATTATTTCGACGATGATCGGGCCCAGGCAAGAGATAGTTTTTCAAGAACCTTGATCCGAGGTGGGTTTCATTTACAGGACGGTATCTGTGGGTAGCAACCAGCCTCACTCACTGCGAGCCGTTCGCTGACAGATATTTCCGGCCTTTGCTCGTGACCTGTTTATCCGTCATCCGTTTTAAAATCCCGAAGAAAAAAATGTGCGTGTCGTGTACACGGCATCCGACGCAAACTGGTAAACACCCATGTTAAACTCGGCCGTGCGATTCCTCCTGAACTGGTTCTTGTGGAATCTCCCCAAGCCCTGTTGTCGCAAACTGACTGGTCGGCTAGAAATCAACAGTGACACAGTGACCGGCCAGGTATCTGTGCAGCCACCACGCTCTAATCAACAGGAATCAGGAATCTAAATGCCCCTCGGCTGTCTTTGATGTTACGCGACAGATTCCAATATTATTATTTTTTCTCCCGGACATTCCACAACGCCTCTTTTTCCCTCTGCTCTAGATTTATTTTTTTTTTCTATCCCGAGATGGCAAACTATGAAACAAAATAGAAATTTGTCTGGCAGACAGCTTCGAAAATGATTTTGAGTGGTGCACGTACGATCGGGCCGTGAACATCGTCTTGGCAGCAGAAATGGGGCTATCAAAATGCCCCTTGGCTCTGCAAACACTGTGATGTTTAGTGACAAGATGTTTTAATTTCATCAGCTAGGAATTTTGGTGCAACAGTTTTGAGATCTTCACAGAAAACCGACTGTCATAGTGGGAAAGCAGTGTTGGGCGTACAGTTTGTATTTAATCTTAGTGGGGCAGATAGGGGAAATATTTGGGGGAGTTGTGCCCTTGATTTGATGAAACAAGCATAGCATTTGTCACACAGTCTGAGTATGTGATATTAAGTATGTCATTGAGTATGTCATTGAGTACGTCATTGAGTACGTCATTGAGTACGTCATTGAGTACGTCATTGAGTACGTCATTGAGTACGTCATTGAGTACGTCATTGAGTACGTCATTGAGTACGTCATTGAGTACGTCATTGAGTACGTCATTTAGTACGTCATTGAGTACGTCACTGAGTACGTCATTGAGTACGTCACAGACTACGTCATTTAGTACGTCACAGAGTACGTCATTTAGTACGTCACAGAGTACGTCATTTAGTACGTCACAGAGTACGTCATTTAGTACGTCACAGAGTACGTCATTTAGTACATCATTTAGTACATCATTTAGTACGTCACCGAGTACGTCATTTAGTACGTCACCGGGTACGTCACCGGGTACGTCACCGGGTACGTCACCGGGTATGTCACCGGGTACGTCACCGGGTACGTCACCGAGTACGTCGCTGAGTACGTCGCCGGGTACGTCACTGGGTACGTCACCGAGTACGTCGCTGAGTACGTCGCCGGGTACGTCACTGGGTACGTCACCGAGTACGTCACCGAGTATGTCACTGAGTACATGTACGTTCCTGTTTACTGTTACTTTCCTATAACTTTCCTATGATCATTGATGTTTGCCTATTGTGCTTCTGTCCTCGGGGATTATATGTAGTACATGATATGAAAATAGGTAACTAAATCAGGTGAGTGGTTTCAAAGTTAAATCAGTAAACTCAACCTCTGAAAAAAAATTTTTACAAACTGCAGATCTACATATCAGTAAAACCTTGTAGTTAAAAGGTAGGACACACCATTTGCAGATATCAAAAAGTTTTACTTTTTTTTTACTTTAGTTAAAACATTTTTGAAAAAAATTTTGTTTTGTTCTCTTTGAAGATTTTTTTTTTTAAACACCAGTCGGTAAGACACCGTATATGATCAGCAAATATTTTGGAGCTTTTTTGGCTACTGAGCTGGTGCATTTTAATATTACAACTATTATTGAATATTCTTACTAACATTTTAAAAATCTAAGATTGACAGTTCCGGGATACAGAACATGTCCACGCCGTTATCACTCAAAATAAACATGGCTACAATTTTTTTTTTTTAAAGTGCGTGGACATACATTTGTGGTACCGTAGTTTCACAAAGCATTTTTTCAGATGGATCAAGTATCCATTGCGATGTATAATTTGCATACAGTGTGTCTCTGAAGAAAAAGAAAAAAACAGAAAAGAAAGCAATAAAAAAATGTGCTTGTAAGGAAAACACCGCTATGGCGAAGGAAAACACCACTAGAGAGTTATGTGTTGGTGGGGGGGTGGGGGTGGATGAGAAACGAAAAGCGGTACGACATAATGTAAATGTAGGAGCAGTGCGTATTAGACAAGAGGGAGCCCTCGAAAGGCGTTGAATTAGCCATGCCACACTTGAGCGTGTTTGTTGAGGAGATTGGATACAGAGTAGCAAATCGCAATGACTGTGGCCGTCCCGTTCTTGTGGGCTTTAATGCTGTAAGCACCGAGCAGTCCAGCGGCAAACCCCTCAAAGTTTATGCAGAGAGGGTACTCTGTCGGTCGCGGTGTTTTCACGAAAAGGGTTCTTGGCCAAAGGCAATTTGCGTGTGTGTACGTGTGTGCGTGAATTATGAATCGGCGACTGCAGGGGATTGTTGACTTTGGGCAGTAGAGATTCAAGCCAATTCTACTTCAAGGAAGAGGTCGATGTGGGAATTACATTTTTTTTTTTTTTTTTTTTCATTTTTTCATTTTTTTTTCTCCATCAGGCGATTGAACAAGAGATTTAGTTTAGTTCCGCCAGAAGCCGTTAATGTACCAGTTTTAGAGTGAAAGGACTTACATGTTTTATGCAGTCACACATTTATTTGTTATAGAAGGAACACTGAAAGTGAAAGGTCCGGAGGGAATTTATTATCTCTAAGATATTAGGAAAAAGTTTGTCAGAACAGGAACAAAATATACAAATGTTTAAAAACTGCCACAAAATTCTTTCTGACTAGAATAACATGAAGGGCCTGATATTGTGATCTTAACAGGATCTTCTTTATCCCGGCATAATGACCTACGGCCTAAAATGACTAACTAGGATTCTGACAAATTCTCTGAAATTTGAGTTACATTACTCGGACACTCTCGATAGAAGTGACATTTAATTGATTGTACACGAACCATCGGTACCGATGGTTCGTGTACAAACCAGAATGGGCCAATAACGACACAGCGCCCATAGTTTGTGCGCTGACAGATAGAGCCAATAAGAGAGCACACAATCACCCACGATCCCTGACCATTGCAGCGCTTAACCTCAAGAATTACGCAACTTTATCTAAACAGCAGATGGCGTATACGACTGCAGAGTTTGCGAGCGCTGTGAGTGCGCTGTTTAGTAATTCACCAACATGCACTGACCTTCTATCTAGCTTCTACATGTATTTAGGCTGTGGGTTGGCGTGCATGTCCTTGTAACTTGACTCTCTGAATACCAACAGCGTTAACTTGCACTGTAAAGCGCAGTACCTATGGGTTATAGTTTATGTACAAAATATGAATTGAACGGCAAACTAAACAAATGATGTTCTAAACGTTATGCTGTCCTTTCCTTTCTGGCAAGAGAAAGTCGGTGCTTACCACATCAATAATACAACTTTTATTATGAATTTATATATGAATATATGATGCCAGAGAGACATGAAGACGAAATGAGTGACGAAGATAATGAGGTTGACCATGACATATACTAGGTCATAATGTGCAAAATGAAGACAATGATGAGGTAGAAATAAACGAAGCTAAAGCTAGTCACTTTGAGCAAAATAGGCAAAATTACGCCGGGAGGCGTACGTACTCTATCGTCCGGCGTGACATTAAGACTGAGAGCTAGAGAGCGATAATTAGCCAGCTCTCGAGAACATGGGCGGACAAAAGCTCATATTACTCTTAGAAAACGGGTCTAAAATCGCTAATATTGCAACAACAGTGCACAGCGGAGATAAAGAAAGATTTTTGTTTGGCTTTGGCAATGGGCATCACATAAAATACACACAGAATAGGGGCCGTAAACCCACGATGGAACGGCAAACTTTGCACTGATGATGTCATAAATATTTTTAAAAAACATTTCAGTAAAATTGACTGGAAGTCAAATTAGCTTATACAAAGAACTGTTAAATGTTCACGTTTCTGTATGTCAGCTGAAAAAAATTCTGCAGATGACAGACACTGATAAAGTTTTCTCCGAGTGCCAAAAGTGAAGTCATAACATTCTGCAAATTTGCGCTCGCACCCCTCTAAGTTTTGCTTTATCGCACCCCTTTTTCTCCGAGTGCCAACAGTGAAGTCAAAATATACTGCAAATTTGCGTTCGCACCCCTCTTTTGCTTTATCGCACCCCTTTTTCTCCGAGTGCCAAGAGTGCATGAAGTCAAAACATAATGCAAATTTGCGCCCACACCCCTCTTTTGCTTTCTCGCACCCCTTTTTCTCTGAGTGCCAACGGTGAAAACAAAACATACTGCACATTTGCGCTCGCACCCCTCTTTTGCATTCTCGCACCCATTTTTGCTCTTGCCAACAGTGAAGTCATAACATACTGCACATTTGCGCTCGCACCCCTTTTTTGCTTTCTCGCACCCCTTCTTATCCGAGTGCCAACAGTAAAGTCAAAATATACTGCCCATTTGCGCTCGCACCCCTCTTTTGTTTTCTCGCACCCCTTTTTCACCGAGTGCCAACAGTGAAGTCAAAACATACTGCCAATTTGCGCCCGCACCCCTTTTTTGCTTTCTCGCACCCCTTTTTCTCAGAGTGCCAACCGTTAGGTCAAAACTATTTGCGCCCGCACCCCTCTTTTGTTTTCTCGCACCCCTTTTTTCTCCGAGTGCCAACAGTGAAGTCAAAACTATTTGCGCTTGCGCCCGCACCCCTCTTTTGTTTTCTCGCACCCCCTTTTTATCCGAGTGCCAACCCTGAAGTCAAAACATACTGCACATTTGCGCTCGCACCCCTCTTTTGTTTTCTCGCACCCCTTTTTCTTCGAGTGCCAACATTGAAGTCATAACTATTTGCGCCCGCACCCCTCTTAGAGCAAAAGGGGGTGCGAGAAAGCACTCGGATAAAAAGGGGGTGCGAGAAAGCAAAAGAGGGGTGCGGGCGCAAATAGTTTTGACTTCACTGTTGGCACTCGCTAAAAAGGGGTGCGAGAAAACAAAAGAGGGGTGCGGGCGCAAATGTGCAGTATATGTTATGACTTCACTGTTGGCAAGAGCAAAAGGGGGTGCAAGAAAGCAAAAAAGGGGTGCGAGCGCAAATGTGCAGTATGTTTTGACTTCACTCTTGGCACTCGGATAATGGTTGCGAGAAAGCAAAAGAGGGGTGCGGGCGCAAATAGTTATGACTTCAATGTTGGCACTCGAAGAAAAAGGGGTGCGAGAAAACAAAAGAGGGGTGCGAGCGCAAATGTGCAGTATGTTTTGACTTCACTGTTGGCACTCGGATAAAAAGGGGGTGCGAGAAAGCAAAAGAGGGGTGCAGGCTCAAATAGTTTTGACTTCACTGTTGGCACTCGGAGAAAAAAGGTGTGCGAGAAAACAAAAGAGGGGTGCGGGCGCAAACAGTTTTGACCTAACGGTTGGCACTCGGAGAAAAAGGGGTGCGAGAAAACAAAAGAGGGGTGCGAGCGCAAATGGGCAGTATATTTTGACTTTACTGTTGGCACTCGGATAAAAAGGGGTGCGAGAAAGCAAAAGAGGGGTGCGAGTGCAAATGTGCAGTATGTTTTGACTTCACTGTTGGCACTCGGATAAAAATGGTTGCGAGAAAGCAAAAGAGGGGTGCGGGCGCAAATACTTACGACTTCAATGTTGGCACTCGGAGAAAAAGGGGTGCGAGAAAACAAAAGAGGGGTGCGAGCGCAAATGTGCAGTATGTTTTGACTTCACTGTTGGCACTCGGATAAAAAGGGGGTGCGAGAAAGCAAAAGAGGGGTGCGGGCGCAAATGTGCAGTATGTTATGATGACTTCACTCTTGGCACTCGGAGAAAAAGGGGTGCGATAATAAAGCAAAAGAGGGGTGCGGGTGCAAATGTGCAGTTATGACTTCACTGTTGGCAAGAGCAAAAATGGGTGCGAGAATGCAAAAAAGGGGTGCGAGCGCAAATGTGCAGTATGTTTTGTTTTCACCGTTGGCACTCAGAGAAAAAGGGGTGCGAGAAAGCAAAAGAGGGGTGTGGGCGCAAATTTGCATTATGTTTTGACTTCACTCTTGGCACTCGGAGAAAAAGGGGTGCGATAAAGCAAAAGAGGGGTGCGAACGCAAATTTGCAGTATATTTTGACTTCACTGTTGGCACTCGGAGAAAAAGGGTGCGATAAAGCAAAACTTAGAGTTGCGAGCGCAAATTTGCAGAATGTTATGACTTCACTTTTGGCACTCGGAGAAAACTTCATCAGTGTCTGTCATCTGCAGATTTTTTTTCAGCTGACATACAGAAACGTGAACATTTAACAGTTCTTTGTATAAGCTAATTTGACTTCCAGTCGATTTTACAGAAATGTTTTTTAAAAATATTTATGACATCAGTGCAAAGTTTGCCGTTCCATCGTGGGTTTACGGCCCCTATTCTGTGTGTATTTTATGTGATGCCCATTGCCAAAGCCAAACAAAAATCTTCCTTTATCTCCGCTGTGCACTGTTGTTGCAATATTAGCGCATGTTCTCGAGAGCTGGCTAATTATCGCTCTCTAGCTCTCAGTCTTAATGTCACGCCGGACGATAGAGTACGTACGCCTCCCGGCGTAATTTTGCCCATTTTGCTCAAAGTGACTAGCTTTAGCTTCGTTTATTTCTACCTCATCATTGTCTTCATTTTGCACATTATGACCTAGTATATGTCATGGTCAACCTCATTATCTTCGTCACTCATTTCGTCTTCATGTCTCTCTGGCATCATATATTCATATATAAATTCATAATAAAAGTTGTATTATTGATGTGGTAAGCACCGACTTTCTCTTGCCAGAAAGGAAAGGACAGCATAACGTTTAGAACATCATTTGTTTAGTTTGCCGTTCAATTCATATTTTGTACATAAACTATAACCCATAGGTACTGCGCTTTACAGTGCAAGTTAACGCTGTTGGTATTCAGAGAGTCAAGTTACAAGGACATGCACGCCAACCCACAGCCTAAATACATGTAGAAGCTAGATAGAAGGTCAGTGCATGTTGGTGAATTACTAAACAGCGCGCTCACAGCGCTCGCAAACTCTGCAGTCGTATACGCCATCTGCTGTTTAGATAAAGTTGCGTAATTCTCGAGGTTAAGCGCTGCAATGGTCAGGGATCGTGGGTGATTGTGTGCTCTCTTATTGGCTCTATCTGTCAGCGCACAAACTATGGGCGCTGTGTCGTTATTGGCCCATTCTGGTTTGTACACGAACCATCGGTACCGATGGTTCGTGTACAATCAATTAAATGTCACTTCTATCGAGAGTGTCCGAGTAATGTAGCAAGGCACTAGAGACGAAAAATCTAAGTGCGAAAGTGCGCCACTATAGGGGTTGCGCCACAAATAGGGAACATCAACAATACAGATTTTAAAATCGGGGCCTAAGTCACCAGCTTTGGCTTTTTGATATCTACATGTAGGTTCCAAAATCAATAAGAATTTTAAAACTTTTGCTGCTTTAAATGATACAAGTTATGATGCACCATTGGTTGTATTATATAGTAAATATCGTTTAACTGACCTGCCCGAAGTTTTACAATCATAGATGCCAAGAAAAAAGCAAGAAAAACATAATTTATTTTCAACCGGTGTCGGGCAGTTGTTCTTATGTTGTTCTTGTTTTGTTTTTTTGGCGATTCCCATCTGCTGACCATGATTTTTTTTTTATCAAATTCGATTTTTCGTTACAATTACAGGATATTTATTTAGCGCAATTATTTTGCTGGATGCCTAGAATAATTATTTACTTTCAAATAAGTAAGATATTTCTTAATAATTTGGTATTAAACATTTAGATATACTGGTGTATTATACGGTACCTTTAATATAAGTATCTTTCTCACTACAATTTTTAATTCTTTCCACAACAACTTTACTCCAAATAGCATTCATTCAAAAAGATAAAAATCTAGAAACCAGGCAATGTCAACAACACTAATCTATTTTAATAACCTGTGATTCACACTTTCATAACATCCTTTTGAAGACACGCCTTTTAGTTTCTAACCACAAAACAAATATTTTGGTTTCTCCTAATGATTTGGCCGTTGTTCTAGCGGTCAACTCGTGGTATCTCCAACCAACAAGGATATTCCACTCTTCCTGAGTGGTTATAGCGTGATTGCAGCTCTCCCAACACCTGATATCCTTGATAAACAACTTTACTTGTGTTATGAAGAAGGAACAAATATGGGTCATTAGAAAAATGGAGGAAAACCCAAAGTGGGCCAATTTCTTTAGAAATTTCACGCTAACATGTACAGGTGGTACCATTTGGCAGGTTTGGTACCAAACATTAGCAACTTGTTGTTGGACTTTGTTTGACAAAGTACCAAAGGCCCAGGGAGACCCTGATGAATTTTGTAAGGTTTGGTGCAGAAAGGCATGAGACTTGTAAACAAAGTTGGAGTTTGGGTGAATGCACACACGGGCATTTATTTGTGGGTGGGCATTTATTTGTGGGTGTGCTCAGGCTGGTCAAAGCACAGTTCTTGGTAAAATGTGTACACCTTGTCCCCACTCAGACACAGCATAACCAAATGGCCAGTCATCACAGCCCTGATCCTGAGCAATGCATCTAGACCCATCTGTACCAAGTCAATCAAACTTTAACAAGTTGGAGATTGGCAGGTTTAGTACTGTTAGGTTCAGTACCAATAATTACTGAACCTGTATGCAGTTGTTGAAGTTTGTTAGGTTTGGTATGCTTTCTAGTACGAGAGCCTGGGGGGTTAGGGTTAAAGTTGAAACTTGAAATACAGGAACTAGTGTTTTGCATTTTATAATATTAATTTAGTATTCGAATATTGGAATCTGATCGAATTTGACAACCATTAATTTTAATGCAATATTCCACTTTTCTTAAAAATGCTAGCACACCAGGTACGATGATTTCACAGGATCAACGTGAAAACTCAGTAAGGTGTTAGTTTTATTTGTTCATCATGTTTACAGATGTTGTACACGTGTATATAACCTTTTAAAAACAAACTTTTGCCTTGCCTGAACAGTTATTTAGGTCATCAAACTTTGTACACGCACTAGAAAGTTTGATGACTTTTGTAAACTGTAATTAACTCTCGGGAAGTTCCTATGATAACAAACATTAAAGAGATGATATATCACGTTAATTTCTCTTGCATGATGAAAACAAAAATGCGATTGAAAAACCTGTCCAACTTTACAGATATGCATCCACATGTATTACAGAACTATTTTATACCATAGCATTTGAAAATAATTAGACAAATATACGAATACACTATTGGTAATTGCTTGAATTATCATGAATGGGTGAATTTGAGGGTTGTATTTTATAGTAAATATTGTTTTAATAACTGACCTGTCCGAAGTTTTACAATCATGGATGCTGAGAAAAGCAAGAAAAACTGTGTTTCGTTTTCAACCGGCGTCGGGCGGTAGTTCTAATGTTGTTCTTGGATTTCTTTGCGGTGGTGTATCCTACCTTAAGATAGCCTACTAATTCAGGCTTGCAAGTAGACCCAGGTAAACAAGTAGAACAGTAGAATCAACATTTCAAAACAATACATGACAAAAGTGACTTTGGAGGACAAAATCACGATGAAAGTAGGGCTTTTTGTGGCCTTTCAATAATAGTTTTTGTTGATACTTACTCATGTCCGCAGCATTGATAAGCTTCATCTCGCATATATTCACAACACCTGTGCTCCATCCTCAACTAATAAAGCTCAAGGAAGTACAGTTGCAGTACTCCTGTGCCAAAAACCTTTCCCTGTGTGATAGTGTCTCATTCGCTTGTTACAAAAAAATATTTAATGAGATTTCATTTTTCTGAGTTGTGGGGGGGGGGGGGGAAGTAGGAAAAAGTACGAAATTTCAAAAGTAGGAGCAAGGTAAAAATAAAAGTAGGAAAAGTAGGAGCAAGGTGAAAATAAAAGTAGGAAAAGTAGAAGCAAGGTGAAAATATAAGTAGAAAAAGTTGGAGCAAGGTGACAATAAAAGTAGAAAAAGTAGGAGCAAGATAAAAATAGTAGTAGGAAAAGTAGGAGCAAGGTGAAAATATTAGTAGAAAAAGTAAGAGCAAGGTAACAATAAAATTAGGAAAAGTAGGAAAAGTAGGAGCAAGGTAAAAATAAAAGTATGAACATTAGGAAACCTAGGAAAAGTAGGAGCAAGGTAAAAATAAAAGTAGCAAAGTAGAAAAAGTAGGAGTATTACACCTGTTGACTAAATAGTAGTAAGTATTGTGCAAAAGAATGCAACATTAAATTTTTGTAGGTGTTGTGCTGTTTAAAACATCCTGTTTCAGCATGTCAGAAAAAAAGTAAATAGGAAACTACTTTAATGAAATTCTACATTTTAATGACATACTGTAGCATAAACTTCCTCCTAAATGCAGATTATAAAAAAAAAAAAAATTATTTGCAATGCTGGTACAAATTCGTGAATGGGTGCTAGCCAACTAGTCTGGTTTTATCAAACTGATAATTCCCGAGACGTCCATCATATGAAGGAAGTCAAACAACTAGACTACAAAAACTGTGTTAAATTGTTTTCAGCATCTACATTATGAACATTAACATCTACATTCAAAAATTACATCAAAAGCAAACTGTACCTTTAACTTTTGGTCCCCCCCCCCCCCCCCCCATAAAAAACTTTATTTTCCACCGGGCGATAAACTTGAAAGACCTCATTCTTGTGACCCGGTCGTATTCCAGGGAAGTTCTTTTTTTATTTCGACATTTTTTTGCCAAATAAGGATTTTAAGGTGGCGGCTCCGGGTCAGGTGACACAAGGAAGGAAACCGCCCACAAAGTTGAAATTCCAAGAGGGAGGGATGTTTTTTAGGACAATCGGAGATTACAGGAAACAAACAACAAATACTTCTGTGGTCGGCTAAAACAGGGAACGATCTGAAAGACGAGACGGCCATTACAAATATATTTTTCTGCATCTTCGATGTCAGAGCCCCGAGGTGTGTTATCCTGGTCAAAATGAATAAACTGGGGAAGCCCCCCTAGGAAAGCTTGGCTCTTAATTTTTTTTAGGGGGGAAATGCTGGGAAAAAAACAATAGGATCGAGTTTCTTAACTTTTTGCAATTATCCTGTTATCTCATTTGAACATTAGGGTTAGAGAGAAAATTAAATATCTGAAATACTTGTTTACGGGTAACACCATCTATCATTATTAAAGGTATGATACCGTACACCACTGGTAATTGCTTGCATTATCTGGAATGGGTGAATTTAGGGAGTTGTAATTTCTAGTAATGTCATTTAACTGACCTGTCTGAAGTTTAACAATCATGGATGCTAAAACAAAAAAGCAGGAAAATGGTGTTCGTCAGTTGTTTTTTTATTTATTTTTTTTTTTCGAATGTGTGGGTCATTATACAAAGTTGGAACATCAATTCTTTTGGTACATCCAAGACAAACTTTAGGAATAAATGGTGGAATAATTTAGTTGATAGACGGCATGTAACTAGAAATATACCAAAATGTCACCCTTTGTGTCTCAACTTCGTTGAAATCAGCTTTTTCCCAGGAAGCCGGCTGCCTTAAGGTCGTTTCATACTTCACGCGAAAGCGAATGCGATACAAATTTGACGTCACAAAGCATTCGCTGCGAATATTCGTCTGGAGTTGAAATGTGGTCAACTTAAAGGGATCGTATACGTTTGGTAATTGAAACCCACTGTTTGTTTCAATCCTATATAGTTGTTGATATAAAACTAACCTGTAACAATTTCATTTCAAAAGGTGGTAGCGATTTTGAGATATTGCCGAAAATCTGGAGCGGTTATGTCCACGCAGGAAGAATAATCTGCATTGGAATACACAGGCTGAGAAACGTCACTGCAGTAACGCTTCTCAGTAGTACTTCGAAGTGACAAGTTTCTAAAAATGCAATATACTATCCAAAGATGCTTTACTTCTTACCAAGTAAGTTTTTATTGCCATTAATTTTTGGAGTAATCACCAAACGTATACGATCCATTTAATTGCGAATTTGCACAGTGCAAAAAGTCATTGTGACGTCACAAATTCCATTCGCACCGATTATGAAATGTGGTCAACTTAATTGCGAATCCACACAGTGCGAAAAGTCGTTGTATCGTCACAAATTCGCGTTCGCTTTCGCACCGATTATGAAGTACATGTACTAGTCATTATGGAAATAGAACCCGAATCGGGTCTTCGAATAAGACGAGTCCTAAAAGTGAAGAAGGGAATTTGAGCAAAGAATTTGTTATAAATGTACAGGCACCAGTACCAGTACATGTACTTTACTCCAGAGTGTATAATATGACACCCTGGAGGAAGAGAAAGGTGGTGAAATGATAAGGATGCTGCATGCTCTGATGGAAAACAAACAAGTCAAATTTGATTCTTCTTTTTTATCGCTGGCAGTCATAGGTGGATCATCCCAATCAAAACGGTAAGGGTTGTTGACAAACATGGGTCCGAGGTGCAATTCCCAAATCAGTCAAACGCAACCGCAAGAAAGTACTTCTGTCACCGATGCCTAATAGCCGTTTCAGCACATCAAGATTTATCATCCAAGTCATTCCATTTCCTGGTAAGCTGTAGTCTTGGTGCAAGACGTTCTTGTTGAGTTAGTAAAACCATAAAACCATAGGGCCTATGCGACACTATACACGTCGCGACTATTCCACCGATAGAGGGCGTACTCTGGAAGCCAATTTCATAGAGCTGCTAAGCACAAAAAATAGCTTAGCACAAAAAAAGTTTTGCTCATTAAAAACAGGTTACCAGCCAAAATTCTACGGGTTTTTCATGCTAAGCCAAAAACCAGCTGATTATCAATCGAAAAACAATAAAGATCACGTGAAAATTTGGTCTGTAACGTTGTTTTTGCCAAGGACAAATTGTTATGCTAAGCAAATTGTTGTGCTTAGCAGCTCTATGAAATTGGCCCCTGGTCCCTGGACGCGTGATTTTTTTTTCCAACATGGTAAAGGCCAATTATCATAACTGGGCGTGTCTAGACCACACTGAATGGAAGACACTTAGGTTCTTAGAACCTTGCTTCCCCTGAAATTAAACTCATCCCACAATAAACTTACAATACAAAAATAGTCAATGAAAAATGAGCACAATTGAACCCATGAGAACTCGAACCCCAATCTTACGACCTATAACCTAACCCATTATCTACTTGGCTACTGGGAGAGGTCGACAGAAGCTGTTTTTCTAAGTGCTTTAATGTACCTCTGGCCTACGTGTAACTAGTTGACTGAGCAATATAACAATATATTTTAGTATTATTGTTGAAACTACTGAATAATCATGACGCGAGGGGTGTAGAAACGCCCATTTACCCTTTCCCATAGTGGGGAAAATAATTTCGCTCCCTGGACTATAGCAACATTATTATTATATTATAACATAAATTATATTATATTTTTTTATATTTTATTTTTTTATAATTTATTTTTTTATATACCAGCTCAAAGTTTTCAAGCAAAAAATATTACAAATATTAGACAAACATCTGTTTGCAATTACATAGCAGCAAACCAATGTTACAGCTTTCAAACGCCAAACAGTTGCCCACAACATACAGACACAAATTACTCAACAAATGCAACACAAAAACCATTGAGTTACATACCGGGGTACATACTTCTAGAATGAGTGGGTTGGTTGTGTAGTGTAGGGCCCCTCTTTGCAAATTTATTCTTTTTTTGTGAATTTTTTGCAAGTTAAAGCTAAGATACACCATTGGTATTTTGCTTGAATTATCAGGAATGGGTGAATTCAGTGGGTTGTATTTTATAGTAAATATCGTTTAACTGACCTGTCAAGAGTTTTTTAACCTAACCCGATTTTACCTACATGTAGATCTTTTTCATATTTATGCATTTTGGACCCCAATCTATCAATATAGATTGTAAAAAAAAAAAAAAAAAATCTTTTATTTAAGGTAGCTGGAGACTTACATGTAGGGAGACACTGAAATGTCTCCCTAAGTGTCAATGTCTCCCAACTACCTAAAATCTTACGCTAATTTGTCTTCCGAAGGTGCTCATTGTGATTGTAATTGTGGTCTTTACAGGTGTTTTTAAAAATTTAAAACCCTGCCCTCTATCCACCACGACATAACCAGTTGGTTTGCAATGACGCTCATTAGTTCGGTAAGTCCGTCCAATAACCTGAAAATGATTAATTGTTCCGAAATACGAAAAGAGAACAGGGCCTTAATACATACATGTACACTACACAATCGTCAACTGAGCGTGCGTGCACGTGTGAGCTAAAATGGTTTGGTTTCGGGAAAAACAAGTTTCACTCACAAGTAAAATTGACAGCCAAATTGTTAAAAGAGAGAAAGAAAACAAAATTACAAAATTGGCTTATTACTTGCAAATCACCCCTAGGCTGTTAGTGAAATGTTGAACTCTCACGCCCAACAATGTCACCATCTTGGCACTGCAGATGTATAGCCTATCTAGGATGTGTGATACCACTTTTCCCTACACTTTTTTTAGGGGGTGTATAATTGTCATATCACTAGATGCTTGTCCTAACTAGTGCCACAGGTGCCCGGAGGCAGTCTTCCAAGCCAAATAAACAATGTCCAAAGTCCCATTTAGCTTCACCTTTCTTTTTTTTACTGCTGCCTTCAATTTGGTGTGTGTGTTTGTTCTTGGCCGCATCACTAGGGAAAACTTGTGTCTGCCATATGGTGACCTTCTTGAACCAGATAATTATTGCCACAGTTTTTCCTTCTTTTTTTATATTTTTTTGTTCCTCTTTTTTTTTTTATTACTTGTATCAGTAATTAGCAAGTCAATCAAATAAAGCTTTTATTACCAAAAATGTATTACTGTAAAATTCTTTTTAAATTGAAAATTTGTGTCTGGTTTCACCTACATGTAACTTGCCAAATGCCTGAATTTGATAAAGGGCCAATAGTAAAAAAAACTATTGTCAACCAAATGTTGTCAAAAATTCAAATTGTCCCTTATTATCCCTAACCAGTCCTTAATCCTCACCCTAGGGAGTTAGGGTTAAAAAGAACAAAATATTTTAAAATACCAAAAGCAAAAGTGAACTTTAAAGTTTGATTTCAATTCTTCCTTTTTTTTTGCATTTAGGAGTGCATTTTCTATTTTAGTTGGTTGTTAATGAGACTAACAGCCAACACCTTTCTGAAACCAACTTGAAACCAACTTGAAAATAAAACTTGTCAAACGTACGTTTGAGAGACTGGAATGTATTTAAAGGTAGGATACACCATTTGCAGATATTAAACAATTTTACTGCCGAATTATTAAGAACTATCTTACATATTTGTAAGTAAATAATGATTGTAGGCATCCAGCGAAATGATTGTGCTACGGTAGATATCCTGTAATTGTTCCGAAAAAATTGAATTTTATAAAACGGCGATCGCGAAAAAACAAGGACACACAAGAACCACTGCCCGACGCCGGTTAAAAACGAGCGTCGTTTTACTTGCTTTTCTCAGCATTCAGGTCAGTTAAAAACTATAAAATACAATCCCCCAAATCCTGATAATTCTAGCAATTACCAATGGTGTACATCATGTACCTTAAATTATAGCACCCTATAGTGGGACATATTTAACTTTTCCCCCTGAAACTAGCCGCAGAATCTGGGTGAAGTCACTGAAAATAATACTGAGATATGGTACTGGAAACTTGTTCCAACTATGTAGCGGTGCCTCAAAAGAGATAAATTTTCAAAAGGTCAGGTACATTACAGCACCCTACCCATAGACAACGTAATTCTTCACTGACAAATGTACACAACACCCTATGTACTGGAACTTGTACTGGTATATTGAATTATGTAGCACTCTAATAGCTTCTGAAACTAGGACAATCTAGAAACGGTTGATGAAAACAAGACCCTGCTGTGGTTTTGGAAATTTGTTCCAATCCCGTAGCCGTCCTTTAAAGGTAGGATACACCATTTGCTATATCAAAAATATTTATTTCCGAATTATTAAGAAATATCTTACTCATTTGAAAGTAAATAATGATTCTAGGCATCCAGCAAAATGATTGCGCTAGATATACTGTAATTATTCTGAAAAATATAATTTTATAAAGAAAAATTTTCGATCACCGTCTGGCGATCGCGAAAAAACACAAATAACACAAGAATAACTGCTCGACGCCAGTTAAAAACAAATGCTGTTTTTCGTGCTTTTCTCGCCATCCATGATTGTAAAACTTCGGACAGGTCAGTTAAACGATATTTACTATAAATTACAATCCCCCAAATCTACCCATTCATGATAATTCAAGCAATTACCATTGGTGTATCCTACCTTTAAGCTAAAATGTGCCGAGTGTCAGGTGTATCATAGCACCCCAGACTGGGACATGTTATCTTAAGGTGTTGGCCTGATGAGCGGGGGTGTGTGCGTGACACTTAGCCTAGCCCCCCCCCCCCCCCCCTATTGAATGATACAAGCCAATATTGCCAGCCATGCGCTGCAATAGTTTGCACTAGTACTTGACTCCAGGACCTGACATTTTAACCCCGAGGTGCAGATGGATGAGTTAGCCAAACATCACCAACAGAGGGCGTACATCTACAACTAGAAAGCAAGAATACCGGTACCTAATTGCATGCACCCCTCCTGTCAGAGTGTGAAATGGAACACATTTTAGAGAAAATTAACCAGCACAACACTCTCTTGAGCAGAGTGTCAAATTACCAAAGATGTACGGTAGTCTAGTCCATCAGAAGTCTAGTGACAAGACAATTACAAGACAATTACAAGTCAGTCACAAGTCCGTCACCGAGTCCGTCACAAGTCCGTCACAAGTCCGTCACAAGTCCGTCACAAGTCCGTCACAAGTCCGTCACAAGTCCGTCACAAGTCCGTCACAAGTCCGTCACAAGTCCGTCACAAGTCCGTCACAAGTCCGTCACAAGTCCGTCACAAGTCCGTCACAAGTCCGTCACAAGTCCGTCACAAGTCCGTCACAAGTCCGTCACAAGTCCGTCACAAGTCCGTCACAAGTCTGTCACAAGTCTGTCACAAGTCTGTCACAAGTTCATCACGAATAGGCTGAATTTCATTGTGAAAACTCCTACAAATGGCATTTGAAACCTTTGTTTTTCATCCGTTCATTGTCGGAGAAATTCTGACGGTTATAAATAATTTGCATAATTTGAAACTGTTTTCTGACATCAGTGGTTAGGTACTCGATTCCAATGGTCGTCGCACTTCTGAATAGGATACCGTTCCTTATTATTCTTAACCTCTATTGATCACAACTGTGCACATACATGTATACTACTACAGTGTACTAGTGCTATACATACATACATGTACATGTACACTGTGGGCAAGGGAGGGCGCTATACATATTTTATGGAAGACACCACAGACATATAAACCATAAACCGCCAGTCGTGTGCACAAAACCGTGATTGAAAAAAGTATTGGCAAAACGACGGGTGGCTGAATGGTTGCGCGTGATCGGTACCGCACGAGTTCTATTCGCCTATTGCGCCAACATTGTGTAAATTAGCGGAATAAAACTAATGTGCAGCAAGATATGGGGCAAAGGAAACCTCCCTCTTATTGTGTTGGTCATTGTGTTCTCCAAATCTCAAGATTTTTTTTCTCGAGATATCTAGGGGAATGCGTTAGGTAAAAATTGTCTGGAGTGTGTATTGGGTATACACTGCTAAAAATGGTATTCTTAACCAGTTCGCGCCGGGATTATTTTAACATCACCGAGCCGAGGGGCGGGATTATTTTTAACGAAACTCGATCCGAAGCGAGTTTAGGCCGATAGTGCTGGGAAGCACACCCACGCATTTCCGGCCTTGCTCACTGCTGACAGACATTTCCGAACTTGAACTTTTTTAATTTTGAATTTGGGGAAAACTTTGCATTTATATACGTCATCCGGCGCGAACTGGTTTAAACAGGAATAAATATTACTTCAAGAAACATTTTCTTGCCTCACTCCCTAGAAAACAATTTCAATGGAGTGAGACAAGAAAATATTTCTTGAAACAAGAATTATTTTCTTATATCAAATCATTGTTAGCAGTGTAGCACGGTACAAGGGGGGGAGGGGGTACCCTTACGCCCCATATAGGGCATGGTATCAACAAATCATATGAAGCAAAAAACCTTTTTGTGTTGACCATTGTGTTCCCGGAATCTTAGGAATTCCTTTTACCAGTAGGTTTCAAGGGGGGATGGGTTAGGTTACAATAGTGTTGAGTACCTATAAAGTATAGGGATAAGAGGGGGGTACCCCTCTGCCACATATCGTGCTGGGTATACCGGTACAACAAATGAACAGTACAATTTTGCAAGTGTTAACAGCTAGACATAAAACAAAAATTAAAATGTACTCACCGGCCGCTCGGGCTCAGTAGGAGAAGGCATCTTGGTGCTGGCCATTGTGATTTTCAGGCACGTAGTTGAGGCAGACATCACTAATTTGCTCCAATCATGTCATCATCTGCACGTTGCTTTCTGTTCTTGTGAAATCCTGATGACTCATATTGTGACTCGATCAAGCGTTATGGATCAGTTTGTGTCGCTCAAGCGAGTTTCCCTCGTCCAGTAAAAAACGGTGGTGAAGATTTGTTGATGCGGCAAACCAACTCTCACAGTGAGTCATTTCTCGTTTGAAAAAATTAATTGAGTAACGTTCCTCTTCGTGTATTCTATTAAAATATAAATTGCAGCACGCCGCCGTTGGGAGTTTTTCCCACAGATCATTAGGTGATGATGCACATTTTGTAGTTCAAAACAAAAATCACATTTTATATATCAAATCAAGTGTTTGTAGCACAATCCAGGAATGAATGATCCAGAAATCACGAGGACTAAGATGCAGCGATACAATCTTCAAATGATCACAGTTTTGACAACAGTTGACAGAAATAAATTGCAAACTTTTAAGAGCACACTGCAACAACGACCGTGAGGTCTGAAGTTGTGTACCCGACACAAGAGTTCTACATGTAAATGCTTGACAATAGTACAAAGGTTTCACTGAAGTTCACAAACACACAACACTTGTTGGCCAAATTCATGTTAATGTTCACTGTTTAAAAGGCACTAGCTCATCACGACACTTTAAAGGCTTCTGTTCTTTCTGTTCTTTCTTTCTTTCTTTCTTTCTTTCTTTTGCAGCACACGATTGTGGAGGATCTCCACACACGTCCAATAGATTAAAGCTCACTGTCTATGTTTACTGAAGCAACACGGGGGATTCGCGCTCACGACACTTTTGGCCACTTTGGTTCTGCATGCGTCAAGACAGATTCGTCCGGAGTAAAACGAAAAGGAGAAGTAATTTGCCACTTAACTGTATGCTGGGTTCAATCTAATCACTCCAGACATGTTTGGTTTCAAGCCTCGAAGGATTCAGAGGCAATTGCGTCGGACTCTAGTACGGTTGCTGGCGTAGGTAACCTTCTTAGAGTGCTTGTTTGCCGACTCGAATACGTCGTCCGTGTTCTGTAATTAATAGGAATCGAAATTGAAAGCTGAAAACAGATAACGTGATATATTCCGAGTGCTAAGCCACCGTTGTTGATACACTATTAAACTAAAGCAGTCTGCCAAATGCGTTGTGGTTTTTTGTTTTGTTTTATAAGCAACAGAAGGGCAAAATGCCTCAAAAGCTTTAGTACGGCACAAAACAGGCATGCAACTTGAAATTAACCCAAAACTTGAATCTTTACAAGACTTTGTACAGCTATTTATTAAAACAATTTAATGGAATAAGTGTGAAATGAAAAAAGGAGGAAATCAGCTGATCCCCCAAAAAAGTTGCATACAACTAAACAACGGCAGATCTACTCGGTGCAAAAAATTTGCGATACTTTTGAGCTAAACAAAACAAAATGACGTGGATACAAAAGTAAAAATGAAATGTCTCATAACATTAACGTTAATTTACTTGTTAACAACTTCACTGATTTTAGGCTTTATTTTGTACGATCCTTCTTCGAAAAAATACAATAAGACATGACCTATGTAGAATACGGATTAACGTTTCGAGTGAATTTAAGCCATCCTTCGATTTTATTTACCGGTAGGATACACCATTGGTAATTGCTTGATTTATCAGGAATTAGTAGATTTGTAGGGATGTATTTTTTTTTTTAAATCAGCATCCATGATTGTAAAACTTCGGACAGGCAAGTTACTATAAAATACAACCCCCAAATCCAGCCATTCCAGATAATTCAAGCAATTACCAATGGTGTATCCTACATGTACCTCTAAACACGTCTTCTCTAAATGTGTATTCATGACATACGGCAAAGTAATGTACCGGTGGACATGTAAATGTACATACTACATGTACCGTATGTCAGTGTACACATACGTACATGTACATGGAGCCCAAGTTTTCCCAGGTTAAATTGTTTTTCTTACCCTTCGGCAAAAGATACCTTCTCCGATGTAACTTGCTTCAAAGTGAAAACCTACATGTATCATCAAAAGAAGGTAAAACAGTCATGTAAATTACAATCAATTACACAGAACTTACACGTTGTGATTTCTTGAGAATGTGCAACCATACATTGTATAATAAATGCTGGTCTTCTTTGTTTTGCGACTCTAAAGCAGGTTTTTAAAAAAAATATAAAAAAATGGAAAGGTCAAAATGTTATCACCACCTGTTAGATTGCCTGCTGTTAAGAACATGTAGTCATAATCTGACAAAAAGGGTAGGTCATGCAGTCTCTACCTGTTTACGAAATCCCCCGAAATTGTTCAAATATTATGAGGAGGTGTAAAGCAACTGCACACTGTACTGCTGAGCAAAGTTTATTTCATTGCAAAAAAAAAAGAAACTCCCAAAAATCAGTAGACTAGTATCGATGTACATGTATTAAATGTAATTTCAGAGAAAATTTAAGTGGCCAGAACTACCTCAAATTGCACCACAGAGCATCTAGAATCGAAAAGTTTAAACAAATTGAGCAAAGAAATTGACTGGAACGGGTCTTGAACCAGCAACCTCCGTATTGTCGTTCCGGTGCTCTACCAACTAATGAGCTATCCTGCCCCGAGTTACACATCCATGAATGGGTGCAAGCCAGCTAGTATACGGTAGTTCACTAACCTAATAATTCGCAGTCAATATGTGTATATTGTTCCATTTTGTTTGAGGTGGGGTCAGGGAACCAGACTACAAGAACAACATCTTTTTTGGTTTTTAGTATTTGTAGCAACTTAGCAACTATTATAGCTGCGTTCGCATTGGACTAACTATTGTCAAGTTACGAGATGTGATTGTCAACATTCCACGGTGGTTATTCTTCCGAGCGTCCGCACTTGTATTACAAGGCTCGCGGAAAGTCCTAGTCCAGAATGACATGTCCTCTCAGAATCTAAATGAGAAGCCCTATGCCTGACCTCCGACACCGTGTGCACCGGATGTGGTTTTGTAGAAAATGACAGAAATACGGCTCAGCATTCGCTAAATTTAACCAAAGTTTCATGCAAAAGTACAGTGTGCATGCTACAGTGTATGCGCACTAGTGCACAAAATCGTAGAGGTCACGCACTGACCTCTGGGCGAAAAGCACATGATCAAAACGTAGGTTTTACGTGGCTGTCTGCAACGGACTTTTCAGCAACGTAAAACATACAACAACGTAACTCTTCCGCTGCACGCTTGGGCCTGTATAACTGTGGAAGGTAAAACCTACAACTGATGATTGACACTTGACGATTACATTTTGTTAAAGTTTACAACAGTCTCCGTTAAGCCGTAGGTTTTACAAAAAAAGTCCATTGCGGACACGTCTTTAGAATGCAATACTTTAAACAAGTCAGTGTAACAATAGTTATCCCCCAAATCCATCCATTTCTGAAAATTGTAGCCAACGCAAATGTTTAATAATGGCATCAATTTAACAATGTCAGAACATTTACTCTGAATAATACCTTAACAGATTTTGCAGCCAATTTTTCAATATATTCGACTAATTTAGGACTCAAGTACAACAGAACGAATTAAGCATATGACCTGTCACCACAATATGAGAGTAAAGTTGAACAATTTTCTTGGAAATTGAGATATTAGTATTTTTCAAATTCTTGAGAAAGAGCTTTCCAATGAATGGTACATAGCACTTGCGATAAATACTTTTTACAGCGCTCTAGATAGTCATGGGTTTCACAAAACATGTTTGTGAGAAAACTTACTTAATAAACATCTTAAACAAAACATGCAAAAGATAACAAAACAGGACAAGGTTCAGTTGAGCATAGCAACGGCTACATGTACGTTCTAATCATTATTTCTTCCTAAAACTTTCCACAAATACCATACGAACTATTGTATAAACAACAAAATATATGGGATAGGTACGAGAACCCACTTTGCATATTTAATTACCGTGTTAATTAGACCACTAATGGACTTTAATCCAAACCAAAAATCTCAAAATTGACCACCCCTTCATATTTTGACTTCGGATGGCCATATCTCTGAATCATATCGTGCGACTTTACTCTCATATTGTGGTGACAGGTCACATATATCCTCATTAACTACAGACAACGGACAAGTGAACATATTAACTCCAGCAAGAAATCATCCAGCAAGAGATCATTCATAATGCTAATTTGTCTAATGGAGCCAGCCCAAACAACCACTATATTCCAACACTATATGTGACCCGCTCCATCGAAATCAGGAATAAGTCTCGAAATGACTTTTTGAGATGTGCACATGGTGAGAAAGGGAATTTCATAAGCTTTCTAATGATACCCATCACAAGTGTGTATCTTCTTAGGTTAACGAGTTATGGTCCGATGAAGGTGACAGGTGTATATTTATTTGCCAAATCCACATTCCGAGAAAAACAGCTTTGAAATAAACAAAATTGACCAAAATCATACGGACAGCGCACACAAATCCTCTTCATTTTCATCTTTATTGATCGTTTTTACATACAAGACATTAATGACAATAATCTGTGATAACTACACTTCCTAAAAATACAATGTTCAGAAAAACGACTTGGTCACGATTTTCACACATGCGTTTACTTCAACGACCGATTGGGTAAAACGGCCCCAGCGACTTATTCCTGATTACGATGGAGCGGGTCACATATATGATAATCTCGACTCCTAATAATCCTCCGAGACCTGGCATCATCAAGTGTTTATATATTGACTGTATGGATCCGCATTGAGTCATAGCCCTTACGGGAGACAGTGCGCACATTTATACGCTCTGTGAGCCCTTTGTCTTGACAATTTGTATAGCAGTTTATGTAATATCAATCAAAATCACTAGTGTTAAACGTTTTTTAAATATAAAACCTATAGCTTTTCCTTCATTGGATCACGTCTCAGGCCAACATATACCTTCAAGTAAATACATGTATGTTAGAATTATTTTGCTTTTTATTTAGGGATAGGTGTAGATTGTTCAGTGAACAGTACCATTGGTACACACTGGTAGAATATGGAAAGGACAAGATAAACAAAAAATGATTGCGCTGGATATCCTGTAATTATTCTGAAAAACGAAATTTTATTTAAAAAAATCACGATCGCCAGGCGATTGCGAAAAAACAAGAACATCAAGAACATTTGCCCAACACCGGTTGAAAACGAATGCCGTTTTTTTTCTTGCTTTTCTTCTTGGTATTCATGATTGTAAAACTTTGGACAGGTCAGTTGAATGATATTTACTATAAAATACAACCCCTCAAACCCATTCCTGATAATTCAAGCAATTACCAATAGTGTATTCTACATTACCTTTAACCCTACAATGTAACTCCCTACCCCGTTTTCTTACACATAACTTGAATCTTGCAAAATCCTGCGATTCCAAAGTATTTAAACTCCATGTAACTTGAATCCAGCGAAATCCTCCAATATGTATTCCTGGTGACCACTGCCTCAATCCATCAAAAACATGCAGTGGGGTTTACCAATGAGCTAGAAAGCAGCTCCGAATTTTTCATATAAATTCCACATATTCTTTGATTTTCAATTGATTAAACACCTGTGAAGGGTACAAGCCAGCTACCCGGTAGACTGATTCCCCAACATCTATAAATTGCTCCGTTTCATCTTAACCAGTTCGCGCCGGATGACAAATACAAACGCAAAGTTTTCCCCAGATTCAAAACAGATGACGCACAAACAAGCCATGAGCAAGGCCAGAAATGCGTGGGTGTGCTTCCCGGTACTATCGGCCTGAACCTGCTTCGGATCAAGTTTCGTTAAAAATAATCCCGCGCGTCGGCTCGGTGATGTTAAAATAATCCCGGCGCGAACTGGTTAAGTGGGGTCTGGGAACCAGACGACAAAAAAACAATTGGTTTTCTTGATTTTTCCAGCAAATAATGAACGAACTCTCAACATGAAACAAGTCGGTCTAACAATATTTGCTATCTCCAAAATCTATCCATTTCTGAAAAATTACAGCAAAAGCAAATGATGTACATGTATGTACACTTCCTTTTTTAAAGGGATCGTATACGTTTGGTAATTGGAACCCACTGTTTGTTTCAATCCTATTACTGTATACCATAAAACTAACCTGTAAAAATTTCATTTCAAAAGGTGGTAACGATTTTGAGATATTGCCGAAAATCTGTAAAATAATCTGTATTGGAATACACAATCTGAGAAACGCTTGTAACGCTTCTCAGATTATTTTTTGGGGGGATAAAAAGTGTTATCTTTTTCCATAACCGCAGTACTTCAAAGTGAAAAGTTTCTAAAAATGCAATATACTATCCAAAGCTGCTGTACTTCTTACCAAGTAAGTTTTTATTGCCATTAATTTGTGGAGTAATTACCAAACGTATACGATCCCTTTAACAAAGACACCTTTAATCTGGCAATTTGCCTTCAGAATCGATTACGTCTTCTTAAGAGGAGGAAGGCTCACTGATCTGCTCAAATATGAACAGGATATGTTATCCCCTCCCACTCCGACCCCCCTTAATCCAGAGAGGAAATCCGATTCAGTCATCGGGAAATGAACCGAGATTGGGAACAAGCTCTCCAATGATTATTCTGAGCAAATTGATAATTTCCTATCGGTAATGAGGTGGGGTAATTTCATGGATAGTTTCGTCTTAGAGCTTATCCCCGGTATCTGGTGATGACAGATGTATGAATAACATACAGCTATCCTAAAGAACAACCAGGTGGTACCTATACAAAATAAATGGCTCATCAAAGATATATTTTAAGAAGTAGACTTGATCAGACTTATTTTTCCCTTAAAGGTAGGATACACCATTGGTAATTGCTTGAATTACCATGAATGGGTAGATTTGTAGGGTTGTACATGTATTCTATAGTAAATATCATTTAACTGATCTGTCCGAAGTTTTACAATCATGGATGCCGAGAAAAGCACGAAAACGGCGTTTGTTTTTAACCAGTTCGCGCCGGATGACGAATATAAACGCAAAAGTTTCCCCAAATTCAAAACGGATGACGAATATATACGCCAAGTTCAAGTTCGGAAATGTATGTCAGCAGCGCGCAAGGCCGGAAATGCGTGGGTGTGCTACCCAGCACTATAGGCCTGAACACGCTTCGGATCGAGTTTCGTTAAAAATAATCCCGCCCGTCGGCTCGGCGATGTTAAAATAATCCCGGCGCGAACTGGTTAACCGGCGTTGAGCAGTTATCCTTATGTTATTTCAGTTTTTTTGTGATCGCTGGCCGGCGATCACAAATTTGTCTTTATAAAATTCAATTTTTCGGAATAATTACAGGATATCTAGCGCAATGATTTTGCTGGATGCCTAGAATCATTATTTACTTTTAAGTGAGTGAGTGAGTTTTTAGGGTTTAACGCCGTACCAGCATCAATGGCCATATTCACGGCGGGAACAAATTTCATTCAACAATTTTTTATTTCATTCAACAATTAATGTGAAGAAGTTACAGTTTTAGAGGTGGGAGGAAAACCCCAGAAGAATATCCTGGGGAAAAACCCACGGAGTCAGGCAGGGACTGAAAACCCAATCCACATATTGGCCCAGGCCGGATTCGAACCCGGGTCATAGTGGTGGAAGGCGAGGAAAGAACCGCTACACCAACCCGACTCCCCTATTTACTTTTAAATGAGTAAGATATTTCTTAATAATTCGGTAGTAAATATTTTTGATATCTGCAAATGGTGTATCCTACCTTTAAAGGTAGGATACACCATTGGTAATTGCTTGAATTTTCATGAATGGGTGGATTTGGGGGGTTGTATTTTATAGTAAATATCGTTTAACTGACCTGTCAGAAGTTTTACAGTCATTGAAGACGAGAAAAAAAGAAAAAAAACAGCGTTTGTTTTCAACCGGCGTTGAGCAGTTATTCTTATGTTATTTTGGGGTTTTTCTTTATAAAATTCTATTGTTAAGAATAATTACTGGATATCTAGCGCATTTATTTTGCTGGATGCCTAGAATCATTATTTACTTTCAAATGAGTAAGATATTTCTTAATAATTTAGTAGTAAATATTTTCGATATCTGCAAATGGTGTATCCTACCTTTAAAGCTGTAATTTACCTTTGAAGCTATCTAAAAAAAAAAAAAAAAAAATATACTAGTACTTTTGAAAATGTTACTTCTTGTGATATTGATGACACTAAATTTCCTGTGAAATTATTCCTTTTGATATGCTGTCATTTTTAAAGAATGTAGTCTGTACACAGTGGTTTCTCCATTTTAAAGGGGGCCCCATGATCAAATGTAATCACAAGCTAGAATTCGTCTGCGTACATACCGGGATATATTGTGGCTAATAATAGCAATAATTTAACAAAGTAATAAACAAGTACGATATTAGTGCTGGGCGAGTAGTGATATTTACCACTCGAGTACTCGCGAATAAACTACTTGCGAGTAATCGAGTACTCGCGAGTAGTTGTCGCAATTTTCACAAGAGGGGGTAATGACAGTCACTCGTGTTTATCACCATGTGTTTTCATTCAAAAGCATTTAACGATAATTTCTTAGCGAACTGGGCAGTAATTTGGTTTCCTTTATTGCTCAAGTTCCAATTCAGAATGTGTTTTTATTCCTCCATGGTAGAATTGAAAATCAATAAAGATAGTTATCATATCGTAAAACCATCGAAATTGTCATAATAAGTTAATAATCCCACCGTGTTGCAATGCCCGCCTGTACTCGTCAACAATCAATGCTCGCTAACAATCCATACTAGCGAGTAGCGAGTAATTATTGCTACCTGGGCTAGCACGAGTACTCTAAAAGTTGAAAAACCGTGAGTAGTTTAACCAGTTCGCGCCTGAAGACATACAGTGTATACACGCAAAGTTTTCTACAGATTCAAAACGGATGCCGTATAAGCCTGTCACGAGCAAGGCCGGAAATGTCTGTCAGCAGTGAGCAAGGCCGGAAATACGTGGGTGTGCTTCCCAGTACCATCGGCCTGAACCCGCCTCGGATCAAGTTTTGTTAAAAATAATTCCGCGCCTCGGCTCGGTAATGTTAAAATAATCGTCGCACGAACTGGGTAAAGAATAGTAAAAACTAATCACGAGTAATGTCATTTATAATCGAGTTATTCGCCCAGCACTATACGATATTACTGAAAACATTCACATAGTGTGCACAAGATTCACTCACAATAAAATTGTATTCTATACAATTTAAAGGTAGTATACACCATTGGTAATTGCTTGAATTATCATGAATGGGTGGATTTAGGGGGTTATATTTCATAGTAAATATCGTTTAACTGAGCTGTCCGAAAGTTTACAACCATGGATGCGAAGAAAAGCACGAAAATATTATCTTTGGGTTTTTTTTGTGATCGCCCACCGGCTGGATGCCCAGAATCATTATCTACTTTCAGATGAGTAAGATATAATTTCTTATTAATTCGGTAGTAAATATTTTTGATATCTGCAAATGGTGTATACTACTATACCTTTAATGTTGCATTTATTTGATATCAATCCACTGTACGTGTACCGGTACATTACAGCTACTATATTTTTCCAGGTTTGACCCAAAAAAAACAGTCCTCTGCATGACAAGTCACCACAAACATTGACACAAATGGATACTAATTTGATAACACAGACCAGTTTATTGGGTCACTGGAGGTTAGGCAGTCCATCAACACTTTACCCTGCATACCAACTGACCTAAATATACTCCGAAAATAGGCCAAAGCTTGAAGCAATTTGTCTGCTGTGCAACAAATATGTCGACCTACATGTTTGATGCAGGTGAATATATGGATCAGCATGAAGTAGGAGGCAATACCGTTTATATTGACCTTTTTATGGATTTTATACTGGTCTAGCTGTTTAATCAAAATAGTAACCAATTTGTCAGCACTAATACAATTAATACTAATAAACAAAGCAAGTTGATGTCTTTAATATTAAATAATTTTAATATTAAATATTTATTATTATTTTTATATATATATATTTTATTTAAAATTAGAACATCAAATGCTGTAATATTACTTTTAAATGAGACATCAAACAATTTTATTGAATTTTTCACAATTTTTAATTAAACAAAGAATTTATTAGAGTAAATTCCACTTTCCCTTTTTATTGGTTTAACGATTACTTTTCCCAATAAGCCAGTTCGGTATTCCAACTGCACATAAAGATTTGACAATTTTGTTTTCCCCGAGATAAATATTTTATTGTATGGGTGAAAAAGCTTAGCAGGTACTGTACCAACAAATTTGAAGAGATTGTCATACTGTGACCCGCTCCAGGAAAAGGTGACATAAGTCTGCGCTATGCATTTATGAGTAATGGCCTGTTAAAGTTAATAGGGACATTTTTTTGGTCAAAATTTGATTTTCATTTTTTGTCCTAAATGACATCTTTAATATCCAAAGTTTCAGATTTAATTAACAAAAAGCTGGAATTCGATAAATAAAGTGAAACAAAACCTTTTAAGAGTGCATGGTTCTAGTGTATTGTCTTAGTTTTGTTGTGTTTCGAAGCCTGTTTTCTCAGTTGTGTATTTTGAATTCCACAGTACCAAATAATATGCAAAACTGTCATATCACCGGAACGGGAGGGGCTATGGAGCTGTACTATGTACCAAATGAAAGCTTATATCCTGGACTTTTCAATCATGTATTCAAAACTCTATTTTTTTATTTGTTTTGCGACCTATGTTACCTTTTCCTGCGGTTCACATATTCTGAAGTAACATTTTTCAAAACAAAACAAAAACATTTGGACAGCGCAGTGTTTTCAGGTGTCTTGTGTGTCCAGACTTTTGTTCAAACAAAAAGTTTCCATTGTCTTTTCGATTGCACGAGAAAATGCACATGATATGCCACGTCCCCAAAAACCTTGTGTGCATTTATCTGTCGCGTTTTCGCCAACAAAAAATCGTTGCATCTTGTTGTGCACATGCACAGTTGGAATACCGAATTGGCTTATTATTGGAATAGAACCCTCTGAAAACGCTTTCCTGAATCCTCCAATGTTAACAGTTATTTGCACACACCCTAGGAAGGAACTTAGAGTTAAAGGTAGGATACACCATTGGTAATTGTTTGAATTATCATAAATGGGTAGATTTGGGGGTTGTATTTTATAATAAAAAATAATAATAATTGGGGAGGCTAATCATCCTTACTTGCAGCTGGTGTGCTGAATTGCGAAGGACGCGGCTACAACGTGGTCGAGTCGCTGGCACGTAAAGGCGCCTATGGCAGCCGGCCACATCGACTCATATATATGACTACGGAGCACAGCCTGAGATCGAAAGTGTTTGATTTTTCAAGAGGGAGGAAAACCGGATGACCTGGAGAAAAACCCTCGTGGCACAGGAGAGAACCAACGCACAACTCTACTCACATATGGTCCGGGACGGGAATCAAACCCGGGCCACATTGGTGAGAGGCAAGCGCTTTACACACAAGCCACCCATGCCACCCATAGTTATAGTAAATACCATACTGACCTGTCCGAAGTTTTACAGTTGTTGATGCCGAGAAAAGCACGAAAAACGGCGTTTGTTTTCAACCGGCGTCGAGCAGTTATTCTTATGTTATGATTTTTTTTTTGCGATCGCCATCTGGCGATTGCGAATTTTTGGTTCTATTCTATTCTATTTTTTGGAATAATTACAGGATTTCTATCGCAATCATTTTGCTGGATGCCTAGAATTATTATTTACTTCCAAATGAGTAAGATATTTCTTAATAATTCGGTAATAAATACTTTATATATCTGCAAATGGTGTATCCTGCCTTTAAAACAGAGCAGTAATTCTGTGCATAAATAAACCCGCTCTGCAAAATTATTCAGCAGCTAATGATTCAAATTTTGCAAAGAAATTCAAATTAACTGAATGTCAGTGTACACATTCGTTCAATGTCTCACAAGAAGTTGAAACTTAGCTGCCACTAAAAACTCTGTAAAAATCAAATTATGGATCAGTAGCCTTCTGATCCTGCTGGGAGGGCTGTGGCAAGACAGAACAGCTGACAAAGGGTCAAGGGTCACATAACCCTGGGTTATCCATCCCTGTTTTATAGACTTGTCCCAGTCTCTATTATTCTAAATCTCTTCATTTATTTGGCGTGGTACTTTTGAAGATGCCAATACTGAACTAGGAAATTGTGACCCTTGACCCTTCGAACTACATGTAGCCTGCCAACCCCGGCTACCTCGGAGGAAGAGTGGTAAAACATTTCTACTATCAGGAGGTCGTGGGTTAAAGTCCAACTTTTCTTCTTAAAGGGATCGTATATGTTTGGTAAATGGAATCCACTGTTTGTTTCAATCCTATATAGTTACCATAAAACTAGCCTGTACAAATTTCATTTCAAAAGGTGGTAGCGATTTTGAGATATTGCCAAAAATCTGGAGCGGTTATGTCCACGCAGGAGGAATAATCTGCATTGGAATACACAATCTGAGAAACGTCACTGCAGTAACGCTTCTCAGATTCAAATATTTGGGGATAAAAAGTGATATCTTTTTCCATAACCGCAGTACTTCTAAGTGAAAAGTTTCTAAAAATGCATTATACTATCCAAAGCTGCTGTACTTCTTACCAAGTAAGTTTTTATTGCCATTAATTTTTGGAGTAAAATTACCAAACGTATACGATCCCTTTAAAGAATCTCTCAGGACATTACTGAGTATATAATATTATGTATAGTGTTAATACATGGGAAAATGGCCAAAATCTAATGTTCAATTTAGTTTCAAAAAAACGTGATTTCACACAAAAACTTTTCAAGGCATTTGGATTAGTAGTACTATCAATTTGTGCTTGAACATTACAAATTGTTACAAATTGTTACAAATTGTTGAATAATTGTCACAATGATCACGACTACAAAAGAAAAAGTTGCACAAAGTTCCCAAACAATGAAAATCCATTGTTACTTGCTCACAGTGTACTGCGACTATTGATGCAAAATGGTCTGAACCTCAAGTGTAGACACCATAATCTTTGGTAAAATTATGTTTAGTTATTCCTCTTATTGTGCAGATGCCACCGAGGTGAAACTTGGCAATATTTTGTCTCCGATGTCGAGCTGGTGAGTGTCTCTTCATTCTCGAACAACGTTGAGGTTCGCAGCTAAGATATAAGTCGAAACAATTATCCTCATTCGCAGCCACCTTTTCTTATGTGTATGTGTGTACACGTGTATTGCCGCATAGGCCTACGCCGCCAGTGCCCTGACGCATGGGTCTCACAGTTTGGGTTCTTTAAATAGAGAAATTTGGCAATATTTTGGCTCCGATGTCGAGCTGGTGAGTGTCTCTTCATTCTCGAACAACGTTGAGGTTCGCAGCTCAAATATAAGTCGAGAAAATTATCCTCATTCGCAGCCATGTTTTCTTATGTGTATCTATGTACACGTGTATTGCCGCATAGGCCTATGTCGCCAGTGGCCTGACGCATGAGTCTCACGGTTTGGGTTTTCTCCAGTGAGAAGTTTGGCAATATTTTGGCTCAGATGTCGAGCTGGTGAGTGTCTCTTCATTCTCGAACAACGTTGAGGTTCGCAGCTCAAATATAAGTCGAGAAAATTATCCTCATTCGCAGCCATGTTTTATTATGTGTATCTATGTACACGTGTATTGCCGCATAGGCCTATGTCGCCAGTGCCCTGACGCATGAGTCTCACAGTTTGGGTTCTTTCCATTGAGAAATTTGGCAATATTTTGGCTCAGATGTCGAGATGGTAAGTGTCTCTTCATTCTCGAACAACGTTGAGGTTCGCACCTAAGATATAAGTCGAAAAAATTATCCTCATTCGCAGCCACCTTTTCTTATGTGTATGTTTGTACACGTGTATTGCCGCATAGGCCTATGCCGCCAGTGGCCTGACGCATGAGTCTCACGGTTTGGGTTTTTTCCAGTGAGAAGTTTGGCAATATTTTGGCTCAGATGTCGAGCTGGTAAGTGTCTCTTCATTCTCGAACAACGTTGAGGTTCGCAGCTCAAATATAAGTCGAGAAAATTATCCTCATTCGCAGCCATGTTTTCTTATGTGTATCTATGTACACGTGTATTGCCGCATAGGCCTATGTCGTCAGTGCCCTGACTCATGTGTCTCACAGTTTGGGTTCTTTCCATTGAGAAATTTGGCAATATTTTGGCTCAGATGTCGAGATGGTGAGTGTCTCTTCATTCTCGAACAACGTTGAGGTTCGCACCTAAGATATAAGTCGAAACAAATATCCTCATTCGCAGCCACCTTTTCTTATGTGTATGTTTGTACACGTGTATTGCCGCATAGGCCTATGCCGCCAGTGCCCTGACGCATGAGTCTCACAGTTTGGGTTCTTTAAATAGAGAAATTTGGCAATATTTTGTCTCCGATGTCGAGCTGGTGAGTGTCTCTTCATTCTCGAACAACGTTGAGGTTCGCAGCTAAGATATAAGTCGAAACAATTATCCTCATTCGCAGCCACCTTTTCTTATGTGTATGTGTGTACACGTGTATTGCCGCATAGGCCTACGCCGCCAGTGCCCTGACGCATGGGTCTCACAGTTTGGGTTCTTTAAATAGAGAAATTTGGCAATATTTTGGCTCCGATGTCGAGCTGGTGAGTGTCTCTTCATTCTCGAACAACGTTGAGGTTCGCAGCTCAAATATAAGTCGAGAAAATTATCCTCATTCGCAGCCATGTTTTCTTATGTGTATCTATGTACACGTGTATTGCCGCATAGGCCTATGTCGCCAGTGGCCTGACGCATGAGTCTCACGGTTTGGGTTTTCTCCAGTGAGAAGTTTGGCAATATTTTGGCTCAGATGTCGAGCTGGTGAGTGTCTCTTCATTCTCGAACAACGTTGAGGTTCGCAGCTCAAATATAAGTCGAGAAAATTATCCTCATTCGCAGCCATGTTTTATTATGTGTATCTATGTACACGTGTATTGCCGCATAGGCCTATGTCGCCAGTGCCCTGACGCATGAGTCTCACAGTTTGGGTTCTTTCCATTGAGAAATTTGGGAATTTTTTGGCAATTCAGACCTTTTTTTTCCTACCAGTTTCGTTCATGCTATAATCAACAGGAGTTGTTTTTATTAAATTGGAGGTACACATAGTCTTACAAGAACAGCTATGTATGTGTATTAATGTCAAATTGTGTCTACACAGTGTCTATGGAATGTTGTGTCTGACTGTGCCAATATTTTACATATTACCGTACTACAGTATTAGCCCCACCTAAACACCTCAGGTCAAACAAAGATAAATTAAAGTTGTCAAGTAAAAATATAAAAATAAATAAGAATGTAGTATTTTCTAACAAAATTGGAAAAGTTTCTCAGTCTCAGAAACCCTGATTCGTGTCTTTTTAACATTTTCTCACAGATTGACATTCACTGAGATACTTAATGTATGTGTACCGGTAGGAAGTGGGTTTGGGTTTGGGGTTGGGGTGGGGTGGGGGTAGAGTGGGGTGGGGGTAGAGTGGGGTGGGGGTAGAGTGGGGTGGGGGGTAGAGTGGGTGGGGGGTGGAGTGGGGTGGGGGTGGCCCTAATAACCGTCAATTGCCCGGTATCTGTAATTTCCCGGGGAAAAAAAGAGGAAATGTGTAACCCAAAACGACGTGAACAAAATGACCTGTTGCGCTGGTTTTTGCACTGTTCCCAGACTCCTCAACATTCAAAACAATAGGAGCCCATGAAGACTAACGTCCGTCGATGTCATTTTTTTATAATAATCAATTAATCGGAAATTCAATATCGAGTATACTCGATATATCGATTATTTCCCGTGTGCAAGATGAAGCCTAAAAACAGCGCTCAATATACTGAAGACCGACAGTTTAATAGGTACGTTGCATATACCGGTTTTCGGCTTGATCCTGCGCGCATGTTGTCGGTCCGAACAATATCAAATTGCGCCAGCCCGCGTGTTTATGGTTTTACAACGAAGATAAGAAATCATTACGGCTGCCGCTTCCGCTTGCTATTGTTCCGCGGGGCGCGCCATCCGTTATCTGGGCTTATTGAGGGCGCCCTATTATAAGGGCGCCCTCAATAAGCCCAGATAACAGACGGCACGCCCCAAATGAACAGCTCGGTCTTGGAATCCAGACTGGCTTGCTAGGCCAATAGCAGGGTGCAGAGAACGCTCCCCGCAATTCCCGACTCGCGATTGGCCACCCCAAAATGTTATCAGATGAAGGGAGGGTTACGTCCCGAACAACCGATAGGCTGGGGCGGCATGGCCGGTTTCTTTTGAGATTTTACTGCGCCAGCGGTTGTGAACTATAGCGGCGGGCCCCGGGTGAAACACAAAGAACAACTTCACAACCGCAGTTGGTCGTCGAACGTGTTTTATTTAATAGGCCTACTAAAATGTTTTAAGCTAAAAATAAAGACGGCAACTTTTCAAAAATATACGAGAGTCCTGAGATTTTCTGGATAATCTGACAATCTTTCGGTGTTTTCAATATCATAGGAACATCGAAATTTAGATACATCAAAATTTTTGATATATCGAAATGTCGATATTTCGATATGATTAAAAAAGTGACATCGGCGATATCGATGTCAAAATAGTATCGGGTATTTGAGTAATATCGATATATCGACGGACGTTAACCCTAACCACCCTGAGTCCATCAAAATCCATTTCCTGTTTTGGAGGATTTTAGCAGATTCAGGATACCTCCATATTGAACAACTGGAGGAGTGTGATGGATTGAGGATTTTAAGCCTAGCGTTACTGCAGGAGTTTGATGGATTCAGGATACAGAAATTCAGGTGATGGACTGTGATGGACTCTATGGAGAAACGCACTGCAATTTTTTGTATGCCACCTAGGTATCCTGAATTCGTCACAGTCCATCAAACTTTTGCTAGTGGATTATGATGGACTCAGGATCTCTCCAGAATGCATACTGGTGGAGTCTGATGGACTCAGGACACCAGCAGTTTTTGCAAACCAAAATTGGTGAACTGTGGCGGATTCAGGATACTTTCTTGTAAAAGCCGTGAGGGAGTTAGGGTTAATGAAGACACCCGTCTGGTATTAGTGCAGATGGATACCGTTAAAACGGTTGCTGGTATTTCACATGTTGATGAGGAGTTATGGGAATTGAGGGAAGAGTGCAAAAACCAGCGCAGAACACAACAGGCCAATTCATTTTGTGTACATTTTCTTGTTCCCTTCACCCCCCCCCCCCTGAAATGACAGATACCGGGCAATTGACAGACTTATAATTTAAGTCTAGCCCAGGTTGGACTCCTTCGTTGTGTACAACGCGACGGAGTCCACGGTATCAATGTTTCCTGCCATAGCAAACAATTTTACAACAGCATTTTTTCACCTGATGAAGGAAGCCAAAATCTCGCTTACCGGTATGTATTTGTCTGGAACTACGGTACAGATCGTCATGGGTTATTACAAGTTAATGTGTCTTTAGGCAACTTATTTACAGAAAATAAATTTCAAATCCACGCTTTGGGACGTGAACATTATGTACGAACTCTCTACAATCACAACTGATGAGCCAGGCGCGTGCACGGTACCCGCGCACGCATTGTAATTTTGTAGGGATTGTAGAGAGTTCGTACATGATGTTCACGTCCAAAAGCGTGGATTTGAAATTTATTTTCTGTAAATAAGTTGCCTAAAGACACAATAACCCTAACCCTCCAGGGTATTTTGGCTAGAAACCCTGCCAGACGCAGCAGATTGCATACTTTGTCACATTGACTTGTGTGCAGAGTCCAGCAAGGTCAAGCAGTCACCACAGATGGACTGTGCTGGATCTGGCAGGGTTAGGGTTAACTTTTAAAAACCAATGACGATCTGCAGTTCCAGACACAAGGAAGACATAAGCGAGATTTTGGCTTCCTTCATCAGGTAAAAATATAAAAAAATGTTGTAGTAAATATTTTTGGTATGGCAGGATACATTGATACCCTGGACGTCAGTCGTAATGCAATGTAGAACTTCGTCCAACCTGGGCTAATTTAGGTCCGGATTAACATTCTGGTGCAATTTCAGCTCATGAAACATAGGGCGTAGTAGCACTAGCACATAGCAGATCTACTAATACTATGCAAAAGTAAAATTTTCATCATTTTCTGGTATTGATATTACGTACAAGTACAACATTAACATATTAAACATGACAGTTAACAACACTAATACTTAGTTCCAGTATACTTCTTATTCCTCAATGGTATAACACAGACCATGGCCATGGTCATGATGGTGCCAATGGTGCATGGTGCTGCCTGCTACTACTGTGCTAGTGCTGGTGTTGTTATTAAAATGTTAATGTTAGTTTTGTTACCGACTGTTATGTTAAGTGTTATGTTATGTTACACGACCAACGCCATGTTTGTGGTGTTTCCTATACCTCCATGGTAAAACTAACGTTAGCAATAGCATACACTAGTCACATACCTGTTTTAAATTAAACTTGCGCTGACAAAAAAAGTCACGTCATAAAAATCCAGCACAGCACACACAACGTGGAGAGCTGGGTGTAGGTGGCCGGTCATCACGTTGATGCATGTGCGCAGCAGCCGGCCAACAACGTAAACATTATTTTGACAGCATGAACATTTTACACGCGCACTAACTGGTTCCCGCACCATACAGAAAAACAACAGAGCGAGATACAATCTTTGGTGGGAACCACGCTGTATCCAGCCTCGTTACCATGCCTACGATCTTGCTGCGCCATGTTGTCCCATCATTCCTTGCGCGATCGTAACCCCTGGCACATTTAAATTAGGACTGCAGACTATACTACGAAAGCTGTTTAAGCTATTGGGGGGATAGTCCAGTCAAAATACCAAATGTTGTATTGTTGACCTCAAACAAATTGTAACAAATCTTTTTTCACCACAGTGAACTTCTATAAGGTCCCCAGAATTACATACTAAAAATCTTTAAAAATCCAAGCGGTGGAAATATGTCTAATTTGCATAAATCGTTAATCCCTGCTGTGTAATATGTATAAATATTCCATATTTGGGTATATATTTTATTAATTTTTTTCGAAACGTTTATTTTGGTGATTCTACTTACACATCCTTACTTCAATAACATTTTCTAAAGCATGTAAGTAACTGAATAATTTTTAAAATAGAGTAATGGTTCAAAATGACTATAATTTTAGCCTTTAATTTTCACGCATTTACCTTGTCTCCAGATATCAGCAAGTAGTCAGTATAGACGAGCTTCAAATTCACCAAGTTGCTTACTGGCACCGTTATCCTATTAAAACCTTATGAAAAATCATTATGAACATAGATAACATTGTGATATTTAGCCCAGCAAACAACAACTGGGAAAAATCGTTTGTCCATAAATTGGGCTAAAAAGTACTAGGTGAAGGGTTACCTAAGGTGAGAGACTTGAACAAGTTCAAGGAAACCCCCCAAATTAAAGATGTTTGTTGCTTACAATAATCATATCTACGTTAGAATGTATTTTGAGAATTTTCTTGAACTTGTTCAAGTCTCCCATGTTAGGTAACCCTTTAACTTCTTTTTCGCCTAGTTTATAAACAAATCATTTTCCCCCAGTTTTGGTTTGCTGGGCTAAATATCACAATGTTATCATTGTTCATATGATTTTCCATTAGGTTTTATTATGATAACTGTGCCAGTAAGCAACTTGGTGAATTTGAAGCTCACCAATACTGACTACTGGATGATATCTGGAGACAGTGTAATGTACGCACATTTATAGGGTCACAAAGTTGTCATTTTGGATAATTACCATGTTCTCATAATTATTCAGTCACTTATACGCTTTAGAACATGTTATCGAAGTAGAGATATGTAAGTAGAATCACCTAAATAAACTTTTCAATTTTTTAAAAATATATTACATACCCAAATATGAGAATAAATATATTACGCGGCAGGGATTAACGATTTATGCAAATTAGTCATTTTTCCACCACTTGAATTTTTAAAGACTTTTGATATGTTATTGTAGGGACCTTTTAGAAATGCAATGTGGTGAAATTTGTTTTGTTACAATTTGTTTGAGGTCAAAACTTATTTTGACTGGACTAGGATGCGTATTAGCAGTCACTGTTTAAACCTGCTGGGGCCAATTTCACGGAGCTGCTAAGCACAAAAATTTGCTTAGCATGATAATTTGTCCTTGGTAAAAACAAAGTTACAGACCAAATTTTCACGTGATATTTATTGTTTTTGATTGATAATCAGCTCGTTTTTTGCTTAGCTCAAAAAATACGTAGAATTTTTGCTGATAACTTGTTTTTATTGAGAAAGACGTTTTTGTGCTAAGCAAATTTTTGTGCTTAGCAGCTCCGTGAAATTGGCCCCTGGTGTCTAACTTCAAACAAGTATTACAAAGATTGTTTTAAGTTAGCCGCGTTTAAATGGCCATTGGAGTTAAACATGTGTTTATAACAAACATTAGCAATTCTTAAACATGGTACATGTAGCCTATATGCGACCACCGCGCATATGCGACCACCGCGCATATGCGACCACCGCGCATATGCGACCACCGCGCATATGCGACCACCGCGCATATGCGACCACCGCGCATATGCGACCACCGCGCATATGCGACCACCGCGCATATGCGACCACCGCGCATATGCGACCACCGCGCATATGCGACCACCGCGCATATGCGACCACCGCGCATATGCGACCACCGCGCATATGCGACCACCGCGCATATGCGACCACCGCGCATATGCGACCACCGCGCATATGCGACCACCGCGCATTAAGTAAAGTAAGTTACCTAATTCACAGCGGTAAAAAGCCGGGAAATACGCACAGTTACCACTAAAATACAGTAACGAAGACATTAACACCATGGAGGAATAAGAACACCAAAATGGCAGACAAAATGCAAGACAAAAAAGAAAAACAATTCACATCAACAAATTTAAACAGAGCTCGAAAATTGGGGGTCGCCGCTGAGCAACGCGAGTACTCCATTCGTTGGCGAAGTGCAGATGAAGTTGAGAAGAAAATTATACCTCGAGTTCCCCACTGCACTGGTGAGTGAACACGAGATAGAATATCCACTGTTTTATTTATGACTAGGCCTATGTCATGAGGGAAATTATGTCGTAAAACTGGCATAAATTAGGCAAAAGTTTGTTGCAAAATCCGTTTTTGAACAGAACTTGTATTAAAAATGGTGTCCTAAATTATACATGATTTATTGATTGCCATATTTTGTTTTTCAGTGTTCAACTCAACTAACATCATTTGAAGAAAATGAGCGGAACAGATGCCCTGCACTAACGGGTAGAGGATCTTGCCCACCAAGTCACGGAAACTTCAGATAAAAATGTTCCAATTTTGCTTCTTGCAATCCAAGGTGAAACTTCAGCCTGTTCATGAAGTCATAATTCAAACCTTGCTAAATCTTCATTTTGTTGTAACAATTTAAGATAGTATTGCTATTTTTAAATTCTAAACTTGCATTATGATGCCACTTTTTTTCTTATCTCAGTCAGTGCAGAAATAGGCTTACTAAAGCCCTTTTCAAACTGCAGAGCCAATCCCCGGGGAACAAATCCCCGGAAAATTCCCGGGGATTTTTTACCCCACCCACACCCCAGCAACCGTTTACACTTGACCCATTTGGTAACTCCCGGGGACACTATTTCCCGGGAATCTGCACGGTCGTTTCACACTGGCCATCAAACCCCGGGAAATTATAAATACACGTACACGAGAAGGAAGCTAAACACAGTCTTGTGTAATTGTATAATTTTCAAACGTTATTATTTGTCTTAACTGTAAATATATTTACGACAAGTTTGAAAGGTACTTCATTACAATACTAAGTCACCGCGCGAATTATTTGGCTCGCTATTTGTGACCCTGTGACATTCGAGATTACGCGTTGACGCAAAAAGGTGGGGTAAGTTCAAACCCTGCGACGTTCACACTAGTTGCTTTTCCCCGGGAAAAATGTTAAACCCCAGGGATTTCTCCTTTAACCCTACTCCGATCCCGAGCAGGGGTAAATATTTCCCGGGGAAAATCAGTTTCCCTGGGATTTTTTTTGGCAGTGTGAACAGACCGACCAAAATTCCCCGGCAATTCCCCGAGGAATTGCCGGGAAATCGTCTAGTGTGAAAGGGGCTTTAAATTAGCATACATTTTGCTGGAAACAAATAAACTGACAAAATATAGACCCCTTTTGCAAATAAAATTTAAAAAAAAAATTCCCGTCCTTTTTTTGCTGTCGCATTAAACAAAAATCGGGGTAATTTTTCACATCGGCACTTTTCACCCGATCGTAATTTTTTTAACAAAAATTGTTCTACTGAGTCATTGACTGAGTACTGAGAAAATTTATGTTTAAAACGTACAGTCCCCAAATTGTGGAACATGCTACATGTACACACTTTTGCTATCTTTGTAAATCCCAGACATTCTGGACAGCATCATCCCTGGTTCTCAGCGAGCCTCCAATGTCAAGAAGGACATGTGGCAATACGACCTCCTGCAAAGTGTCCTACTTTCCCTCAAGCAAGACTTCTCTCTCATCCAGGGGAAATGGAACACGGCTGCATCCTTGGCCAAGATCCTAGCGTGAGTTGGAGCGAAACAAATTCAAAATTCAAGATTTTTACTTCTGAAATTTCCTTATTTTGGACCTGTAGGATTATGTTATTTGAATTTAGGGGTAATAACATTACACAGTACTTAATAAAGGTATAGCTATAATTGGTAATTGCTCGAATTATCAGGATTGGGTGGTAAAAACCGTGATTAAAAAAAAAAAAATGTGTGCACGCTTTTATTGCACTTGGTCACTATGGTTTTCGCAATTGTGGTATGCCTGATCCTGTATTAAAAGCATAATCAGTTTTAAAGGTAGGATACACCGTTTTCAGATATCGAAATTGTTCACTACCGAATTATTAAGAAATATCTTACTTACATGTATTTAAAAGTAAATAATGATTGCGCTAGATATCCTATAGACTATGTGCCCTCTGTTTACATCTGTATTTAAATGTGCCCGGCAGTATGCGCACGCATCATGTTTTACATACATTTTGTTGAGATGACAAGAGATGACATCAGCGGTCACATAATTCTAAGGCGATCTGACCTGCGATGTCACTCTTTAAGCAAATTTTATGTAAAACACGATGTGTGCGCATACTGCCGGGAAAATTTGAATACAGATGTAAACACGTGACGTCAGAGGGCACATCGTCTATAATTGTTCCGAAAAATTGAATTTTCAGGTACGTGTTGCTAGTTTGTATATACAAATATAATTTACAGTGTACAAATCCCATATAATTATGTATCACTAGAAAACTTACAAATAGGGCTATATTTTGGGGGAATATTTGGAACCCCAGGAGCTTTTAAGGGACATATAAGTCAGATGTAGCGCGGGGCCGAGTGCAAGGGGGTTTTATAAACGCTATTTACTATAACATACATCCCCTCAAATCAACCCATTCCTGATAATTCAAGCAATTACAAATGGTGTATCCTACCTTCAAATGCAGTACCCACTTCGACAGATTCCTACAAAACATGCAGTTTGATTTTAGAAGGGTTTGGGGTGGTTAGGAATATTGTCATTCCAAACAACTGCATCAGTAGGCCTATAATCACTCCCATGTCTCAAATGTCAAACTGTTAACAAATTTACATTTCACATTTAGAATTATTTGGTATAGCGAAACCTGGCAATTAGCTAGTGTGAAATCGATTTTACGAAGTTGATAAAAAGTTGTGGTTTTTTTTCACCAGGCATTGTGCCGTTGGCTTAGAACCAAACGACACTTACGAGTACAATGCCATTTTCCTCCCAGAGGCAACCGAACGGTTGCTCATCTTAGCCCGCAACATTCAGTTCCGCTACATGAAGATCCCGGAGAAGACGCTGACCTTGAAAGAAGACCTGATCAAGGACTTCAAGGAAGTCATCGAGGCCCTCAAGTGGCTCATCAGTGGCAATGTTTTCCTGACTATGCATGGTACTAGAGATTCACCCACATTCTGGATTAATAATAATGTTCATCGGATGGGTTGACAAGGCCAAACCAACCCAAAACCTGACAGTCATAAACCGATTCCGAACTAACCAACTTTCCAAACTGATCCGAACTGACCGATTAGGGGGAAAAACTGACCCGAACTGACCGATTAGGGGGAAAAACTGACCCGAACTGACCAAAGCCAACTCGAACCCAATACAATCTGAATATCTGGCTTGGGCAAATCATCCTATATTTTACGAACACTTTTGTCTTTTTTGTGCCAAAAGGTGCTCGCATTGCGTGACGTTTTGAAAACTGTTGTCTTTCAAAAACTTGTATATTATTAACTCCTAACGTGAACTGCAATGGGTTTTTGATTTGAAGAATGTGCATGATCACCCACAACATGCACAATCAGTCTCGGGGATTAACGCAGTAGTAAACATGCCTTACCAGGGACAGTGTGGTTCTGCAATATTGTCGTACCGTGTGAATTCCCGGCAAACCGGTTTATTTGGGGGTTTTCACGCGCAAAAATATAAACCGACCCGACTCGATTAAAATAATAGTAAAACCTTACAATGTAAAGTGTCAACAATTCTACAAATCTTTTAAACAAATTAGCATCTTGGCTTCAGAAACTCTGAGGTGGAGTAGTATAGTAGGGAAATGCCGTTTTTGGACCACTTTCTAAAATTCGCTCAGTTTTCTTAAAAAGGGCACTCAAAAAAGAGTGCCCTTTTTTTTAAACGCTTAAAACGAGTCTAAAGGTGGCGCTGACGCGTAAGGAGGAGGTTTATCGAAATAATTTGTATTTATCGCGAAGCTGTAAGTTTTTCGATAAGACCTTTTTTTTCTTTAGACACCAACTCGTCTACGCGTCTTTTAATCTCAGATTCCATACCGCTCGAACTTTTTTTTTCTGAGAGCTTGCTGCCGGACCTGATGGCTTCTTTCATATCGTTAAATTGCGTCAATTCCTTTAATATCAAAGCGTACTCTTCGTGGGATATATCACCATCCGTAATAGCTTGAGAAATAAGATCTCTTATACGCTGTTGAGTTTAGCCTCGGCCAAGACTCTAATCTCGTTGTGTTTTTTTACTTTATGTCTAAATCGTTTTCTAAAATATTTTAATACGAACGCGGCACAACCAAAACTAATGGCTACTCCCTCTAACGCTATACCAACGGGTGACGTAATGACGCCGCTTATAGCCGCGATTCCCAAACCCCCACAAATCACACCTCCCATCTCGGCTAGCGTTTCCGTAGTAGACAATGTCGTGATTAACTTGCCATATTTTTTACACAACGCGCTTCGCTGTTCTCGTTGCGTCAATATATCTTTTTGAACTTCTTCGATCTTTTGCAATCGAAACACCCTCGTACTGGCATCATTTTCGATGGTACTTTTTAGATCGGGATAAATACTAGTCGTCATTTTATTAAGACAAAACTAAAATATTTCTATGTTAAAAATTTTCTCTTTATCTCTATTGTCGATTATCTCGCCAAGACCGTTTTTTACGAAAACGTGAGTCTGTTTATTTTGCCAGCTACCAACTCTTTCGAACACTTGTTATAGTTGATATAAATTGGATCTTGAGGATTGTTTGAACGAGCGGCATCACCGTGTATGGGTATACTCTCCAACAGGTTAGTTTGTTTTCCGCTAAAATAATTTGAATGCGTAGACAGTGTTTCGCAATGTAAAAAGACCGCGTTGTAAAAATTTAGGCTAAATTTTCCATAATAATTACCGCTATGGAGCCAACACCTGGGTAAACCTAAAAGTTTAGATAGATTACTCGATAGTTTTATGCGATTTTGGTCGGGAATGGTTATATAAAACAGTTCATCGGATAAGGGCTCTATATATAAAGCTTGAAAATCGTTTATATGATCTTCAAAAGAATGAAGATTCCACCTATCTGGAGGAATATCAATTTTTTGATGATCGACAATTTGAAGAGACGTCAGATCATCGATATCACCCGTAAAACTCTCCCAAATTATCGACGATTTTTTTTCGAGGTTATAAAAACCCAAGTCTAACACAAATTGTTTAACTTTATGCGGCGGTCACCCCTGACGTTATCTATAGGTCGCGATAGTTCAAAGGTCTGCTCGTTATCTGTCATGACGAACGTATGAGACTGCATTTTACAAAAGTAACTAAAATATTGTTACGTTTAAAATTATATCTTTACCTCTATTATTGATTATCTCGCCAAGACCGTTTTTTAAAGAAAACGTGAGGCTGTTTATTTTATTGGCTATTAACTCTTTCGGAGAATTGTCGTATTTGACGTAAATTGGATCTTGGGGATTGTTTGAACGAGCTGCATTGCCTGATAAAGGTATATTTTCCAAAAGATTAGTTTGTTTTCCGTTAACAAAATTTGAATGCGTAGACAGTTCTTCGCAATGAAAGACCACGCTGTAAAGATTTAGCCTAAATATTCCATAGTAATTTTTATGAATGTATAGAGCCAACCCTTGGGTAAACCTAAAAGTTTAGATAGATTACTCGATAGTTTTATATTCACTAAAGACTCAGAGGGCACCAAAGACAAATACAATAGTTTATCGTTTATCAGAGTAATGGTCATAGATTTAATTACTTCTTTAAAACGATTTTCGAAAGAATAAAGATTCCATCGACCAGGTGTGATATCGAACACACTTTCTTTAATATTAAGCCGAGTATATATGTAACAGGTTTGTGTGTGCTATAAATGCGACTCACACTGTACACAATATATTTCTTAAAGTTCACGCTTCTTTTAGGTAAACAAGGTTATTTTTATTCTTTTTCCAGACTAGTTTAAAAAGGGGAAGATTTAATTACGCTGTTGCGTGTAATGTACTATCTTTCTGTAAGATAGTAAGCACACAAGTTAAATACCCAGTTGGTCTCGACAAACATTACACAGTAAAAATATACATAAATGAAAAGATTATTAAATTATTAAATTGAAATGGCCTATCTTGCTGCAGACTTGATTGAACTCTGACTGAACTCCAACTGAAGGGGGGTCTCTGGGGACTTGCAGGAGAAATGGTAGAACAGGTCGCACAGGTGGACGAAAGTTCCAGTAATTGAAGTTAATGTAGCTTGCTGGAGTTCGGGACGTAGCTTTTGTTCAATCCTTGATCAGAGGATGAACTTGTCCGATAAAAGCAGATCCGAACAGCCACGAACCACTGTCCAGTCTTGACTACTCTAACGGTACTCTCTGCTGTTATGTTCTCCGCAGATAATGTGTTTGTACCTAGAGCAGGACAGGGGACGAATTCTATGAGTAGGGCAGGTTCAAATGTGGAGACAGGAGACAGATTAACTGGAGCAATTTCTCCGGACAGTCTGCCTCTAATGGAGTCCAGTGGCCAAGTGAATAATATACTAAAATAATATAATACATGCATGCCTAAAGTAAAAAGTAACAACAAATATATATAGTGCATGTTTTAAAATCAAAGTGTCCCTTTAATAAAAACTTGTGTGAGGCCAGGTCATGGTTACTACCGCTGGTCAAAGCCCTCAGCCACAGCACCATCCTACAGAGAAATGATTGATTACTGCCAAGGACATTTAGGCCAGAAACTGTAACCCTAAACATAAGAATATTGCCACACAATGTCTTAATAAAGCAACAGGGGGTTTTGTAATTTATCACGTTTACCATGCACAACACTTCACTGAAATGACTAAAGTACCTTCAGAATTAAGAAAGCTTAAAAGTAATAACAAGGTCAAAAGTGAATAAGGATTGGACTGTTCAAATAATTAGTCATCAACAGTAAATTTAAAAGGAATTTAGAGTAACTAAGGGAAATGCTAAATATCAAACTATAAGCCAAAATATCAAAAATGCAACACTGTAGTAAATATCAAGTATAATAACTATAAACTCACAGAACTGGTACTACAAGAACCACACACTTCAAAATGTAAAAGTCACAAAAGGAAACTGTTATTGGGAGTGGATATTAAATAAATCAGAACTTATAATACATCATGTCAACGATAACCAGATGCAGTGGGATAGTCTCTTGGGACAACAGTCGAGGTTACTAAAAGTTCATTGGTAATTTCTGAGAAGTGCAGGAGCAAGGTGTGGGTCTTGTAGTCCAGTCCTTTAACTTCTAAAGTGTTACTGTATTTAGACTAGAGTCGCCACAAGTCACTTATAAAACAATGGCAAGATAAAATAGAATTTAAAATCAAATCGAAAAGCTGATGTTCTGTAACATCGTGGAAAATAATAAATCGTAATATATGCCACTTTCGGAATGCATCGCCCAGTCCCAGATAAAAGAGTATCCAATATAGAATCATAGATCAGTTCAAATATCAAAGGGAAATGCAATTCACGTGTTGCTTGTCTAAACTTTGTAGAAGTAAGAAAAATCACATTGACAACTCATTAACTAGAAGCTTTGTGGCGGAACATGGGTACTATAGTGATGTGGGCAACTTGTAACTAGCAACTTAAGTTTGAAACCACTGAAAATACAGTGCCAACATAACAGGCAAAAGATATACATAAAGCAATGACGGATGGCGACCTAGTCTAAACTTTCAAGGAAAGAATGAACCTTCAACCTAGGAATATAAGTAAGATAAAAGTAAGTAATATCAAACTCACCTAGAGCAGGACAGGGGACGAATTCTATGAGTAGGGCAGGTTCAAATGTGGAGACAGGAGACAGATTAACTGGAGCAATTTCTCCGGACAGTCTGCCTCTAATGGAGTCCAGTGGCCAAGTGAAAGGACCGGTCACTGAACTGGACATTCCCTCTTCAAGGGTCTGTGGTTGGCTGCAAGGTCTGCTGCCAACCGCCCACTCGCACTGCCAAACAACCAACCCATTCTTAATGATTTATCAACCTAGGACTGTGTGGTCTAGGTTATCAAAAAAAAAGGGGGGCATACAATTTCATCCCGTTACACTCTTGCCTGCTTTCTGAATGTCGTCCCGACATAGACAAATATATATATATATGCCTTAAAAAATAAAAACCAGTTTAGACCCACAGCCAAACCACCTCCATAAGCTCTATCTAGTTCGCGCTAATGAGATTAATAATTGCTGCAATACACGTGTCCTTTGCTTGTTCTCCAGGGCCAAGTTGGGTTATTATGGAATAGAGGAACTGCGCTTTTTCCTTCCACTCTGGCACGTTACTAATATTTGCCTGGGACGCAATATGTAACTGGGAAAATCCCAAACGGTCAGGGGGTTTGATATGCCTACGTGGCCTCAAGGGGCGTTCGGGGCAAGAACCATCAGTGGAAGGGGTATTGTGCTCTACAGTATCCTCCAATGCCTCCTCCGAACTAACCGTGGCACGTTCAGGTTCTAGAATCCCCGCATGAGTCGGGACATCGCTGTCATCATCATCTGACGATGCAGCGTCGTCAATTTCAAGTGGTGGGGAAATTCGGCGTTTGGCACTGGGTGCAGAGGCTGGCTGTGGCAAAGAGTTGAAGGGCAACAGCAGGTTTCTATGGAGTGTTCGAGTTGAGCCTCCACCCTCCCGTTGGACGACATACACAGGGATGTCAGGGTTCACCTGCTTTACCACCTTGTAGGCACTTGCCTCCCACCTGTCCGCTATTTTGTAGTTGCCAGTTGGGGCAACCACTCGGACCAGGACTCTGTCTCCTGGATGGAGAGTGGCAGCCCTGACGTTGATATCGTGACGAGCCTTGTTTCGATTATTTGTCGTCTTGACATGGGCAGAAGCCAACTTGTATGCGGCGGCAAGACGCTGCCTAAGTTGTTCCGCATATTCATGCTGGGTCCTTGTGGACGGTTCTCTGGTTTCCAGGCCAAGAAAGATATCAACCGGAAGTTTTGGGTGTCTCCCATACATAAGATAGTAGGGGGAAAATCCGGTGGCATCGTTTCTTGTTGAATTGTACGCATGCACCAGGGGTGCAACATACTTTTTCCAGACTACTTTCTTCTCCTCTGGCAGTGTACCAAGCATCTCGAGGAGAGTTCTATTAAACCTCTCTACACTCTTAAAAATACGTGGTTAAAAAGTAACCACGTCGTGGTCATCTTTAACCACGTTCCCGTCGTCAGATATGCACAGACGACGTACGTGGTCAAAATGACCCCGTGCGACGTGGTCAACAAAAACAACCACGTATTGTTGTCAGATTTTGACAACAATCGTGGTTATAATATAACCCAAATCCCGTGGTCAAATTAACCCCTTCCCTTACCTATTTGTCCATGTTATATGAATATGTTTAGAAATCATGGAGAATTTACTGGAATGCTGTGGTATTAAACTAAATTTGAAAAGGTAGTATAGGTAGGATGCGATATAAACACATGAAGACAGTCTCTGTATACGATTACGAGTAGCCAGTTTATCATTTGGTACTGTAAACACACGCAGTCTTCTAAATTTAGTACTGTAACGTCTCACTTGGGTAGAGCCGTTATCAAAATAAGAGTCAAGATACAGCATCTTACACACACTATACTACTGGTTTATTCAGAAGTATTTACATCACAATAGAGGGCGCACTATATACAAGATCTAGTTTGGGCCTTACATGTTATCTGAGTATTGAGAGAGTGAAGCTCTGTGGCTAGAGTATACAGCTCATGCTGGGAACGAAGCTCTGTGTATGAGCTCAGCTCGGATAATAATCTACTCCGCCATTTCCACACCCTTTATATAGGCTTTTGGGTGCGCGTCTTAACCAATGAGAGCATTGGATTCTGGTAGTTATGAATAATGCATACGTGTACAAAGTCAATGGGGATGTTCCTATGGAGGATTTGTACACGTTCTGACTTAGACATTCTTGCAGGGGAAAGTCCGAGAGTTGTGGTGAGCGGGTGAAGTAGGATTACTCGTGGGTGCGTTACGGGGAGTAATCCTCGAGGAAAGGGAAAGGGGTAACTTTCTCGGTACATAGGGTTATGCACAAGACTTAGTCTCTAGACTAGATGAGAACCTACACACAGTTCTATGGAGTAAACTCTTGCGTGGGGAGGGTAACTTGACCTCTGGTGTACCGTGACAGTACAGTGTGGTTTAGCGGCTCCCAGTCGCTATGTATAGGGTCAGATACACGGGAAGGTTTAGCGGTCCACACTCGCTAATGTGAAGGGTCAGTTTGGGTCGAATACAGGGGTAAGGTATATGAGGGGAATTCACATCGACTCCGGGGAAAGTATGAGGGAAAACGACTAAGTCATAACTCGCTGTGAACGAGGTCATAGCACACAGTACATGCTGGATGCATTGCGCGCTATACAATAGCGTACCGTACCATGTGCTGTACACGCGTACCAGTATTGGTGCGTGATAACTTCGCGCTGTGTGAGGGCACACATATCGCTGCAAGAACGCTGCGCGTTGCTTGGGAAAGAAATAAAGACCGCTCGCTGTATGCGTGAACGCAACAGTACCGCAACCGGCGCCCCAGTCTGGCTACTCTGGCATATTTCAACTGGATTCGCGCTACACCGACCGGTCGTACCACGCACGCGTATCGGGAGCGGTGGCCGGCCGAATAGTGAAACACAAGTCATGTACCGGAATCGCCAGTGCACGCTACGTTCGCATACCAACACAGCGTCGCCGGCTAACGTAAAAATGAGTGCAAAAATGCAGCGTAACTTCGGTACGCACGAACTTCCCAAAGTTAACCTAGACCTACACAGACTGTCTTCACTGCTTTTACCACATCCTACCTTCAAACTTTTCAATATAGTATTGAAAACCCAGTATTCAAGCAATTTCTCCTTCGTTTTAACGCCGCGTTGTCAACAAAGTTGCAATGGCGGCCGCTTCGTGTCAAAATTCGCGCGGTGGCCGACATGTCACGCTGCGTACATGTACATGTACATCCGCGAACAATTATGTAGGTCTACCATAAGTTTGCTTGTAAAATGTGAAGTAACATTTCTTTCTCACAAAAACACTCATTTTATTTTTTAACTACATTTTAACTTAACTTTTAACTGAATTTACTTTTAAAAGCATTCTTATTAATAATAAAGTCATGATCGGCGCTTCGCCGAACCGTGTATTAGTACACAATGACGTGATAGCATGACAAACCTCAACCAATCAGAATGCGTAATTAATTTCACCACAATTTTCGTGGTCAAAATGACCCCAATAAACGTAGTTATTAAAACAGAAGTTGAACAGTTCGGGGTTATTTCGACCACGAAAGTTGTCAAAAAATAATGACCACGGGATTTGTAACCCCGGAGTTTTAAGAGTGTACTTGGCCATTGCCTTGGGGGTGGTAGGGAGTTGTTCTACTCTTTACAATGCCGGTAACTTTGCAAAGGTGTTGAATCACCCCAGACTCGAAACTTCTTCCCTGATCTGAATGTAGCCTGCCTGGAAAACCATAGTGGACAATAAAATTGTCAAACAAGACTCGTGCTGTCGTCTTTGCGGTTTGGTTTGGGACGGGGATGGCTTGCGCGTAGCGGCTAAAATGGTCAGTGATTACAAGAATACTAGCCTGTGAATCTCCAGATGTCTTCAGAGAAAGGTGGTCAATACACACCAATTCCATAGGCTCACTCGTCATGATACTGACCATAGGTGCCGTACGGGCAGCAGCTGGAGGGAGCTTCCTCCGGGTACACCGTGGACATGTCCGTATTCTCATGTCGATATCATCAGCCATATGGGGCCAAAAGAACCGAGAACGAACGAGGTCCAGGGTGCGTTCACGTCCAAAGTGACCAGCCTCATCATGAAGAGCCTTGAAAACTAGGTCATGATAAGTCCTTGGGAGGAGCAGTTGGAAAATCTTCTCCCCATCTCGCTCTCGGCGTTGTCGGAAGAGAACACCATCTCGAAATACTAGTTTGTCCCAATCTCTTAGGATAGAGAGGACATCGCGTTGTTCTGATTGTTTTTGTCGTCTATCAGGACGGTGGCCACTTTCTTTGTACTCGATAACCCTAGCTAGAACAGTGTCACTTTTCTGGTGGTTTATCCACTCCTCCGTGGTTACCTGTGGCAAAGGGCTTTGTCCAGGCCACAGAGGAGGGTCATCCATTGCAGCAGGAACAGCACTACCTTGTAAGGCAAGTGCCTCGACGAGTGGGACATGAGGGGTAGGAGACTGTCTGGCCAGGTTTGCGCCCTGAGAACCTACAATAGCCTTAAACACCTCATTACCGACCGTCGCTATGGTAGTCTGTTCCGATTGGGGAGGGTGGGGACGTCGGGATAGACCATCTGCATCACCGTTCTGCGTGCCCTTTCTGTACGTTAGTGTGAAATTATACGCAGAAAGCGCAGCTAGCCAACGATGACCAGTGGCATCTAGCTTGGCAGTTGTCAATACATATGTTAGGGGATTGTTGTCAGTCACAACCTTGAACTGATTTCCATAGAGATAGTCATGAAACTTATCGGTGACTGCCCACTTGAGGGCGAGGAATTCTAGCTTGTGAGCAGGGTAGTTTTGCTCACTCTTTGATAGGCCACGACTAGCATACGCCACAACACGCTCTTTACCTCCCCGGAGTTGGTACAGAGCAGCTCCAAGTCCAATGAGGCTTGCATCAGTGTGCAGGATGAACGGTTGGCTGAAGTCGGCGTATGCCAGTGCTGGCGCTGTCGTCAAGTGGGCAATCAAAGTCTCAAAGGCTTTCTGACAGTCAGGGGTCCAGGTGAATGGTGGGGGTTTATGTTTCTGGGGAGGACGGGTTTTCCGTTTAGTTGGGAGCCCAACTGTTAGTGTATGTAGCGGCTTGGCTACCTTTGAGTATCCTGCAATGAACCGCCGATAGTACCCAGCAAACCCCAGGAATGATCGAACCTCCTGGTGATTTTGGGGAACTGGCCAACTCTTCAAGGCAGCCATTTTATCCGGGTCTGTCTCGACACCATTGGCCGATATGACATGGCCCAAGTACTTGACAGAGGTGCGGAACAGATGGCATTTGGACGGCTTAAGTTTAAGCCCATGGTCTTGGAGACGAGCAAATACTGACTCTAGTCGTTCGAGATGTTCCTCAAAGGTGCTCGAGAAGATGATGATATCATCTAAGTAGACAAGGCACGTCTTTAGGTTGAGGTCACCAACACACCGTTCCATGAGCCTCTGGAACGTGGCAGGGGCATTGGTGAGCCCAAACGGCATACGGTTGGCCTCGTAAAACCCAAGTGGGGTTGTAAAGGCCGTTTTTGCTTTGTCTGCTTCTCGAACTTCGACCTGCCAGTAGCCCGACTTCAAGTCCAGGGATGAAAACCATATAGCACCATGCAGGGCATCCAGGGTCTCCTCAATTCTTGGCAGTGCGTAGGCATCATGTATTGTCCGGGCGTTCAGCCGACGATAGTCTACGCAAAACCTAAGGGAGCCATCCTTTTTTCGTACCAAGACGACTGGGGATGCCCAAGGGGAATGAGACTCCCTGATAGCTCCGGCATCAAGCATATCCTTTATCAGGTGCCGCTCTTTAAAGGGAATGTCATCCGTAAGCTTGATGTCGTGCTTAACAGTGGTGGTGTGGCCGAGGTCAGTGTCGCCGGTAGAGAACGCATCCTGCCGTTGGGCAAGGAAATTCTTCACCCGGGCGAGGTCTGCCATTCCTATTGGGGATTTCGAAAAGTCAAACTGGTCAAGAAAGGCATCAGCTGCACATGAGGAGTTGGACGATGAACCCTCATCTGTACATTCCGTCGCTCCATTAGATAGGTGCTCAATGGAGGCAACGTGTTCCGCCTTGCATAGAACAGTTCTCGGCCCGATAGTTATTGCTTTGCTACTCACATTTCGGATGGCAACCGGAATACTGAGTTGGTTGGCATCGGACCTAAGGGTAGCAACAGTAGGAATGACTTCAAGGTTGCCAGGTAAGGTGCTTTTATTTGATGGTTCAACCATCACCTGACATTTTGCTCCCAATGGTCGAGTTTTTAGGAACCCAGGGACAATCACCATTTCGTTGGAGTTAATTAAAATGGTCTGATTGCTGGCTGCACGTACGTCTCCTAGGTCTCTCCTTTTGTCAACCTCTTGGGCCTTGAGAGATTTTAGTGCAAGTCTCCAGGCATCCGGCATGGTCAGCCTTTGGGAGAATCGTGTTCCATACGATTGAAAACACTGGGACTTGCACTGGGTAATGACATTGGTACCAACCAGTAAGGGGACTTCAGCATGGTAAGACGTGTCAGGGACTATAAGTGCCAAAGTCCAAAACGCAGCTGGACCATTTCTGAGTTTGATAGGGAAAGAGATTTGAACCTCAATGTACCCGAGGAAGGGAACAGACGTACCACTCGCGCCCTGGACATGAAGAAGTTTACTTAGTGGTTGGATTGGAACATGGGGGAGGTGGTGATTGTAGAACGAGTGCGAAAGAGTTGTAACTTGGGAACCTGTGTCAATAAGGCACCGACACTGGACACCCTCAACAAAAGCATCGGCTTCATTGGCACCTCCTACCAATCTGGGGATTACATTCGTGGGGCTGTGGGGGTCACTGGTGGGTGCTGTGCCGCTGCCTGCCACATTCCCCTCTGTGGAGGCAGGGATCTGTTTAACTGCCCTGATGAGTGGGGAGTGTTGGCTTGTTTGGGTGGATTACGGCAGCCTTTGGAGATGTGACCTTTTTGACCACATCGAAAACATTCGATAGGAGTTGCTGGGCCTGCCACAGGCTTCTGAACAAGGGGAAGACTCATGAGAGAAGGAGGGTTGGCAATTGCAGGTGTGGGTTTCATTGCCACTTTGAGCTCTGCCAGAGTGGTGTGTATCTCAGAAAGAGCATCGGTGAAGGCTTTGGTGGGGGGTGGCACGGGCGGGGTGGGGGCAAGGTGTTGTTGAAGGATTGGTGGGCGTGAAGACTAGGCCTTTGCTGGTCGTCGGGTGATCGTTTGCACCTCTTGCTCACCCTTTCGGACTAGACGGACCAGGTGGTCAAAATCATCCGCTGTGTCCCTCAAGTGGCGACAAGCATGTCGCACCTCTGGATCTCGGAGTCCCCGCCAGTAAATCTGGCGAAGGACCGTGTCCATTGATGTCTGGGGTAGGCCACCACGCCGGCAAGCATCAAACACCAGGAGTTTCAAGCGCCTGCCAAACGCTGCTGCAGACTCCTGGTCCTCCTGCTGGCTGTTGTAAGCCTTCTGCAGGAGGGCTGGCCCATCTTGTACAGTGCCGTAGCTGGCTTCCAGCTCTTGGATCAGCTGCTGGATAGATGCATTGGGACCAAGCGTTTGAATGAGGCGGCTGGGCTCTCCCCGAATGGACTGTCGGACGTACGGCACCAGAACCCTCTCAGAGTAGGTACCATCCCGAAGCAAAGACTCGACCTCAAAACGCCAACTATCCAAATCTATTCCATGACCTTTATTGACATTGTCCCCCATGAATACGGAAAGTCGGGGTGGCTGAACGTAGCCAGTGGGCAGAGGAGGAGGGGCAAATGCCGGATATGTTGGCACAGAATGTTGAGGTCGTACACTATTGGTATGCCACGATGAAGGTGGAGGTGGAGGGAGGTTGGGGGCAGGGTTGGGCAAGTGAGCAGAATAAAGAATTTGCCGGACCTGCTCAAGTATGTCGGCTTGACTCTGGGATCGTGAAATATTCGGTGCCGGTGCACTAGTGTGGCTAGAAGTTGGGTGCTGCAAATGCAGTGATGGTGGCGCAGGCAATGGAGGTGCAAATGCATGAGACTGAGTTGTGATGTGCGCTGGAGGAAAGTGGGGGTGCAGTACTGGCACAACTGGTGGGGTAGCCGCAGCAGCTTGCGGCGCTATGCTGATAGGTCCAATAGATGGCGAATGGACTAACGGCTCGTAGGATTGCGGTTGGTCAGAGGTTTGTACTATTGGAGGTGGCGTTGGCGGGTGAAGTACCGGAAGAGAGGGCAAAGACGGAAAAACATTTGTTGGAGATGGGAGAAGCGAAGCCATGGGAATTGGCTCCGTCCCGGGAGGGGGTGGTTGCCTAAGTGACGGCACGACACGTGGGTAACCATTGAGGAAGGGTTGTCTGTCTAAGTTCTGAATGGCATTATTGGCTGCATCAGGGAAGCGATAATGGCAGTATAAGTATATGCCATAGTCGCCGGCCGTATGATGCAATTTGCTTACGGATTGGACAACACCTGCCCAACTCATGTGCCGCTGTACCTGCTCAACACTGGCATGACTAGGAATGTTTGCTACAAGTACAGAACTGCGTGTAAACCTTCGCAAAGGTGAAACTTCCATCTTAATATCAATGCACGATTAACAATGCACAAAAATACAAATCAAAGTGTAAAATGAAATATTCGAACTATAACCCCGAAAATAAAACAAATAAAACAGTTATAAAATAATATTGGATAGAGGGGATAAACTGAAAAAAGAAAACAAACTAAATCGGTTAAATCGCACAAAAGTGTAAGAAAGCCAGTGGGAGATTAAAACAATCCCAACAATAAAAGTGCAACACAAGGTCCTATCAATAGAAAATGAAGACGAATGTCAAGCAGAAAAAAGAAATAGAAACAAAAATATGGCAACTGGCCAAATTCAAAAGTAGAAAAATGTCGAGAAAGAATTTGTGGGCCTTAAAACTAGCCGTCGAATGGTGTAATTTCGGAACACACATTCAGTTGGAAAAAAATACAGCGTAAACCTCACATTGGGCGCCAATTATGTAACAGGTTTGTGTGTGCTATAAATGCGACTCACACTGTACACAATATATTTCTTAAAGTTCACGCTTCTTTTAGGTAAACAAGGTTATTTTTATTCTTTTTCCAGACTAGTTTAAAAAGGGGAAGATTTAATTACGCTGTTGCGTGTAATGTACTATCTTTCTGTAAGATAGTAAGCACACAAGTTAAATACCCAGTTGGTCTCGACAAACATTACACAGTAAAAATATACATAAATGAAAAGATTATTAAATTATTAAATTGAAATGGCCTATCTTGCTGCAGACTTGATTGAACTCTGACTGAACTCCAACTGAAGGGGGGTCTCTGGGGACTTGCAGGAGAAATGGTAGAACAGGTCGCACAGGTGGACGAAAGTTCCAGTAATTGAAGTTAATGTAGCTTGCTGGAGTTCGGGACGTAGCTTTTGTTCAATCCTTGATCAGAGGATGAACTTGTCCGATAAAAGCAGATCCGAACAGCCACGAACCACTGTCCAGTCTTGACTACTCTAACGGTACTCTCTGCTGTTATGTTCTCCGCAGATAATGTGTTTGTACCTAGAGCAGGACAGGGGACGAATTCTATGAGTAGGGCAGGTTCAAATGTGGAGACAGGAGACAGATTAACTGGAGCAATTTCTCCGGACAGTCTGCCTCTAATGGAGTCCAGTGGCCAAGTGAAAGGACCGGTCACTGAACTGGACATTCCCTCTTAAAGGGTCTGTGGTTGGCTGCAAGGTCTGCTGCCAACCGCCCACTCGCACTGCCAAACAACCAACCCATTCTTAATGATTTATCAACCTAGGACTGTGTGGTCTAGGTTATCAAAAAAAAAGGGGGGCATACAATTTCATCCCGTTACACTTATATAATACGATGCGCTCTCTACTTTTTCAACGTTATAAAAACCCAAGTCTAAAATGACGCTGCTTAACTTAATGCGGCGGTCGCCCTCGACGTTATCTATGGGTTGCGGTAGTTCAAAAGTCTGCTCTTTTTTAGTCATGACAAAAGTGTATGACTGCATTAAAAAAAATGGAAAAAAATAAAAAATAAAACGTTACTATAAAAATGAACGCGACTTACGGAAACAAACTGAATCCAAACAGACGCCTTAAAAATCCTCGGGGTATAAAAGGGAACCGCCAGACTCAACTCACAATCCTAGCACGATCGACGCGAACAACAAATTAATAGTCAAGTTTCCGTCGTTAAGCGCCGACGACGTGATCGTCCCCGGTTCGGCGAAACTAGTTTTTAATATCGATCTAACCTCGGATGACGATGACGATCGAAGTCTGTTTAAAAATCTAGGACGAAATCTCGTAAAACAAATAAGAATATGTATCGGTGGTCGGGAGATCGTAAACTTGACCGACGCCAACGTTTATAACATTTTTAAAGATCTTTGGTTACCCACAGGTATCGCAGATCACTACGCCGGAAACGAGATTGCCAACATATCGAGCCTGCGCGTGGGTACCGGTAACTCGGTTGCCGGTGAAAATAGTGGAAAAGACAAAGTGATAGCGGATGCCTTTGGAAACAAATTTTGTATACCTCTAGACTTTGAAATGCTCACGGATCATCAACCGTTTTATCCATCCGCTCTAAACGACCAACTGTCTTACGAACTTACTTTTAACGAATACTCTAAAGTCGTAAATTCTACCGACGCCGAAGCGAGTTATCGCATCTCCAACTTAGCGCTAGAATACGAGATCGTTTCCAACAAATATTTAGCTCAAAACTTAGCTCAAAAATGTCTCGGCAAGACGCAGTTTTTGTTCGATAGGATTCAGAGACACGAAGTAAGATCTATCAATAAATCGGACACCGTTTGGAACTTTAATTTAAACGTAGCGGTTAAAAGTCTCAAGGGTATACTGTTTTTGTTTAAAGACTCGACTACGAAAACCCCCGAACTATTTTATAACCCAAAGATAGACAAAGTTAGCGTGACGATAGAAGGAAAACCTAATCAACTCTACAGTTCGGGTCTCAAGAGCTATCAACACTGGGGAGAAATCAACAAGTTCTTTGGAGACTCGTCCACAGAATTGGTTGCGGGGGTGTTTAAAGATTTAGGGTTAACGGGAATGGATATCGGCGATTATTTTTTGAGAAGATACGGACTTTGGTTGGATATGAGATCGACGGAAGACAACAAAATTCACGGATCGGGTACACAAATCGGTGATATAAGCGGAGGAATCAATATATTGATGGAACGCGAAGCTCAAACCGCGGGCGCTCTAAAATGTTACGTCTTTTTGGTTATGGACGCGCAACTTAACATCCAAGGAGGTCGCTTGAGCAGCGTCAACTTTTAAAAAATATAATAACTCGTATTTATAAAAGACATGACACCGCACTGCGCTTTAATATGCGGAAGAACAAACTCTGGCAAAACAAAGTTTGCGTTAGACTTGTTAGAAAACAAATACGCGGGTCAATTTGAATACTTGGTGATCATATGCCCGACTCTGTCAAACAACAAAACGTACCACGCGAGACCTTGGTTTTTTAACGACCCCAACGTTTACGCGTGCGACCTCGACGCCGAAAATATGAACATGAACGATGCCATAGACTTTTATCGAACGAAATTTAAAGATTTGCACACTTTGTTTTTAATCGACGACTGCAGCGCTTATCAAGCGATGAAATATCGAAAGAGGATGCTGCATGTTATCTAAATTAGCCTTTAGCGGTAGACACGATAACCACAGTTGTTGGTTATTGACTCAAAAATATAACAGCGTTTTAAAAGATTATCGCGAACAGACTCAATGGGTCGCTATTTTTTATTGCAAAGACAAAAAAAGTTTTGATAATTGCCTCGACGAAAATGATGTGGTGCCGGATAATAAAAGGCAAGGCATAAAACAATATCTCAAAGACACTCCCTATAGTAAATTGATTTTACATACGGATCTTCCGACTAAATGAAAATTGAGTGATATGCATCTAAACCTTATATTGAAGTGTACTTTAGATTATCTTTAAAGTAATTTTCATTACTTGAATTGTTTTTGCATTTTAATTGCAAAATGGTAGGCCGTTGTTTGCTTTTTTCTTATTTGGCGGACTTGGAAAAAGTCTACTAGGTTTTTAACCAACACAAAAGCAAAGTTCCCGCACCGCCGGTCATAATACATTGTACAGTGTACATCTAAACCGTACGTACGCAGTACATACACGTACATGTACGCACGTAGTATGCAGATGTTGGAGATCTCCTCTGGGAATAGGGCCTGGAAAGCGTCAAAAAAACGTTCTCAGGTAATGTAAGAACTTAGAATGTTGTTTCTGTTAACATAGAACTATCCAGGCCAGGTGTGTCATTATTGTCTTGTCATATTCATCAAAGAGAAACAGTACTCATAACTCCCTAGGGTGTGTGCAAAATCATATTGAGTTTGGAGGATTTAGGAGGGTTAGGGTTAATCTGCAATTCCAAATTCGTGCCGAACTAGTTACGATAATCGTAACTCACCATCCTCCCGATGGCCGAAGACCGCGCGGAGGGTTATGAGACAAATTGTGTACAACATTACCGTTTTTGCAATTTTGACCATGTTTACATGTGGTTGCCACTGCGCCCCAAATTTATCTCTTCGTGAAAACGCTAAAGTCAATCCGTGCACCTGGATAGTTCTATGATAACGTAAACAACTGTCTCAGTTCTTACATTACAGTGAGAACGTTTCATTGAGGCTTTCCGGGCCCCATTCCCGGAGGAGATCTTTAACATCAATGTTTTCCATAACTGCATACTACGTGTGTACGTGTATGTACTGCGTTAATTTAATGAATTTGCTGAATAAAATTGAGGTAAAAAAGGATGAATACAATTATGAAAACTGTTATTATTTCAGTCGTCCCAACTCGTTCGATAAAAGTCTTTAACCAACACTATTGCCACATGTTGGGTAAAATATCAACTGCCTCAATTCTTGGGTAATTTTTAACCAACATTTTTGTCAATAACTAGCCCAACAGTTGGTCATTAGTTTTTACCCAATAGTTGGACAATGTTTTTCACCAACACGTTTTGTCATTTTTTTACCCAGTAGTTGCATAGACCTATTGCCCAACAAATGTTGGTTAGAGTTTTGCCCAATTTTGTGAACAGTTGATATTTGACCCAACGTTGGTTAACAATGTTGGATAAACTTTGACCAATAAGATTTGCAGTGTAGCTAGTTGGGTAGCTAGTTGTGATTTGTTGCAGTTAGTTTATCTCGCGTTTATTTAAATGTTATTTTTGCTGATCGATCTTTCGCTCAAATTTATTATAGCGTCGGCCTTGTGTATTTTATCTTACGAATATTTTTCTCTAAAAAATAAATTATATCGCCTTATAAAAATGGAGCCTTTAAAAACTGTAGACAACGATCCTCAAACGGTAAAACATAAAACTAGGCTGTTGGGTGTAGTATCAGCCGGTGATTCTAAAAAGTATTTGGGTAAAGAATTTAGCCAGGGAGATATAGAAAACCTAGACGCGAACAAACAAGAAAAAAATGTACAACCATTACGAGGCAAGGTTGGGTAAAGAAATGATTACTAGTTTGGGTAACTGCGTGCTGGGGATTTACTCGAGAGTTTTAGGCGCGAGTCTACCTATGATCAAACCTCTGGGTGTCAGTCTACGAGTAGACTTGGAAGACGCGCTCACCAAAGATCTAGAGGAAGATCCCGTTATATCTAGCTCAATAGCTAGTTTACTTTGCGAAGTTTATTACAACTACGGAATGTTGTTGTCACCGCTAGTAGGTGTCTTGATAACGTCTAAACATTTAGTTATCAACAAAAATAATTCTCTTGACAATATAATAAAAGATGAGTCAACAAGAGAGCCCAAGTTTGTCGAGCCCAAAAGAGACTCCAAAGATACAAGCGGTGACGACTAAAACTAAAAATCCCGGTAGAGTAAAACAAGGCAAGGCATTAGCGGAACACAACAAAAAGAGAAAAGAACAAATTGCCAAGATGCAAAATATAGACGTGAAGAGTACTCGTTCTTATTCGTACGCGACAGTTGGGTCGATAACGGGGTTGGTGCTTGTTTTAGGAGGACTCTATACATGGAGTCAGAGAGTCTCACCACCAAAACCACAACCACTAGCTCAAGAGAGCCCAAAGAAGACTCTACCCCAACCATCTTCACATTTTGTAGAAATGAAATAATAAAAAAATACTAATAGCATCGTCAACAATCTCTATCACGCCGCCGTGATCTCTATGTTAAGCGTGTGATTTACCATGTTAAGTAAAAAACTTTTTAAGATCAAACCAGCCGATCTCGACAAGTTGAGCGTGGAAGATATAGCGAAACTAACGGCTATGATAAGCGGATCGATGTACGTCAAAACATGGCTGGTCAATCAAAATATACTCCCACCAAATATATTAAATTCGACATAAAGCTTTAGTTTGTTATAATAAAATGGCCGAAGGTGGAGATTTTGAACCGATAGAGGAATCCTCACCAGCAGAAGACAATGTGGAAGAAAACGACGGGATAGGCTGGGACAACTCTTTCGACAACCAACCTCTATTAAGCGGCGAGTTAGGATCTGCAACAACGAGCAGTCTCAACAAAGAACTATTAGAATCTGAAGTTAGCGCTTTTTTTGTTGATATACTTATAAAAACAGGTTTAAAGCCATCATTTATTATAAACACTGATTTTTTTAGAGGTCAAGATGGTGAACTATATGTTAGATCGCGTGGAAACAAAATTCAACTATCTTTTACAGAAGGTGGACTAAGAAAATATTACGCGATAAGTACCTTGCAAACTCACTACAAAGTGAGTTTTATTCGCAACGTCTTAGGCTTAGTTGACTATGGCCACAAAGTTAAACAACAGCCACTTAGTATAGAAGAACAGCGACGACTTAGAGAGATTAAACCAGAGTCTATCCCGCTGCAAGATCTTCCAAAAGCGGCCGACGCTACAAGCAAAATTCTCGAAACTTTTAACCAAGAACAAGAAACCAGTTTTACGGATCTACCCATCAGAGATGACGAAGCTATTGAACAAGAACGCAGAGATGACGGTGTTGTTTCGGAAAGAAAACTTACGGAACAAGAACGCAGAGAACTTGAGGGTTTAGACAAAGCTCTTCAAACGATGAGAGGCAACTTAGAACTAAATTTAGCGATTCTCGGGGGACTCGACGATGAGATAGCCCAGACCGAAGCGGCACTCGCCGAATCAGTGAGCGACGGTTCCACAGCAGAAATGAGAGAGAGATTAAAAGACTTAAAGATCGAAAGATCGTCTAGATTAGAACTCACGTCTGACTACGAAAAAAACCTCAGAAGTCAGATGAGCAGAATCAAAGAAACGATTATGAGGATGTTAGAAATCGACGAGACGCTGGGAGGAAAAATTAGAACGTTGTTTAGAGAACAAGGCGTGACCATCGCGAGCATTTTGTCGGCGTTTAGTTTGGCTATCGGTTTGATAGTAAAGAGCGTTTTGTCTGTCGGTACACCACCCGTACCCGCGCCCGCGCCCGCGCCTACTATGTACTACACCCACTCCGATACCACCGTCTAACGCGAATAACGTAAAAGAATGGATACAGTCGCAACTAAAACACTTTTCAAACGCGCTCGCTAAACTAGGCTCAAAATTACTCGACGCCTTGCCCGGAATTTTAGGCGGTATAGCGAGTTGAATATTTAACGTATTGAGTAAAATCGTCGGATGGTTGGGCGAACACGTGTGGGCCTTTATAGTCGGAACTTTAATTTTTGTTTATTTACAAAAGCGCCTCGGTTAAATGTTTAAAAAAAAAAGCCTTCTAACAAAATATTTTGTTAAAAGGCTTTTTTTTTTACCGCGCAGACTCGTACATCAGGGCCCAATTTCATAGCGCTGCTAAGCACACGATTTTCTGCTAACCGAGCCTCCGTCTATTTCATGGGGACCGTAAGCAGTAAGCGCAGCAAAAGGCACGCTTAACCTAGCGGGAAAATTTGCTTAAATCAGTGACGTAACAGTAGAATTTCCATGCGCGCGCAAACGTTAGCACAAAAACGCCGTGAAATAGCGCTTAAGGTTAGCAAATTTTTCTGCTAAAGTTAGCACGAAAATTTGCTTACCGTTAAGCAGCTCTATGAAATTGGGCCCAGGTATCCTATACCCGCTATGGCTAAAGTACCGACAATCAGCGAAGTTTTTTCATATTCGTGAGGATCTCTAGTTAAAACGTTTTCTTTTGAAAAAGAAGGCTCGACCGCGGGTGTTGGCGGTGTTACCAGAGCCAGGCTTCTGGGCGTTGGCGCTGGTGGTGGTGGTGGGTCAACGACCGTGGACGTTGGTGGTGGTGTTAGGTCACCAGCGAGAATTGGTGTTGGTGGTATGTTTGAGTTTATCTTTGAGTTTAATCCCAACGGTAAGTTAGCGGTCGCAATCTGTATATTGTTGTTATATCCTTCGTGGGTTCCGACCCTCAATTGCATGTTTGAAGGCATGAGATATAATCCTGTTGCCAACACAAAGTTTAACGAACTCCTGGCGTATTGCAGCGAATCTTGAAATTGGGTTATAGATTCTTCTAGATCGGTCGGAGACGATATCAAACCTTCTACGATATTAACAAACTGGGTTTGGGCGTCGAGCCCCGTGCCTGGAGTCAGAATACTAGTTTTTGTTTGCGCCTGGGCCCCCAACATAGCGTAAACATACGCCCTGATAGATTCGTTTATTTTTTGTATACCTACGTCAGAAAAGTGAGACTCGGTGAGTATCCATTTTTTCCCACCCGATCGTCTCCACCGCTTTACTTTGCGATATTCGAGTCGTCGTCCAAATACTATAATAACCCGATCCATCCGGAAAGAAAACCCCATTGTTACCGCTTTTGCGTATGCGATACCAACATGTCGTATATATAGTGGATAGTCGACGGATCATAGTTACCTAGCGGCTTGCTGTGGTTATAAGCTTGACCCAAACCTCCCGTAAAGTGATCAACCGTTTGTTTCCAAGACAAGTTGTGATCTACGCCGTAAAATCTGCAAGTGTCTATAACCTTTAGGATCTATATTGTTGTTAAAAGGGTTAAATACGTCGTCGCCCGGTATGGGACATTGCATAAACTCTAATATTTTTCTAACCGTAAAATAAACGTGAAATCTATATACGGCTCTCGTGAGACTATCTGTCGAATAAAGTAGATCTATCTCTATGCCGCAACCGGCGGTACTGCACCACATTGCAAAATTTAGTTGATTTTGATAAAACGTCATCGGATCGGAATCCCATTTTTTTATAATTTCTGGTACGACCTTGCTATGACTCTTCGGCGCCGGGAAATGATATATCGCCTTTTATTATTTTATCCGCGGTAATATCTGGCAATCTATAGTCGCTAAATAGATCATTATTATTATTATTATTATTATTAACTTATATTGCGCAAATTCCATAAAAAGATGTTCAAAAGCGCATTAAAAATATACAAATTTAACAATTACACATTAACATGACAGAAACAATAATCACATCATTTTACTCCATAATTTGCAGCAAACTAAGATGCCATAACACCCAGCATGATTTTAGTTTAACTCATCCAAAAGAACAGTATCAATAAAATGCCATAGTAAAAAGATGTGTTTTAAGTGATTTTTAAAAAACAGCAAGATTTGTCGACTTCCGAATATTTAATGGTAGAGCATTCCATAATTTGGGAGCAGCATACTCAAAAGCCCTATCACCGAGCGTGATTTTAGTCCGACACACCGGGTAACTAAGGAGCATATCATCCATGGAACTTCTAAGATTGTAATAAGAAGATGCCCTTTTTTTGATAAGTTGGCATAAGTATGCGGGAGCAAGACCATTTAAAATTTTATAAGTTATTAACAAAATTTTAAAATCGATCCTGAACCTAACCGGAAGCCAGTGTAAATCGATAAACAAGGGTGTAATGTGACAGTACTTTAAAGCATTACAAACCAATCTAGCACAGGAATTTTGAACACGTTGCAGCTGGTTAATTTGAATATCAGGCAATCCATAAAGGAGACTATTACAATAATCTAATCGGCTGGAAATGAATGAATGAATTAAAGTTTCGGTGCATTGCCTGGATAGGTACTTCCTGATACGTCTAATATTATGTAAGTAATAAAAAGCAGTAGCACAAGTTTTGGTCATATGAGTAGCCATTGTCATGTTAGCATCAAACCAGGCACCGAGATTCCTTACAATGGGGGTATAGTGGAAACCCTGGATGCTCCGATATTGATACCATCAATACTAACCTTAGCTAGTTGTTGATGAGTACCTAAGATAATGAATTTAGTTTTACCGTCATTTAGCATCAGCCCATTGCCAAGCATCCATTTGCGTATACGACATGTATACAGCCCTCCATTGCAGAAAGTGCCGGAAAAGTCGCTGCAAAAGACGAGCTGTCTAATACCCCAGTCACAATTAAAGCGGAGCCCGGGCGGCGTGTGCGATTTCTAGGCATCGGCCGGCGTGTAGAGGTCGGCGAAAGATCGTGCGATATGGCGGTCACAGTCACAATTAAAAGTGCCCCGTACGCTGCCATGACGGGGCCCGGGGGGTCGCCGACCGGCGATCGGCCGACTTTCTTGGAAATGGGGTCGAATTATTGGCCCGTTTATCGGCCGGTGTCCGGCAGGCACTCGTATTGTGCCCTGCTTATGTCCTTGCGATACCCCTGCGGTATCCGGCAGGGTGCCAACCAATTCGTACAGGTCGTACGGCGGCCGGACGGGCATCTGTAGTGTGCCTCTCGAGTGGCCAGCGATCAACGGCCGGCGGCAGAAGCTCTCCTCTGACCTTCTTAATGGCCCTGTCACACTAGAACGTTTTAGGCCAACGCGTGAGTAGCGCGTTAAAAATAGTTGATATGCTGGCAAACGCTGAACTTCCACAGAAAAAGTCAAGTTGAACCGTGATTTCAGCGTGTCCATAACGCGTTAATAACGGGTTCATAGCGTTCGCCAGCGCGTGAATAACGCGTTAGTAACGCGCTCGACGACTGATGAACGACTGCCCAGCGCGTGAGTAGCGCGGTCCAACGCGCGCCAGCGTACGGCAACGAACACATGATTAGTTGTACAAAAAGATGACGCGCTACTACAGTAATGGCCCTGTCACACCAGAACGTTTTAGGCCAACGTGTTGAAATGTCGGCAACACGCGAGTAAACGCTGACCAACGCTAGGCCAGCGTTCGCAACGCGCTGAGCGCGTTACCCACACGCTGGAACACGCTGTCACACGCTGAGACAAAAATACGTTTTTCAACATACCTAAAAAAATTGAGCGTTTGCCAGTGTGTGACTGCACACGCTAGCGGCGCGCAAGAAGGCCGTTACTTACGCGTCGAACGCGCTAGACGATCGTTACAAACCCACTACTCTCACGCTGGCGACCCGCTGTCGTATTTTTTATATAAATCAGTGATGCGTTCATTACACGCTGAGCGCGTTCCTCACACGCTACTTACGCGCCGGCATACGCTATGAACCCGTTATCAACCTGTATGAACACGCTGAAATCACGGTTCCACTTGACTTTTTCAGCAATTGCCAGCGTATCAACTATTTTTAACGCGCTACTCATGCATTGGCCTAAAACGTACTGGTGTGGCAGGGCCATAACCAGCGTGTCGCAAGCGTACGCCGGCGTACGCCGGCGTGTGAGTAGCGGGTTGATAACGATCGCCTAGTGTGCAGTCACACGCTGGCAAACGCTGGAAATTGTAGCTATTTTGAAGAAAAAAAATTCCTCAGCGTATATGACAGCGTGTCCCAGCGTGTGAGTAACGCGCTCATCGTGTTGCTAACGCTGGCCTAGCGTTGGTTAGCGTTTGCCATCGTGTTGCCAAAATTACAACACGCTACTCACGCGTTGGCCTAAAATGTTCTGGTGTGACAGGGCCATTAAATAAGAAAATGCTGTTGATACCTCCACAACGCTTGCGGGCACCTGCACAGCGCGTGTAGGTCGCCCGGTTGAGGGAGAGGTTGGCGTTTGCACGCTATACCGCTACAACCTGGTTCTTGTTGCATTGGTGGCTGAAGAAGAGATGTAGTACTTGCACTATGAAACTTGTGTGATAAACTGGGTGTAGATGTAGATGAGCCGCTTTTTTTACCCTGCGAGCCCCGGCCGATGCATGACCGATTTCAGGCTGGGCGCCGGCAGGGCGCCGTCTGGCCTCCGGCCGATTTCCGGCCAGGCACCGCCAAGTCGGCCGGACGCCTGGCAGGACCCGGCCGGCGTGTGGGCGGCGCCTGGCCGATATATTGATTGTCTGGGTTGTCCAAAATTTGGCTCGGCGCCCGCCCGACGTGTGCGATGCCCTGCCGGACATCGGCTAGGCATCGACCGATTTATTGGCGATCAGTTTGCGATGCGAAACGCCGCACCAGGTTTTAAGTCCGAGTTAAAAGTAACTCGATGCCCGCCCGATGCCAAAAAATGACCCGGCAGCCGCAAGGAGTCCCGTGGGGCCCCGGCCGAAAATGCCTAGAAATCCGCCGCAAACTAATCGCAAACCCATCGCAAGCCAATTGTGACTGGGGTATAATGCGTTCACTACAATCTCTAGACTCTTGAAATCTAAGTCCATCTTTATTATAAAAAACTTTAATTAAAATGTCTCTAAGTATTTTTTTTCTTTTTCCTTTTTTTAAAACATGGCTAGCATCGCTATGATGATCGGAGGTGCTATGGTTAACGCTTTAGATTTCACAGGATCAAACTTCTTTTTTTCGAGCATAAAACAAGACGTAGAGCGCAAGAGACACGACTTAGCTTTAGAAAAACTGACGGAGGCAAAAAACAATTAGGAAAAATCTCGGACAAAGTATCTCGATTGGTTAAACGATCGACTCAAAAAACAGGCGAAGGCTCAAAGGACTTTCAAAAATATAGACGAGGTTTTCAGATAATACAACTCGGTTACTCGCGAAGATCTACGAGTACCAATCTACCTGCAGCACGAGCCCACTCTGTCTGATTTTTACGCACCTAGCGAAGATCAAAAGACCGGCGAGTTGGCGTTTGTTTTGGGAGGAACGGCGTTGGTAGGTTTTTTAGTTTATAAGTTTGTATAAGTTGTTTACTTAAATATAATGGAAACAAAGTTTAAAAAAGTGTACTACAGCCCCGTCGGTTATTGGAAGGGTGAGGGCGCGGTTGTAAAATTAGCTAAAAAAACGGGTGCGTCCAAAGAAGAAACCAGAAATTGGTTAAGAAAACAAGCGATGTGGCAAATTTATTTACCACCTCCTACATATATTCCTCGACCTACGAGTTTGAACAAGTCCATGGGTATTCCCAACGAAATGCATCAGATAGACTTGTTATTTTCACCCTATGATAAAGTCGGTAAAAAGGAATACAAGTACGCGATGACGGTCGTGGATGTGGCCACGCGTTTTAAAGAGGCCGAACCTTTGACCAACAAGACGAGTACCCAAGTGGCCGACGCTTTGAGTCGAGTTTACGCTAGGTCGCCTTTGACTTGGCCAAAGGTTTTAAAGGTAGACGCAGGTAAAGAATTTCACGGGGAATGATGTCGGAAAAAAAAGTCGCGATACAAGTGGGAGAACCGGGCAACCACAGAGCGCAGGGTATCGTCGAAAGATTTAACAGGACTTTAGCGGAGAGATTGTTTTGACATCAATACGCTAAAGAAATCCTTAATCCAACGGAGAGATCGCGACTCTGGGTTAAAAGATTACCCGACGTGATTAAGGCGTTAAACGACGAAACCACTAGATTGATAACGACGGTAGACTACGAGCCACTCACTCCCAAGCTAGCGATGCAAGAAACGCAAGTTCGTCAAATCAGTTTTTCCGCGGATGTGGTGAAAAAAGAGTTGATCAAAAAAAGGCAATCTTTTTAGATAAATTTACGCACCCGGTGAGTTAGAGGGAGGAGAGCGCAGGCGAGCGACCGATCCTATTTGGAGTCTCGAGGTTTTTGATTTAGATCGCGCAATCAAAGACCCCAACCAGCCCACTCTTTACTATCTCAAAAAAGGTTCCAATCGAAGTTTTGTTAGTCAAGAGCTTCAAGTCGTTCCACCAGACACCGAGTTACCTCCTAGTTTATAGTGGCCAAAAGCTAGAGTAGACGTTCCATCCCGTAGTATAAATCGCTTGGTATCTAACGGACTCAACGACAGTTTGTTTTGCGATATTATTATTATTATTATTATTATTATTATTAATTTCTGGTAATGAAACCAAGGATCCTTCAAAAGTGCTCAAGGCACTGTAGCTCGTAAGCCTGAAGAAACCCGTAGACAGAGGCTGTGTCAGCCAGGAACACCGGGGCAAACCCCTTCTCTTAGCGATAAGTGTTCTGGGTTCTTTTACGTGCATTATACAATTTTATAATGTTATAATGGGAAAGATATATACACACATTATAAATTATACAACACACGGGACCTACAACTTTACGTCCCATCCGAAGGACGAAGCAATAGTGGTTTAATTGCCTTGCTTAAGGACACACGTGTCCACACCGAGACTCGAACTCACGCTCTGCGGAACAGAAAACCAAGCTCTTAACCGCTCGGCCACGACACTGGTGTATAACGCGTGATTTTTCGATCTGATGTACGTCATCGTGTCATTTTGAGATTTTTTTTTTTTTAGACAGTCGAGATAACGCTTGTGACTTAATTTTTTGTCGGTGACTGCTTTGGTAACTCCCTTGGCTTTTTTAAGGTTAAAGTCGTCCGCTGTTAAAATCGAGTACATCTTTGGTCTTAAGCAAACGCATTCTCTGACTGGTTTTCCACCAAACTCGTCTTTAAATTTACCGATGACCTTTTTGTTTTTAGAGTCATAGATCTCGTGACTCTGATCGTAGTTTGACAGGTCGTATGACTCCGAGTCTTTTTTATATCTTCGTAAACATCGTCCGTCTCAACGCTCAAGAGTAGACTGTCCGTGTCGGTATAAAGTAACCTATACTCGGTCTCTTTGAGTTTTTGAGAGGTCTAAAATACTCACCCCCGCATAAATAGGTTTGTTTAATAGCGTCTTGGTCTTATACATTTCGATAAACGCTAGATTGCAATCGGTAAAAATCGTTGTATGTTTAGAGCTCGGTTTACGCGACAACGCTTGATATTTGGAAACTTGGTCGTCTCTGGAAACTTGGTCGTCTCTGAGCAAAAACGCGTGCGTTCTATTTCTCACGTTTTCCATCGTCTTTCCAAAAACGCTGTTGTTCATGAGCTTAAAAAAGTCCTTTTCAAAGTCAGACGTTGCTTTAGCTCTTAGTCGAGTGTTTTTGTCTATGTACTCTTTCATCCAAGGCGCTTGCTTAAATTGTAATACGCGATGTACTTTTTTGAGTCGTACCAAGATTGAGATACTGTTGTAACGATCTGTAGTGCAAGACATATTTACGTCTGTTGTATAGAGTGGCTATTAATTTAGATTCGTTGTTAGTGGGTTCTGCGGTTAACAACCCCAGTTGATACTCGGATAACCACTCTTTGGGTACTTTGATATTTTCGGGGGCTAGCGGAAAATCATTGTGCCAATCGTGCAAAGCGTTGGGATAATCCAAGTCTACCCCTAAGAGACACCCTACATCGGCCGTTTCTGAGCGTTCCGTCGTGAAGTCTTTGGTTTTTGCCCATTTAAAATCAGAGTAGGGTAAATATTGACTCATGGCCCAACCGTACAAATTGTTGGCGTCGAGATACATGATGTAAGTCGATGGCTCGTCTGGATTGTAATCGGGTAGATATTTATTGTTTGCTTTGTAGTACCTACTACCCACGCTCGAGAGTCCTCCTCTTTTTGCTTTTTCAAAAAACAGATGTTTGTCGACGTCTTCCAATAACTCGAGCTCGACTCCCGAGTGTTTTAATAGCGCGTCCCACGATAGCCCAGGAGAGGTATAATAGTTAGCGGGATCTAAGTTGTAGTTCTTTTTACACGTTTTTCTAAAATTTTCAAACACACCTGCCAAAAGTAACACGTCGGTGGTCACGTATAAGTCGTGATATTCACCTAAGTTTTTGACGTTAAATTCGTTCCACACTTGTTGGGCCTTAGAATAATCGTCTTGCGAGATATTCGAGTCTTTGAGGCTGCTATAAAGGTTGTCGATGTTTGGTAAGCTCGTCTCTTCAAACTTATCGAACGAGTCCATATATACTCATACGGGTAAACACCTTTTTGTAAGAGCAGGTCGACATTTTGGTCTTTATAGCGTTCTCTGAGTAGAGTAAACGCCTCTTTGGGACACGCGTTAATTGACTAATTTTTCCAACGACGTTGCCATAAATTTAAACGAGTCTATAAATCTCAGATTACCGATCGAAAACGAAATATATTTTTCCGAGTTGCTGGGGATAAAATCGATATTAATTGCATGATTAAATGAGCGTCGTAATTTTGTAAATTGTGAAGATGACGAGTATCTGAGTTTTATCTGATACCACCTGCAGTTTTTGATTGCAATAAGCGTGCGCGGCTCCTCTGTATTTGCTCGTGATGTGACAGTGATCTCTCACTTTTCTTTCTAGTCTTCGGTTCTTTCGGAAGTGGGCACTGACAGTTCGAGGGGTAATTAGGGTATATTGACTTCTCGCAAATCCAACACGTGTTCGCGTTTTGGTGGTCAATGTTGTCTCGCGATGTAAAGTCTATGGGTTTGGGTTTTTAAAAAACTTGATTACATTTGTATCTTAAACGCAACGTCGAGTCTATAAATTTAGTCACGGCATCTGTTCCTCTATAGGTCTCTTGAAATTCAACTTTACCGTCGTACCTTAAAGCGATCAACAAATAACCGCAAGCTTTGTGAACTTGAGTCTCCTGCGTGTTTGCCTCTTGAGGTTTTAATTTTTTTAATACCGATTCAAAGTCGGCGTAAATGACAAATGGTACGTCTTGCGCAAACTTTTGATTTTTAAATTTTAATATCGGAGGGTCGTCGTTGAAACCTTTTGGAAAGACGACCTTAGATGGTGGCATATCTATTCCCTCGCAATCTTGCGTATATGCCTGTCCAACTTGTCTCGTGTGTTGTAGTGCGTCAAACATCTGAAACAGACGTATGTTTTATGCTTGTGTCTCGTTTGGTTAAAAAATATTCTAGATATATGTTTTATCCAACAATAGTGATTCGTGTCGTCTGAGGAAAACAACAGCAGATTTATGACTGTGGGGTCGTTGGCGTTTTTAGATAAATATAATGGTCGTACTTCTTTAGCCTCTTCGTACGCGAACACATTTATACTCAGATTGTTTTGTCTCTCTAGCTTTTCTATTTGATCGATTGGAACGGGAAAGTCTACGTCTTTAAAATTTAATCCATCGTTTTTATCGTAAACTGACGGTCTGTCTTCGTGGATTTTAAAATCGGGTTTGTCTTTTACTCGTTGCTTTATTTCGTCGGTATACTTGCCGAGAGCGGCTCTCAAACACCACCGTAAACATTCGTTGTCTTTGTTTATGACGTTAATAAAAGCCTTTTTGTTTACTAAAAAGGTCGGTAATTTTATATAAGAGTTTCCACTCATAGGTCTATAACGATCGATGTTGATATAAAACGCGAGTATTTCAACGAGGTTCCAACCCGATCCTTGACTCGTATTTTTGGCGTGTTTTTCTTTTATTTTAAAGATTTGATCTTTGACATTTTCTTTTATCTGACTCTCGTTTAAAACAACTTATTTTTTACTAAGAAAGGTAAAAGTTCCGGTTTCAATTAAACCGTCTTGATTTGTTTTATCGTATTTCGCTTTAAATCCTAACTGAACTCTTATGGTCGATAGATCTCTCAGCTCTGACGTAACAATTTTTTCAATCTGCCGCACGTGCGTATTAAAGAATTGCTCTACGTCCATTTGACAGCTGTCTTGATGATCAAGTTCTATTTTATGATCATGCAGTTCTCGACATTTTCGACAACCATTGCCCAATTACTACAAGGACACACAAATTTCGTAATCAACCGCTCTGGTATACCACTGAAATAAGTGATGCAAGGTGCACCAAACGCAAACTTGAAAGAAAATGGAACAAATCGTGTGACACAGATGATCGGCATCTTTATGTTATGGGCCAGTCACAAATCAGTTGCGATGCGTCGGCGATGGGTAAAACCGGGAAATTTGAACAAAATCTTGAGACAGATCTCACGATTTTGCACCCGTCGGAGGCGCTCTCCGGACGCCTGCGGCTTGTCGCAGATTTTTTAGGCATCGCCACACCCGTCGCGGTCCCCAACTTTGAACTTAAAATTTTAAGATTGCTCGCAAGATTTTTCACCCATTTTGGGCATCCCAGACACAATCTCCGATGACCTACGATGCCCTCCGATTAATCGGAGGCGTCCTCCGAATAATCTGAGACTAGTCGCAAGATTCTGTGTGGGATTGGAAATTCAGGTTGAGATTCAATGTCTGCGAGTGGTCTCCGGCGCCCTCCGACTGAATCGGAGGCGCCCTGCGACGATTCGTACGCTTTCTGTGATCGTCTCCGACGAATCGTACGGTGGAATCGTAGTAAATCGCCGTGTATATAAGGGCGCCTCCGATCGGATCGCTAAAAGTTTGAGACGCTCTTGCTGCAGATATCGTCTCCGATGCAATCGGAGGCGATCGGAGGCTAATCCCACGATTTTTCGACAAAACCGGGTCAAAATCCTTGAAAAAATCTCAGACAATGTGACTGCTCCACTTTTATTAGGATTATTGCTAGGATTGTTCAAGGATTCTTTATTTTCTACGACGACCCCCGGCCAAAACTAATCCCCGACAGATCGCCGACATTGTGACTGGGCCATTAAGCAGATTCGTAAATTATCCAAATTAATTCGCAGTGAAAAATCTCGCTACTATAAAGAGCAACTTACAACTTGTGATCCTAAATCAGTTTTCAAAGTTGTGAATACGCTTCTCAACAGATCAGTCAAAGCACTCCCTTCTACTGATTCAATGAAATCTCTTAGCAATCGATTCAGCAAATTCTTCATGGAAAAAATTGTTAAAATTCGTCAGAATATAACTTCAACGCTTGAATCATCAGAGACTGGGCATGCTGAGCCAGACATTCTTCTGAGTAAGGATCATACCCAGGGTCCGATTATGTCTCATTTTGTTCCCGTTGATTATGATGAGATTTTAAAGTTAGTTTCCTCCGCTCCTAGTAAATCTTGTGGACTAGATCCGCTGCCTACATGGCTCCTGAAGAAGAACCTGAGTATTTTCATCCCAGCTATGGATTCCATTATAAATTCATCTTTGACGACTGGCAGTTTTCCTTCAGCTCTTAAGGATGCTATTGTTACACCACTTTTGAAAAAGCCTACGCTTGATCACGACACTCTCAAGAACTATATAGACCTGTGTCTAACACTGCCTTTCTGTCTAAGGTAATCGAAAAAGCTGCTCTTCGTCATGTTTCCAAGCATTTGGAGGATATTAATCTGCATCAGCCATTCCAGTCAGCATACAAATCCAATAACAGCACCGAGACGGCCCTGTTGAGAGTCAAGAGTGATATAATGCACGCTCTTGATAATCGGCAGGCTGTTCTCTTGGTGTTGTTGGATTTGTCTGCTGCCTTTGATACAATTGATCATTCTATACTTTTAAACAGAATGTCAAATATATTTGGTATTACTGGAAGTGTTCGCGACTGGTTTCATTCGTACCTCACTGGCCGGACTTGCAAAGTAAAAATCGCGAATGAATACTCAGAGCCTCAACCACTTGATTTTGGCTTGCCACAGGGCTCTGTCATCGGTCCACAGTCCTTTTCATTCTATACGCATCCACTCGCCGACATCATTAAGCGCCATACCAATGTCAAATTTCATTTCTACGCTGACGACACCCAGGTGCCTTACCTGTGATCCTAGAGACCCAAATGATGTGAAACATGCTTTGTCGACATTGACCACTTGTATTCTTGAAATCAAAACATGGATGACGCATAATATGCTGCAATTAAATGACACTAAAACTGAATTCTTTGTTGCCGTCACTCCAAGATTATCACATACGTTGCAGGACATCTCTCTCAAGATTGGTAATATTGTCATCAGGCCATCCACCTCCGTCAGAAATCTTGGTGTGGAATTTAACCAAAATATGAACATGTCCACCCATGTGACTTCGATTTGTCGTTCACTAAACTTCCATATCCGCAATTTATCTCAAATTAGATTGTTATACCACGGCAATAGATTGTGAATTTGTATTGGTCGAGAAGCGTTCACGTGACATGCCACAAAAACGCATGTATCCGAGTGTGCCGATGTACGAGCATGGTATGAGTGATGTACGCTGAGTACGCGTGGTACATGAGTTCATGTACCCCACGGGGTACATGAACTTTCTTTTTCCAGGCCGCGGAATTTTTTTTTACACGCTAGCGCATAGCCTGGCCGGCCATTTCTGTGATAAATACCATGGAAGCGACTGATATTACAGTCTAGCAACCTTTGACATGGCGCTGTGTTATATTAGCTGGTACTACGTAAATTGATGTATGTTCCTGTGCGATGTAAACAGGGAACAGTGAAGTTAGCACTTTCGGCAACGACTGACGACCGCCATTGTTGTTTACACCGGCTTTCGTTTATGCTGTTCGTCTGCTTTTTTTCTGTTCCAATTTTGCCTTATTTTCTCCGTAAGAATCTATTACCGTGGTATAACAAAACAATTGTTGCCTGCTGTGACATGGTCCATGGCGTTTTGTACACCCTCGGGGGCAAATGGCACCCGAGGCGAAGCCGAGGGTGCCATTTGCCCCCTCGGGTGTACAAAACGCCATGGACCATGTCACAACAGGCAACAATTGTATAATGTTTATTGACCAGACTACTTGCCATCACGCCGTTCGTGCTCTTGTTACATCGCGTTTGGATTATGCTAACTCTCTCCTTCATGGTATAAATGTTTCTGATATCAAACGTCTTCAGCGTCTCCAAAATCGTGCAGCCAAACTTGTTTTCCAGGCTAAAAAGTATGATCTTGCGTCGCCATTTCTCAAACAACTCCATTGGTTGCCTGTCCACTCGCGTATTGTGTTTAAAATTTTAACTATTGTATACAAATGTTTCACCAATCAGGCACCAACGTATCTTTCAGACCTCATCATTCCCTATCAATCGAAGAAATCCGGACTTCGCTCAGGCGATGATGATAGACTAGTTACGGTACCTAAAACCAACACTCTGTCTGGTGACAAGGGTTTTTACGCTGCTGGTCCTAAGCTATGGAATAACTTGCCTCATTGATCAGCGCATCCGTCACGCCACATCATTAACAAAGTTCAAGAAAGATCTTAAGACTTTTCTATTTTAATTGGTTTAGTTTTTGTTAAGCGCTCTGATACCAGTTTCTTCTGTGTTTGAGCGCTATATAAATGCTCACATTATTGTTAAACAATCTAGGATTCAACTCCCAGTTTCTATAAGTATTACCAAAAGCTCTATTACTTGAAAATCTGCCTCTCTGAAGCTATCGGTTTTTTTATACGATTTATTGGATGAAATTAAATTCTTTCGTAAAAATCGACCTAGTTTACCAGTTGGCGTAAATTGTAACTCTTGGTCGTCTACAATTTGTTTGAGCTCATCGAGTTTCTTGCGATTCAAGTGTATATATATTTATTCTCCTCTACTCTAATGGCGTCGATATAGTCTCGACGTAGGCTCCGCTCTGGGATCGTGATATTATTCCACTCCACATATTTTTGCAAGGTTGATTTAGACCAACGTCCGTATCCTATTGGTGTTGGTTTCTTCATCATGCTTCATAATATAAGTATTATAATAATTGTTTTATCTCACTTTTATTGAGAGTAAACTATATTAAATATTATAATAATTTTGTTATCTCACTTTTATTGAGAGTAAACTATATTAAATATTATAATAATCTTTTTATCTCACTTTTATTGAGAGTAATAATTAAAAGTATTATAATAATGTTTTTTCTCACTTTTATTGAGAGTAATAATAATTTTTTTATCTCACTTTTATTGAGAGTAATAATAATTTTTTTATCTCACTTTTATTGAGAGTAATAATAATTGTTTATCTCACTTTTATTGAGTGAGATCCAGGTTCTCTTCAATATATATAAAAATGAAAAAAATAAATCTCATTTTTATTGGAGGTAAAAATTGAATTTTTAAACTTTTTTAATTGTATAAATATTTTCGTCCTGGTTCTCTTCAATATATATATAAAAAAATAAAAAATTAATCTTATTTTTATTGGAGGTAAGACCTAACATTTAAAAAAATTGAAACAATAATTTATAATTATATATAAATACGACGCAGTATAAATATTATTTGTTTCGAAAGATGCAAAAAAAACTAAAATTAGTTTGTTTAAATATTCATAAAGATGATATTACAAAACCTATAATCTCTCCTAGATGTTACGATAAAATCTTAAACTTGAACTCGAAAAAGATATTTCTCGAGTTTAATCAAAATTTTACTTTAAGCGATATGAAAAATCTTTACGATTTTTTACTAAAAAGAGGATTATTAGAATCTGAAATAATTGAAGATTATTATGAATGTATAAATTTTTATGGAATGGAACAATAGATTAAAAAGCGAAGATGTAGGTTTTTAATTTTTTTTAATTGTATAATAAAGGGCACTCTTTTTTGAGTGCCCTTTTAAAGAAAACTGAGCGAATTTTAGAAAGTGGTCCAAAAACGGCATTTCCCTACTACTGTTTTTGATGCCAAATATAGGACTCCTCAAAAGTACTCTTTTTACATAATTTGCAAGATTTGTAGGCCTATACTTGTAATTATATGAACAGACATTTTACAACTGGGCCCAATTTCATAGCGCTGCTTATCAGTTAGCGGAAAAGTTGTGCTAACTTTAGCAGAAAAATTTGCTAACCTTAAGCGCTTGTAGCGACCTAAATCGTTTGTACATAAATACTGTTTTGTATTTTGTTGCATTGGGCACGCCATAGTGCATACATGCCCAGTAAATTGTTGTTATTGTTGGTGACCTTTGAACTGACTGAGCGAGTTTAGATATACCCAGCACGATATGTGGCAGCACTTTTGACCACCTGTAATTTGTAGGACTCTACACATCCTACAATCCTACACCATTATAAACAGTACACAAAAATCCTACAGAGATTCTACATGGGTAAGAAAATCCTACAGCCATTGAAATGTACAGAAAACCAAAAAGATGATTTCTGAGGAGAGTGGATATATCCTACAATCCTACACCATTATACACAGTACAACAAATCCTACAGAGATTCTACATGGGTAAGAAATCCTACAGCCATTGAAATGTACAGAAAACCAAAAAGATGATTTCTGAGGAGAGTGGAGATCCTACAATCCTACACCATTATACACAGTACAAAAAATCCTACATGGGTAAAAAAATCCTACAGCCATTGAAATGTACAGAAAACCAAAAAGATGATTTCTGAGGAGAGTGGAGATCCTACAATCCTACACCATTATACACAGTACAAAAAATCCTACAGAGATTCTACATGGGTAAGAAATCCTACAGCCATTGAAATGTACAGAAAACCTAAAAGATGATTTCTGAGGAGAGTGGAGATCCTACAATCCTACACCATTATACACAGTACAAAAAATCCTACATGGGTAAGAAAATCCTACAGCCATTGAAATGTACAGAAAACCAAAAAGATGATTTCTGAGGAGAGTGGAGATCCTACAATCCTACACCATTATACACAGTACGAAAAATCCTACAGAGATTCTACATGGGTAAGAAATCCTACAGCCATTGAAATGTACAGAAAACCAAAAAGATGATTTCTGAGGAGAGTGGAGATCCTACAATCCTACACCATTATACACAGTACAAAAAATCCTACATGGGTAAAAAAATCCTACAGCCATTGAAATGTACAGAAAACCAAAAAGATGATTTCTGAGGGGAGTGGAGATCCTACAATCCTACACCATTATACACAGTACAAAAAATCCTACAGAGATTCTACATGGGTAAGAAATCCTACAGCCATTGAAATGTACAGAAAACCAAAAAGATGATTTCTGAGGAGAGTGGAGATCCTACAATCCTACACCATTATACACAGTACAAAAAATCCTACATGGGTAAGAAAATCCTACAGCCACTGAAATGTACAGAAAACCAAAAAGATGATTTCTGAGGAGAGTGGAGATCCTACAATCCTACACCATTATACACAGTACAAAAAATCCTACAGAGATTCTACATGGGTAAGAAAATCCTACAGCCATTGAAATGTACAGAAAACCAAAAAGATGATTTCTGAGGAAAGTGGAGACCCTACAATCCTACACCATTATACACAGTACAAAAAATCCTACAGAGATTCTACATGGGTAAGAAAATCCTACAGCCATTGAAATGTACAGAAAACCAAAAAGATGATTTCTGAGGAGAGTGGAGATCCTACAATCCTACACCATTATACACAGTACAAAAAATCCTACATGGGTAAGAAAATCCTACAGCCATTGAAATGTACAGAAAACCAAAAAGATGATTTCTGAGGAGAGTGGAGATCCTACAATCCTACACCATTATACACAGTACAAAAAATCCTACATGGGTAAGAAAATCCTACAGCCATTGAAATGTACAGAAAACCAAAAAGATGATTTCTGAGGAAAGTGGAGACCCTACAATCCTACACCATTATACACAGTACAAAAAATCCTACAGAGATTCTACATGGGTAAGAAAATCCTACAGCCATTGAAATGTACAGAAAACCAAAAAGATGATTTCTGAGGAGAGTGGAGATCCTACAATCCTACACCATTATACACAGTACAAAAAATCCTACAGATTTTCTACATGGGTAAGAAAATCCTACAGCCATTGAAATGTACAGAAAACCAAAAAGATGATTTCTGAGGAGAGTGGAGATCCTACAATCCTACACCATTATACACAGTACAAAAAATCCTACATGGGTAAGAAAATCCTACAGCCACTGAAATGTACAGAAAACCAAAAAAGATGATTTCTGAGGAGAGTGGAGATCCTACAATCCTACACCATTATACACAGTACAAAAAATCCTACAGAGATTCTACATGGGTAAGAAAATCCTACAGCCATTGAAATGTACAGAAAACCAAAAAGATGATTTCTGAGGAAAGTGGAGACCCTACAATCCTACACCATTATACACAGTACAAAAAATCCTACAGAGATTCTACATGGGTAAGAAAATCCTACAGCCATTGAAATGTACAGAAAACCAAAAAGATGATTTCTGAGGAGAGTGGAAATCCTACAATCCTACACCATTATACACAGTACAAAAAATCCTACAGATTTTCTACATGGGTAAGAAAATCCTACAGCCATTGAAATGTACAGAAAACCAAAAAGATGATTTCTGAGGAGAGTGGAGATCCTACAATCCTACACCATTATACACAGTACAAAAAATCCTACATGGGTAAGAAAATCCTACAGCCACTGAAATGTACAGAAAACCAAAAAGATGATTTCTGAGGAGAGTGGAGATCCTACAATCCTACACCATTATACACAGTACAAAAAATCCTACAGAGATTCTACATGGGTAAGAAAATCCTACAGCCATTGAAATGTACAGAAAACCAAAAAGATGATTTCTGAGGAGAGTGGAGATCCTACAATCCTACACCATTATACACATTATACTACAGAGATTTTATACAGTTTCATAAAATTTGTGTTTACACCTGTGACGAATAATAAATATAAACATCATTTATAATTTCCTTCCATTATTTACCACACTTCTTCTCCCGTCACGATCATGACAGTTGAAGATTAGATTTCCTGACCATAATTCTTCAATGGTTAACAACGGAGAGAAATTTCATTCCGTTAAATTGTCATCAACAGATTACAAATTAATGCCACCACAAGCCCTCACCTTGATCGGGTACTTCTTACCCGGAGAGGCTTATTGGATGGCGCATTGTTTGAACAAGAGAAATAAATTATTGGAATAGCAAGTACGTACGATGTCTTCGTTTGGTGGAGGGAGGATTTGCGTTTTACCAATTCTTAGGAGTTTTACCGACGGTGTAACTTAGTGTGTCCTTTATGATTTATAGTTGATACTTAACCCAGTTTTATTTGGTCCTTTTAAATACCCTTAGTATTTCTTACTTAGTATTGCTTTTAGTCCAGTTTTCTATGCCGTGATCTATATGAATTTTAAAAAAATAATTGCGAGGCTCTCTACCTCTTACCATTTGCCATTTCTACGTTTAGCGGTGCTACGTTAACTTTTTGATGTTTTTCTCGATTTGTAACCTGATAAAGGCCGAATGGTCGAAAAGTTAATGTTTTAAAAATAAACTTAGCCGTGTTTTAAACCAGAACATCTTGCCCTCTTTCCTTGTATCTTTTTATTCTGCCTATTATATATATTAAATAAATATTTGTTTATTTATTTACTTTTCTTTATTTCTTTCATGTTCATGAAAGCCTGCTAAGCCTAGTTGGCTGCTAAAATAGCCTCTAGTTGACAGCTAAGCCAATTCGGAAGCTAAATCAAATGATATTCATAAAACTTTGCTAAGCTAGTTGGTTGTAAGCTGCTAACGTTATAGGGTTGATCTGGGGTGTCTCCAAGTCACTAGTTGGCAACTAAATAATTTGTTACGGGGTATTTCACATTGAATAACATGGTTCTGGGATTCGGATTTGTGTATTGAGAGCCTATTTTTTTAGGTCTCCCAATGCTCTATTGAATCTAGCCCTATGCTGGGTGAGGATAACTCCCCTAGCATCTTTCTTCATGCGATTGGTGTTGACATCTTTGTGCTTATACTCCCAAGAACGTCTTTCAATTTATCAAACTTTTCCGCTATAGGCCTAAAGAAGTTGTTTTTCATCACTATATATAATTGGCTTTACGTTTCTTTCCTTTGCCATGGGCCCTTACTGATGCCTCATGTATCAGATTTACTGTTGTTCCTAAAAGTCATTTTACCCATCCAAAACAACACCATCCTATTGACAGTCATGCAAATTCACATTTTCCGGTTTTGGGGTTTGACCACTGATCTCTACAAACTGGATAGGTCGATCGTACATTGATAGGATAGCGAGCCGTGAAGTCACCGGCGGCCATGTTGGGATATTCAATACAACGCAGTGATCGCACGTGCGCGCACTGAAATTTTCTAATTTATTCTATAAAATTGGCACTTTTTAGTGTCTGGCTATAAAATTAAACCCAAAAATTTAAGAATTTCCTTGATCAAAAAAACCTCGTTTTTCCTTTTCCTATGGTTTGTGCATAAGGTTATGATGTTGGAAATGTTAAAACAAAATTTTGGTCTCGTACCTTTTTCCGAAAATAGAGCTTTTTAATATTCAAACTTGGCGTAAACATCTCATTATTGGGTGTTATTATGTTTAACTTAATTTTCCTAATCAAACTGGATCGTTTTTGCGACGTTAACTTCGTTTCCTGTGATATTAAATGAGTTTTCTCGGTCGTGCGCTATACAAACGTGTGTACGCCTGCAATGTTTTGAATATCCCAATATGGCCGCCAATGACTTCACCTGCAGAGCCGCTCGACCTATCCAGTTTGTAGAGATCAGTGTGTTTGACGAACTGCCAAATGTCTCAGCTAACTGCGTGCTTAAAATATCTAGCTGCCAACTATAGCGGGCAACATTCTTAGCAAAGTTTTATGAATACCAAATTTGTTGGTAACCACGGAGCAGCAAACTACGGATTTAGCAAGCTGCTAAGGCCTAGTTGGCTGCTAGCAGACTTTTGTGAATATCAGCCTTGCCAACTACATGTCGCTGGCAAATACATTCTTAACAAGGTTTTACGCATACAAAATTTGTTGGTAGCCACGGAGTAGACAACTCTCTAAATTCCAAAGAGTGAAACTATAGGGACTAGACGTTTTAGAGAGGATCTCACCCTAAATTTAGATTGAAACACACTTACAAATTGTACCATTTCAGTGGAATTTGATTAGATTTCAGTGGAATTTGATTAGATTTCAATATTTTTCGAGTGAATTAATTTCCCTCTAAAACGTCTGGTCCCTAGTTCCAGACTGTGGGAGTGAATTTTCACTCGAATGGAGTGAATGTTCACTCTTTGGAAATAAAAGAGTACGGATTTACAGGCTGGGGCCTAGTTGGCTGCTAAGTTAGCAGGCTTTTATGAATCAAAGAAAATCAAAGAAAATAAACATCAAAAGGAAAAACGTACAATGTACAGATTATACCTAAAATACACATTTTTGCCCACAAAATGCGGACAGGACTTGCAGGATCTATGGGGGAGGAGGAGGGGGAGGAGGAGGGGGAGGAGGAGGGGAGGGCAAAATGAAAACCCCAAAAAGATTTCACCCAAGTAATTACTTAACGTGTAAAAACCACCCAAAACGGGGGGGGGGGGGGGGGGGGGGGGGTGGGGGGGGGGACAAAAGACAAGTTAAAAAGGCCAATTTAAGATTCTTCTCCTCGTTCAGGAATTACAAGGCAATATTCTGAGTAAGCTTAATGAGACTCGGTACGTACTAATTCTATTCATTTCCAAACACAAAAGGCGTTTCTAGTTCTGTCCAAAGTGAGTGATGATATCATCATGGTCAGAAACATTGTCAACTAGAAATGGATTTGTGGACGAACACAATTTGCTTTGTGTGAGTATAGGCCTACGGTTTGGTTTGGTAATGACTTCAAAAGTGCGCCGAACTCTACAAAATGCTCAGACCCGATCATAGAAAAAAGTGTCACCAGTATTGGACTGTGCTTCAAAATTCACTGTGCGTCTAGCTCCTTGTACAAAAGGTGACGAAATGTATATATGTCATAAACAAAAGGTTAAAATTATCAGGGGGTCAAACAAAATGTGTGTTTCTTATGTAGATTTTTTTAACATATCTTCTTCTATTCGTTTAATTTGTTTTTCATTCCAAATAGCTCTATAGGGGTGTATAACGCAGAATTAGTGTGAAAATGAATTCTCATCAGAATACCTTTACATAATATATTCACAGAAAGCACATACTAGAGAAACGATTAGGAATGTAAACATATAAAAAATGTTGGCCAATTAAATTGATGAAATTGATTGGTTGACCAGCCTCTTGCTGTTGGCTTTTACGAAAGTGAATGATCTTTGCGACCTCATGAATTTAAATGATCTTATTTGGCCAGGGACTACCATAACTGCTGAAATTGAATTATTCCTTTTGACTGTTGAATGCTGATGCAACGGAGAATTCATTTTAAACAAAATTGAATTAACCGGGTATTAAATTGAATTCATTCTTGTTAAAATTGGTCGGGAAAACCAATAATTTTTTTTGGGGGGGAGGCGTATTTTATAGTAACTATCGTTTAACTTACCTGTCTGAAGTTTTACAATCATGGGTGCCGAGAAAAGCACGGAAAATAACGTTTGTTTTCAACCGGCGTCCGGCAGTTATTCTTATTATTCCCGGCAGTTATTTTTGTTTTTTCGCGATCGCCGTACTGCGATCGCGAATTTTTGTTTATACAATTTCATTTTTCGGAATAATTACAGGATAACTATAGCGCAATCATTTTGCTGGATGCCTAGAATCATTATTTACTTTCAAATAAGTAAAATATTTCTTAATAATTCGCTAGTAAATATTTTCGATATCTGCAAATGGTGTAACACGCGCCTTGAAAAAGCTCATTTGAATGCTGTATTGTTGAACTTGTTAAATTTGATAGTAATTTTGTCAAATATAATAAGCACAACAGCACATTTACTTATCTTAATTTAATATTTGGAATAATCTGCCCGAACAATTGCGAACATTGGACTCCTTAAGCCCATTAATTTAATCGGGGGATTATGCCAATTGCGCTGATCTATACGGAGTTATAACTTGGTTGCCACTATAATGTGGAGCCGGATGGGCATTTCTTCTTATCTTTTTCTCCTCGAAATGTATTTTTTTGGGTTTTCGCCATTCCGTAAATCAGAATTGGCCTTAAACAGGACTTTTAACTTTTTTTTTAAGTTAATGTACAGACATGTATCAATGTTTTGTATTCCTGTAAATATCCTTGTACGTCTGTGAATTTTATGTTTGTATTTGTGTGTAAATGTTGCTGTATTTATATGTACATGTACTGTTATTTTATTTAATGATGTATGCAGAGCCCCAATGAAAACCAGTTTTTAAACTGTTTGGGCACACCCTGGGTAAAGAAATGTAATAAATAAATATATGAATAAATCTGCTTTGGGAGGTTGAACCCAGCCCACATCGGAATATCTTCGGCCCGTTAGTACATGCTGCATCATCCATAAATCATGAGGTCCAACTTATGCCCGTACTTGTCAACTTCTGGCAGATTCCAGATATCTACACTAAGTCTTGTGTATACCGACATTTTGGAAACTTTCCTATACGGTTCAAGTGGTACTGCGTCCACTTCTCTTTTTAGATTTGCAATACACAGTGGTCAGTGGTTGTACAGAAAAGGCCTTTAGGAACGGCACCATTTGGAATTTTCTTAATTGACACATTTTGCTCTATCACAGTGTAAAGTACATATAGACACATGTTTTATCCTTGCACTGGTAATTATGATTAAACGTGTAATTAACACTACTTAAAGATCTTCCCAATCAGACTTTGCACTAAATATCATGTTCTTAAGCTTGTGATCAGTGACTGGTTTATAAACCGGTTATAAACTGTTGATAAACACATAAATGCAAGTTGCACTCAACGTTATGGTTAATGGTGTTTATTTATTTATAATGTCCTTTGACCCTTTCTTAATTAGGGATGGCACCACTTGAAACTTTCTTAAGTGGCAGATTTGGCAAGGTGTCAGCTACACATTGACAGGGATGTAGTCGAGTCCATCACAAGTCCCTGCAAGTCCCTGTAAGTCCCTGCAAGTCCATCACAAGTCATTCAGTTCCAATTCAAATCACAAGCTATTCAAATGCGCTTTGACAAAAGCATTCCTTTGTCATTGTTCATCTAGTTACTTGTGACTGCCTTTATGAAAGGACTTATGACTGGCTTCACGAAAGGACTTGTGAAAGGACTTGCAGGGACTCGACTACAACCCTGCACATTGACACTTGTTTTATCCTTGCATTCGTATTTATGAATAAACGTGTAATGAGCACTAAACGAAGACATTCTTAAATTGACTTAGCACCAATCATATTCAGTACACGATAAACTTTCTCTCCATGAAGAAATTAGGTTTGCACTCAAGTTTATCATTAAATCGAATGTTGGGGGTCTGTCGGGGGCTCCCCCCTCCCAACGCACCACTCGCCTATTAACTTAAGAAAAAACATATTCCACGCCTCAAAACTTTTGCATTTGAAATGATGATTAAACCTGGCTAGGTTGGGCCCCTGGACTAAATAGTTTAGCATGCACAGTGCAAAAATAAATCGCGAACAGCGACCTCACGCGGCCACTATGGACATCATCTGATGGCCCCAGTTGATTGCTGTTCGCGATTTATTTTTGCATTGTTCATGCTAATAAACTATTAAACTTCATACAGCGCGCGAGTGAATTTCAGACAAATAAACGCCTTTGCTATACATCTACATGTACATACATGTAGTGATGCTCGGCCGCCCTTGGGCCGGGCGCGGGCGCTAGGGTAACCGCGCTGAAACGGCTTAGCACTGGCAAGGAGAAAATTCGTCCCGCCCTGGTGGCAAGGGTGAAAAAGACCCACACAAAATTATTGTTTGTCATTTTATTCTTGTCGGCACTACACATTCTTCTGTACTCACTAATTTTTTCGATATGGGACATAACATTGCAAAGTGACATTAAAATAAATAGAATCAATTGAGAATTGACAAATACATTTTCACAATTTGTGGCCCTATACCGACTTTTTTGGTTGTTGTGCCCCACCCTACAGTTTTATTTGACGCTGGATCTGTAACCTTACTGGGAATACTAAATTGTTTGTGATTAAAGTCAATGTTGCAATAACATTTGAAATGACAGAAATGGTGAATTGTATGCACAATTTGCAAATGATAATTACATTTAAATTTGTGTAAATGCCCATTTTTAGTACAATATTTTCTTAAAAAGAGGGATATTCTTACTCCATAATGGATGTTTCAGTATGTAGTTCCATTAAGTTTCAACTAGGTTACACTTTTCAATTACATGTAGAAAGAGCCTTGAAAATAGTTGCCATGTGGAACAGGAAAAATGCAAGTTAACTGAATGAAAAGAATGAAAAGAATGAAAAGTGTCTAAAAAAAATGCTTCCCGACTTGTCCTAAATATTGTCAGTTAGTACACAAAAACCAGTTCGAGAATAATTTCCTCAACTTTTCCATTAAAATTAGGAATTACATGTATATCATTCTCAAAATCACTGAAGTGAGCACATTAATGTTACAATTTTCACAACCCATGCAATTTTTTGCAGATACTGCACATGGCCGGTAGGACATGCTTCTAAAGCCCCAGTCCCACTGAAGCCGGATATGCTACGGTTCGCCCCGGTTCGCCCCGGATGAAACGGACGTTTGATCCGGGGTGGTCCGGGAAGGCAATCGAAAAAAAAGTGGCATGTTCCCCAGTTCTACTACGGTTCTACTACGGTTTCGCACAGATGGGCCCGGATCATTCCGGATGGTCACGGATTCACTACGGTTCCGCCACGGTTCATCCCGGATGTGCCACGGTTCACCCCGGTGAACCGTGGCACATCCGTGGTGAAACCGTAGTGAATCTGTGGTGATCCATATTGTATCCGGGGTCATCCGTAGTGGAACCGTAGTGGAACCGTGTGTGAACCAAATCCCGTTTCATCCCGGATAAACACGGTTACACTACGGTTACGATACGGTTTACCCGGATACACTATGGATCATCACGGTTTCACTACGGTTTCACTACGGTTTCACTACGGTTTCACTACGGTTTCACTACGGTTTCACTACGGTTTCACTACGGTTTCACTACGGTTTCACTACGGTTTCACTACGGTTTCACTACGGTTTCACTACGGTTTCACTACGGTTTCACTACGGTTTCACTACGGTTTCACTACGGTTTCACTACGGTTTCACTACGGTTTCACTACGGTTTCACTACGGTTTCACTACGGTTTCACTACGGTTCTCCGCCGCCCCCTCTTCCTTCCCGGATGGCCCCGGATCACACCGGATGCTAGATGTTGAACCGGGGTGACGCTCGACTTCCCGGACGTACTACGGATGTCCCCGGATGGTCCCGGATGGTCCCGGATTGGCTACGGTTTATCACGGTTTGACTACAGTTCCACTCCCGGATAACCCCGGATATGAACCGTAGTGCATCCGGGGTGATCCGTAGCGTATCCGGCTTTCGGTGGGACTGGGGCTTAACGTTGGGGCTTAGATGGTAGGCTGGCACTGGATCTGAGTAAACACAAGTCTTCTTTGTAGGTCTGTCATCATCACTGCTCGTCTCCTGATTAGCATCTGCATATAGGTTGAATATGGAGAGAAACAAGAAGGGAAAAATACAATCAATGATGGATTTTAGCGAAATGACTCAATACAAAAAAACAAATATAAAATAAAAACAAGGTCAATATAACCCCACTTTGCGCTTCATTCATGCAGTTTGGCAATGGTGATGTAGCCGGACCGAAACATAGAAGCCGAGGTTTACAAAAAGGCTTTTGGGTTACAAAATGACAGTTACCATTGCCCACTGCACGGTGCATTTCGTCCAAGTAAGAACAGATGCCAACATTTCTCACAATTTTGGAGGCGAGATTTAAGCATAAATGCAAATAGTAAAAAAGCTGAGCGATTTCACTACAGAACACATCCATTATAATTACAACTCTACAGTTCCTCGGACAAATTACGCACGGCAAAGCAAGCAGTTTACATGTAACTATTGACCAAAGCGTGTCCAAATGTGTGGGCCCCGTAAAAGCACGGCTTACCAGGGCACACTATTGAGGAGAAGGTCAATTGTTAAGAGAATAAGGACTGTGCACTGTGGTCTTATCATATTACTTATTAGAGTGTCAAAATCTTTTTAGGAGCCACACAAAAGAAACGAGGTGTTTTGAACTTCATAATCGCCCCGACAAAGTCAAAAGTCTCAAGTAGCGGCAGGATCATGAATTCTTAAAGGAAGAAAATAAAATCATAGAGAGGGTCTAGGCCCTAAACGTTTATCATATGTAAACATGCAACATTTACCGGTTTCGGAGATTTCCCTTTGTCGTTTCTCTTGGACAGCTGTGACTTTCTCGATCTTATTCATATCCCTGAACCAAGCGTAGCAAGATAGACGATATCCAGCATTGTTTGGTGGTCCGTCTGCCGATGTTAAACCATCCGCTTTCTGCCACTGCACTGGTCGGAGTCTAGACCTTTGAACGTTGGCCAAAATTTATCTCTTTATATTCGATTGTTGTTTTCCCTTCAAAATCTTCCATTTGTCTGCAAACTCGAGGAAGCGAGACCACTCAGACCAGCTTTGTATGGAAAATGGTGAAACACTGCTTTTGGCTTCTGCATCACAGTGCAACATGCATGTAAACAGAGGTGAGTCTTTGAGATCGGCGCGGTCTTCCGTCTTCAGAAGCCGCCATGTCATTTGTACAACGGGTCAGAAACTGTGCGTAATGAGAGCGCTGATTGGATGTCGATGGAGACTCATAACACAGTATTTCCGATTTGTCACAATTTAGGTTTAGTCGCAAGCAAGTGCCGTTTTGTTAAACGAAATTGTGTTTCAGTTTTGGCTTTATTCATGATGCAGTTTGGCAGTTACGCTAGACATACACGGAACGAAGCCTAGCCCTAGGTTCAAGTAACAGCCAAATGAACATTCATTTTTGTATTTAGCAACAACTTCAATGAACTTCTATGTTTTCATTGCTTACCAAAAATAACATCACGAATGAACACAATAATCGGAATCGTCCCAGGCGATTCCCATTCCCATTCAAGCCCACAATGACAGTACAGGCACCTATAGTTATCGCTCTTTTAACATTTGGGCATTATCTTCTGCTAGTAGAGGCCGAGCGAGACGAATATTGACAAATGATTATCTCTTTAAATTTAATGTGGTTCAAAATGTCGCCAAAATCCACACAATTTCTTAACAATAACAGTTATTATTATTACAATTACATGTACCTAAAAAATGGTACGCCGCTGAGTCGCTGACATGGGAGGCCGAGAGTTTATCAGCTATTTGCATTAATTGCGTCATTTACAAATTTCATACCATATCTGCTCACCAAGACTGCAACTTGAACTATGTGATTATCAAGCTTATTTAATATAAGGTTGACAATTTTTGAATTCCGTCTCGAGTAATTATATGAACCGTAGTTTCGAGAAAGCCTCTTAATCTTATATCTCTTCGACTTCGTCCGTAGATGAGATCATCAGCATTACGGAATTTCGACATTCTATCACTATGTCCAGCACGTTGCGTGGGCTATTTTTCAAATGCTACCATTTTTTAGCTAAATAGTAAAACAAGTTTGACACAAAGTCAGAAACGGCCAAAAAAATCGTGTCGTGAACAAGCGGCAAGCTCTTCCACCCCATTCCAAATTATACACGGAACAACAATGGCCGTTTACATGTACTTGTATGTGTAATTGTGTATATGTACGTGCCTTTAACGGGTACACGTCCAAGTAGATGCTGCGCCTATTCACTGATCACTGGTACACGTTGCAGTATATGCGGGAAACCATTTTGTAGGACTGTAGGATCCTACAGATTATATATAGAGATAATCGCTGCCACAATGATGCACCATATGAGTTTAGACCACGTTTTCTCCACACGCACTTATTATAGTCTTGCTTTTCGCGTTGTGATGAAGGTTGTTTCACGTTCCAGTTGCGCATGCTCAGTAGAGCGCCCTCTGTAGGCCTACTACATGTAGGAGAGGGGAACACCCATATAAACACGCTATCATCCGGGTAAGTTGCGTACCCCTTTTTGCGCTGAATCCAAGATGGCCGCGGAACGTGAAACAACCTTATTATATTGTATCGACTCAGCGTTTTGACAGCTTTATTGCATCAGTTTTTATTCATCAGTTTTACTCGTATATATATTGTCTTCGTCTACCGTCAAACTGTTTGTCCTTTGTAAACGTTTGTGAACGTTTGTGAACACCCTCTACGCGGGAATATTCACCGTATTTTCGGCAATAGGTATTTTGCGGAACTTGCAGAACGTGCTGAACTCTGCGGAACTCTGCAGAACAACAACCAATACTCCGAATTACACCGATTAAAGTCACAATATCGACTTTAAAGACCGAAAAACGTTCAAACCTCACTAGTAACTGCCAAATATTCAACTTTTTTCGCTTGAAATAAATAATTGTTGCAGAACGATGCGGCTGGTCGTCCCAATCTATATTACGTGCAGAACACATACTGTAAAGGGATATCCTTTTACAAATCAAGTGCTCAGCCGTGCCATATGTGAATACGGTTTTGGAGCGGATTTGGTCCGTGCGTATATTGGGGTGTACGGCTGAATGTGACAGTATAGTCAGTTCGCATTAGAATGGTCCTATTCGCGCTGTGGGGAAGGGGCATGTTTACGGCTGCTGCAGAACTAACCTTTAACATAATCGGAATATCCTAATTTTAACAGGGACAAGTGTATTATATCCTCAATAACTCCTCTGATTATTTTAACGGCCAAATTCAGCCGACAAGGCATATGTAAATATCAGAGTTCCGCGTTTTACCAGGGCAATTTTTTTCAGCTCGATTTGATGCGTGCGTTGGGCCGGGTGTAGGGCCGTGTACAACACATTCGAATGGGTCCAACGCTGTGGGGAAGGGGCATGTTTACGGCTGCAGAACTAACCTTTAACATAATCGGAATATCCTAATTTTAACAGGGACAAGTGTCTTATATCCTCAATAACTCCTCTGATTATTTTTACGGCAAAATTCCGCCGACAAGGCATGTAAATATCAGAGTTCCGCGTTTTACCAGGGCATTTTTCAGCTCGATTTGATCCGTGCGTTATAATGTATAGGGCCATGTACAACACATTCGCATGGGTCCAACGCTGTAGGGAGGGGGCATGTTTACGGCTGCAGAACCAACCTTTAACATGATCGCAATATCTTAATTTTAACAGGGACAGATGTCTTATATCCTCAATAACTCCTCTAATTATTTTAACGGCCAAATTCAGCCGACAAGGCATGTAAATATCAGAGTTCCGCGTTTTACCAGGGCAATTTTTTTCAGCTCGATTTGATGCGTGCGTTGGGCCGGGTGTAGGGCCGTGTACAACACATTCGAATGGGTCCAACGCTGTGGGGAGGGGGCATGTTTACGGCTGCAGAACCAACCTTTAACATGATCGCAATATCTTAATTTTAACAGGGACAAGTGTCTTATATCCTCAATAACTCCTCTGATTATTTTAACGGCCAAATTCAGCCGACAAGGCATGTAAATATCAGAGTTCCGCGTTTTACCAGGGCATTTTTTTTCAGCTCGATTTGATGCGTGCGTTGGGCCGGGTGTAGGGCCGTGTACAACACATTCGAATGGGTCCAACGCTGTGGGGAAGGGGCATGTTTACGGCTGCAGAACTAACCTTTAACATGATCGCAATATCTTAATTTTAACAGGGACAAGTGTCTTATATCCTCAATAACTCCTCTGATTATTTTAACGGCAAACTTCAGCCGACAAGGCATGTAAATATCAGAGTTCCGCGTTTTACCAGGGCAATTTTTTCAGCTCGATTTGATCCGTGCGTTATAATGTATAGGGTCATGTACAACACATTAGAATGGTCCAACGCTGTGGGGAGGGGGCATGTTTACGGCTGCAGAACCGACTTTTAAAATAATCGGAATATCCTAATTTTAACAGGTACAAGTGTCTTATATCCTCAATAACTCCTCTAATTATTTTATCTGCCAAATTCAGCCAACAAGGCATTTAAATATCAGAGTTCCGCGTTGTACCAGATCGCCTTTTCAGCTCGATTTGATGCGTGCGTTATAATGTATGGCCGTGTACAACACATTCGAATGGGTCCAACGCTGTGGGGAGGGGGCATGTTTACGGCTGCAGAACCCACCTTTAAAATAATCGCAATATCCTAATTTTAACAGGGGCAAGTGTCTTATATCCTCAACAACTCCTCTGATTATTTTAACGGCAAACTTCAGCCGACAAGGCATGTAAATATCAGAGTTCCGCGTTTTACCAGGGCAATGTTTTCAGCTCGATTTGATCCGTGCGTTATAATGTATAGGGTCATGGCCCTGTCACACTATAGAACGTTTTAGGCCAACGCGTGAGTAGCGCGTTAAAAATAGTTGATACGCTGGCAAACGCTGAACTTCCACAGAAAAAGCCAAGTGGAACCGTGATTTCAGCGTGTCCACAACGCGTTGTTAACGGGTTCAATGCGTTCGCCAGCGCGTGAGAAACGCGTTAGTAACGCGCTCGACGACTGATGAACGACTGCCCAGCGCGTGGGTAGCGCGTTTCAACGCGCGCCAGCGTACTGCAACGACCACATGGTTAGTTGTATAAAAAGCCGACGCGCTACTACACTAATGGCCCTGTCACACCAGAACGTTTTAGGCCAACGTGTTGGAATTTCGGTAACACGCGGGTAAACGTTGACCAACGCTAGGCCAGCGTTCGCAACACGCTAAGCGCGTTACCCACACGCTAGAACACGCTGGAACACGCTGAGGCAAAAATACATTTTTCAACATACCTAAAATTTTCAGCGTTTGCCAGCGTGTGACTGCACACGCTGGCGGCGCGCAGGATGGTCGTTACTCACGCGTCAAACGCGCTAGACAATCGTTACCAACCCACTACTCACACGCTGGCGACCCGCTGTCGTATTTTTACTATACATCAGTGATACGTTCCTCACACGCTGAGCGCGTTCCTCGCACGATACTTACGCGCTGGTATACGCTATGAACCCGTTATCAATATGTATGGACAGTCTGAAATCACGGTTCCACTTGACTTTTTCTGTGAAAGTTCAGCGATTGCCAGCGTATCAACTATTTTTAACGCGCTACTCATGCATTGGACTAAAACGTTCTGGGGTGACAGGGCCACAACCAGCGTGTCGCCAGAGTACGCCAGCGTACACCAGCGTGCGCCAGCGTGTGAGTAGCGAGTTGATAGCGATCGTCTAGCGTGTTCGACGCGTGAGTAACAAACCTCCAACGCTCCTCCAGCGTGTGCAGTCACACGCTGGCAAACGCTGGAAATTGTATGTATGTTGAAAAAAATATGTTTTCCTCAGCTTGTGACAGCATGTCCCAGCGCGTGAGTAACGCGCTCAGCGTGTTGCTAACGCTGGCCAAGCGTTGGTCAGCGTTTGCCAGCGTGTTGCCAAAATTACAACACGTTACTCACGCGTTGGCCTAAAATGGTCTGGTGTGACAGGGCCATCATGTACAACACATTAGAATGGTCCAACGCTGTGGGGAGGGGGCATGTTTACGGCTGCAGAACCGACTTTTAAAATAATCGGAATATCCTAAATTTAACAGGTACAAGTGTCTTATATCCTCAACAACTCCTCTGATTATTTTAACGGCAAACTTCAGCCGACAAGGCATGTAAATATCAGAGTTCCGCGTTTTACCAGGGCAATTTTTTCAGCTCGATTTGATCCGTGCGTATAATGTATAGGGTCATGTACAACACATTAGAATGGTCCAACGCTGTGGGGAGGGGGCATGTTTACGGCTGCAGAACCGACTTTTAAAATAATCGGAATATCCTAATTTTAACAGGTACAAGTGTCTTATATCCTCAATAACTCCTCTAATTATTTTATCTGCCAAATTCAGCCAACAAGGCATTTAAATATCAGAGTTCCGCGTTGTACCAGATCGCCTTTTCAGCTCGATTTGATGCGTGCGTTATAATGTATGGCCGTGTACAACACATTCGAATGGGTCCAACGCTGTGGGGAGGGGGCATGTTTACGGCTGCAGAACCCACCTTTAAAATAATCGCAATATCCTAATTTTAACAGGGGCAAGTGTCTTATATCCTCAACAACTCCTGTGATTATTTTAACGGCAAACTTCAGCCGACAAGGCATGTAAATATCAGAGTTCCGCGTTTTACCAGGGCAATTTTTTCAGCTCGATTTGATCTGTGCGTTATAATGTATAGGGTCATGTACAACACATTAGAATGGTCCAACGCTGTGGGGAGGGGGCATGTTTACGGCTGCAGAACCGACTTTTAAAATAATCGGAATATCCTAATTTTAACAGGTACAAGTGTCTTATATCCTCAACAACTCCTCTGATTATTTTAACGGCAAACTTCAGCCGACAAGGCATGTAAATATCAGAGTTCCGCGTTTTACCAGGGCAATTTTTTCAGCTCGATTTGATCCGTGCGTTATATAATGTATAGGGTCATGTACAACACATTAGAATGGTCCAACGCTGTGGGGAGGGGGCATGTTTACGGCTGCAGAACCGACTTTTAAAATAATCGGAATATCCTAATTTTAACAGGTACAAGTGTCTTATATCCTCAATAACTCCTCTAATTATTTTATCTGCCAAATTCAGCCAACAAGGCATTTAAATATCAGAGTTCCGCGTTGTACCAGATCGCCTTTTCAGCTCGATTTGATGCGTGCGTTATAATGTATGGCCGTGTACAACACATTCGAATGGGTCCAACGCTGTGGGGAGGGGGCATGTTTACGGCTGCAGAACCCACCTTTAAAATAATTGCAATATCCTAATTTTAACAGGGGCAAGTGTCTTATATCCTCAACAACTCCTCTGATTATTTTAACGGCAAACTTCAGCCGACAAGGCATGTAAATATCAGAGTTCCGCGTTTTACCAGGGCATTTTTTTCAGCTCGATTTGATCCGTGCGTTATAATGTATAGGGTCATGTACAACACATTAGAATGGTCCAACGCTGTGGGGAGGGGGCATGTTTACGGCTGCAGAACCGACTTTTAAAATAATCGGAATATCCTACTTTTAACAGGTACAAGTGTCTTATATCCTCAACAACTCCTCTGATTATTTTAACGGCAAACTTCAGCCGACAAGGCATGTAAATATCAGAGTTCCGCGTTTTACCAGGGCATTTTTTTCAGCTCGATTTGATCCGTGCGTTATAATGTATAGGGTCATGTACAACACATTAGAATGGTCCAACGCTGTGGGGAGGGGGCATGTTTACGGCTGCAGAACCGACTTTTAAAATAATCGGAATATCCTACTTTTAACAGGTACAAGTGTCTTATATCCTCAACAACTCCTCTGATTATTTTAACGGCAAACTTCAGCCGACAAGGCATGTAAATATCAGAGTTCCGCGTTTTACCAGGGCAATTTTTTCAGCTCGATTTGATCCGTGCGTTATAATGTATAGGGTCATGTACAACACATTAGAATGGTCCAACGCTGTGGGGAGGGGGCATGTTTACGGCTGCAGAACCGACTTTTAAAATAATCGGAATATCCTAATTTTAACAGGTACAAGTGTCTTATATCCTCAACAACTCCTCTAATTATTTTATCTGCCAAATTCAGCCAACAAGGCATTTAAATATCAGAGTTCCGCGTTTTACCAGGGCAATTTTTCAGCTCGATTTGATGCGTGCGTTATAATGTAGGGCAGTTATTCTTATGGTTTTTTTTCTTTTTTCGCGATCGACGTCCGGAGTTATGTTTGATTTATTAGTTGTATAGCCACTTCCAACCCTTGCCTGATAGTGGAATGACCCATTTACCACGAGGGTGAATAATAGTTAGGGTAATTGGCGCAGGGAACTGCTTCAACATTCCCCTGACTGCTGCCATAGAAGAATAAGCTGCTACTGCCTTTGTCCTTCTGTCAGGTAGGACATTTCATTAATTTGTTGGCATTTTTAGAAATATGACACTGTTTTATACAGTCGTAAAATGTCTTTCGAATGTATTAATAGGGTTTTTGTTAGTCTTTCAAATCAGAAATCAATGATTTGTGTCGATTGAACTTGTCAAGAGTTTAGAGCTTTTGTTTTATTTTATACTGTGTGGAACTTGTCGTGGTCACACATTAGGTTCTTTGGTCACACTGACCAAACTTTGTCGCATTTTTTAATAGAGATTCTTTTTGTCGTTGAATTTCACCTTTACCTGAAGGATATTTTGAATATTTCAGTCCATTCCCTGTAAGTTCAGACTTACAGGATTATGTTTGTATTGGATTTTGTTTTTTTGACTTTTCTAACACATGTATTTTTTAAGAGAAACTTTTGCATTTTTGTGGAATTTCCTCCAAAAAGTTTTCAGTATAGAATGTATGAGTATGTCCAGACCAGGGCAGACCCGTTTGCTTTGAGGTCTGAGTCCAATGTTGAAGGAGAGAATCCATGTTAAATTTTACTTGCCAAGTCCCGGCTGGAGTCTATTGGTACTGAGTCATGTTTTTGTGTGTAATAACATTCAGTCGCTTTTTAATATTGTATCCACAAACGTTGAAATGTATCTCATTCATTCTTCCACGCTCATGAGCCACACATCTCACACAGTAAATACGTATAGATCGCCCTCTCGAAGCGCACCATTGAAACACGTACAGATTTGCTTCGCGCTCGCTCCCCGAATTCAGTGATTTATACAACGTCCGCAAAGCCAGGTACACAGGCACGATCTACACGAATTATTTTGGGGGCGATGTAATTTTCTGCCATTTTCGTTCGAAAACAAAACGATAAAACGCGAGGGGTTCACAGGCAGATTTTTTTAAAAATTCAGTATATCACTGCTACATCCTTTTTTAACGTATCCATGGAAAAAAATGAGTGGGTTCGAAGCACGATTTTTCACAATTTATCGATTATTATTGCCCTTTTTAGGGGAGGTATTTGTTAACGTCGTTTTTATTTTTCGCGTGAGAAAATTGTTCCCCCCTATTTTGAGAATGGACGATACATCAGCGTTTCGCAATCACAGTCTCGAAGGGCACCCCCCCCCCCCCACTCCGCCCCCCTCCGCCCCCCCCCCCCCCCCTCCCCCTCCCCCCTCCCCCCCTCCGCCCCCCCCCCCCCCCCTCCGTCCCCCCCCTCCGCCCCCCCCCCCCCTGATTGTATCCTTGTACTTGTAGTAGTTATGCAAATGCTAAATTCATGTTATATTTTACTGTTGGCCTATATTTCGAAGGCGTATATAGTTTAGTTTGTTTTGTCGTTTATTTGTCATGGTTTAGCTTTAGTTAAATGTATTATTAGATGTAGAATTTTATAGTGATTTCTTTTGATTTTCGAAAAAATATTTCATTTGTTCATTTTATTTTTAAAAGTGCTCTTTTGAAATATTTTACCCGACTGCTGATTCCTTTGTTTTCTCCTTTCAGCCCGCTATCAAAAGGGCATATCAATCCCCCACCACCAATTTCATAATGAAACAATGATGTATAAAACCCCACAATTTTTAGAGGTTTGTATTTTTTTCTGTATTGGTAGATACTAGTTTGTGCAGAGTTCAGCTGGTTCTGCAAGTTCCACTTTCTTTCCCAAAGAGTAATAGTACACACTGTGTACTTTATGATCTGTAAGTATGATGCCTTTCTGCCATTTGGTTCAAATATATGAGACTACCACCCCCCCCCCCCCCCCCCCCCTCCTCTCCCTCCCCTTGGGATATTCCTTGGGATATTCAATGCAGAATTCGTGACGGGTAGCCTTGAGAATGGTACAATTTATTTTATAATGGTGTGAACATATTAATATAAGTTTACTGGACACTACACACCAAATATTTGTACTTTTTGGCAATGTACACATTTTGTTCATCACTTATTTGCCATAGTACATGTCGAAATCCGTCTGTGTACACGTACGAAAAGGTCCATAAAAATTATGGCCGAGAGGTTCGACATGCCGGACGTCGAAACAGATGCAGCCCATCGCACGCGCACCGGTCGACTACCGCACCATCTGGAACAAAGTGCGCCACCAACGTTGAAATGTATCTCATTCATTCTTCTACGCTCTTGAGCCACACATCTCACACAGTAAATACGTATAGATCGCTACCTCGAAGCGCACCATTGAAACCAGCAAGGTTTTACGTAGTCATAACTGTTGCGTGTACATTGTATATTCACAGGTTTATAGTACACTAACACACACCATGTACCCAATAAACTTAACTTAAAGGTACGATACACCCTTTTTAGATCTCACAAACTTTTACAACCGAATTCTGAAGAAATAGTTTACTCATTAGAAAGTAAATAACGATTCTAGGAATCTAGCAAAATGATTGGCTAGATGTCCTGTAATTAATCCTAAATGAACATTCAAGTAATTACCAATGGTATACTACCTTTAAAATATAAGCCGTCCGTTTCCCTTATTAAAGCGTACTACACGCTCTAACTCCGGCATGGTCGAGTGCATCGTCCTTTGGTTTCATTATTATTATTATTATTTTAAATAGCATTTCAATGTTTTCGGTTTGGTTTAGAATTTCTCGCAGTCACTCGGCCAAGGGCCTATTGGATAACTGTGTGTTTTCTGTTTCGCCGTTGTCCGTCGTCCGCGAGGGTTGGTGAGTGTAGTTTATAATATATTAATTCCAACACTTTAATATATAATAAAACATACTAATAATGTATTCTTTATATAGCGTATCACATACAAATCGAAAAACGCTTTAAAAGTTACAACAATTACATAACAAATAAACCTATTTGTTTTAAAGTAGTACTTTTAAAAATAATGCCTTTTAAAAAGGTCTTGACCTGCGATTTAAACAATCCCACTTTGTTAATATGTATTAAATAAGCATGAAGTCTGTTCCACATAGAAGGTGTATATGCAAAAGCACGATAACCATAAGGCAAAAAAAAAGTATCCGGTTTCTGGTATGGAGCTTGCCCCAAAAGTGGTGCGGCGACGCGGTTTTTTGTTCCCTTTTTTTTCTCCAAACAGGTGTGTTTGGGCTACATAACATGTGACCCGGCTATGAGATGCACGAATAAGCAACTTTGTAATACATGTGTAATGAATGGAAAACTGGGGGCATATAAAAAGAGCAAGAAGGTTGGATTCAGTAATGAAAATATACATGGACATGTTGTGGCATCTAATGTTTGTTCACCTCATAGTAATGTTTATTCGATTGCACTCCACATAAAACAAACTTAAAATAAATAATCCTAGCAATAATGGGCAACTTAAGTTAGACCGTACCGCGACTTCGACATCGTGCACATGTGTGTCGCAATGCTGGTATTAGTCCTTACATTGCAGTTATTAATATTGCAGCGGTTACAAGTTCCAGATACACACCTGACCTTCGCTTCCACTCACGTCTGGCTTCTATACACAAAATCACGAAAATACAACGCCGTCTGCAAATGATGCCCGACTATTCTGTGCAAAATAGGCCTATATGGAAGCCCAGACAGGCCACATAAAGCATATACTCGATGGTAACCCCATCTAAATACACGTTCAAATTGTGCAGCCGCAAATTATAGACCAACCAGTGAGTTTGGCGGTTTCGAGTCATCGTCTTGCATTAAAACAAAAAAAATCCTTTTGCCGACGCGCATGGCGACTGCGACGCGCGCGCATACCAGATACCGGAGACTTTTTTTCTTTGGCCTAACTATGCCTTGCTAGGCTTTGGACGAACTTCAGAATAGTCGAGCTTAACCCCATCAACAATTTTAAGGTGAATGTTTGAAACATGATGATAATAAACGGATATTATTCAGTGAGGTACTGTGGCGCTGACTCACCGTGGCGGATAAAAATAATACAAAAGATCTGAAATTAAACACGCACCGTGACCGAAAGCAAATGTAGTTGCTGAAGTATGGGTGTCATATCTGCATGACTGTCCATTTTTATCCTGCTAACTCGTCGCGCACAATCATTGTGAATGTGCTTCAATTTCTTGAACTGATAATCGTATAAACCAACAAATAAACTGTTACAGTAATCCAACCTGCAAGTAACGAATAGTCCGGTGGCTTAGTGAAAAAATCGTGACCCGCCGGATTAAAGCACCAAACTTGGCACACTTGTTCTATATGACCCACTGAACAATTCTAGAGGGGGGTGCCCGGCTTAGGTGACCTAGGTCAAGGTCAGCATGAGGTCAAAGGTCACGTGGCATGTAATTATGTTTGAATGCGGATATTGATGGCAAATCAAGGTTGAGAAGCAATTTTTTAGACACTAACTTGTGTAGAGTTGTTCTATAGGACCAACAGAACCATTGTAGAAGGGATGCCCGGCTTAGGTGACCTAGGTAATGGTCAGCCTGAGGTCAAAGGTCACGTGGCATATAATAATGCTGTTTAAATGCACATTATGATTGCAAATCAAGGTTGACAAGCAATATTTTAGACACTTAATTGTGTAGAGTTGCTCTATAGGGCCAATAGAACCATTGTAGAAGGGGTGTCCGGTTGGGATGACCTTTATCAAGGTCAGGCTGAGGTCAAAGTTCACAAGGCATATAATACTGCATAAATGCAGATCTATGATTGCAAATCAAGGTTGACAATTAAGATAGGCTTTAAATCTTATACTTGTTTTCAAGGACCTAAAGGACTATTCTTGATGGGGTCCCGGTTTGGGTGACCTAGGTCAAGGTCAGGCCGAGGTCAAAGGTCACATGGCATATAAAACTGTATAAATGCAGATATGATTGGTTAAGTGAAAAAAAAGGTTCCACAAACATGGAGATTCTTACAAATTAAGCTACTTAACAATTTAAATCAAAATTTCAAGTGTTTATTTGAATAAATCCAAGATGGCGGCCATATATGTTGTAGAGTTTTTTAGATTGAAATGTTCAAACAGAAAAAGTGATGTTGTTTAAGTGATGGCTTAAAGGCACTGGACAACTTTGATAATTGTCAAAGACCAGAATTCTCACGTTGTTTTTGTGTTTATTGGGAAGCAGCGTAATCATACATGTCAGTCACGGTTTTTTTAATTTTTAGAGCGATTCTCGGTCACCTGGGAAGGACATTAACGTGAAGGACGTGTAATACTGGGTTTTGTGGAATTTTCTTTCTTTTTCTGTGAGGCTATTATAATTCTAATGGAGTGCTTTTGCAAGAAGGTATAGCACAGAGAAACCGGTTTATGCAGGCATACTTCAAGGAATGATCAGTTAATTTTTTTGTCTTTTTTTGGATCAATTCTAGAGTTAGCTGCAGTGAATCAGAACTCATTCTATGTGGGAAGGGGAGGGTGTTTATGGGAGTTGTCACAAGTCAGAACTTGTTCTCATCGTTTTCGTAATTTTTTTGGAGATGCTGAAGCAGTTCTGCTGCGTGAAGTATCATTGGATTTTAGGTGGTGGCTTGGTCTGCAGAGATAAATTTGTATAATTTATGATGTGCTGGTATGCCAGCAGTGTGGTTGCGTAACTATCCCGCCCAGAGCGTAATTCTTAATTTAAGTTTTTTTTCTAGTGATATACGCTTCATGGGAGGTCAGTTCAGGCCACATTTTTTTCTGCGAGATTGCAGTCTGTAGGAATGGGGGGGAGGGGGGGGGGGGGGGGTGTTTCGTGTACAAGTTTCAAAAGAACCCCTCCGTGCTTTTCGTAATTTTTTTGAGACGCGGAAAAGGTTCTGCTGACAAGTATCATATGAATTGTATTTGTGACTGATCTGCCGAGATAAATCTGTAATTGTACGTTAACTATTGGGTATGCTAGAAGGTGGCTGTTTGACTGGTCTCTCCAGAGCGTAATTCTTAACTCTTTTTTCCTTTTTTGTGTAAGACACGCATCTGGGGGTCAGTTTTAGCCACATTATCTCTGCTAGATGACAGTCCGTGGTTGGAGTTCGTGGACGGGCAAATACATCAAACGTCTGCAGGCCAATTGGGTTAGACATTCCCTAAAAGCGGGAGTTTCAAACCCTGTCTCTGATTTTGGCGACGCAATGACTGGTTTGTGTATTGTCACAGTGGTCCCTTTGTTTTTAGTTCACACAGTGATTGATTATTACCGGTGATAATATGCCGTCCCCTCTTTTTTCCCCTTTTTTGGAAGGGGAGCAGGGCATATTTTCTGTGCTATATCATGCACTTCATCAGCCACCCTCTTATATAATTCATTTTGCTTTCCTTGTTTTTATTTGTGTGTCGGTTTATATGACGCATGGCAGGTACAAGGGTGGGGGGGGGGGTTGACTTATTTATTTTGTTTTAGTCTTGAGATCCATTTCTTTGATCATTGTTTTGTTCTTTCAATAGTTCCAATAGAATTTGCAGATTCTCCTCATCAAGATTTTGTTCCTCTTGGTTGGATTGTGGATATGCTTTAGTCCTAGATCGAACAAGTTTATCTTTTATGTTTTTGTGCCGTTTGTATGCCAGGATGGGTTGGGTATCAAATAGCCTATTCAGATATTCGTTTTCGCTAATCAAGGGCCAGTGTTTGAGGATAGCCCGTTTAAGGGCTGGGTGCGCGACATGTGGGTAGTATGGTAGGACGAACACCAGTGGGATATTGTTTTTGTTTTTTTCACGCTTAGGGTCCGCGGGAGTCTTTCCCCTTTGAGAAAGGAGAGCTAGGTCTTCGTTTGTGTATCCGCGCTTTTGAAGTTTGTCTTTGAAGAATTCAACCCTCTCCTCAAAGTCTTTTGAATGGGTACATATACGTTTGTATCTGGTCACTTCGCCCTTGATTAATCCGCCAAATACCGACTTAGGGTGTGCTGAATCTCGAGCTAGGTACTGAAATGTATAAGTTTTTTTGGTAGCGACTCGAGTATCCAATATCCCTTCATGTATAAATCGTTCGCCTTTGTAGATAATAAGGTCGAGAAAGGTGACTTGGCGGTGCGAGATCTCAGACGTGAACTTCAGCGTAGGGTGAATTGAATTAAGTGATTGCACTAGGTCAACAGCCTGCTTTTCATTTCCGTTAAAGATTATGAGAACATCGTCTCTATATCTCATGTAGCTCACAATTGAGGGATTGTGAGGGAGGATTTTGTCTTGTTCGTATTTGAATAGAGTTATGTCACAAATCTCCGGACTGCATTCGCTGCCCATGGCCACGCCAATTTTTTGTCTGAAAAACTTGCCATTAAATTCAAACGTGTTTAGACGCATAATGAGTTCAAGGAGACGTCGCGCGTGGTCTGTTGTGGGCTTGGGTATTGCGTATAGTCTGTCATCGGCCATTGCAAGTGCGTCACAAACTGATTCAATTGCCTCATCTTGTGGGCAGTTAGTGTACATGGATACTATATCCAGTGTCATCAATAAGTTATCTTGCTCCAATGTCAGGTTTTTTAGTTTTTCAAGCACATGCCCAGAATCGCGTGTGTATGTGCTTTGCTGTTTGACAATTGGGAGCAAAAATTAGTCTATGTATTTGGATATGGATTGAGTCGGTCCTCCGCAACCACTAATGATTGGCCTCTCCACGAACCGTGTTCCTTCTGGTACTTTTTTGTGAACTTTCGGTAGGAGGTAAAGGCAAGGTGTTTTAATGTCGTGGTTGCGGGGGTTAAGAAACTCCGATATGTCTTTCGATATGAGTCCGTCTACGTAGAGTTGGCGTATGGCTTGAGAGACTAATTCCGCGGTTTCATCAGTCAAGTCCCTGTTAATTTCTTCATAGTGGGGGCCTGTTAATTGTCGTGTCCCTTCACGTATGTAGTCTTGTTTGTTAAGGACGCACACACCGCGGCCTTTATCGAATTGTTTGATGATAATATCCTGTCTTTTCTTAAGGCCAGATAGCGCAACACGTTCTGCTTTTGTTATATTTAGTTTGACATTTTGAATTTTCAGTCTGGATAGTTCCTCCAGAGTGCCTTCAATATATGACTCTATAGGTTTAGATTGAAGGTAGGTTGGGGAGTCCAAGTTGAAGGTAGTTTGAACGGGTGTGAGCTTATAGGTCTGACTCTCACTGCCATTCTTAACCGTAATCTCACTCTTTCTGAAGAAGGATCGGGAATGGCGAAGGATGGTCGACCTTTTTGGTTTTTGGGGGGTCGGGATGAAGTTAAGGCCCCTGCCCAATGCTACCAGTTCAATGTGGGAGAGTTGAGCGTCTGGTAGATTTTTCACATAAGGCATACTTTTCTTGGCCCTCACTTTTGGTTAGAGGTGGTATGCACAAAAACTTTGATTTGCAATCATATCTGCATTTCTACAGTAATTTCTTCAGTAATATATGTCATATGAACTTTGACCTGACCTTGACCTAGGTCACCAAAACTGTACACTCCCTCTAGGGTGATTATGTTGGTCTTATAGAACACGTGCAAACAATTTAGTGCCTTCAAATCTAGCTTGGCAGCCTTTATTTGCAATCTTATCTGAATTTATAAAATATTATTTAACATGTGACCTTTGACCTCGGCCTGACCTTGACCTAGGTCACCAAAACTGTACACCCCCTCTAGGGTGATTATGTTGGTCTTATAGAACACGTGCAAACAATTTAGTGCCTTCAAATCTAGCTTGGCAGCCTTTTTTTGCAATCTTATCTGAATTTATAAAATATTATTTAACATGTGACCTTTGACCTCGGCCTGACCTTGACCTAGGTCACCTAAGCCGGGCACCCCCCTCTAGAATTGTTCAGTGGGTCCTATAGAACAAGTGTGCCAAGTTTGGTGCTTTAATCCGGCGGGTCACGATTTTGCCAAACATTGGCGCTAAGCCACTGGACTAGAATGCATGTATATAGTTTCTCAGTATGTGATTAATCCAACAGATCCGCAAAAGTGAGTGAGTACGCCAGCCACCCTACACACACTCGAAATGTGAGCTTCCATGGTTGCAGCCTAGTCCAATATCACATCAAGATCCCGCACCGTGTTAGAAGCCACGATACGGACATCTCCAACGCGCAGTTTAGTGTTAGCATTCTGGAGACTAGACTTGTGAAAGCGTTAGGACAACCATACAATCTCCGTCTTACTGTCGTTAAAACGGGGCCAAGTACGGAACATTGTGGAACCCCAAACCGAAGAACCTGCCGCCTTGACAACATTGACTCATTGATACCCTTTGAGTTTTCATACTCAAGAAAGAGGTAAATCTAATCGATAAATTGGATAGAAAAATCTTTGTTTCTTAACTAAATCTATGCACAGGTACTTGTGAATGGTCACGTGTTTCCCCGTTGTTTGGTTGAAGGTTGTAAACTTACTTTTGTATTTTTTGGTCGTGATCATTGCACCGGTTTGGTTTTTCCTACAGAATATAGTAGACATTGTATTCCATTGACTAAAGAGTTCATTTATTTTCCTTTATACTTTTAGTAAACAAGTGCAGTGCGCAAGTATAGGTTTGGCAACATATATTGGGTTGTTTTGCACTGCATAGAATTGCTGTAACATCTACTTAGATACTGACGGATATGTGTCCAAAATGTATATTTTAATTGTAGTGTTATAGGTAGCTATGGAAGTATGTCGAAGTATATGTCACGTGATCGCGTGTTCTCTCTTGAACGTGCCGAAAGACTTTTGAATCATGCCGATATATCAAAAGTAACGCGGCGACCTCCAGTAAAGCCCATAGGCGGGGAGGTGTTTTTATTCTCGTGGGCCGATGACCCGGATACCAAAGACGACTGGAGGTGTGATCAATACAGGTGGCGGAATATTGGGGTAAGGCTCCTACCCAAAGATAAACCCACAGTGAAGAAGATTTACCATTGTAGATTTAAGAAACAGTGTTCTACTTTTGCTCTGGTTTATTGAGACTTGAGACAACTCGCAAGTACAGGTATATACAAACGGCCAAAACGTGCAGAGTTCATGTACACAACATGGGGCGAAGTTATAGCGCCCGTAATGCGGGGCGAAGTGGTTCGAACTCACGTGTTGATTTACAAAAGTTCAGTACATTAACACTCACAAAAGTCCGTGAAAGTACTGGAAAATGTTCGCAGAAAGCGTCTTGCTGGTGATTACATACTAATACTAAATGATAGTGGTGGTTTGAGCTTGTGACTTTCAAGCATAAATAGCGAAAATGCTCTGCAAAAACTGAGTGTGTGGAAGCAGTTTCACGAACGAACTATACACGAAAGAAAAGAAAAAGGCAAGAACAATAATTGACCTTTGCACTCACACATGTGTAATATGCGTTAAAGGCGCAGTCCTAAACTTAAAGGGGACGCTACAGTAGCCCCCCTCTAGATCGCTAATGGAATGAAGCGAGCGATAAGAGTTCAGGTTGAATCAACCACAGTCAAAGTCTGTGTACTTGGATGGCCAATGAACATGGCGGCCAGAACGCGTGTGCCGTGGAGCCGTTGGGGTTGGTGCTCCCTGGTCATCCGCAGTGGGTGTGGTGGTGGCAGGAGATGCCTGCACTCGCTCGAGCTTTACCGGTCTTGGTTTGGCAGGTATGGGATCAGTATCAAGGTAGGCAACTTTCAACCGATCTAGGCTGACCGTGTCCTGTCGTCCTTCGAGATCCAGGGTAAAGTACTTGTCTGTACGCCCGAGTACTTGGTATGGACCCTTGTAGGGCATTGTGAGGGGTTTCTGCACATGATCGCAACGGACGAATACGTGTGTGCACGACATCAAATCCTTAGGAATTTGTGCAGTTCTGTCTCGCGACCGAGGCGATATAGGTCTGATGTGCTGCATCGTGTGGCGCAGTCGATAGACATAGTCTGCAGGGTCTGCGTGATTATCAGAATCGCTGACTGGTGCAACAAACTGTCCTGGGAGTCTCAGGGTGGTTCCGAACACCAACTCTGCGGTGGAGCAACCAAGATCTTGCTTTACCACAGTGCGGATCCCTAGGAGAATGAGCGGTAATGCTTCGGTCCAACGGTGTGGATCGTGACTTGCCTTGAGTGAGGCTTTGAGCTGTCTGTGCAGGCGTTCTACCATACCGTTGGCGGCGGGGTGGTATGCTGTTGTTCGCGTGCGTCTGGTACCGAGGAGAGTCATCAATGCGTGGAATAGTGCGGATTCGAACTGTCGTCCGCGGTCTGTGGTTATCGTAGACGGAGCACCAAAGGTGGAGACCCATCTGTCCACAAAGGCCTTGGCGACGGTTTCAGCGGTGCAGTCGGGTATGGGTATTGCTTCGGGCCAGCGTGTAAACCTGTCGACGCATGTTAGCAGATAGCAATATCCCTGGGAAGGTGGGAGTGGTCCCACGATGTCTATATGCACGTGGTCAAATCGTGCATCTGGAGATGCGAAGGTCCCGAACGGAGTCTTGGTGTGGCTGTGGACCTTTGACTTCTGGCACTTGACACAGGCCTTGGCCCATGCTCTGACGTCCGAGTTCATGCGTGGCCAAACGTAGCGTGAACTAACTAGTTTCAGTGTTGCTCGAATGCCTGGGTGAGAAAGATTGTGTAGCGAAACAAAGACATTCCGTCTATGGTTTTCGGGCACGAAAGGGCGTTCATTACCTGTTGACACGTCGCACCAGATGGATGAAGTGGAGGTGGAGATTGGAACTTGCTTGAGGTCAAGAGATGTGGGTGATTCCAGTAGTCTGTGGAGTTCCTTGTCGTGGGTCTGGTCTGTAGCCATCTGCTCGAAGTCGATCGGGGTCGATGTTGTCAAGGCACTGATGTGAGATCGGGAAAGTGCATCTGCTACGACGTTCTCTGTACCCTTGATGTGTCGAATGTCGGATGTAAACTGCGACACATAGTCCAGATGACGTACTTCTCTGGGTGAATGTCGGTCAGGTTGGGCGCCGAGAGCAAACACCAGCGGTTTGTGGTCGGTGTATATGCAGAAATCTCGTCCTTCAATGAAGTGACGAAAGTGTTTGACTGACAAGTACATGGCCAGGAGTTCGCGGCCGAAGGTGCTATATCGACTCTCTGCCGGCTTGAGACGCTTAGAGAAAAAAGCCAGGGGGTGCCATTCTCCTTCGGAAAGTTGCTGCAGCACACCACCAACCGCTGTATCTGAGGCGTCCACCATTATAGCAGTTGGTAGTACCGAAGAAGGGTAGGCGAGTAGTGTAGTGTCAGCAAGCGATTGCTTGACCTGCAGAAACGCTGTTTGGCATTCTGGTGTCCAATTAAGTTTGACTGATTTGTGTGACTGGTTGGGCCCTTTTCGCAGCTGGTCTGTCAGCGGAGCAATCACGCTTGCGCATGTTGGGATGAAACGACGGTAGAAGTTTACCAGTCCCAAAAATCTGCGCAGTTGACGGGTGGAGGTAGGCTGAGTGAATTCTGCGATTGCGTTGACCCTGTCTATCATGGGACGGATGCCATCAACGTCGATTCTGTGCCCCAGGAAATCAAGGGTGGGAACCCCGAACTTGCATTTGGATGGGTTGATGATGATGCCATATTCTGAAAGTCTGTTGAAGAGAAGACGCAAGTGCTCAAGATGGTCTTCAGCAGTCTCACTCGCGATTAGGATGTCGTCGATGTAGGCGTACACAAAATGCAAGTCACGTGTAACCATGTCGATGAACCGCTGGAAGGTCTGAGCAGCGTTCCTCAGACCAAACGGCATGCGAAGGAAGTGGAACAGGCCAAATGGGGTTGTGATGGCGGTTTTGCGGATGTCGTCAATGTGAACAGGAATTTGGTGGTAAGCGCGTACAAGGTCAATCTTTGAGAACACACGCTTATCTTTCAGGTGGGCTGTGAAGTCATGCAAATAGGGTATTGGGTAGCGGTCGGGTACTGTCACTTTGTTGAGGGCACGGTAGTCTCCACAAGGCCTCCAATCGCCCGACTTCTTAGGCACCATATGCAATGGCGATGACCATGCACTGTCCGAAGCTTCGATGATGCCAAGGTCAAGCATATGATTGAACTCATCTTTAGCGGTGCTGAGCTTGTCTGGTGCGAGGCGGCGAGGGCGTGCTGACACTGGGGGTCCCTTGGTGACGATGTGGTGAGTTACCGAGTGTTTGACGTTGTTGGTGCTGTAGACTGGGCGAGTTACCTCAGGGAACTGCCCAACAAGAGCTTCGTAGGGAGAAGTATTCTGATGAGCTATGGTCGGGCTGATGGGAGTTGTGTCCGAACCAATCCCAGCTACAGTGAGGCTTGTAGTCGAGTCGATGAGTTTGCGACGCTGAACATCGACTAGCAGTCCAAAGTGTCGGAGGAAATCTGCTCCAATTATGGGATTTGGCAGGTCAGCGATGATGAAGACCCAACGGAAGACTCGACGCAAACCGACATCCAGTGTAATCGACTTCTCACCAAATGTGCTGATGGGAGATTTATTTACCGCCTGTAGATTGACAGATGAAGACCGAGGCTGGCGTTTTTCCGTAGCCGATGGAGGCAGAACGCTCACTTCAGCTCCTGTATCTACGAGGAACCGAGTCCCCATTTTGCGATCAGTGATGAAGAATAGGCGACTAGTGGTGTCGGTGCCAGGGAGACTTGTCGCCTTTAGTCGCTGGCATTGAAGTTTCCCTGGCTCCTCTTGCTTTTAAACTTGCAAGGCTCTTTGCAATTGTGAGCGTCATCTCCATAGCGCCAGTGGTACCAACAAACGTCGGAGGTGTTGGGATAGGAAGCTGATGAGTCACGCTCCGACCGTCCGCGGCTCTGGATACGGGTGCGACTGCGATTGCGACTTTCGCGATTCATGTTACCGTAAACTGCTCCAACCATGTGGGATGACATCTGCTGCACTTGTAGACTGAGCTCCTGAATCTGGGATTGGAGTTGTTGTATGTCAGACGACTGGGGCGTTGGCACGGCTGCAACTGGAGCTGTTGCGCCCTGCGGAGTAGTCACCGAGGTAGATCCGACTACGAGTGGCGTAGCAACCTCGACAATCTTATCGGCTATCTCAGCAAGTTGTTCGATGGAGACGGTCTGCGTGGTGGAGGCGAGAATCAGTTGAACGTTTGTTGGCAAACGTTGCAGGAACAGTTGTTTGAGAATTTTGTCCTCCAATGTGCTGTCCCCAAGTAGTTGTTTCATTCGTCTTAGAAGTTGTGAAGGTTTCCGATCACCAAGCTCTTCTGAGATCAAGAGCTGGTGGAGTCGCTTCTGTTCCGAAGAAGTTGTGCGGCGAATGAGGGCAGTCTTTACAGTGTCATATGCATGATGTGCAGGTGGTGCAATCAGGATGTCCCTCACTTCAGTTGCAAACTCGGGTTGCAATGAACCTACCACGTATGCAAATTTGGTTTGTTGAGCGGTTATGTTACGGGTGAGGAACTGGGCTTCCACTTGCGCAAACCAAAGAGCAGGATCATTTGGCCAGAATGGGGGTAATTTCAAAGTCACTCCAGCTAGGGGTACGGGTGTAGACTTGGTAGATGTACTAGGAGTAGGAGCAGCACCTTTCGCAGTGTCCGGGTTTTCTTCCATGGTTCAATCACGTCAGGGTCACCAATGTAGATTTAAGAAACAGTGTTCTACTTTTGCTCTGGTTTATTGAGACTTGAGACAACTCGCAAGTACAGGTATATACAAACGGCCAAAACGTGCAGAGTTCATGTACACAACATGGGGCGAAGTTATAGCGCCCGTAATGCGGGGCGAAGTGGTTCGAACTCACGTGTTGATTTACAAAAGTTCAGTACATTAACACTCACAAAAGTCCGTGAAAGTACTGGAAAATGTTCGCAGAAAGCGTCTTGCTGGTGATTACATACTAATACTAAATGATAGTGGTGGTTTGAGCTTGTGACTTTCAAGCATAAATAGCGAAAATGCTCTGCAAAAACTGAGTGTGTGGAAGCAGTTTCACGAACGAACTATACACGAAAGAAAAGAAAAAGGCAAGAACAATAATTGACCTTTGCACTCACACATGTGTAATATGCGTTAAAGGCGCAGTCCTAAACTTAAAGGGGACGCTACACCATCATTGTATCGACAATGATGGTAATACCAACAGGCGTTTCAGCCGCCATGCGTACACTCTGCATGAAGGTCCAAGTACACTGGTTCTCATTCAGTATATCGGTGACAGCACTCTTGCTACTTACAGCGCCCCTCACGGGAATGCACAGGTCACTAATACTAGACCGCATGTCCGAACATGCCCGTCAGTATTTGACAAAATTGCCAAAAGTTCAGACAAAACTCCACACGCTGTTTATGCCAAGCTGCCTGTTCCCGCTGAACATATCCCTGTTCTCCTTCCCAAGAACACTGAACAGGTTCGTAACAAATGCAAAACCGAAAAACGCAAACACCGGCTAACTCATGACGAATTGTACAACGTCTACGAACTTCAACAACAACTCCCCCATTTTATTCACCAGTTGACTCTGTTACCAGAGTTGGTTTTGTGTATTGGGTTAGATGACCTGTTTTCTGAAATGATAAAGGTGTCGCAGACGGAGAAATTTCTGTACGTTTCCTATGATACTACATTTAATCTGGGGGACTTTTATGTATCTGTCCTAATCATGAGACATTCACACTTCATTGGAGACCCAATTGTACCGGTGGCCATCCTAATACATGACAACAAGTATAAAAGCAGTCACCGACAGTTGTTCAGGATTGTCCACAACAAGTGCCCCTCCCTCAAAAAGGAGAACTTTGTGATAATCACAGATAGGGAAAAAGCTATCCTAAACGCCCTGACTGTTGAATTGCCTGCAACCAACATCTTTTGTTGGAATCACCTGCTGGGTGATGTTAAGCAGTGGGTCATTAACCACGGGGGTAAAAGTGAAGACAGGCAAGTCTACAGAAAAGACGTTAAACAGCTTCTCAACTGTAGAACCAAAAGAGAATACCACGTGCTGCTTGATTGTGTCAAGGTGAAATGGAGCCAGGCGTTTCTGGAATATTTTGAGGACGATCTTCAGCCAGACATTCTGTCTTCTGGGAGATGGGTTCTAGAGCAACTTGATGTGTACACACCCGACTCTGGGGTTACAACTAACAGTAGTGAAAGTTTTAACGCTGTCATTAAAAGAGTTGTTGAGAGAAAGGAAATGCCGATCGATTGCATAGTTCTCTGCATGTACTATCTCTCAAATTTCTATCTCAATGAAATACTGCGTGGGTACTGTAATATTGGTGATTTCCATCTGAAATCTGATCATGATAAATGGATGAAATCTTTTGGAAACACAGTTTTTCCATTCATGCTTGGTAATCCAAGTGCAGTAGTAGACCTGGTGATGGAGAAGGAATCTGTGAAGTCGAACCCAAAGAACATAGCTGATGTTGAAGAGGGGAGGCGTGGACAATTGAGTATGGCTCAAATGCTCCTTGATAACCACAGAGTCACTTGCGTTCCCGAATGTGGAGCATTCATGGTACGGGGTTCAAAGGGAACATGTTATTCTGTGGTCTTGTTTCCAGATGAATATTGTCCCTGTATCTCAAAAACAACTTGCTACCACATCATAGCTTGTAGAATGGCTGTTGGGTTGCCATCTGGGGTACACATTAAGCGTGCTGTTAACCTCGGTTTGTTGAAGCGTAACAAGAGGCGACGGAAAAAGTCTGGTCGAAAGAAACCTAGGGCGGAAGACGTAGATTTTGATGTTACGGCTGCACCAGACTCTCTTTTGGCAGAGGGTACACACGTTGATTCTTGGGGAGACCACACAGGCAATGATAACTATCCGACCCCAGTCTCTTCACCAAATATTCACGTTTTCGAGTTGTCTGACTCGACATCCTCTCATTCGGTGAAAAACATGCCGCCTCCAGCAATGACATCTACTCCTATAAACATGCAATCTGAGTACCCGACTTCAGAAGCGTTCGAAGTCGAAGCAAATGTTCCGCTTGAATGTTCATCACCGGTACAAGTTCAAGAACCAGGTCAGGTGTCAGTTTCGCCTTGGAGCATTGCAGATTTTGATTTTCGAGGCGTATCTCGTGGTGCCCAAACCGTCAAAATTGTGAATGGTATTCCGGTCAATATGTCAGACTTAGCCTCCCTTTCTCGTGGTGAGTGGCTGACTGAAAATGTCATCATGTCTTTCATAGAGGCACGGAAAATTGAAACTGCGGATGATGAAAGTCATGTGCGGTTTTTGGTTTTCGATTCTCATGCCTTTTCGGCATGGGAAAATGGGGACATGGCATATATTGAAAGATGGGCGGCGAGGAATTCAATATTTCAAAGTGATGTGTGGTTGTGCCCGATTATAATACACGGCAACCACTGGATTATTGTGATTGTTCTTCGCAATTTGAAACAGTTGTTTGTGGTCGATTCTTTAAACGGAATCAATTTGAACATCGTTCAAACGTTCGTCGATATGTACGAATCATTGTTTGAAGCTGCATTTGGCAAAAGAAACTCAATGGCCAATTGGGAATTTTTTTCCACATGTGATACACCAAAACAGATGAACTCAGACGACTGTGGTGTTTTCGTATCGGCTTGTGCCAATGCCGTCGTGAGTGGGAAAAATACCAAGTACGCCCACTCGGACATGATCCAAATGCGAAAATGGATTGCGAGCACTATAATGAGCCAACCAAACAAACCGACTGAAATCAGACGTTCACAAAGAGCACATCGAACAGTCAGGCCGTTGTGTAAAAAAAAGGGGAAAACAAGGTCAACACTTCGAGTTTTATTGACTCCACCACATCAATCTGACAACACTTTAGCATACCTGCACTCTAAAAACAGATTGGTTAAAAGACCAACCAATCTAATTGGTTGACCCCATATTGGTTGTTTTTAACCAATGTGTTGGTTAAAGCGTAACCAATGCGTTGGTTGTCCGTCAACCAGTCATATTGGTTGACGGTATCAACCAATCTATTGGTCATTTATAACCAATATATTGGTTGTCCTTCAACCAGTCATATTGGTTGAGCTTGTAACCAAGGTATTAACCAATATATTGGTTATTCATAACCAATATGTTGGTTGTCCTTCAACCAGTCATATTGGTTGAGCTTGTAACCAAGGTATTAACCAATCTATTGGTTATTCATAACCAATATGTTGGTTGTCCTTCAACCAGTCATATTGGTTGAGCTTGTAACCAATTGTATTAACCAATCTATTGGTTATTCATAACCAATATATTGGTTGTCCTTCAACCAGTTATATTGGTTGAGCTTGCAACTAAGGTATCAACCAATCTATTGGTCATTAATAACCAATATGTTGGTTGTCCTTCAACCAGTCATATTGGTTGAGCTTGTAACCAAGGTATTAACCAATCTATTGGTTATTCATAACCAATATGTTGGTTGTCCTTCAACCAGTCATATTGGTTGAGCTTGTAACCAATTGTATTAACCAATCTATTGGTTATTCATAACCAATATATTGGTTGTCCTTCAACCAGTTATATTGGTTGAGCTTGCAACTAAGGTATCAACCAATCTATTGGTCATTAATAACCAATATGTTGGTTGTCCTTCAACCAGTCATATTGGTTGAGCTTGAAACCAAGGTCCAATCTATTGGTTATTCATAACCAATAGATTGGTTGGCCTTCAACCAGTCATATTGGTTGAGCTTGTATACAGCAACTGACTAATCAGAAGTGAGAACATTTGTTTTGACAATAGTCGATGTTAAATTGTAGTATTTAGTCCAAAATGCATTTTTTTGGCCTTAATATGTAATTATTCAAACGATTCCATGATTGAATTTAGATTTGTGTACAAACATAGTGAAAAATTCACATTACATTTCCTTTGTATTCAAATTTTGACATTATTCATAAAAAACTAGCTGTGACTTCGTCGTGGACAAAAAAAGCGAACTATAAAACTAACAACGGCAGTAGCTAAGTTTGTAGTAAGTGTTCAGTAGGTAATAGGTTATTATTGTATTTATGTGTATTTGCAGTGTGTAATAAGTTAATTCCATTGGTATTATTTAATTACGTAATTTGTCCACGTAGGAACCAATACATAAAAACAACCAATAGTATTGGTTGTAGCCTAACCATTATAAATTGGTTGAATTAACCAATAATGTATTTTTGCATTTGTTATAACCAATGCAATTGGTTGCGTGTTAACCAATATGAATTGGTTGCAGCCCTACCATTATGTATGGTTAGTGCTATAACCAATATGGATTGGTTACGTGGTAACCAATACAAATTGGTTGGAGTCCTACCATTGTGGATTGGTTAAATTAACCAACATTGCATTGGTTGGTTTTATAACCAATATGGTTATAACCAATATGGTTAAATAGGTAACCAATGTCATATTGGTTATTTTAACCAATATTTTGGTTATCCACATATCTACCAACTGGATTGGTTGAAATCGACCAATATATTGGTTATTTTCAACCAATCTGTTTTTAGAGTGTGGGAAGGGTTCGTACCGAGGTTATCCAGGCAACTTGGTCTCGTTGTTTCATGGGAGAGGACTGTTCCAAACCAAAGACTACAATGCGCCAAATGGTCTATTGTGAGGGCTGCGCTGACTGGTACCACTTTGAATGCGTGCGTGCGCAGTCATCGCATTCACAGTCCAACTGGCTTTGTCCCAAATGCACTCATAGTAACTTGTTCTAGAGGTGGGTGATTCCATGGGGTTGTTCTACAATGTGTGACAATGAAAGGTTATCTTCAACAGTATGATTAAACATTCGATTTTGTTTGTATGTAGCATCTGTATTTGGGTGTGTAAAAGGTTTGAAATGATTTAACTCAAAAATTTACCCCAAAATGATGAAATTAATCATTGTCATTTGATGTCATTTGACATTTGGCAACGTGTTAATTTTAGCTGGATATTGGCTTTTTCGTGTAAGTTCAACCCTTTCAAGCAAGAATATTTAGAATTCTTTATATAATTTTTGGGAAGATGCACTATTGCAACAAAAGTATGGTAGTCAGTTTACATATATAGCAGTGACATCATTAATAAAAAATGCAAGTGTGCACGTAACATTGACACAGTGTAAACTGTTACATCCACAATCAAATTTGTTGGTCTGACTGTTCTTGCTGTATTTGTACATTGGCTATCATAACAACATTTGTGTGGTGTTGTGTAGTGCATCTGTCACCAAATACACTACAGCGGGTTCTGCATTTCTTTTTGACACATTGGCAATGTTACGTCTCAATGACACAAGAATTTGTTTTAATAATGTACATTTTTTAACACAATAACAAAATAGTTCACACCCAAATACAAATATAATATACAATCAATGAATCAAATCTATTGATACTTTTAATCCTCCGTCCAACCGAGTGGCTCATCTGTGAGGCACGTTTTGATACTTTTGTGTATTACTAACAAATCTGTGATCAAATTCAGCGGAATTTTGGGCTTCTAACTATCCTTGTTTCCTATTTGTATGCTGTAAATTTATTTTTACACAGGGTTCGTTGACCCTTCGATCCATGCTCGAGTATATTAGCTCTCATCCCAGCACCCTTTATTTGAGCCGAAACCCTTTGTCTGTATAATCTGAGTAGTATTAAGCTAGCCGCTTGTCAAGAACAACAACAGCTTGTCAACAACAACCAGAGACAGTCTTGAGGTTAGTCTACGGTTGGCCTGAAAGATAAGGGAGGAGGGGTTACATTAGTATCGACCTGTACATACATTATTGCATATTTGATTTCAACCACGGGTAGCTGCCTGCCTTGGCGGGACATGGAATGATCCAGTACCCCGATATGGGCTTTAGATCTGTCATTGTGGGCTATCGACTGCTACATTAGCCTTTTAGATTTGTCATGCTTTTTGTTCCCTATTGATGTAACTGTAGATCTGCTAATTTTCACATTTCGATGGCGATTCACCGATATACCCGTCAATTAAAACACTTGTTGAAACAAAAGAGACTGAACACTACAAAAATAACTTTATTGGGTGGTCACCGATACTAATTGGGCTCCTTCAATTTCTGTTATTCTTTTGAAATGTTGTTTTTGTACATTTATAAACATCCTTTCTGCTACATTTTGGTGAAAATGTAGTTTGACTAATTTGAACAAAAACCGTGATCCAAAGGATTCCTTAGGGTGTTTCATCAAGCTTTACAATTAATCTTGACGCCAAATTGAAATTAACAATTAACACTGAAATTAAAAATTAATTTTATCTCTGTTTTATAAAGAAAGTTACGGTCAATCATAACTTCAACATCACTGTAGCCTCACACTGTCTTAATCTGGATCAATTATTTCTGCTGTGATAGTTTTGGCATTTCGTGTAGGCCTATAAATCTTATCATCTCACTCACCGCCAAGACCGCCCACTCTGACAAAACAAATTGTTAGCCAAAATCAATACAATTTAAAGATACAAATAATATCAATCTTATTTTACAATCGATCAATCTCAGGCTAAGATTGATTTTATGAAACGCAAATTTGCAATTAATTTATTTTAAAGGTTAATTGTGACTTAAGGTTAATATTTAAGACTAATTCTGTTTCATTTTTTAGGAAACCCCGGCCTTCATTTTTAACCGTCGGTGTAAAAACAAATGTTTTCAAAGTGTACATAATTATGAGGCATGCATCAGCAAACCAGACTCGGGTTAAGCCCCGGTTGGTATAATGTAACACGTCGTGGATTGACTAGATTGTTTCTTACACAGTGCAGTATTTACCACAATTTCCCTTTTTTGCGGCCATTTTTGTCCGTTTTTCGCCGTACAGAAATATCTCATTTCCCAGGGGAAAAAATATATTTGCAACATTGATTTTTGGTGATAATACCGGAACCGAAAATGTTAAATGACAGAGACATCTCCATAGAGACGTGCACCAAAATTGTCATTGTTTAATGTAACTTAACCCGTTTTTACATAGAGCTTTTTCCACTAAATTCAGTATTTATGCATTTTGGACCCAACTCTATCGATCTAGACTGTACAAAAAAAATATATATATCGTTTGTTAAAGTAGCTAGAGACTTAGAGAGACACTAAAATGTCTCCCCAACGGTCACTGTCTCCCATCTACCGAAAAACTTACGCTAATTTGTCTCCCGAAGGTGCTCATTGTAAATATAAATGTGAGCATTATACAGTCTGTTAATAAAGCAAGGTATTTTAGAACAATTCTGTGTTTTTAGTATTAATTTGCTCCGTGCAAATGATGCAATACCACTTGAATACAGTTTACATAACTTTGCCGAGTCAATATTTATCCATTGATAAGCCTATAACAAACATTTAATTAAGTCACGTGTTAAATGTCCTCAAAAGTTTGGCAACCATACAGTCTGATTCCTTGAAATGACAAAACACAGACGTCTACATATTTGTACATGTATGTCAGGTATCCACCAACAACAAAATCATGACGCACTGCAGGCAGCAGTTGTTTAAAATATAACGACGTTTCCCAAAACCGGCCTAACGCCTGCATTTGTCGTAAATATTGATGTTACGTATTTTGTGTGATGTTTGTTATTAGCAATGGGAATTCCTGCAAAAACAGAACAAAAGTTCTGGAGCAACCATAAATTTTATATTTACCCTTCTTCTGCCTTTTTTTAAACGGCAGGAAATCATCCCCTTTGGGTCACGTGACATTGACGACTACCGCACGTAATGTTCATTAAAAAAATAGTTCTAATCATTGTATTTTTAAACCAGTTTAAGTTGGGAACACCGGTTTCCTATGGCTACACTGCCGTGTGCATCGACCTTTTCTCTATTAATCAGCACGTGGTACAGTACCGGTACGGTATGTCCTTCATTGTATTTTAAAGATTTATCTAAAAATACGATTTACAATGTATAATGTGCAACTTGAAATAAAACGTTTAAATTGTCATTACTGTATTGAAAGTTGCACACGCGTGTGCTGCAAGATAATCATTGTTAGCGGTTTTCTATTGTATTTATATTACATGTTAGCAACAAACAGAATGTCCTTTTTTATAACATCGTTTTAAGTAGCCTCCTCCTTTTGGAATATTCCATAATAAAACAAATTCCGAATTCCCAAATAAGAGTTCTCTGCTGACGTTCTGAATTTGTTTTTAATCCTTTACAGTACAATTAACATTTCAGAATAACTGAGCTGGCAGGTGTATGTGAAATGTTTTAATTTGTATCAAGTGTTATGCCTAAGTTTTAGATGATTTATACCAATGTAAAAATCGGCATATACACAAGTAACTTTGGAAAATCATAATTTCGATGTTTGTAACGGTAACACGTTGTAGTTCGCTTACACGTCAACAAATACAAAATGTGTAATCAACATTATAAGTGAGCGTTCATTGGCTACTCTTTCAAAGTTTGTATTCTATACATAAAAATGAGAAATGTAAAAATGATAATGTTTAATTCATCACTTCAAGGTTTAAAATAAAAACTTTGACGGAGAATAAGTGAATACACGCACACTTATAGAGTTTAGTCAATACTTGAATTTTAAGCGTCTAGAAGCATCCATGGTAGAAGTCAATTCGGTGGTCCATACTATTCCGAACAATTCTAACGATTATTAGCTGTTTCGGTTTTTCACCGAAACAGCTTTTGTTTTCGTTCTGGTTTTTTTTTTTTTTTTTTTTTTTTTTTTTTTTTTTTTTTTTTTTTTTTTTTTTTTTTTTTTTTTCTTTGCCTTTTTTTCCCCATAGGATTTGTACACGTTTGTTCAGACAATACACTTTGACACTTTGGGAAATCCGATCGACTTGAAACTTGGCATACACTTAGACAACCACCCAAGGACGGTCCTAGAAGAAATTCGTCGCGATTACGTCATTCAAGGTCACGTGACTTCGCGTTAAAGGTTAAATTTTCCCCATAGGTTTTGTACACGTTTTTCTTCAGACTATTGACTTTGACACTTTGGTATATCCGACGGGCTTGAAACTTGGCATACACTTAGAACACCACCCATAGATGGCTCTTGAAGAAATTCGGTACGATTGCGTCATTCAAGGTCACGTGACGTGACGTTAAAGGTGCAAATTATTTCCCCATAGGGTTTGTACACGTTTTTATTCAGACTATTGACTTTGACACTTTGGTAAATCCGACCGACTTGAGACTTAGCATACACTTAGAATACCAACCACAGATGGTTCTGACAGAAATTTGGCACGATTGCGTCATTTAAGGTCACGTGACGTCACGTTAAGGATTCAATACTTTTCCCATAGGTTTTGTACACGTTTTTTCTTTAGACTATTGACTTTGACGCTTTAGTAAATCCGATCGACTTGAGACTTCGTATACACTTAGAACACCACCCACAGATGGTCTTGGAAGAAATTTGGCACTATTGCGTCATTCAAGGTCACGTGACGTCACGTTAAAGGTTCAATTTTTTTTCCCTTAGGTTTTGTACACGTTATTTTTTAGACTAATGACTGACACTTTCGTAAATTTGATCGACTTCAGACTTAGCACACATCTCGACCACCATCCTTAGGAGGGCCAAGAGAAAAATCGTCATGATGACCTCATCGGGGGTCATGTGACGTCACGTTAAAGGTGCCGTTTTTAGGACCCTCTATCTCTGAAAGTACAGGTCCAATTGGGGTAAAACTTGGTATTCAGGTATTACAGGATGTTATAGAAGAAAATTAATATGACATCATGATGACGTCATCGGGTGTCATGTGACGTCACATTAAAGGTTCAATTTTCTCGATAGGTTTTGTACACGTTTTTCTTCAGACTATTGAAGTTGACACTTTGGTAAATCCGATCGAATTCGTGTAACTGTTAAAGTGGTTTGCTGCCCTGATTGTTTGATTTGTTCAGACTATTGAATTTGACACATTGGTAAATCCGATCGACTTTGTGTATTTTACACTGGTAAATCCGATCGACTTCGTGTAACTGTTAAAGTTGTTTGCTGCCCTCATTGTTTGTTTTGTTCAGACTATTGAATTTGACACTTTGGTTAATCCGATCGACTTCGTGTAACTGTTAAAGTTGTTTGCCGCCCTCATTTGTTTAAGTTATCGATTTTACCTGAGATGAAACAAAGTGATATTTTTCCAACATGTAGTTTAACTCCCCCCCTCCCCCACCCCCCCCCCCCCCCCCCCCCCCGTATAGTGATAATTTTTCAAACATGTAGTTCAACTTCCCCCCATATGAAATTGATCTTTGTTGGGGGGAATTGTTTTACACAATGAAAGAATCGTGTCACCACTAGTAATAAAACTGCCTAAACTCCCTAATCCTGGGGTCTATGGGGCAAAGTTAGGTATCAAAATGAAGCTAACAATATGAAAAATGTGATTGTGAAATCAAAGGAACTGTTTAATTTAATATTCACATTTACTGGCATGTCAAATATGAAAATTAATAATGAAAATATGAAATATGAATAAAATACTGCTCATATTTATTAGTAAAACGTGTTTATTGTAGTTCCAAAATTCTTTTCCAATGCAGAAAATTTTGCTGGTGATCCTGGAAACAATATGTCAAAATAAATCCCCAATATGAATAAGTTTGGGCGAGCTATGATATTTTTCCTAAAACTACTAGAAAACGAGATTCAGCACAAATCACAGGCTTTCTTATCGCAGTGCATGTAAATGTACAATGTAAATGGATGAAGTTTTGTTTGGCATGAATCGAAATGAATGTCCGGGTTTATCTTTTTTTCGATTTGGAGACATCTTGCCATTTGATTTGTGCCGCAGTGTTGGCCGCCGTAGCAATGCCCTGATCTCGTGGACGCTTGTGTGGCCGAACGTTTTGTTGTCGTTGCCTAGGCGGTGCCGGTGGAAGGCCCACGTAGTCATCGGAATCAAGCTCGGAATCCTCCGAATCTTCACTGGCTTGCTTGACTGGCTCTCTTCTTCATTGTAGTCTGATTTTTCGCTACTTTCTTGGTCGCTTTCCTCGTTAGAAATGCAGTGGGAAAGCAGATTCATGGCTTGCTGCGATGACATTCTACGGGGTCGCAGGACCGATGAATCCGCCATGTTTGTTGTGGTTACACATGTCGCGCGCATCGTACGCGCCGCATCGATTTATGGATGCACTATTAGCTAGCCTAATTCAAGTCCCGTTGAAAACAGTGTAAAATCAACAATGTTCAGTACCAAGTTTCATGCACACCGACATCACTGGGGTTTCTCAAACAACAATTAGATTATTGTCTTGGTCTTTATCTTTCCATTTCTTTTCAATTTTTAGTGGGTTAGCCAATTACATTTTTTAATATTCACACCAAAAGAAACTCACCTCCCGAAAAGTGATACTTCCCGAGACTGAAAACAGCCATTTTACAAATGGCATCCCTCCACGTTTTAGGGCAATTAGGACCCATTTTTTAACCGTGATTTTATCAAGTCTGCCCTCAGATTGAAGCTCAAAAACCAGGGAGTTGATCCCATGCTATTTTTACACAATCCAAATGTGTTTTTATACCAAACGGTCTCCTTTTTCAAAAGAAACTGTGGGGGCACATTTCATGCTAATGAGTTCGCGTAGAAATTCTCCTTTCAATTAGAGTGGTGCACCCTTTGGTACACTCTATTAAACTTGGTATGCAATTCACGTGACGTCACAATAAAGGTGCAGGTTTTCCCCATAGGATTTGTACACGTTTTTCTTCAGACTATTGACTTTGACACTTTGGTAAATCCGACCGACTTGAAACTTGGCATACACTTAGACCACCACCCCCAGATGTTTCTGAAAGAAATTCGGCATGATTGCGTCATTCAAGGTCACGTGACGTCACCTTTAAGATTCAATTTTTTCCCCATAGGTTTTGTACACGTTTTTCTTCAGACTATTGACTTTGACAATTTGTAAATTTGATCGACTTGAGACTTGGCACACACATAGACCACCACACGCACATATTGTAAATAATGTAAGACACTCGAAACAGCTCTGTGTTTGTCCACAAACACATGTCTATTTTTTTTTTTTTTTTTTTTTTTTTTTTAGCTGTTTCGGTTTTTCACCGAAACAGCTTTTGTTTTCGTTCTGGTTTTTTTTTTTTTTTTTTTTTTTTTTTTTTTTTTTTTTTTTTTTTTTTTTTTTTTTTTTTCTTTGCCTTTTTTTCCCCATAGGATTTGTACACGTTTGTTCAGACAATACACTTTGACACTTTGGGAAATCCGATCGACTTGAAACTTGGCATACACTTAGACAACCACCCAAGGACGGTCCTAGAAGAAATTCGTCGCGATTACGTCATTCAAGGTCACGTGACTTCGCGTTAAAGGTTAAATTTTCCCCATAGGTTTTGTACACGTTTTCCTTCAGACCTTTGACTTTGACACTTTGGTAAATCCGACCGACTTGAAACTTGGCATACACTTAGAACACCACCCCTAGATGTTTCTGAAAAAAATTCGGCACGATTGCGTCATTCAAGGTCACGTGACGTCACATTAAAGGTGCACATTTTTCACCCATAGGTTTTGTACACGTTTATGTTTAGACTGTTGACTTTGACACTGTAGTAAATCCGATCGACTTGAGACTTGGCACACACTTAGACCACCATCTACAGACGGCCCTAAAAGAAATTTGGCACGATTACGTCATTCAAGGTCACGGGGCGTCACGTTAAAGTTTCATTTTTCCCCATAGATTTTGTACACGTTTTTCTTTAGACTATTGCCGTTGACACTTTAGTAAATCTGATCGACTTGAGACTTGGCACACACATAGACCACCACACACACATATTGAAAATAATGTAAGACACTCGAAACAGCTCTGTGTTTGTCCACAAACACATGTCTAGTTTTTGTTTACATTTTTTTTAAATTTTTTTTGGGTGGGGGACTAATTTCAAAGTATGAAAAACACTTACCCTTTATTAAAAGATTGGCTGTCACTTTTGTTTACTGTCTGTGACACCTTTATTCTCTGATTGACATTCATGTTTACGTATCTGTTCTGAAAAAAACGTTGGCAGCAAACATTTTGAAGGTGTATTAATAATTATTGAATGTATGTTTCTTTTAAGTTGAAGTTTGAATAAAAACGAAGGTACAGAAACAGTCGGGATTTGTCCATTTAATTAATTAATGACGTTCAACATTTTTCATAGCATTAAGCAGTGATGACTGAACCATTTGAGTTTATGATCAGGCATATCAGATTAATATAAGCTTTTCGCTGTGGTTTGTGAACCTTTACTTATTGTTACAGTCACTTTCATTCATTTGTTGCTTTCATTCATCAGCAAGTTGCCTATTACACTTTTTTCAAATTTGAAAAGACCAGAGACACCCTATATAAGATCTTTGATAATGTATACAGTACAGCCTTTATAAATCCTTTTTTATCGAAACTTGTCGATTCCTAATTAATTTAACGGTAACAATGTTCCGTTTTGACACTCGGTTTCAGTATCCCACAGGTACTTGTGAATCGAACCTAGGTTAAACTCTTTCTTAACCAAATTTATTTTAAAGTGTCTTATTCGAAGTTAAAGGGGCCGCCTTTGTGAGCGGTGATTTGGTGTACAAACAAATTTGATTAACGTGTAAAGTCTATGGGGAGCATCCTCTGAGAAAACGCAACATTCACAATACTCAAACAGCATGGGCCGCCCAAAGCTAACTTGGCTGATCCTGGGGTCCTGGCTATCCCCCTACCCCGTCTCTACCCGGCGCATGCCGTCCGTTGCACTTAAAGGGGCAGACTTTGGGCGTGGGGATTTCAAGTGCAAACGAATAGGATTAAGTAACTAACTTCATAAGTAACTAACATCACACGTAAATCCCATAGGGAATATCCTCTGATAAAACTGAAAAATATAAATATATTCAAACGGCATGGGACACCTCAAGCTAACTTGTTTGATCATCCTGCATCACGCTATCTCCCTACCCACATGCCTATGTCGTCCGTCGGACTTTGAGGGACCCGTCTTTTGGGGTTTGGATATTAGCCACCCCCCCCCCCCCCAAAAAAAAAAAAAAAAAAAAAAATGAGAGGAGTCATATTGATGATATAAGACACCTGTCCCTGTTAAAATTAAGATATTGCGATCATGTTAAAGGTTGGTTCTGCAGCCGTAAACATGCCCCCTCCCTACAGCGTTGGACCCATGCGAATGTGTTGTACATGGCCCTATACATTATAACGCACGGATCAAATCGAGCTGAAAAATGCCCTGGTAAAACGCGGAACTCTGATATTTACATGCCTTGTCGGCTGAATTTTGCCGTTAAAATAATTAGAGGAGTTATTGAGGATATAAGACACTTGTACCTGTTAAAATTAGGATATTCCGATTATTTTAAAAGTCGGTTCTGCAGCCGTAAACATGCCCCCTCCCCACAGCGTTGGACCATTCTAATGTGTTGTACATGACCCTATACATTATAACGCACGGATCAAATCGAGCTGAAAAAATTGCCCTGGTAAAACGCGGAACTCTGATATTTACATGCCTTGTCGGCTGAAGTTTGCCGTTAAAATAATCAGAGGAGTTGTTGAGGATATAAGACACTTGCCCCTGTTAAAATTAGGATATTGCGATTATTTTAAAGGTGGGTTCTGCAGCCGTAAACATGCCCCCTCCCCACAGCGTTGGACCCATTCGAATGTGTTGTACACGGCCATACATTATAACGCACGCATCAAATCGAGCTGAAAAGGCGATCTGGTACAACGCGGAACTCTGATATTTAAATGCCTTGTTGGCTGAATTTGGCAGATAAAATAATTAGAGGAGTTATTGAGGATATAAGACACTTGTACCTGTTAAAATTAGGATATTCCGATTATTTTAAAAGTCGGTTCTGCAGCCGTAAACATGCCCCCTCCCCACAGCGTTGGACCATTCTAATGTGTTGTACATGACCCTATACATTATAACGCACGGATCAAATCGAGCTGAAAAAATTGCCCTGGTAAAACGCGGAACTCTGATATTTACATGCCTTGTCGGCTGAAGTTTGCCGTTAAAATAATCAGAGGAGTTGTTGAGGATATAAGACACTTGTACCTGTTAAAATTAGGATATTCCGATTATTTTAAAAGTCGGTTCTGCAGCCGTAAACGTGCCCCCTCCCCACAGCGTTGGACCATTCTAATGTGTTGTACATGACCCTATACATTATAACGCACGGATCAAATCGAGCTGAACAAATTGCCCTGGTAAAACGCGGAACTCTGATATTCACATGCCTTGTCGGCTGAAGTTTGCCGTTAAAATAATCAGAGGAGTTGTTGAGGATATAAGACACTTGCCCCTGTTAAAATTAGGATATTGCGATTATTTTAAAGGTGGGTTCTGCAGCCGTAAACATGCCCCCTCCCCACAGCGTTGGACCCATTCGAATGTGTTGTACACGGCCATACATTATAACGCACGCATCAAATCGAGCTGAAAAGGCGATCTGGTACAACGCGGAACTCTGATATTTAAATGCCTTGTTGGCTGAATTTGGCAGATAAAATAATTAGAGGAGTTATTGAGGATATAAGACACTTGTACCTGTTAAAATTAGGATATTCCGATTATTTTAAAAGTCGGTTCTGCAGCCGTAAACATGCCCCCTCCCCACAGCGTTGGACCATTCTAATGTGTTGTACATGACCCTATACATTATAACGCACGGATCAAATCGAGCTGAAAAAAATGCCCTGGTAAAACGCGGAACTCTGATATTTACATGCCTTGTCGGCTGAAGTTTGCCGTTAAAATAATCAGAGGAGTTGTTGAGGATATAAGACACTTGCTCCTGTTAAAATTAGGATATTGCGATTATTTTAAAGGTGGGTTCTGCAGCCGTAAACATGCCCCCTCCCCACAGCGTTGGACCATTCTAATGTGTTGTACATGACCCTATACATTATAACGCACGCATCAAATCGAGCTGAAAAAATTGCCCTGGTAAAACGCGGAACTCTGATATTTACATGCCTTGTCGGCTGAATTTGGCAGATAAAATAATTAGAGGAGTTATTGAGGATATAAGACACTTGTACCTGTTAAAATTAGGATATTCCGATTATTTTAAAAGTCGGTTCTGCAGCCGTAAACATGCCCCCTCCCCACAGCGTTGGACCATTCTAATGTGTTGTACATGACCCTATACATTATAACGCACGGATCAAATCGAGCTGAAAAAAATGCCCTGGTAAAACGCGGAACTCTGATATTTACATGCCTTGTCGGCTGAAGTTTGCCGTTAAAATAATCAGAGGAGTTGTTGAGGATATAAGACACTTGCTCCTGTTAAAATTAGGATATTGCGATTATTTTAAAGGTAGGTTCTGCAGCCGTAAACATGCCCCCTCCCCACAGCGTTGGACCCATTCGAATGTGTTGTAAACGGCCATACATTATAACGCACGCATCAAATCGAGCTGAAAAGGCGATCTGGTACAACGCGGAACTCTGATATTTAAATGCCTTGTTGGCTGAATTTGGCAGATAAAATAATTAGAGGAGTTATTGAGGATATAAGACACTTGTACCTGTTAAAATTAGGATATTCCGATTATTTTAAAAGTCGGTTCTGCAGCCGTAAACATGCCCCCTCCCCACAGCGTTGGACCATTCTAATGTGTTGTACATGACCCTATACATTATAACGGACGGATCAAATCGAGCTGAAAAAATTGCCCTGGTAAAACGCGGAACTCTGATATTTACATGCCTTGTCGGCTGAAGTTTGCCGTTAAAATAATCAGAGGAGTTGTTGAGGATATAAGACACTTGTACCTGTTAAAATTAGGATATTCCGATTATTTTAAAAGTCGGTTCTGCAGCCGTAAACGTGCCCCCTCCCCACAGCGTTGGACCATTCTAATGTGTTGTACATGACCCTATACATTATAACGCACGGATCAAATCGAGCTGAACAAATTGCCCTGGTAAAACGCGGAACTCTGATATTCACATGCCTTGTCGGCTGAAGTTTGCCGTTAAAATAATCAGAGGAGTTGTTGAGGATATAAGACACTTGCCCCTGTTAAAATTAGGATATTGCGATTATTTTAAAGGTGGGTTCTGCAGCCGTAAACATGCCCCCTCCCCACAGCGTTGGACCCATTCGAATGTGTTGTACACGGCCATACATTATAACGCACGCATCAAATCGAGCTGAAAAGGCGATCTGGTACAACGCGGAACTCTGATATTTAAATGCCTTGTTGGCTGAATTTGGCAGATAAAATAATTAGAGGAGTTATTGAGGATATAAGACACTTGTACCTGTTAAAATTAGGATATTCCGATTATTTTAAAAGTCGGTTCTGCAGCCGTAAACATGCCCCCTCCCCACAGCGTTGGACCATTCTAATGTGTTGTACATGACCCTATACATTATAACGCACGGATCAAATCGAGCTGGAAAAAAATGCCCTGGTAAAACGCGGAACTCTGATATTTACATGCCTTGTCGGCTGAAGTTTGCCGTTAAAATAATCAGAGGAGTTGTTGAGGATATAAGACACTTGCTCCTGTTAAAATTAGGATATTGCGATTATTTTAAAGGTGGGTTCTGCAGCCGTAAACATGCCCCCTCCCCACAGCGTTGGGCCATTCTAATGTGTTGTACATGACCCTATACATTATAACGCACGCATCAAATCGAGCTGAAAAAATTGCCCTGGTAAAACGCGGAACTCTGATATTTACATGCCTTGTCGGCTGAATTTGGCAGATAAAATAATTAGAGGAGTTATTGAGGATATAAGACACTGGTACCTGTTAAAATTAGGATATTCCGATTATTTTAAAAGTCGGTTCTGCAGCCGTAAACATGCCCCCTCCCCACAGCGTTGGACCATTCTAATGTGTTGTACATGACCCTATACATTATAACGCACGGATCAAATCGAGCTGAAAAAAATGCCCTGGTAAAACGCGGAACTCTGATATTTACATGCCTTGTCGGCTGAAGTTTGCCGTTAAAATAATCAGAGGAGTTGTTGAGGATATAAGACACTTGCTCCTGTTAAAATTAGGATATTGCGATTATTTTAAAGGTAGGTTCTGCAGCCGTAAACATGCCCCCTCCCCACAGCGTTGGACCCATTCGAATGTGTTGTACACGGCCATACATTATAACGCACGCATCAAATCGAGCTGAAAAGGCGATCTGGTACAACGCGGAACTCTGATATTTAAATGCCTTGTTGGCTGAATTTGGCAGATAAAATAATTAGAGGAGTTATTGAGGATTTAAGACACTTGTACCTGTTAAAATTAGGATATTCCGATTATTTTAAAAGTCGGTTCTGCAGCCGTAAACATGCCCCCTCCCCACAGCGTTGGACCATTATAATGTGTTGTACATGACCCTATACATTATAACGCACGGATCAAATCGAGCTGAAAAAATTGCCCGGGTAAAACGCGGAACTCTGATATTTACATGCCTTGTCGGCTGAAGTTTGCCGTTAAAATAATCAGAGGAGTTATTGAGGATATAAGACACTTGCCCCTGTTAAAATTAGGATATTGCGATTATTTTAAAGGTGGGTTCTGCAGCTGTAAACATGCCCCCTCCCCACAGCGTTGGACCCATTCGAATGTGTTGTACAAGGCCATACATTATAACGCACGCATCAAATCGAGCTGAAAAGGCGATCTGGTACAACGCGGAACTCTGATATTTAAATGCCTTGTTGGCTGAATTTGGCAGATAAAATAATTAGAGGAGTTATTGAGGATATAAGACACTTGTACCTGTTAAAATTAGGATATTCCGATTATTTTAAAAGTCGGTTCTGCAGCCGTAAACATGCCCCCTCCCCACAGCGCGCGTTGGGCCATTGTAAGTACAATAAGCGGCCGTACAGTATACGCACGGCACATTGGCACACCTGAGCACTTGATTTGTAAAAGGATATCCCTTTACAGCATGTGTTCTGCACGCAGTTATACCTGCGTATTAGTTCTGCACTGACGTGACCGAAGCACTGATCTCTATAACTGGATAGGTCGAGCGTACATTGATGGGATAGCGAGCCGTGAAGTCACCGGCGGCCATGATGGGATATTCAAAACATTGCCTTCGTGCATGCAAAAGACGCGTAGACACGTCGAGAGTGAGACAGTGGCAGCAGCGATGGTGGGTAAAAATGCATTAAAATCATTTGTAAATAAGTAAATTTATTAAATAAACTCGCAGACTGTGCGATCAGTATCTATCTTTGTAAAAAATGTCAGGACTACGGTTTTAAGAGAGATTTAGGAGAACATTGTTGGGCGAAAACGATTTTTTTTTTCCACATGAATTCCAGCGGGATTTGTTCATATTGTGGTCCTATCCATCATTTTATCTGAAAGAAAAACTGGGATATTTCGAAAGAACAGTAGATTTATAGAATCAGTTGGTCTAGGATACCTTACAATATGATTGAATTCCACAATACAGGTATTTTCAGACCAACTTTGTACCCATTCCATGAGGACTGTCCCGTTGACTTGCACGTCAAACAGTTCATGGTGGTAATTTGTGTACACATTCGTACACAACATATTGTGTCATGAACTATTTGACGTGCATAAATTTAATGTTCTGTAGAATTATCCCAATATCGCAATGATCACAGTTTTTTCTCTCACAATTCTGGAAGTGTAGAGCCACCTATTAATAATAATAATAGTATTATTAAATGCATGGTGTAGGCCAAGGCTATCATGGTGAAACTTGGATGTAGACACGTATTTCCAATACTTCAGAACAATTTCATTTTCGCCCACAAATCTCTCTTAAAAAAGTAGTCCTGATGACATTCCTTACAGTGCTCAAATGAAATTTCACTCTCTGAAGGAATGGGTATGCCAAATAAATTGAGAATTTTGTGTTTTTAAAATAGCGTCATGTTACAACATTCTTTCCTTGGCATTCAATTTATACCTGTATATTTTCTTTCTTTGTACACTACAGCTAATTGGTTTACCCAAGTCCACTTCTTGCTACTAAGATGTCAGTCTGTACAGCTTATTACGTCTGGACAAGTCATAGGACGAACTGCTCCCATTATGACAGAGGGACAACAGATGACAGCGAATGTCAACACTTATTTTGTTTAACCATCAGTAAATACGGAAGCTTAATTGACCAACTACGTTTTCCAAGATAAGCTATCTCGGTGTTCCACATCCCTATAGATGTGCTGCAAATATATTGCAGAACTCTGCATCTTGGCATTTCATGTTTCAACAATATAAGTACAGATAATAAAACAGTCGCAACAGTCACAAACCTATCTTTGTAACATGGAAATATATTGAACATGTGTTTTATGAAAACTGACAAATCTGGTTAAAATTGTATTGTTAATATTCAAAGCAAATTATACAGATGTTAAAATGACATGGATTTACCCAGTCAGTGTTCTCCACAATCACTGGGTAGCGGCCGCCCTGTGTACATGTTACGCTGTTCTGTCATATTTTTATGCTGTCAAATTTTGCTTTTCAATCATGGTTTTATTTTGCTTTCTTACAAAACAAATATTGTGTTCATATCGCACAAATATCTAGAAACACTCGCAATTCAAAGTTAAAGCTGTACAAGGGTGTCCTATTAAAATTTGGCCTGTGAAGAATGCTGTCAAATGTATCTTTGCATAGTATCAACAATTATTATTCTAAAATGACATCGCAAGTTTTGTTTTGGTTTTCCAACATCAGTAGTAAACAATACATAATAAGCATATTGTTACTATGGCAGTAGTTATTACATGTTATATGTAATGTATCAATGTAAAATAAAAGCATTAAGCAAAATTGAATCCATTGTGTGACTTATGTCATTATTTACACATGTGATTGATATTTTTAATTGTGATTTATTTCAAGTTTCTCAAGTTCATAGTTTAAGCCATAGAGCTGTATCTTTATTATACAGCTCTATGGTTTAAGCTCAAAACCACATAATTAATTTTTTTCTGTCCACTTGTCCAGCAAGAATTTTTGGGACCCTTTCTAAAAACTTTACTAAACATTAGGTTGATTCCAAATCTGGACACTGCCTTAAAACCCCACGAACAAACCATGATGTGCCAATTAAATTTTCCTGAAACACACTGACATTTGTTCAATTTTTTCAACAATTTTTTATTTTATTATAAAATGCACTTTTTAGTGTCTGGATATAAAATTAAACCAACAATTTCAAGAATTTCCTTAATCCAAAAAAACTCGTTTTGCCTTTTCCTTGTTCCGGTTTGTGCATAAGGTCATGATGTGGATTTCTTCCCCCCCCCCCCAAAAAAAAAAAAAAAAAAAAAAATAATTTAGAAGTTGGAAATTCTTGAAAATACTTGTCCGACATATCCCATAGACTTTGCACTGCATTGCATCGTCTCACACGAATGTCTCATATCTTTTCCAAAAAATAGGCCTATTTAACATTGAAACTTGGCGTATACAGGTAATTCTTGGGTGTTATTATGTTTAACTTGATTTTCCTGATCAAACTGGATCGTTTTTGCGACGTTAACTTCGTTTCCTGTGATATTAAATGAGTTTTCTCGGTCGTGCGCTATACAAACGTGTGTACGCCTGCAATGTTTTGAATATCCCAATATGGCCGCTGATGGCTTCACGTGCAGAGCCGCTCGACCTATCCAGTTATAGAGATCAGTGGACCGAAGTGATAAATGCTTACAAATCTTGAATTTAAGAAAAAACAAAAAACAATTTCAGCACATATTAGTGAGGTTTGAAGGTTATTCTGCCTTTGAAGTCAATATTTTGTATTTATTCGGTGTAATTTTAGTTGTTTTGCACAGTTCTGCAGAGTTCCGCAGAGTTCTGCACGTTCTGCAAGTTCCGCAAAATACCCACACCCGTATTTTCTGTGGAGTGAGAATCAACTTTTGACATTCATTCTCACGCTCTACGCCACCGGAGCTGTACACGGCCAGTGCAGTGCTAGTGCTCCGAGGTGCTTTCGTCGTTGTAATTATTCACAACCGACATCAGTGGTGAGTTAACACATATTAGCATTTTCTAAGTAGTACACCAACTACTACATTGGTGACCCAGACGTGATCTGAACATCTACAGACTTTTCCTGATCATAATTGTATAGAGCAACATCACAATGTCGGTATCACACCCAGTGAAACCTGAAGCTGCAGAGAACACATCACCTCCCGCTGTTTCACTCCTACCTCCGGTACAACATGTACAAGCAGCAGTAAGCCTTAAGCTACCGCCATTTTGGCCAAATGATCCCACCCTGTGGTTCGCTCAGGTGGAGGCCCAGTTCACCATTCGCAAAATTACCACACAGCAGGACACACGTTTTGTGTACGTCGTGGGCTCGCTCCAGCCAGAGATCGCCCAAGAAGTAAGGGATATTTTGATCGCGCCACCAGCCACATCTCGTTATGACAAACTGAAGGCGGAACTCATTCGTCGGACTTCGACCTCAGAACAGAAGCGCCTCCATCAGCTTCTAATTGCCGAGGAGCTGGGGGATCGCAAGCGATCACAGCTTCTACGGCGAATGCGTCAGTTGCTCGGGGAAAACACACTGGAAGAGAAGATTTTGAAACAGCTGTTTTTTGCAACGCCTCCCAACCGCTGTCCAGTCCATCCTCGCATCTACAGCTGACACAGTAGGCATTGTAGCGCTGGCTGATTTAGCCGACAAGATCGTCGAGGTGTCTGCCCCGCCGGTGATTTCACAGCATGTCGCAGCATTTTCAGCAGCACTGCCACCCCAGCATGCCTAACCACCACCACAAGCCCCGTCCGAGGTCCTCGTTCTGCAGCACAAGGTAGACGACCTCACAAAACAAGTAATGGCTTTGACAACTCAGTTCCAGGTGGGTCAGAGGCGAGATCGTTCTCGTTCCTTCTCTCGTCGGCGCAATACACAACGAGACTCCACCCCATCAGCGGATCGCCAGTCATCCGACCAACAGTGCTGGTACCACTGGAAGTATGGCGGCAATGCTCGTAAATGCACTAGTCCTTGTTCCCGCCGCACTTCTGCTCAACCCAAGTCGGAAAACACCAACGCCAGCAACTAACGGCGACAAGCCAGCCTGGCGTAAGTTCCCCTAGTCACCTTTTCTACATCACTGATCAAACAACCGGCCTTCGATTCCTGGTTGACACTGGGGCAAAAGTTAGCGTTTTATCTCCATCGGTAGCGGATAGACAATGCAAACCGCAACCTTCCTCAGTACGCCTACAGGCCGTATATAAATCTCCTATAGCAACCTTTGGGGAGAAGTCTTGCACACTCAACATCGGGCTACGACGGGTTTTCCGATGGGTATTTCTGCTTGCAGATGTTCCGATGGCCATCATTGGTGCAGATTTTCTGCAACACTATGCCCTCTTGGTCGACATACGAAATCGCAAGCTTATCGATACTACCACTCACCTTTCGATACGCGGTATGGAAGTAACATCGCCTACACTGAGCCCGGTATTGGTCAAAGAGTTGCATACGCCTTTCGACACGCTCATCGCTTCGTTTCCGGAAGTGACGCGCCCTGTCTATACCGAGGTACCAGTGAAACACTCAGTCACCCACCACATCATCACAACTGGACCCCCGGTTACTGCTCGTCCTCGTCGACTTGCCGCTGACAAACTCACCATCGCAAAAGACGAATTTAACCACATGCTCGACCTAGGCATCATTGCACCATCGGACAGCGACTGGTCATCTCCATTGCATATGGTGCCTAAAAAGACCGCTGGTGACTGGCGCCCCTGTGGGGATTATCGTGCGTTGAATAGAGTAACTGTTCCAGATCGCTATCCGATTCCCCATCTACATGATTTTACCGCCAACCTGACCGGTAAACGCATCTTTTCCAAGATTGATTTAGTGCGTGCGTACCACCAAGTACCCGTCAACCCTGCAGACGTTCACAAGACTGCCATTACCACACCTTTTGGGTTGTACCATTTTGTGCGCATGCCTTTTGGCCTACGGAATGCGGCTCAGACCTTCCAGCGTTTCATTGACATGATTACTCGCGGATTGCCATTCGTGTATGCCTACATCGACGACATCCTTGTGGCTAGCGACTCGCTGGAACAACACCATAAACACTTGGGGTTACTGTTCTCACGATTATCCGAGTTCGGAGTAGTAATCAACCCAGCCAAAGGTCAGTTTGGAGCTACAAACCTTGACTTCCTAGGTCATCACATCGATAAGCAAGGTATTCATCCGTTAGATGAGAAGGTCACTGCCATCAGTGAGTTCCCTCGTCCAACTTCAGTGCGTCAATTACGTCGTTTCCTCGGTCTCATCAATTTTTACCGACGGTTTCTCCCGCATTGTGCAGACATCCTCGCACCACTGACGGATTTGTTGCTTAACCAACCAGAGCGTCCTCGTAAGCCAACCACTTTCACATGGTCCGAAAAATGCGAGACGGCTTTCTAGCGACATCAAGCGTTCCCTGGCCAACATCACCATGCTCGTTCATCCATCCTCAAGTGCATCACTAAGCCTGATGGTCGACGCATCAGACACAGCTGTCGGTGGGGTACTACAACAACATTCCGATGGAGATCAGCGGCCCATCGCTTTCTTTTCCAAGAAACTCCAGCCTGCCGAGACCAGATACAGCACCTTTAGGCGGGAACTTTTGGCAATTTACTTGGCAATCAAACACTCCCGCCACCTTCTGGAGGGACGCCATTTCTGCGTATATACAGATCACAAGCCACTCACTCGCGCCTTACACTCAAAGGCTGATCGTCACTCACCGAGGGAGATTCGTCATCTCGATTTTGTCTCGCAATTTACCACAGACATCCGCCATGTTCATGGTAAGGACAACGTCGTCGCCGATTTCGATCAGATTGCAGCTGACCAGACGAACGACGCAGAATTCATCAAGCTGCGCACCATTTCAACCTCACTTCAATTGCGACAAGTTCCTCTTCCCACTACACGCGGTTCTATCTGGTGTGATGTGTCCACTGGTCACGACCGCCCCTTTGTGCCATCGCAACATCGACGCAGTGTCTTCAATGCACTTCACTGCCTATCCCATCCAGGAGTTCGGTCCACGCCGAAGCTGATCACCACTCGCTTTGTTTGGCCTGCTATCAACAGGGATGTTCGCGAATGGGCTAGAGCGTGTCCTCAGTGCCAGAAAGCGAAAGTTCACCGCCATGTACGCTCACCCTTAGGTACATTTGCCTCTCCAGACGCTAGGTTTGACCACATTCAGGACCGTTGCCACCTTCAGAAGGTTACACTTATCTCCTCACGTGTGTGGATCGGTATACCAGGTGGCCGGAAGCCATTCCCATGATTAACATCACTGCAGAGTCCGTCGCCAAAGCATTGGTTGGTCATTGGATTTCCCGATATGGTACTCTTTCAACTATCACCACAGACCGTGGCAGACAATTTGAGTCCAACCTGTTTGCGGAGTTAACTGCATTTCTAGGTCGCAATCGCACACGTACAACAGCCTACCACCCAGCGGCCAACGGCCTTGTTGAACGGTTCCACCGACAATTGAAGGCCGCGTTGAAAGTGCACACTCAACCAGACAGGTGGCATGAGATACTTCCTCTGGTGATGTTAGGTATTCGCACTACTGTGAAGGAAGACCTACAGTGTACATCTTCAGAGCTTCTCTACGGCACAACACTCAGACTCCCGGGACAATTTGTGGCACCAGACAATATAACCTCCATGGTGGATCCTTCCCTATACGTCCATCGATTGCGGCACCACATGTCCCAATTCTTTCCAGCCACGACACGAATTCAGCATCGTTCTTCTCAAATTCCGCGAAGCCTATCGGATTGCTCCCATGTATTCACACGTTGTGATGCGGTCAAACGACCCCTACAGCCTCCATATTCGGGTTGCCGCTCAAGCTGCATGCATGCATGATGCGTACAACAGCGATAACAAGTTGGCCTTTACTATGTGGCCGTTTTCTAAACGTTTGTTTCGTCTACATTCCGGCTTCATGCAATTTACTATCCGAACTACACAGCGCGGAGCATTTAAAACGACTGGAAAAAAGACTAGGGGGTGTCGCAATTGAGCAATTAGGGATACCCCTCTCTGGGCACGCGATCGCTGCATGTGCTATGTACATGTATGCATGCAGTATATACTGCAGCGATATCGGCAAAGTAAACCTCGTGCGATATTGTGACTGTACTGGTTTGAAGTTTTCATAGATTGTTTGCGTGCCAATAAGTCCTGATCCAAGACCGAGCTAGCCGTTCATTTTGTTCCACGGCGCGCCGACCGTATCTAGGCTTATTGAGGACGCCCTAAATTATCGCCAGATTCGAACGAATCTGGCGATAATTTAGGGCGCCCTCAATAAGCCTGGATATATACGGACAGCGCGCCGCGGAACAAAATGAACAGCTAGCTCGGTCTTGGATCAAGACTAGTGCCAGATAAACTCAAGTACTCAACAAATTGTATCCTTTTGTTAATTAATGAAAAAGTAGCCCCCGAAATGGAAAAAAAGTAGCCCCCGAAAGAGTAGCCCCCGAAATGGAAAAAGTAGCCCCCGAAAGTTCAAAAAGTAGCCCCCGAAAATTTCAAAAAAAAATGAAAATGGAGCCCCCGAAATAAAAAAAATAATTTCTACCCTGGCAACGAGTACTGCAACTGTACATGCAAAAGCTTTAGATGCAGAGGGAGCACAAGCTTTGTGAGTGTATAACATGCCAAATCAGGCTCATGATATGCTGTGGACCCGGGTGGTTATCAACGAAAACTACGTCTGAAAGCCCGCAAAAGTCCTACTTTTATCCTGATTTTTGTCCCCCAAATTTTTACTTTGTGTCTTGCGTAATGAACAACTTTGATACTACATTTCTACTTGTTCAAACCGGGTCCTCTTGAAAGCCTGAGCCAAGTTGCCTCTCTTTTTGCAGGAAAAGTGGACGCATATTTGCAGATGTCTCAGATTGCAGCGGCGGTCAAGCTTCAAGCTGGCTGGCGGGGGATCATTGAGAGACGCAAGCTAGGTCTGCGAAAGGCCACGGCCAAGCAAGTCAGGGCGGCCATCACCGTTCAGAGAGTTGTAAGTTTTCCATTTGCGCGCTTACTTATTAGACCTGGTAAACCAACCAGTGGTTGTTTTTGTTGTGTGTGTATCGGCGCCCCTGGTAGGCCGATCTCGCTGACCCAAGTGCCCCAGCCTACGTCAGGGTACAGGAAGTCGAGAGTTGCCATTGTTGTAGGCTACAGTACACCATTTCTCAGTTGTGCAGTTTTATCATTTGAAGCAGCAAAAGTTCTCAAAATCTAAAGAATGGGGCTTGACAACTAAACCTGACCAAGTTGTATGTCTGCAAATGCTGCATATTCTGATAAAAATAATATTCTAAGATTTTTGATTTTGAAGCAGCTACTAATGGACATTTTCAAAAATGCATATCTGAGACGCAATTTTTGACTTCTGTTTTTTGTTAGACTTCTGCAGTATGTATGGCAAGTGAACCCTGCTACACTGTATATGCAGAAAATGCACACGTAAACAAGATTAAAGTTATCGACTTAATAGTAATACATGTAATAATAATAGGCAATTCTTAAATAGTGCACGTATCTACCAAGACTGGTACTCTAGGCACTGTGTAATTATTATACCTGCTTATTGGGCATGCGAAACATTCCAAATACCATCTCGGCTCCCTGGAGAGTTTTCAGCTCAATTCTGCCTCACAGGTACCCATTTCACTTATGGGTGGGGAGAAGCAAGTGGCAAAGTGCCTTGCCCAAGGGCACATGGACCTTAGGTCCAGGCCAGACTCGAACCCACAACCTGCAGCTTTACCCTACAGATGGTGAAATTAGTGCTCCAGATCACAAGGCCACAGCACTCCAGAAGTCAATTTTTATAGATGAATTTTGTTCTTCTGTTTTAGATGCTGGTGATGATTCCACTTGTTCTTCTAATACAGCGTGTTTTGTGGGTTATAGGTCCGTAGATTCCTGAAGAGATTGGAGGAGAAGAGAAGAGAGCCGTTGTTGTTTCGGCCTCCGCCTGGCCTGACGGATGAGAGAAGAGTTGACCTGCAGAGACAGATTGACCAACACAGAGAGGCGCACCCGGTAAAAACGTCCAAGAATTTTGTTACTCTATGCGATTTCATCAGTTAAGACTCTTCACATGACATATTCAAAGATTTTTAGATTGTTTCCCCGACTCTGTGAAGTACCTAGTAATTTTGTTTTCGTTAAAGTTAAACAAGGAAATTAACTAAAGCGGGGTTTGAACCTGCCAACCTGTCTAACGTAGTTTGTTCTGTTCATATTTCTTACGTTTTTGTCCTAATATCGGATCACGTTTTCATACTATTCTTGTTTACAACTCATTGGCCAAGCCCGTCTAACGTAGTTTGCTCTGTTCATATTTCTTACGTTTCTTTCGTATTATCGGATCACATTTTCATACTATTCCTGTTTACAACACATAGGCAAAGCCCGTCTAACGTAGTTTGGTCTGTTCATATTTCTTAGTTTTTTTCTCTATTATCGGATCACATTTTCATACTATTCTTGTTTACAACACATTGGCCAAGCCCGTCTGACTTAGTTTGGTCTGTTCATATTTCTTGTTTTTGTCTTTCTATTATCAGATCACATTTTCATACAATTCTTGTTTACAACACATTGGCCAAGCCTGTCATCACATTTTCATACTATTCTTGTTTACAACACATTGGCCAGGCCCGTCTGACGTAGTTTGTGCCGTTCATATTTCTTACGTTTTTCCTATTATCGGATCACATTTTCATACTATTCTTGTTTACAACACATTGGCCAAGCCCGTCTAACGTAGTTTGTTCTGTTCATATTTCTTACGTTTTTTCCCTATTATTGGATCTATTTTTATACAATTCGTGTTTACAACACATTGGCCAAGCCTGTCATAACATTTTCTTACTATTCTTGTTGACTACACATTGGCCAAGCCTGTCTAACGTAGTTTGTTCTGTTCATAGTTTTTACGTTTTTTTCATATTATCGGATCACATTTTTAGACTATTCTTGACAACTCATTGGCCAAACCTGTCATCACATTTTCATACTATTCTTGTTGACTACACATTGGCCAAGCCTGTCTAACGTAGTTTGTTCTGTTCATATTTCTTATGTTTTTTTATTTCTATTATCAGATCACATTTTCATACAATTCGTGTTTACAACACATTGGCCAAGCCTGTCATAACATTTTCTTACTATTCTTGTTGACTACACATTGGCCAAACCTGTCCAACGTAGTTTGTTCTGTTCATAGTTTTTACGTTTTTTTCCTATTATCGGATCACATTTTTAGACTTCTTGTTGACAACACATTGGCCAAGCCCGACTAACGTAGTTTGGTCTATTCATATTTCTTTCGTTTTTTCTTTCTATTATCAGATCACATTTTCATACAATTCTTGTTTACAACACATTGGCCAAGCCTGTCATCACATTTGTATACTATTCCTGTTTACAACATATTGGCCAAGCCTGTCTAACGTAGTTTGTTCCGTTCATATTTCTTACGTTTTTCCTGTTATTGGATCACATTTTCATACTATTCTTGTTTACAATACATTGGCCAAGCCTGTCATCACATTTTCATACTATTCTTGTTTACAACACATTGGCCAAGCCCGTCTAACGTAGTTTGGTCTGTTCATATGATGATCTCTATGTGCTCGGGCTGACGAATTTTGGGTTTTTCCGCATCCTCCCTTAGATGCTCCAACCCGTTTTATCCAATGGTTCTACTTGTGGTTGATTAAATAAGATACATTTTGTATTGATACTTATTTACTCCAGACTAAGCCTACTGGCTGTAGGACTTCTTTCGGAGGTTGCACATACAACCTCATAAACAGAGTTTGGAACCGCTTTAGTTAGCACGTCTTATTTGCGATCGTGCAGTTCAGAACCCTTATTCACAGTAGCATCTCGCATACCCACCACCGGTCTACGGTGCCATATCATGCATATGTAGTGGCTCTACCGGTAAGTAGAGTGACATAGACTCCCCCCCCCCCCCCCCCCCCCCCCCCCCACAGTAGTGTGGTAGGGGTCTACGAACGAATACTTACCTGTAGAGCTTTCCCCCGCCTCCCACTTATTCTCGATCTTGTGGTTGTGGGAGGGTCAACACATTGGACAAGCCTGTCATCACATTTTCATACTATTCTTGTTGACAACACATTGGACAAGCCTGTCTAACGTAGTTTGTTCTGTTCATATTTCTTAGGTTTTTTCCTATTATCGGATCACATTTTCATACTATTCTTGTTTACAACACATTGGCCAAGCCCGTTTAACGTAGTTTGTTTTGTTAATAAATCGTACGTTTTTTAACCTATTATCGGATCACATTTTCATACTATTGTTTACAACTCATTGGCCAAACCTGTCATCACATTTTAATACTATTCTTGTTGACTACACATTGGCCAAGCCTGTCTAACGTAGTTTGTTCTGTTCATATTTCTTACGTTTTTTAATTTCTATTATCAGATCACATTTTCATACAATTCGTGTTTACAACACATTGGCCAAGCCTGTCATAACATTTTCATACTATTCTTGTTGACTACACATTGGCCAAGCCTGTCTAACGTAGTTTGTTCTGTTCATAGTTTTTATGTTTTTTTGCTATTATCGGATCACATTTTTAGACTATTCTTGTTGACAACACATTGGCCAAGCCCGACTAACGTAGTTTGGTCTATTCATATTTCTTTCGTTTTTTCTTTCTATTATCAGATCACATTTTCATACAATTCTTGTTTACAACACATTGGCCAAGCCTGTCATCACATTTTTATACTATTCCTGTTTACAACATATTGGCCAAGCCTGTCTAACGTAGTTTGTTCCGTTCATATTTCTTACGTTTTTCCTGTTATTGGATCACATTTTCATACTATTCTTGTTTACAACACATTGGCCAAGCCCGTCTAACGTAGTTTGGTCTGTTCATATGATGATCTCTATGTCCTCGGGCTGACAAATTTTAGGGTTTTTCCGCATCCTCCCTTAGATGCTCCAACCCGTTTTATCCAAGGGTTCTACTTGTGGTTGATTAAATAAGATACATTTTGTCTCGATACTTATTTACTCCAGACTAAGCCTACTGGTTGTAGGACTTCTTTCGGAGGTTGCACATACAACCTCTGAAACAGAGTTTGAAACCGCTTTAGTTAGCACGTCTTATTTGCGACCGTGCAGTTCAGGACCCTTATTCACAGTAGCATCTCGCATACCCACCACCGGTCTACGGTACCATATCATGCATATGTAGTGGCTCTACAGGTAAGTAGAGTGACGTAGACCCCCCCCCCCCCCCCCCCCCCCACAGTAGTGTGGTAGGGGTCTACGAACGAATACTCGCCTGTAGAGCTCCCCCCCGCCTCCCCACTTATTCTCGATCTTGTGGTTGTGGGAGGGTCAACACATTGGACAAGCCTGTCATCACATTTTCATACTATTCTTGTTGACAACACATTGGCCAAGCCTGTCTAACGTAGCTTGTTTTGTTCATATTTCTTATGTTTTTTCCTATTATCGGATCACATTTTCATACTATTCTTGTTTACAACACATTGGCCAAGCCTGTCATCACATTTTCATACTATTCTTGTTGACAACACATTGGCCAAGCCTGTCTAACGTAGCTTGTTTTGTTCATATTTCTTATGTTTTTTCCTATTATCGGATCACATTTTCATACTATTCTTGTTTACAACACATTGGCCAAGCCTGTCATCACATTTTCATACTATTCTTGTTGACAACACATTGGCCAAGCCTATGTCTAACGTAGTTTGTTCTGTTCATATTTCTTAGGTTTTTTCCTATTATCGGATCACATTTTCATACTATTCTTGTTTACAACACATTGGCCAAGCCCGTCTAACGTAGTTTGGTCTGTTGATATTTCTAACGTTTTTTTCTTTCTATTATCAGGTCACATTTTCATACAATTCTTGTTTACAACACATTAGCCAAGCCTGTCTAACGTAGTTTGTTCTGTTCATATTTCTTACGTTTTTTCCCTTTTATCGGATCACATTTTCATACTATTCTTGTTTACAACACAATGGCCAAGCTCGTCTGACGTAGTTTGGTCTGTTCATATTTATTAGTTTTTTTTCTTTTTATTATCGGATCACATTTTCATACAATTCTTGTTTACAACACATTAGCCAAGCCTGTCTAACGTAGTTTGTTCTGTTCATATTTCTTAAGTTTTTTCACTTTTATCGGATCACATTTTCATACTATTCTTGTTTACAACACAATGGCAAAGCCCGTCTAACTTAGTTTGGTCTGTTCATATTTCTTACGTTTTTTTCTTTCTATTATCGGATCACATTTTCATACAATTCTTGTTTACAACACATTAGCCAAGCCTGTCTAATGTAGTTTGTTCTGTTCATATTTCTTACGTTTTTTCCCTTTTATCGGATCACATTTTCATACAATTCTTGTTTACAACACATTAGCCAAGCCTGTCTAACGTAGTTTGGTCTGTTCATATTTATTAGTTTTTTTTCTTTTTATTATCGGATCACATTTTCATACAATTCTTGTTTACAACACATTAGCCAAGCCTGTCTAACGTAGTTTGTTCTGATCATATTTCTTACGTTTTTTCCCTTTTATCGGATCACATTTTCATACTATTCTTGTTTACAACACAATGGCAAAGCCCGTCTAACTTAGTTTGGTCTGTTCATATTTCTTACGTTTTTTTCTTTCTATTATCGGATCACATTTTCATACAATTCTTGTTTACAACACATTAGCCAAGCCTGTCTAACGTAGTTTGTTCTGTTCATATTTCTTACGTTTTTTCCCTTTTATCGGATCACATTTTCATACTATTCTTGTTTACAACACAATGGCAAAGCCCGTCTAACTTAGTTTGGTCTGTTCATATTTCTTACGTTTTTTTCTTTCTATTATCGGATCACATTTTCATACAATTCTTGTTTACAACACATTAGCCAAGCCTGTCTAACGTAGTTTGTTCTGTTCATATTTCTTACGTTTTTTCCCTTTTATCGGATCACATTTTCATACAATTCTTGTTTACAACACATTAGCCAAGCCTGTCTAACATAGTTTGTTTCCTTTCATATTTCTTACGTTTTTTCCCTTTTATCGGATCACATTTTCATACTATTCTTGTTTACAACACAATGGCCAAGCCCGTCTGACGTAGTTTGGTCTGTTCATATTTATTTATTTTTTTTCTTTCTATTATCGGATCACATTTTCATACAATTCTTGTTTACAACACATTAGCCAAGCCTGTCTAACGTAGTTTGGTCTGTTCATATTTATTAGTTTTTTTTCTTTTTATTATCGGATCACATTTTCATACAATTCTTGTTTACAACACATTAGCCAAGCCTGTCTAACGTAGTTTGTTCTGTTCATATTTCTTACGTTTTTTCCCTTTTATCGGATCACATTTTCATACTATTCTTGTTTACAACACAATGGCAAAGCCCGTCTAACTTAGTTTGGTCTGTTCATATTTCTTACTTTTTTTTCTTTCTATTATCGGATCACATTTTCATACAATTCTTGTTTACAACACATTAGCCAAGCCTGTCTAACGTAGTTTGTTCTGTTCATATTTATTATTTTTTTTCTTTTTATTATCGGATCACATTTTCATACAATTCTTGTTTACAACACATTAGCCAAGCCTGTCTAACGTAGTTTGTTCTGTTCGAATTTCTTACGTTTTTTCCCTTTTATCGGATAACATTTTCATACTATTCTTGTTTACAACACAATGGCCAAGCCCGTCTGACGTAGTTTGGTCTGTTCATATTTATTAGTTTTTTTTCTTTTTATTATCGGATCACATTTTCATACAATTCTTGTTTACAACACATTAGCCAAGCCTGTCTAACGTAGTTTGTTCTGTTCATATTTCTTAAGTTTTTTCACTTTTATCGGATCACATTTTCATACTATTCTTGTTTACAACACAATGGCAAAGCCCGTCTAACTTAGTTTGGTCTGTTCATATTTCTTACGTTTTTTTCTTTCTATTATCGGATCACATTTTCATACAATTCTTGTTTACAACACATTAGCCAAGCCTGTCTAATGTAGTTTGTTCTGTTCATATTTCTTACGTTTTTTCCCTTTTATCGGATCACATTTTCATACTATTCTTGTTTACAACACAATGGCAAAGCCCGTCTAACTTAGATTGGTCTGTTCATATTTCTTACGTTTTTTTCTTTCTATTATCGGATCACATTTTCATACAATTCTTGTTTACAACACATTAGCCAAGCCTGTCTAACGTAGTTTGGTCTGTTCATATTTATTAGTTTTTTTTCTTTTTATTATCGGATCACATTTTCATACAATTCTTGTTTACAACACATTAGCCAAGCCTGTCTAACGTAGTTTGTTCTGTTCATATTTCTTACGTTTTTTCCCTTTTATCGGATCACATTTTCATACTATTCTTGTTTACAACACAATGGCAAAGCCCGTCTAACTTAGTTTGGTCTGTTCATATTTCTTACGTTTTTTTCTTTCTATTATCGGATCACATTTTCATACAATTCTTGTTTACAACACATTAGCCAAGCCTGTCTAACATAGTTTGTTCTGTTCATATTTCTTACGTTTTTTCCCTTTTATCGGATCACATTTTCATACTATTCTTGTTTACAACACAATGGCCAAGCCCGTCTGACGTAGTTTGGTCTGTTCATATTTATTTTATTTTTTTCTTTCTATTATCGGATCACATTTTCATACAATTCTTGTTTACAACACATTAGCCAAGCCTGTCTAACGTAGTTTGGTCTGTTCATATTTATTAGTTTTTTTTCTTTTTATTATCGGATCACATTTTCATACAATTCTTGTTTACAACACATTAGCCAAGCCTGTCTAACGTAGTTTGTTCTGTTCATATTTCTTACGTTTTTTCCCTTTTTATCGGATCACATTTTCATACTATTCTTGTTTACAACACAATGTCAAAGCCCGTCTAACTTAGTTTGGTCTGTTCATATTTCTTACGTTTTTTTCTTTCTATTATCGGATCTCATTTTCATACAATTCTTGTTTACAACACATTAGCCAAGCCTGTCTAACGTAGTTTGTTCTGTTCATATTTATTATTTTTTTTTCTTTTTATTATCGGATCACATTTGCATACAATTCTTGTTTACAACACATTAGCCAAGCCTGTCTAACGTAGTTTGTTCTGTTCATATTTCTTACGTTTTTTCCCTTTTATCGGATCACATTTTCATACTATTCTTGTTTACAACACAATGGCCAAGCCCGTCTGACGTAGTTTGGTCTGTTCATATTTATTTTATTTTTTTCTTTCTATTATCGGATCACATTTTCATACAATTCTTGTTTACAACACATTAGCCAAGCCTGTCTAACGTAGTTTGGTCTGTTCATATTTATTAGTTTTTTTTCTTTTTATTATCGGATCACATTTTCATACAATTCTTGTTTACAACACATTAGCCAAGCCTGTCTAACGTAGTTTGTTCTGTTCATATTTCTTACGTTTTTTCCCTTTTTATCGGATCACATTTTCATACTATTCTTGTTTACAACACAATGTCAAAGCCCGTCTAACTTAGTTTGGTCTGTTCATATTTCTTACTTTTTTCTTCTTTCTATTATCGGATCTCATTTTCATACAATTCTTGTTTACAACACATTAGCCAAGCCTGTCTAACGTAGTTTGTTCTGTTCATATTTATTATTTGTTTTTCTTTTTATTATCGGATCACATTTGCATACAATTCTTGTTTACAACACATTAGCCAAGCCTGTCTAACGTAGTTTGTTCTGTTCATATTTCTTACGTTTTTTCCCTTTTATCGGATCACATTTTCATACTATTCTTGTTTACAACACAATGGCAAAGCCCGTCTAACTTAGTTTGGTCTGTTCATATTTCTTACTTTTTTTTCTTTCTATTATCGGATCACATTTTCATACAATTCTTGTTTACAACACATTAGCCAAGCCTGTCTAACGTAGTTTGTTCTGTTCATATTTCTTACGTTTTTTCCCTTTTTATCAGATCACATTTTCATACAATTCTTGTTTACAACACATTGGCCAAGCCCGTCTAACGTAGTTTGGTCTGTTGATATTTCTAACGTTTTTTTCTTTCTATTATCAGGTCACATTTTCATACAATTCTTGTTTACAACACATTAGCCAAGCCTGTCTAACGTAGTTTGTTCTGTTCATATTTCTTACGTTTTTTCCCTTTTATCGGATCACATTTTCATACTATTCTTGTTTACAACACAATGGCCAAGCTCGTCTGACGTAGTTTGGTCTGTTCATATTTATTAGTTTTTTTTCTTTTTATTATCGGATCACATTTTCATACAATTCTTGTTTACAACACATTAGCCAAGCCTGTCTAACGTAGTTTGTTCTGTTCATATTTCTTAAGTTTTTTCACTTTTATCGGATCACATTTTCATACTATTCTTGTTTACAACACAATGGCAAAGCCCGTCTAACTTAGTTTGGTCTGTTCATATTTCTTACGTTTTTTTCTTTCTATTATCGGATCACATTTTCATACAATTCTTGTTTACAACACATTAGCCAAGCCTGTCTAATGTAGTTTGTTCTGTTCATATTTCTTACGTTTTTTCCCTTTTATCGGATCACATTTTCATACAATTCTTGTTTACAACACATTAGCCAAGCCTGTCTAACGTAGTTTGGTCTGTTCATATTTATTAGTTTTTTTTCTTTTTATTATCGGATCACATTTTCATACAATTCTTGTTTACAACACATTAGCCAAGCCTGTCTAACGTAGTTTGTTCTGATCATATTTCTTACGTTTTTTCCCTTTTATCGGATCACATTTTCATACTATTCTTGTTTACAACACAATGGCAAAGCCCGTCTAACTTAGTTTGGTCTGTTCATATTTCTTACGTTTTTTTCTTTCTATTATCGGATCACATTTTCATACAATTCTTGTTTACAACACATTAGCCAAGCCTGTCTAACGTAGTTTGTTCTGTTCATATTTCTTACGTTTTTTCCCTTTTATCGGATCACATTTTCATACTATTCTTGTTTACAACACAATGGCAAAGCCCGTCTAACTTAGTTTGGTCTGTTCATATTTCTTACGTTTTTTTCTTTCTATTATCGGATCACATTTTCATACAATTCTTGTTTACAACACATTAGCCAAGCCTGTCTAACGTAGTTTGTTCTGTTCATATTTCTTACGTTTTTTCCCTTTTATCGGATCACATTTTCATACTATTCTTGTTTACAACACAATGGCAAAGCCCGTCTAACTTAGTTTGGTCTGTTCATATTTCTTACGTTTTTTTCTTTCTATTATCGGATCACATTTTCATACAATTCTTGTTTACAACACATTAGCCAAGCCTGTCTAACGTAGTTTGTTCTGTTCATATTTCTTACGTTTTTTCCCTTTTATCGGATCACATTTTCATACTATTCTTGTTTACAACACAATGGCAAAGCCCGTCTAACTTAGTTTGGTCTGTTCATATTTCTTACGTTTTTTTCTTTCTATTATCGGATCACATTTTCATACAATTCTTGTTTACAACACATTAGCCAAGCCTGTCTAACGTAGTTTGTTCTGTTCATATTTCTTACGTTTTTTCCCTTTTATCGGATCACATTTTCATACAATTCTTGTTTACAACACATTAGCCAAGCCTGTCTAACATAGTTTGTTTCCTTTCATATTTCTTACGTTTTTTCCCTTTTATCGGATCACATTTTCATACTATTCTTGTTTACAACACAATGGCCAAGCCCGTCTGACGTAGTTTGGTCTGTTCATATTTATTTATTTTTTTTCTTTCTATTATCGGATCACATTTTCATACAATTCTTGTTTACAACACATTAGCCAAGCCTGTCTAACGTAGTTTGGTCTGTTCATATTTATTAGTTTTTTTTCTTTTTATTATCGGATCACATTTTCATACAATTCTTGTTTACAACACATTAGCCAAGCCTGTCTAACGTAGTTTGTTCTGTTCATATTTCTTACGTTTTTTCCCTTTTATCGGATCACATTTTCATACTATTCTTGTTTACAACACAATGGCAAAGCCCGTCTAACTTAGTTTGGTCTGTTCATATTTCTTACTTTTTTTTCTTTCTATTATCGGATCACATTTTCATACAATTCTTGTTTACAACACATTAGCCAAGCCTGTCTAACGTAGTTTGTTCTGTTCATATTTATTATTTTTTTTTCTTTTTATTATCGGATCACATTTTCATACAATTCTTGTTTACAACACATTAGCCAAGCCTGTCTAACGTAGTTTGTTCTGTTCGAATTTCTTACGTTTTTTCCCTTTTATCGGATAACATTTTCATACTATTCTTGTTTACAACACAATGGCCAAGCCCGTCTGACGTAGTTTGGTCTGTTCATATTTATTAGTTTTTTTTCTTTTTATTATCGGATCACATTTTCATACAATTCTTGTTTACAACACATTAGCCAAGCCTGTCTAACGTAGTTTGTTCTGTTCATATTTCTTAAGTTTTTTCACTTTTATCGGATCACATTTTCATACTATTCTTGTTTACAACACAATGGCAAAGCCCGTCTAACTTAGTTTGGTCTGTTCATATTTCTTACGTTTTTTTCTTTCTATTATCGGATCACATTTTCATACAATTCTTGTTTACAACACATTAGCCAAGCCTGTCTAATGTAGTTTGTTCTGTTCATATTTCTTACGTTTTTTCCCTTTTATCGGATCACATTTTCATACTATTCTTGTTTACAACACAATGGCAAAGCCCGTCTAACTTAGATTGGTCTGTTCATATTTCTTACGTTTTTTTCTTTCTATTATCGGATCACATTTTCATACAATTCTTGTTTACAACACATTAGCCAAGCCTGTCTAACGTAGTTTGGTCTGTTCATATTTATTAGTTTTTTTTCTTTTTATTATCGGATCACATTTTCATACAATTCTTGTTTACAACACATTAGCCAAGCCTGTCTAACGTAGTTTGTTCTGTTCATATTTCTTACGTTTTTTCCCTTTTATCGGATCACATTTTCATACTATTCTTGTTTACAACACAATGGCAAAGCCCGTCTAACTTAGTTTGGTCTGTTCATATTTCTTACGTTTTTTTCTTTCTATTATCGGATCACATTTTCATACAATTCTTGTTTACAACACATTAGCCAAGCCTGTCTAACATAGTTTGTTCTGTTCATATTTCTTACGTTTTTTCCCTTTTATCGGATCACATTTTCATACTATTCTTGTTTACAACACAATGGCCAAGCCCGTCTGACGTAGTTTGGTCTGTTCATATTTATTTTATTTTTTTCTTTCTATTATCGGATCACATTTTCATACAATTCTTGTTTACAACACATTAGCCAAGCCTGTCTAACGTAGTTTGGTCTGTTCATATTTATTAGTTTTTTTTCTTTTTATTATCGGATCACATTTTCATACAATTCTTGTTTACAACACATTAGCCAAGCCTGTCTAACGTAGTTTGTTCTGTTCATATTTCTTACGTTTTTTCCCTTTTTATCGGATCACATTTTCATACTATTCTTGTTTACAACACAATGTCAAAGCCCGTCTAACTTAGTTTGGTCTGTTCATATTTCTTACGTTTTTTTCTTTCTATTATCGGATCTCATTTTCATACAATTCTTGTTTACAACACATTAGCCAAGCCTGTCTAACGTAGTTTGTTCTGTTCATATTTATTATTTTTTTTTCTTTTTATTATCGGATCACATTTGCATACAATTCTTGTTTACAACACATTAGCCAAGCCTGTCTAACGTAGTTTGTTCTGTTCATATTTCTTACGTTTTTTCCCTTTTATCGGATCACATTTTCATACTATTCTTGTTACAACACAATGGCCAAGCCCGTCTGACGTAGTTTGGTCTGTTCATATTTATTTTATTTTTTTCTTTCTATTATCGGATCACATTTTCATACAATTCTTGTTTACAACACATTAGCCAAGCCTGTCTAACGTAGTTTGGTCTGTTCATATTTATTAGTTTTTTTTCTTTTTATTATCGGATCACATTTTCATACAATTCTTGTTTACAACACATTAGCCAAGCCTGTCTAACGTAGTTTGTTCTGTTCATATTTCTTACGTTTTTTCCCTTTTTATCGGATCACATTTTCATACTATTCTTGTTTACAACACAATGTCAAAGCCCGTCTAACTTAGTTTGGTCTGTTCATATTTCTTACTTTTTTCTTCTTTCTATTATCGGATCTCATTTTCATACAATTCTTGTTTACAACACATTAGCCAAGCCTGTCTAACGTAGTTTGTTCTGTTCATATTTATTATTTGTTTTTCTTTTTATTATCGGATCACATTTGCATACAATTCTTGTTTACAACACATTAGCCAAGCCTGTCTAACGTAGTTTGTTCTGTTCATATTTCTTACGTTTTTTCCCTTTTATCGGATCACATTTTCATACTATTCTTGTTTACAACACAATGGCAAAGCCCGTCTAACTTAGTTTGGTCTGTTCATATTTCTTACTTTTTTTTCTTTCTATTATCGGATCACATTTTCATACAATTCTTGTTTACAACACATTAGCCAAGCCTGTCTAACGTAGTTTGTTCTGTTCATATTTCTTACGTTTTTTCCCTTTTATCAGATCACATTTTCATACAATTCTTGTTTACAACACATTGGCCAAGCCCGTCTAACGTAGTTTGGTCTGTTGATATTTCTAACGTTTTTTTCTTTCTATTATCAGGTCACATTTTCATACAATTCTTGTTTACAACACATTAGCCAAGCCTGTCTAACGTAGTTTGTTCTGTTCATATTTCTTACGTTTTTTCCCTTTTATCGGATCACATTTTCATACTATTCTTGTTTACAACACAATGGCCAAGCTCGTCTGACGTAGTTTGGTCTGTTCATATTTATTAGTTTTTTTTCTTTTTATTATCGGATCACATTTTCATACAATTCTTGTTTACAACACATTAGCCAAGCCTGTCTAACGTAGTTTGTTCTGTTCATATTTCTTAAGTTTTTTCACTTTTATCGGATCACATTTTCATACTATTCTTGTTTACAACACAATGGCAAAGCCCGTCTAACTTAGTTTGGTCTGTTCATATTTCTTACGTTTTTTTCTTTCTATTATCGGATCACATTTTCATACAATTCTTGTTTACAACACATTAGCCAAGCCTGTCTAATGTAGTTTGTTCTGTTCATATTTCTTACGTTTTTTCCCTTTTATCGGATCACATTTTCATACAATTCTTGTTTACAACACATTAGCCAAGCCTGTCTAACGTAGTTTGGTCTGTTCATATTTATTAGTTTTTTTTCTTTTTATTATCGGATCACATTTTCATACAATTCTTGTTTACAACACATTAGCCAAGCCTGTCTAACGTAGTTTGTTCTGATCATATTTCTTACGTTTTTTCCCTTTTATCGGATCACATTTTCATACTATTCTTGTTTACAACACAATGGCAATGCCCGTCTAACTTAGTTTGGTCTGTTCATATTTCTTACGTTTTTTTCTTTCTATTATCGGATCACATTTTCATACAATTCTTGTTTACAACACATTAGCCAAGCCTGTCTAACGTAGTTTGTTCTGTTCATATTTCTTACGTTTTTTCCCTTTTATCGGATCACATTTTCATACTATTCTTGTTTACAACACAATGGCAAAGCCCGTCTAACTTAGTTTGGTCTGTTCATATTTCTTACGTTTTTTTCTTTCTATTATCGGATCACATTTTCATACAATTCTTGTTTACAACACATTAGCCAAGCCTGTCTAACGTAGTTTGTTCTGTTCATATTTCTTACGTTTTTTCCCTTTTATCGGATCACATTTTCATACAATTCTTGTTTACAACACATTAGCCAAGCCTGTCTAACATAGTTTGTTTCCTTTCATATTTCTTACGTTTTTTCCCTTTTATCGGATCACATTTTCATACAATTCTTGTTTACAACACATTAGCCAAGCCTGTCTAACGTAGTTTGGTCTGTTCATATTTATTAGTTTTTTTTCTTTTTATTATCGGATCACATTTTCATACAATTCTTGTTTACAACACATTAGCCAAGCCTGTCTAACGTAGTTTGTTCTGTTCATATTTCTTACGTTTTTTCCCTTTTATCGGATCACATTTTCATACTATTCTTGTTTACAACACAATGGCAAAGCCCGTCTAACTTAGTTTGGTCTGTTCATATTTCTTACTTTTTTTTCTTTCTATTATCGGATCACATTTTCATACAATTCTTGTTTACAACACATTAGCCAAGCCTGTCTAACGTAGTTTGTTCTGTTCATATTTATTTATTTTTTTTCTTTTTATTATCGGATCACATTTTCATACAATTCTTGTTTACAACACATTAGCCAAGCCTGTCTAACGTAGTTTGTTCTGTTCGAATTTCTTACGTTTTTTCCCTTTTATCGGATAACATTTTCATACTATTCTTGTTTACAACACAATGGCCAAGCCCGTCTGACGTAGTTTGGTCTGTTCATATTTATTAGTTTTTTTTCTTTTTATTATCGGATCACATTTTCATACAATTCTTGTTTACAACACATTAGCCAAGCCTGTCTAACGTAGTTTGTTCTGTTCATATTTCTTAAGTTTTTTCACTTTTATCGGATCACATTTTCATACTATTCTTGTTTACAACACAATGGCAAAGCCCGTCTAACTTAGTTTGGTCTGTTCATATTTCTTACGTTTTTTTCTTTCTATTATCGGATCACATTTTCATACAATTCTTGTTTACAACACATTAGCCAAGCCTGTCTAATGTAGTTTGTTCTGTTCATATTTCTTACGTTTTTTCCCTTTTATCGGATCACATTTTCATACTATTCTTGTTTACAACACAATGGCAAAGCCCGTCTAACTTAGTTTGGTCTGTTCATATTTCTTACGTTTTTTTCTTTCTATTATCGGATCACATTTTCATACAATTCTTGTTTACAACACATTAGCCAAGCCTGTCTAACGTAGTTTGGTCTGTTCATATTTATTAGTTTTTTTTCTTTTTATTATCGGATCACATTTTCATACAATTCTTGTTTACAACACATTAGCCAAGCCTGTCTAACGTAGTTTGTTCTGTTCATATTTCTTACGTTTTTTCCCTTTTATCGGATCACATTTTCATACTATTCTTGTTTACAACACAATGGCAAAGCCCGTCTAACTTAGTTTGGTCTGTTCATATTTCTTACTTTTTTTTCTTTCTATTATCGGATCTCATTTTCATACAATTCTTGTTTACAACACATTAGCCAAGCCTGTCTAACGTAGTTTGTTCTGTTCATATTTATTATTTTTTTTTCTTTTTATTATCGGATCACATTTGCATACAATTCTTGTTTACAACACATTAGCCAAGCCTGTCTAACGTAGTTTGTTCTGTTCATATTTCTTACGTTTTTTCCCTTTTATCGGATCACATTTTCATACTATTCTTGTTTACAACACAATGGCCAAGCCCGTCTGACGTAGTTTGGTCTGTTCATATTTATTTTATTTTTTTCTTTCTATTATCGGATCACATTTTCATACAATTCTTGTTTACAACACATTAGCCAAGCCTGTCTAACGTAGTTTGGTCTGTTCATATTTATTAGTTTTTTTTCTTTTTATTATCGGATCACATTTTCATACAATTCTTGTTTACAACACATTAGCCAAGCCTGTCTAACGTAGTTTGTTCTGTTCATATTTCTTACATTTTTTCCCTTTTTATCGGATCACATTTTCATACTATTCTTGTTTACAACACAATGTCAAAGCCCGTCTAACTTAGTTTGGTCTGTTCATATTTCTTACTTTTTTCTTCTTTCTATTATCGGATCTCATTTTCATACAATTCTTGTTTACAACACATTAGCCAAGCCTGTCTAACGTAGTTTGTTCTGTTCATATTTATTATTTTTTTTTCTTTTTATTATCGGATCACATTTGCATACAGTTCTTGTTTACAACACATTAGCCAAGCCTGTCTAACGTAGTTTGTTCTGTTCATATTTCTTACGTTTTTTCCCTTTTATCGGATCACATTTTCATACTATTCTTGTTTACAACACAATGGCAAAGCCCGTCTAACTTAGTTTGGTCTGTTCATATTTCTTACTTTTTTTTCTTTCTATTATCGGATCACATTTTCATACAATTCTTGTTTACAACACATTAGCCAAGCCTGTCTAACGTAGTTTGTTCTGTTCATATTTCTTACGTTTTTTCCCTTTTATCAGATCACATTTTCATACAATTCTTGTTTACAACACATTGGCCAAGCCTGTCTAACGTAGTTTGTTCTGTTCATATTTCTTACGTTTTTTCCCTTTTATCGGATCACATTTTCATACTATTCTTGTTTACAACACAATTGCAAAGCCCGTCTAACTTAGTTTGGTCTGTTCATATTTCTTACGTTTTTTTCTTTCTATTATCGGATCACATTTTCATACAATTCTTGTTTACAACACATTAGCCAAGCCTGTCTAACGTAGTTTGTTCTGTTCATATTTCTTACGTTTTTTCCCTTTTATCGGATCACATTTTCATACAATTCTTGTTTACAACACATTAGCCAAGCCTGTCTAACGTAGTTTGTTCTGTTCATCTTTCTTACGTTTTGTCCCTTTTATCGGATCACATTTTCATACTATTCTTGTTTACAACACAATGGCAAAGCCCGTCTAACTTAGTTTGGTCTGTTCATATTTCTTACGTTTTTTTCTTTCTATTATCGGATCACATTTTCATACAATTCTTGTTTACAACACATTATCCAAGCCTGTCTAACGTAGTTTGTTCTGTTCATATTTCGTACGTTTTTGTCTTTCTATTATCAGATCACATTTTCATGCAATTCTTGTTTACAATACATTGGCCAAGCCCGTCTAACGTAGTTTGTTTCCTTTCATATTTCTTACGTTTTTTCCCTTTTATCGGATCACATTTTCATACTATTCTTGTTTACAACACAATGGCCAAGCCCGTCTGACGTAGTTTGGTCTGTTAATATTTATTTTATTTTTTTCTTTCTATTATCGGATCACATTTTCATACAATTCTTGTTTACAACACATTAGCCAAGCCTGTCTAACGTAGTTTGGTCTGTTCATATTTATTAGTTTTTTTTCTTTTTATTATCGGATCACATTTTCATACAATTCTTGTTTACAACACATTAGCTATAAAGCCTGTCTAACGTAGTTTGGTCTGTTCATATTTATTATTTTTTTTTCTTTTTATTATCGGATCACATTTTCATACAATTCTTGTTTACAACACATTAGCCAAGCCTGTCTAACGTAGTTTGTTCTGTTCATATTTCTTACGTTTTTTCCCTTTTATCGGATCACATTTTCATACTATTCTTGTTTACAACACAATGGCAAAGCCCGTCTAACTTAGTTTGGTCTGTTCATATTTCTTACTTTTTTTTCTTTCTATTATCGGATCACATTTTCATACAATTCTTGTTTACAACACATTAGCCAAGCCTGTCTAACGTAGTTTGTTCTGTTCATATTTATTTATTTTTTTTCTTTTTATTATCGGATCACATTTTCATACAATTCTTGTTTACAACACATTAGCCAAGCCTGTCTAACGTAGTTTGTTCTGTTCGAATTTCTTACGTTTTTTCCCTTTTATCGGATAACATTTTCATACTATTCTTGTTTACAACACAATGGCCAAGCCCGTCTGACGTAGTTTGGTCTGTTCATATTTATTAGTTTTTTTTCTTTTTATTATCGGATCACATTTTCATACAATTCTTGTTTACAACACATTAGCCAAGCCTGTCTAACGTAGTTTGTTCTGTTCATATTTCTTAAGTTTTTTCACTTTTATCGGATCACATTTTCATACTATTCTTGTTTACAACACAATGGCAAAGCCCGTCTAACTTAGTTTGGTCTGTTCATATTTCTTACGTTTTTTTCTTTCTATTATCGGATCACATTTTCATACAATTCTTGTTTACAACACATTAGCCAAGCCTGTCTAATGTAGTTTGTTCTGTTCATATTTCTTACGTTTTTTCCCTTTTATCGGATCACATTTTCATACTATTCTTGTTTACAACACAATGGCAAAGCCCGTCTAACTTAGTTTGGTCTGTTCATATTTCTTACGTTTTTTTCTTTCTATTATCGGATCACATTTTCATACAATTCTTGTTTACAACACATTAGCCAAGCCTGTCTAACGTAGTTTGGTCTGTTCATATTTATTAGTTTTTTTTCTTTTTATTATCGGATCACATTTTCATACAATTCTTGTTTACAACACATTAGCCAAGCCTGTCTAACGTAGTTTGTTCTGTTCATATTTCTTACGTTTTTTCCCTTTTATCGGATCACATTTTCATACTATTCTTGTTTACAACACAATGGCAAAGCCCGTCTAACTTAGTTTGGTCTGTTCATATTTCTTACTTTTTTTTCTTTCTATTATCGGATCTCATTTTCATACAATTCTTGTTTACAACACATTAGCCAAGCCTGTCTAACGTAGTTTGTTCTGTTCATATTTATTATTTTTTTTTCTTTTTATTATCGGATCACATTTGCATACAATTCTTGTTTACAACACATTAGCCAAGCCTGTCTAACGTAGTTTGTTCTGTTCATATTTCTTACGTTTTTTCCCTTTTATCGGATCACATTTTCATACTATTCTTGTTTACAACACAATGGCCAAGCCCGTCTGACGTAGTTTGGTCTGTTCATATTTATTTTATTTTTTTCTTTCTATTATCGGATCACATTTTCATACAATTCTTGTTTACAACACATTAGCCAAGCCTGTCTAACGTAGTTTGGTCTGTTCATATTTATTAGTTTTTTTTCTTTTTATTATCGGATCACATTTTCATACAATTCTTGTTTACAACACATTAGCCAAGCCTGTCTAACGTAGTTTGTTCTGTTCATATTTCTTACATTTTTTCCCTTTTTATCGGATCACATTTTCATACTATTCTTGTTTACAACACAATGTCAAAGCCCGTCTAACTTAGTTTGGTCTGTTCATATTTCTTACTTTTTTCTTCTTTCTATTATCGGATCTCATTTTCATACAATTCTTGTTTACAACACATTAGCCAAGCCTGTCTAACGTAGTTTGTTCTGTTCATATTTATTATTTTTTTTTCTTTTTATTATCGGATCACATTTGCATACAGTTCTTGTTTACAACACATTAGCCAAGCCTGTCTAACGTAGTTTGTTCTGTTCATATTTCTTACGTTTTTTCCCTTTTATCGGATCACATTTTCATACTATTCTTGTTTACAACACAATGGCAAAGCCCGTCTAACTTAGTTTGGTCTGTTCATATTTCTTACTTTTTTTTCTTTCTATTATCGGATCACATTTTCATACAATTCTTGTTTACAACACATTAGCCAAGCCTGTCTAACGTAGTTTGTTCTGTTCATATTTCTTACGTTTTTTCCCTTTTATCAGATCACATTTTCATACAATTCTTGTTTACAACACATTGGCCAAGCCTGTCTAACGTAGTTTGTTCTGTTCATATTTCTTACGTTTTTTCCCTTTTATCGGATCACATTTTCATACTATTCTTGTTTACAACACAATTGCAAAGCCCGTCTAACTTAGTTTGGTCTGTTCATATTTCTTACGTTTTTTTCTTTCTATTATCGGATCACATTTTCATACAATTCTTGTTTACAACACATTAGCCAAGCCTGTCTAACGTAGTTTGTTCTGTTCATATTTCTTACGTTTTTTCCCTTTTATCGGATCACATTTTCATACAATTCTTGTTTACAACACATTAGCCAAGCCTGTCTAACGTAGTTTGTTCTGTTCATCTTTCTTACGTTTTGTCCCTTTTATCGGATCACATTTTCATACTATTCTTGTTTACAACACAATGGCAAAGCCCGTCTAACTTAGTTTGGTCTGTTCATATTTCTTACGTTTTTTTCTTTCTATTATCGGATCACATTTTCATACAATTCTTGTTTACAACACATTATCCAAGCCTGTCTAACGTAGTTTGTTCTGTTCATATTTCGTACGTTTTTGTCTTTCTATTATCAGATCACATTTTCATGCAATTCTTGTTTACAATACATTGGCCAAGCCCGTCTAACGTAGTTTGTTTCCTTTCATATTTCTTACGTTTTTTCCCTTTTATCGGATCACATTTTCATACTATTCTTGTTTACAACACAATGGCCAAGCCCGTCTGACGTAGTTTGGTCTGTTAATATTTATTTTATTTTTTTCTTTCTATTATCGGATCACATTTTCATACAATTCTTGTTTACAACACATTAGCCAAGCCTGTCTAACGTAGTTTGGTCTGTTCATATTTATTAGTTTTTTTTCTTTTTATTATCGGATCACATTTTCATACAATTCTTGTTTACAACACATTAGCTATAAAGCCTGTCTAACGTAGTTTGGTCTGTTCATATTTATTATTTTTTTTTCTTTTTATTATCGGATCACATTTTCATACAATTCTTGTTTACAACACATTAGCCAAGCCTGTCTAACGTAGTTTGTTCTGTTCATATTTCTTACGTTTTTTCCCTTTTATCGGATCACATTTTCATACTATTCTTGTTTACAACACAATGGCAAAGCCCGTCTAACTTAGTTTGGTCTGTTCATATTTCTTACGTTTTTTTCTTTCTATTATCGGATCACATTTTCATACAATTCTTGTTTACAACACATTAGCCAAGCCTGTCTAACGTAGTTTGTTCTGTTCATATTTCTTACGTTTTTTCCCTTTTATCGGATCACATTTTCATACAATTCTTGTTTACAACACATTAGCCAAGTCTGTCTAACGTAGTTTGTTCTGTTCATATTTCTTATGTTTTTTCCCTTTTATCGGATCACATTTTCATACTATTCTTGTTTACAACACAATGGCAAAGCCCGTCTAACTTAGTTTGGTCTGTTCATATTTCTTACTTTTTTTTCTTTCTATTATCGGATCACATTTTCATACAATTCTTGTTTACAACACATTAGCCAAGCCTGTCTAACGTAGTTTGTTCTGTTCATATTTCTTACATTTTTTCCCTTTTATCGGATCACATTTTCATACTATTCTTGTTTACAACACAATGGCAAAGCCCGTCTAACTTAGTTTGGTCTGTTCATATTTCTTACGTTTTTTTCTTTCTATTATCGGATCACATTTTCATACAATTCTTGTTTACAACACATTAGCCAAGCCTGTCTAATGTAGTTTGTTCTGTTCATATTTCTTACGTTTTTTCCCTTTTATCGGATCACATTTTCATACAATTCTTGTTTACAACACATTAGCCAAGCCTGTCTAACGTAGTTTGTTCTGTTCATATTTCTTACGTTTTTTCCCTTTTATCGGATCACATTTTCATACTATTCTTGTTTACAACACAATGGCAAAGCCCGTCTAACTTAGTTTGGTCTGTTCATATTTCTTACGTTTTTTTCTTTCTATTATCGGATCACATTTTCATACAATTCTTGTTTACAACACATTAGCCAAGCCTGTCTAACGTAGTTTGTTCTGTTCATATTTATTAGTTTCTTTTTTTTTATTATCGGATCACATTTTCATACAATTCTTGTTTATAACACATTAGCCAAGCCTGTCTAACGTAGTTTGTTCTGTTCATATTTCTTACGTTTTTTCCTTTTTATCGGATCACATTTTCATACAATTCTTGTTTACAACACATTAGCCAAGCCTGTCTAACGTAGTTTGTTCTGTTCATATTTCTTACGTTTTTTCCCTTTTATCGGATCACATTTTCATACTATTCTTGTTTACAACACAATGGCAAAGCCCGTCTAACTTAGTTTGGTCTGTTCATATTTCTTACGTTTTTTTCTTTCTATTATCGGATCACATTTTCATACAATTCTTGTTTACAACACATTAGCCAAGCCCGTCTAACGTAGTTTGGTCTGTTCATATTTATTAGTTTTTTTTCTTTTTATTATCGGATCACATTTTCATACAATTCTTGTTTACAACACATTAGCTAAGCCTGTCTAACGTAGTTTGGTCTGTTCATATTTATTAGTTTTTTTTCTTTTTATTATCGGATCACATTTTCATACAACTCTTGTTTACAACACATTAGCCAAGCCTGTCTAACGTAGTTTGTTCTGTTCATATTTCTTACGTTTTTTCCCTTTTATCGGATCACATTTTCATACTATTCTTGTTTACAACACAATGGCAAAGCCCGTCTAACTTAGTTTGGTCTGTTCATATTTCTTACGTTTTTTTCTTTCTATTATCGGATCACATTTTCATACAATTCTTGTTTACAACACATTAGCCAAGCCTGTCTAATGTAGTTTGTTCTGTTCATATTTCTTACGTTTTTTCCCTTTTATCGGATCACATTTTCATACAATTCTTGTTTACAACACATTAGCCAAGCCTGTCTAACGTAGTTTGTTCTGTTCATATTTCTTACGTTTTTTCCCTTTTATCGGATCACATTTTCATACTATTCTTGTTTACAACACAATGGCAAAGCCCGTCTAACTTAGTTTGGTCTGTTCATATTTCTTACGTTTTTTTCTTTCTATTATCGGATCACATTTTCATACAATTCTTGTTTACAACACATTAGCCAAGCCTGTCTAACGTAGTTTGTTCTGTTCATATTTATTAGTTTCTTTTTTTTTATTATCGGATCACATTTTCATACAATTCTTGTTTATAACACATTAGCCAAGCCTGTCTAACGTAGTTTGTTCTGTTCATATTTCTTACGTTTTTTCCTTTTTATCGGATCACATTTTCATACAATTCTTGTTTACAACACATTAGCCAAGCCTGTCTAACGTAGTTTGTTCTGTTCATATTTCTTACGTTTTTTCCCTTTTATCGGATCACATTTTCATACTATTCTTGTTTACAACACAATGGCAAAGCCCGTCTAACTTAGTTTGGTCTGTTCATATTTCTTACGTTTTTTTCTTTCTATTATCGGATCACATTTTCATACAATTCTTGTTTACAACACATTAGCCAAGCCTGTCTAACGTAGTTTGTTCTGTTCATATTTCTTACGTTTTTTCCCTTTTATCGGATCACATTTTCATACAATTCTTGTTTACAACACATTAGCCAAGCCTGTCTAACGTAGTTTGTTCTGTTCATATTTCTTACGTTTTTTCCCTTTTATCGGATCACATTTTCATACTATTCTTGTTTACAACACAATGGCAAAGCCCGTCTAACTTAGTTTGGTCTGTTCATATTTCTTACGTTTTTTTTCTTTCTATTATCGGATCATATTTTCATACAATTCTTGTTTACAACACATTAGCCAAGCCTGTCTAACGTAGTTTGTTCTGTTCATATTTCTTACCTTTTTTCCCTTTTATCGGATCACATTTTCATACTATTCTTGTTTACAACACAATGGCAAAGCCCGTCTAACTTAGTTTGGTCTGTTCATATTTCTTACGTTTTTTTCTTTCTATTATCGGATCACATTTTCATACAATTCTTGTTTACAACACATTAGCCAAGCCTGTCTAACGTAGTTTGTTCTGTTCATATTTCTTACGTTTTTTCCCTTTTATCGGATCACATTTTCATACTATTCTTATTTACAACACAATGGCCAAGCCCGTCTGACGTAGTTTGGTCTGTTCATATTTATTAGTTTTTTTTCTTTTTATTATCGGATCACATTTTCATACAATTCTTGTTTACAACACATTAGCTATAAAGCCTGTCTAACGTAGTTTGGTCTGTTCATATTTATTAGTTTTTTTTCTTTTTATTATCGGATCACATTTTCATACAATTCTTGTTTACAACACATTAGCCAAGCCTGTCTAACGTAGTTTGTTCTGTTCATATTTCTTAAGTTTTTTCCCTTTTATCGGATCACATTTTCATACAATTCTTGTTTACAACACATTAGCCAAGCCTGTCTAATGTAGTTTGTTCTGTTCATATTTCTTACGTTTTTTCCCTTTTATCGGATCACATTTTCATACTATTCTTGTTTACAACACAATGGCAAAGCCCGTCTAACTTAGTTTGGTCTGTTCATATTTCTTACGTTTTTTTCTTTCTATTATCGGATCACATTTTCATACAATTCTTGTTTACAACACATTAGCCAAGCCTGTCTAACGTAGTTTGTTCTGTTCATATTTATTAGTTTCTTTTTTTTTATTATCGGATCACATTTTCATACAATTCTTGTTTATAACACATTAGCCAAGCCTGTCTAACGTAGTTTGTTCTGTTCATATTTCTTACGTTTTTTCCCTTTTATCGGATCACATTTTCATACTATTCTTGTTTACAACACAATGGCAAAGCCCGTCTAACTTTGTTTGGTCTGTTCATATTTCTAACGTTTTTTTCTTTCTATTATCGGATCACATTTTCATACAATTCTTGTTTACAACACATTAGCCAAGCCTGTCTAACGTAGTTTGGTCTGTTCATATTTATTAGTTTTTTTTCTTTTTATTATCGGATCACATTTTCATACAATTCTTGTTTACAACACATTAGCCAAGCCTGTCTAACGTAGTTTGTTCTGTTCATATTTCTTACGTTTTTCCCTTTTATCGGATCACATTTTCATACTATTCTTGTTTACAACACAATGGCAAAGCCCGTCTAACTTAGTTTGGTCTGTTCATATTTCTTACTTTTTTTTCTTTCTATTATCGGATCACATTTTCATACAATTCTTGTTTACAACACATTAGCCAAGCCTGTCTAACGTAGTTTGTTCTGTTCATATTTCTTACGTTTTTTCCCTTTTATCGGATCACATTTTCATACAATTCTTGTTTACAACACATTGGCCAAGCCTGTCTAACGTAGTTTGTTCTGTTCATATTTCTTACGTTTTTTCCCTTTTATCGGATCACATTTTCGTACTATTCTTGTTTACAACACAATGGCAAAGCCCGTCTAACTTTGTTTGGTCTGTTCATATTTCTAACGTTTTTTTCTTTCTATTATCGGATCACATTTTCATACAATTCTTGTTTACAACACATTAGCCAAGCCTGTCTAACGTAGTTTGGTCTGTTCATATTTATTAGTTTTTTTTCTTTCTATTATCGGATCACATTTTCATACAATTCTTGTTTACAACACATTAGCCAAGCCTGTCTAATGTAGTTTGTTCTGTTCATATTTCTTACGTTTTTTCCCTTTTATCGGATCACATTTTCATACAATTCTTGTTTACAACACATTAGCCAAGCCTGTCTAACGTAGTTTGTTCTGTTCATATTTCTTACGTTTTTTCCCTTTTATCGGATCACATTTTCATACTATTCTTGTTTACAACACAATGGCAAAGCCCGTCTAACTTAGTTTGGTCTGTTCATATTTCTTACGTTTTTTTCTTTCTATTATCGGATCACATTTTCATACAATTCTTGTTTACAACACATTAGCCAAGCCTGTCTAACGTAGTTTGTTCTGTTCATATTTCTTACGTTTTTTCCCTTTTATCGGATCACATTTTCATACAATTCTTGTTTACAACACATTAGCCAAGCCTGTCTAACGTAGTTTGTTCTGTTCATATTTCTTACGTTTTTTCCCTTTTATCGGATCACATTTTCATACTATTCTTGTTTACAACACAATGGCAAAGCCCGTCTTACTTAGTTTGGTCTGTTCATATTTCTTACGTTTTTTTTCTTTCTATTATCGGATCATATTTTCATACAATTCTTGTTTACAACACATTAGCCAAGCCTGTCTAACGTAGTTTGGTCTGTTCATATTTCTTACGTTTTTTCCCTTTTATCGGATCACATTTTCATACTATTCTTGTTTACAACACAATGGCAAAGCCCGTCTAACTTAGTTTGGTCTGTTCATATTTCTTACTTTTTTTTCTTTCTATTATCGGATCACATTTTCATACAATTCTTGTTTACAACACATTAGCCAAGCCTGTCTAACGTAGTTTGTTCTGTTCATATTTCTTACGTTTTTTCCCTTTTATCGGATCACATTTTCATACAATTCTTGTTTACAACACATTGGCCAAGCCTGTCTAACGTAGTTTGTTCTGTTCATATTTCTTACGTTTTTTCCCTTTTATCGGATCACATTTTCATACTATTCTTGTTTACAACACAATGGCAAAGCCCGTCTAACTTAGTTTGGTCTGTTCATATTTCTAACGTTTTTTTCTTTCTATTATCGGATCACATTTTCATACAATTCTTGTTTACAACACATTAGCCAAGCCTGTCTAACGTAGTTTGGTCTGTTCATATTTATTAGTTTTTTTTCTTTCTATTATCGGATCACATTTTCATACAATTCTTGTTTACAACACATTAGCCAAGCCTGTCTAATGTAGTTTGTTCTGTTCATATTTCTTACGTTTTTTCCTTTTTATCGGATCACATTTTCATACAATTCTTGTTTACAACACATTAGCCAAGCCTGTCTAACGTAGTTTGTTCTGTTCATATTTCTTACGTTTTTTCCCTTTTATCGGATCACATTTTCATACTATTCTTGTTTACAACACAATGGCAAAGCCCGTCTAACTTAGTTTGGTCTGTTCATATTTCTTACGTTTTTTTCTTTCTATTATCGGATCACATTTTCATACAATTCTTGTTTACAACACATTAGCCAAGCCTGTCTAACGTAGTTTGTTCTGTTCATATTTATTAGTTTCTTTTTTTTTATTATCGGATCACATTTTCATACAATTCTTGTTTATAACACATTAGCCAAGCCTGTCTAACGTAGTTTGTTCTGTTCATATTTCTTACGTTTTTTCCTTTTTATCGGATCACATTTTCATACAATTCTTGTTTACAACACATTAGCCAAGCCTGTCTAACGTAGTTTGTTCTGTTCATATTTCTTACGTTTTTTCCCTTTTATCGGATCACATTTTCATACTATTCTTGTTTACAACACAATGGCAAAGCCCGTCTAACTTAGTTTGGTCTGTTCATATTTCTTACGTTTTTTTCTTTCTATTATCGGATCACATTTTCATACAATTCTTGTTTACAACACATTAGCCAAGCCTGTCTAACGTAGTTTGTTCTGTTCATATTTCTTACGTTTTTTCCCTTTTATCGGATCACATTTTCATACAATTCTTGTTTACAACACATTAGCCAAGCCTGTCTAACGTAGTTTGTTCTGTTCATATTTCTTACGTTTTTTCCCTTTTATCGGATCACATTTTCATACTATTCTTGTTTACAACACAATGGCAAAGCCCGTCTAACTTAGTTTGGTCTGTTCATATTTCTTACGTTTTTTTTCTTTCTATTATCGGATCATATTTTCATACAATTCTTGTTTACAACACATTAGCCAAGCCTGTCTAACGTAGTTTGTTCTGTTCATATTTCTTACCTTTTTTCCCTTTTATCGGATCACATTTTCATACTATTCTTGTTTACAACACAATGGCAAAGCCCGTCTAACTTAGTTTGGTCTGTTCATATTTCTTACGTTTTTTTCTTTCTATTATCGGATCACATTTTCATACAATTCTTGTTTACAACACATTAGCCAAGCCTGTCTAACGTAGTTTGTTCTGTTCATATTTCTTACGTTTTTTCCCTTTTATCGGATCACATTTTCATACTATTCTTATTTACAACACAATGGCCAAGCCCGTCTGACGTAGTTTGGTCTGTTCATATTTATTAGTTTTTTTTCTTTTTATTATCGGATCACATTTTCATACAATTCTTGTTTACAACACATTAGCTATAAAGCCTGTCTAACGTAGTTTGGTCTGTTCATATTTATTAGTTTTTTTTCTTTTTATTATCGGATCACATTTTCATACAATTCTTGTTTACAACACATTAGCCAAGCCTGTCTAACGTAGTTTGTTCTGTTCATATTTCTTAAGTTTTTTCCCTTTTATCGGATCACATTTTCATACAATTCTTGTTTACAACACATTAGCCAAGCCTGTCTAATGTAGTTTGTTCTGTTCATATTTCTTACGTTTTTTCCCTTTTATCGGATCACATTTTCATACTATTCTTGTTTACAACACAATGGCAAAGCCCGTCTAACTTAGTTTGGTCTGTTCATATTTCTTACGTTTTTTTCTTTCTATTATCGGATCACATTTTCATACAATTCTTGTTTACAACACATTAGCCAAGCCTGTCTAACGTAGTTTGTTCTGTTCATATTTATTAGTTTCTTTTTTTTTATTATCGGATCACATTTTCATACAATTCTTGTTTATAACACATTAGCCAAGCCTGTCTAACGTAGTTTGTTCTGTTCATATTTCTTACGTTTTTTCCCTTTTATCGGATCACATTTTCATACTATTCTTGTTTACAACACAATGGCAAAGCCCGTCTAACTTTGTTTGGTCTGTTCATATTTCTAACGTTTTTTTCTTTCTATTATCGGATCACATTTTCATACAATTCTTGTTTACAACACATTAGCCAAGCCTGTCTAACGTAGTTTGGTCTGTTCATATTTATTAGTTTTTTTTCTTTTTATTATCGGATCACATTTTCATACAATTCTTGTTTACAACACATTAGCCAAGCCTGTCTAACGTAGTTTGTTCTGTTCATATTTCTTACGTTTTTCCCTTTTATCGGATCACATTTTCATACTATTCTTGTTTACAACACAATGGCAAAGCCCGTCTAACTTAGTTTGGTCTGTTCATATTTCTTACTTTTTTTTCTTTCTATTATCGGATCACATTTTCATACAATTCTTGTTTACAACACATTAGCCAAGCCTGTCTAACGTAGTTTGTTCTGTTCATATTTCTTACGTTTTTTCCCTTTTATCGGATCACATTTTCATACAATTCTTGTTTACAACACATTGGCCAAGCCTGTCTAACGTAGTTTGTTCTGTTCATATTTCTTACGTTTTTTCCCTTTTATCGGATCACATTTTCGTACTATTCTTGTTTACAACACAATGGCAAAGCCCGTCTAACTTTGTTTGGTCTGTTCATATTTCTAACGTTTTTTTCTTTCTATTATCGGATCACATTTTCATACAATTCTTGTTTACAACACATTAGCCAAGCCTGTCTAACGTAGTTTGGTCTGTTCATATTTATTAGTTTTTTTTCTTTCTATTATCGGATCACATTTTCATACAATTCTTGTTTACAACACATTAGCCAAGCCTGTCTAATGTAGTTTGTTCTGTTCATATTTCTTACGTTTTTTCCCTTTTATCGGATCACATTTTCATACAATTCTTGTTTACAACACATTAGCCAAGCCTGTCTAACGTAGTTTGTTCTGTTCATATTTCTTACGTTTTTTCCCTTTTATCGGATCACATTTTCATACTATTCTTGTTTACAACACAATGGCAAAGCCCGTCTAACTTAGTTTGGTCTGTTCATATTTCTTACGTTTTTTTCTTTCTATTATCGGATCACATTTTCATACAATTCTTGTTTACAACACATTAGCCAAGCCTGTCTAACGTAGTTTGTTCTGTTCATATTTCTTACGTTTTTTCCCTTTTATCGGATCACATTTTCATACAATTCTTGTTTACAACACATTAGCCAAGCCTGTCTAACGTAGTTTGTTCTGTTCATATTTCTTACGTTTTTTCCCTTTTATCGGATCACATTTTCATACTATTCTTGTTTACAACACAATGGCAAAGCCCGTCTTACTTAGTTTGGTCTGTTCATATTTCTTACGTTTTTTTTCTTTCTATTATCGGATCATATTTTCATACAATTCTTGTTTACAACACATTAGCCAAGCCTGTCTAACGTAGTTTGGTCTGTTCATATTTCTTACGTTTTTTCCCTTTTATCGGATCACATTTTCATACTATTCTTGTTTACAACACAATGGCAAAGCCCGTCTAACTTAGTTTGGTCTGTTCATATTTCTTACTTTTTTTTCTTTCTATTATCGGATCACATTTTCATACAATTCTTGTTTACAACACATTAGCCAAGCCTGTCTAACGTAGTTTGTTCTGTTCATATTTCTTACGTTTTTTCCCTTTTATCGGATCACATTTTCATACAATTCTTGTTTACAACACATTGGCCAAGCCTGTCTAACGTAGTTTGTTCTGTTCATATTTCTTACGTTTTTTCCCTTTTATCGGATCACATTTTCATACTATTCTTGTTTACAACACAATGGCAAAGCCCGTCTAACTTAGTTTGGTCTGTTCATATTTCTAACGTTTTTTTCTTTCTATTATCGGATCACATTTTCATACAATTCTTGTTTACAACACATTAGCCAAGCCTGTCTAACGTAGTTTGGTCTGTTCATATTTATTAGTTTTTTTTCTTTCTATTATCGGATCACATTTTCATACAATTCTTGTTTACAACACATTAGCCAAGCCTGTCTAATGTAGTTTGTTCTGTTCATATTTCTTACGTTTTTTCCTTTTTATCGGATCACATTTTCATACAATTCTTGTTTACAACACATTAGCCAAGCCTGTCTAACGTAGTTTGTTCTGTTCATATTTCTTACGTTTTTTCCCTTTTATCGGATCACATTTTCATACTATTCTTGTTTACAACACAATGGCAAAGCCCGTCTAACTTAGTTTGGTCTGTTCATATTTCTTACGTTTTTTTCTTTCTATTATCGGATCACATTTTCATACAATTCTTGTTTACAACACATTAGCCAAGCCTGTCTAACGTAGTTTGTTCTGTTCATATTTCTTACGTTTTTTCCCTTTTATCGGATCACATTTTCATACAATTCTTGTTTACAACACATTAGCCAAGCCTGTCTAACGTAGTTTGTTCTGTTCATATTTCTTACGTTTTTTCCCTTTTATCGGATCACATTTTCATACTATTCTTGTTTACAACACAATGGCAAAGCCCGTCTAACTTAGTTTGGTCTGTTCATATTTCTTACGTTTTTTTTCTTTCTATTATCGGATCATATTTTCATACAATTCTTGTTTACAACACATTAGCCAAGCCTGTCTAACGTAGTTTGTTCTGTTCATATTTCTTACCTTTTTTCCCTTTTATCGGATCACATTTTCATACTATTCTTGTTTACAACACAATGGCAAAGCCCGTCTAACTTAGTTTGGTCTGTTCATATTTCTTACGTTTTTTTCTTTCTATTATCGGATCACATTTTCATACAATTCTTGTTTACAACACATTAGCCAAGCCTGTCTAACGTAGTTTGTTCTGTTCATATTTCTTACGTTTTTTCCCTTTTATCGGATCACATTTTCATACTATTCTTATTTACAACACAATGGCCAAGCCCGTCTGACGTAGTTTGGTCTGTTCATATTTATTAGTTTTTTTTCTTTTTATTATCGGATCACATTTTCATACAATTCTTGTTTACAACACATTAGCTATAAAGCCTGTCTAACGTAGTTTGGTCTGTTCATATTTATTAGTTTTTTTTCTTTTTATTATCGGATCACATTTTCATACAATTCTTGTTTACAACACATTAGCCAAGCCTGTCTAACGTAGTTTGTTCTGTTCATATTTCTTAAGTTTTTTCCCTTTTATCGGATCACATTTTCATACAATTCTTGTTTACAACACATTAGCCAAGCCTGTCTAATGTAGTTTGTTCTGTTCATATTTCTTACGTTTTTTCCCTTTTATCGGATCACATTTTCATACTATTCTTGTTTACAACACAATGGCAAAGCCCGTCTAACTTAGTTTGGTCTGTTCATATTTCTTACGTTTTTTTCTTTCTATTATCGGATCACATTTTCATACAATTCTTGTTTACAACACATTAGCCAAGCCTGTCTAACGTAGTTTGTTCTGTTCATATTTATTAGTTTCTTTTTTTTTATTATCGGATCACATTTTCATACAATTCTTGTTTATAACACATTAGCCAAGCCTGTCTAACGTAGTTTGTTCTGTTCATATTTCTTACGTTTTTTCCCTTTTATCGGATCACATTTTCATACTATTCTTGTTTACAACACAATGGCAAAGCCCGTCTAACTTTGTTTGGTCTGTTCATATTTCTAACGTTTTTTTCTTTCTATTATCGGATCACATTTTCATACAATTCTTGTTTACAACACATTAGCCAAGCCTGTCTAACGTAGTTTGGTCTGTTCATATTTATTAGTTTTTTTTCTTTTTATTATCGGATCACATTTTCATACAATTCTTGTTTACAACACATTAGCCAAGCCTGTCTAACGTAGTTTGTTCTGTTCATATTTCTTACGTTTTTCCCTTTTATCGGATCACATTTTCATACTATTCTTGTTTACAACACAATGGCAAAGCCCGTCTAACTTAGTTTGGTCTGTTCATATTTCTTACTTTTTTTTCTTTCTATTATCGGATCACATTTTCATACAATTCTTGTTTACAACACATTAGCCAAGCCTGTCTAACGTAGTTTGTTCTGTTCATATTTCTTACGTTTTTTCCCTTTTATCGGATCACATTTTCATACAATTCTTGTTTACAACACATTGGCCAAGCCTGTCTAACGTAGTTTGTTCTGTTCATATTTCTTACGTTTTTTCCCTTTTATCGGATCACATTTTCGTACTATTCTTGTTTACAACACAATGGCAAAGCCCGTCTAACTTTGTTTGGTCTGTTCATATTTCTAACGTTTTTTTCTTTCTATTATCGGATCACATTTTCATACAATTCTTGTTTACAACACATTAGCCAAGCCTGTCTAACGTAGTTTGGTCTGTTCATATTTATTAGTTTTTTTTCTTTCTATTATCGGATCACATTTTCATACAATTCTTGTTTACAACACATTAGCCAAGCCTGTCTAATGTAGTTTGTTCTGTTCATATTTCTTACGTTTTTTCCCTTTTATCGGATCACATTTTCATACAATTCTTGTTTACAACACATTAGCCAAGCCTGTCTAACGTAGTTTGTTCTGTTCATATTTCTTACGTTTTTTCCCTTTTATCGGATCACATTTTCATACTATTCTTGTTTACAACACAATGGCAAAGCCCGTCTAACTTAGTTTGGTCTGTTCATATTTCTTACGTTTTTTTCTTTCTATTATCGGATCACATTTTCATACAATTCTTGTTTACAACACATTAGCCAAGCCTGTCTAACGTAGTTTGTTCTGTTCATATTTCTTACGTTTTTTCCCTTTTATCGGATCACATTTTCATACAATTCTTGTTTACAACACATTAGCCAAGCCTGTCTAACGTAGTTTGTTCTGTTCATATTTCTTACGTTTTTTCCCTTTTATCGGATCACATTTTCATACTATTCTTGTTTACAACACAATGGCAAAGCCCGTCTTACTTAGTTTGGTCTGTTCATATTTCTTACGTTTTTTTTCTTTCTATTATCGGATCATATTTTCATACAATTCTTGTTTACAACACATTAGCCAAGCCTGTCTAACGTAGTTTGGTCTGTTCATATTTCTTACGTTTTTTCCCTTTTATCGGATCACATTTTCATACTATTCTTGTTTACAACACAATGGCAAAGCCCGTCTAACTTAGTTTGGTCTGTTCATATTTCTTACTTTTTTTTCTTTCTATTATCGGATCACATTTTCATACAATTCTTGTTTACAACACATTAGCCAAGCCTGTCTAACGTAGTTTGTTCTGTTCATATTTCTTACGTTTTTTCCCTTTTATCGGATCACATTTTCATACAATTCTTGTTTACAACACATTGGCCAAGCCTGTCTAACGTAGTTTGTTCTGTTCATATTTCTTACGTTTTTTCCCTTTTATCGGATCACATTTTCATACTATTCTTGTTTACAACACAATGGCAAAGCCCGTCTAACTTAGTTTGGTCTGTTCATATTTCTAACGTTTTTTTCTTTCTATTATCGGATCACATTTTCATACAATTCTTGTTTACAACACATTAGCCAAGCCTGTCTAACGTAGTTTGGTCTGTTCATATTTATTAGTTTTTTTTCTTTCTATTATCGGATCACATTTTCATACAATTCTTGTTTACAACACATTAGCCAAGCCTGTCTAATGTAGTTTGTTCTGTTCATATTTCTTACGTTTTTTCCCTTTTATCGGATCACATTTTCATACAATTCTTGTTTACAACACATTAGCCAAGCCTGTCTAACGTAGTTTGTTCTGTTCATATTTCTTACGTTTTTTCCCTTTTATCGGATCACATTTTCATACTATTCTTGTTTACAACACAATGGCAAAGCCCGTCTAACTTAGTTTGGTCTGTTCATATTTCTTACTTTTTTTTCTTTCTATTATCGGATCACATTTTCATACAATTCTTGTTTACAACACATTAGCCAAGCCTGTCTAACGTAGTTTGTTCTGTTCATATTTATTAGTTTTTTTTTCTTTCTATTATCGGATCACATTTTCATACAATTCTTGTTTATAACACATTAGCCAAGCCTGTCTAATGTAGTTTGTTCTGTTCATATTTCTTACGTTTTTTCCCTTTTATCGGATCACATTTTCATACTATTCTTGTTTACAACACAATGGCCAAGCCCGTCTAACTTAGTTTGGTCTGTTCATATTTATTTATTTTTTTTCTTTTGATTATCGGATCACATTTTCATACAATTATTGTTTACAACACATTAGCCAAGCCTGTCTAACGTAGTTTGGTCTGTTCATATTTATTAGTTTTTTTCCTTTTTATTATCGGATCACATTTTCATACAATTCTTGTTTATAACACATTAGCCAAGCCTGTCTAATGTAGTTTGTTCTGTTCATATTTCTTACGTTTTTTCCCTTTTATCGGATCACATTTTCATACTATTCTTGTTTACAACACAATGGCAAAGCCCGTCTAACTTAGTTTGGTCTGTTCATATTTCTTACTTTTTTTTCTTTCTATTATCGGATCACATTTTCATACAATTCTTGTTTACAACACATTAGCCAAGCCTGTCTAACGTAGTTTGTTCTGTACATATTTCTTACGTTTTTTCCCTTTTTATCGGATCACATTTTCATACAATTCTTGTTTACAACACATTGGCCAAGCCTGTCTAACGTAGTTTGTTCTGTTCATATTTCTTACGTTTTTTCCCTTTTATCGGATCACATTTTCATACTATTCTTGTTTACAACACAATGGCAAAGCCCGTCTAACTTAGTTTGGTCTGTTCATATTTCTTACGTTTTTTTCTTTCTATTATCGGATCACATTTTCATACAATTCTTGTTTACAACACATTAGCCAAGCCTGTCTAACGTAGTTTGTTCTGTTCATATTTCTTACGTTTTTTCCCTTTTATCGGATCACATTTTCATACTATTCTTGTTTACAACACAATGGCAAAGCCCGTCTAACTTAGTTTGGTCTGTTCATATTGCTAACGTTTTTTTCTTTCTATTATCGGATCACATTTTCATACAATTCTTGTTTACAACACATTAGCCAAGCCTGTCTAACGTAGTTTGGTCTGTTCATATTTATTAGTTTTTTTTCTTTCTATTATCGGATCACATTTTCATACAATTCTTGTTTACAACACATTAGCCAAGCCTGTCTAACGTAGTTTGTTCTGTTCATATTTCTTACGTTTTTTCCCTTTTATCGGATCACATTTTCATACTATTCTTGTTTACAACACAATGGCAAAGCCCGTCTAACTTAGTTTGGTCTGTTCATATTTCTTACGTTTTTTTCTTTCTATTATCGGATCACATTTTCATACAATTCTTGTTTACAACACATCAGCCAAGCCTGTCTAACGTAGTTTGTTCTGTTCATATTTCTTACGTTTTTTCCCTTTTATCGGATCACATTTTCATACAATTCTTGTTTACAACACATTAGCCAAGCCTGTCTAACGTAGTTTGTTCTGTTCATATTTCTTACGTTTTTTCCCTTTTATCGGATCACATTTTCATACTATTCTTGTTTACAACACAATGGCAAAGCCCGTCTAACTTTAGTTTGGTCTGTTCATATTTCTTACTTTTTTTTCTTTCTATTATCGGATCACATTTTCATACAATTCTTGTTTACAACACATTAGCCAAGCCTGTCTAACGTAGTTTGGTCTGTTCATATTTATTAGTTTTTTTTCTTTCTATTATCGGATCACATTTTCATACAATTCTTGTTTACAACACATTAGCCAAGCCTGTCTAATGTAGTTTGTTCTGTTCATATTTCTTACGTTTTTTCCCTTTTATCGGATCACAGTTTCATACAATTCTTGTTTACAACACATTAGCCAAGCCTGTCTAACGTAGTTTGTTCTGTTCATATTTCTTACGTTTTTTCCCTTTTATCGGATCACATTTTCATACTATTCTTGTTTACAACACAATGGCAAAGCCCGTCTAACTTAGTTTGGTCTGTTCATATTTCTTACTTTTTTTTCTTTCTATTATCGGATCACATTTTTATACAATTCTTGTTTACAACACATTAGCCAAGCCTGTCTAACGTAGTTTGTTCTGTTCATATTTCTTACGTTTTTTCCCTTTTATCGGATCACATTTTCATACTATTCTTGTTTACAACACAATGGCAAAGCCCGTCTAACTTAGTTTGGTCTGTTCATATTTCTTACGTTTTTTTCTTTCTATTATCGGATCACATTTTCATACAATTCTTGTTTACAACACATTAGCCAAGCCTGTCTAACGTAGTTTGGTCTGTTCATATTTATTAGTTTTTTTTTCTTTTTATTATCGGATCACATTTTCATACTATTCTTGTTTACAACACAATGGCAAAGCCCGTCTAACTTAGTTTGGTCTGTTCATATTTCTTACGTTTTTTTCTTTTTTATTATCGGATCACATTTTCATACAATTCTTGTTTACAACACATTAGTCAAGCCTGTCTAACGTAGTTTGGTCTGTTCATATTTATTAGTTTTTTTCCTTTTTATTATCGGATCACATTTTCATACAATTCTTGTTTACAACACATTATCCAAGCCTGTCTTACGTAGTTTGTTCTGTTCATATTTCTTACGTTTTTTCCCTTTTATCGGATCACATTTTCATACTATTCTTGTTTACAACACAATGGCCAAGCCCGTCTGACGTAGTTTGGTCTGTTCATATTTATTATTTTGTTTTCTTTTTATTATCGGATCACATTTTTATACAATTCTTGTTTACAACACATTAGCTAAGCCTGTCTAACGTAGTTTGGTCTGTTCATATTTATTAGTTTTTTTTCTTTTTATTATCGGATCACATTTTCATACAATTCTTGTTTACAACACATTAGCCAAGCCTGTCTAACGTAGTTTGTTCTGTTCATATTTCTTACGCTTTTTCCCTTTTATCGGATCACATTTTCATACTATTCTTGTTTACAACACAATGGCAAAGCCCGTCTAACTTAGTTTGGTCTGTTCATATTTCTTACGTTTTTTTCTTTCTATTATCGGATCACATTTTCATACAATTCTTGTTTACAACACATTAGCCAAGCCTGTCTAACGTAGTTTGTTCTGTTCATATTTCTTACGTTTTTTCCCTTTTATCGGATCACATTTTCATACTATTCTTGTTTACAACACAATGGCAAAGCCCGTCTAACTTAGTTTGGTCTGTTCATATTTCTTACGTTTTTTTCTTTCTATTATCGGATCACATTTTCATACAATTCTTGTTTACAACACATTAGCCAAGCCTGTCTAACGTAGTTTGTTCTGTTCATATTTCTTACGTTTTTTCCCTTTTATCGGATCACATTTTCATACTATTCTTGTTTACAATACAATGGCAAAGCCCGTCTAACTTAGTTTGGTCTGTTCATATTTCTTACGTTTTTTTCTTTTTATTATCGGATCACATTTTCATACAATTCTTGTTTACAACACATTAGCCAAGCCTGTCTAACGTAGTTTGTTCTGTTCATATTTCTTACCTTTTTTCCCTTTTATCGTATCACATTTTCATACTATTCTTGTTTACAACACAATGGCAAAGCCCGTCTAACTTAGTTTGGTCTGTTCATATTTCTTACGTTTTTTTCTTTCTATTATCGGATCACATTTTCATACAATTCTTGTTTACAACACATTAGCCAAGCCTGTCTAACGTAGTTTGTTCTGTTCATATTTCTTACCTTTTTTCCCTTTTATCGGATCACATTTTCATACTATTCTTGTTTACAACACAATGGCAAAGCCCGTCTAACTTTAGTTTGGTCTGTTCATATTTCTTACGTTTTTTTCTTTCTATTATCGGATCACATTTTCATACAATTCTTGTTTACAACACATTAGCCAAGCCTGTCTAACGTAGTTTGGTCTGTTCATATTTATTAGTTTTTTTTCTTTTTATTATCGGATCACATTTTCATACAATTCTTGTTTACAACACATTAGCCAAGCCTGTCTAACGTAGTTTGTTCTGTTCACATTTCTTACGTTTTTTCCCTTTTATCGGATCACATTTTCATACTATTCTTGTTTACAACACAATGGCCAAGCCCGTCTGACGTAGTTTGGTCTGTTCATATATTCATTAGTTTTTTTTCTTTTTATTATCGGATCACATTTTCATACAATTCTTGTTTACAACACATTAGCTAAGCCTGTCTAACGTAGTTTGGTCTGTTCATATTTATTTATTTTTTTTCTTTTTATTATCGGATCACATTTTCATACAATTCTTGTTTACAACACATTAGCCAAGCCTGTCTAACGTAGTTTGTTCTGTTCATATTTCTTACGTTTTTTCCCTTTTATCGGATCACATTTTCATACAATTCTTGTTTACAACACATTAGCCAAGCCTGTCTAACGTAGTTTGTTCTGTTCATATTTCTTACGTTTTTTCCCTTTTATCGGATCACATTTTCATACTATTCTTGTTTACAACACAATGGCAAAGCCCGTCTAACTTAGTTTGGTCTGTTCATATTTCTTACGTTTTTTTTTTCTATTATCGGATCACATTTTCATACAATTCTTGTTTACAACACATTAGCCAAGCCTGTCTAACATAGTTTGGTCTGTTCATATTTATTCGTTTTTTTTCTTTTTATTATCGGATCACATTTTCATACAATTTTTGTTTACAACACATTAGCCAAGCCTGTCTAACGTAGTTTGGTCTGTTCATATTTATTAGTTTTTTTTTCTTTTTATTATCGGATCACATTTTCATACAATTCTTGTTTACAACATAACACATTAGCCAAGCCTGTCTAACGTAGTTTGTTCTGTTCATATTTCTTACGTTTTTTCCCTTTTATCGGATCACATTTTCATACTATTCTTGTTTACAACACAATGGCAAAGCCCGTCTAACTTAGTTTGGTCTGTTCATATTTCTTACGTTTTTTTCTTTCTATTATCGGATCACATTTTCATACAATTCTTGTTTACAACACATTAGCCAAGCCTGTATAACGTAGTTTGTTCTGTTCATATTTCTTACGTTTTTTCCCTTTTATCGGATCACATTTTCATACAATTCTTGTTTACAACACATTAGCCAAGCCTGTCTAACGTAGTTTGTTCTGTTCATATTTCTTACGTTTTTTCCCTTTTATCGGATCACATTTTCATACTATTCTTGTTTACAACACAATGGCAAAGCCCGTCTAACTTAGTTTGGTCTGTTCATATTTCTTACGTTTTTTTCTTTCTATTATCGGATCACATTTTCATACAATTCTTGTTTACAACACATTATCCAAGCCTGTCTAACGTAGTTTGGTCTGTTCATATTGATTAGTTTTTTTTCTTTTTATTATCGGGTCACATTTTCATACAATTCTTGTTTACAACACATTAGCCAAGCCTGTCTAACGTAGTTTGTTCTGTTCATATTTCTTACGTTTTTCCCCTTTTATCGGATCACATTTTCATACTATTCTTGTTTACAACACAATGGCAAAGCCCGTCTAACTTAGTTTGGTCTGTTCATATTTCTTACGTTTTTTTCTTTCTATTATCGGATCACATTTTCATACAATTCTTGTTTACAACACATTAGCCAAGCCTGTCTAACGTAGTTTGTTCTGTTCATATTTCTTACGTTTTTTCCCTTTTATCGGATCACATTTTCATACTATTCTTGTTTACAACACAATGGCAAAGCCCGTCTAACTTAGTTTGGTCTGTTCATATTTCTTACGTTTTTTTCTTTCTATTATCGGATCACATTTTCATACAATTCTTGTTTACAACACATTATCCAAGCCTGTCTAACGTAGTTTGGTCTGTTCATATTTATTATTTTTTTTTCTTTTTATTATCGGATCACATTTTCATACAATTCTTGTTTACAACACATTAGCCAAGCCTGTCTAACGTAGTTTGGTCTGTTCATATTTATTAGTTTTTTTTCTTTTTATTATCGGATCACATTTTCATACAATTCTTGTTTACAACACATTAGCCAAGCCTGTCTAACGTAGTTTGTTCTGTTCATATTTCTTACGTTTTTTCCCTTTTATCGGATCACATTTTCATACTATTCTTGTTTACAACACAATGGCAAAGCCCGTCTAACTTAGTTTGGTCTGTTCATATTTCTTACGTTTTTTTCTTTCTATTATCGGATCACATTTTCATACAATTCTTGTTTACAACACATTAGCCAAGCCTGTCTAACGTAGTTTGGTCTGTTCATATTTATTAGTTTTTTTTCTTTTTATTATCGGATCACATTTTCATACAATTCTTGTTTACAACACATTAGCCAAGCCTGTCTAACATAGTTTGGTCTGTTCATATTTATTAGTTTTTTTTCTTTTTATTATCGGATCACATTTTCATACAATTCTTGTTTACAACACATTAGCCAAGCCTGTCTAACGTAGTTTGTTCTGTTCATATTTCTTACGTTTTTTCCCTTTTATCGGATCACATTTTCATACTATTCTTGTTTACAACACAATGGCAAAGCCCGTCTAACTTAGTTTGGTCTGTTCATATTTCTTACGTTTTTTTCTTTCTAATATCGGATCACATTTTCATACAATTCTTGTTTACAACACATTAGCCAAGCCTGTCTAACGTAGTTTGGTCTGTTCATATTTATTAGTTTTTTTTCTTTTTATTATCGGATCACATTTTCATACAATTCTTGTTTACAACACATTAGCCAAGCCTGTCTAACGTAGTTTGTTCTGTTCATATTTCTTACGTTTTTTCCCTTTTATCGGATCACATTTTCATACTATTCTTGTTTACAACACAATGGCAAAGCCCGTCTAACTTAGTTTGGTCTGTTCATATTTCTTACTTTTTTTTCTTTCTATTATCGGATCACATTTTCATACAATTCTTGTTTACAACACATTAGCCAAGCCTGTCTAACGTAGTTTGTTCTGTTCATATTTCTTACGTTTTTTCCCTTTTATCGGATCACATTTTCATACAATTCTTGTTTACAACACATTGGCCAAGCCCGTCTGACGTAGTTTGTTCTGTTCATATTTCTTACGTTTTTTCCCTTTTATCGGATCACATTTTCATACTATTCTTGTTTACAATACATTGGCCAAGCCCGTCTAACGTAGTTTGTTCTGTTCATATTTCTTACGTCTTTTTCTTTTTATTATCAGATCACATTTTCATACTATTCTTGTTTACAACACATTGGCCAAGCCTGTCTTACGTAGTTTGTTCTGTTCATATTTCCTACGTTTTTTCCAACTTATCGGATCACATTTTCATACTATTCTTGTTTGCAACACATTGGCCATGCCTGTCTTACGTAGTTCGTTCTGTTCATTTTTCTTACGCTTTTTCACTATTATCAGATCACATTTTTATACTGTTCTTGTTTACAACAAAGCCCGTCTAACGTAGTTTGGTCTATTCATATTTCTTAGGTTTTTTTCTTTCTATTATCAGATCACATTTTCATACAATTCTTGTTTACAACACATTAGCCAAGCCTGTATAACGTAGTTTGTTCTGTTCATATTTCTTACGTTTTTTCCCTTCTATCGGATCACATTTTCATACAATTCTTGTTTACAACACATTAGCCAAGCCTGTCTAACATAGTTTGTTCTGTTCATATTTCTTACGTTTTTTCCCTTTTATCGGATCACATTTTCATACTATTCTTGTTTACAACACAATGGCAAAGCCCGTCTAACTTAGTTTGGTCTGTTCATATTTCTTACGTTTTTTTCTTTCTATTATCGGATCACATTTTCATACAATTCTTGTTTACAACACATTAGCCAAGCCTGTCTAACGTAGTTTGGTCTGTTCATATTTATTAGTTTTTTTTCTTTTTATTATCGGATCACATTTTCATACAATTCTTGTTTACAACACATTAGCCAAGCCTGTCTAACGTAGTTTGTTCTGTTCATATTTCTTACCTTTTTTCCCTTTTATCGGATCACATTTTCATACTATTCTTGTTTACAACACAATGGCAAAGCCCGTCTAACTTAGTTTGGTCTGTTCATATTTCTTACGTTTTTTTCTTTCTATTATCGGATCACATTTTCATACAATTCTTGTTTACAACACATTAGCCAAGCCTGTCTAACGTAGTTTGGTCTGTTCATATTTATTAGTTGTTTTTCTTTTTATTATCGGATCACATTTTCATACAATTCTTGTTTACAACACATTAGCCAAGCCTGTCTAACGTAGTTTGTTCTGTTCATATTTCTTACGTTTTTCCCCTTTTATCGGATCACATTTTCATACTATTCTTGTTTACAACACAATGGCCAAGCCCGTCTGACGTAGTTTGGTCTGTTCATATTTATTAGTTTTTTTCTTTTTATTATCGGATCACATTTTCATACAATTCTTGTTTACAACACATTAGCCAAGCCTGTCTAACGTAGTTTGTTCTGTTCATTTTTCTTACGTTTTTTCCCTTTTATCGGATCACATTTTCATACTATTCTTGTTTACAACACAATGGCAAAGCCCGTCTAACTTAGTTTGGTCTGTTCATATTTCTTACTTTTTTTTCTTTCTATTATCGGATCACATTTTCATACAATTCTTGTTTACAATACATTGGCCAAGCCCGTCTAACGTAGTTTGTTCTGTTCATATTTCTTACGTCTTTTTCTTTTTATTATCAGATCACATTTTCATACTATTCTTGTTTACAACACATTGGCCAAGCCTGTCTTACGTAGTTTGTTCTGTTCATATTTCCTACGTTTTTTCCAACTTATCGGATCACATTTTCATACTATTCTTGTTTGCAACACATTGGCCAAGCCTGTCTTACGTAGTTTGTTCTGTTCATTTTTCTTACGCTTTTTCACTATTATCAGATCACATTTTTATACTGTTCTTGTTTACAACAAAGCCCGTCTAACGTAGTTTGGTCTATTCATATTTCTTAGGTTTTTTTCTTTCTATTATCAAATCACATTTTCATACAATTCTTGTTTACAACACATTGGCCAAGCCCGTCTAACGTAGTTTGGTCTGTTCATATTTATTAGTTTTTTTTCTTTTTATTATCGGATCACATTTTCATACAATTCTTGTTTACAACACATTAGCCAAGCCTGTCTAACGTAGTTTGGTCTGTTCATATTTATTAGTTTTTTTTCTTTTTATTATCGGATCACATTTTCATACAATTCTTGTTTACAACACATTAGCCAAGCCTGTCTAACGTAGTTTGTTCTGTTCATATTTCTTACGTTTTTTCCCTTTTATCGGATCACATTTTCATACTATTCTTGTTTACAACACAATGGCAAAGCCCGTCTAACTTAGTTTGGTCTGTTCATATTTCTTACGTTTTTTTCTTTCTAATATCGGATCACATTTTCATACAATTCTTGTTTACAACACATTAGCCAAGCCTGTCTAACGTAGTTTGGTCTGTTCATATTTATTAGGTTTTTTTCTTTTTATTATCGGATCACATTTTCATACAATTCTTGTTTACAACACATTTGCCAAGCCTGTCTAACGTAGTTTGTTCTGTTCATATTTCTTACGTTTTTTCCCTTTTATCGGATCACATTTTCATACTATTCTTGTTTACAACACAATGGCAAAGCCCGTCTAACTTAGTTTGGTCTGTTCATATTTCTTACTTTTTTTTCTTTCTATTATCGGATCACATTTTCATACAATTCTTGTTTACAACACATTAGCCAAGCCTGTCTAACGTAGTTTGTTCTGTTCATATTTCTTACGTTTTTTCCCTTTTATCGGATCACATTTTCATACAATTCTTGTTTACAACACATTGGCCATGCCTGTCTAACGTAGTTTGTTCTGTTCATATTTCTTACGTTTTTTCCCTTTTATCGGATCACATTTTCATACTATTCTTGTTTACAACACAATGGCAAAGCCCGTCTAACTTAGTTTGGTCTGTTCATATTTCTTACTTTTTTTTCTTTCTATTATCGGATCACATTTTCATACAATTCTTGTTTACAACACATTGGCCATGCCTGTCTAACGTAGTTTGTTCTGTTCATATTTCTTACGTTTTTTCCCTTTTATCGGATCACATTTTCATACTATTCTTGTTTACAACACAATGGCAAAGCCCGTCTAACTTAGTTTGGTCTGTTCATATTTCTTACGTTTTTTTCTTTCTATTATCGGATCACATTTTCATACAATTCTTGTTGACAACACATTAGCCAAGCCTGTCTAACGTAGTTTGTTCTGTTCATATTTCGTACGTTTTTGTCTTTCTATTATCAGATCACATTTTCATGCAATTCTTGTTTACAATACATTGGCCAAGCCCGTCTAACGTAGTTTGTTCTGTTCATATTTCTTACGTCTTTTTCTTTTTATTATCAGATCACATTTTCATACTATTCTTGTTTACAACACATTGGCCAAGCCTGTCTTACGTAGTTTGTTCTGTTCATATTTCCTACGTTTTTTCCAACTTATCGGATCACATTTTCATACTATTCTTGTTTGCAACACATTGGCCAAGCCTGTCTTACGTAGTTCGTTCTGTTCATTTTTCTTACGCTTTTTCACTATTATCAGATCACATTTTTATACTGTTCTTGTTTACAACAAAGCCCGTCTAACGTAGTTTGGTCTATTCATATTTCTTAGGTTTTTTTCTTTCTATTATCAGATCACATTTTCATACAATTCTTGTTTACAACACATTAGCCAAGCCTGTATAACGTAGTTTGTTCTGTTCATATTTCTTACGTTTTTTCCCTTCTATCGGATCACATTTTCATACAATTCTTGTTTACAACACATTAGCCAAGCCTGTCTAACATAGTTTGTTCTGTTCATATTTCTTACGTTTTTTCCCTTTTATCGGATCACATTTTCATACTATTCTTGTTTACAACACAATGGCAAAGCCCGTCTAACTTAGTTTGGTCTGTTCATATTTCTTACGTTTTTTCCCTTTTTATTATCGGATCACATTTTCATACAATTCTTGTTTACAACACATTAGCCAAGCCTGTCTAACGTAGTTTGGTCTGTTCATATTTATTAGTTTTTTTTCTTTTTATTATCGGATCACATTTTCATACAATTCTTGTTTACAACACATTAGCCAAGCCTGTCTAACGTAGTTTGTTCTGTTCATATTTCTTACCTTTTTTCCCTTTTATCGGATCACATTTTCATACTATTCTTGTTTACAACACAATGGCAAAGCCCGTCTAACTTAGTTTGGTCTGTTCATATTTCTTACGTTTTTTTCTTTCTATTATCGGATCACATTTTCATACAATTCTTGTTTACAACACATTGGCCAAGCCTGTCTTACGTAGTTTGTTCTGTTCATATTTCCTACGTTTTTTCCAACTTATCGGATCACATTTTCATACTATTCTTGTTTGCAACACATTGGCCAAGCCTGTCTTACGTAGTTTGTTCTGTTCATTTTTCTTACGCTTTTTCACTATTATCAGATCACATTTTTATACTGTTCTTGTTTACAACAAAGCCCGTCTAACGTAGTTTGGTCTATTCATATTTCTTAGGTTTTTTTCTTTCTATTATCAAATCACATTTTCATACAATTCTTGTTTACAACACATTGGCCAAGCCCGTCTAACGTAGTTTGGTCTGTTCATATTTATTAGTTTTTTTTCTTTTTATTATCGGATCACATTTTCATACAATTCTTGTTTACAACACATTAGCCAAGCCTGTCTAACGTAGTTTGGTCTGTTCATATTTATTAGTTTTTTTTCTTTTTATTATCGGATCACATTTTCATACAATTCTTGTTTACAACACATTAGCCAAGCCTGTCTAACGTAGTTTGTTCTGTTCATATTTCTTACGTTTTTTCCCTTTTATCGGATCACATTTTCATACTATTCTTGTTTACAACACAATGGCAAAGCCCGTCTAACTTAGTTTGGTCTGTTCATATTTCTTACGTTTTTTTCTTTCTAATATCGGATCACATTTTCATACAATTCTTGTTTACAACACATTAGCCAAGCCTGTCTAACGTAGTTTGGTCTGTTCATATTTATTAGGTTTTTTTCTTTTTATTATCGGATCACATTTTCATACAATTCTTGTTTACAACACATTTGCCAAGCCTGTCTAACGTAGTTTGTTCTGTTCATATTTCTTACGTTTTTTCCCTTTTATCGGATCACATTTTCATACTATTCTTGTTTACAACACAATGGCAAAGCCCGTCTAACTTAGTTTGGTCTGTTCATATTTCTTACTTTTTTTTCTTTCTATTATCGGATCACATTTTCATACAATTCTTGTTTACAACACATTAGCCAAGCCTGTCTAACGTAGTTTGTTCTGTTCATATTTCTTACGTTTTTTCCCTTTTATCGGATCACATTTTCATACAATTCTTGTTTACAACACATTGGCCATGCCTGTCTAACGTAGTTTGTTCTGTTCATATTTCTTACGTTTTTTCCCTTTTATCGGATCACATTTTCATACTATTCTTGTTTACAACACAATGGCAAAGCCCGTCTAACTTAGTTTGGTCTGTTCATATTTCTTACTTTTTTTTCTTTCTATTATCGGATCACATTTTCATACAATTCTTGTTTACACTTTACAACACATTGGCCATGCCTGTCTAACGTAGTTTGTTCTGTTCATATTTCTTACGTTTTTTCCCTTTTATCGGATCACATTTTCATACTATTCTTGTTTACAACACAATGGCAAAGCCCGTCTAACTTAGTTTGGTCTGTTCATATTTCTTACGTTTTTTTCTTTCTATTATCGGATCACATTTTCATACAATTCTTGTTGACAACACATTAGCCAAGCCTGTCTAACGTAGTTTGTTCTGTTCATATTTCGTACGTTTTTGTCTTTCTATTATCAGATCACATTTTCATGCAATTCTTGTTTACAATACATTGGCCAAGCCCGTCTAACGTAGTTTGTTCTGTTCATATTTCTTACGTCTTTTTCTTTTTATTATCAGATCACATTTTCATACTATTCTTGTTTACAACACATTGGCCAAGCCTGTCTTACGTAGTTTGTTCTGTTCATATTTCCTACGTTTTTTCCAACTTATCGGATCACATTTTCATACTATTCTTGTTTGCAACACATTGGCCAAGCCTGTCTTACGTAGTTCGTTCTGTTCATTTTTCTTACGCTTTTTCACTATTATCAGATCACATTTTTATACTGTTCTTGTTTACAACAAAGCCCGTCTAACGTAGTTTGGTCTATTCATATTTCTTAGGTTTTTTTCTTTCTATTATCAGATCACATTTTCATACAATTCTTGTTTACAACACATTAGCCAAGCCTGTATAACGTAGTTTGTTCTGTTCATATTTCTTACGTTTTTTCCCTTCTATCGGATCACATTTTCATACAATTCTTGTTTACAACACATTAGCCAAGCCTGTCTAACATAGTTTGTTCTGTTCATATTTCTTACGTTTTTTCCCTTTTATCGGATCACATTTTCATACTATTCTTGTTTACAACACAATGGCAAAGCCCGTCTAACTTAGTTTGGTCTGTTCATATTTCTTACGTTTTTTCCCTTTTTATTATCGGATCACATTTTCATACAATTCTTGTTTACAACACATTAGCCAAGCCTGTCTAACGTAGTTTGGTCTGTTCATATTTATTAGTTTTTTTTCTTTTTATTATCGGATCACATTTTCATACAATTCTTGTTTACAACACATTAGCCAAGCCTGTCTAACGTAGTTTGTTCTGTTCATATTTCTTACCTTTTTTCCCTTTTATCGGATCACATTTTCATACTATTCTTGTTTACAACACAATGGCAAAGCCCGTCTAACTTAGTTTGGTCTGTTCATATTTCTTACGTTTTTTTCTTTCTATTATCGGATCACATTTTCATACAATTCTTGTTTACAACACATTAGCCAAGCCTGTCTAACGTAGTTTGGTCTGTTCATATTTATTAGTTTTTTTATTTTTTATTATCGGATCACATTTTCATACAATTCTTGTTTACAACACATTAGCTAAGCCTGTCTAACGTAGTTTGGTCTGTTCATATTTATTAGTTGTTTTTCTTTTTATTATCGGATCACATTTTCATACAATTCTTGTTTACAACACATTAGCCAAGCCTGTCTAACGTAGTTTGTTCTGTTCATATTTCTTACGTTTTTTCCCTTTTTATCGGATCACATTTTCATACTATTCTTGTTTACAACACAATGGCCAAGCCCGTCTGACGTAGTTTGGTCTGTTCATATTTATTAGTTTTTTCTTTTTATTATCGGATCACATTTTCATACAATTCTTGTTTACAACACATTAGCCAAGCCTGTCTAACGTAGTTTGTTCTGTTCATATTTCTTACGTTTTTTCCCTTTTATCGGATCACATTTTCATACTATTCTTGTTTACAACACAATGGCAAAGCCCGTCTAACTTAGTTTGGTCTGTTCATATTTCTTACTTTTTTTTCTTTCTATTATCGGATCACATTTTCATACAATTCTTGTTTACAATACATTGGCCAAGCCCGTCTAACGTAGTTTGTTCTGTTCATATTTCTTACGTCTTTTTCTTTTTATTATCAGATCACATTTTCATACTATTCTTGTTTACAACACATTGGCCAAGCCTGTCTTACGTAGTTTGTTCTGTTCATATTTCCTACGTTTTTTCCAACTTATCGGATCACATTTTCATACAATTCTTGTTTACAACACATTGGCCAAGCCTGTCTAACGTAGTTTGTTCTGTTCATTTTTCTTACGCTTTTTCACTATTATCAGATCACATTTTTATACTGTTCTTGTTTACAACAAAGCCCGTCTAACGTAGTTTGGTCTATTCATATTTCTTAGGTTTTTTTCTTTCTATTATCGGATCACATTTTCATACAATTCTTGTTTACAACACATTGGCCAAGCCCGTCTAACGTAGTTTGTTCTGTTCATTTTTATTAGGTTTTGTCCTATTATCGGATCACATTTTCATACTATTCTTGTTTATAACACATTGGCCAAGCCTGTCATCACATTTGCATACTATTCTAGTTTACCTCACATTGATTAACTCCTGTATCCGGTCATAGATAGTGTGTATGTAATGATTCACCGCAATACGTTACTGCAGGTTTCGCACATCGCATTCATGTGATGCACGTGTGTATAGTTGTCTAAGGGTCGTGGCTAACTCACAAACGAAGATAGGTCAATCGCTCATGGTCTAAAACATAAATCTACCAAAATTAAGGGTAGGATAAGGGAAAATTGGGGTTAGGGTTCAGGAAAGTTTGTTTTGTGTGCACAAATGAACAGGAAAGTCTCCCAAGGGTACCATTATTGGTAATTGTTATTTTTAACTCTTTCAGTGCCAAGGTCGTACATTTTTGATGCTATTCTATCTTCTCCAAAAGTGCCATTAATCCTACATGTACGACCCATAATGTTCTGGATATCGTGAGAGAGCACCATAGTTGTATAACTCGAGTCCAGGACTCGGACTCGAGTCTGTCTCGAGTCACAATTTTGGTGACTCGGACTTGACTCGAGTCACGTCGGCAAAAGACTCGGACTCGGACTCGGACTTGACTACCATGACTCGGACTTGACCTCGAGGACTCGTGATTCGAGTCGCGTATTTTCACCAACAATACCTTTTTAAATTTTTTGTAAATATTAAAAACAATTCAATGATCCGATCGTCATGCACATAGAAGAATATTAACGTTTAGCACACAAAATAAGCAGTTACACTGATGTTGCAAGTAATAGTGTTCGTGATTACTGTGTTGCTATGGCCATGTAGTGTACAGCGCACATGTGTATGTTCAATACGTAGAATAACACTGGGATATATTTCTGTAAAGCATTATTGTGCACGACACCAATATTAACGCTGGTATTCTGTCAACCTTAACACCATAGCCACTGCTTGATGCATATTACCAGGGAAATAGGAATTCGTCTCCGGAGTCCGAATGACGGCTTTAGCAGGCTGCGGCTATATCGCTACCTCTTTTTAATGTTAAAACATAGGCGGCTTACGCGCTGATCTAGCCATAGACGCAACCGAAGCTGACCATAGTCTGGCATGTCCGGTACCTGTAAAAACACCTCCTGTATATTGCACTGAGATGGCTGTGTGTTGTTTGCGATCAATAGTGATCCAGTCATCTAAGTAAATTGGTTGAAGTATTTTAACTAGTCAATTATTTAAACAAGTGACCCGTGACTCGGACTCGGACCACGTGACTCGTGACTCGGACTCGGACTCGAACCAAGTGAATCGTAACTCGGACTCGGACCAAGTGACTCGGGACTCGGACTCGGACCAAGTGACTTGGGACTCGGACTCGACATAGGTGACTTGACTACAACACTGGAGAGCACAAATTGCTACAGCCTTTTTTTGTTTTAGTTGGTTCTTGGCATGGGCACTTAAAGAGTTAAGATTTGTTTGTCTCACTTTGAATGCTGTTAAAATTTGATTCTGCTTAAGACATAAAAAACCCAATGATTTCATGTTTTGTTTTTTTCTTTGCTCGTTGCCGTCATCAGCCTAAACAGCTGAGCCGAGAGCTACAGCAGGAGTTACACGACGAAGCCCAGGAGATGTTGGGCCACTACCTCGTCGTCCGCATGGCTCACCGTAAGAACTACCAGAGAAGGGAGGCTCTCCTAGGATCGCTGGAGACTGACGCCGATATGCTCAGTGGTAAGCAAGGAGGGGGAACCAAAACATGGGTGCGACGAGACACATTTAAAGGTAGTATACACCATTGGTCATTGCTTGAATTATCATGAATAAGTAGATGTGGGGGATTGTATTTTATAGTAAATATCGTTTAACTGAGCTGTCCGAAGTTTTACAATCATGGATGCCGAGAAAAGCAAGAAAAACAGTATTTGTTTCAACCGGCGTCGAGCAGTTATTCTTATGTTATCTTTGTTTTTTCGCGATCGCCGTTGCATTTTTCGTAATAATTACAGGATATCTAACGCAATCCTTTTGCTGGATGCCTAGAATCAACATTTACTTTCAAATGAGTAAGATATTTTTTAATAATATGGTAGTAAATATTTTTGCTATCTGCAAATGGTGTATCCTATCTTTAAGAAGGGGTAGTGTTAAAATCAGGTTCATTAGTAATCAGGAGAAATTGTGAAAAGAGTTGCCAATTTTCCAAATGTGGGAATAAAAATAATTTGGAGAAATCCGGAAAAAGCTTGTACTTGTGAAAAGTTTCAATTTCTCACGGATTTTGGGAGATTTATCAGGGAATGAATAGCAGAGAAAACTAGAGAAATTTTGGTTTTCATAAAGTGTTCGGAACCCTGTTTAACATATCACTATAATAAATTAGTTTCTTGTCCTTGCACGCATCCTTTTTTTTTTTTTTTTGAAATGATGAAAATCTGAGTCATTTTCACATCGGCACATTACTCCCAATCGTGGTTTTAGTCAAATACAGAGCATAGTATGCAGGACCAGTACTGGAGTCTAATTATCATCATGTGACGCGACTCTATATAATGTTGTGATAAGTCTATACCATATAGAACTATATTAAATTACTAGAGTGCTAGCTCGATGTACAAAGTGATGCATGTGAAAAACTTGAAACTTTGTATGGCTATTTGCATGGTCTGCGTTTGTATTTTATACAGTGCATTACCAAAGCCAATACGCCTAACGTTGTTTGCGTCTTTTCTACTTGCTCGCGGACTGCATTTAGAGTACACTGTCAAAATTCAATTCATCTACTTTTATTATGTTCCACAACACGCATATGAATTCAAGATGTCTGCGCACAGGATTGATTCAAAGTATCCCGCACGTAAAAATGAGAAGTTAGCGCTCTAGTAATGTAACATAGCTCTATGGTCTATACAAATACGTCAAGCTAAACAAAAAAAGTGCCTACATCCTTCTTGAAACAAACTATCCAGGCAAGAAACTAATATTTTGTTCTTACTTGGCCTTACGACTGTATGTTTTAAAAGCTTATATCACACAACAAATGCCAATTTTTTTGTTTTGTAATTTGTCCGATCTTCTTAGACGTGCCCAAGCTGTGAGACCTGACGGATCGCGACAGACACAAGTTCACCAGTCACCCGGCCCCGATCGCCGCCAATCACAAGGAGCAGATGTTGATGCTGCGTCAGCCGTGGTGGAAGAAACTGAATGCGGAAGAGAGAACCGATGAAGAAGTTGAGCGAGATTACGACTCCAACATCTTATGATGGCAACAATGAGGAAACAAATTTTAGGGCCAAATTTGGGGAGGACCACTGAGAGAGATATTAGAACGCATTGTTGACGACGCCTGATGCTCACGCAAAGACACTACGACTGGGTGCGCATTCATAATAAAATAACTTGTGCATACTTTGTGAGGCACTGTGGTCTAATGGTTATCGTGTTCGACTCGTGTGCGAATGTGCGATGGCACACGGGTTTCAAATCTTGACGGGAACAAGGTGCTTGTGTTCTTTGGCAAGGCACTTTACTGCAATTGCCTCTCTTCACCCAGAGGTACCTGTGCAGGTAGAGACTAAAATGCACTGATCTCGAGCTGCTTCAGAAAGGGTCTTGTTCCTAATGAACAAGGATAATGAGGTGTAAGCCAAATTCGATTTTTGGCTGTGCTTCGTAGTCAGATATGACGGCTGTCTACATGCCATCGACTCAGCCGCGTCCTTTGCAATTCAGCTTCTCAGCTGCCAGTAAGGAAGGTTAACCCCCCATTATTATTTGCACTATGAACACACAAACCCATTGGGCTTTACCTTACATACGCACTGTGGACATTCCTTTGTATTCGTGTAGTTAACAAACTTTGACTAAATACTCATTTTTCTCGCTTCCCCAAAACAAATTTACCCTCAAATTAGGATTATGGGCCTCTCAGCTGTCCCTTCTATCTTTTCTATATATAACCCTAACCCGTTTTTCCTCTAGCGCTCTTTTTCGGAAAATGAAAAACGGATTGTGGACGTGTGCAAGTCCACACACCGTAACCTCTTTCCGCATCATGTGGACCTATATTGTTCGGAGGTCCACAGTGCGTATGCAAGACTAACTCACACGTATGAACATTTTTATCTTAATTGTGTGGACTTGGTAACAAAAGATGTCCACACTTTACACAAACCTGAAACCTTGTGTGGACTTGGCCAAGTCCACACAAGGTGTCCTCTTGGATAAAGAACGCTGGAGGTAAAACCGGCTAGGTTTACATATAGAACAACATAACCCCATCCCCCAGCTCTCTAATCCTCTTGAATAATTCAGTTTTGCTATTCACACTTATTGTTTCTGTTATATTGAAAGTATTGTTACTTTATACATGCAATGATTTCATGTACAGCTGTATTTCTTGGCCGAATAAATAAAGAGGATTATCTTAGGGTTATAAAAATCGCTCGAGTGGATTGAAAAAAACTTCATGGCGTGAGAAATATTAGTATTCGATCGTTCTTAAATACAAAGTCCACACAGTGATAGTAAGTAAGGTTCGTCAATACTGATTTAATCGCACTGTGAACAATCTTGTAATCTAAATTGTTGGGTGTGCTCCTCCTTTTCAGAGAGGGGGTTAACCTTGTACGAACTTTCTATACACACTGTGGACTTGCTCACGTCCACCCCTCTTTGAAAATGGGGTAATGAGATTTAACCGTTTTCTTAACTACATAAATTTTAAGGAAAATCTCTCTAAAAATGTCTTCAACATGTCCATGCCTACGTAAGACTGTGTGTGAAAGTAGTAATACGAAACGGGTTCAGGCCGATAGTGCGGAAAACTTTGCGTTTATATATGTCATCCGGCGCGAGCTGGTTAAACCATGTTCTCAGCTTATATTTGTTCTTGAGTGCAATTATTACATTTACAGAAAATGGTGTTTTGGCGAAAATAAATGTTTACTAAGTAACAAATAATTCATAGTAATTTTCTTTATTTAAATACCCCAAATTCAATGCTTGAAGGTTCAGGCTGGCTCACTATCCGTCAAACTTTTTAAGTGTATATATTTCAGTAGATTGAGCTCCACGATCATGGACATGAAGACCGATTTCTTTGCGTTCCCACTATCAGCCTCCTTCCCAAAAAAACACCATATTTTTGTAATCTTATTATCATTGTAGGCTGTCGTGCTAACTTCCGAATCGATCAACCATTCTATGACAAACTGCCTTAGAGTCAGATCATTCATAAACTGGACTGCCTAATAACTAGTTCGCGCCGGGATTATTTTAACGAAACACCCAACCTTGCTCGTGTATGTCTTCGGCGAGAACTGGTTAATACTAGAATCGTGGCTTTTTGTCACACTGTGTCCCTCATGAAGGAGCTAGTGTGAAAGCTTAAATGCATAGTTAGTCATTAAAAGTGCTACATTCTAGAGTATTTCTTGTAACTCTCAATACAAAGATTTCAGAGTCGCTTTTTATTTTGACTATAAATAGTCGGAGCAAGAACATTTATTAAACTATCGCGCCATGCCAAATGGGCCAGGGTTCATCCCAAGATCTCCTTGGTCGAGTTGCAGTATGTCCTTATGAAGTCCTTGCGTACTCCACAGGCTTTCCGAACTTCATATCCGGTACCGCTGCAGCATCACCGGTATTCGCTTGCTCTAGGGAACCTTTTCTGGAACTGCAATCCTTTTCCGAGGCATTGTAATCAGCGAGTCTCTTCTGATGGTGAAAAAATAAGTTTAAAGAGTTACTTTAACTAATGTGAAAAACATTAGTGAAGCAAATTTCATAACACCAACAATAGTTGATATTTGTGTAATTTGAAGGTGAAGAAAGAAATTGGCAAGGCAGGACGCGAACCTGCGACTACCGGTCTCCCAAATTGTCAGTATCTTTGTTCAAAATATGGAAAGAATGTAAACGCCACTTGTTTGGAGAGCCGAATGCATAAACCTCTTGGCACCAGATTATACACATCACTGCACAATGGACCCGAGCATACAGCTGTCTCAGACAAGCCGTGTTCTACGGGTATCACAGCAGGCAACACAGCATTCCAGACAAATTAGCTGCCGATGTCAAGCCGGGTTAATTATTTTAATGGTACTATTACTAGTAATAGTATGATCATGTAGGCTACACAGTTAAGTATAACGTTATAACAAGTAAAAAAACAAAGTAAAAATGTTTATTAGGCACACTCCCAGATTCACGTTTTTGCAACATTTTTTCCTTTTAAATTCGTAATGGGAGTGTTTAACCAGTTTGCGTCGGAGGGCGACACGTATATACACGCAAAGTTTTCCCCAGATTCAAAACGGATGACGCATAAACACGAACACAAGCAAGGCCGGAAATGCGTGGGTGTGCTTTCCGGTACCATCGGCCTGAACCCGCCTCGGGTTTCGTTAAAATAATCCCGGCGTAAACTGGTTAAGCAGGCTAACTAACAGTTCTTGTATAATTATGGCCGCGACCCGGTAATCCGCCCAATATGCTGTTGTCAGCTGTGCTACTACGCCCGTAGAACTTGTGCAGTGCAACTGCTTGACAAAGGCTGCTGTGCAGTCATGTGTATAATCCGGTGAGTGAGGAATTAATACTGGCAACAAGGGGGTTAACCATGGTATGCAATACAGTATACATTGCATGACTACCTGGAGGATTGAGGAGGGTCAGGGTTAAATTTAACAACGTAACTTTAAATTGTTGATGAATCCACAGCAACTCTTCTGGTTCTGGTTGTTTACTGTGCAAACACCTCATAAGTGGTTATCTCACACAGGTCGGAGTGGTTGGCGCAGTAAACTAAATTTTAAAGTGGGCCTTATTTACTAAGCTGAGGAAATCTAGGAGCTCAATTCCCTCTTTGAAAGCCTTGACATTGGGAGCAGAGCGAATGTTGGATGGTAGCAGGTTCCATTCCCTCGTAGTTCTTGGGTAGAGTGAATATTGATAGCACATTTGGCGGGACGATGATATGAAGACCGAAGTTCTGTCTTGTTGTTACTCTGGTTTGACGGTATAATATTGTGGACTTCCTTGTAGATTGTTGTCAATCGTAGTCGGATTCTGGGGAGTTCGAGGGTGTCCCATTTGATAGAAGACAGCATGCTGTTAACGCTGGAACTCCGCTTGTAATCATTACATACGAAGCGGGCTGCTCGCCGTTGTACTTTCTCTAGGTTAATCTTATTATTGTTGTTGAAGGGGTCCTATACAGCTACACAATACTCCAGTTTGGGTCTTACGAGTGACTTGTATGCGTTCTCTTTGACGGGTTTACTGCATGCGTGAAGATTTCTTTTAAGAAGGCCGAGGGTTCTATTAGCTTTCCCAGTTACTTGATTTATGTGTGTTGCCCAGCTTAAATCCCTACTTATTTCGACACCAAGGTATGGGTGATGGTCAACTGCCACTAGTGTATGACTGCCCATGTTGTATTCTGAGATGAATGGTTTGATCTTGTGTGAGACATGCATGGTATGGCATTTAGCTGCACTGAAGGACATCTGCCATGTTCTTTCCCAATCACAGAGAGCATCCAAATCTTTCTGCAAAGACAAGCTGTCCTCTGGCGATTTAATCTCCCTGTAGATTATTGCATCGTCTGCGAAGAGGCGAACTTTAGATGAAACTTTGTTCGGCATGTCGTTTATGTACAACAAAAAGAGTAGGGGGCGCAACACAGTCCCTTGAGGTACACCTGAAGTCACTGGTGTTTCTGCAGATGTTTCTCCCTCTAGTAAAACTCGCTGGTGTCTTGTTGTTAGGAAGATTTCAATCAAGTTCAGGAGGCTGTTGTTGATTCCTACATGGCTGAGCTTGTACAGGAGACGTTTATGGGGGACGGAATCGAACGCCTTACTGAAGTCTAATAGAACCATGTCTGTCTGGTTTTTATTATCAAGTGTCCTTGTTATTTAGCCCAGTAAGTTGGGTATCGCATGATCGACCCTGACGAAATCCATGCTGGTGGTTTGTGAGAACTTTGTGGAAATCAAGATGGTCCATGATGTGCCGGTGAATTATATGTTCAAGAAGCTTGCATGGTATCGAAGTAAAGTGAAATTGGCACAGTCGCTCTTCATTTGGTTGGAGGCTTTGGAATCAAGCTTGGGAAAGTATCGCTCATATTTACTCCAGGAAAACTGGACATCAGTCTGTCTGCGTCACGTCCGGCTATCATTGTTTGGTCTCCGAAGTGATTCCTGGTGGTATTTCGATAGCAGTGTGTGGGGCCGCAGGATTTTTTCTGGATTGTATGAAGTTGGTGATTCGTCTAACGCAAAGGAATCCCCCGTAGCCGGTGAGCAACAACATGCTGACTGTAAAGGTCTTGTAGCCAATGTCTGCCACTTTCTTTCCCAATGCCATAGTTGGGTTTGAGAATCTGATGAGCTGATGAGACTACAGTTCAATCAATGACTCGGCCTGACAAAATAAATATTGGAAAATTGTGGATGAAGAAATTATTTTAGGCCAAATTAAAAATTAAATAGCTTATCGTCCTCACGCACATACTCTTTTACTGCTGCATGAAAACTATTTTCTGTTCTTCAATTTTTTTAATAAAAAAAGAGAGAAAAGTATGACTCATTTTCACATTTCAGAAGAACCACACACTATGAACATCTTCTCCCCTAAAAAAAATTCTCAACAGGCCATTATGCTGAGAAATCAATCCCCCAAGTTTTTTTTTAATGCTTACCAAATACCAGGGGCTTAGTTAATTTTTGCCAGGGAGTTTTTACGGAATTGACCCACCAAGAATTATTTGGTAGGCCTAATTAGGTGTAGGCTGCTTATCAAAGAGTTTTCAACTTCAGGGACACAACCAGAGGAGTTTATGTAGTCACAATTTTGTCACGGGTTGCTCAACAAAAAATGTATCTAAGGAGTGTTACGTTTTACACGCAGTTTTCCCCAGATTCAAAACGGATGACGCATAAACACGCCACAAGCAAAGCCGGAAATGTCCGTCAGCAGCGAGCAAGGCCGGAAATGCGTGGGTCCGGGTGTGCTTCCCGGTACCAACGGCCTGAACCCGCCTCGAATTGAGTTTCGATAAAAATAATCCCGCACCTCGGCTCGGTAATGTTAAAATAATCCCGGCGCGAACTGGATAAGGGATTGCTTATCTCCCTTAATGAGTTAGAAAATCCCGGACAAAAAGTCCAGCAAAAATGGGGGGGGGGGGGGGGGGGGGGCGTGGCAAAAGACTAAAACAAAATGGCAGCGCCCATGTGGTTTTACACATTCTTTTCAAAAACAGAGTAATTTGTTTTTAAAACTCGTTATACTTCCGTTAGGACTTTGAAACAAATAGAAAACAGCTAAAAAGTAGCCTCTGTATTCCAGTCTTATATTTCAGTAAAATTAGCGGTATGCGGCCACCGCGCATATGCGGCCACCGCGCATATGCGGCCACCGCGCATATGCGGCCACCGCGCATATGCGGCCACCGCGCATATGCGGCCACCGCGCATATGCGGCCACCGCGCATATGCGGCCACCGCGCATATGCGGCCACCGCGCATATGCGGCCACCGCGCATATGCGGCCACCGCGCATATGCGGCCACCGCGCATATGCGGCCACCGCGCATATGCGGCCACCGCGCATATGCGGCCACCGCGCATATGCGGCCACCGCGCATATGCGGCCACCGCGCATATGCGGCCACCGCGCATATGCGGCCACCGCGCATATGCGGCCACCGCGCATATGCGGCCACCGCGCATATGCGGCCACCGCGCATATGCGGCCACCGCGCATATGCGGCCACCGCTCATATGCGGCCACCGCGCATATGCGGCCACCGCGCATATGCGGCCACCGCGCATATGCGGCCACCGCGCATATGCGGCCACCGCGCATATGCGGCCACCGCGCATATGCGGCCACCGCGCATATATACGGTTTAGTGAGTATTCTGAGCCATTTAGAAGCCAGATATGAACACAGAAAGGCAGGGTTGTAGTCGAGTCCCTGCAAGTCCTTTCACAAGTCCTTTCGTGAAGCCAGTCACAAGTAACTAGATGAACAATGACAAAGGAATGCCTTTGTCAAAGCTGATTTATATAGCTTGTGATTTGAATTGGAACTGAAGGACTTGTGATGGACTTGCAGGGACTTACAGGGACATGCAGGGACTTGCAAGGACTTGTGATGAACTCGGCTACATCCCTGCAGAAAGGTAGAAAGGTGGACAGGACGGGTGCGCTTCAAATCTTCTTAATTGCACAAGAGGAGGCCAACTAACAAGAACATCGTCATGGTCGCCAACACCAACGTGCACCAAGAGTTTTTAGGGACAAGGTGAATCCCTTAGAAGAGTATGACGAGGAACATTTCATCAGACGTTTCAGAGTTAGCAAATACACGTTGAACGATTTACTTGGACTTCTCGGATTGTATTTAGAACACCCAATTCTTTGTTGTCTTTATAGCAGATTGGTTTTTACGGTTAGGAAACGAGATGGACATTTCTGAAGTGTTAGCTTTCCAGGCATCAGCTTTGTTTTCTGATTGGCTTTAGTGTCACATCGTTTGCCCCAATAATGGAATTAAAGTTCCTCGTGGTCTCAACGAGAGCCATCCTTTCGTCAGCAGTGAAACTGTCACTGCGTTGCCTTTTGGTATCAGCCATATGGCTCAGGCTGTAGAGTATCTAAGTAAAGACCTGCTGGCGAATAAACGAGGCCAGTTAAATGCGCGGCCGATCTTGAAAAAATGTTCGTACACATGGGCATCAATCGGTGTGGGACATGCCCCCCCCCCCTCCTTTATAATATTATTAATAATAATTGGGGAGGCTAATCATCCTTGCAGCTGGTATGCTGAATTGCGAAGGACGCGGCTACAACGTAGTCGAGCCACTGGCACGTAAAGGCGCCTATGGCAGCCGACCACATCGACTCATTATGACTACGGAGCACAGCCTAATATCGAAAGTGTTTGATTTTTCAGGAGGGAGGAAAATCGGATGACCTGGAAAAAACCCTCGTGGCACAGGAGAGAACCAACGCACAACTCTACTCACATATGGACCGGGCCGGGAATCGAACCCGGGCCACATTGGTGAGAGGCAAGCGCTTTACACACAAGCCACCCATGCCACTTATTGAAGTGGGGGTGGGGGAGGTATCATATTGTTTTCCGCCGCCGCCGCCGCCCCTGCCGCCCCTGCCGCCCCCCCCCCCCCCTACTTTTGTTTGGACCCCAAATAAAAAGGTAGGTAGCCCTACATTATTTTGATTCTATACATAGAATGTATAGAATATTATAGCCTACACACCATTTGGTGCAGCAGTCAGGAAGGTATCAGTTAAGTTTATTTTCACCATAATAGAGGAGAAAGTGGAAAATGAAAAGAGCAATATTATTTAAAAACGAACTAAAGTGATCAGAAATTGCCTCAGATCGCACGTCTAAAATCCAAAGAATGTCCAGGCCCCAAGCGGGCACTGGACCCCACGCCGTTTAGGGCTTCGCGCTTGCATTACTTCTGATCAAGGTATGTCCCCCCTAGTCCCCCCCCCCCCTCCTCCCCCCCCCCCCTCCCCCCCCCCTCCTCCCCCCCACCCTCCCCCCCCCTCCTCCCCCCCACCCCTACTTTAAAAGCGATTGACCCCCTTGTTCGTACATAACGTGGCGTTCAATGACGCGCGAGCGCATTTCATTCATTAGGCGTGCAGTCTTCGAAATACGCGCAGTACGCACTGAATAGCCAGTCAGCGTCGTTTTCGTATTTTTCACGGCTAGGGCCGATATTTATAAAAGCCTGCTAACTTAGCAGCAAACTAGCCTTAGCAGCCTGCTAAATCCTTAGTTTGCCGGCTTCGTGGTTACTACTGATGAATTGAAAGACGTTCTTGGTAAAGAACTAAGCACAAATGTGTTAACACCAATCGCAAGATGCTTGGGAAGTTAATCTCACCCAGCATAGGGCCCAGGGCTAGATTCCTCACAACCAATAGAACATTGGGAAACCTACAAAATAGGCTCTCAAAAACTCAAATCTGAATCCAAGAACCATGTTATCCAATTCAAAATAATAACAAATTATTTAGTTGCCAACTAGTGACTAATTAGGGACACCCCAGATCAACTATATCGTTAGCAGCCAACTTAGCCACCAACTAAGCTTAGCAAAGTTTTATGAATATCACTTAGCTTCTAACTATAGGCTTAGCTGTCAAATAGTGGCTTTTTTAGCTGCCAACTAGGCTTAACAGGCTTTTATGAATATCGGCCCAGGAGTTTAGTGAATGAACACACCTTCCTCCATGATCAGATTGAGTAAGCCGAGGTTCGCTATAAGTTAAGTAGGCATGCCGGAACTGGGACAGGACAAGTTCATCTAACGTTAATTGATTGAAAAAATGCACCTGTCAAACCCACCAGCACCCGCAATAGCATTTGTATTAGCTATTTCATAATTAAATAACCACTGATGATGCGTTGACCGTTAACTTTTAGTATGCTTATCAATCCACAGAAATATAAGAAAATGAGTTCCCTATACGTTTTAGAGAGAGGTTTTGGCAAATTTGGAAGTCCAAAACAGTGCGACATTCTGTACCCCGGTACTTTGTAATATTTCATTCAAGTATATCCCCAATAAGGACGACTTTAACTTAAAGGATACACCATTTGCAGATATCGAATATGTTTACTACCGAATTATTAAGAATTATCTTACTTATTTGAAAGTAAATAATAATTATTAGGCATCCAGCAAAATTATTGCGCTAGATACCTGTAATTGTTCCTAAAAAGAGAATTTGATAAACAAATATTACCCGATCGCCAGGCGATCGCAAAAGAAACAAGAAAAAACGTAGTAAGAACCACTGACCAACGCCAGTTGAAAACGAACGCCGTTTTTCTTGCTTTTCACAGCATCCGTGATTGTAAAACTTCGGCATCAACACATTTATGATAATTCAAGCAATTACCAATGGTGTATCCTACCTATACAATGTTCATTTGTATAAGGAGTTCCTTATTTATAATCACATTCCGGGCAGACACGTTGTTACATTTATTTCAGCACACTGAAAAACGTTGCTAGAATTTTGGATATTTAGTTAAATTACATTTCTTGGTGAAAGCATTGTATTTGTTATGAGCTTTCAGAATGAGATGTTGCACGGTAAAATTGGCCAATGGTGAGTAATTAATTAAATAAATTGAATTTGATATAGAAGCGTCCCGCTCCTCAAATAGGTCAAATCTCAAGGGAGGTCAAATCATAATTATGTATAGTTACGCAACATGTGTTTAAATGTAAGAAGTACCGGAATTTGTGCCGCATTTATGATCTAGAAAGGGGTGTTAAACAATTAATTGATGACGTCGCCCTGTGTTTACCCCATTACATTATAGTTTTCAGTTTATACCGCTCGATCGACGCGCACTCGCTATATACAGTACTATACAGTTTTCGATCAAAAGACAGCGACTGAAATGTGCAGTTTTAGTCATATCATCAGTCGTGAAAGATAATAGGTGTGAAGACTGAACAAGATAATTACTGTGGAGAGGATCGGAGCCAGTCGAAAAATTTGCGTGAAGCTTTGCTATAGTGTACATCAATTGTATGCGAGCCGTTCTTTTCATTCCGCTAATTACGTCAGAATGACGTAGCCCCTAGAGGCGAATTGTATACAAAATAAAAGCTATTTTGATCGACATAAAAATGCTGAACCTTTGACCCATTTTTACTCTAACACGTCAACTCTGCTCTCCCCTTCAATTAATTATTTCTGGCAACAGCCGAAAACTGCATTGGCTTTTATTATATATATTTTTCGGCGCAACAAACTGTTACACTTTATACCAAAAATGAAGTTCAGAATGTTGTTAATTGTCTAATAACGATAATTGAGAAAATAAACGGCATATACGGCATATCTCACTAAGTTTGAAACGTGTCCGAATTGTGGGGTGCATATTTCATGCTAATGAGCTCGCGTAACTTCAATAGTGCAACCAGACCGCTGCGTCGGTTGCCTTGGCACCGTAGTAACGATGTACACGAGAAATAAATTAATCCCTGTTCGGTCAATAACCTCGCCAACAAGTGTAATATTCATCCGCTACAAAAGCACAAACGCACTGTTTGGCTCAACAAAAGGACAGGCTTAATTAACAGAGACGCCGTACGTAATCCAAAAACTGATTTTAAAAACTATTATGGCCGAAGTATCGAGTGTACCTTAAGAAACAAATTAAATGAACAAGTACTATGTTTTTCTCTGCGAACGGCGAAAAGGTGAAAGGTGTAGCACCAACTACTTGGCCAAAATGCTCGATTTTATAGTCAGGTTTCCCTTCCCTTAGTATAGTAAAATTGACGCAAGAGCGAAGGGTATGAGACACTATGTACATTTTTGCATGCGACATTCCGACTTCGCTCCACGATTGAAAAATCCACAGGTTAAAAATGAGTGCCGACATCGAAAGTCACATTTTGAGAAAATATGAAATTAAAAGGAGGTTGGGGAAAGGGGTAAGTATCGACCAGGACAGTATAGCTTTCTTGCTTATTAAGTGGACAATCTGTCATTGTAATTGTAAAACGTACCCGGTTGTTTTGGTTGGCATGTCGAAAATTTAGTGTAAGTTGTATGTAAGGCACTGTGCTATTGCTAAAGTGCTATACAAAGTTATACGCCGGTACGGGGAATGTCGGTCACTTCGGCACCTGGTCAAGTCGGCACCCACCAACTCGGCACCTTGCCAACTCGGCACCTTGCCAAGTCGGCACCTTGCCAACTCGGCACCTTGCCAACTCGGCACCCACCAACTCGGCACCTGCACAAAAACCAACTCGGCACCTGACCTACTCGGCACCTCTGATATTAGTACGGGCGCATGAACCTACCCGCACTAACTCTTCTCATTATTTTGGAGGCATTTTTATAGAGAAAGAAATAGGCCTTTAATGGGAAAACAATTGTAAAATAAAAAAAGGAAGGACTACGGACCCGGACCCAATCCTTCATTTGGGATATTGTCTACACATAGGCCTACATCTAAAACGTCTTTGAAACCAACATGCATAAAATGTGAAAATCAAATTTAACACCAATTCCTACAAACGCACATGCAGTCCCCCCTTTTCCAAAAGTAGCAAACTCATTGGTCAAATTAGGGACTTTATTGTATTCACTGTTGGTACTTTGATTTGGGTTGTTCATCATCTTTCACCCCGTTTGTCGGACTGATCAAAGGAAGCCGACAGTTTTGTGGGAGCTGCGCGTCATAGCACCCAGTGCAACTTCATTAGCGTTGATTTGTGTAACTAAGAATGATTGATTGATTGACAGGTTCCGTATAGCTTTCTTGAAAAGCCCTATTGGGTTGGAAAGCAGTAAAAAAAATTGCATCAAATTATGCGATCGACTTGTCCCCCCATTAGGTGAATTAATTCAGATGCATGAGTAACATAGAAAACCATTAAACGTACATGTAGAAAAAGGACACAAAATGATCGAACAAAATTAAAATCGGACTCTATTACCTAGTTTATTAACCCTGTCGGCTCCTAATGGTAATAATATCTCCACTTAAGAATGTACAATGCTCTCACAATATAATGAGTCCGTTTTTGTCATAATAGGCCTACACCGCGTACCGGCCCCAAATGCTGGATGGGTAACTCGACGGATGTACCGCTGCCGCGCGCCCGCCGACGTCTGTCGCGCGGGCTGGCTAGCTGAGCTGTAAATGTTCGTTTTATATTTTTTTTGTAATATAGTTTTTTTGAAATGTATAAAACTAATGTAGATTTAATGTTCGGGCACGGCCCATAGTAGTTGAGGTAGTTGGTGCCGAGGTCAGGTGTCGAGTTGGTTAGGTGCCGAGTCGGTCAGGTGCCGAGTTGGAAGTCGTGAGCAGGAGGTAAAATTTCGGGTGCCGAGTTGGCTAGGTGCCGAGTTGCTGGGTGCCGACTAGGTGCCGAGTTGCTGGGTGCCGACTAGGTGCCGAGTTGGTCAGGTGCCGTGTTGACAAGGTGCCGAGTTGGTGGGTGCCGACTTGGCTAGGTGCCGAAGTGACCGGATACCAGTCCGGGTAACTGGACCCAAATACATGTACCGCTTTTTTAACATCTGGACATGATCTTGCGATAATAGGTGTTCTAGGGAGTCCCATTGGTTTTTCTACATTTAAATCAAAATGCCACTTTTCCCATATGTTTGCCTAAAGAAACATCCGATTTCACCTTCAAAACGGCAACAAAATAAGTACTCGATAGGCCTATTGCCATCTGAGATAAACATCGACGATTAAGATTGTTGTACCAGTCCAAGGTTTACTTACGATTCGGATAAAAAGTAACATTTCCAGACTAATTCTGCAACCTGCCTCGAACAATTTGCTGCCGCGCGTGTTGCTGTACTGTAGCGTTCCCATGTACCGGTGACTGAACTTAAGGAAACCAACACGCATCGCATACCACAAATTCACAAACGTCCACTGTACCCTTTGACCCCAACTCCCTCACGGCTTTTACTAGAAAGTATCCTGAATCCGCCACAGTCCACCAATTTTGGTTTGCAAAAACTGCTGGTGTCCTGAGTCCATCAGACTCCACCAGTATGCATTCTGGAGAGATCCTGAGTCCATCATACTCCACCAGCAAAAGTTTGATGGACTGTGACGGATTCAGGATACCTAGGTAGCATACAAAAAATTGCAGTGTGTTTCTCCATAGAGTCCATCACAGTCCATCACCTGAATTTCTGTATCCTGAATCCATCACACTCCTGCAGTAACGCTAGGCTTAAAATCCTCAATCCATCACATTCCTCCAGTTGGTTCAATATGGAGGTATCCTGAATCCGCTAAAATCCTTCAAAACAGGAAATGGATTTTGATGGACTCAGGGTGGTTAGGGTTAATTAATATTTATTAATCTTTATTGTTACTACATGTATATTATTATTTTTACCGTTACTTTCTTTTCTATTTGCAACTTTTAAAACTTTGACCTCGCTTCAAGATGGCCATCCCGTGAATAAGGCCTATTGCTGTAACCTAGACCCATTTGTTTACACTCGTGTTTATGTTTTTCTTTTCCTGTCAGGCCTACGGAATCGTCTGGAAGGCCATTGACCGACGGACCGGCGATGTTGTGGCCCTCAAGAAGATCTTCGATGCGTTCAGAAACCAGACGGATGCACAACGAACATTCAGAGAAATCATGTTTCTACAGGTAATAATAATAATAGTAATTAGGGAGGCTAATCATCCTTAACGGCAGCTGGGATGCTGAATTTCAAAGGACGCGGCTACAACATGGTCGAGTTGATGGCATATAAAGGCACCTCGGGCAGCTGCCATACAACCCATATCTAAACACAGAGCACGGCCAAAGATCGTGGGAAAAAAACCAGAGGGCCTGGAGAAAAACCCTTGTGGCACAGGATAAAATCAGCGACTACTTCTACTGGCATACGGTCCGGGCCAGGAAGCGAACCCGGGCCAGGAAGCGAACCCGGGCTACATTGGTGAGAGATGAGTGGTTTAACACACTTGCCACCAATGGCTTGAAAAACAGCAATAAAGAACTTATCAACCCAATAGACCTTAATCAGGGTACGCCATCTTTATAATCAAAGCGAGGCAAATAATGCAAACAAACAAACTCTCACAGAGATACAAAGGAGTACGACAATGCAGGATCTTAAATACCAGAAGGCAGATTCTTGATCTTCTCAAATATCAAAAGCCAATGTACTGTAGCGTACTGTAGCTCTCTCTGAATAGGTGAGATGTGGTTATATTTTCCACATCAGACAACAACCCGAGCTGCAGTATTCAAGACAAGTTGGCAACAAATTATTTGTGTAGCTGGAAGGCCAACGAGCAGGGCATTACAACAATCGAGACGCGATGAAACAAAAGCGTGGATGACCTTTTCGGCTGTTTCCCGGAACAGATACTTGCGGATTCTTCTTATGTTGCGTAGGTGGAAATCACTGCTTTTGCACAAGCTTGAGATGTGCACATCCATACTGAACAGACGGTCGAACACGACTCCCAGATTTCGAGTACAGTTTAAGACTGACAACTCGTGCTCAGAGATGGTTTGTTTTTTCATCTTGCTCCAGCTTTGCTAACCTTCTTAAAAATTCCGACAATTTTGTTGGTTTATATTCATTTTATTGGTGATTTTTGTTGTTGTTCCTCTCTAATCTTTATAACAGGAATTTGGAGATCACAAAAATATCATCAAGCTGTTGAATGTGATGAAGGCGGATAATGACAAAGACATTTACTTGGTGTTTGAATACATGGGTAAGCATTCAGATAGGGACCTAGAGTGCTGAAAACTATGCAAAATAAATTCAGACCAACCTTAATCACTTTTTCATGTCCTCAGTATTTCAGTTAGCTCCGGGCGAGTAACTCGACTATGTCACTACTCGTAATCAGTTTTTACTACTCGTTAAACTACTCGTGGTTGTTTAACTATTCGAGTACCCGTGCCAGCTCGAGTAGCAATAAGTACTCACGAGTAGTGATTGTTAGCGAGCGATGATTGTTGACACGTACCGATAAGTTGTGGTCGTAAGATGCAATGACACGAAATGAATTGACTTGCCGCTCCCCATAATTGCACGCCTACAATGGCACGTTGTTTTCCAAAATAGATAAGGTTCAACGATCTAAATCCTTTGAGTGAGCCGCCACAAAATGTAACAAAAATCGCCGACCGCAGATGTTCCTGGCCAGCTCTCTGACCGCAGAGTTTATACAATGGAAGCAAATGCCTCTCCTGCACATATCAGGTTTCTTGTGAAAGAACTTGCATGGACTCGAATACAACTCTGATCAAAACCTTTTCGCTTTCATCGTCTGATGTAGTTTGTAAAGTTGGTTACGGGTACTCGATTTGACAATCTGGAATCGGTTCCTGACATCTAGATGTACAGTCGGGTACTCGAGTACCCGGTTCCGATACACTGCCCTAATTTGGAAGGCCCTATCCTTTTTTCTTTTTTTTCCAAATGTAGACACGGACCTACACGCAGTCATCAAGAACGGTAGTATACTGAAAGATATCCACCAGCGCTACATAATGTACCAACTGATTAACGCTACCATGTACCTACATTCTGGTAACGTGATCCACAGAGATCACAAGGTGAGCAAATGCACAACCCAACAGCGTTCTAGCTAGGCATTAAATAGCGTGCCGGGCCGACACGCTATCGAAAAGTTCCAACAGCTATAATTCCTCCGATACGCTATCGATACGCTTTAAAAATATTAACTTATAATTTTTTTTATAACGATTTCTCTGTGTTAAATTGTGGATCAATTATTTGTTTTCATATTGTAACAAAACATTGTGCAGCGCGATGCCATATGTCATAAGTCAGCTTACCAAATCACGTCGAAGTCGTCACCAACACAGCAAAACGATTACGATCGGTGTGTGGTTACAAGCAAGCAAGTTGCCCAACTCGACATGTACGTACATGTACATGTACACGCGCGCTGCCTCACACAACCCCCTAGTCTTGGTGCAAGACGTTCTTGTTGAGTTAGTAAAACCATAAAACCATATGGCCTATGCACTCACACTATACGCGTCGCGACTATTCCACCGATAGAGGGCGTATTCTGGAAGCCGCGAATCTGTTCTGAGCCGATGTGTGGTGGTTATCTGGAAGTTTCCCAACAGCGCCCTCTATTGTTTGATAGTCGTTAGGCGCAGGGGCGCTAAATCGCGATAGTTGCGCGATAATGAACAACGTCTTGCACCAAGACTAACAACCCCACATGCGATACATCTTTGACATAACGGATAATGCACAAGGCCATGTGGGTGCAGGTTACCACTGAAAATCGGCCAAGCACCAGTCAAAATCTGGGATTTTTTTCATGGGCGCTGTTGTTGCGCTGTGCCGGCGATTTGGCATGGTTTGAGAGAGCGGGGGAAAGGGACTCGGGAAGGGGAGGGGGTTGGGGCGGACGGGAGCAATTTTTAATGGGAACATTTTATTTTTCTAAATAGATCCAAAACAGAGAATCCTTTAGCCCTTTGCACGCTATCGGCGACTCCAGTCGCCCAGCGCATTTATTCCCACACTGCTACGGGCGACTACAGTCGCCCGCGACAACGTTCTATTTATAAATGAATGAATATAACAAACCATTGACCCCTGACCCTCACCCGGGTACCATTGGATAGATGATTACGATGCTAACGTTGTTCAATCATAAATTCACACTCGTTTCTTACAAAATTCTCTGCTATTTTCGATTGAAAATCTGTCCGTTCTGCTGTTCGAGTGTTCAATGGACGCCGGAGCTGCATTTCAGAAGATTTTTGGGGACTCGGACTCCGGAGATTCGGACTTTGAAGGCCTTTTTCAGGACGATTTTGTCAACGATAGTGTCGACAACGAGTATGCCAGTGTGTACGAGAACGTGGTGAAGGTTCCATTGATGATGATAGTAGTGATGGGGCACAACGCGACGATGGCCCCGGTGAAGTTCGCCAGCAAGCGGGAGGTTATGCGGCTCCTAACGCGGCTCGGATCGCAGCTCGTAATGATGCATTTCGGAGGGCTTACCACCACAACTGGCTGATCAATTTTAGCCATCCTCACGGCCACCAATGGAAAGGAAATTTCATACTGAACAAATAGTTTATGTTGCATTTTCCTGTAAAACACACCCATCATAGAATAAAAAGCTTCGGAACATATTAGTGTGCATTACTTAGTGACTTGCACAGGGAATCCAGCGCCATGGGAATACGTGTGTATATGAATGGTAGCGTGCTAAGGGTTAAAAAAAGGAGGTTTTATGGAGGATGTCAATTCTATCTTTACCACAGGGACAAAAAGGCGGACGGGGATGATGGGTTGAGCATTTTGTTCTACCGAGGCCCAATTAAATAAAATAAAACACCAAAACAAAATTAAAATTAGTACTCTGAGTCTGTGTGTTTTCTTAGTAACTGATTAACACTCTCATTTTGTAAAACCATCCCTGTAATTTCTATAAAAAAAAATTAAAAAAAATAAAAAAAAAATTAAAAAAAAATTAATTTTACAATAAAACCACTGATGACCAACTGAAAATTTTGTTGTTTATTTGTATTTATTTGCCTAAAGATTTGTTATCACAAAAAAAGAGTCACAAAATATTATGTGGACTAACTTATAATAAGGCAGTTTCTGCATTGGGTTTAAAATAATTCAGATGAATTTATAGGGTTACCAACTTCTCTGAATGGCCTAGATTGCACCAGAGAGCATCTACGGCTTCAACAATTTTCGGGGCCCTTAAGCGGGCCCCGGACCCCACGCCGTAATAGCTTCGCGCTTGCAAATTTCACGTTTTAGAAATGCCCCTACCCTATACATTTTTCCTAGCTAGAACCCTGCAACCCAAGCATTGTCATGACCCCAGGGCAACCTCGTTATAATGGCTAAAATATTGCTGTGCCATGTTTTTCCACCATGCCTTGCGCAATCTTAACCCCTGGAATTGTCTAATTTAAATGTGCCATATACACTGTATTGGAACATTTAAATAAGGGCTGCAGTTGATGCGTTTAACGCGCGACGCAATCTTTAACATTTTGTAATTGTTAGTTTTCAGAATCAATCCTTTCAGACATGATGATATCTTGACCTCGCGATATTTAGCAAGGATTTATATTAAATGTACGTACCTCTCCATCTATAACGTTAGATACAGGTTTTGGAAAAAACAAAACGAGGCTTCCAAATCCATATTGTACAGGTAAGGCGCAGACTTTTAAAAAATGTTCATACGTGATGTGCGATCAGGAACACGCGCGCGCATTACATTTAGGGCATGCAGTTTACGAAATACACGCGCAGTACGAACTGAATAGCCAGTCACTGTCGTTTACGCATTCCTCACGGCCAGGGGTAAGTGAAGGAATGCGCATGCGCCCATGGAGCTGCTCAGCACAACAATATGCTTTAATAGCACGAAAAAATCTTGCTCAGTTAAAACAGGGGCCGATTTCATAAAATATTTAAGCACAACAATTTGCTAATAGCATGAAAATTCTTCCTTTATTAAAAAAAGCAAAAACAGGGTTACAAATCAAACTTTCAGGTGAGGTTAATTGTTTGTGACCGATATTCAGCTGGTTTTTGCTAAGCAGGAAAAGCACATAGAGTTTTGGCTGGTAACCTGTTGTTCCTGAGCAAGACTAGTTTGTGCAAAGCAAAAACCAGCTTAAATACCAGTCACAAACAGTAACTAGCACCTGAATATTTGGTCCCTAACCTTGTTTTTCGAAATAAAGAAGTTTCATGCTAAGCAAATGTAGGTGTTTAGCAGCTCCATGAAATTGGCCCCAGAGGCCAATACAAAAAATCTTCCTTGACAAAAAAACATGATTACAAACTAAATTTGTAGCTGATGTTTATTTACCTTATGCCTGCGTCACACAGAGCTTTTTTTTGCTTACGATAGATTTGCGATAGGCAATCGTAAGTCTATCGTAACAATTTTAAGCAAAATCGTAACAATCGTGAGCATCGTAAGCAAATTTAGGGCACTTACGAAACTTTTCGTAAGGATTCCACGATTGAGTCAATTGAGTCAATCGTGGCTATATCGCAGCTCCATCGTAGCGTTATCGTGACACTCGTAAGTCCAACGTAGGCTATCGTAGCTCTATCGTGGCGATTTCTAGGCATAAAATGATGATTAAGACGAAAAACGTCTCGTATTTATATGAATTTTGAGGCCAAAATTACACATTTTTCGTAACTCTATCGTATCTCTGTCGTAAGTCCATCACAACAATCGTATTAACTCCATCGCAACAATCGTACCTGTATCGTGTTGATCGTAACGCCAATCGTAACGCCAATCGTAACGCCATCGTAACACCATCGTAACGCCATCGTAACGCCATCGTAACGCCATCGTAACTCCATCGTAACTCCATCGTAACTCCATCGTAACTCCATCGTAACTCCATCGTAACTCCATCGTAACTCCATCGTAACTCTATCGTAACTCTATCGTAACTCCATCGTAACTCCATCGTAACTCCATCGTAACTCCATCATAACTCCATCATAACTCCATCGTAACTCCATCGTGAGTAATCGTAAGTCCATCGTAACACAATCGTAACTCCATCATAACTCCATCGTAACTCCATCGTGAGTAATCGTAAGTCCATCGTAACACAATCGTAACACTCGCAACTCCATCTTATGAATCGTGAATAGCTTACGATTTACAGATTTCAGCCTCAAAATCGTGAGAAAATCGTGGGTATCGTAAGCTCTGTGTGACGCTAGCATTAAAGAGTCGCCAGTTGACTGCAATCACAGACTTGCCCCGATTGGAGTTTAACGAGCGTTATTGTAGGATGAATTTTATTCTCTTTCCTCGTACATGTACGTGCAAAACCTCTTTTTGACCTCGGCCCAATCATGTCTCATTTTGCCAGAACGTCTCACAAATAATGAAATCAAGAATGGGATGAAAGTGATTATTTGGCAGATATTTTGTTTCATCTTTTAAAAAAAAATTGGGTAAGCATTTATTTCTTCTTTGTTCCTAATCCACAGCCCTCCAACATTCTCCTAGACAGCGAGTGTTTCGTCAAGGTTGCCGATTTCGGCCTAGCGAGGTCGATAACGCAACTGGACATCACCCAGAGCGAAAGCGATCCAGCGCTCACAGAATATGTGGCAACTCGGTGGTACAGGGCACCTGAGATTCTGCTAGCATCCAAGAGGTATTCAATAAGGAAATAAATGTGTGTTCGAGAGGTTTTAATCACTCTGTTTAATACCGCTTGGAGTCTGGGTGCTGATAATTAGGCGAAAAATCCCGAAAAATTGTCGCAAGTAAATTTCGGTGTTTCGCCATTCTGTGTGTGTCAAATGACATGTTTCCGCCTCTGTCGCTCTACACAATACATGCAATAAAGCGTATTTACTACGAACCAGACTATTACTGCCATTGGCAACCTCGTTCCCAGGGTGTCGAGCTGTACGCGCCCAACACTACCCGCTCTTACTATTGGAGACGAGGTACGGTTGGAAATAAAGTGAGCCCTGGGGACGGGTATAATGCGCAATCACGTGATGACAGTACGTCGTGCACGCGCGACGTTCAGACACTTACTCCTGACTGATTGGCAAATTACACTCATTTTTGCTCCAAATCATCGATAAATATTGGCAAATTATTGCTAAGTGTCATGTGTCAGTGTTTTAAGTTGACGATGGTGATGCTCGTAGGGCCATATTCACGACGACGTTGCCATTGAATGAGCAGTTAGCAAAGAGGGCATCGACGTCATTGCACCTTTGTTGCCAGCTGGTCTTAAACACTTCCAGCCATGTCTTTATCGTCCATTTAATACCGGCCACGTGACGGGCTCTCGACCAATAGGAATGCCTAAACTGTCCCAGGTATTTATAAATGTACAGATAATCCCGGCGCGAACTGGTTAAAGTTCGTGCCGGGATTATTGTAACATTGACCGAGCCCGAAGGCAGGATTCTTTTTCATGAAACTCGATCCGAGGCGGGTTCAGGCCGATACAAGTGGGAAGCACACACAGCCTCGCTCGCTGCGAGCTGGTCGCTGACAGATATTTCCGGCCTTGCTCGTGACGTGTTTATCCGTCGTCCGTTTTGAATCTAAGGAAAACGTATATACACATCATTCGACGCGAACTGGCTCATAGACCTGGACGCATTAATGACGGAGCCAAGTCAAACATTTACAATTTTTCCAGAGAATTTGTTCAACAATTTTACCTAGTGTTTTGAGGAACACCTCTCTAGCTAATTTAATGGTTTGTGCCCTTATATGGAGATAGACGCACGCATTCCACCTTCTGCTCGATATGGTGTGATGTTTGTTGTAGAGCGCATTAGGACTAATAATATATACACACACTCCTGGGTTTATTTTGACTGAAAGCATTATTTTGATCAAAATGTTAACCAGTTTGCGCCGGGATTATTTTAACATCACCGAGCAAAGGCGCGGGATTATTTTTAATGAAACTCGATCAGAGGCGAGTTCGGGCCGATGGTATCGGGAAGCGCACACCCAATCATTTTCGGCCTTGCTCGCTGCTGACAGATACGCGATCCGAGGCGGATTCAGGCCAATGGTATCGGGAAGCGCACACCCAATCATTTCCGGCCTTGCTCGCTGCTGACAGATACGCGATCCGAGGCGGATTCAGGCCAATGGTATCTGGAAGCGCACACCCAATCATTTCCGGCCTTGCTCGCTGCTGACAGATACGCGATCCGAGGCAATCCGTTTTGAATCTGGGGGAAACTTTGCCTGTATATGTATACGACCTCCGGCGCGAACTGGTTAACTGGTACATGTAGGTTTACTGAATTTTTAACTAGCCCACCGGGCAACCAAGGAAGCAAGTTAAGGTAACCCTGAGCGATTTTAACTTCAATTTGTACGGCGGGCTACTAGTACTATTTTGAGACCTGGAGCCAATTCCATAAAAGCATTCTAAGCCTAGTTGGTTGCTAACTTCCTTTCTATCTCTAGTTCCTTGCTAAATCTATTCCATAAAACCATTATACGCTTAGCAAGGTTCCTAGTTGCTTGCTAAAATTAGAATAGGTTTGGGGTATGTCTAAATCCTTAGCACCATTCTAAGTCACTTTCAATCTTTTATCTTTTGGGAATTTGTATTGACATCCTTATGCGCAGAGTCAAAGATAACCTTAAACTCCTCATAGCGTTCTGCAAGGAACAGATTTTCCCGAGTCGAGTAATTAGGCTTCTTTCCCCTTTTTGGAGTTGAAACACCCTCTGAATTAGCCATTTCTGAAACATGTGCTTAGGCCGATACAAATGTACATACCCTAAATAGGGTACAGAGGAATGCATTGACAATACAACCCACAGCATGACCTGATTTGAACTCTTTCCCTATTGTTAACTCAAACTGACCATGTACTTTGGCGATTATGCAAACCCCACACCATTCTAGCAAGCTCTAGTAAGAATATTTCATAGAATGGTGTTATGGAATGCGATTTAGTTGATTGCTAGCAAGCAACCAACTAGGCATTTGGAATCTTGCTAAAACCTAGTAATATACTAAGTTAGAATTCTTTTATGGAATTGGCCCCTTCTTGTTTGTTTCCTAAAATCTAGATATACTAAAGGTGTGGATATGTGGAGCGTAGGATGCATCCTGGGTGAGCTTCTCCGAGGCAAACCTCTCTTCCCCGGAACGTCCACACTGAATCAGATCGAGCGAATCATGAACATTATCGATGCTCCCTCGAAGGCCGATAAAGAAGCTATCGACTCCAACTACGTGTCCTCAATTCTTGACAAAGCCTCCGTCAGGTAAAGGAAAGATAAGTGTACAGACAGAGAAGACCGTTTGCTGCTATCCAAAATGTAACCGGCTCCACAAAATAGGGTATTAACTGGCGTTGTGCATTATAATGTAATAACCCGCTCAACATTGAGAGAATGAACATTTTGTCCACCTATTTTGTTATGAATGACATCTTCAATATCTACAGTTTCAGGTTTCATTCACAAAAAAATTGATTTTGATGATTTGATGAAGTGGAAAAAATTACCATTTTGTGTGCATCGTTCCGTTGTTCTACAACAGAGCCGGCTATTTCAAAACCCATTTTCTCAGTTGTTCATTTTCAACTCTAAGGAAGTAATCAATATGCAAACATGTCATATCTCCAGAACGGGAGGGGCTATGAAGCTTTATACAACACCTGAATAAATCCCCGCCATCCGATTGGTGGATCGTCGATCATGTGCCTTGAATTATTCGACCCATCACACGACGGGAACCCGCACCGCCTAAAACCTTCTATTAATTGGTTCTATCAAACGGTGCGCGCGCATTGATAGAACCTCTGAAAAACCTTATCTAATTAGCTATTAGTGTTTAATAGTACATGTTTCTTACATAGATGTAAGCACCAGTTTACAAGTTACCAATCAGATGAGGAGAATATATGTGACCCACTCCACAATAATGGGTATTATGTCACAAAATAGTCAAATTGAGTTATGTACATGGTTGGAAAGCCCACAGCGTAAGCTTCCAGTTAATGTATAATAGAGCTCCATAGCTACTCCTGTTTTTGAGATATATGTTTGCTTTTGATTACTTCCTTGGAGTTCAAATTACACAACTGAGAAAACAGAATTTGAAAAAGCCGGCTTTTTTGTAGAACAACAGAAAGATGAACACAAAATGGGTGTGTTTTCCACTTTAATCATCAAAATCAACATTTCGTTGAATGAAACCCAAAAATATTGGTGTTAAAGATGTCATTAATTGCAAAAAAATGTAAATCCCATTTTGATGAAATGTTTACCCTCTCAACTTTGAGTAGGCCATTACATGATAATGCACAGCGCGACTTAATACCCTTTTTTGTAGAGCCGGTCACATATTCATGCGTTGTATAAAACAAATAATGAATGTTTCACATTCGTGCGATGGAAAGAATAATTTCATTCGGTGACAGATGGAATGTTCTATTCCACTCGGATTCGCCTAGTGGAATAGAACATGCCATCTGTCACCTCATGAAATTATTCATACCATTGCACTCATAAACATTTGTGTACTATTATATACCAAATGAAAGCTGACATTAGGCGCTTTCTATCTATGTACATAACTCAATTTCTTTTGGATGACAGAATTACAAATTTGTTGTGAAGCCGGTCACAAATGTAACCGACCAAATGATTGTTGACAGGATTGCTAATTATATAGCAAAGAAGATAAGACACTGGGTATCTTCTTTTGTGGTGACCTGTGAAACAGGACAATCAATCGCTGGAAATGTGTTTCCTTTCAACCAGATGTTTAAAATAGGATAAGTGAACAATCCAAAACCTGAAATGTTCGAGGATTTCACTGAAATGCATTGCTCTTCTCCTATTATCTTGCATTCAGACATAGGCAGTCGTTTGACGATATCCTCCCCAAAGCACCGCCCGATGCCATAGATCTACTGAGGAGACTACTCCATTTCAACCCTGGGAAGAGACTAACGGCTGCCGAGGCGCTCAAACATCCTTATGTAGCTAAGTAGGTTCCTTCTGTCCCCCTGTTTCTGTGTTTTGCTAAAAAAATGCCTTTTGCTTAAAAAAAAAATGCATTTATAAAAAAAAAAAAAAATGTGGCTTAACCTAAATTCAAGTTGTTATCCCATACATTTTTCACTTTTTTCATAGTTTTTCTAATGAATTTTCTAAAAATATAATGTCCTTGTTGATCGATGGTTTTTAATTTTTTGTCAATATTTCTTTGTATTTATAAATTATTTTATTGTTTATATTTATTGATTGATTTTTGATTTATTGATTATTATAATTTTTTATTTTGTTTACGGTTGCTGCCTCTGCTTGCTAGGCGAATAGCAGGGTGCAAAGAATGCTCCCCGCAATTCCCGACTCGTGATTGGCCACCCCAAAATGACATCAGATCAATGGAGGGTTACGTCCCAAACAACCGATTTTACTGTGCAAGCGGTCGTGAATTATAGCGGCGGGCCGCGGGTGAAACACAAAGAACAACTTCACAACCGCAGTTGGTCGTCGAAAGTATTTTATTTAATAGTCCTACCCAAATGTTTCAAGCTTCAAATAAAGACGGCAGCTTTTCTATTATACTAAAGCTGAATATACTGACACTCTTTCGGTGTTTCTGATATTATTTAGGAACATCGAAATTTAGATACATCAACATTTTTGATACATCAAAATGTAGATATTTTGATATGATTAAAAAAGGGACATCGGCGATATCGATGTCAAAATAGTATCGAGTATTTGTGACGCAGCACCCCAAAACCAGGCTAAAGTCAAAATTGTTCATATGAGAGATTTTTATATCATTGGATTGCTAGCGTTTTAAGCTTCAAAATGATACATCACATGCACCAGTACCGCTATGGAATGAAAAGTAACGACGCTTCAAAAAGGGACTTTTTGTTGCCGTTCGCGGCAACAAGTTTGCTCAATTTGAGTAATGGCAACGACAACAAAAATCAGGAAAAGGCCGATATTATCACTTTTGGGGATTTTTAAAAAGGTTTAAACATGAACAGCCTATAAATTAGAGTTTTAACTAACGATTTATGAAAAAACAAACAATCAACCGGCAACACATTTTTGTGTGTACAATGCCATATCTCGAAATGGCATTTGCCGACTTCCGCCTGGTTTTGGCCTGGTGGGTCACATTTGATTAATATAGAGACCGGTGCCTTATTCTTATCATTTCTTTTTTGTCCAGATTTCACAATGCAGCGGAGGAGAAGGTACTAGACTACGATGTCGTCCCTCCATTAGATGACGATGTCCAGTTATCAGTCGGCGAGTACAGGAGAAAACTCTACGAGGTCAGGATAGTAACATTCAGTGTTTGAAGGAAATACTTAAAACTTTTTGATAGTAGTATGTTGACAATGTTGAGCATAAATATGAGTGTTTTGTCACACCCATACACAGGTACATGTGTATATGTGATGCGATCAAGCAAAATCAGTCTGAAGTAGGCCCATGTCATTTTTGGGATTTTTACATATTCTTTTGTAGCGTACTTCAGGCTCCATTTCAGTGAAAACCCCATGTGAATACGACCTTTTGTTAAGAAATTACAACAATTTGAACACCAGCACGTTAAAAATAAAGAAACTGAGAAAATATAGTTTTTGTATCACTTCCCTTCTGAATTTGGTTAAAAGAGTATTTTCATGTAAAAAAGTCAATTTGGATTTGTCCACCCCTACGAACATATTTTGGCCCTATCTCAAAACAAGAATTGTCGAGTTCCGACTGATATTGCTTGATCGCATCACATATGATTGTAGGGCTGCCCGTTTGTCTGTTGGCAGGATTTAAAGGGAAAAATGACTAGAAGGATTTTAACGTATTTTAACTTGATGGATTTTAACTTGGTGGGTAGATAGCTTTAATATGGGTCAAGGATGATTCTATCAAATTTTCAGATTTTTATTATCAGTTGTTATGGCGTTTTTGCGGTTGGTGCGGAGGTCTGCTCTCTACCATTCCCCCTTTTTCTTTTTCTTTTCTCTTTTTTTTATAGATGATCAAAGAGAAAAAGGCTAGACATCGGGAGCGACTACGAACCGAGGAGAAAGCCCGAGAAATACCGCCCACCGCAGAGCCTTCCCCCGTTGCTGCGCTACCTCCTCAAAATAACCACATAGCCAGCAAACTGAAAACGGTAGTGGGTGCCAGTGGGGCCGCGCCTCAGCCTGCACACGCAGGTAGGCTGAATGGGTTACCAGTGATGAAGTGACTGTGTGTTTTTTAGATATGTGGTCTTTTTGTTGTGGTGTTTAACCAGTTCGCGCCGGGATTATTTTAACATAACCGAGCCGACGCGCGGGATTATTTTTAACGAAACTCGATCCGAAGCAGGTTCACCTGGTGTGCTGTGGATTTTAAGAAAAGTGGAATTTGAAATCAATTTTCAACGATTGCCAGCCAGCAATCGTAACCGATATTCATAAAAACCTGCTAAGCCTAGTTAGCTGCTAAAATGGCCCCTATAGTTGACAGCTAAGCCTAGTTGAAAGCGAAGTGCTGATCATAAAAGCCTGCTGAGCCTAGTTGGCTGCTAAAATGGCCCCTAGTCGACTGCTAAACATAGTTGGAAGCCAAGTGATAATCATAAAAGCCTGCTAAGCCTAGTTGGCTGCTGAAATGGCCCTGTAGTTGGTAGCTAAGTTGGAAGCTAAGTGATATTCATACAATTTTGCTAAGCTTAGTTGGTTGCTACGTTAACTGCTAACGTTAGAGTCGATCTGGGGTGTCTCTAAGTCACTAGCTGGCAGCTTGCCTGATGTCCCAGCTGCGTGCTTAAAATATTTAGCTGCCAACTAGTTGGTAACATTCTTAGCAAGGTTTTATGAATACAAAATTAGTTGGTAACCACGGAGCATCCAACTACGGATTTAGCAGGCTGCTAAGGCCTAGGTGGATGCTAAGTTAGCAGGCTTTTATGAATATCGGTCCAGATGTCTATAAATTGCTGTTTCGTCTGAAAGAAGTCAAGGAACCAGACTACAAGAACATCATTTTCTTCTTGGTTTTTTTCAGCATCTATGAACATAAAACGTTAAACGGGTCTGTGGAACAATGTCTACTCAAAAATTATGAATCCTCAAACCCATTCAGCAGAAGCAAATGGTGTATATTTTTTAACCAGTTTGCGCCGGATGACGAATAAAAACGAAAAGTTTTCCCCAGATTCAAAACGGATGACGCATAAACACGCCACGAGCAAGGCCGGAAATGTCTATCAGCAGCGAGCAAGGCCGGAAATGCGTGGGTGTGCTTCCCGGTACTGGCAGCCTGAACCTGCTTCGGATCGAGTTTCGTTAAAAATAATCCAGCGCGTCGGCTAGGTGATGTTAAAATAATCCCGGCGCGAACTGGTTAATAAGCAGCTGCTTTGAAATAGACCCAGAATGCATAGGGCTTCGTGGCTCACTTTTCTTTTCCTAATTGACTCTTCTTTCTTAATTACTGTTGTCCATGTAACATATTTATTCTCATTTGGTGATGCAGTATTGGTTTTTCCCTTTGTTTTTTTCCCCCTTGCATTTCTGTGTATGTGTGCTGTGGCTTGTGTGGCGGTATCTGCCCCGTTGTATGCACTCTGTGTGTGCTGTACCGGTTGCCTGTGTGTTTGTCACGTCCCCTATCCCCAGGGGGCCGGTTGACACGGCCTCCCCTTGCCCAGGGGAGTAGATCGGCTTCCCATCTGCCCAACAAGAAATCTTTACAAACAAATGGTAATTCCTATTATTAAGCAGGTAATATACTTTTAATAGTATACACAAAACAATATTAGATTTTTGCCCCTAACCGACATTTGTTGTGGGTACACTGTTTACTCAGTGTTTTTCCGAGGGATTCCTTCGAAGAACAAAATCACTGATTCGGTTAGGACTCGAACCCACGACCTCCTGTGTCGGCTGGCTGGTTTTGAATTTGTGTAGCAGCGGGTACCGCAACCAAATGTATCATAAGATATAATCAGGGTGATGTAAAAATCAATACTAGATTTTTGCCCCCCCGCCAACATGCCAAATGAGGCTTACGAAGTTGTGAATATGTGACCATCCACGACAAAACGGCTGTAAAGTCACCAGAGCTTATTTCGTGACCTGGCACCACGAAATTGGTGGAAATTCGCAAAATAACAAAATTGACATTACTACATTTCTAGAAAGAAGTCCTAAGCTTTCAAATGATGTATTGTGTGTTGCTGTAGCTTATTCCTAGCCGCCGCTATACTCCTTTGAAATAGCTTAGGTCATGCTCCCTTCTTTTGAGTTCAAAGTCTGAACCCTGCCAATTATACTATCAATCAGTGCGATTCAGCCCCCAAAAAACACACTTTAGAGTTTTAATTGAGCTATAAAATTTTGGGATATGATAAAGGTTTTTTTGTATGTAAAAACGTTAACAACTCGAAACCGACCTCCCACTAGAAAAATGAACATTTTGGACACATATGTGAACAACAATAAAAAACTCAGTTAACCATAGTTAACCATATTATACAAACTATGTCTTGTAATACATAATTTTAAAAAATTTTCTTGTAGATTTAAATATTCTCTAAATATCTCAAAACGTCAAAATGTCTACTTTACAGCCCTTTCGTCGTGGACGGTCACATAATGGGCGAGTAATAATAAAAACCCTCCTGATAGTCTGCAAAAGTCCTATTTTTATCCTGATTTTGTGCTGCAAAGTCCTACTCTTTTCCTATTGTTTCACCCGAGTCTGTTTGATACCCTGCGTACTTTATACCCAGCAAGAAATGGGACTGACGGACTGCCCCCTTTTAGTCCCCGATACCTATGTATTATTTTATCTGTGTATTTACCTGTGTATTTTAAAGAATTTGTAAAGCGCATTTGAACATGCATGGTGGAATTTGCGCTATATAAATACATTATTATTATTATTATTATTAACGCAACCCCCCCCCCCCCCCCCCCTTAAAAACCTGAAAAGAATTTATGAGAAACCACCAAATTTTGTCAGCACATTGATCACCACAAAAAAAGGGGGGGGGGGGGGGGTTTCTCTCCGTTTCATATATTGCTTTATATGGCTTACTTGTTTAAAACTTACCCAGCACATATTGTTGATGTTTAAACATGGCGCACTTTGATTTTTTCGTCTCTAGTGCCTTGCTGGAGCTTAAAGGTAGGATACACCATTTGCAGATCTCAAACAAATTTACTACCGAATTATTAAGAAATATCTTACTCATTTGAAAGTAAATAATGATTCTAGGCATCCAGCAAAAGGATTGCGCTAGATATCCTATAATTGTTTCACAATGGCGATCGCGAAAAAAACAAGAACAACATAAGAATAACTGCCCGACACCGGTTGAAAACGAATGCCGTTTTTCTTGCTTTCTTCGGCATCCATGATTGTAAAACTTCAGAGAGGTCAGTTAAACGATAAAAACAAAAATCCACCCATTCGTGATAATTCAAGCAATTACCATCGGTGTATACTACCTTTAACTCAAATTTCGCAGTCGGTGATATTTCATCAAGCTCTAAAAACATTCCTGTTCATAAATTTTGAGTTTACCTAACCTTTACAAAGTTAAAGGTAGGATACACCATTGGTAATTGTTTGAATTATCCTGAATGGGTGAATTTTTTTTGGGGGGGTGTATTTTATAGTAAATATCGTTTAACTGACCTGTCTGAAGTTTTACAATCATGGATGCCGAGAAAAAACAGCATTCATTTTCAACCGGCCTTAGGCAGTGGTTTTTATGTTCTTGTTTTTTTCGCGATCGCCATCTGGCAATCGTGATTTTTTAAAATAAATTAATTTTTTATGACAATTAAAGGATATCTAGCACAATCCTTTTGCTTTCAAATAAGAAAGATATTTCCTAATAATTCGGTAGTAAATTTGTTGATATCTGCAAATGGTGTATCCTACCTTTAACCAGTTCGGGCCGGGGATTATTTTAACATTATCGATCCGAGGGGCGGGATTATTTATAACGAAACTTGATCCGAAGTGCCAGTAGCACACCCACGCGTTTATGCGTCATCCGTTCTGAATCTGGGGAAAACCCTGCGTTTATATACGTCATTCGGCGCGAACTGGTTAACAGAGAAATTAATTTTGGCGCAAGTTTCTGATTTTAGTTTCAAGTGCAGAAATAACCCTGTAAAAATAACTCTCTGGCAAACATCTAGTTGGGTATGTGAATGTAGATGATAATGGTTTTATCAGAATGTGGCAACTTTGTCAATAGTTTGTCAAATAAGTTTGTCAAATAAGAGGAAACTTGAGAAAGAAACGTGGAAGTGCGCCATGTTAGGGGATTTCACTATATTTATTAACTTATTTGAAAAAAGAAATTCTTATCTGCCTGTTCGTTTTGTACAATGGTGCCTGGGGCGGTGGCTTAATCGTTGTTTGCATCACATTTGTGTGTTCTCTGCAGGGGTAGCCTTTGGTAGGGCCACCAAGGATCAAGGCCAAACCAGCAGCCCAGTCAGGACACAGGCCCAGGCTAGCCAGAGGTTCCTAACCAGGCAACGCAGCCTCGAAAACGCTGTAAGTTTGGGCAGGCCATTTCCGAAACCTTGGGTTTGACTCCAGCTTTGGATGAGGCTCTTGCTCCACAATCTCTTTGAAGTCGTAGTGTTACTTTGGCTTAGTAAAAGGCTTGCTCTGGAACACTTTAACAAATCGGCAGGAAATTTGATGACTTTTCCTATTAACTTTTATTAGGGGGTCAATATACCAAACAAATGCTGTGCAATGTTCATAGTTAACATGGCAACCAATTTTAAAACTCCAGCAATCATAAAAACATTGGTTGGTCGTGATCTCTAGCTACATGACATACATGTACAGGTTTATAACTTCTTGTTAGCCATTCTGCCCATTAAGCTGATTTTGAAAAGTAAAACCATAAGAGGGCTAGAAGGTAGGAGGTCGTGGGTTCGAGTCCCACCCAAGTGGTTTTTGTTTGTATAATCTCTCGGGACAACACTGTGTATACAATGTTTTTAAATTATGTAGGTGAAGGGCCAAACCGAACATTGAATTTATAAACATATATGTGACCTGTCATCACAAAATGAGAGTAAAGTCGGAAATATTGAAAATTAAGATATTGGTATTTCTTTCTTCAGAAAGAGAGCTTTCCAATGGTATATAACACTTGGGGGTTTTGCGATAAATACTTTTTACAGCGCTCTAGAAAGTTCATGGGTTTCACAAAACGTGTTTGTGAGAAAACTTACTTTAAACATCTTAAACCAAACTCTAACTACACAAACACTACGCAAAATCGCGTAATTTAAACGGTTTTCGATCATCTGATCTTACCCCCAAAATGGGAATATGTAGAGGAGGACTTGGGCTTTCCAAATTACCCAAAATCTCAAAATTGACCACACCTTCATATTTTGACTTTAAATGGCCATATCTCCGAATCACATCGTGCGACTTTACTCTCATTTTGTAGTGACAGGTCACATATCATACTCTACACTGGTCTGATTATTTCTTGGATTTGTCATTACCTGTCAATCATGGGGCTGTGCATCGTAGCGGGTACATCAATTATTTTTTCGTACATTACGTTATGGGGACAATCCATAGGATTTCTGTGCTAAGGGAAATCTCTCTAAACTCAAACTCAGAATATTCTTTCGACCAATTGTTTTTAACATCACCCAAATTTGTCGTCTTCTTCATTTTCTTTCATTATACCCTAACCTCATTATACCCTAACCCAATTCTTCCTCTAGACCCCTTGACTGGACACCCAACACGCTATGGGGACAGGAAAATGTCCCCACTACTCGGTCCGTTTTTTTTCCAAACAAAAGAACCTGTCCCCGTAACTAGGTAGAGGCTACTAAAACTTGAGTACCTGACCGTTGATGTCGGAAACCGATTTCAGGTTATGGAATCGAGTACCAACAGCCAAAACAGCACAAACTACATAGTAACGTTTAGGATAATTCAGTCGAAAGGTTTTGAATGGCATTTGGTGGGAATTTTCAAAATGTAAGCGAGGCCGAAAAAAGGAAAACAAAATATATTTCAAATTGAATAAGCTCACAAATTGAATTTAAAGTTCACTAAAGAAAAAGGAGCAAAGCTCACTGTAAACACTTCTATCTTGCCGTGGCAGTGTTTATAGTGCGGACTTTAATGAACAAGCTGAAAAGGAACTTCTGAGATGTATATTTTGGGGCTGGGTTTCCTAAACGGGTTATCCGTGTAATTGGTTACCCAGTTTCCAAACTACCCGTAATTGCACACTCCTAGTCATTCTCTCATCAGACTTTTTTTATTGTCACTTTCCATTGATCTCAGATGAAGTTGAAATCCTAACCCTTTATTTTCTTCCCATTGAAATGCAGACTGGTAGTGGTAGTGAGAATCAGGCGCAGCCGTATCATTCCCCAAATCACAGCTCCCGTCACTCTGCGGGCCACCATCGTACGAGATCCTTCTCTGCAGGGTTACACCATCCTCAGATCACCAGAGACACCAACAAGAACCCGCTGGGGCTCACGGTCACAAGCTCCAGAGTTGTAAGACATGTTTTGTTTTTTCCCTTCAAGCTTTTCCCCTCAAGCTTTTCCCCTTTAACCAGTTCGCGCCAGGATTATTTTAACATCACCGAGTCGACGCGCGGGATTATTTTTAACGAAACTCGATCCGAAGCGGGTTCAGGCTGATCGTGCCGGGAAGCACACCCACGCATTTCCGGCCTTGCTCGCTGCTGACATACATTTCCGAACTTGAACTTGGCGTGTTTATGCGTCATCCGTTTTGAATTTGGGGAAATTTTTGCGTTTATATACGTCATCCGGCGCGAACTGGTTAACCCCTTCTTATCGAGATTCGTTAAATTCAGGCTTGTGAAATTTCCTCTTTTAAGCTGATTTCTTCTGTTTTGGTATCGATTTTCCTTAGAGACGAGAGTAAAGGAAATATAATCTTTTCCTTTATTTGTCTGGCCTAGTTTTCTCATTTTCAATTTGTTTTCATTGGTAGTTACATACCCGGCCTATTACATGTAGTTTTCAAACACATTGTGTGTATTTGTCACTCTAATTGACTCGGGCTAAATATTTGACTCGACTTGACTCGACTCCACACTGTGACTCCACTTGACTACTTGTCCTAATGACTCAACTGAACTCGTCATTTTTTAAAAAATGACTTGACTCGAGTCACGAAAATCACTAACTCCTTTGTGGAGTGTCGTGGCCGAGCGGTTAAGAGCCGTGTTTTCTGTTCTGCAGAGCGTGAGTTCGAGTCCCGGTGTCGACACGTGTGTCCTTAAGCAAGGCAATTAAACCACTATTGCTTCGTCCTTCGGATGAGACGTAAAGCCTTAGGTCCCGTGTGTGTGTATAATGTATATATTGAACCTGGACACGCACGTAAAAGAACCCAGTCACACTTATTGCTAAAGAGAAGGGGTTTGCCCCGGTGTTTCTGGCATTTCGTTCATCCTCCTACTGGTTTCTTCAGGCTTACGAGCTACAGTGCCTTGGGCGCTTTTGAGGAATCCTCGGTTTCATTGCCGAAAAGAAATAATAATAACTAGACATGTGTTTGTGGACAAACACAGAGCTGTTTCGAGTGTCTTACATTATTTTCAATATGTGTGTGTGGTGGTCTATGTGTGTGCCAATTCTCAAGTCGATCAAATTTACGAAAGTGTCGAAGTCATAGTCTAAAGAAAAACGGGTACAAAACCTATGGGTGAACAAATTGAAACTTTAACTTGACGTTACGTGACCTTGAATGACGCAATCGTGCCGAATTTCTTCCAAGACCATCTGTGGGTGATGTTCTAAGAGTATGCCAAGTTTCAAGTCGGTCGGATGTACCAAAGTGTCGAAGTCAATAGTGTGAAGAAAAACGTGTACAAAACCTATGGGGAAAATTTAACCTTTAACGCAAAGTCACGTGACCTTGAATGGCGTAATCGCGACGAATTTCTTCTAGGACCGTCTTTGGGTGGTTGTCTAAATGTATGCCAAGTCTCAAGTCGATCGGATTTACCAAAGTGTCAAAGTGTATTGGCTGAAAAAACGTGTACAAATCCTATGGGAAAAAGTCTGAAAGTGGAAAAAAAACAAAAAAAAACTAGACATGTGTTTGTGGACAAACACAGAGCTGTTTCGAGTGTCTTACATTATTTTCAATATGTGTGTGTGTGTGTCTATGTGTGTGCCAAGTCTCAAGTCGATCAAATTTACGAAAGTGTCAAAGTCAATAGTCTAAAGAAAAACGTGTACAAAACCTATGGGGGACAAATTGAACCTTTAACGTGACGTCACGTGACCTTGAATGACGCAATCGTGCCGAATTTCTTCCAGAACCATATATGAGTGATGTTCTAAGTGTGTGCCAAGTCTCAAGTCGATCAAATTTACGAAAGTGTCGAAGTCATAGTCTAAAGAAAAACGTGTACAAAACCTATGGGGGAAAAAATTGAAATTTTAACGTGACGTCACGTGACCTTGAATGACGCAATCGTGCCGAATTTCTTCCAGAACCATATATGAGTGATGTTCTAAGTGTGTGCCAAGTCTCAAGTCGATCAAATTTACGAAAGTGTCGAAGTCATAGTCTAAAGAAAAACGTGTACAAAACCTATGGGGGAAAAAATTGAAATTTTAACTTGACGTTACGTGACCTTGAATGACGCAATCGTGCCGAATTTCTTCCAAGACCATCTGTGGGTGATGTTCTAAGTGTATGCCAAGTTTCAAGTCGGTCGGATGTACCAAAGTGTCAAAGTCAATAGTGTGAAGAAAAACGTGTACAAAACCTATGGGGAAATTTTCACCTTTAACGTGAGGTAACGTGACCTTGAACTACGTAATCGTGACAAATTTCTTTTAGGACCGTCCTTGGGTGGTTGTCTAAATGTATGTCAAGTCTCAAGTCGATCGGATTTACCAAAGTGTCAAAGTGTATTGGCTGAAAAAACGTGTACAAATCCTATGGGAAAAAGTCTGAAAGTGGGAAAAAAAAAAAAAAAAAAACTTTAACGAAAACAAAAGCTGTTTCGGTGAAAAACCGAAACAGCTAAAAAAAAAAAAAAAAACTTTAACGAAAACAAAAGCTGTTTCGGTGAAAAACCGAAACAGCTAATAATAATAATAATAACTCTGATTGCTTGTGATGATTGACTGAATTACAACGTTATCTATGCCTTCGTATTTTGACTTGGTACTTGCAGGTTCCAGGCCGCAGACCCGCCTCGGCCAAGGAGGACCAGCCCAGACCGTCCTACGGCCGCAAGCAGTACGGGGCTAGGAACGCTCCCTCCGTGGGTGTTCCCAAGTCCGTGCTAGGCAGCTACTCCCAGGCTCACGGGACCATCACGGCCAGTGGTCTAGCCAAGATCCAAACGATCAAATGGTAAATGGGTCACTCGCAGAAGAGATAAAGCTCGGTACGTGCGGGTGTTGCACCATCGAGGCAGTTTTTTGTCTTCAAAATTTTGTCCCAGGAAGAATGCCAACACAAGATTGCAAATAGTTTTTTAGAAATTTCTAGTATAAATATACTGAACAAAAATATAAACGCCCACAAAAATATAAACGCCCCAAAAATGGTCATATGAAGCACGATATTATTATTATTATTATTTATTCGGCCTTCAACAACAGGTACAAACATACATGAACAACAACAATTCCAAATTACACTAACATTAAAACAAAACAAAAACAACTTGATCCAAGTTGGCCAGGACCGACAAAAGTATAATAAAACACTTTGACTCGAAAGCCTGCCGATCCTAACTTGAAAAAGTGACACAGAATAAAATTAAATGTATTAAAAAATATATGTATAAAAAACTATGATGAATTTAGCTAAACAGTGAACAAATAATTATATTTGTATATTTATATTAACAGAAATAATATTACGGACCAATTTAAAAACAGGACATTAAACAAGGGATACTGTCCTACAATCCCATTACCAAGCAATCCCCCTCCCTCATCAGTCACTCCCTCTTCAAACCACCCCACCCCGCCCACCCCGAATGCATGCAAGTTGTGTATCTACAAGAGAAAACGTCTGAGCAATGAATACAAAATAATAAAATGAGCTGTGAAGCTTAAAATGTAATTCAATACATTAAACAAGGCAAGAAATAGCAAAAATAAAAATAATAATAATAATAATAATAAATAAATAAAACAGTCGTGTAAATAGGGGAAAAATAAAAAGCAATAAAAAAAAAATCATAAAACATAAATCATAAAAAAAAAAAAAAAATTGAATGTAAATGTACAAGTACTAATTGCACAGGAAATCCTACTCGCGCGGAAGCAGCCGCCAATCGTGCCACCCAACAGATAGATCCGAATCCAATGACACGTCCGGCAACCGCTCCCGCGCATGCAAGACCCATAGAACAAATGGCAACACAAAACAAATACAAAACATTTTGGAACCATTATTTTCCCTTGAAATGAGCAGACAAGGTGGCATTAAAGTGGGTAAATGAATCAATTAAAAGAGAATCGTTAACATGTAATGGCAATTGACTCCAAATCCTAGGGAAGACATGGCTGGGTACGTTTTTGAGAGTTAAAGTCCTCGCATAATGGTGATTAAACACAATATGTGGCAGAGAAAACCCCCCCTCTTTTGTGTTGACCATTGTGTTCCCGGAATCTCAGGAATTTCTTTTAGGTTTCAAGGGGAGATGTGTTAGGTAACAATAGTGTTGAGTGTGTATAAGGTATAGGGATAAGAGGGGGATACCCCTCTGCCACATATCTTGCTGGGTATAAAAATGGTTATTTGTCTTGATTTGTAAACAACATTTGTGTCCATCTCTGCCAGTGAGGAATTGCTCAGTGATGCAGAGATTCCACCCACAACACATTCATTTTTGTGCGCATATATATTTTTGTGGGCGTTTAAATTTGTGTTCAGTGTAGAATTTTCTAGTTTTAACTCTTTCAGTGCCCACGCATTTTTAGCGTTTAACTAAATAGTAGAATACATCAGAGTGATGGCACCCTTCTGTGATAACCTGAATAGGTTGTGCATGTCCAATTAAAGGCACTTTTTGAGTACATCAAATAGATCGTTCATGTACAACATTGGCACTAAAAGAGTTAACATTCATTAGGATACAAATACAGTGGAACGCCGCTATAACAAACATCACAGGATCCACAGATTTTGTTTGGTATATCGATCGTTCGGTATGGCGAGTTTCAGCTGCCGTTCCATCAGGTGCACATTCTTTAACCAGTTTGCGCCGGGATTATTTTAACATCACCGCTCCGACGCGTGGGATTATTTGTAACGAAACTCGATCCGAAGCAGGTTCAGGCCGCCAGTACCGGGAAGCACACCCACGCATTTCCGGCCTTGCCCGCTGCTGAGCGACATTTTCGGCCTTGCTCATGGTGTGTTTATGCGTCATCCGTTTTGAATCTGGGAAAAACTTTGCGTTTATATTCGTCATCCGGCGCGAACTGGTTAACAACAATGTTCGGTATTTTTGTACACAAAAATCGGGAGCCAAGTCGCATGCCGAATGTTCGGTATTGCCGTGTTCGATATAGCGGCAGTCCACTGTAGTAATATGAATAGACAGTATTAGCGCCCGAAGGTACTGGAAATTGACAAAACTGTTTCCGAGGCAAAGTTGAAGGAACAAGTTTGTGAACTACCTATACCAAGGGGAGCTAACGCCTGGTTCAGAATCGCGTCGAACCAAAACAAAACAAGGATCGACTTGAGTCGGCTCAAATAGATTTTGGTTTCAGACAGGCAAACTTAATAATTAACGCCGTACGGACACAATAGATAAAAGAAATATGAATACCCGATGTCATAGCTGAAATAATATGGCTGAAACATTACGGGCTGGTTGCAATGATATCCTTAAGTACGTGGGAAAAATGCAGCACTCAATTAATAGGAAACTTTGCGATGCAACTTCATGTGTATCACTTGCTCAGCAGACAGTACACATGACTTTGTATATTCAACCGTGAACATTAATTTATTCATTTTTGTATTCATCAAAGGTGACATTTGGAGAAGAAAAACATTATCATGGTATAATTTTAAACTCGCTTTAGCACCATGATATGTTGTAGCAAGGGTACCATGGGATTGTGGGATGTCTCAAGATCAAATTTTGTAATTACCATACAATAACATAAATTTGCATCGAGCTGAGTTCATGGGAAGATCGACGTCTAAAACCAAGTCGCATTTTATCTTTCCATCTAGTTGCTCTTAAAAGGAGGATACACCATTGGTAACTGCTTGAATTATCATGTATGGGTGGATTTAGAGGGTTGTATTTTATAATAAATATCGGTTAACTGGCCTGTTCGAAGTTTAACAATCATGGATGCTGAGAAAAGCAAGAAAAAACGGCATTCTTTTTGAACCAGCGTCAGGCAGTGGTTCTTATGTTGTTCCCTTTTTTTACGATCGCGACGGCAATCGCAATTTTTTTTTTTTAAATTTAATTTGTTGGAACAGTTACAAAATGTCTAGCGCAATCATTTTGCTGGATGTCTACAATCATTATTTATTTTTAAATAATTAAGATATCTTCTAATAATTTGGTAGTAAAATGTTACGATATCTGCAAATGGTGTATCCTACCTTTTAATCTAGTTGCTCTTAATCTAGTTGTCTGAACCAAGTATTATTTAGACTGTAGACTACAGAAACCAGTTGAATTAGTTTTGGGGTTTGTGGAAAGACCGATACAAAATATCTTTCATGTATCAAATTATTCTGGAAATTGAAGTTTTATTTGCAAAACAACAGGCCTGATTTAACCACGTCTCTTTCTCCACAATTTGAGTTTGAAAAAAACCAAAAACTAAATATTGGCAAATTGTTTAAGGAATACGAGCTACGGATTAAACTTACATCACCTCGAAACTAATGTGCCTTGTAATTTTTTTTAAAAACTTATTTATGATTACGATGAAGATGTCTGATGATTTTTTATATAAGGTTTCATGTGTATTTGTGTTTTTTTGGTGAAATTGTGGCTTTTCTTTAATCCAACATTTCATCAGGCCTACTTTAAGGCACTGCCTTACCTTAACCAGTTCACGCCGGGATTATTTTAACATCACCGAGCCGACGCGCAGGATTATTTTTAACGAAACTTGATCCGAAGCAGGTTCAGGCCGCCAGTACCGGGAAGCACACCCACGCATTTCCGGCCTTGCTCGCTGCTGACAGACATTTCCAGCCTAGCTCGTGGCGTGTTTATGCGTCATCCGTTTTGAATCTAGAGAGAACTTTGCGTGTATATATACGTCCTCCGGCGCGAACTGGTCAAGAAGCTACCAACATCAATATTGTTCATCTTTTTGTAACTGTTGTTTTGTTTTAAGTGAATCGTTTGCTTCGTGAATGGCTGTTGTATGGTATGACGTAAGCTTTATGTGATTTTTTTTTTTTTAATAACGGGGAAAAAAGACCATTTTGTGGAGTCCATTTTTTCAGAGACTCTGCCATTTTAAAATCTACAGATAAAACACAGGTAAAAATCCAGCGCTACATGTCGAATTTCCGATGAGCATGTAAGCTGGAGTTACTCAAGGTACTATGAACACAAAACTTTAAAATAGGTCAGCGTAACAATATTTACTAATACTATAAATTAAAAATGAAGCAAATGATGTATATACTACCTGTAACCCAAACTCCCTAGGGCCAGGGTGTGTGCAAAATCATAAATTGGAGGAATCAGGACTGTTTAGGGTTAAAGAAAAATTCCGGTTTATTGTGATTCAAGTTGTTAGAGATCGGTTTGCTTTATTGAGCTGTATTCTGAGGTGAAGTATTCCATAATTGACTGGGTTTTTTCGCATTCCGAGTGGGAAAATTGTTGTATAAAATGTTATGTAGATAATATCTGTGCTTGTTTTAAGGTATATATAGATTTGCTGACGATGTTCAGTTATATAAAAAGGATAAAGAACCAAATAAAGAAACTATTAAGTTATTATCTTTACAAAAATCTGTTGTTGTGATTTAATTGAGTTATTGGCTATCGGGATCCAAACTTGTTTTATAGGATTCATTCCCAATGCATAGGCAATGCACTGGAGCACACCAAATCGGGGCCCCTAAAATCTTCTGAAACCAAACTATAACTGAAGTCGAGATTTTATAAACGTGCGCATGCGCGTGCGCAATTTGCTTTAAGCGCGAAACATGACAACCTTGTCCCTAGGGCTTACTGTCAAAAGTATTATATTATATTTTTCAGTATTTCTCAACACTACAGAAGGTTTTGAGCCATTGGAACTTTATCATTTGCTAATTTGTGGTTCCGAAGATTTTTGTGGTTTTGTGGTCCGGGTGAGTGGTTTGGAGGGGAAAGTCCGAAAACCCGGACTTTGCAATTAAGGCCGTGTCCGAAACGGGCTTCCAGAGCTACGGCTACGTCTATTGTCAGCCTGCTCACGTGTAATTGTAATGGGCGAACACCTAGACAATAGCCCTAGACAGAAGATTCGGATGCGGCCTTAGTTGATTACATGCAATGTGCTTGAATGTAAATCGAACACCGCCGGTCACCATGGGAGCGAGGTTGGATACAAAACTTCGAAGTACATGTGTAGAATCATGTCCGCCGCACGTAACAAAACGGACAGTATATTTGATATAATAGGTCAAATTTGAGTATTTCATTACGTCCAATAAAAAATATATCTGTCACTCGGTCCAGGACAACGTTGGGTGCGAACAACTCATTGCTCCTTCAGTTGAAGCAAAAATGGAATGTTGCTCAATCCATTTGGAGTATGTGTAGTATACGCCCCCCGCTCCTAGAGTAAAGGTAAGGTGGAGCATTCTATCTGCTTATAGCGCTAGGGGCCAATTTCATAGAGCTGCTAAGAACACAAATTTGCTTAGCACAACAAAAGTCTTGCTCATTAAAAACAGGTTACCAGCCAAAATTCTACGTCTTTTTCATTCTAAGCAAAAAAACAGCTGATTATCAATCAAAAACAATAAAGATTGCGTGAAAATTTGGTTTGCAACCTTGTTTTTGCCAAGGACAAATTTTGATGCTAAGCATACTTTTGTGCTTGGCAGCTCTATGAAATTAGCCGAATTGTACTAGGGCCAATTTCACGGCGCTGCTTAACAAAAATAACAGCGGGAAAGTTGTGCTAACAAGAGTTGCCAACCTTAAGCACTATTTCACGGCGTTTTTGTGCTAACGTTTGCGCGCGCATGGAGATGCTACTGTTACGTCACTGATTTAAGCACATTTTCCCTCTAGGTTAAGCGTGCCTTTCTGCTGTGCTTACTGTCTCCATGAAATAGACGGAGGCTCTGTTTTAGGAGCTTAGGAGCTTAGTTGCTTAGGAGCGCCGTGAAATTGGACCCATTCTTCAACTACCAGGGGCCAATTTCACGGAGCTGCTAAGCACAAAAATTTGCTTAGCACAAAAAAGTCTTGCTCATTAAAAACAAGTTATCAGCCAAAATTCTATGTGTTTTTTATGCTAAGCGAAAAACCAGCTGATTATCAATCCAAAACTATAAAGATCGCGTGAAATTTTGGTCTGTAACCTTGTTTTTACCAAGGACAAATTTTCATGCTAAGCAAATTTTTGTGCTTGGCAGCTCCGTGAAATTGGCCCCTGTTCACTATAAAGCCTACCGCACCGAAGTACTACCCAACCGCTGGGTGAGAAGAGGCAGAAATGACCGCGGACCTTTCAATTCTTTTTTTCGATGCTCTATCGACTGAGCTAAAGTATGAGAACACAATTCTAATAGACTTTACCAAACTAATTTGCGATATAATAATAATCATTATTCCAGTGAAAGGGAGCCATGCTATTTTGAAGATGTTTGGTGTGCATTTGTTTGTTTAACAGCCCCCTCTATTGACTTCAGCGGCGAATATTTGTGTAGACTGACTGCCGCATGCAGTGCTTGGTTTTTGACTTCGCATTTTATTTTACAACGGTTAAAGCAACATTGTTGTTTGGATTTGTCACTCGTATAGTGAATTTTCTACAGTAAAAAGACGGTATGTAGTGACGTATAGCTGACTTCCGGATATTTGGCAATAGGTACAACTACAACGACATCAGACTGGATTTGTTTATTTCCCAAAGGCGCGACAAACCGGTACCGTTCCTGACATTATCTCGGAGAAAAAGGAAAAACACAGCTTGCCACCCAGCAACAACCCTTCGCTCAGATATTAGTACCCACCGCCAACACCCACAACCGGGGGCGTAAACCGCCGCACGCGATTTTTTTTTTCGTACCACTAAAGGCCGGTTCATACTTCACGCGAAAGCGATTGCGATACGAATTTCACTTCACAAAGCATTTGCCGTGAACATTCGCCCAAGTTGAATTGTGTTCAATATCATTTTTTAAGCGAGTTCGGGGCGATATACCGGCGCCATTTACAAACAGTACAAAAGTCTCAATTTTATTGAAGCAGTTCGTAAACTACACCATTCTAAACATTTAAGATTGTAAAAGGGTAGTTTTGAATTGTAGTAACCTCTAGTTTACGTGGCTTATTACTAAATAATGCTTGATTTAGGCTATGTTTTGCCGCAAGCAAGAATGTAGCCCCCCAAAAATGTGTCTCATTTCTTTTTTTTTAGGGCAATACTGGGTGTTTTTTATTATGATAATTAGGAGAGTGACCGGTCATCGTGGGAGGGTGTAACGAGGGGAAATGAGTCCGATTTTCAAAGGAGTCTGATATTCATGATCACACCTACAACATCATTCGCCGTTTCTTGAAAATGACAGCACACCAGGGCTGCGTTCCACACTCACTCGAACGTTACCAACGTTTGCCAACTATGCGAACATTTTCCATTTGACGTGCACCCAAAAAGGGGGAAAAAGCGAACGTTGGCGAACGCCCGTTTGCATTGGAATGGAGTTCGAAGTATCATGATCTCCCCGGATGCTTGAGATTATCGAGTACTTTTCGAGCTAGCGTGCGTAACTACCAGATTAAGAGGTTTCGGTATGGATTTTACTGTATAACACAGACACTGGACAGTAAAGACTTTGCTAAACAGATTGAAGACTTTGAACAACCTGGGGCCAATTTCATAGAGCTGCTAAGCACAACAATATGCTTAGGATGGAAATTTGTCCTTGGCAAAAACAAGGTTACAGACCAAATTTTCACGTAATCTTTATTGTTTTCGATTGATAATCAGCTGTTTTTTTTGCTTAGCATGAAAAACACGTAGAATTTTGGGTGGTAACCCGGTTTTTAATGAGCAAGGCTTTGTTGTGCTAAGCAAATTTGTGTTCTTAGCAGCTCTATGAAATTGGCCCCAGTATATTATTATTAATTAAGCTTTTAAGACAAAAGCAATTGGTAAGTACTCGACCGTGTACGTTTGGAGTACTTCTGTCCCAAAACTTCGATTAACTTATCTTTATGCATCCAAACCCCCCCCCCCCCCCCCAATTAAATTTGTTTTCTAACACTGATTTCATTTTTGTTGCTTATATGCCTACTGTCAATGTTTCTTGCTTCGTTTTCAACAACAGCTCAATATTTGGTGGTAAACAAAGTAAATGTACTCGGAAAGTACTCGATTACAACTGTGTTATTATTCACCTAAACTGGGCCTATACAACAAGTAACTAAATATTTCATAATAGTTTTGTTTTGACGTATGCAAACGTTGTATATTACCTTTAATTTGGATGTGGGGGTAAAGTTTAACCGTACCAAAATCCAAGACACCAATTTTGCTTTATTAGATTATCATTATACGCTAAACATAATAGATACGTCTCGGGGTTATTTTTGGTATACCAAACGAGCGAGCGCCCAGTTGACTTAACCGCGTCTCGGTATGGCGTCCCTCGCAAAGGTCAATTTGGCCAGTTGACCCCTTCATTAGAAAAGGTCGCCATGTTGGCTAAATTTGATACATGATATTCCGGTATTTATTGGCGTTCAACGCTGGGTAATTACAGGGAGCGTGTTGTCATCCATTTTGTTCCCCGCGGGTTGAGTTTGTGGGCCTTTCAGGCGCCCGGGCCTGTCATTGGACCTGACTGTTGTGTTTGTCGAGAAAACAATTCTTATGAATTGATTTGTTCATTTTAATATTAATTTCAGGCGCCCAGACTTGTCATTGGACCTGACTGTTATGTTTGTCGCGAAAACAATCCTTTGAAACTTGGTGGTATGAATTGTTCATTGTTCATTTGATTTGTTCATTTCAATTATTCATTTCATAAAAACAAAAATATGAAAATTGGAAATTGAAAATGGAACAAATTTTCATGACAGTGGAGCCTTTTTCTACTTGTAAATCAATTTTTATGAAGTCATGACGTCACAACTTGATACATTGGACCTGACTGTTATGTTTGTCGAGAAAACAATCCTTCGAAACTTGGTATGAATTGTTCATTGTTCATTTCAATTATTCATTTCATAAAAACAAAAATAAGAAAATAGCATAGCATCATATTACATTTTAACCCTTTGGGTGTTTAAAAAATTGGTATTGAAATTGATGGACAGCAGCACTTTAGGTTTCCCCGGCTATATTTAAAAACATATTTCGTTTAAATTCAACAACTCTTACATCTAGTTTTGTCTGAGAAAAAAAATTTCAAACGCTTTTACCAAACCAATTTAGTCATTTTTTCCATTCAATTTCAAACTTCATGGTCACTCTATTTAAACGATGTCTTGGGTATATTCGTCATAACAGATTAATTTCTTCTATAACTATAAGCTGTTGCCGAAAGGCAGTATTCACAGATTGAATTTGTCTAAGTTATAACGGCAGTCAATTTCAAACTTAAAGGGATCGTATACGTTTGGTAATTACTCCAAAAATTAATGGCAATAAAAACTTACTTACTATGAAGTACAGCAGCTTTGGATAGTATAATGCATTTTTAGAAACCTTTCCGTTAGAAGTACTGCGGTTATGGAAAAGGATATCACTTTGTATCCCCAAAAATTTGAATCTGAGAAGTGTTACTGCAGTGACGTTTCTCAGATTGTGTATCCAATGCAGATTATTCTTCCTGCGTGGACATAATCGGCAATATCTCAAAATCGCTACCACCTTTTGCTTGACTCAATCACACATCAGACTATAGTTAACTTAAGCATAAGTTTGAAATTGACTGATATAAGACGAATTCGATCTCCGAATGCTGCTTTTCGAATTCTATCTGTAATGGCGAATATTCCCGAGACATTTTTTTAATAGAGTGACCCAAATTTGAAATTGAATGGTAAATAACCTAAATTGGTTTGGTAAAAGCGTGTGAATGTTTTTCTCTGACGAAATTGAGTGTGGGAGTTAGTGAATTTGAATGATTTTTTTTTCTTTTTAGCCGGGAAAACCTATATTAGGTCAGCAAGACGTCGGTAAAAAGCAAAAATAACAGTCAGTTATGTGAAGGTATGTTTGTTTTCTAAAACAATTATTCATGTTTCGCTCGCAGACGAAGTTATTTCAACTATTCCACGGAACAAGTATATTCGTGCTTTCCTTTGGGGGGAAAAACAACTTCTAGAATTTGTTCGTATGACGTACCGAAAGCGTCCCAAAATAAACCTTCTCCGGTGCAGAGGTATTTTTCTCGGGCAGTTTCCAGCGGAGAAGCCCTAGTCGAATGTTTCCGAAACCCCGGTCGGGTGATCGTCAATTCCCTTCCGCAACAGCAAAACAGACACAGGTTAATGAGACGAAGAATGCCAAGTATGCGGGAAATTCCCCGTGGATTCTACCGCCCTCTCGGCTTGACATGATGCGCTCGATCGCACCGTTCGCTCGTTCACAGTTGACGGACAGAAAAATGGATTTAAGTTGATTTAAAATAATAATAAAAGGGTGGGGTGTTATGGCGAATATTCAACCTATAGTTGATTTTGCTTTTTTCTAATAAATATTTTTTTTTAAAGCGGATTCGTTACTGATATTATTACCAGCGGATAAATGTATCAGCAACCAATAATGTCACATAAATTGACAAGTAATATATCATTATAACTGATAAATGATTTTGTAGAACCACACATCTCACTCGAAGAGATCGTATACGTTTGGTAATTGGAACCCACTGTTTGTTCAATCCTATATAGTTATAGACATATACCATAAAACTAACCTGTAACAATTTCATTTCAAAAGGTGGTAGCGATTTTGAGATATTGCCGAATATTTGGAGCGGTTATGTCCACGCAGAAAGAATAATCTGCATTGGAATACACAATCTGAGAAACGCCACTGCAGTAACGCTTCTCAGATTCAAATATTTGGGGATAAAAAGTGATATATTTTTCCATAACCGCAATACTTCGAAGTGAAAGTTTCTAAAAATGCATTACTGTACTTCTGTACTTCTTACCAAGTAAGTTTTTATTGCCATTACTTTTTTGAGTAATTACCAAACGTATACGGTCCATTTAAGAGAATTACCACATGGTGTTACCGCAAACGTCTTATCTTATTGCTTTTTCACCATGCAAACCTTCAATTCTCAATTGACCGATAGTGTAGTACATGTATCAGTCGATTGTTGGTTACATTATTGGTTAGTAATAAAGTACTGGTCAAGTTATGTGGCATTATTGGTTGGTAATGCATTATCCGTTGGTTAAAGGTAGGATACACCATTGGTAATTGCTTGAATTATCGTGGATTTGGGGGGTTGTATTTTATAGTAAATATCGTTTACCTGACCTGTCCGAAGTTCAACAATCATGAATGCCGAGAAAAGCACGAAAAACAGCGTTTGTTTTCAACTGGCGTCGAGCAGTTATTCTTATGTTATTTGTGTTTTTTCGCGATCGCGAATTTTTCTGTATAATTACAGGATATCTAGCGCAATCGTTTTGCTGGATACCTAGAATCATTATTTTCTTTTAGGTGAGTAAGATATTTCTTATTCGGTAGTAAATATTTTCGATATTTGCAAATGGAGTATCCTACCTTTAAGTTGGAACAGGTTCTGAGAAAGATGCAGTGTATATTTTGCGATTGTACCAATAGCTGTGTTACTTTGTATACTGCCTCTAACTGCCCAAGACAGTAAAAGACAGGTGACGATAGCTCCATGCAATATGATCGTTACCAAGAAATTCCGAATTTAATGAAGTGATCTGTCAATTATTACTGGAATCACACGCACAATGCTTTACGTGCAAAAACAAACTGTTTACGTTTTCCAATGATATTATATTATATTTGAACGCCATGAAAATACATTTACAACAGAACTACAATTCTGAAACTTGCAGCGGGCGGACCTAGCTTTAGTTCAAGGGATTTATCCACCAAGAGGAAGGTGGGATAAATCGCATGTATGTCGGGCGGGAGTGCACTGCAAAACCGCGGTGTTCAATTTACACCAGTGTATCTAGTATTATGTACTTGGCCCATAAAAATGGACACGCATACTTCCACTACCTTGGGGCCACCACTACCTATACCAATGGATGGATAATCTTTCTAGAAGAAAAATAGTTTTAAGAAATCTTGATTTAGGCTATAGTAGTTTTAACTCCAAACCCTGTTTTGTGAAGCACAATCAGGGGTTCTTTCGCACCGACAAATACCTTCACAAAATAGGATTTGTAGCTAAAACTATACTCTAGTTCTGATAGAAATGAAAGTCGTTGGCACGAAGCGGCAACTGAACCAAATGTTGTGGCAAATGTCTATTTTGCTATACATAGACGATTTTACACGAATTACAAAATAATTATAGGTTTTCCCGGCTATTTTAAAACATTTTTAAAAAATTCAAATTCACAAACTCTCACGTTCATTTTCATCCGAGAGATAAATTCACACGCTGTTGCCAAACCAATGTAGCCATTTACCATTCAATTTCAAATTTTGGTCACTCTTTTTAAACATTGTTTCACGGGGATATTCGTCATAACAGATCAAATTCGTCTAAGCTATTGCAAAAAGGCAGCATTCATCAGAGATCAAATTCGTCTTATATTAATCAATTTCAAACTTATGTTAAATAAATTCGTCTTTTGTGGTTTAATACCAGCAGGAATATGATACCGGTGTTTGTGTGTCTACGTATATTTTGGACGTGTGTTTATCGCAGCACGAAAGAGCGTGTCTCGAATCGGCATGTATTTGCGCGCCCAACATCAGGGCGCCGGGTGTGCACGCTTGGCACACATCCCACATTCCCGGCGTGGTAAGCAGGAGTGGGGGTCCGACCGCAAGTAGAGAGGGCCAGAGCCATCTCCCTGGCTGATTTTTGAAGATTTCAAACCAAGACAAGACAAACTCCAGCCAAGAAACCAAACACGCATAAAGCACACTTTGGAAAGTCATTCTTTTTCTACATCGATTTTTTTTCACCAACTCGCGAATTGGCAAACTATACAAAAGGCCCAACACTGCAAAAATGAAGCATTAGTTATTAATAATGACAAAACAATATTACATCAATAAACCACGAGGTCGCAGGTTCGAGTCCCGCCTTGCAAATTTCTTTGTTCACTTTGAAATACAAACAATACATTAGTATTAGATTATTGTATAGATACAACATAATCAACAAATGCTACAAAATACTTTCTCTACATGCTTTTTCTTTATGTAACGAGGGCGTTAAGGGTTATTTGTCTTTATTATAGCATTCTTCTTCTTCTTCTTTCGTATGATGAGCAGATTAACTTGTTGCTGCATACATCGGTATACATGTACATCTGGAGCTAAAACTACTGCACCAAATCAGGATTTGTTGGTATCATTTTTCTTCTATGAAGGATTCTCCATCCATTGGTATAGGTAGTTTTGGCTTTGGATAGTGGAGGTGTGCTTGTCTAGAAGGATTCTCCATCCACTGGTATAGGTAGTTTTGGCTTTGGGTGGTGGAGGTGTGGTTGTCTAGAAGGATTCTCCATCCATTGGTATAGGTAGTTTTGGCTTTGGGTGCATGGTGGAGGTGTGCTTGTCTAGAAGGATTCTCCATCCATTGGTATAGGTAGTTTTGGCTTTGGGTGGTGGAGGTGTGCTTGTCTAGAAGGATTCTCCATCCATAGGTATAGGTAGTTTTGGCTTTGGGTGGTGGAGGTGTGCTTATCTAGAAGGATTCTCCATCCATTGGTATAAGTAGTTTTGGCTTTGGGTGGTGGAGGGGTGCTTGTCTAGAAGGATTCTCCATCTATTGGTATATATAGTTTTGGCTTTGGGTGGTGGAGGTGTGCTTGTGTGCTTTTTTGTTTGTGGTCCACTCTATATAGGTGACCTGGCACCACGAAATAGGTGGAAAGTCGACATTACTACATTTCTAGAAAGAAGAAGTCCTAAGCTTTCAAATGATGTATTGTGTGTTGCTGTAGCTTATTCCCAGCCGCCGCTATACTCTTTTGAAATAGCTGAAGTCATGCTCCCTTGTTTTTAGAAAACGGAGTTCAAAGTCTGAACCGTGCCAACTATACCATCAATCAGTGCAATTCAGCCCCCCAAAAACACACTTTAGAAGGTTTTAATTGAGCTATACAATTTTGGGATATGATAAAGAAGTTTTTTTGTATGTAAAAACGTTAACAACTCGAAACCGACCTCCCACTAGAAAAATGAACATTTCGACCAATAACTCGTTTTGGTCATGTGCGACTTTCCGCTCATTTCGTGGTGCCAGGTCACATTTATTAGTGTCCACTGAGCTAAACATTCGACAGGACATCCTTTGCAGATATTGAAAATGTTTACTACCAAATTATTACAAAATATCTTACCTATTTGAAAAGTAAATAATTCTATGCATCCAGCAAAATGATTGCGCTAGATATCCTGTAATTGTTCCAAAAATTGAATTATATATAACAAACATCGCGTTCGCCGGACGGCGATTGCCCCAAAAAAACTAGAACAACAAGAACAACTGCCTGACGCCGGTTAAAAACGAACGCCGTTTTTCTTGCTTTTTGTTCTCGGCATACATGATTGTAAAACTTTGGACAGGTCAGTTAAACGATTTTTACTGTAAAAAATACAACCCCTCGAATTCATCCATTCCTGGTAATTCAAGCAATCACCAATTGTGTATCCTTTAAATAATAAAAAGTGTTGTTACTTCTAACAGAAACCACGAAATCACAAAAAAGCCAAACGACCCTATTCCCTTTAATATGGACAGGTATTGAAGATACTATTTGTTTGTGGCCGAGAATCGAAACTCGTCAGAACCCCGTGTATGGGCCAGGGGGTAATATATTGTGTTCTTTTTTTGTATACCAGGTCTAGACAGTTGGTATTAGGACGGTGGGTGTTTGGGTTAAACTTCCCGCCTTGTCGTCCATTATCACAGTGGGTACCTGTCCCGGATATTCTTGGAGGTTCGGAATGAGGCGCAATTGTTTTGTTTCAACGCAGACCTTGAAAATACAGGTAACAAATCGTAGAGAAAGGAATGTCTCGTTGGATTTTTGTTGTTGTAAATATGATGAGTTTTTGTCAACAGGTTTTCTGTGACGTGTTTTGTTACAACTGATAATGTAGCAAATCAACGGATAATGTCCCACCAACCGAAAATGTCCCATACATTGACCGATACTGTATTATTAACCGATAATGTAACATCAAATGTATTGATAGTGTAATATTATATACTACACCATTTGTCAATTGTTATTACATTATTGGTCTTAACCGATAGTGTAACAACAAATTGATTGATAGTGTAATATAATGTACTGCACTATCAGTCAATTGTTATTACATTATCGGTCCTAACCGATAATGTAGTAACAAATTGATTGATAGTGTAATATAATGTACTGCACTATCGGTCAATTGTTATTACATTATCGGTCCTAATCGATAGTGCAACAACAAATTGATTAATAGTGTAATATAATGTACTGCACTATCAGTCAATTGTTATTATATTATCGGTCCTAATCGATAGTGCAACAACCAATTGATTGATAGTGTAATATAATGTACTGCACTATCAGTCAATTGTTATTACATTATCGGTCCTAATCGATAGTGCAACAACAAATTGATTGATAGTGTAATATAATGTACTGCACTATCAGTCAATTGTTATTACATTATCGGTCCTAACCGATAATGTAACAACAAATTGATTGATAGTGTAATATAATGTACTACACTATCAGTCAATTGTTATTACATTATCGGTCCTAACCGATAATGTAACAGACATTGACCGAAATAGTAGTACAAGTTGGTTACTACATTATAAGTTGTAACATGCTGTGGCTTTTGTGCAGCAAAATTAATGTGAAAAATGAGGAGGGGTGTATGTAATAGATTAGAATGTATAGATCGGGAAGATTAAAGTTCAGTCAAAGCACATCAACCACGCAGAAGTAGAAATGACGAGAGAAAGAAATTGAAACGCATTCCAGTTGTTACTGTAACTTTATGGACCATTTCTCAACAAGTGTATAATTAACCTACAACAACCCATCATTCCGTCCACACAGCATACAGTTTTAACAAAGAAAGCGTAGGGCATTGGGGATAAAAGAGCAAGAAAGAAGAATTAAGTTCTGTTTGAAAGAAGAATTAAGTTCTGTTTTTCGCAAGTCTCTGCAACTAACATTAGATTGAGAACGGAGAGCTATACAGGACCACAAACGCTTTGCTTTATATAAATACCCTTTACAAGTTCAGTTGATGACAACAATGATACGTTTTGGGGTGGGTTTGTTTAGGAAAAGTTTTTGTAAGCTACATCTAACTAATTGTAATTGCCATTCAAGGGTGTGAATATGAATGATATCAATGATACTCGAATGAAAAGTTTCTGGGACAGAGATAATGCCCCACTTCACGTCGCACTCTTTTGAAATGACGTATATGTAATTATAGCAATCGAGTGATTTTTTTGTCGCAATCAGAATGACATTTGCAGTGCTTTGAAAAATAAAACTGTGCTTATATTTTCCACAATTATATACTACAAAGATCTGTTGAATATAGCAACTTCATCTTCCGTATCGCTTCAAACATGAATTTGAAATTATTATTATTATTATTTGTTATCGAGACTCACGTTAAATACAAAAAGAAAGGTAAATATTCAGAAATAGTGCGAATGTAAAACTTAATCTTAGCTTTTATGAAGCGCTCTGCCCAAAATATAATTTATCAAATTATAAAACGTTCACTCTAAGAAATAAAGGTTTAATTTTGCACCATATAGTTGATACAATAGCAGCACCCCTAAGGGTGCAAACCAGAACCTATTAGGTGCAAAATTCAGCTTTAACACATTGTACCCTTAGAGGGCCAAATTTGCACCCTTGAATCTTGTTGAGGTTCAAATATTTACTATTTTTGAGGGGTGCTGCTATTGTATCAATCATTTATTAGGGAGCAAATTTGAACCTTTATTTCTTAGAGTGTTCAAAAGTTTATATTAAATCTAGTTAAAACAAAAAAATAGCTTTAATTATCCCACACACTTTACAAGCTTTAGGATACAAACTGTTCACTTCAGAAGTAGTTAGTTGAACCTAGTGTACCCCCCCCCCCCAAAAAAAACACCAAAAAACCCAAAAAACCAAAAACAACAAACACAACAATCTCACAAGATTCTCAACGCCTGCACATCGCGCGAACATGCATTGATAACGATTTTAGAGGGGAAATGAACGCTGAAACCACACACTTTACAAACTCCATGGAGACAAATTATTCTACTTCTTAGAAACTGTAAGTTCAACTTTGATGAGAACAAATATCCCTTCACGATGTTGCATTCGCGAGTCATAGGGCCGTACGACCGGGGGTAGTCAAGCCCAAAAGCTGGCTGTTCATGTAGCGACGCCGTCTACGCGTCATGCCGAGACAATCTCGCTAGCACCTGCAAGCAATACCGACTATACACGGTTATGCAAAAGAATTACAACCCCATTAGAACTTCCACTGTTCGGGCATAAATGTAACGAGTTTTGACACGACAAAATGCCAAACACATGTGTAAAAATGAATCGAATACGTGAAAACGAATACAAATTATTTTAAAAGCTAAGCTCTCATGCGCTTACAATATACACGTTATGCATGTTGTAGCTATAACTCACACAATGATTATTACCCATCGATGCCCAAAATTTTCCCTTTTTTCACCATGTAAATCAATAACATTAGGTTCGTTGTTTTAATATTCAACTTTGGCATTCTGTAACCTTTCATAAGAAGTTTAGATCATGAAAATCGGACTAACCAAACTAAAAATAGACCCATTGAATGTTAGAGATGGTGATTTCATACATACTTATATAGGGACAGTGAAAAAAAAAGATTATCTGCTATAGTACATGTATGACAAGGAGAAGCAAAAACCAATACCTTGGAGCCACAGTCACAGTTCACTGTCATCCCTTCAAAGTGTACGAATAAATAATCTACAATGACTTGAACACCCATAACAGTGTGAAAGAGAGGAAAACAATCGCATAATAACAGACGAGAGAATATTTGTGCTTCTTTCAAACAAGTTTAACACACAAGTTTATGCAAATTCACCTAGTCATGAAGTTTCCCTTGTGGTTTATTTGTATATTAAGTTTAACACACGCTTTTGTTCTAACTTTGCCCAAAGGATGAGATCACCACCTCTAACACAATGGAGTGTATTTTTTGTTTGATTAGTCCGATTTTCATGATCTAAATTTCTTATAAAAAAATTACAGTATGCGAAAGTTAATTATTATAACAACGAAATGTCATTTTTTTTAAATTTCTTTTTATTAAAAAAACAATATCAAACCATTCCTCGCAAATGTACGAATCTGGTTGGATTACATACAGAAACTTAAAAAAACAAAACAAAATGGTCAGAATATAAAAGGGCTTAAAGACGACCACATACATCATAACTGAAAATCACATGAGTATAAACCAGAGTGTTCTATGCTGTGCATGAACATAAAACAACAGACAGACGTACATCGATACAAAAAACAGGTAAAACAACAGAGCTACAATCAGGAGCACAGTCGATTGATTTTCACGGTAAAAAATGAAACTTTGGGGGCATCTATAGGTATTATTATTATTATTATTATTATTATTATTATTATATTTACAATGAGCACCTTCGGGGGACATTTTAGCGTATTTTTTAGGTGGTTGGGAGACATTGGACTTAGGGAGACATTTTAGTGTCTCCCTAATTCCCCAGCTACCTTAAAAAACGATATTTTTGGGTTTTTTATTATTATTATTATTATTATTTTCTGGTAATGAAACCAAGGATCCTTCAAAAGCGCTCAAGGCACTGTAGCTCGTAAGCCAGAAGAAACCCGTAGACAGAGGCTGTGTCAGCCAGGAACACCGGGGCGAACCCCTTCTCTTAGCGATAAGTGTTCTGGGTTCTTTTACGTGCATTATACAATTTGTTATAATGTTATAATGGGAAAGATAATAACACACATTATAAATTATACAATACACGGGACCTACAACTTTACGTCCCATCCGAAGGACGAAGCAATAGTGGTTTAATTGCCTTGCTTATTCACTGTGGGAGTACAGCCTGTAGTGTTTAGATGTATACGTTTTTACAGCGTTTGGTTTTTGCATGTAAATTGTTAAAAACATAATTTGGCTAATTCTAATCAGCATTGTAGGCTAATTTGTCTCCTATTCCCGTTACATCTGACATCTATGATTAATGGCTATCATTATGATGCAATCATGCAGTGATTATGAATAGCAAACTACTTATAGCCAACAAAAAGATGAATACACAGTTTTGACATTTCTTGACGACACTTGCATGACAAATTACAAGGCACCAACGTAACGAGAAGAAAGAAAGACAAAATCACACATTGGATCCTAAAGGGATCGTATATCTTTGGTAATTACTCCAAAAATGAATGGCAATAAAAAATTACTTGGTAAGAAGTACAGCAGCTTTGGATAGTATAATGCATTTGTAATGCATTATATGCAAGTACTGCTGTTATAGAAAAAGATATCACTTTTTATCTTAAACATTTTGAATCTGAGAAGCGTTACTGCAGTGACGTTTCTCAGAGTGTGTATTCCAATGCAGATTATTCTTCCTGCGTAGACATACATTGTAACCACTCCAGATTTTCGGCTATATCTCAAAATCGCTACCACCTTTTGAAATGAAATGTTTACAGGTTAGTTTTATGGTATATATCTATAACTATATAGGATTGAAACAAACAGTGGTTTCCAATTACCAAACGTATATGATCTCTTTAAATGTAATAGAATGGTACAAACGGTTATATGAAAATGGTACAAACGGTTATATGGATAAGCTGAGAAGTTATTTCAAGACCTATAACCATGTACAGTGATTTACTACAGGAACCTTCCACATCCTTGCAAATTCCATCACTATAATGGTAAAAACTTTCGGAATCTGCATGCCTGGCGCCATAAAGCATAACCAGTTTACTCGTGCAGTACCCATCTCCAACAGATTCCAACAAAACATGTATTTGGATTTTGATGGATTGGGGTGGTTAGGGTCATTTTTTTCATGACGAACCGAAGTTTTAATATTTGTATCACTTTAACATCATGTGATTATTAATGTATAATGTATAATGATATCATGATTAGTATAGGTTGTTTTTTATTTAAAAAAATGGCGGACAAAATAAAAGACGCTGCTTGGTTTTGAGTAGGCCATAACGGGGTCCAATCGATAGTTCGAAGGTTGGATAGTCCAAATGTTTATTGATCCCAAAGGTTCGATAGTCCGAACACACACATTTCGCATAAGCGGGACTCGTTTTAGTCCGAAAACGAAATGAGGTTAATTTTGATGCGACTGTCCGATGGTTTGTTAGTCCGAAAGTTTGATATTCCGAATTTAGAAAGAAGTTAATTAGTCCAAAGGTTCAATAGTCTGAAATTAAAATATTAAGGTTCAATTGTCTGAAGGTTCATTAATCCAAAAGCACACAGGGTCGGTAGTCCGAATTGGGACTATCGAACCTTACTGTCGATTCGGACTATCGAATCTTATCGTCGATTCGGACCATTGAACCTTCGGATCATTTAACCTTTTTCTATTTTCAGAATAATTAACCCATCGGACTATCGAACCTTCGGACTATCAAACCTTTGACTATAGTCAAAGGTTTGATATATCAAATCTTCGGACTAACGAATCTTCGGACTAACGTACCTTTGGACTAACGAACATTCGGACTATTGAACTTTCGGACTATCGAAGCTTCGGACTCTAATTTAACATTGTTTTATTTTAGTAAAAATGAACCCTTCGGACTATCGAACCTTTGGACTATCAAACCTTTGGACTATTAAACCTTTGGACTATCAAATCTTCGGACTAACTAATCTTCGGACTAACGTACCTTCGGACTAACGAACATTCGGACTATTGAACTTTCGGACTATCGAAGCTTCGGACTCTAATTTAACATTGTTTTATTTTCGTAAAAATGAACCCTTCGGACTATCGAACCTTTGGACTATCAAACCTTTGGACTATTAAACCTTTGGACTATCAAATCTTCGGACTAACGAATCTTCGGACTAACGTACCTTCGGACTAACGAACATTCGGACTATTGAACCTTCGGACTATCGAAGCTTCGGACTGTAATTTAACATTGTTTTATTTTCGTAAAAATGAACCCTTCGGACTATCGAACCTTTGGACTATCGTACCTTTGGACTATTAAACCTTTGGACTATCAAATCTTCGGACTAACGAATCTTCGGACTAACGTACCTTTGGACTAACGAACATTCGAACTATTGAACCTTCGGACTATCGAAGCTTCGGACTCTAATTTAACATTGTTTTATTTTCGTAATAATGAACCCTTCGGACTATCGAACCTTTGGACTATCAAACCTTTGACTATCAAACCTTTGACTATCAAATCTACGGACTAACGAATCTTCGGACTCACGAACCTTCGGACTAACGAACATTCGAACTATTGAACCTTCGGACTATCGAAGCTTCGGACTATCGAGCGACCCCCGGCCTAACATATAAAGTCAGGACAAAAGGAATGTAATGTTAGCGGTGGGTATGGTTCTTAAAAAAAGACCGGTTTGGTAACACGACGTTTCGGGTAGTACGCTCTGTCCGTCTTCACGAACGAACATGTTGAATTCAGAACGAACATGATCAAGCAAGCAAGTCAGAGTGAACTAAACTAATAAATCCGATGTTTTCTTTCCCGTGCGAATACCTGTCCGTGAACGTTGATCTCTGCATACCAAAAATAACATCGCTATACCCGCAAGAAGGGGGCCAAGGTATATTCATGACCGTGTTTTCGCATGCAAGGCTCAGCTATGCGTTGATATTATTGTTGTACATGTACCTGGGTGACATGTTTGTTCAGCATCCTGGCTAGTGGTCCAGTGTTTACACACTTTTCTGATAATCTGCAGTATTTGGTAAAGAAATATCAGGGTAAAAAAAACAACAACACGAGAAAGAAAAGTGTTTCCAAACACGCAACTATTTGACAATCAGCGCAGCCGTACCAGGGCTACATTCCTGCAGGTTGCAGGAAAACCCATGCAGGTAAATGGGTTAGTCCACAGGGGTCCAATATTTCGTGTCCCTAGTGTTACGTCTGACATAAGTTTTCCTTTTCTCGGATTTTAGAATGCAGTATACGTCGAAAACACAAACATCCCGGAAATTGTGAATATGTATATCCCCCAACTTTTGGGGGATAGGCTTTTGGGGGATAGGACCTCCATAAGATTCGTGGTGAGTATACAAAATATGCCGATTTTGAGGTAATTTTGTAACTTTTCAACAGGCACAATTAATGTATATTTAAAAACCAAGGTTAAAATGCACCGCTTTGATGTAAGGTTTCGGGATGTTATAGTGCGCATGTTTGCATGGAATGGTCGTATCAAGTGTCGTCTGGTGCCCAACCTCCCAACCCCCAACCCCCAACCCTCCAGTTTTAAGAATTTCAACAGGTTCCAATTTGTTTTGGTTCAATTCTGTCAAAAAAACATTCTGGTGACGACTCGAGTGAAGACTTCAATGAATTGCACGGGAAAACGTCCAGTTGCTATATTTTAAAAAAATATATAATATCGCCCCAAGCAACACAAAAGGCCACTCTAGGCAAAGGGCTACAGAGAAAAGAATGCCATCCGGAAAAACTGGGGGGGAAATGATATTCATCTCGGTGGGAAAGAATTTGCAATGATGAATTCAACTCATCACCAACCAAATTAACAGCTATAGTTTTAAATCATGTGCCATGAATTTTCTTTTTTGACAAAAAAAATTGTTGTTGCATTAGAAATTAGAGATTATAAATTATTAAAAGAGTCTTCGCCAACCGAATTGATTTCCAACCGCAACTGCTAACACGACAGTTTCCCACGCTTTTGCTACGTCTCATGACGAAACAAACTAACGGATACAATAGTAGAAGAAGGCTAAAAAACCTACCATGCTACCACCAATTAACTTTTAAAAACCACGATGAGGTTTTGTCGCGACCGCAAACGGCCCAGAAAATGACTCGAAAACAACACATGAACAGCGTGATAATGCAGTTAAGCTGACTCATAACGGTACCAGCCGGTTCGCGCCGAGATTATTTTAACATCACCGAGCCAAGGGACGGGATTATTTTTAACGAATCTCGATCCGAAGCGGGTTCAGGCCGACAGTGCCGGGAAGCACACCCACGCATTTTCGGCCTTGCTCGCTGCTGACAGACATTTCCGAACTTGAACTTGGCGTGTTTATGCGTCATCCGTTTTAAATTTGGGGACATCTTTGCGTTTATATATGTCATCCGGCGCGAACTGGTTAAACATAGTCGAGTTTTTGCTGTTTGTGTTTTCTAAACATCGCCAATTGTTAAAGTTATATAAGAAATTCCTTTGAAATGGATAAACATATGTACAGGGTTGCTCCCAAAAACCAGACAAGCGTGTCTCAACGGACAAGCATATTTCCACTACCCCGGTGCCAAAACTACCTATATCGATGAATGGAGAATCTTTCTAGAAGACAAATGACACCAAGATATCTTGACTTGGGCTAGTACTAGTTTTAGCTCCAGACCCTATTTTGTTTATTAATTTTTTCGGTACGAAATTTAAGGACCCCTGACTGTGATTTACAAAACACGGTCTGGAGCTAAAACTACTGGCCCACCTATTATGTTGGTATCGTCTGTCTTCTATAAATATTATTCATTCATTGGTATGTAGTTTGGCATTAGGGTAGTGGGAAATATGCCTGTCCGTTTTGTATGCGCCACCCTGTATAATGGTATAACATGCATGATTGGCAAATAAAGTGTGCTGACTGGTTTTAGGCCTAAACAAGCATGTTTAAAACCGGTGGACGTGATAATGTGCGAAATGAGGACTGTGAAAATACGGACTCGTTGGTAGTAATGTACGAGTCTCCACCTAGTTGTGGGGACAGGTTTTTTTGTTTGGAAAAGACAGACCGAGTAGTAGGGACATTTTCGAGCCCCCGTAGCGCGTTGGGTCTTCAGTAAAGGTAGAACAAGGGAAATTGGGTTAAGGTAAAACGAAAGAAAATGTAGAAGACAAATTAGGGTGATGTTGAAAATTTTAGAATTTTAGAGTGTTCTGAGTTAGAGATTAGAGAGATTTCACTTAGCACACAAACCCTAGGGATTGTCCCCATAACGCAATGTACCCAAAGGATTGATGCGCATGCCGTGTGAGGGTTCAACCAATAAAAGGCCAAAACAATCCAGACTTCAAAGGAGGTCCACATTTAACGTGTCACCGGAAACGTGTTAAACTAGTTGTTGTTGTTATTGGCCGTTTAAAACCACCTACGTGGCGGGCTGTCGACCAATAGGAACAGTTTGTTTGGGGTAACAAACTATGCCGAACTAAAACCCATAAACCACGGCAATTGACCATTTGCGTGTGGAATTAAAATAATATCTGGTACACTGACTTGTTCATGTAGCTTGGCACAGTTTGACTTTAAAGTATCCAGACCAAATACACTGTTGCTATATCACGTGATTCGGGGCAATCTCTTGCATAGTTACGTTAGAGACGCTCAGCACCAATACATTGTCCACAATGGTTGAGAATAGTACAAAGACACCAGACCATTCCAGAGCCGGGGGTTGCTAGTGTAAGGCTTGCCCCGAATCACGTGATATAGCAACAGTGTCTTTGGTCTGGAGAATTTAAATGTAAACTGTGCCAAGCTACATGAACAAGTCAGTGTACCAGATATTATTCAAATTCCACACGCAAATGGCCAATTGGCTGTTCTTGTGAACTACACTGTACACGAGAGACCTTCAAATTCGCCATCCGATGTAAACCGTAAATATGGATCCGAACAGCCGACTGATCAGGCCCGAACATCATCGAACCGAGCTGAACAGCGTGCCGAACCCTCATGGAACTCGACGAACAGAAACGAAAACCCGTATAAACTCGGTTCAGTGCCGATTCAACTGGCCCGACCAGGCCCGAGCCAATTAATACAAACAGACTGGCGGAGCTTTGAGAACCGGTGTGTAACATAAATTTTAGACTCTATGAAATACAGACTCCTTGGTAGTATTGCGCATGCCTAAAAGTGAAAATAATTTTAGGAGAGTGATCGGTCAATAAGAGGGTTTAAAGGGATTGTATACGTTTGGTAATTGGAACCCACTGTTTGTTTTAATCCTATATAGTTATAGATATATACCATAAAACTAAACTGTAAAAATTTCATTTCAAAGAGTGGTAGCGATTTTGAGATATTGCCGAAAATCGGGAGCAGTTATGTCCACGCAGGAAGAATAATCTGCATTGAAATACACAGTCTGAGAAACGTCGCTGCAGTAACGCTTCTCAGATTCCAATTTTTGGGGATAAAAAGTGATATCTTTTTCCATAACTGCAGTACTTCGAAGTGAAAAGTTTCTAAAAATGCATTATACTATCCAAAGCTGCTGTACTTCTTACCAAGTAAGTTTGTATTGTCATTAATTTTGGGAGTAATTACCAAACGTATACGATCCCTTTAACCAATGATAGCGAAAAGAAGTCCGATTTTCACAGGTGTCTGATTTTGATATGACACCATGCAGTTCAAACTGTAATGTAATTCACCCACAATGCGCGTTGGAATGCCATCTCCATATCTGCACACCTGTTGTCCCAGTTGGTGCAAACCACATTCAAGTTCTAGTTCCCAGATTGAGTGTTTGACGTCATCAGCTCACCCCAACAAATACATGTAGTTACTTTTTGGGGGGTAATTACGTGTGCGTGTTGGCGCGCAGTGATTTATACCATTGTCGTGCTTGCACCCCCCCCCCCCCCTCCATTCTCTCTTTCTCTGCAAAACGATTTTATCGTTGATATCCACAATTTAGCCCAAATATCTGCGTTGGTGAAATTAATAACAGAATAGACCTATAGTCATCTATGCACGCACCTCCAAACCAAAACTAAAAATACACACTCGAAGTATTAGATTTACATGTATACTTATAATATGAAATTGAATCATTTTTTTAAAAGCCCAAGTTCGTGGGCAAATTCCTTATAAAGCTAGCTGTTTAAAGGTAAGAAACACCATTGGTAATTGCTTAAATTGTCATGAATGGGTGGATTTGGGGGCTTGGGTTTTATAGTAAATATCGTTTAACTGACCTCTCCGAAGTTTTACAATCTTATGTTGTTCTCTTTTTTTTTTTTGCGATCGCCGTCCGGCGATCGTACTTTAAAAAAAAAATTCTGAACAATTACAGAATATCTAGCGCATTTATTTTGCTGGATGCGTACAATCAATATTTACTTTCAAATAAATAAGATATTTCTTAATTATTCGGTAGTAAAAATGTTCGATATCTGCAAACGATATCTTTAAGCACATAAATATTGCTTGCACAAACAAACTTGCTTAGTATAAAGCCAGCTTACCAGCAACATTTTCGTGTGATATAGGGCTATCTGGTGTAAAGTATTACTGGTGTGGTCCTATGTGGATACCAAATGTGTTAAATTAATACCATAGCAGTGTATATTAAACAAACGAAATACACGCACGTACACTTTTATATCTTGGTGTTCAAATACATGTGTAATGACAATATTGGTAACGACAATTGCTTATAAAACAATAACCAACTTTCGGGAGGTTTCGCCCCAAAGTTTAAGCAGATTATAGCTTTTAATCAACGTATATAGGTATAATAATGTTAGCCAACCTTTTTCAAGTTTAATGGAAGTGTTTTGCTATTTTTTTTTTTTTTAAGAGATTACTTCACGGGATCAGGCTCGAACTATTCTGGCGAGCCGCCGCGGTAATTTGGCCCGATTCCGTCTCGACAGGACCTCCCCCCACACCCCAACCCCTACTGGAAAGTTTGAGAAAGGTGAACTCCACCACGCGTGTATTGAATACGGGCGTAAGCTCCGCGCATCAATACAACCGGCATTGAGCCGCATTTTGCCCCCGCGAATTATTTCATATTTCCTCGTTAGCCCAGGCCCAATCACCGGGCGGGACGCCCCGCCGCGCCCGTCTGAAAGGCGAACGCCGGGTATTATAAATGGAAGCCGACCCGCTCTCTCGGTGGAAAACCTTTTTTAGCTCTCTGGCGTGACTCGGGTCTACTTGCTTGCCTAGCCTGATCGCGTCTGATACCTCGCTGTGGTACGGTGCGTCCAGACTAGCCGGAAAGAAATTGCTCCGTGAACTTGCAAGTCAACGCTGGGTCTCTCTCTTGCGATTAAGGGACACCAAAGAAGAAAGGAAAAAAAAAAGAAACTTTGGAACTTTATTGGCTGGAGTCTGTGGACTCCTTACATCGCCTCCGATGAGGGAAACGTGTATTTCAAGGTAAGATTATATCAACTTTATATAGTACATTTTCATCCGTTACATATTTCTTGAAGATAATCAAAAATGCATGATTTTCGCTTGTACTCAATCGATTTCGTTTAAAATTGAACATTGCAGTGAACAAACTGTGTTTAGCGGTAAACACTCTTGTAAACATGTTTAGCATGAGGGCGAACAGTACATGTATTTAGCCATTGAACATTGATGTTTAGGAATTGGACACGTGCGTTTAGCTTCTAAACATGTTTACAAACTGATAGCAAGAAAAGCTTTTAGCCACTAAACACAGTTTTTATAGAGTGTTATTGTATAACCTAATTAGCAAAATCGGCACTCTCCCACTGGTGTCACAGTTGTAACAGCACTGCTGGTAGTATGTTTAACACGGTAGCATGTCGGTTTTTTTTGCGGACCTTAGAGAAGTGGTAATTTTAAATTATGATGTTGAGTAAATCATAAACCGTTAAAAAGTATATATTTGAAACAAATTGTCTACTTTGAGTCAAGATTCATACTAGGTATACTTTGAAATCTAGTTTCCTTTATCTTATGACGCGGTGTTTACGACGATACTCGTCTCTGAAAGGTGTCACCGGATCCCATCAAAGTTTGTCCGGAAAACTTACAGGCGAATTCTTGAAATTACAGGCCGATGACGTAGGCAGTGAAATTGACCATAGGAGGGAAGATTATGGTACACGGTAATGATATCGGCGAAGCGAGAACGTTGGAATGTCTGGGAAGATTTCATTCAGAAAATTGTCAAGTTACTTGAAGAATGTACTTGTCTTTTTATTTCATAGCTGAAACGCCGTTTGGAATTTCACTATAGTTTCTGAATTTGTTATAAATTGACAGAGTAAATCGCTTTATTTCAGCTAACACATGCACTTTCGAGTACATGATTTTACATTAGGAAGACGCTATAGGTAGACATTTGTATCGGTGTTTTGTTTGTATTATTTGTATGTGCTTAAAACGATACCGTAGCTGGACAATAATCAGAGTACAATTAAAATGTTTGGTGGTGGGGAAGTATTTACAAATGGGGTTATGTAAAGGTTTTAGTTTGTACACAAGTCTACACGGTAAAAAATACCAATTTGGGTTTTAAAATGTATGGAATGGCTCTCTAAAATATAATATAATATATTTATTTTTAGTAATTATCATCGTCGCTCATATTGCATTGTTAATTTAGCATAGCTTTTTATCCTGATTTAGTTCCTTAACATTTCTGTTTTTGTAAATATTTATATTTCGATCCTACGTTTTTTCTACTTTTTTATCTGGGTCTGCTAAAACCTAGATACATTAAGGGGTATTAAACTTATTCTGTATACGACATTGAAAGATAACGGTATACGTATATCAGTGTAGAATCTCGTATTGTGTGCAAGGTCATTGTAAGTTAATGTCAATCACCGTATGCCCGTATATACTCAAATCGAAACTATTATAGGATGCCTATGCGGTGATAGTTGTTTGTAACATATATTGCATGAGTTATACCCCAGACTGTACAAATAGCCATACATATGGCATTAAAAAAACCGGAAGGCCTCAACATTACTACGGTGAGGTTTCCTTGTTCCCAGGTGTTAAGCATAAGTTCGACAGCCGCCCGGTTGGGGGCGCCCCAGGGGGTCCCAGCCCCTTCATCGATCGCGAACCTTCCACTTTAACCCGTAAGTGAATGGGCGGGACGGTGTGTCGTCATGAACTTCAACCGTTCACCGTTGAATTAGAGACAAGTGCAACGTTGGCATTTTATCAGGCCAGCTTGCTTGCACCGTGAAAACGAGTTACATTTTGTTTATTACATTATTTGGTATTTTTTTATTAGATTTGTATTTATTTGGGGTTTGGGTGGGTTATATATTCAGAGTGCTACTTATTAGTTTGTATGTTAACAAGGTGTAATTCGTCTGATGGCTTTGTAGTGGTTAACGGTAATTATTTTTGTGGTCATATACATGTATATCTGATAGAAAGTAAAGGTAATATACGACACTTACAAATAAGCACAAATATTTGCTTAGCACAACAAAAAGTCTTGCTCCGTAATAACACGTTACCAGCCAAAACTCTATGTGCTTTTCATGCTAAGAAAGAACCAGCTGAATACCAGTCACAAACAATGTACACCACCTGGAAATCTGATTTGTAAACTATGTTTTGCCCCAAAAGAATGTTCATGCTAAGCATTGCTTTGGTGCTTAGCAGCTCCATGAAATTGGTGTGCTGTCATTTTGTGAAAATTAATGCACATTTCCCGAAAAACTCGGCCAACTTACTGATCTTTTTGTAAATCATCTACATTTCTTGATTTCTTCAAAATTTCTTCAAAAGCCCAGACAAGTTGTTTTAGTCTTTTAAATAAATCAAGTGAGTTTTTTAATGATATTTCGATATATAGAATACTCTTGAGGTAAACGACTATATAAGCCAAAGATGCAGCATAGATGGTTTATACCTTGCTGGGTGCCTAGGGCGCAAAGGTGTATGTGTCACCTATGATGGGCGTGTCGTGTAATGTTTGGTAACTCGCATCGTGTATGAAAACAACCATGCTGTGGCGGGTATTCAAATGCTATAGGCGACAGTTTGGTGCAGCCGACGTAAAATACAAGAACCATTGACAGCATGCTACAGTCACGGTATATAAGATTTTAGCAGTGAAAAGTGTAAATGTGCAATCGCTTGTTGATTTTTTCTTTCAAAACTGTAAGACTGGCCAGTTACTGGTTTATTTATTTGTTTACCAACAAGCAGTTGTATAAACTTTATAAGCTAATGTTAAAATGAATACTGTCTGCCACAAGATATTTTTGTGTTTCGATTAAAGGAATAATAGTAGGCCTACAATACTAAATATGAAGCAGGTTATTGAAAACTATACTCTGAAAACTGTTGGGTCAAATTGAGATCTATCTCGATCAAATTGACTTATACAATGTACTCGTACTTGCACTCGAACTCGGACTCGAGTACATGTTTTGGTACTCGGATTCACACTCATGGAAATGTACTCGTACTCGTACTCACAGGAAAACATTTGTTTCCGTACTCGTATTTATGACAAAGTACTCACAATAGTAGTCGTATACTCGCACTCATGGGAAAGTACATGTACTCGTACTCATGACAAAGTACTCGTACTCAAACCCGTACTCGTACTCATGACAACGTACTCGTACTCATGGTAAAGTACTCGTACTCGTACTCGTACTCATGACAAAGTACTCATAGTCGTACTCATAGTCGTACTCATGATAAAGTACTCGTACTCATACTCGTAGTCATGGTAAAGTACTCACACTCATACTCGTACTCATGACAAAGTACTCGTACTCATACTCGTACTCATGGTAAAGTACTCGTACTCATACTCGTACTCATAATAAAGTACTCGTACTCATACTCGTACTTATGGTAAAGTACTCGTAGTCGTACTCGTACTCCTGATGGAAAAGTACTCGTACTATAAAGTATATTTGCACTCGTACTCATAGTAGAGTAGTCGTACCCGTTGTAAATGTTCTTCCGCAAGAATTAAGGAAATTTTCCACTGTTTGGAAGCCTATAGTTGGACAGCTGAAGGCTTTTGAAAACATGTTACATTATGATGTGCTCTTACTCCTGGGAAGACTGTCTCGAAGACTTGTCATTCGTATACTCGTCCTTCAATTAATTTCATTGAAGGTGCAATGTCATTTAAAATTTGTAGCATTATACCGATTCGTCTTAAATTCGTGACATTCTTTTGGTGTGATATCGAGTCATAATGTGACATTTTATTATTATTACAGAAATGGATGTTGAGGATATGTACTTTAATCCGTAATTTTGCACCCAATTTTTTGCTGACTCTGTTCAAATTCGGATATGAGATAGCGATATGGGATGGATATGAGATGTCTATAATAATATAATATCTGAAGCATAGGGCGCGAATGTTTATTGTATGTTTCTTTTTTAGGGGGACACCCTGTATAATGGAAGGCGCGTTGGGTGGTAATTATACAAGAAACGCCTTCTGACGATTGTATTAATTCCCCCTGTGGATGCCGCAGGTTCAATCAGAGTGCACGTTAGATAGATAGATGGCGCGCGGAATCGCGACCCTGCAATAACCCGACGGTCAGTTTTGCATAAATAATACGGCACCGCCGATTGGTCGATTTTGCACGATTGTCACAAGACCCTTGATTGGCTGTATGAACGCCGCGGTTTAAATTGAGAGTCTCTCAGAGGCGTCGGTACGTACGGTGTCGACAAGCTAGTCAGCCGGGGAAATGAAATTAATTGTTTGCGACATGGAATTCGATCGAATTTTACCGAGAAAATGTGATTTGTTTTACATGCTGTGAGTGGGTAATAATTATGGGAGGGAATGTTAAAGATGGACTACAACGAAAACTCACACATTAAATTTATTATCGGACCTTGTTTATGTTGTGTTCAGGTAACACTTTATTGTTACGGTCATGTTTTTCTCTAAATAATTTTGTTGCAATTTGACCGAAAAAATTAGACCTCGATTCTTCGATTTTGAAATTTCCCGCCCTGTACTGGTTCCCGGCAAAGATCCACTGAAAACCACAATGAAATCCACGATATAGTACCAGCGGACTTGTAAACCAGCGAAAAGTGATGACGTACTACCCATGAGCAACCGAGAGTAAACAAAAAACGCCATGTTATTCCGTGTGTATTATGTATGCGTTTTCATGCAGAGGCATGAAGTTTTTACGAATCTTTTTTGTATAGTGTATCACTATCAGCTACAATAATGCCAACTTCATGTGTTGTTGGTGGACTGGATGCACGAGAAATTGTTCGAAGAATCCAGAGATTCATTTTGTGCAATTTCCGCGGGATCCTGCGTTATCAAAGGAATGGGTGAAGTTCGTAAATATTACACGAAAGGATTTCACCTTCTCGGAAAGAAGTAGGCCTTTGATTTGTTCAGCACATTTTTCAGAGGACTGTTGAACCTTCAAGTGCTTTGAAAAATTCACTGGGATTGACAACAAAGTTTCGTTTAAAGCCTGGATCGATCCCCACATTGAAAGCGCCAAACATCGAGAGAATTCGTACTACTACCACCAGGCCTACTGCTTCTACGTCGGCCGAGTCATCGGCAACCGCCGGGTCTGCCGTGGCCGCAGAGTCATCGCCTTCTCTCTCGTCTGGTGAGCTCCCCTCATCGCTAGAGCTGCCATCACTGTCCTCAGAAGTACCTCCACGAAATGCCTCTTCCTCATCTATACTGTGGTCTTCCCAATACTCGCTCCCGTCGGACATTTTTCGCTGTTTTTCGGTCGAAAATAGTTGTACTAAAATATAGCCTAGCTTGTCCGCTGTTATTCCGCATTGCATTGTACGGTAAAAATGCACGCACACGATCGACCCGAGTAAATCGTCATGCCGTAGTACGTCACACACAACGTATGAATTATTCATGAGTTAAGGGCTTTTGCTGAAACTGAGTTTTTCTGGGTCGTAGAACGCCGATCAATTTTGGTTTTTTTTTGCATGAAGGAACAAGATTTATTGAATACTAATGATATATTAGTAATCATTATACATTTCTCGAACAAAAAAAGGCAACAAAGCCTTTATCATTATTCCGTTGTAGTCCATCTTTAAAGAGATATCCACACACTTCAAAAACATGGGTTTATCACAAAAACCAATAGGCCTAAATAAACCTATTTGCATCTTAACTCAACCTCAATAGTATTTCGACTAATCCGAGTGCAGCCATATTTGTTTTGCGGCGGTAACAGGGTAATATACGCACTCACTCACTGCTCCTTCGATCAATAGGGTCACCAAAATGCGCGCGCGCGTCGTCTTTAAGAACGCGTACAGCGTGCGCGCGGCAGGTGGCGGCCGGTACCCGATATCAGACTATAATAAAATAATGTGGACATACGAAGCAAGATATGGGGCAAGGGACCAAGCTCTTCCCTTGTATTGGTCATGAATCTCAGAAGTTCCTATCAGATATCTGGAGGAATGTGTTAGGCCACAACAGTCTGGAGTGTGCATATAGGGGCGGGGAGGGGGAGGGGGGAGGGGTGGTACATCTCTGACTTAGAATCAATGTGCACTATTTTTGAATATGCAAATGAACCAGTACCGGTATGAGAGAGGAGCTAATGAGAGCGTACTGCACGACGCTATGGAGAAAACGTTGCTCCCACTGGGGGGGGGGGGGGGGGGGGGGGGGGGGGGGGGGGGGGGGGGGGGGGGGGCTCGTGCCCACCGCCCATACTGCACTGGGCGCTGGTAAACGCTAATCGAGCATCTCAGAATTCGGAGGAAGTCATGACCTTTCGAATCCCAGGTGAGCTGCGCAACTGGTGACCTCCGTTCACAAGGCACAAACAAAATATATCCAATCAGAGCTTAACGCGCATCAGCGTTTCCGAGCGCCCAGTTTAAGCCGGCGGGCACGAGCTAACCACTGGGGATCCCGAGCGCTATCTAGTGTTTTTTTTTAAATTTTTAGAAGGGCATTCATTCGGCATCAATAACGGTTTTCAAATTATGTCGAATTGGTTGCTCTAGTTTAGCCGGTCACCAATATTCCCTAATACTAATAGGCCTAGCGTTGCACGATTAGGTAACCATATTATGTGGATCCGCTTGTTGGACGACCGTCTATGCTATGCGAGCAGATTCGGTGATCAATTATGCAAAACAAGACTTCGTCTCAACCTCAATATTCTGTCCATTCAGCAAGCGCTTTCCATAGCGATATCGCGCCTTCCGTTACATTCGGTACGGCAGCCAAATTGGCCAATCAGCAGCTTTGTTCACCTTTCAGTCGACTCCGATTGGCTGACACACGGGGTCGCATAAAATTTACGTATAAATATACCAGACGTTATCCCGTATGTACTGTGTACAATGTTTGATACTCTGACTCCATACACCTAACAATGACCCAACTAAAAAGCACGTACGCTTCATTCTCTGAACAAATAAGACCCACATATTCTGATAGAATAAAACAACAATGGCGCATTGCCCGTCCCGATTGCGGGTTGACCTTTTAGCGATACAAGGTCACTTGTACTTTCTTACTTTTGTAACCCTCTTTCCCCCATTCGACACTACACATTCGGCAGAAGTGGTAATTAGGTTTTCAATTTAGCAGCTCTGCTGTGGGTAGTAGCGGGAACCAGCGGAACATGGATCTATTCTAAAGCCCGTCGTCCGCGAATGTTTTACCAGAATTAGCGCCGAGTGAGCGCCGTAATGGGCCCCCGTGGGTCACCGCTGGCGATCGCAACAGATGCGCGTGTGTGGACTTGTTTGGGGCATGTGGTCTCGATTTTCCTCGATTTTTTTGTTTTACCTTTTGACTTGGCATCAATTCGGACATGAATTTCATTAATACAAAACAAACCACATTTCTAATTTAACCACGGTTGCATACTTTGAATTACACATGTCTTGAATAATTACAAGAGTACATTAATGATGTAAAGCTGCTCATAGCTTGCTTCTAATGTATTCATTAGAATGTTAGATTCGCCTTGCCTTTAGTACTATGTCTGAGATCGAACATATATTCCTGACAATTCAAGCAATTGCCAATGGTGTTTCCTCCTTTTAAAACCCAACCTGCTGAAGTTTTAGCTCAGTGGATGTTATATACACTTACCGAGAAACCAGTGCGAAAACAAAAGTACACAACCTAACATTTTGATCACAAAACACGAAATGTCGTCAATACAGCCATGTACATCTCTTTATTTTCTCATTTTGCCTCATTTGTTTTAATTTTATATTTCTTCTAAATGACAGCAAGCAAGATGAAATAATCGCACGAGGTGTTTTATACTAGTGCCAGTATACCGTGAATCCCAACGAGTTTACTTTACTTTATTGTATTTCCAATTCACATGTACATTTGTTATAGAGACAAATACCAATTTGAACAAATAATTGATTCAACAATAAAGAAAAAGATGAACAATATAAGTTCATGAGGATGTGGGGGGGGGGGGGGGGGGGGGTGGGACCCGTAAGAAGAGCTTGTCGAGTATGGGACCCCAAGTTGATTAGACAAATTAGATGAACAAGACGAACAAAAAACACAATCACGAAACAATACGATTTTACCAGGGGAAATTATATAATTATGTAAATGCAAAACTACAAGACATAAGTATTTACTGTATACAGTAGGGGGTATTATGTATGCATTCTTAGAGGGATCGTATACGTTTGGTAATTGGAACCCATTGTTTGTTTCAATCTTATTTTGTTATAGAAATATACCATAAAACTTACCTGTAAAAATTTCATTTCAAAAGGTGGTAGCGATTTTGAGATATTGCCGAAAATCTGGAGCGGTTATGTCCACTGCAAGAAGAATAATCTGCATTGGAATGCACAATCTGAGAAACGTCACTGCAGTAACGCTTCTCAGATTCAAATTTTAGGGGATAACAAGTGATATCATTTTCCATAATCGCAGTACTTCGAAGTGAAAAGTTTCTAAAAATGCATTATACTATCCAAAGCTGCTGTACTTCTTACCAAGTAAGTTTGTATTGCCATAAATTTTTGGAGTAATTACCAAACGTATACGTTCCCTTTAAATCTTAGGCCTTGAAATCTGAACGTTTTAATGGAGATGCTTGTTCGAGAAAATTTTCCGTTAATAATTAGCCAAGTTACTTTGGGGATACATTATTTGGGGATTAAATTATTACTTTAGGTACCATTTTTTCCGATTCGGATATCGTACCAATCACGATCAGATGTCGTATAAACGGGGATGCTTGCGTGCGGACTGCACGTGGAGCCCCCCGTATCGTGTCCTTGCAAGGCGGAATATCACCCTAAACGCACCGGATAAAATTACCCACAGGCCCGGGTCAGGAATGTCTTGTATTATGCATCTCCTATACACGAACCTTTGTATAAATACAGGCCAACAAGAGCATGACATCAAAGCAGCTAATTTTAAAGGTATATAGGATACACTATTTGCAGATATCGAAAATATTTACAACCGAATTATTAAGAAATATCTTACTCATTTGAAAGTAAATAATGATTCTATAAGCATCCAGCAAAATGATTGCGCTATTATATCCTGTAATTATTCCGGAAAATATAATTTTATAAAGACAATTTTGCGATCGCCGTCCGGCGATCGCGAAAAAACAAAAATAACATAAGAAGAACTGCCTGACGCCTGCTTTTTTCGGCATCCATGATTGTAAAACTTCGGACAGGTCAGTTAAACGATATTTACTATCAAATACAACCTCCCAATTCTACCCATTCGTGATAATTCAAGCAATTAGCAATGGTGTATCCTACCTTTAAAGGTAGTATACGCCAATTTGCAAAAATAAAAATATAATGAATTACCTTTACTTGACTGTATTAGTGAACAACAGTCTCAAAGTGGAATTTTGTATCAATGTCCAACGATTGCCGGCTGGCAATCGTTGTTTTAAATTAATAAAATGCCCCATCTTAATGTCCATGTTAATATTTGTTATTATTTTTTAGAAATTAAAGGATATTTTTTGGGCACAACCTTTTTGAGAAAACTTACTGTTTTTAAGGTGCGTTTGGGATAGTGTCCTACTACTTGGTTACAAAATTATTGTATGAAATGTCCAAGGTTTAAAACAAATCTGTAGTGGGGTCGCCCCGCCATCAGGGGCACCCCGCCTGCCTCTTAATAAAATCCTTAATTTCTCCGCTATTGGTGGAGAAACTTGGGGACCCTTCTCACGCCCACGTGATTTTGAAAAGATTCAGGTTGGGGAATAGAGGAGAAATATTATGTTGTCGAGGGAGGGGTGGGATGGAGTGAACCAAGCCACGCCCACAAATCATATAATTATCTTTGATTTTCTGTTGAAGCTACATGAGACCATTAATTATGCCCGAATCCTGCGAAATGAGTCTTAAAAACAAGTTTTCAGTTGTTGGTTTTTCACATGCAGTATAGAAAGCACACCGTTTGCTCTTTAATTTGGTGTATTGCTGAGGTTGGCGCGTTATAATATACAGATGTTATTTGGGTGAAAGGGTTGGCCGTTCCCATTGATTTCTATTGTGTGTGATAAAGTTAAACGGCTTATTACTCAAAAGTAGTTCTGGCGACTTGCGACTCATTTTGTTGGGTTGGATGACATTTGTCAGTAATGTGCATTTCATAGCATTATTTTGTAAGTTAATGTGATCTTTTCTCAATGGTTTTTAATCCTTCTTAATTCTAATTTGTAATGTGACCGCGTCGGGTAGTTAGATGCTCAATTACGTTGATAGGGTTAGGGGCTGTCTCCAGGAAAGGACGAGACATCACCAATCCGGGGGATTATCCCTGTTGGCGGAACAGACGTATCCCCATAGGCCCACACTGCTTTTTTTATAGACGATGTGCCCTCTGTTTACATCTGTATTCAAATGTGCCCGGCAGTATGCCCACGCATCATGTTTTACATACATTTGGTTAAGAGATGACATCAGAGGTCACATAATTCAAAGGCGATCCGACCTGCGACGTCACTCTTTAAGCACATTTTATGTAAAACACGATGTGTGCGCATACAGTCGTGAACCACATAACGATCGAGGTTCGATATTGTGTTTTCCTTTATTCCTATGTTATACCCAATCCCCATTGCTTTGCGCTTGCACCGTCGATCGAGGACCGAATTTTTCCATTCATACCGCCGACCGAGGGGCTTTTGTTTCCTTTGTTCTCCTTTGTGTCTCGCCCCTCGGTCGTTATGTGGTGCCGGAACATACTGCCGGGCACATTTGAACACAGATGTAAACACGTGACGTTCGAGTGCACATCGTCTATACTGAGCTAGTATTGAGCATCTCACAGGTAACTCGTTATTGCTAAACAAAGCGATAAAACCGCAACCTCATACTTCCACTAATCAGAGACCTACACTTTTGATATATTATATGAATAGGACATGGAAGGGAAATGAAGGAATGGTTGGAAGGAAAATGATACATGTACCAAGAACTCCCAATTCGGTCCAGTAGTTTCGGTTCTAGCGCCATTTTTGTGAACAAAAGTCAGGGGCTCTAATCAGCAGGGTTGTAGTCAAGTCCATCACAAGTCCCTGTAAGCCCCTGTAAGACTCTGCAAGTCCATCACAAGTCCAGTTCCAATTCAAATCACAAGCTATTCAAATGAGCTTTAACAAAAGCATTCCTTTGTCATTGTTTAACCAGTTACTTATGACTGGCTTTATGACTGGACTTGTGACTGGACTTATGAAATAAAAGGACTTGCAGGGACTCGAATACAAGATTATCGCACACAGTGAACATCTAATGCCAAACAACCCCTGACATTGGTACACACAAATGGCGCTGGAATCAAAACTACTAAACCGAATCAGGAGTTCTTGGTATCATTTTCCTTCCAACAAAATTCCCTAGCCATACATATCAATGGCTTAGGTCCCTGGATATTGGCTTGGTAGTTATTTGACTAGCCCGTGTAGGCCCTACTTAGTAACTCTATGAGCTATAGGCAACCTCTTGAAAATGGAGGCAGGTGTGATCCTATTATACATTTGGCTCGACCTTAGCCTATTGCTGGTCTTTTTAAGTGGAGCAAAATGGTTTATCAGCAGGTGTCTCGCACCTGGGATGCTCCAACCGACAGGTGACTCGGAACACCGCAGCGACGTGATTGGACAAACGGTCCGCAGAAAACAGCTGACGCAGACTCTGATATGTTAATTTGAAAAAAAACTTAGTACGTATAGTGTGTATACGACGATGCCTTTATGGATAGCGGGAGTTCAGATTATCCTTGTCACGAAACGTTGAACGTGAACTATTTTAGAGGGATCGAGACCTGAAGACGACCAGGGCAGACTAAAAGAAACGTCGAGTGCATATTCGACCGGTTTTTTTTCAGAATCAAACTTCCCTAAAGAGATTCAACCATAATGTTATACCTCAACCTTCACCAACTCTCCCATTCAATTTCATTTCGAGGAAACAAAATCCACAGGCTTTCACTAGACCAATTTAGTCATTCATCATTAAATTTCAACATTTTGGTCACGTTTTTAAACACCGGGTCGATAATATGTTGTCATTGCAGATCTAATTCGTCTGAGCTGTTGCCGAAATGCATGTATTCAGAGATCGAATTCGTTTTATATCAATCAATTTCAATCTTCTGCTAACTAAATTTAGTCTGGTGTGTGTTTGACTCCATTTCCTTAATGAGTTTGATATACAGGGTGGCAAAACAAAAAATGAGGAAAAAGCGTTCTTGCGCCGCACTGTGGCGTTAGGATATAATTAACATGAAAACCAATGTTTACATTTGCTCTTAGGTTCTTTATGGCGGCCATCTTAGATTTTTTGAATAGCATTTTGATGACGTCATGATGATGTCACACATTTTTCACAATTGTGTGCATATGTCTATGACCCAATAAACATATTATAAACAGAATTTTGAATTTATTATGTTCTGTTGATGAGATATGGCTTAAAGGTCCAAAAATGAAACAAAATCATAAAAATCACACGATGACGTCATCATGATGTCACTTCAATTTATATCTATAACACAGTATAATTTATAACACATCCCGCCATACCTGCATACCACGTTTGAACCCAATCGGACTTATACTTCCAGAGATATAATTATAAGGCATTGAAAAAAATGAACCTTTAATGTGACACCCAATGACTTTTCATGTGTCACGTCACATTAAAGAACCATTTTTTTTCAAAAGAACCTAAAAACTAATGTAAACATTGGTTTTCCTGTTGAGTATATCCTAATGTTTCCAAAAATGTATAGTTTAGCAAATCTACAAAAAAGTGAACGAAACTTTCAATATGTACATTATGAACCTGACTTGTATATAGATTGTTTGTATGATCCCCTGTGTAGGTTCTGCTGTACTTGTACTTGTAGTGGTTATGTCCTGTTTGTGTTGGTCCTTGTCATTTTATGTGCAACATACGTTTACTTTTGTGTAGTTAAAATGAAACCCGTGTAATCTCTATATTTATCATGACATAATTACTTTCTGTCTACACATCAAGGGCCTTTCCACTTGACCGCTTAGTCGTATATTTTTTATTTATACTGTCTGTAAATCATGATTGATTGATAACGGATGTGGTGTCTTTCTGGAAGAAAAATGATACCAAGATAGGGTTTTGAGCTAAAATTACTGGACCAAATCAAGATTTCTTGACCGACCGAACTACTGTTTGGTCTGTCACCGATACCAAGAGTTAAGTAATTAATAGGGGGGGCTGGAAATATGGCATTGACAATAGAAATTGCACGATTTTCTAAATAAGCAGGTTGGTATTCGATGTTTAAAACGTAACAGAGGTTTGGCAATATGTATTCCAACCCTGATATGTCTGAATAAATGTAATAATTTCCCGATACCCCTTTTTTCAGAACCTGTTTCATTTTAAAACTATGCCTGTTGAAGTGGATCTGACAGGTTTTGTTGGGTAAACATTAATGTGGGGGACCACGGGGAAATGACTGCATCTAGGTGAACATTCCGCCACGGGCGCCTCGTGGGTTTAACTCAGGGTTTAAGCGCGTATAACTCAGTGGTGGTTATTGAATAAATATCATCGGAGACCACCAGTCATTAGCAGAGATGGAATCAGAGATTGGTTGAGGAATGCAGAGTGCATGTTGTACATGGTGGTAAATGAACTCCGCAACTCTATACTTCCACTATTCAGAGACCTATACTCTTTTAGATATAATGTGCTCCCACGAAATCTTAGTAAAGTTTACATTTTGATATTTTGAGGTATTGGTATTTCCAGATTCCTTGAATTCTTAGCTTTAAAATGATATATAATTTATTGTGTTATAGGTATTTACAAAATATCTAATATTGAGCAAAACCAGCGGCCATTACACACATCAAATTAAGAATAGTTCAGAAATAATTTCGCTGCATTTTACATCTTGGGTACGCTCAGTAAAATAAAATCTGAATTTTGTCTGCTAATCTTTTGCAAAAAATATCTGGTAGTTCGAAAGAAAACATATGTGGGAACTGTATCATACCAAAACCCCCCATCCCCACTGTCAAATCGGCTATTTTTAATCATAACTCAATTATAGCATAGCGCGACTTTACGCCGTTTTCGTGGGAGCAGGTCACAATGGATACTATAGGAAGTTCAGGAAAATACACGAGAAAGTGTGGATTCGTAATTACGAATTCACTTGCGAGTGTATTCCCTGACTTAAACCATTGCGTCAACTATCATCAATTTGGGTGAACATGAAAAGACATGCATTCTGGTATCTTGGCCATGTATTGGACGCATAATTTCTCAATAACCTCCACATCACTCCAATTTGTTTACAACATTGGGTTTGTCACCGACAGGCTTTGCAGTGTTACCCGTTTATTCGTGTTATTATTATTTTAAAGATAATTCAACATAATTCTTTTTACATATCTTGTAAAGCAAATTATTAATAATTTTAATTACCTTATTTCTAAGCAGGGTTATGTAACTGCCAAGACTTTTGTCTCAACCCTTCACTTAATACTATCTTATTTTCTACGTTTAAACTTGTTTCTTGGTCATGCTTAAATAGCAGTTAATTTTTGACCTTCATTTCCATAAGTTTATCTTTGTATATCTCATCGTTATTGTTTGTTTATCAGTATTATTTATATTCTAATACATTCTACCAAGATATTTTAAGATAAAGTTGTCTCCTATGATTTATTTACTTGTGCATATCCTCCCAACAAAATCTGCACATCCACGGGGTGAAAAACCAGAAATAAAAACTCGTGGAGAAAATACTCTGGAAAACCCCACGAATAGTACTGATTTTTTTAGACCTATTAAGCTCCCATTCTCAGCCTCACATTTGTTTTAAAGTAACAAAACAAAACAAAAATTAGTATGTGAGCTCGTTGCCTGTCGATGCGCAGATGGAGCCAACCTTTTGTCCCTCTCTATTTATACCACCTACTAACTCCTTTTCACCTCCGCCTAGCGGAGTGATATTCCAATTGAGAACTTGATTTCGTTCTATTTCACCCGGTTCAACCGAACGAAATATCATTTACTCGCAGGGTTTTTCGAGGATCTTATGTAATCAAGTCAGGGTTAGTGTTGAGGTGAAAACCGCAAATTCCTATTCGAGTAATTCGAGTAAAGAATGTGTATATCGCTACATCTGTACAACCCAGTAAAGCATTATAAATCTGTTTGTGCAAGATATGCCTTTAGCGTCAACACGGATAGTTCACGAATGTTTTTGACTCGAACTAATAGTATAGGGCCTACATCTTTTTAACTGTGTTTTCAATGTCAGTATTAAAATGTTGTGATACATTTCCTGTGTTATTTTGCAGGAAGTTGTTTACAGGGCAGTTTGAAAAGCGTGTATTCGTAGTTCCGAATCCACACTTTACTAATGTTCGTAGATACGAATCCACACTTAATGTTCGTAGATACGAATCCACACTTTTAACAATAGAGTGACGTCATAGCAATGGTTAAAATGTTGTTATAAAGGAAAATGATACCAAGAATTTACGACTCGGTTTAGTAGGTTTGATTCCAGCCTCATTTTTTTGTAAGGAAGCCACTATAAACTATCTCGTGTAGAGGTTCTTGTTGTAAATATGTACTTACGTAATCTAACCCGGTTTTCCCTTCAGTTTTACCTGGATTAACCGACTACCCAGGTGGTTTAAAGGTAGGATACACCATTGGTAATTGCTGGAATTATCATGAATGGGTGGATTGGGGGTTGTAATATCGTTTAACTGACCTGTTCAAAGTTTCACAATCGCGGAGGCCGAGAAAAGCAAGAAAAACGGCATTCGTTTTCAACTGGCGTCGGGCAGTGGTTCTTATGTTGTTCTTGTTTTTTTCCGCGATCGCCGTCCGGCGATCGTGATTAGAAAAAAAATTCATTATTCGGAACAATTATAGAATATCTAGCGCAACAATTTCGCTAAATGCCTACAATCATTATTACTTTCAAAAGGGTAAGACATTTCTTAGTAATTCGGTAGTAAATTTTTTCGATATCTGCAAATGATGTATCCTACTTTTAATTCTACTGTTTGGTGTTTATCATTTTCATAATGTTTGCATATATCTTTTCCCTTTCACTATACAGATGGCCGGTCCGGCTGGAGTTATGTATGGTCGCAATATTTCTTGTATTTTCTTCAAATCAAAACGGAGCTACAGCACGTGAGTATTCTTATTTGAACAATGGAAATCAAATTTGGGTTTTGCTTTTACAAGATTTTAGCTTCGAAAATAAAATAAAACGGTTTTCATTCAACTTTGATTTATTGTCAAATTGTCATCAAGATGTTACAGGTCAGAGTTCAGAGGTCATAATAGGTGACGACGTCTTGGAAACGCTTCGAAAGTAGAAATGCAACGTTTGCATAGTTAAATTAGTATAAGGACCCTCATATTGAACATTAATTAGTTTGCTATACAAAGCTTATTAACTAGAATATTTGAAGGAATAACATTCGTAATAGCAAAATATTGTTTTTATAGTCGATGGCACATCTGCGATATCGATTATCTGTTTGCTTAAATATCAGTCACATTGAAGCGGAAAACTTCCATTCATTTGAAAGAATAAGATTTATATCAACATAAAACTAAATTATAGAAACTCCAGCTTTAAAAATAAAGGTTGAAATGTCCCTCTACACAAAGTAAAACTAAAACAAAAGCCGTCGGGAGCCTCTACAACAAGCTTGTAATAATGCCAACGGGGTAGTGTGAAGTTTGATAGAATTTGATAGTATGATAGAAAGTCAAAAATTACAATAATGTCCTCTTGTATTATACGAAAATCACTAGATAAACAAACTGGAGTTTTGTTGGTTCCTGGTCTGCCCTTTAATGAGCACCAGCCCATCCTAGAAAGATGTTTGCCACCGCAGGGCGGCCTGGACGGTTCTCTGTACCTAGTTCAAGGGCAGCCGAGCCCCCGAAATGCCAGAACCAGTTAGCAGTTGCGCGACAACGTTATGCAGACAGCAAGACTACAGCTCGATATCTGATTGAAATGGAATAGAATAGAACTCTGATATCAATAACGATCTGTGTCAATGAACGGGCAGTGATTATTTCACCAATATAGACGATGATTATGCTCTCTGTTTACACCTATATTCTAAATGTGCCCGGTGATATGCGCACGCCTTGTGTTCTGCATAAAATTTGGTTAACCAGTTCGCGCCGGAGGACGTATATACACGCAAAGTTTTTCCTCGGATTTAAAACGGATGACGCATAAACACGTCACGAGCAAGGCCGGAAATGTCTGTCAGCAGCGAGCAAGGCTGGAAATGCATGGGTGTGCTTCCCGGTACCATCGGCCTGAACCCGCCTTGAATCGAATTTCGTTAAAAATAATCCCGCGCCTTGGCTTGGTGATGTTAAAATAATCCCGGCTCGAACTGGTTTTAAGGAGTGACGCCGCAGGCCAGATCGCCTTTGAATTATGTTACCTCTGGTGTCACCTCTTAACCAAAGTTATGTAAAACACGATGCGTGCGCATACCGCTGGGCATATCTTAATATAGATGTCAATAGAGGGTACACAATACCAGTAGCTGTCAATTGATAACAACGCCAAACGTGCAGCTGGCGCGGCAAGCGAGGTAAATGCCTCGCAAGAATGTTGGAGCAATATGTGTACTTTACAGTACAGTAAGTCGTTATTTCATAATATAAGCCTTGTGGTTAGGATTCGTGACTCCTGATTAGAGGGCAGGGGTTCGAATCCAGCTGCTGACCATTATGTTGTGTCTTTGGGCAAGCCACTAAACCAGCACCTATTTTTATTAGTATAAATGGGTGTCGGTATTAGCTGGGGAGTAACCTGCGATGGACTATATAATAGCATCGCATCCAGGGCCGATATTCATAAAAGCCTGCTAAGCCCAGTTGGCTGCTAAAATGGCCCCTTATCTGACCTATCTGTCATCCAAGAAACACCGCCTCGTCTTTGATTTGAGAGCTCTTGTCATTCCACAGCGAAAGCGCAATGGTTTGATCTGAACCATCTCAGAACAATTATGGAATTTCATCCTTTTCTCGAAAACGACGGCCTCCCGCTGCAGTGATTCCACAGGATGCTTAGTCGCATCATTTACTCACTATTAATTAAGTAGGATTTCATGATAGTTTGACCTTTTCTTTTTTGAATGTTTGCAAATGGTGCCGATTAAAAAGAGACGTTTAGTGAGTTGTATATATATGCATGGCAAAGAGCTACTTGCAAATTTGCCAAAAACATTCCCTTTGCGAACTTGTCACCCTGATTTCCTAAATGCCTGTTGTCTTCCTTTTCCTATTCTGCTCGCTCTCTTTCCACATCTTTCCTTTCTCGCTCTTTGCTTCTGTCTTAATCTCCCATTGCCTCCTATACCAATCCCACCTTATAAACGGCAACCCACTTCCACCATTTCCCCTCAACTTTCCGTTATCTATTTCCATGCTTTTCCATGCTGAAAATTGCCGGTCGGACGACACCACGTATACGTACCATCACCAACGGTGAACCATCATCCGATGATGACGCCGCTTTGCTAATTATTCCAAACCCCAACCTCTGATGTCATGTCACGACGGTGACAACCAAACCACCACCATGCAACCCTAAAACCTCACCCACCCTGCTGTCAAAGACGCAACCCTTCATTTACAACCACATCACCACCATCACCACATCACCACCATCACCCTGCTTTGCTGCTGCTACGTACTGCCACTTTGTGGCAACGCTCACAAACTGTTTGATACTGCCAAGGAGTTCAACTTCCCTTGTATTTGGCAGAGCAATTGAAGACGCTGGAGTGCCCGGATGACATCAGGATTGGGGAAAATGACTTACCAGGTAAGTACAGGGCAGTGTTATACATATATCCGAGTACCAGCTTAACTATACCAGGGGCCAATTTCATAGAGCTGCTAAGCACAAATATTTGCTTAGCATGACAATTTGTCCTTGGCAAAAACAAGGTTACAGACCAAATTTCCACGTGATCTTAATGGTTTTCGATTGATAATCAGCTGGTTTGGGGCTTAGCATGAAAAACCCGTAGAATTGTGGCTGGTAACCTGTTTTTAATGAGCAAGACTTTTTTGTGCTAAGCAAATTGTTGTGCTTAGCAGCTCTATGAAATTGGCCCCAGGGGCCAATTTCATAAAAAATCTAAGCACGATAGTTTGCTCAGCACAAAAAAGTGTTGCTTTTCATGCTAAGCCCAAGCCAAGCTGAATACCAGTCACAAACAATAAACGTCACCTGGAAAGTTGATTTGTAATTGTAACCTTGTTTTTTGCCAAGGAAGAATTTCCATGCTAGGCAAATGTTTGTGCTTAGGGCCTACATGTTTTATGAAATTGGCCCCATTATGTTAAGATACAATTTGGTATGGATAAAAGCAGCATTATACATTACACCGTTGTACAAGTAGATACTTTGCTAAAGAAATGAATGATTTTGGACATTCAGAATTAGAAACGTATGAATGAAGCTTTTTAAGATGAAAGCATTCGGTATTACTCGACTGAGTACTTTCTAAGTACTTTCTGAATACTTCTGTATGACTTACATCCACAAATCCCAAGGTATTTTTTCTCCAACACTGACTTCATTATTTTACTGTCAATGTTTTCTGGCGTTGTTCAAAATCAACAGCTCAATATTTTGGTACCAAACAAAGTACTTGGAAAGCACTCGACTACAACTCTGGTACAGGGCTAGTCTTGTTTGCAAGACGATGCAGCATGCGTAGGCCGCCGATGCGGGCGTCCTCTAACGTACGCCGTGGCACAATGGCGAAGGTCATTCGCCCGTGGTTTACGGCGTGTGTTAGAGGGCGCCCCGCATCGCAAAGATCGTCTTGAAACAAGACTAGTACAGGGCTATCTTTACAATGAATTGTATCAGAAGTTAATTTCGAAGTGCGTTAAAGGAAAACAGTTGGGTCGCAGGAAAACTCGCTTCTGCCTGTTTTTTGTTTTTTTTGCGGGTTGTTTGGCGAATTATGAGTTTAAAAGTTGTATCCCCATTGAGTGATCAATTTTCCAGGTTGTATAATAAAATTGGGCGTGACTTCTGACTAAACTGGCGGCCCTGATACTGACATTTTAGGAGACCGCCAACATAATTTGGTAGAGCGCCGTTACAGTATCCCAGAGGTCGCAGGTTCAAATCCTGCTCCCATGCACCCAGTTGTCTTTGTCCACTTTGAACAATTAAAGAACACCAGTATAGACTTCCGCAAAACTTTGCTAGGCAGTGCTTTAAAACCCTTTGTATGTCGATCGTTATAGGCGACTTTTTTCGAGCCGCATACGTATCCCCCGCACGTGCGATATATTTAAATGAAACTCCTGGTGGCGCCCTTCTTTGCGAAGAAACACTTGCCACTGTGGCCACAACCCACAGACATATAAACACATAGACCGCCAGGTCCTATTCAAAACTACAGGATGATTTCGTGATTTCGCGGCGCCCGACTAAAATACCAACTATGGGCAAATTTAGCCCTCGGTATAGGGAATTTGTACACACCCGAACTGTTCCAGTCAAATAATTATATGAAGCCATTTATCGATTTAAAAGAAAATTACATAGGGCTATACTAGATACCATGTAGATTAAGCATAACCAGTGTCAATCTTGATACCCTAAAATAAAGAAGTTTTAGGCCCATTTTTGTGTCAAGCGCGTTGCCCGGTATGCGCACAGAACGTAAAAAAGCGCGGTGCGTTGCCCGTCGAACGAAATATAGTGTACACAATTATATGAACGCGCGTGCAAAGTGCGTTGCATGATAGACGCGTAATTGTACGCGCTTGACTTTTTATAGCTACACGCGCAAGCCGTGCAGCCTACGCGTTGTTTTGCCCATACTTTGCAAATCACGGTTTTGTGCACACGACTGGCGGTCTATAGGTTTATATGTCTGTGCCACAACCTCGTTCCCAGGATATCGAGCAGCGCCCTCACCGACACAAAAGCTGCACTCTCATTGAAAATCGTGGTTGAAAATAAAGTAAGCCCTGGAAACGAGGTTGCACTTGCCAAAAAGGACCTTTTCAAATCTCTGGCTTCGTTTGGTACGTATGTGACTGAAGGCAGGCGACGTTAGTCTTCCAACTGCTGAAACTCCAGCTACATTTTGGTGCCTGTCGCGCTTCAGAAACATGCAATATGAACCCACATTTTTATTTTATTCCATTTCCGTTTGCTTCTTTAATACTAATAGTGATTCGGAAGTCGGAGGTGCAGCCGATTCCGAGTCCGAAGCCACGGTTTTGAAAACCCCTAAGGTGTCTCCTATAAGTGGACACAGGAGGTCGCTATTTAGTTTGACAAGCGCTTGCGCGTTTTTTAAAGACATTTGTATATTGGCGACGTTTTTAAAACTCTATTCAATCAATTATAACTAGGTTAGTTGCTTCAATGATTACTGATAACCTCACATATCATAATACACAGTGGGGACCGAGAACTCTCATGGTGTTTTTACCATCGTTTATTTGCGTTAATTTGTGCTAACACGTAGCAGTAACAGTAACAAGTGACACCACGCGCACGATCAAAACTAACTTGCCATCTTACTAGTAAATGCATGGAACAGATGCAATGTTATCACTCCCTCGGAGGCATTACAAAGAGGCATATACTAACGACAACGCTAGCTTGTTTCAGAAAGCGAGGGGGGGGGGGGGGGGGGGGGGGGGGGTGGGGGGGGGGGGTGATTGATTTTATTATTTATTTTGTTTGAGAGGGGAGGGGGTACCGGGTGTGGAATCGGGTGTGGAATCGGGGGGAGTAGTGGTATGATCAGAAGTGATCTGGCCACTACTCGAATGTACGTTAATTGTGTTGATAAAATTGTGTTGATAAAATTGTGTATGCTGATAAAATTGTGTATGCTCGACCATTTTTGGAAGGGGACATTGTTTTCTTTTCACTGCGCGCAATGCCATGGTGATGATGATGTGTGGTTGTGCGCGGTAAAAAACAAAACAATTCCCTTTCAAAAATTGGTCAATCCCATCATGGGGTTTCCTACCTCCATGATCCCATCAAAGATGACATAATCTCTCAGTCGCAGTGTACAACATTTACAACATTTTGAGGATGGGAATGATATGGCCATCATACTAGATCTAATTATAATTGGTTTCTTTCAATAACTTAAGGTTGGGACGTGATCAGGCTGTTTACATTAGACAACCAGGCGTCGGGGATTAAAGAGATTCCGGGGTCTAACGAGTATCAGACGGCTTATAAGATCAACAAGAAAAGCGACCTGGTTCGATTCCCTACAAGGTAGATTTTGTCATTTTTTCGTTTGTTCATCTTTACCCAAAGATTCAGAGTATCTGCTGAACACTGGCAGCCAAGTTATCCTCGGTGTTTACATTATTATTATGTTATCAAAGTTCAACGTAAATAACTTTATTGGCAACAAATAGGATGACAGTATTGTACTGACTGACCCACATTGATCCGTCCCACTTTGTATCGGTCTGACCCACAATGAGTCTGTCCAGCCCGCTTTGAGTCATGACCCATGTTGAGTCTGTCCAACCCACTTTGACTCAGTCTGACCCACTTTGACTCAGTCTGACCCACTTTGACTCAGTCTGACCCACTTTGACTCAGTCTGATCCCTGTTGACTCGGTCTGACCCCTGTTGACTCAGTCTGACCAACTTTGACTCAGTCTGACCCACTTTGACTCAGTCTGAACCTTTATGAGCCAGTCCAACCCACTTTAAGCCAGTCTGACCCGCTTTGAGTGAGTGTAACTAACTTTTATGTCAGGCTAGTCCAATTTCAGTCAAACTGCAAACACATTTTCAGTCAATGTGTACTCTGAAAAGATTTACTATAAAATCATTTTGGGTCAGGCTGACCCACATTGAGTGTGGTTAACTCACTTTGGCTAAATCTGGCCCAATTTAAGCTAGGCTGACGACCCAATTTAAGTGGATATTGCAATCCACTTAATTACCTTGACCAACTTTGACGAAGCTGAGTAACTTAAAAAACAGATTGAACAACTGCAATTTGGGTTCACCCATTTTGAGTCGGACAATAATTCTTTTAAAATCAGGCAGGTCCATTCTGAGTCAGGGACTCAGGGTGACCCTTTTTGAGTTTGGAAGACTCTTTTTGAGTTTGGAAGACTCTTTTTGTGTCGGGCAGACCCGTTTTAAGTCGGGTTGGCCCTTTTTGGGTCGGGGTAATCCTTTTTTGAGTTGAGTTGGCTCCTTTGTAGTCGAGCTGACTTTTTAAAGTCCGGATGACCCTTTTTGAGTCGAGTTTTTTTTTTTTTTAGTCAAGTTGTTTTTTTAAAGTCAGGTTGGCCCTCTTTGAGTCGGGCTGACTCTTTTTGAGTGGGACTGCCTCTTTTTGAGTGGGACTGACCCTTTTTTAGTTGGGCTGGCCCATTTTTGAGTCGGGCTGGCCCATTTTGAGTCGGGCTGGCCCACTTTTTACTTGTATTGGATTGGATTTTCTATTTTTTTTTACCCAGCGCACTTTTTCCTGATGGCCTCCCCAATGAGTTCTCCTTCGTCTCCACCTTCAAGATGTCCCCGGCAGCCCGCCAGGAAGACTGGCTCCTGTGGCAGATCAGAGATCCAGCCAAGGTACCCCAGTTGGCATTCCGGCTCAACGGCGAACAGAAAGCACTACAGATTGTCTACGTGGACACCGAAAGACAACTTCAGAGCGTCAGCTTCAGGTTTAGTATAAATCATGTCGCCCTTCAAAATCCTTTGCCCGTACACTCATTATCATGAAGCTAAACAAATCAGTTGATAAATAAATAAATAAATAAATCTTACTTTTTTCTATAAAAGCCTTCAAAAGTCCTACTTTTATATTGAATTTCCGGCCTTGCTCCTTACAGTACCGTTTGTTGTGACACAATCAATCGGGCATTCTGTTAATAAGTTGTGTCTGTTTAGAATTTGCATTTATTGCCAAGTAAAAAGTTTAGGAAAAGGCTTTACAAATTTAAGTTAATTTTTGTCCTTAAAAATTATTACACTACTTTAATTCTTACTATTTCTTAAAAAATATGGTTAGTAGTTCAAAAACAAAAAGATTACCAATATGTGATGCTATCAAGCGAAATCAGTCTGAAGTAGGCCCTGGTAATTTTTTTGGATTTTTACATATTCTTTTGTAGCGTACTTCAGGCTCCATTTCAGTGAAAACCCCATGTGAATACGACCTTTGGTTAAAAAAATTAAAACCATTTGAACACCAGCATGTTAAAAATAAAGAAACTGAGAAAATCATGTTTTTGTGTCACTTCCCTTCTGAATTTGTTTAAAAGAGTATTTTCATGTAAAAGACAAATATTTTCCCCTTCTGTTCTTGTAAAAAAGTCAATTTAGATTTGTCCACCCCTACGAACATATTTTGGCCCTATTTCAAAACAAAAATTGCCGAGTTCCGACTGATTTTGCTTGATCGCATCACATGTGACCTGTCACCACAAAATAAGAGTGAAGTCGCACAATGTGATTTGGAGATATGGCCATCCAAAATTCAAAATATAAAGGGGTGGTCAATTTTAAGATTTTGTGTAATTTGGAAAGCCCAAGTCCTCCTCTACATATTCCCATTTTTGGGGTGAAATCAGATGATTGGAAACCTCTTAAATAATGCGATTTTGCATAGTTAGTGTTTGGATTAAAGTCCATTAGTGGTGTAATTAACACGGTAATTAAATATGCAAATCAGGTCCTCATAAGTATTCCACGTTTTCGAAATTTAGATATTTTGTTGTTTATACAATAGTTTGTATGTGTCGAAAATTTTAAGAAGCAATAATGATTAGAACATAGCCGTTGCTACGCTCAACCGAACCTTACTTGTCCTGTTTTGTAATCTTTTGCGTGTTTTTGTTTAGGATGTTTAAAGTAAGTTTTCTTACAAACACGTATTGTGAAACCCATGACTTTCTAGAGCGCTGTAAAAAATTATTTATCGCAAACCCCCAAGTGTTATGTACCATTGGAAAGCTCTTTTTCTGAAGAATTTGAAAATACCAATATCTCAATTTTCAATATTTCCGACTTTACTTTCATTTTGTGGTGACAGGTCACATATATCAATAATCACCCTCGCTCACTATTGTGCAATTATCTCCACTGTGGCCTATGCCCAGTGCCCAGTTTCGTCTCTTTTTGCCAGAACACCTCACGTAAGATCTGAGCCGGGAATCAAACCTGAGCCTAATGAGTAAAGAGGTGAGCATTGTACCCCACCCCAACATTTTATGTGCTTCTTTACTGCAGGGACGTTGAGGAACTATTTGACGGCGAATGGCACAAACTTCACATCATCATCCTGAGTGACCGAGTGACCGTCTTTGTCGACTGCAAGATTGTCTCTTCGACCCTGATATCACCGCGTGGCGTGGTGGACTACAACGGGAAGATAAGCATCGGGAGGACCCTCCAAGACGACCAGCCTGTGCCGGTAATTAGGCCACTTGCTGAATATTTTCGTAGTAAGGCCATTTAAAATTAATAAATAGGTTTACATCACTATTGGTTTCAAAAAATTGGTGGGGAGGAGAATTTATATTTTATATTTTATATTTAACCCTGAGAATGACTGAAACCGCAAGGCACTTTTCCCGCCAAAATACATCGTCAATCACTCAGACAGTTATACATGTACATGTGAATATTAAATTGAAATAAATTAAAATTGAATTGTATACGTAGCGATCGTTCATTGTTTATTAAATAGTATCAATACAGTGTGGCTTGAACACATTGGAATGATAGTCATAGTGAAAGGAATAGGGCCTACATCTGACATCGTTAGCCACCTGTGCAGCGTGCAGCGACTTGCCCTGTTGACTGACGATCTTTGCAGAGCGCACTATTGCATGCCGTCAGCCACGTGATGCGACTTTTCTGAAGGCTTTTGATGAAGCGATCGCGTACGTCTCCTTCAAGCACTGGATGGCGCGCGCAGTTGTTATCGACAATCCTAGACCATCAATTGCATGCACAGAAGTAGAAAAAAACACAGTTTTAGAAAAAATATAAAATATAAAAAAATATTGAGACGGAGCTAAAAATTGGGACGGACGGTGATGTAAACCTATTTATTAATTTTAAATGGCCTAACAGAAGAAGAAAAAAATGAATATATGTGAATATTCTTATTGCTTTCTGGTATTATGAAACCAAGGATCCCTCAAAAGCAACCGAGGCACTGTAGCTCGTAAGCCTGAAGAAACCTGTAGAGAGAAGACAATGAGAAGAAGGTACAGTTTTAAAGGTGGGAGGAAAACCCCAGAAGAATATTCTGAGTAAAACCCACGGAGTCGGGCAGGGATTGAAAACCTCATACTGGCCCAGGCAGGATTCGAACCCGGGTCACAGCGGTGGAAGGCGAGGAAAGAATCTAGTTTCTAAATTCGGTACCCTGTGGAGACCTGAACACAATGGGGACAATGGGAGTCAAAAGGTCTCCACAGGGTAATTTCTATAGATGAATGGGTCTCCACAAGAAATTTTATAAAATAGATTTTTGAATTTTACTTAAATTACTCAAAAATTAGGGTAAGGATGTGGGTTAGGGTTAGTGTTTGGGTTAGGGTATAGGGTACATTGGGTCGAAATTTTAACCCAGGAAAGAAATTTAGTAGCATTTTGAAAAATGTGCTCGACTTTCTAACCATTTGTACACGAAAACAAACAATGCAAATGCGCTACTGCGCGTTATAGCTAATGAGTGCTAGTGATCAGTGGTGCGTGCGTGATTATGACATAGCACTTACAAACTGGATAGACTCTGTCTTAAATTTGCTCAATCACTTGTACATTTTTTCACTGGTTACCCTTAAAGGTAGGATACACCATTTACAGGTATCAAACAAAATTACCAAATTATTAAGAAATATCTTAATTTTAAAGTTAAATAATTATATTTAGGCATTCAGCAAAATGGTTGCGCTAGATATCTTGTAATTGTGATGACAAATTAATTGTACAAAACAAAATTCACGTTCGCGAATGGCGATCGCGAAAAGAAAAAAAGAACAACAAGAACAACTGCCCTACACTGGTTGAAAACGATCGCTGGTTTTTTTTGCTTTTTTTCCCTCATCCATGATTTAAAACTTCGAACAGGTCAGTTAAACGATATTTATTATAAAATACAACCCTCGACTTTGAATTCCATTTTCTCAAAACAAGGGAGCATAACTTCAGCTATTTCAAAAGAGTATAGCGGCGGCTAGGAATAAGCTACAGCAACACACAATACATAATTTGAAAGCTTAGGAGTTCTTCTTTCTAGAAATGTAATAAAGTTAATTTTTTTATTTTGTGACTTACTACCCATTTTGTGGTGCACATATGTATCTGCATTCAAATAGTGGACGTTGAACAATAGAGGACAATAGGGTCCAAGATTGAACGAACGTCCGAACTATAATTAGTTTTGCTTGTTTAAAACTGGCCTTGGCAAATCGTCGTTGAATTTTGATCCCTTCTATCGATCCTTTTATCCGTAGTTTGAATTGCAATGGATGATCATTCACTGCGACCCGTCGAGACCAGAACGAGACAACTGCGAAGAAATTCCGGTAAGAATTGTGGTGAATACAAAGACTTCAACCATTATGTTTTCCTTCAGCTGAAAGCGAACTTTCAATGATAATCAATTTTGTGAGACACTTATACAGGGTGGCCCATAAAAAAAAGGACAAGCTTACTTTCTCTACTCCGAGGTTAGAACTACCTGTGCCAATAGATGGGGAATCTTCCTAGCAGAGAAATGATATCAAGATATCTTGATTTGGGCTTAGTAGTTTTAGCTACAGACTCTGTTTTGGGGGTCTTTTCTCACCAAAAAATAACCAAACTGCAGTTTAGTTATTTTTTGGTCTGAAAGGACCACTTTTCGAGCTAAATCAAGATATCTTGGTATCATTTTTCTTCGAGAAGGATTTCTTCATCCATTGGTATAGATAGTTTTGACCTCAGGTTTAGTGGAAGTGCGCTTGCCCGTTGGGATATACTTGTCAATTTTTCGGGACCAGCCTAAATTCTGTTTGACAGTATTCATGTTATGCCCGTATGTCAACGTTTTTGGTTTTAAGTTAAAAAAAAAAAAAAGTGTATAACTTCTACATGCTTTTATGGATTTTAATGAAACTTGAATGCAGATTACTGAGGTCAAAGGTCATGTAGGGTTTATTAGAGGTTATTGTTCAGCAGGCCTTCATTTTAAAGGAGCGTGATCGCGCTCGCGCTCCTCCGCGCTCCTTAAAAATTTTAAGGAGAGCAAAAAAAAGAGCTCCTTAGAATTTTAACAAGAGCAAAAAAAAAAAAAAAAAAAAAAAAAAAAAAAATTAAAAAAAAATTATCAAACCTCTTCTCTGGCAAATGCGAACGCAAAAACACCAATTCCAATCAGCAACCGAGCCATAAACCACCGGACCGTAACAATTAAAACACCAAGCAGTAAACAAACATGGTTGAAACCCAACATACTGCTCTCTTCACAAGAGAAATAATACGGACCCAAAATAAATAATATGGCTAAGTTCAAAATACCTGAAATTCACGTTCATTGATTGTACCACACCAAACCCACACACCTTGCGAGTTAAAACCGATTCCTCACCATGGAATCACCTACCTGCAACTGACGAGTGTCATAACAGTAAAGACACGAAAGCATTGCTATTGCTAACACAAGAGAATTTGCGATTACAATTCTCTCCTCGCACCCCCAAATAAAATCACATCAGATTTATCTTATACCAACAACGGTCATCTAGTCTTTCGTGTTCGCCCATTCTATTTATTTCGGACATAACGGGCCTAGACTAATTCGCGCTTAATTAAGCCATACAAGTCACAGAGAGAGAAATGTCACTGGATGGGAAAGCGCCATCATTCTCTTAACCAAAAGTTGAACTACTGGTGAATGTTGTGTTCCTTTTCTTGAGTATGTGTTTATTAAAGGCATTGACACCTTTGGTTGTCATTTTGAGTAACTACAGATACTGTCCAGGCCTTTAAACTTGCGTTTTGTTAGCGAGAGCAAATCACTCTCCTTAATTCATTGTTTTGATTTAAGGAGAATGATTTTAAAATCACTCTCCTTAATTCACCTTTTGATTTAAGGAGAGCGATGCACAGCTCTCCTCAGATTTATTAAAATGAAGGCCTGGTTCAGATATGCTTCAAATGTTTCTTTGTCTACAGAACTTGATAGATTTTAATGTAACTTGGATGGAGTGATCCCTGGGGGCCAATTTCATAGAGCTGCTAAGCACAACAATTTGCTTAGCATGAAAATTTGTCTTTGGCAAAAACAAGGTTACAGACCAAATTTTCACGTGATCTTTATTGTTTTCGATTGATAATCAGCTGGTTTTTGGCTTAGCATGAAAAACCTGTAGAATTTTGGCTGGTAACCTGTTTTTAATGAGCAAGACTTTTTGGTGCTAAGCAAATTTTGGGGCTTAGCAGCTCTATGAAATTGGCTCCTGGTTGGTGGTTTTAACACTTTCGAAATAGGAGGTCGAAGGTCATCTACGTTAGAAATTATGTTACATTGGGAGATGGTGAAGGGTCAACCCAATGTAAAATCTTCCTAGGTGGGCCACGTGAGGGTTCTGGAAGCTTGCCACATGACTTTTTGTACCCCAGATATTCGCCTAAACTATTATTTGGTATCGATTTAAATATCAAATTGTGCGAAATATTTTGAAAATGTTTTTTCGACTCGTTGTTTATTTTGACCGTAACCTAGGCTAACATTTCCCATATCTCTCTTTTAATTTGCAGCCAAAGGTTGGCCCGGTAAGTACTTCATTTCATTCTTTCTGCTTGCAACAAACTGAGCTCACAAAGTCAGACTTTTTAGGAATTAAGATATTTATACGTCTAGATTCTGCAGAACAAGAGCTTTCTAATGGTATGTCGTGGCCGGGCGGTTAAAGGTAGTATACACCATTTGCAGATATCGAAAATATTTACTACCGAATTAATAAGAAATACCTTACTCAATTGAAAGTAAATAATGATTCTAGGCATTCAGCAAAAGGATTGCGCTAGATATCCTGTAATTATTTTTTAAAAATGAATTTTATAAAGACAAATTCGCGATCGCCGGACGACGAGCGCGAAAAAACAAAGATAACATAAGAATAACTGCTCGACCCCGGTTGAAAACAAACGCTGTTTTTCGTGCTTTTCTCGGCATCCGTGATTGTGAAACTTCGGAAAAGTCAGTTAAACGATATTTACTATGAAATACAACCCCCCAAATCTACCCATTCATGATAATTCAAGCAATTACCAATGGTGTATACTACCTTTAAGAACCCGGTTTTCTGTTCCGCAGAGCGCGAGTTCGAGTCCCGGTGTCAACACGTGTGTCCTTAAGCAAGGCAATTAAATCACTATTGCTTCGTCCTTCGGATGGGACGTAAAGCTGGAGGTCCCGTGTGTTGTGTAATGCACGTAAAAAAACCCAGTAACACTCGTCGCTATTAAAGAGGAGGGGTTTTGCCCCGGTGTTCCTGGCAGCGCCTCGGAATAGGCAACTAGATTGATTGGCGCTTTACAAATGCAGATTGGATTGGATGGATTGGATATACATGTACAACATTGAGGGTTTCTGAGCGTGTTTTCAGTGTTTTCGTGTTTTCAATTTCAGCATTTTATTTTATTTTATGGGCACTATTTGTAACTTGTGTGATGTACAAGACTGAAAGAAATAATAAAGTTGAATTAAATTGAATTTAATTTAATTAAATTAAATTGAAAGGACTTGAGAAAGAACTTGCAGAGATGCGAAGACAACGCTGGAGATTAGCTGCTTTGTACCTATCTCAGTCTTTGACTCGATCACTGACCCCGACTCGCTTGCGAACCAGTATGATATCGGGCGCTAGAGGGTGCGCATTTTAATACGGGTAGTTTGCGAATTGGGTACCCGATCACATAGAGCACGGGTATCTGTCCAAGAAACCGAACCCCAACATTTAAATCTCAGAAGTTCCTTTTCAGCTTGTTCCTAAATATCCACACTATAATACTGCCACATCAGTGTGTCACAACTTCCGGGATTCTCGCAATAAATACAACTTATATCGTTTCTAATATTTATGAATTAAACAATTTATCAATAAAATCAATTTATTAACTCGATTATGGTTACATCATTTGTCCTTTTTTTTACAGTCTGGAATTATCTCAAGTTATTTTAAAAGCCTAAAAGCGTATCAAAAATATAATTCGAGGCAATTCAATTAGTACACAATTTAATTCCCGATTCTACATTTCAGTCCACTGTATACACATACATGTAGGCTAACGAATGATTTGGTTTGCACAGCATCTCCATACATTAAGAACAAACTGTAAATTCAATACATCTAAATTGCAGGTGATTTCGGTAAATCCAAAATACAACCGAATGCGGTACGTTCAAAAATACAAGTGGATTCGGTACATCCCAAAATACAAGTGCGGTGAATAAATACATCGAAAATACAATAACATTTAATACAATACAGAATGTTGCTAGTTCTGTTGGTTAGATAGGATGCGAAGCCTGTCGCACAAGCCGAGAATGAGAACATTCGGCGATATCAGGCACGGCGTCCGAAATACTGGTTACTGGTTGCAGGCATTCGATATACGGCATCCAACCCTCAAGGTCCAATGACTACTCGGTGGGCAGGCATCCGCTATACGGCATCCAACCCTCAAGGTCCAATCACTCGCCTAGGTTCCAGAACACTATTACTGCCCCACACATCAGCTCAAGTAGCTTCATAACGTGACATAAGGACCATGATTGTAATTGTCACGCTGACCTGCTTGTCCGAGCCACACCCGAGAAACCTCACAGGACTGCAATTTTCCTGTGCCGATGGGCCAAGTGACAGCTCAAGCTGCCAAGAAATGGCTCCGCCAGCAGCACTCAAAACCACTGTTCACTTTCATACCAGCTTCTAGCAAAAACTGTCCTCGCTCTACTGTTATTCCCACCTTTTATACAACTCCACCCAATTTTACAGCATACCCAAAATCCCTCAAGCACGCCAACTGCATTCCAGCCAGCTAAACCACAAATACCTACTTAACAAAATAAGATTAAAATATGCTGTTAACATAACATTCATGGTCCCACCAATAAATCCCTGGATAATTAAAGAAATATGCACCTTCTCAAATTCAGCTGTGACACAGTGAGTCAATACAGCAAGATAGAAGTGTTTACAGTGAACTTGGCTTTTATTAGGTGTAAACTGCAAATTAGCGAGCGTCTTCATTAATTTTCTATTAATTTGAAAAATTTCCAACAAATGACATTCAAACCTTTTCCTTTCTTAGTCTAATACTAATGTAGTTTGTAAAGTTGGCTCTGGGTACTCACTACTCGATTCCATAGCCTAATCTGGAATCAGTTCCTGACATCAATGCTTGAGTACTAGAGTACTCGGTTCCGATGCGCAGCCCTATATTGTAAACCTGGCACTACAAATCACTTCAAGGAATGCCATACCAAATCTCAGGTCAACTGTGAGCAAGTTCGGGCGCGAACTATAGCTAACCATAGTTCGACTAACGTCGCTCGAACGCAGAATGGTTGAACTATCTAGTCGACTATTTGGAACCAGACCCCGGAGCACGGTTGCCGCTGGTTGACAGTAGCCTCTTTTCATAGGAAAACATGGAGAGAACCAGTGACGTAGAAAAAGAGGATGTCACTCAGTAGTCGGACGGAGGGAAAGGCAGTAACGTTAAGTGAAAATCTGGCGGGCCTAATGTAATTTCTTGTTTTTGGACCAACATGACTAACGTTATGGCTTATCCATGGAGGTAGGAAACACCTCAATGGCTTATCCTACTTATATGCGTGGAACAATAGTGGCAATACCCATTTCATTCAGGTCGCAAATGTAAACAAAGCGGTTGCCATCTTTTCAACAATAGTTCGACCAGAGCCGTTCGAGCGAACTGCATTTGAGCATGCGCATTGGTAAAGCAGAGACTGACTAATGGTTAACTATAGTTCGCGCCCGAACTTGCTCTAGGTCAACTAGGTCAAGCCGAACCAAAAGGCATTAGGAGCGACTCCAGTCGACCCAAATAGATTTTGGTTTCAGACAGGCGAACTGAATGCAATTTACAAACAAACAAACATCGATCGCCGGATCGATCGTACATGATGCACCAGAGTTGTTCGGAACGACTGCAACAGTCGATCTTTCGACGTAGTCGCTCCTAACCGTTGTTTCAGCTGTTGAACTTTTTATGTACTAATTCAAATCTTGGAAATAATTTGGTTCTGCGCGACTCTGATACGCCAGTCTGAACCGGGTGTGAGTCTACTGTGTATATCGCACTGACACAATCAATATATGTATATTCACCAACCACAGAAGTGCAATTCACTATACTGTACATGGAAAGAATCGTTCAAGGCACTGCAGCTGGGTTGATTCGGCATGTACCACTGACTTGCCATAAATAAGTCTCATAAAGGAAGGGTTAAAGTGCCCTTCAAATGAAAATACAAGAAACTCAACAGTGGCCAGGGTCAATTTCAGAATGGCGGCCGGCCAGCGGATATCAAGTTCAAGGAGATTACAAAAATCAACGTTATTGGAAGTCTGAACATAGTTATAGCTTCCGAGTGCCCAAATGCTATTAATTGTGTGTATTTTTCTTATTTTGCAGGACCCCGGGACTTGTGAGCAGGTTTGCCCTGCAGGACCATCCGGGCCTGAAGGACCATCGGTAAGAGCCGTGAAATTGTTTTTTAAGAAATGTAAATTGCATTTGGTTGATATAATACTGGGCTTTTGGCCTTGACAGACGTGGGTATTTTTGGCATTTACCAGTTCTAAATTGTGTATATATATCTGTATGTCCCGCGTATGCATATTAAAGTTTCAGGTATTGAAAAAAATGTTTTAACTTCCACATGCTATCGTGGATTTTCATGAAACTTGGTTGCATTAACCCTTGGGTGGGAAGACACAATTGTGACATGCTCCCACGAAATCAGAGTAAAGTTGACATTTTGATATTTTTGAATATTGGTACATGTATTTTCAAATTTCTTGAATTCTAAGCTTTAAAATTATATATAATTTATTGGGTAGGGTATTTAAAAGATACCTAATATTGAGCAAAACCAGCTGTGATATTTTCATATTTTCATTAATTTCGCTACATTTTACTTCTTAGGTACACTCAGTGAAATCAAATTTAGACTTTTTTGTTGCTAATCTTTTGCAAAAGATACTTGGTAGTTTGAAAGAAAACATATGTGGGAATTGTATCATGCAAAAAACCCACAAACGATTCCCCACTGTCAAATCGGCTATTTTCAATCGTAACTCAATATAGCATAGCGCGACTTTACGCCGTTTTTGTGGGATGAGGTCACAATTGTTCATCGGAATACTGAGGTCAAAGATCACCTAGGGGTCATTATGATCATTGCTCCTATGTGTGTTAAATTTTCATATTAAGTTTTTAAGAGAAACAAAATAAAACAAATATAACTTCTACATGTTTTCATAGATTTGATGAAACTTAGACCCCAATTTGAACTGGCACCACAAAATGGGTGGAAAGTCGTAAAATAACAAAATTGACATTATGACATTTCTATAAAGAAGAAGTCCTTAGCTTTCAAATGATGTATTGTGTGTTGCTGTAGCTTATTCCTAGCCGCCGCTATACTCTTTTGAAATTGCTGAAGTCATGCTCCTTTGTTTTGAGAAAAGAGTTTAAAGTCTGTGAACCGTGCAAACTATACTATCGCTCAGTGCATTTCAGCCACCAAAAAACACACTTTATAGTTTTAATCGAGCTATACAATTTTGGGATATGATAAAGAAGGTTTTATTTTTGTATGTAAAAACGTTAACAACTCTAAACCGACCTCCCACTTGAAAAATAGACGTTTCGGCCAATAGCTCGTTTTGGCCATTTGCGACTTTCTGCTCATTTCGTAGTGCCAGGTCACATTTAATAAAGCAGTTTGCAATTAAGTTAGTTGAGGCTAGAGCACAAGTGTTGTACGGTCAGAACATGCCAAATGACAATATTGATGCAGTGGACATTGGTAAGTATCATTGGAAACTACTCCTGAAAGCCTGCAAAAGTCCTACTTTCCTGATTTTGTCTTCCAAAATCCTACTTTTCTTCTGGTTTTTAACTTGTTCTGCTTGAAAACCTGCTAAACTTGTATTCTGTTTTATCGTGTCTTGTAAAATCACTACAGGGAGCGACGGGCAACACCGGCGGGACAGGAAGAGATGGCTTGCCTGGCCCGTCTGGGCCGGTAGGACCTCGAGGTCCTGATGGATACAGGGTGAGTCAATCATGAACCACCTTTGAAAATCTCTGAGAGGATTCCTTATTACCAGCTCTCGTCGAATGACGTGTATACACGCAATTTTTTTTCCGAATATTTTTTCAAAACAGATTACGGATAAACACGTCGCGAACAAGGCCGAAAATATCTGTCGGCAACCGGCTCGCAGTGAGCGAAGGCCGGATGTTATCTCGCGATAATATTCCTCCCATTCCACTCAGTGCCACTCAATATTGGTATATTATATTCAGTGAAAAATTTAGCATGTTTCCTTTTGAATATTACAGGGAACGCCAGGCTCCTCTGGCCCACCTGGACCACCAGGCCCACGGGTAAGACTGTTGCTTTTTTCCTCTTCCTTTTTTCCTCTTCCTAACCCTTTTCATAGTTGCCTAAAAAAAAAGACCTATGTTTTATACATGGCAATTCAAATCACTCCAAAGAATGCCATAGGTCAACTAGGTCATGCTATAAGCCACGTTGTATTACACTGTATAAGCAAAGCCATATGCCTATTTAATAAATTACAGAAGCGCTCTTCACTGTACATGTCAATAATCATTCAAAACACTGCAGCTGGAGTGAAATAGCATGTGCCACTATCATACGGTGATCTGCCTTCATAGAGGAAGAGTTGAAGCCTGCACTGCGATTGCAAGATATTCTGAATTTTTTCTTCATTTCTCAAAGACAAAAAGCTGCGAAGTTGGTCGTTTGAAACTTTGATTTGTCCAGTTTGATTTGTACAGATTTTTCTTGTCATGTCTGTAGGTAAAGCCATATGTTCCCCTTGGACTTTTTTGGGTGAACGTAATGCAACTTTTCTGTAGAATATGACAAAATTTACTCCAATGAGAACGCGCGGTAGACTAGAGCCCCTGTCAACTTACCGTGACGGTGATGTAAAACTTCCAGGTCAAAAGTGGTCGTGGAACATTTTCACTCGGTCGCGGAAAAGTTAGCAGCGCCTTCAGTTTGTGACATTCTGCCGGTTTCGCAACACCAAACATAACGTTGTGGTAAAACAAATACGCGATAGAATTACGCAAAGGCATGTCACGGTAAGTTTCCACGAGGCCGTGTAATTTGAACTCCGAAAAAGTAATCAATATGTAAACACGTCGTGTCTCCAAAATGGGAGGGGCTATGGATCTCTATTATATCCTAAATAAAAGCTTACGTTGTGGGCTTTCTTACCATGTACTCAATTTAATTTTTTTGAGACATGAGACACCTTTTTGTAGAGCCGGTCACATATACAGTCTTTAAACCCCATTATTTGTGAGAAATTGAGGAATATACAACCTTTTTAAAATCTTGTGGTTTCTTTTTCAATAGGGTGACCCAGGACCTATGGGTATTGATGGTGTAGACGGCTCGTCAGGAGATAAGGTAACAATTGGGACCTGCTCCAATGAAACCTGGACAGAGTTGACATTTTTTGTTTTTCGTTGGAACAGGTCACATTTACAAATGATATCGAAAAGAAACTTGAGTTTTATTGTCATTTTGGTTTTTGGTGTCGATTGCCACTTACATTATGACTTTTTCTAACATCTATTTCCGATAGTTGATTATTATTTCCGATAGTTGTTGGGTTTTTTTCGCAATCGCCGTCCGGCGATCATATTTTTTTGTGGAAAATTCATTTGTTCAAAACAATTACAGGATAACTAGCGCAATTATTTTGCTGAATGTGTACAATCAATATTTACTTTAAGATATATTTTTTAATAATTCGGTAGTAAAAATGGTGTATCCTACCTTTAACTCAAGAATAGCATCAACTGATATAAAATAGAAATGATTTTGATAAGAACTTTTATACCAATAGTTATTTGAACATTTCTGTATTATTGCAGGGTGATCAAGGCGACGCCGGGCTCACTGGACCCATTGGGCAACCGGTAAGTACAGTGCAAGTATTAAGTCTGGTTCCCAGACCAAATCATTCTGACTGTTTATGATGACTTATTAGGTCTAGCAGCCGCCAATATAAGAAGCAAAATATGAGACAGAAGGGAACCCACCTCCCCCCCCCTCAATTCTTTCGGAACAATTGAAGTATATCTAGCGCAATCATTTTGCTAGATGCCTACAATCATTATTTACTTTCAAATAAGTAAGATATTTCTAAATAATTAGCTGTTGTTTACATCTTACTCCCAAGCTAGACAATCCATAGGTGTTTCAAAAAACATGAAGTGAAATTGTCAAATAAAACCGTTAGAAAGTTCTAATTTTTGACTTGTTTTGACGTTTGGCCTGAAAATGTAAGATTTTTTATTTAATTTTAACCGAAAAGGTATTTATGAATGAAAAAATAAATATTTGTAAACATATACACAAATTGTAAAAATGTTTTAAAGTAGATACAAAATAAATAAAAACATAAAAATATCAAAAATGGTTTCAAATTTAAATGAGATTTCTATGACATTGATTGCAAAATCACAAAATTGCTTCATCTATGTACGATCGACAACTACGCACGACAACATTGAATTGTCTTTTACCAAAATGTATGGCAAATGTTCGAAATTATTTGGACAAATTGCAAACATGAACGACCAAAAACAAAATAAAACATGGGATATACGACCCAAAACAAAATGGATAAAACATGGGATATTGAAGTTAACCGCTTTTGAATTTAAATGAAAACAGTGTTAAAATGTGCGGGAAAACCTATAATTATTGGTGCAAATTTAACACTGCAGTGTAATATTGATTGTTGTGATTTTGTGTGTGTGTGACAGGGTCAACCAGGCTACCCCGGCCCAGAAGGACCACAGGGACCAGCTGGTGATTTCAGCAACATCGAGGTAAAATACATCCTGAGCCACGCAGTGCTTTTACAAGCTTTCTAGTAATAGCGCTCAAACCCCTGCGGACATTCGGCAAGATCCGTGGTTATTAGCGCAAAGATTTATGCGCTCAATCAGAGCCTCCGTTACAAACATACCAAGACCGTTTTCCAAACCCTGGCTTTGGCTCCGTACCCGGCTACAGACTATTGCTAAACTGTATGAATGAAGCCAGAGACGAAGACAAAGCTGGGGTTCGGAAAACAGCCAAAGGCATGCGAACCAACGCGCATTTCTATTGGTCCATTTGCTTGGACATCTGAGGTGTTCTCACAAATGTTCATCCTCCCAGGTAAAAATTAAAATTAATCGGAAAAATTGTAGAAATTAACGTACAGAACGTGAAATAAAGCTTTGCTATTATATATTATACAGAAAAAGAAACATAAAAGGGTGGGTCTTGTCAATTTGAAAACAATCCTGGCCCGAACTGGTTAATGAGCACAGTCCACAGCGTGACACCCACAAAAAAAGGACATAGATCTTTTCTCGTTTACGAAATGTCGGGGAAAATAGTCTCGGTGACATGGCATTTGTGTGTATTTTACACAACTTTACATATATATTTTTTTTTAAATGTTGTTGCTTAGGAACTGGTGAAGCAGCTAGGTTTTCTAAAGGGCGAAACTGGCCAACCCGGCCTGCCGGGTTTGATTGGAGTACAGGTAAAATAATTCCTCTTTCTTTATTTGTACCTCTTGTCGGTCGCTTTAGGCGTACTACATGTTTTTCCCATCTGTTTTTCATCCACAGTAAACCTTCGTTACCTAAGAGTTTGTTAGTTTTCAAATTAAACAGAACTTTGATGATGTTGTTTTTGTTTCTCCATCTATTTTTCAGGGAGAAATTGGCCGCGGTGGTCCTCGCGGGCCGCGGGGACCAAGAGGATCTTCTGTGAGTATTTTAGGTTTATTTGAACATTATGTGACCTGCTCCAATTTCGTTGAAACAGGTCACATATTATCAGTTACTTAAAGGTTAAAGGTTAACCTTAACCCTGCTAGACCCTGCTAGACACAGCACAGTGCATCAGGTAAAAAAGTCTGGTGCACTTTAATACAAATAGCTGTCAACTCTAGTGCATAAATGACCACAGTCTAAATCCCCATTGAACAATGGCAGAGATGGATTCTGCTGCGTTGGGTGACCGCAGACTCTGAAGGCAGGGTTGTCACTTCGACAAATGATGCAGATTGCTGCATTTGGTAGGGTGCTCAAAGAATATCCCGTGGGGGTTAGGGTTAGGGCTCTCGACCAATAGGAATGCCTAAACTGTCCCAGGTATTTATGAATGCAAAATCACGTCATGCCTATTCCTAGTGTTACACTGTCTACTCAGTGTTATCCCGAATGTTTACCGACATTGGCCATATTATACACTCTAAAAAGTCCCAGGTTGTTAATAAAATGGGTTCCAGTAAATGAGAAGACAGTGTTAAGAAATCACAGTTTTAGAGGTGGGAGGAAAACCCCTGAAGAATATTCTGGGGTAAAACTCACGGAATCGGGCAGGGACTGAAAAACTAATTCACATATTGGCCCAGGCTAGATGGTGACAACGCGTTTCAATCTTATGAAATAGTTGGCAAAATTGTCTGTTACCAGTAAATGTGACGGGATGACGGAGAGTTGCCTGGTGAACCCAACGAGGTGGTGGGCTTTTGTAATTGTTTTCGGGTTCAGGTATACTGAATTCTGTTAAGATATTAATTCTGATGTTTATTCGTAAAAGGCAACCGGTTTGTTTGTGAGTACTGCAGCCGATTGCACGAAAGTTGTGCACCTTTTTTTTGCTGCTCAACATTTCGCTTACGACAGTTTCTCGATAGTTTGACGGTGAGTAAGTCCGCGGCTGATGCAACAAATTATGGCGTAGCTTGCGCAGTCAATTAAATTAAGGTAAGTTGTGGCGTAGCGACTGAAAATGACCTATTTTACCAGCAAGTCAGGATTGTCGTGGAGCTTGTCATTGCTCAACTTATCAAGCTTGATAAATGACACTCACAGCTTTGTGTTTGAAGTAAACAAATTGTTTATTTTACCCGTGACAGAATTGTTTAGCGTTGCCGCACGAGTCTGCGGAAAGTCTGACAAAACTATTCTTAAAATGACGGGCGGAGGTGATTCAACAACGATTTCGTGAAGGAACACAAATATACACAAACAGTCGTCGTTTAACGCTGTTTAAAATATTGCGCATCTATGCCAAGGTTCGTGAAATGGTGTGTACAAAAATGGCGCAGCTAAGCAACTTTGTTGTTTCGTAAGCCTTACGCCACTTTTGAAAATGGCGCAAGCTACGCACTTTTGCCTGAATTCGGCTGCTGATGACTTTTTCCTTTCCTCTTATTGGCCTGCTGCAGGGTGACGATGGTCAAGATGGTCAAGCTGGCTCAGATGGTTCCCCCGGTGTTCAAGGCGTCCAAGGCCGGATAGGACCACAAGGACCTCCAGGTCCTCCCGGTAGACCCGTAAGATACACCGCCATTCCATCAAACACTCCAACATTACCCAAGGCTCCCAGGGAGAACAGTTCTTTGATAAGTGATGGGACTATACCCTGGTTATTTAAAATGAAATAAATAAATAGCATTATTAACCAGTTCGCGTCGGATGCCATGTATACATGCAAAGTTTTTACCGGAATTCAAAACTGATGACGGATGAAAACATCACGAGCAAGTCCGGAAATATCTGTCAGCGAACGGCTCGCAGCGAGCGAGGCCCGGAAATATCAGGGTGTGCTACCTGCAGATGCTGGCCTGACCTTGCCTGGTCAAGGTCAAAATAATCCCGGCGTGAACTGGTTAATAATCTTTTAACAAGGATCCCTCAAAAGCACTGTAGCTCGCCAGCCTGAAGAATCCTGTAGAGAGAAGACAATGAGAAGAAGGTACAGTTTTCGAGGTGGGAGGAAAACCCCAGAAGAATATCCTGGGGGAAAAAAACCCCCGGAGTCTGACAGGGACTTAAACCCAACCCACATATTGGCCCAGACGGGATTCGAACCCAGGTCACAGCGGTGGAAGGCGAGGAAAGAACCGCCACGCCAACCTGACTCCCCAAACTTGACGTCAAATATCACCGTTTTACACTCAACCCAAAAAAGAAAGTCCCCCCTAATACTGGTTATTCTAATTCAATAACTACTGGGCACTTTTCTATCTGTGGAAAAACCATTACGAATCCAGCCATACTCTTTATTTTGCCAATAACAATGGTTTTATGTACGAGATTCGTGTCAACAAGTGCTGATACACAAATCAAGTAATTACATTTTGGGGTCATAATTATTTGGTCATAAAGATTATTTTTGTAAAAGTTTTTACCTCTATATTTAACCCAAAACTATTTATTTGTGTCCCATTTTATTCAGTGAGTTTGAATATCATTGTGTTTTGCTTCATTGTTCTGTTTATCCGAGCATAGGGCGAAGGAGATGTTGAACCAAATCCAACGCCAAACATTGTGGTAAATATTTAATTCTTAATGTACATTTTTTTGCCCCCGTTTGTTAAAAACGCTGCTGTTTCGGTTGTTTTTAACTTGTTCAGAGCTCGGGAAGTGAGTTTACCCAGGAGCCAACGACTATTGTGGTCAGTATAACATTTGAATTATGTCATCATTTGACCTTTCACCTTTCACCCGATGTCATGACCTGCAATGACCTTTAGATTGACCCCCGTATCATTTATCACGTCATGGTTCATCTTTGTCATCACCCTAGCTACACGGAATCAACTCTTATATTTTATAGATTTATAGATTTTAAAAATCTGGTTATTCAATTTTTCATTTTTCAAACCATAACGATTTTACCGAAAGTTCCTATCCAGCTAAAAGTCACGCCAACAACAAGTAATGAGTGAGCTGCCGCATAAAATGCCCTCCTAATATAATGACTGGGTATAGTTTGCAGGATTCAGTGACCAGTAGGTCTTTTCCAAAACACTCCAGAGCTGTAATGTGAGGGAAAAAAATGTCAAATAGTTCATGCTCAAGAAACCACTAGTAAGTGAATGCAAATACAATCGGGGGCCACGGAGCAAATTGGTGATATTCCAATGCCACAAAAAAGGAAGGTTTTACATCCCACCACTAATATCATGTGCAGTTTTTTTTATCCTTAAGAACTTTTATGAATAAGGACTCATTAGTTCAGAGTCGGACACAGTCGTATAGATTTCAGAGATATAAGACTGCTTAAATTGTTTTAATTTTGAAAAGTAGTTACCAAAAATCCAAAAGTAGTTACCAAAATCAATTTCCTTCCCAGCCACATACATATTTCATATGTCTGAATAGAACTTTTTTTACCAAAGATTTGCTAACCCTAGTTAACCCCATGAAAGTCACCACCATCATCATTACCATCATTACCTTTCAGTTTACCATCATAACTTCTGCGTTTACCATGATAACCTCTACGTTTACCAGTTTTACTGTCATCACCTCAACAATTACCAGTTTCATTACCTCTACATTTACCATGTCCAGTTTACTGTCATCACCTCAACAATTACCAGTTTACCATCATCACCTCTACATTTGCCATGTCCAGTTTACTGTCAGAACCTCAACATTTACCAGTTTGCCATCATTACCTCTACATTTACCATGTCCAGTTTACTGTCAGAACCTCAACATTTACCAGTTTACTATCATTGTCTCTACTCTTACCATGTTCAGTTTACTGTCACACCTCAACAGTTTACCATCATTTCCCTTTAACCATGTCCAGTTTACTGTCTGAACCTCAACATTTACAAGTTTACTATCATTACCTCTAATTACCTTGTCCAGTTTACTGTCAGAACCTCAACATTTACCAGTTTACTATCATTAGCTCTACTCTTACCATGTCCAGTTTACTGTCACACCTCAACATTTACCAGTTTACCATATGTACTTCTTGTTATCAGTTTACCTTCATAACCTCAACATTTACCAGTTTACCATCATTACCCTTTAACCATGTCCAGTTTACTGTCTGAACCTCAACATTTACCAGTTTACTATCATTACCTCTACATTTACCTTGTCCAGTTTACTGTCAAAACCTCAACATTTACCAGTTTACTATCATTACTTCTACGTTTACCATGTCCAGTTTACTGTCATCACCTCAACATTTACCAGTTTACCATCATTACCTTTACATTTACCATGTCCAGTTTACTGTCAGAACCTCAACATTTACCAGTTTACCATCATTACCTCTACATTTACCATGTCCAGTTTACTGTCAGAACCTCAACATTTACCAGTTTACAATCATTACTTCTTGTAATACCAGTTTACCTTCATAAGCTCAACATATACCAGTTTACCATCATAACCTTAACGTATACCAGTTTACCATAATAACATCAACAGTTTACTAGTTTATTATCATCACCTCTACGTTTACCAGTTTAACACCATAACCTCAATGGTTACCAGTTTACCATCATTAACCCTAACACTCCCAAATCCTATAAAATCAATATGATTTTGCACACACCCTAGGGAGTTAGGGTTAAAGGTAGGATACACCATTGGTAAAAGCCAGAAAAACGGCGTTCGTTTTCAACTGGCGACGGGCAGTGGTTCTTATGTTGTTATTATTCTGGATGCCTAGAATCATTATTAAATTTTAAATAAGTAAGATATTTCTTAAAAATTTGGTAAGAAACTTTTTCAATATCTGCAAATGGTGTATCCTACCTTTAACTCTACATTTACCAGTAGTCTCATTTCAAGGACCACTTCTAGCCTATGAAGTTTGTAGAAACAACATTCCCTGTACCATCACTGTTTGTTGTTTTTTCCTCCACATTTACACTTAATTAATGTTATTTGTTAACATATTTCCTTTACAATTGCTTCTACCAACTGAGCTATCTTGCCCTATGTTGGCAGTTTCCCAAATTGTCCGTATTTTGATGTTCGAGGGCCCTAGTCAGAAGTCATAAAAACCAGAATTCCGTGTGGCCAGGGATCAAGCCCGATTTTACGATATTGTAGGAAGGGACATTGTTGGGATCACTCAATGAGGATACGACTTTTTATCCTATAATACACAAATAAACCACAAGGAAAACTGACTAGGTAAATTTGCATACATTTCGAAGTGAACAAAGAAATGGACAAGGCGGGACTTGAACCTGCGACCTCCGGAATACCAGACCAGCGCTCTACCAACTGAGCTATCTTGCCCTATGTTGGCGGTCTCCCGAATTGTCCGTATCTTTGTTCAAGGGCGCTTGTCAGACGTCCTAAACGCCAGAATGCCGTGTGGCCAGGGATCACGCCCGATTTTACGATACAACCTGGGAAGCGACATTGTGGGGATAACTGAATGATGATACGACTTTTTATCTTATAATAGTAATACACAAATAAACCACAAGGGAAAATAAACCACAACAAAAGTATAAATATTTTAATGGACAAATCCCAAATAAACAGGAAACAACAAATAATATTTTCTTTGCACCATTCCAGGGACCCCCTGGACCGCCAGGCCCTCAAGGAATTACTGGAGTACAGGGACCTCAGGTACTTATTAATTTATAAAAAAATGTAAACGAAATACAATTGTATTTAATCATTTCCTAATAAAAAACTAAAAACTATAGTATATTTTTGGACTACATCTAACTATTAGCGAAAACAATTGCATGTGAAACACAGAAAGTAAAGGCAAGTTAGATTTAAAGTAACAAAAACTGCATTCGATTTTTCTGCATGCTTACATTCTTACTTAATATAATAAAAATTAATATTAAAACGCTGAATCTGTTTGTGCAGTGTACCTCCATTTGATTGATTCACAGGGCGAGTCGGGAACGAGAGGCGATATTGGAAGACCGGGACCACGTGGACCCAAGGTACGGTCAAACTAAACACCATAGATTGTTGTTTAAAATGCTAATATTTCACTGGGTACGGTAAGTCCATTCAGCATAGCCGGATTATAACGCTGTGAAGCCCAAAAACGTGAAAACCTTTTCTTGTAATGAAAAACGTGAAAAATAAACAATAGGACCCATTATCACTTTTTGTAATATGTGAAACGGGAACCTATGGTACTTACCACTTTTTTGTTCTAACAAATGGTTTTCACGTCGTAAGCCCTGTTCGCACTGGAGGTTTTTTTGGATAAAACTTACCAAGACGATGGGTACTTTTCCCATTTTAAGTCTATTGCGGACAGCCTAGGACGTTTTCCTTTCAGTTACTTTTCCCGAGTCCAGTGGTTACTTTTACCGGCTAACTGCTGCCCGGGAAAACTTCCCAGGTAACTTTTCCCTAGACGATAAGTCCAGTGCGAACAGCGCGAGTCGGTAAAAGCGGCTCAGGAAAAGGTTCATCCGGCCCCCTAGTGCGATTTCATGCTGAACAAGACACCGCGCATGCGCTCTTTGCATTGTTTACGTGCACGCGCTGATGCATGCACATCGCATCGTGATCACATTCGCATGTGGTTCCGCAAAAAGAACAAAAAAAGTAAAGAGCGTGGAGTAGTTGTACTACTACTAGTACTAGTGTCGACGATGCCGTCAATGATCGATCGGACAAAAAGTGTTTCATTGGCCCTACCCCACCCTAGGCACCGGCACCAATAGCCCAATGTATTGATGATGTCACCCAACGTTTACTACATGACAATTGTAGTTCTCAATGCGAATCGCCGCTCGCTGCTCGCCGCTCGCTGCTCGCCGCTCGCCGCTCGCTGCTCGGCGCTCGCTGCTCGCCGCTCGCTGCTCGCCGCTCGCTGCTCGCCGCTCGCTGCTCGGCGCTCGCTGCTCGCCGCTCGCCGCTCGCTGCTCGCTGCGGGGGTATAGAGAGGGTTTCTGGGTTTGCCGATTGCACTGAAATGGCAGCATCGAGCTGAGCTATACTCTCCGGGGAGCCTAGATGGTATTAGCCATGTTTCATTGTCCCAATGAGCAGGGGTAGTAACAATAATTTCAGGCGGCACGGTATCCGACATGGCTCGATATAAATCAATTATTATTGTTATTAGGGGTTGCGTTTGAGTAGCTCACCCAGATCGACTTGGTCAAACGCAGATGGGTTAGCCACGAGAGCCATGCATGCTGAACGACCAGTCTAATGCAGGCTATTACAATCCTTATGTAATGGATGCAGCTGTGGCCGTAGCCATTGACAAAACACCATTGTCGGACTGAGGCTTACTGAGATAAATTGCTTTTCCGTCAGTCAGTCACAAACAAGTAAACAATGTCGGGCTGGAATAACAGCTTCTAATGTCAGAAAGAGGTCAATAAATAATTATCAAGTTAAAGGTAGTATACACCATTGGTAATTGCTTGAATTATCACGAATGGGTGGGTTTGGGGGGTTGTATTTTATAGTAAATATCATTTGAGTGACCAGTCCGAAGTTTTACAATCGTGGTTGCCGAGAAAAGCACAAAAAACAGCGTTTGTTTTCAACCGGCGTCGAGCAGTTATTCTTATGTTATTTGTGTTTTTTCGCGATCGAATAATTACAGAATATCTAGCGCAATCATTTTGCTGGATGCCTAGAATCATTATTTACTTTCAGATGAGTAAGATATTTCTTAATAATTCGGTAGTAATTTTCGATATCTGCAAATGGTGTATACTACCTTTAAGAGGGCCTAATATTAACAAGATCTTCTTCAGAGACATAATGGCTGTGTACAAGAAACAAACATTTATAGGGAAACATACAGCATGATACTAAGGTTAATATACAGACAAAACAACAAAGCAACAAAACAAAACAATACTTACAAGCCAAGAAGGAGGATCACCACGAAGGGATACTGCAACAGAGAAGTGGAAACATGAATAAGATTAAAACTGCTGCAAACTGCTTACTGGCTGGAATGACCTGAAATATACAAATCAAATAAGTTAAGAGGACCTAATATTTCCATCTTAACAAGATCTTTTTCAGAGACATAATGGCTGTGTACAAGAAGATCTTGAAGATCAAAATATTAGGCCCTCTTAACTTATTTGATTTGTATATTTCAGGTCATTCCAGCCTGGGGCCAATTTCACGGAGCTGCTAAGCACAAAAATGTGCTTAGCATGAACATTTTTGTCCTTGGTAAAAACAAGGTTACAGACCAAATTTTCTTGTGATCTTTATTGTTTTTGATTGATAATCAGCTTTTTTTTTGCTTAGCATGAAAAACACGTAGAATTTTGGCTGATAACTTGTTTTTAACGAGCAAGACTTTTTTGTGCTAAGCAAATTGTTGTGCTTAGCAGCTCCGTGAAATTGGCCCCAGTAAGCAGTTTGCAGCAGTTTTAATCTTATTCAATAAATAATTATGTTTACAACGCCAATAAAGTTTTGGGCACACTTAAACTTGTCCACAGTCCGGCCGCCATGTTTTTCCGTTGCTTGGAATGAACAACTATTGCGTGTGACGTATTCCACCAGTGACTCTGCTCCTCAAGCAGAGTCTGTGGTGGCTGACTCGGGTGATCGAGCCCATAGTATGACGTCAGAGCTAAAACGAACGACCCGGGTCTAACCTGTGTCGATCTGGGTGAGCTTAATTGAACACGTTTGTTTGTAACGTCAATTATATTTTCCGTTCTAGGGTGACGATGGACCTGAAGGACCATCAGGAAAGAGTGGTGAAATTGGAGGCATGGTAAGTTTGCTTCATATGTGACCCACTCCACAATAATGGGTATTATGTCAACAAAATACATGGTTGGAAAGCCCACAGCGTAAGCTTCCAGTTGGTATATAATAGAGCTCCATAGCTACTTCCGTTCTGGAGTTATGACATGTTTGCTTTTGATTACTTCCTTGGAGTTCAAATTACACAACTGAGAAAACAGGCTTTGAAAAAGCCGGCTTTGTTGTAGAACAACAGAACGATGAACACAAAATGGGCGTGTTTTCCACTTTAATCATCAAAATCAACATTTCTTTGAATGAAACCTGAAAATATTGGTGTTAAAGATGTCATTAATGGCAAAATATGTAAATAACATTTCGATGAAATGTTTATCCTCTCAACGTTGCACAGCGCGACTTAATACCCTTTATTGCAGAGCCGGTCACAAAATGACACCGACAAGGAAACAAAAGCGTTTTTAAAACTTGTTTTATTTAATGATTTTTTTTATAGAAAAAGCTGATTCACGGGTCGGCCTTTGTACGGCCTTAAAATTAAAAGCGAAGTAACGAATTTGCGGAAATTGCAAATAGAAATGAAAGTAATGAAATAAAGTGAATTACACCAGTCTGCTCTGATGAATAATTACAAATTTGCGATCACGCTAATGTTTAAAGCAAGACAGAAAATACTGTTTTTGTAGTCTGGTTCCCTGACTTTACTTCATATAAAACAGAACAATAGACATCACTGAATTGTCGGTTGAGAAACCAGACTAGCTAGCTTGTACCCATTTACGGATGTGTAACCTAAATTGAAAACCCAATGGGGACTATAATTTTGTAAATTAAGGGCAGTATTTAAAAACAATTGCCTTTTCCAATTATGGTCAGCTGAGTATCGTTGGAAAAAAAAAAGTTTTGACAAATCCCCAATTTACCAAATGTTAATGCAAAAATTCCAAACAAAATAGTAGTTTAATTTTTAGATGTTTGCAGATATTTCGTATTATCTTTAAAGGTAGGATACACCATTTGTAAATTGCTTGAATTATCAGGAATGGGTGGATTTGGGGTGTTGTATTTTATAGTAAATATTGTTTATTAAACTGACCTTTTCGGAATTTTACAATCATGGATGCTAAGGAAAGCAAGAAAAATGGCGTTCATTTTCAACCAGCGTCGGGCAGTGGTTCTTATGTTGCGTTCGGGAAAAATTCAGAACAATTACAAGATATCTAGCGATATTGTAGATGCCTACAATCATTATTTACTGTCAAATAAGTAAGATATTTCTTACGAATTCGTTAGTATTTTTGTGTGTGGATATCTGCAAATGGTGTGTCCTACCTTAAATGGTAAGTTGTGTCTTGAAGTCTGATCGAATACGGAACTTCAACTACACGGTCAAAATGTACTTTTGGTTTCAGGGAATCCAGGGACTACAGGGAACCCAGGGGCCACGCGGTGACAAAGGAGAACAGGTATGTGTTCTACAGTTGATAGTCGGATACCTATTATCATCATTCCTTGAGTAATCCATGTTCAGGGGCCATTGGGTGCTTTCTAGGAAATTTTATTAAATTTTTGTATACCGGTAGTAATGCAATAAGGCTTTCTCAAAAAGGGCTCCCTAGCAGAGTTGTAATAACTCGAGTCATTGAATTTTTGGCAACTCGACTCGATTTGAGTCACAATGGGTATTATGACTCAACTTGACTTGTGTCACTGTAGACAAATCGTCACCGTTTTCACGAAGGACGAAATTTGAAAACGATTAAATATTGCAATATCTACAACCTGGTGAAGTTATACATCAAAAAAATCATTAAAATCCAAATTAACCTAATTAACGAATGGGCAAATTGAACCTTAAGTGCCGTTTTGCATTTTCACAAAGAGGCGAATTAAAAAAAAAATTGACTTCAACGTGTTTATGAAGGGGCGCTTTGGTGCGCGTATTGACTTTAGCGTTTTCACGAAGAGGCGAATTGGGCGAATTTGGTGCGTACTGGATTTTAGCGTTTTCACGAAGAGGCGAATTTGGGGCGCAATGGGGAAATGTATTACATTCTGACTCTCACAGCCACGGGCGAATTTGCTAATTTATAGTTTGTTCGTTTTCACGAAGAGGCAATTCTATTAAATTGATTAATTCTGCAAAACTAATCACCTACGTTTGCTATATTTAAGAAGATTGGAATCTCTTCTTTCCCATGATACCTTAATCTTGTATATTTTATGAATCATTATGTTTCAAACTGCCAAACGAAAAAAGAACCAAACTTTACAAGCGATTTTCCCTAAAGTTTGTTCACTAAATTCGCCTCTTAGTGAAAACGGTGACGAAATGACTTGACTAGTAGCGTGTGTTTTATGCTAGTGAATGTAATACACGTCTATACATTTAATTTATTATAAATATCCTTGAACTAATCCTTTGGCTTTTTCTAGGGTGTACAAGGACCTGCTGGAATACAGGGACCGCCGGGAGCCATCGGACCGAGGGTAAGTTCACTGCACCAACTGAACAGCTAAATGTAAACTATCTTGCCCAGGGGCATGAGGACGTTGTAAAACCGAGACTCTCATACACAGGTTTTGTGTGGTAAACAAAGTTTGTGTCGCCCAAACAAGTAAAACGTCCACATGGGAGACACTAGTCCTAAAATGTGCTTGACCATAATACCGTTTCCGTATGTCCGTTAAAGTTTCAAGAAAGGATTTTGAAAAAATTGTAAAACGTCTACATGCTTTCATGTATTTTTTATGAAACTTTGATGCAGTGGGTGGGGACTCTTGGGTGGGGAGACACAATTCTTCATCGCCTTAAGGTCAAAGGTTATTTAGCGATCATTAGAGGTCATTGTTAAAATATGCTTCAAATGTTTGTCTACAGAATTTGATGTAGGAGATCATCTAGGGGTCATTTGAGGTCGTTTAAAAATGCACAAAATTGACAATATTGACATTAGTATACAACATGTATTGGGATCGACCGTGGGAAAAAGACTACACACGCGAACTAAGATTATCACTTGTTTAGCGAGAAAGTTGTTTATTGAAACAAACATGTTTTTTAACAAGTAGTTCAGGACAGATATTTCAGAGTGTAAAAAACTATTGATGATTTTTGTTTTCCAATCGATTTGAATATTTTTAATAGCTTCTTCTTAAAACAAATTATATGTATGATTTATAAGGAACCTTTTACATTAAATAATATTTTGTTATTTTGAAACATGGGAAAACCCCAAACTAAACATTTAGTATATTGTGTTTATTGGATGTGTTGTTTTTTTGTCTTTAATAGCCCATAATGCCCATGCAATCTAATTCTTTGCAATATTGTTATTTTTTTATATTTTTTTTTTGCATCCAAGGGTAACGATGGACCTCGGGGATCCACAGGCCTAACCGGGAATGTTGGACCACCGGTGAGTATATGGCCGTGTCCGAAATGGGCTTCAAGAGCTAACGGCTATGGCTACTGTCAGCATTTCCCATTCACCGCATTCGATTACTTCCCCCATGCAATACTCGTGCAATTGTGACACGGTTCAATTTAACTCTCTACATCTACATCTACATCTGAGATGTCGATGGCTTCTAAGTTTTGTAGGCATATGAGATAAATTGTGATGCGATCAAGCAAAATCAGTCGGAACTCAGCAATTCTTGTTTTGAGATGGGGCCAAAATATGTTCGTAGGGGTGGAAAAATAAAATAAAAAATTTACATGAAAATACTCTTTTAACCAAATTCAGAAGGGAAGTGATACAAAAACATGATTTTTGTCAGTTTCTTTATTTTTAACGTGCTGGTGTTCAAATGGTTGTAATTTTTTAACAAAAGGTCGTATTCACATGGGGTTTTCACTGAAATGGAGCCTGAAGTACGCTACAAAAGAATATGTAAAAATCCCCAAAATGACCAAGGCCTACTTTAGACAGATTTTGCTTGATCGCATCGCAATTGTGAGATAAGCTATCTGAAATGTCAATGAAAAGTAATTCAAAACTGAGTATTTTTAAGCACAAAAATACTATGTCCCCCTATTTTGAATGAAATGATGTTAATTGGAAGGGGCATTTAAAAGTAGGACGTAAACATCCTCACAGCCATCCTATAGAAACTGGACGTTTTTGTGTTATTCTTGTGTAGAACAGGTTTCTGGGGTCATGCGATTTATAGGAAACACAAACGTGCATCGAACATTGAATACAAACAACAGGGAAAATGTATGCGTACTTAGCCGGTTACGATGAAAACAACTGGGTTTTTGTTGTTGTTTTTTTTCTTCTTAATAATAATAATAATAATAATTTATTCTTAATATAGCGTTTTACATAAAAATCTCAAAACGCTTTACAAAATATAAAAATTACATAAAAAGTAAACAAATTAGTTAAAAAGCAGATTTAAATGTAGTTCAGTTAACAATAATGCCTTTTAAAAAGATAGGTCTTTACATGCGATTTAAAAATTCACACTTCGTTAAAATTTCTCAAATAAGCAGGAAGTCTGTTCCACATAGTAGGTGCATTATGTGACCTGTCATCACAAAATGAGCGTAAAGTCGGCAAAATAAAAAAATGAGATAGGGGTATTTCTAAATTCTGTGAAAACAGAGCTTTTCAATGGTATATAACACTTGGAGGTTTGATACTCAATATTTTGTTTATTTGTATTTTTTAGTCTGGAGTCTTCAGAGATTATGAGAAAACGGGCGTTTCTTGCGGGAAATTTGTATGAACGCGCATAGAAAGGCATAGTCAAAATTGTCTAAATTTTTTTTTTTTTTATCTGATCGTCCTGAAAAATTGGGAATTGATTGTTGGGGATTTAGTCTTTAAAAAAACAAATAATCTCAAAATCGACCACCCCTTCACATTTTGACTTTGACTGGCCATAGTGGGAAATCACTCCGTGCGACTTTACGCTCATTTTGTGATGACAGGTCACATATGGGAAAAGCCCGATCACCATATGCCTTGCTGGGCTTTGGACAAACCTTAGGATGGTCGAGCTTTACTCCATTACAGCTTTTAGTGTGAAGGTTGGAAACATGAACTGATATTAACTCAGTTAACATGAACTGATATTAACTTCTTGGGAACGGTAAGACATTAGGTTGGTCTCCTTTTAACCATATGTTTGAAATAGGAAAAGTAAGCAATCCAAAACCTGAAACTTTTGGAGATTTCAGGACATAGTGCCTTTTCAACTTTGATATGATGCTGAACTTAGTGAAAAAGATAAATAATAATAATAAATAAAGTAAATGTGCCCTTTTCCAGCTAAAATCTACAAATTGGAGAATTGTCCAACCAAATACATTCTAAAAGCATTTTCAACTTTGTACCTTCTTTCCAAATTCAGCCCCTTTTTAAAGGATTTTATCTCCCAACAGGGTCCTACCGGAGGTACAGGTGTGCCAGGTCTCCTAGGCGTGAAAGGAAGCAAGGTTTGTGGATATATTTAAATCGTCCCGGTGACAGTATCGTAACGTCAGACATTTTAAGTGTAAAATAATGAAACGGGGGCTAATTATTAAAAGATTTCTGAATTAAAAAAAAAAAAATCTTGCTGTAAATCAGAAAAGTTTGCCGCAGATGAAGAAACTGCAATAATGCTGATTGATGTGATGACGAAAAAATCAATTTAAAAATTATAAAAAAAGAAAAGGATGTAACCTGCAAATTGAGGTCAGATTTGGCACAAAATCCCAGTTCTATTCGACCCTGATAATTGTAAAGGTGAAAAAGACATTTTTGACCCAGAAAAGTGACATTTTTTACCCAGAAAAGTATTATTTTTGACCCAGAAGAAGTGTCATTTTTGACCCAGAAATACCCCATTTCGGCCTAAAACATTATTGGGTCAAGCAGAGCCTGGGATACGAGGTCAAACTTAACCTGGGACTTTTTAGAGTGTACATGTAGGTGTACGTACTTTAACAGCGATTGAAATATTCATTTTGTCATTGTGATTTTTGGTTGTTGTTTTTTTGTCGCATTTAGGGGAGTTTTGGGGACCCCGGACCACGAGGCACAGACGGGATTGACGGGCAGAAAGGAGCCAGAGGAGATTATGGCTTGGCAGGGGAAAGTGGGCTGCCTGGACCCATGGTAAGAAAGATAATCAGAAAGGATTGAGGCAAAAGAATAGACAGCATGGCAGGGGAACGTGGGCTGCCTGGACCCATGGTAAGAAAGAAAATCAGTGAGGATTGAGGCAAAAGAATACACAGCTTGGCAGGGGAACGTGGACTGCCTGGACCCATGGTAAGAAAGATAATCAGTGAGGATTGAGGCAAAAGAATAGACAGCATGGCAGGGGAACGTGGGCTGCCTGGACCCATGGTAAGAAAGATAATCAGTGAGGATTGAGGCAAAAGAATAGACAGCATGGCAGGGGAACGTGGGCTGCCTGGACCCATGGTAAGAAAGAAAATCAGTGAGAATTGAGGCAAAAGAATAGACGGCATGGCAGGGGAACGTGGGCTGCCTGGACCCATGGTAAGAAGGAAAATCAGTGAGGATTGAGGCAAAAGAATACACGGCTTGGCAGGGGAACGTGAGCTGCCTGGACCCATGGTAAGAAAGATAATCAGTGAGGATTGAGGCAAAAGAATAGACAGCATGGCAAGGGAACGTGGGCTGCCTGGACCCATGGTAAGAAAGATAATCAGTGAGGATTGAGGCAAAAGAATAGACAGCATGGCAAGGGAACGTGGGCTGCCTGGACCCATGGTAAGGAAGAAAATCAGTGAGGATTGAGGCAAAAGAATAGACAGCATGGCAAGGGAACGTGGGCTGCCTGGACCCATGGTAAGGAAGAAAATCAGAGAGGATTGAGGCAAAAGAATACACGGCTTGGCAGGGGAACGTGGGCTGCCTGGACCCATGGTAAGAAAGATAATCAGTGAGGATCGAGGCAAAAGAATAGACAGCATGGCAAGGGAACGTGGGCTGCCTAAACCCATGGTAAGGAAGAAAATCAGAGAGGATTGAGGCAAAAGAATACACGGCTTGGCAGGGGAACGTGGGCTGCCTGGACCCATGGTAAGAAAGATAATCAGTGAGGATTGAGGCAAAAGAATAGACAGCATGGCAAGGGAACGTGGGCTGCCTGGACCCATGGTAAGAAAGATAATCAGTGAGGATTGAGGCAAAAGAATAGACAGCTTGGCAGGGGAACGTGGGCTGCCTGGACCCATGGTAAGAAAGATAATCAGTGAGGATTGAGGCAAAAGAATAGACAGCATGGCAAGGGAACGTGGGCTGCCTGGACCCATGGTAAGGAAGAAGATCAGAGAGGATTGAGGCAAAAGAATACACGGCTTGGCAGGGGAACGTGGACTGCCTGGACCCATGGTAAGAAAGATAATCAGTGAGGATTGAGGCAAAAGAATAGACAGCTTGGCAGGGAAACGTGGGCTGCCTGGACCCATGGTAAGAAAGAAAATCAGTGAGGATTGAGGCAAAAGAATACACGGCTTGGCAGGGGAACGTGGGCTGCCTGGACCCATGGTAAGAAAGAAAATCAGTGAGGATTGAGGCAAAAGAATAGACAGCATGGCAAGGGAACGTGGGCTGCCTGGACCCATGGTAAGAAAGATAATCAGTGAGGATTGAGGCAAAAGAATGCACAGCTTGGCAGGGGAACGTGGGCTGCCTGGACCCATGGTAAGAAAGAAAATTAGTGAGGATTGAGGCAAAAGAATACACGGCTTGGCAGGGGAACGTGGGCTGCCTGGACCCATGGTAAGAAAGAAAATCAGTGAGGATTGAGGCAAAAGAATACACGGCATGGCTGGGGAACGTGGGCTGCCTGGACCAATGGTAAGAAAGAAAATCAGTGAGGATTGAGGCAAAAGAATAGACAGCATGGCAAGGGAACGTGGGCTGCCTGGACCCATGGTAAGAAAGAAAATCAGAGAGGATTGAGGCAAAAGAATACACAGCTTGGCAGGGGAACGGGGACTGCCTGGACCCATGGTAAGAAAGATAATCAGAGAGGATTGAGGCAAAAGAATAGACAGCATGGCAGGGGAACGTGGACTGCCTGGACCCATGGTAAGAAAGAAAATCAGTGAGGATTGAGGCAAAAGAATACACGGCTTGGCAGGGGAACGTGGGCTGCCTGGACCCATGGTAAGAAATATAATCAGTGAGGATTGAGGCAAAAGAATAGACGGCTTGGCAGGGGAACGTGGGCTGCCTGGACCCATGGTAAGGAAGATAATCAGAGAGGATTGAGGCAAAGGAATACACGGCTTGGCAGGGGAACGTGGACTGCCTGGACCCATGGTAAGAAAGAAAATCAGTGAGGATTGAGGCAAAAGAATAGACAGCATGGCAGGCAAACGTGGACTGCCTGGACCCATGGTAAGAAAGAAAATCAGTGAGGATTGAGGCAAAATAATGCACGGCTTGGCAGAGGAACGTGGGCTGCCTGGACCCATGGTAAAAAAAAAATTAGTGAGGATTGAGGTAAAACATCGTAAAACCTTTCATCGTATGCTTGCGAAAGCATAGCAGGTACCAGCAAATTGACAGAGATCGTTGTGCACTGAAGTAACTTTTTACCAAAAAAGTGTTTTTCGGTGTCTTGTGGTCGAACGTTTGTTTAAACAAACGTTTCCATGGTTTTTTTTTATTGCAAGAAAATTGCACAGATTACAGATTCGGTTTAATACCACGTCCCCCATAGCCTTGTGTGCATTTATCTGTCGTGTTTATCGGGCAGTTGGAATACTGAACTAGCTTAATAAAAGAGAGTTTGAATATTGTTCAAGACTGATGGCTTTCAAGGTGCTACATGCAAGTCATTTCCATCTGGGCTAATTTCACGGATCTGCTTAGCACACAATTTTGCTTAGCACAAACAAGTCTTGCTCGGTAGAAAACAGGTTACTAGCCAAAATTCCATGTGTTTTTCTGCTATTGTGAAAAAACTACTGAAAATCAATCAATCACAAACATTATAAACATCACGTGAACATTTTGGTCTGTAACTCCGTTTTTGCCAATGTTCATGCTAAAGCAAATGTTTGTGCTTAGCAGCTTCGTGAAATTTGCCCCTGTTGTTGTTTATTAGGGAATGCCTGGAGCTGTTGGTGATCCTGGCGATGAGGGGCAAGCAGGCAGCCCTGGCCGCAAAGGAGACACGGGGACCATCGGAGAAAGAGGACTCCCCGTAAGTTGAACAATTTTTACATTTAATAATAATAATCATTTGTTGGCGACATAATACATGGAGCGGGTCACATTTTAAATGAACCACAAGGGAAACTGACGTGGGTAGTTAATACTATTTTGACAATTGAACAAAGAAATTGACTGGAGTGGGGCTTGAACCAGCGACCTCCGGATTGCCGTTCTGGTGCTCTACCAACTGAGCTATCCAGCCCTGTAGTGGCGGTGCCCCTCATTAGTCAATATCTGTGTTTTGGAGACGCCAGTCAGAAGCCACAAGCTTGTCTGTCCTTGATTATTATTTTCATTTGTTTAAATGTAGGATACATCATTTGTAGATATCAAAAATATTTACTACTGAATTATTAAGAAATATCTTACTTATAAGAAACTAAATAATTATTCTAGGCATCCAGCAAAATGATTGCGCTAGATATCCTGTAATTATTCTGGAAAATATAATTTTACCGGACGGCGATCGCAACAAAAACACAAATAACATAAGAATAACTGCTCGAATGCGGGTTAAAAACAAACGCTGTTTTTCGTGCTTTTCTCGCCATCCATGATTGTAAAACTTTGAACAGGTCAGTTAAACGATATTTACTATAAAATACAACCCCCACATCTACACATTCATGATAATTCAAGCAATTACCAATGGTGTATCCTACCTTTAAACCCGTCTATTGTTTGGTGTGTCTTTCTCCATGTTTAGGTTTGCATCGATAGTGCACGTTTTGGATTTTTTTTCCTTTTGAAAAAAACTGCTCCATATTTTAGTGTGACTACTTGTTTGTTTAATATTTAGCTTGTGATGAAACAAAATGTTCTTACATTGAATTTTTTTTTTATTTTTTTTTATTTTTTAGGGTGAACCAGGACCGAAGGGACAGACTGGTATTTTTGGACCGGAGGGGCCAAAGGGAGAAAGGGGCCAGCCTGGCATACAAGGCGTTAGGGGGCGGCCCGGACCTAAGGTAAGGGCTAAGGCCTACAAGCTTTTTACAAACAGTATGTTAACAATTACCGTAAGGTATTTTATAAAGCGTTTGACGATACCCACATTAGTCTTTAGACCGTTGAACATTATGCAAATTATCGTTTTGGGCCTCGATCGCTTTCAGACCCTAAACGGTTTGCTTTCTAGCATCCACTTCAAGAGTCGAACAAAAGAGGCTGTTTGCACATGCGAGGCCAATTAGATAAAACATGTAAGCACAAAGAATTGCTTAGCACAAAAAATAGTTTTGCTCAGTAAAACAGGTTACCAGGTGACCAAAAACTAGGTGAATATCAGTTACAAACAATAAACATCACCTGAAATTTAGATTTGTAACCCTGTTTTTCTCCAAAGAAGAATGTTCATGCTAAGCAAGTTTGAGTGCTTACATGGTTTTTTTAATTGGCCCGTGGTTTCATCAAACGAGGGAGCGTCCTGCCTGCTAGACTTCAATTGGTTGTGTCGCCCGCTATATCCCCACTGCTAAGCTGTTGTATCATGCAAAGCATATCGATGTTTATTGCAAACCAAAACCACACAGCAGTCATCAGTAGAGCTATCCAAAATGAGTCATTCATCCACGCTGGGCTAGTTTGGCAATAAGCTTAATACCGTTTGGGCCTCTAGGCTACTGGTCGACTCGCCCAAGTAATTTGTATAACGTTTCTAAAAAGCTTGGAGGCCTTAATAAATACCTTTATAACAAAATGAACCAGTTCGCTCGCACCAGGATTATTGTAACATTCCCTGAGCCGAAACTCGATCCGAGGCGGGTTTAGGCCGAGAAGCACACCCATGCATTTCCAGGCCTTGCTCGCTGCTGACAGACATTTCCGGCCTTGCTCACTGCTGACAAACTTTGCGTGTATATATGTCCTCCGGCGCGAACTGGTTAACCAAATTTTAATGCAGAACACAAGGCTTGCGCATATCGCCGGGCACATTTAGAATATAGGTGTAAACAGAGAGCATAATCATCGTCTATAAAAACTTTGCGTGTATAAACGTCCTAAATTTTTTTTTGACTTTTCGTTCGGCGATATTTCCAGACTTTTGTGTTCCTGTTCAGGGGACATATTTTCGCTTATGTATGGTACCCTGTCTCTTCAATATGAGTTATTATTACCCATACTTACAGACCAGACCAAGCATTGCTCGTGCAATGCGCATAATTTTGAAAAATGCTGCACGCTTAGTGATGCAAACGTTGTTCGAATGTTCGAGTACATATAGCGCGCGCAGTATCAAGATTTGATGCATATTTGATGAATATTCACGTCCGCGTACTTCTGTATTTGGCCAGTCATTGGCTTTATATACAGGATGCTTGATCAATGCTGGTTCAGGGGCCATTTATTTACTTGTTTTTGAAGTCGGATTTTATATAACCAGTTCGCAACGGATGCCGCAAAGTTTTTTCGGAATTCAAAACGTATGACGGATGAACACACCACGAGCAATGCCGGAAAAAATATGTCAGTGACTGGCTGGCAGCGAGCAAGGCCGGAAATATCAGGGTGTGCTACCAACAGTTGCCAGCCTGAAACCCATCTCGGATTGAGATTTGTGAAAAACAATTCCGCGCCCGGGTCCGGTCAATGTCAAAATAATCCTGACGCGAACTGGTTAATAAACGCCCAAGTGATCGAGTCTCAACCAATCAGAAGCTATCAACTCTCCAAGGTATTTATTAATGAAAAACGTTTGGCATCTTTCATTTTTACAAATACAAAACTTTATTTGAAACATTTAAAACTTTATTTTGTTTCCACAGGGTCGAGATGGTAATCCTGGTATCGTTGGTCCACCAGGCTTGAAAGGCTCTGTGGGAATAATGGGCATACAGGTAAGGCCGTTTTTGTCTCACCTGAACGAAACAAACAATGCAATCACCATTTCTGTCCGTACAGTATGTAGTATGTAGTATGTATTTGTGTGTGAGTTAGTCTTGCATACGCACTGTGGACCTCCGAACAATATAGGTCCACACGATGCGGGAAGAGGTTACGGTGTGTGGACTTGCACACGTCCACAATTCGTTTTTCAGTTTCCGAAAAAGAGCGCTAGAGGAAAAACGGGTTAGGGTTATATATAGAAAAGATAGAAGGGACAGCTGAGAGGCCCATAATCAAAATTTGAGGGTAAATTTGTTTTGGGGAAGCGAGAAAAATGAGTATTTAGTCAAAGTTTCTTAACTACACGAAGACAAAGGAATGTCCACAGTACGTATGTAAGGTAAAGCTGCGTGTGTGTGTGTGTGTTTGTTTATGGTGTAAATTGAATCGGGGCTAGGTGTGTAAGTACGAACAAGAGGGACAATAGGAGGTCCTTGATTGGAGGCGTATACACACTTTGTGTGTCATTTCGGTTAAAGTTTTGAAAAAAATAAAAAATTATAAAATGAAGTCCAATTGCAATCAAACTTGGATCCTAGTTGCAATTCAGAAACCTGGTTGTGATGGTGATATTAAAGGTCGCATACTGCGGTCAAATGTCAATTGTGACCTGTTCCAACGAAACTGGGACAAAGTCGCACAATGTGTTTTTATTACGATGTACTCGTGAAGTCATTTCGGGGTGGATTTTACCATTTTGAGGTTTTGGGTTTTCCTGAATCACGAACTATAAATCTACAATCTCCCAAAAATGTGAACATAATCTGTCACCCAGAAGTGTGTTTTTGTCAATTTTGTGAAACAATTGTATATAGAAATAATACGCTTTACTGGAGTTTCAAAGCTGTTTATCTCATAATTAGGTTGTCAGGGTTTTATCATTAAATCCTTACCCCAGGGGAGATAGGGTGAGGGTACATATGTAAATGATACATTATTTTAAAACTGAGAACTTTGAAAAAGGCAAAATCTAAATTGTCAACTTTGTCCGGGTTTCGTTGGAGCAGGTCACATTTGAGGTCGTTGTAAAATTAGGGTAATCCCGAATGTAGATGAGACACATGGTTTCGAGAACCATGCTTTTATATACAATGTTTCCTAGCCTTACAATGGTTACCATTAATACCGTTAAAGGCAGGATACACCATTTGCAGATATCAAAAAAAATTACTATCGAGTTATTAGAAAATATCTTACTTTTTTTAAAAGTAAACAACGATTGTAGGCATCCAGCAAAGTTAATGCACTAGTTATCCAGTAAGTGTTTTGAAAAAGTGAATTTTAGAGAATATTTTTTTTCCGGCGATTACGAAATCAACAAAATCAAAATAAGAACAACTGCCTAACGCCGGTAAAAAACGAACGCCGTTTTTCTTGCTTTTTTCAGCATCCATGATTGTAAAACTTGTGACAGGTCGGTTAAACAATATTTACTACAAAATACAAGCCCCCCCCACCCCCAAACAAACAAAATTAAACATAAACTCCAACCATTCATGATACCTTTAAATTGAAGAAACTAAGAATTTGAAAAAGAGATAAAAGTAGTAATTTTGGGGGTCAGTAAAAGTGTTTTGTTATTTTCTTCAGGGTCCCCAAGGTGATACGGGAGTGACAGGAATAAGAGGACCCAACGGGCCGAAAGGTAGCCAAGGACGAGCCGGTGAGGAGGGTAAATCAGGACCTATAGGCCCCCCAGGACTGGTGAGTAATCACAGGAGTAGACCACACGATAATATCGCTTAAAATGTTCCAAATCATGATCGCTATTTTGCACCACACACAAAAGGTAACACATATGTGACCCAGCACGAGTAAATGAGACACTTTGCTGCAAAAATGAAAATTGAGATTTTGATTTCATCATTTAAAGCTAAACAAGCTTTAAATGATGAAATCAAAATCTCAATTTTTATTTTTGCCCCAAAGTGTCTCATTTACTCGTGCTGGGTCACATATGTTTAAAATATACACGAATGCCAAGAAACGATGTTGCTTGTCAAGTCAAACATATAGGTGTTTTTTTATTTAAAAGCAAGTTTTGCAATCTGAAAGTTAGGGGGAAAATACAAAGCGTCATCATTCGGTCCCAGGACGCTGTGTTTTTTAAAAATAAGTTACATATACATGCATAACCCTGGTAATGCGGGTTTTGTTCCCTACGTGCTTATTTGCCCCAATCTATGATCCGTCCTGTTCCAAGAGAAATGTTAATTTTGCAGGCTTATTTTTTTATTTTTTTGATACTCTTGTACTTTGAATGGATTTAAGCCTTTTATTCAGGATCAATATGGATCATTTAGTTTTAATTTGTTTATTTGCAGGATGGTCTAAAAGGGTCTCGTGGGGACGCTGGTCCCAACGGCCCGCTGGGTCCTCGCGGCTTGCAAGGGCCCACCGGAAACTCCGGAGTCAAGGGCGAGGCGGGACTGCGTGGTTACCAGGGAGACAGAGGAGAGGCGGGCACGCCCGTAAGTCACCATGTTGTATATTCCCTTTTAATAACCACAGTTAAATCTCTGCTACAAACAAAATCTTTGTGTTGTACATGGTACCAACATGTATATGTGACCTGGCACCACGAAATGAGCGGAAAGTCGCACATGGCCAAACAAGTTATTGGCTGAAACATCCATTTTTCAAGTGGGAGGTCGGTTTTGAGTTAACGTACAAAAAAACTTCTTTATCATATCTCAAAATTGTATAGCTCAATTAAAAATCTAAAAGAGTTTTTTTTTTTTTTGTGGCTGAATTGCAATGAGTGATAGTAAAGTTGGCACGGTTCACAGACTTTGAACTTATCTCTATTTTCTCAAAACAAGGGAGCATGACTTCAGCAATTTCAAACGAGTATAGCGGTGGCTAGGAATAAGCTACAGCAACACACAATACATCATTTGAAAGCTTAGGACTTCTTCTTTCTAGAAATGTAATAATGTCAATTTTGTTATTTTGCGACTTTCCACTTATTTTGTGGTGCCAGGTCACATATACTAGACTCATTGACTGACCGTTTCACACTCCAGCATTTTAACGCGGCACTGACCCATGTTAAGATCGCTCACACCCGACTGAAATCCTAGGAAAACCGACTGGTCACAAAGTCTCTTTCATGTCAGGGGTGCACATCACTTATTGCTCACTGCAATTTGAAGCAACACGCTGGTTCCAAATCTCCCAATTTGAATATTCTACATAAGCCATTGTAAACACTGGGGCCGATATCACAAAATGCTAAGACACATCTTAGGAAGAGTAACTCATCCTAACTCGCGACTCGTCCTAGGATCAAAATACCTGCGGGGCCCAGGCCCGTAAACTGCAAGGGAAACGGCCGGCCTTGCGGGCCCCATTTAGACAGGGTGCCGTGTGTCTGGGGATCCTTCGTGGCCCGCCTTCCACGGGATTCTCCTGGAAAACTGCCTAGAATCAGTCTATCGATTAGTGCTGGGACAAATCGGAGGTTTTCAAAACCGAATAACCGAATTTGAAAATATCGAATAATCGATCCTCCGAATTCGTTAATCGGTTTACAAAATCCAAAAATGTATTATTTTTTATTTTATTTTTTTATTTTTTTAATTTTTTTTAATTTTTTTATTTTTTTATAAAAGTGATTTTAATGGATTAAGTGAGATGGATGTTGCGTTCTCCAATACGTGCTATCAGCTACTTCAAACAGAACGTCTTTCCGCGTACCAGCTGACTGTATTCATAAGTTTATCTAGTGGCTCGTGTTTATTCACGTAACAACTGAATCGATGACAATGGCGCACAGCCAGCCTTGCTCATTAACTTCGCCGCGCTTTAGCGATCGTCTACGGAACCAATTCAAATCAGAATTCCAAAATGAACAACTTTTTTTTCTTTTCTGCCTAGAAATCGTAAAAAGAGCATTTTTTTTTTTGTTTTTTTTTGTTTTTTTTTCTTTTGAATATTTGGTTTTAAAATTCCAAACCGGTTTGTGGAAGCACATTCGAATAACCGAATATTCGGTTTTGAGTCCCAGCACTACTATCGATACACTTCTATACGATAGTTCTTTCATTCTTTTAAAACGTTCTCTTTCTTTTCCTTTGTGATAATTGTTCCTTCCGACTCCAAGTTTTTATATTCTCCACAGTTCACTTGATTTTTATTACTAACTATTGTCTTATATTTGTACACATTTTCGCCGTGAATATAGCCACTGATGCCGGCACGGCGTTAAACCCTAAACTTACTCACTCACTCCTAGGATCGATTTAACCAAAGTTAAGACGAGTTCAACACGACCTAACTTCCTTAGAAACGTCGCTGAACTTATTACTCTTATTACTTAAAGATCAGTCTGAGGACCGTCTTATCTCATTAATACATGCGTTAAGTTTGTATATCGTCTGGAAATCTTTGCATTATCTTCTTCATAAAGCTAAGACGAATGATGCCTAGGGTTATATTTTCAAAGAAGAAACATATTGGAAAGGATTTTTTATATGTGTGTATGGTTTTAAAAACATAAATTACTGGTATTTATATGCCAACAACTAGTCGACTCTGTCGTATAGAATGTGCAGAGCTGTCTTCTGTGATTATGTCGCACAGACTAGTTTTCTGGTTAAAGGTCGTGTTTTATGCACGGGAAGTTGATTTGCGAGTTTCTCTTCAACGAATGTTTCCTCTAGCGGTTAAAACAAACATGAAACAGCCATCAAATTGCTGGTTATGATGCGTCTTTTATAAGAATAAGATGGGTTTAGTGAAATTGATCTTAGGACACGTCTTAGCCTAGATCCATCTTAGATGAGTTGTAAGTTGTTTCACGAATTTTTTGTATGTTTCATATGTTTGATAAGGTTACATTTTTTTTTTTTTAAGGGTCTTACGCCAACAGAAGACGACATCGCTAAAATAGTGGAGAAGGTACTTCAAAGTAAGTCATATTTAACGCCGTGCCAACCATTTCTGCTTTTAAATAGAAAAAAAAACATTTTTAAAATGCATGTTCTTGTCATCTTTCTTTACTGAGAAATAATGTTTTGTGGAACAGTTCAATTAAGGTAGGATACACCATTTGAAAATATATTGATATTTTGTTTTACTTATTTGAAAGTAAATAATGAGTCCACGCATCCAGCAAAATGATTGCCCTGGACATCCTGTAATTGTTTCGAAAAATTGAATTGAAAAAAACACCCCAAAACAAAAAGAACAACTGCCCAATGCCAGTTGAAAACGAACGCGGTTTTGTTGTGCTTTTTTCTCGGCATTTATGATTGCAAAGCTTCGGATAGGTCAGTAAAACAATATTTACTATAAAATACAACCCCCCCACCCAAAAATTCATGATAATTATAGCAATTACCAATGTATCCTACTTTTAACGGACTGTTTTATTACAATGTACTCGATTGCGAGAACTGTAACATTATAACCTAAAGTATACCTTTTGTAGCTATCTGAAAAGTAATCAATCAAATTGTTGTTCAAAAGCTCACTTGTTGTACAGATACTAATGACACTTAACTTCCCGTGCAATTCTCTCTTCTGGCATGCTGCCATTTGAACTCAGGGTGCCGAGTTCATTGACGGAAATATATAGACTGCTAACTAAAGTGAAGTTGTAAACCTAATTTATGAAATACTGGTACAGAGCAGTTAGTAAGCTATAAACTGGGGTGTTTGAATGAAATTGGAACACCATTTGCAGATATCGAAAAAATTTACTACCGAATTATTAAGAAATATCTTACTCATCTGAAAGTAAATGTTGATTCTAGGCATCCAGCAAACTGATTGCACTAGATATCCTTTATTTTATTATAAAAAAATTAATTGTATAAAGAAAAATAATTTTATAAATTTTATAAAGAAAAAACCTGCCCGACGCCGGTTGAAAACAAACACTGTTTTTCGTGCTTTTCTCGACATTCACGATTGTAAAACTTTGAACAGGTTAGTTAAACGATATTTACTATAAAATACAACTCCCCACATCCACTTATTCATGATAATTCAAGCAATTACCAATGGTGTATACTACTGAGTTTTGTTAAAAATAATCCCGCCCCTCGGCTCGGTGATGTTAAAATAATCCCGGCGCGTACTGGTTAAACACTTTTTTATTTTATTTGTTATTCTCCTTCCCTTTCCTCCCTCAAAGGTCAGATGCAGAACATCGCGTCCAGAATGACGGGCCCGCCAGGCCCACCAGGGAGAACACTGCGTGGGAACCCCGGTTTGAGAGGCAACCAAGGATCCAATGGCAGCCCAGGAGGCAAGGGTGTGAACGGCGATCAGGGCTTGCCTGGACGAGCAGGGGTACGAGGAGATCCAGGACTTAACGGCCCACCAGGTATGTAAGACAACAAAAGTCCCCGGGGCCGATTTCTCAAAACTCGTCTTATCTTACGACTCGTCCAAGGACGAGTAGGGACTCGTCTTTTATAAAGATGAGTCTCCACTCGAACACTATGGAACATATGCAACATATCCAAGCCAACGGCCGGATTCCTTCCTGATTAATAACATCTTTACTATTAAGAGCATACGCATGAGCCCGTATTTCATAGAGTCTGTCTGATATTCGCGCTACACACTCAGCAAACGCGTATCGCAAATTTCCTCGCGCATTGGGAAATATTGACATGCTATCATCCGCGGCCAAGTCTCGGTTGCAAGACGTCCTAATCGCGGTATGCCTCGCGCATGGGCTACTGACGGTAGTCATGACCTTGGAATAGGTCATGGCGTGGTCTACGCTACGGCATACATTAGAGGGACGTCGGCCTATGCGCGTTGTATACCGCGATTAGAACGTCTTGCAACTAAGACTACCCGTAGCCGCGGGGGCCCGGGGTGCAGGCACGGGGCACGGGGCCTGGGGCGCAGGCAGCAGAGCAACTGACGAGATGTTTATTGGCGTAACTTCTGCAAGTTTGTCACCAGCCACGGCTCAGAGGTTTGAGTGTTCGACTCATGTACGATGATGCGTGGGTTTGAACCTGGCCAGGAACATGGTGTTTGTGTCCGTAGGCAAGACACTTAACTACAATTGTCTCTCTGCACCCAGGAGTATGAGAGGGTGGAGGTTTGAGCGCCTATAAATGCTCGGTAATAATTGTAAGCAAAAATCCCATCGATCTCTGTCTGTGCTTCATGGTCATGTAGGGTCATATGGCGACTGTCCACATGCCATTGACTCGACCACATTGTAGCTTCTCAGTTGCGAGTTTATGATTAAACCCCCCCCCCCAAATTTTTTTTTTTTTGTATTATGATTGAATGATTGAATTATTATTACTATAGGCTCACGCGGGTCTCGCGGTGACAAAGGCATCAAAGGATACGGCCGTCGCGGATTCCCTGGGAACATGGGACTACAAGGTACAAGTTATTAAAATATTTAAGTATTTTATTTCTATGGTGTTGAGTGTGAGTGCATTTGGGTAGGTTGTCTGGGGAAACAGTGCAAGTGGGAGGGATATTGATAAATTGAACCGTGTTGTTAAGAGAGTATCTTGTAATAAGTGATAAGAAATGGTCGCCACTTCCTTTTTTTGTATTATGATTGACCAAATTTCTCATACTTCTTTTCCCTCCCCCTTCCCCCCAAAGGTCTTCCAGGAGATCCAGGGATTGGTTGGTCCGGTAAGGATGGCACTCCGGGCCCGCGCGGTCCGGCCGGAGCGACTGGACACCGCGGCCCATCTGGCCCGCAAGGCAGCGCAGGCTACTGCGAATATTGTAACTATCCCGGCGCACAGCAGCTCGTCAATCCATACCCCTATCAGCCATACGTAGACCTCTACAACAAAGCGGGCTAAGCGTCAAATAAAAAAAAAATTACATTTACTAAAATATCCGGATATTAAAATCCTACGTCAAATTGTAGGTGAGCTTCAATTTCAGTTTTACCTGTTGTATATAAAAAAAATTGGGATTTGGGAAATCAAGCCAGATTGAACACATTAGGATTTGCATTAACGATTTGTTTTGAATTGGGTTTACTTTTAATATAGCAACAGTAGCCCGTGTAATTATGATAAATTGATATGAAAGAAATAGATTGAAGTAAAGGTAGTTTTGGACAGTTATGGTTTACTAAACTTGCTAACGCTGTGTGGACCTGCAAACAATACACAAACCGAAAACCTTGTGTGGACTTGCCCACACACACAAGTGGGTAAATGCCGTCAATAGGGGACGGGGCATTGTCCGACCGTCTTCCCTCTTTTGTTTGTACTCTAACGTTTTCGGATGATCGCCATAGGATTTGCACACGAGTCTGAATCGGGGACCTTTGCGGAATAGGGGACCCCATTGTTCCCTTTGTCATACGTCCCCTATTTCAATCAAAAACAAACGCACACACACAAGTGTGTAAAGGCCTTCGATCGTGGACGGGGTATTGTCCGACCGTCTTCCCTCTTTTGTTTATACTCTAACGTTTTTTGATGATCGCCATAGGATTTGTACACGGGAAAAGATCGTGGACGTTTTGTCAATCGTGGACCCATTGTTTGACTCCCAATTCTTTTGTCCGACGACCACGATTGCCGGTCAATACAAACGCACACACACACAAGTGTGTAAAGGCCTTCGATCGTGGACGGGGTATTGTCCGACCGTCTTCCCTCTTTTGTTTATACTCAACGTTTTTTGATGATCGCCATAGGATTTGTACACGGGAAAAGATCGTGGACGTTTTGTCAATCGTGGACCCATTGTTTGACTCCCAATTCTTTTGTCCGACGACCACGATTGCCGGTCAATACAAACGCAGCTTTACCTTACATACGCACTGTGGACATTCCTTTGTATTCGTGTAGTTAACAAACTTTGACTAAATACTCATTTTTCTCGCTTCCCCAAAACAAATTTACCCTCAAATTAGGATTATGGGCCTCTCAGCTGTCCCTTCTATCTTTTCTATATATAACCCTAACCCGTTTTTCCTCTAGCGCTCTTTTTTCGGAAACTGAAAAACGGATTGTGGACGTGTGCAAGTCCACACACCGTAACCTCTTCCCGCATCGTGTGGACCTATATTGTTCGGAGGTCCACAGTGCGTATGCAAGACTAACTCACCAATTATTTTAGTACATGACGTTATGGGGACATTTTGTAGGGTTCGTGTGCTTAACCAGTTCGCGCCGGAGGACGTATATACACGCACAGTTTTCCCCAGATTTAAAACGGATGGCGCATAAACACATCACGAGCAAGGCCGGTAATGGAGGGTGTGCTTCCTGGTACAATGGGCCTGAACCCGTCTTGGACCGAGTTTCGTTGAAAATAATCCCGCGCCTCTTTTCAGAAGGCCTCCTGAAGGTTTTGTACATGATTTTCAATCGTGGACGGTCTGTCAAACGTGAACTCTTTGTTTATGCCTTATAACGATAGTCCACGATTGCCGGTGTTTACATACTGACACAAACACACTCAGCTTTACCTTACATACGCACTGTGGACATTCCTTTGTCTTCGTGTAGTTAACAAATTTTGACTAAATACTCATTTTTCTCGCTTCCCCAAAACAAATTTACCCTCAAATTTGGATTATGGGCCTCTCAGCTGTCCCTTCTATCTTTTCTCTAGCGCTCTTTTTCGGAAACTGAAAAACGGATTGTGGACGTGTGCAAGTCCACAAACCGTAACCTCTTCCCGCATCGTGTGGACCTATATTGTTCGGAGGTCCACAGTGCGTATGCAAGACTAACTCACACATTCTTTTGGTACATAGCGTTATGGGGACAACCTATAGGGTTTGTGTGTAAACTGAAATCTCTCTAATCTTAAACTTAGAACACTCTAAAATTCTAAAATTTTCAGCATCACCCTAATTTGTCCTCTTCATTTTCTTTCATTATACCCTAACCCGATTTTACCTTGTTCTACCTTTACTGAACACCCAACGCGTTATGGGGACTCGAAAATGTCCCCACTACTCGGTCTGTCTTTTCCAAACAAAAGAGCCTGTCCCCCTAACGCGGTGAGTGCCTACCCAATGGCTCTCAAATTTGTATCCCTGTGGAGACATCTCTTTGTTCTCGTGTACAAACTGCTAAAACAGTCGGGCACCTTTTTCAAAATGCTCCTATTTCAACCACAATTAATTTCCTGGGTTGAAATTTCGACCCAATATACCCTATATCATACCCTAACCCAAACACTAACCCTAACCCACATCCTAAACCTAGTTTTTGAGTAATTTGAGACACACTCCAAAAATCTAATTCGTGAAATTCCCTGTGGCGACCTATTCATCTATAGAAATTTACCCTCCGGCGTCCTTTTGTCTCCATTATACACATTGTGTGTAGGTCTCCAGAGGGTACCGAATTTCAGATCACACACACACATACAAGTGTGTAAACACCTTCAATCGTGGACGGGGCATTGTCCGACCATTATCCCTCTTTTGGGAATACCTTCATAGGATTTGTACACGATTTGGAATCATGGACCCATTGTTTACCCCCAAATTCTTTTGTCCGACGTCCACAATGGAAGGAGTTTGCACACGCAGTTTCACCCTTTTTGAAAAAAAAGAGTGCTAGAGGTAAAATTGGGTTAGGGGAACACCTGAGGGAATCCCAATCACAAATGTGGGTTGAAAGAATTATTATTTTGATAAAATTTGTGACCTGGCACCACGAAATGAGCGGAAAGTCGCACATGGCCAAAACAAGTTATTGGTAGGTTTCGAGTTGTTAACATTTTTACATAAAAACAACCCTTCTTTATCATATTCCAAAATGTTATAGCTCAATTAAAACTCTTAAGTGTTTTGTTTTTGTGGCTGAATTGCACTGAGTGATAGAATAGTTGGCAGGGTTCACGGATTTAGAACTCCGTTTTCTCAAAACAAGGGAGCATGACTTCAGCTATATTCAAAAGAGTAAAGTGGCAGCTACGAATAAGCTACAGCAACACACAATACATCATTTGAAAGCTTATTAGGACTTCTTCTTTCTAGAAATGTAATATTAAAGTCAACTTTGTTATTTTGCGACTTTCCACCCGTTTCATGGTGCCAGGTCACATTTAGTCGAGGATTCTTAACTACACGAATTCAAAGGGGTGTCCACAGAAGGTATGTGATGTAGGTCTGTACTGTGTATAGGTCCGCACTGTACTGCCAATAGACTTTTCCTTCGCCTATTTCTTGCAGTGAATTGGTTGCAAGCAATCCCATATTTAAAATACAATCTACTGCCACAGCTTGAAAATGGTGCTAAACAGTGTGTTTCATAAACGATATTGTATTCGATGAAGTGTGTATTTTATGTTAGTGTGATGAAATCTTAGTAATGTTAGAATGTTCTATTTTGTTTCTTTCTTTTTTAAGAATATAATTTTTGCTTGTGTAATTATGCACTTAGGATAGCAACAAGTTTTAAAGATGCACCAAACTAATCCAAAATCATAAAAAAAACAACTTTTAATGTAATATTATTAGCGTAAGTACAATCATTGGATGTAAAGGTAGGATACACCATGGAGGAATTCCTCCGATATACACCATTGGGGGATTAGATTTTATAGTAAATTAAAAATATCGTTTACAATCTGTCCGAGATTTTGCTATCGCTGTCGGCGATCGTGAATATCTTTTAGGAGCAATTACAGGATATTTAACGCAATAATTTTGCTGGATGCCTAGAATCTTTATTTACTTTATTCGGTAGAAAATATTTATCGATATCTGCAAATGGTGTATTCTGCCTTTATATAGCCCTAGTCTATATATAGCCCCGCACTAGAGTACACTCTGTGTTATAGCACATGCACAGGGTGTATTCTTCTCGTGCGGGGCCATACCATATCGGGAAGAGCAAAATATCACAAGGGGGCGCTGCATTTTGGGTAAGGAAAATCCATCGCGCAACCACCGATGAACTCGCACGGATCGGATCCGTACGTGTCCCCTTTCTCTACCCATGATGCATTGCGGTTCTGTGATTAGTGACAAACTTTGTACGAGGGCTAATATAACCTTTATGCTGTTGACAAAATTAAAGAGTCAAAGAAACTACGCCTATATAAACAATAAGAATGCACTTTTATCATTAATTTACGCACAGGTGAGTTTGCATGACGAGTCCGCTTGTATATTTCGCAGTGTCTTAAGCTCATTAAACGTTATCCAATTAAATGTTAGTACCTGTTTCATCGGGTGCCCATTTTTCGGATGGCATCCATCCTTTTTAAATAGCGCCCTCTTTTATTCATCACACCGAATTATAACTAAGCAACGGTCGGCTTTTTCCTTGCATTCATTAGAGAAATAATAACCACCTGACACTCTTTACATAAAGTACCGACCGTTTGACATTAGGTAATAAAACACGGTCTAAATAGCATTTTATATACCCAGTGGATTTCTTAAAATCTGTTGACACATTTCCCACCAACAATGTTTGGTATGCTTGGGCTATAGAGCTATATCAAATTACTAAAGCGCTAATTCTCACAATGTTTGGTATGTTTGGGCCATAGAGCTATATTAAATTACTAAAGCGCTAATTCTCATTTTTACGCGCGGAGATACTTTGAATGTCAATCGATCCATCCTGCGCGCGTTTACATTTTGAAATCATGTTCGTGTTGTAGAGCATAATAATATGGATTTCATGTTAGAAGTTTACTTTAAATAGAACAGACGCAAACAACTTACGCTCATCATGCCAGTATGAAACAAAAGTCACGGCAAAATAGTCTGCAGCGGATACTTTAATACGCGCACGCATTTGCGCTGTTTGCTCAGAGAAAGAAATGAAACGTTTATTTGTTGATCGTGCGTTTCAGTAACGTTTATGCAAAAAGCCGTACAAAGTTCCGAGTTAGGCTACAGGTACGGTTGAACATGGATGCGCCAAGCAGACATCACTTTGTACATCGAGCCAACGCTCTAGTAGTGTAATATTATAGCTCTATGGTTTGGACACAACATTCGGGAAACAAGGATGGTGTTCGGTATATAAAATAGCCGAAGGTTCAGTATAGCAGCGTTCGGTATATCGACGTTCCACTGTACTATACCTTTCATTCTCACAGCGTTGTGTACATTTTCAAGCCGTAGCCACCCCAAGTTTGTACCCAGTTTTATATTACAACGCCCTCTACTCTTTCTTTAGAGATGCATACAATAATTGCATTACCAACAAATGTTAGAACTTGCATGTAGGATTGCGAATCGTATTCCAACATAATAAAGAACGTGGTCTTTATCGCAACAAAGTCAAATGGTGTGTACAGTACATTTTGTGCATGTATAAATAATTCAGGACCGATCCATTAAAAAAGCACCGCCCTGTGACGCGTTGACCATAAGCCAATTCGGTATTCCAAATGCGCATGTGCACAACAAGATTCAACAATTTTTCTCAAGGGATAAACATTTCATCGATTGCGTGCAAAAGCATAGCGGGTACCAGCAAATTTAAAGAGATCGTCGTGTTCTAAAGTTACTAAATAACATTTTTTTGTTTACGTTTTGGTGTTTTCAGGTGTTTTGTGTTGCCAAACTTTTGTTCGAACAAAGTGCCCATCGTCTTTTCTATTTCACAAGAAAATACAGAGAATGCGGATTCGGTTACCACGTCCCCCATAGCCTTCTGTGCATTTGTCTGCCGTGTTTATCCCTTGAGAAAAAAATGTTGAATCTTGTTGTGCACATGCGCAGTTGGAATACCGAATTGGCTTATTCACGTCGCATAGCCTTTATTAATAGGGACTTTTCGATTTGCACGTTGACTGCGACGTATGCGGTCATTTGTGAAGCAGTGCGCATGCGCATCGACGAACTCGTCGTTCGTAGCAGAATTCTCGAACGCGTTCAACCTTGTTTTGCCGTCGTTGGAAAACTGTGACGACATAGTGTGCATATCACTATTTTGTAGAAACGAAACACCACATCAGGAAAGAAACACCACATTTGAAGTTACAAAATGGACCCGATTGACTTGATTCTTCAAGCAGAGAGTGGTGGAAGCGTAAGTTTTTTTTTAAATTAACACATTCTCTTGTCTGTAATTTCCCTTAAATCAAAATTATTGTAGAATAATCCATAAAATGAACACATTCTATTTATGCATCGCCAATTTGTTGCAGCACAATTATCGAGTACAGTCCTATGCACCGAAATTGGTGTTGGATCTTTAGCCATGCTTTAGCCATGCTTTAGCCATGCAAGTAAAGTTGCAGGCGTATCAATTTTATACTGGCATAAAAATGGCCAATTTATCATTCAATCATCAATGAAAATCGACAGACTCTGAGGACAAAGGATAATGATTTAATCGAATTTCGCGCGAGCGCGCGCGCGCCAAACATAAGGCATGACGTCACTGAGTGAGCGTAGTCGTAGTCGTAGAAATCGAAAAGGTAAGGTACAACATTTAGCGTGCCGCATACGTCGCAGTCTACTTGTGACCGCATACGTCGCAGTCTACTAGTAAACGTGCAAATCGAAAAGTCCCTAATATCCGACAAGTTGTTTGCGGTATAGTAGCACAATGTGGTAATTATTTTATGACTGACATTTTTAAAACCTCGTGAATTTTCGAACGGCCGAGACTGCCATTTCGCTGCAAATAAAACTTCGCTGTTTACTCTTGTACGCACGTTATTATCGAGTAGGCCCTACGCTTAGCATGAAAATTCCTCCTTGGCGAAAACAAGGTTACAAACCAAATTGTCAGGTGATGTAGGCCTATATTGTTTGTGATTGTTAGCTGGATTTTGCTCAGCATGAAAAGCACATGGAGTTTTGGCTAGTTTCTACTACTGAGCACAACCTTTTTGTGCTCGGCTAATTGTTGTGCTTACACGTTTTATGAAATTTGCCCCTGACTGTTAGCGGAAAGTTGGGCTAACTATATAGCTGACAAATTTGCTAACCTTAAGCGCTATTTTCATTATGCGCGCGCATGGACATTATATTGTTACGTCACTTTATTACGTCATTTTCCCGCTAGGTTAAGCGTGCCTTTTTCCGTGCTTACCCAGTCTCCGTATATAGAATAGACGGAGGCTCTGTTAGCAGAAAATCGTGTGCTTAGCAGCGCCGTGTCACTGTGCTTAGCAGCCCAAATAAAAGCTAGATCCGCCCCTAGTTGAGTCGTGTCGCTAAAACGAAATAATGGAGGTGCTGGAAACATTATGCATAATGCAGTTAGCAGCTTGCCGCATATATAAATTTCAGCCCGGATTCATACATTATAAATCAACCGTCAACAAGTCCCGTCACGAATCAGTCTTGCTCCATTGCCCCAAGACTGGTTTTCATTTGTTCCGGGTCGCGCCGCCGACGCGTAGCGTCCGTGTATGCAGTCCAATCATCAATACTCCAAAAACGGGCTTATTGATGGCGCCCTCGATTGTACACGCGATATGTTCAGAACCCAGTCTTGACGCAAAGCTCGAAAAGACCCGTGAAATTCCGAGGACATTCCAAGCATAGCTCAAATAGCTACTCGCTTGCGATGCGACATGTCGTTTTTATTTAATACAAATATATATTCCAATATCAAGTGCCACATTGAAAAACACTATTATTTAAACCACTCAAATACTAACGTTACATTAGAATATCAGTTGATCGTGCCAACGAAGGGCTTTGACAAGTCACAAGAATTATACATGTTTACTTTATTATACACTTAATGATTTTCAATTATTAACAGCAGAATTTAAACAATTAAAGCTCAAATGACTACTTTATTAACTTTGCAAAATTTATCTTGGCACAGCATATCTTTCTTTCAGGAAAAAATGAGTTTAAAAATGAAGTAGGTGTTGAGTGGACGGCGTGCCAAAGCACGTTGTCTTGCTCTCAAATAAATGCAAACAAAATAGTTATAACGGAATGCCACAGGTGTAACCAAGATAGATAATATAGGTATAGTTTGAAAGATACACCTTTTCACTTTTAAAATGAGCCATCTAAATGTCCCAACCTGATAACTTTTGACATAGTTATGAGTAATTTCCCAAAAGAGGTCAAATTGTTAAGCAATTCTCTAATAAATTTTAGAACTTGACCGTGTATAATTGTTTGGGTGGTTATGAACTACGTGAAAACAAAGGAATGTGCGTTTGCATGTTGATTATCCATTCATAAATACCTGGGACAGTTTAGGCATTCCTATTGGTCGAGAGCCCGTCACGTGGCCGGTATTAAACGGATGACAAAGACATGGCTGGAAGTGTTTAAGACCAGCTGGCAACAAAGGTGGCCCCTGCACATGACTGCAATGACTGCAATGACAACGTGGCCGTCAATCTGACGTCGATGTCGGCACAGGCCCTCTTTGCTAACTGCTCATTCACTGGCAACGTCGTCGTGAATATGGCCCCACGAGCATCACCATCGTCAACTTAAAACACTGACACATGACACTTAGCAATAATTTGCCAATATTTATCGATGATTTGGTCCAAAAATGAGTGTAATTTGCCAATCAGTCGTGGGTAAGTGTCTGGCGCGGCGAGCTGTACGGTCACGCGATCGTGTATTACCCGTCCCAATGGCTTACTTTATTTCCAACCGTACCTCGTCTCCAAGTCCAAGTCCTCACTAGGTGTTTGTGTACAAATGTTGAGAACAAGTTACAACATAAACAATGGGAACAAAAGAAGAGAGCAATAACATGTCCTCAAACGTATAAGTAGACACGACTGGTGTGTGTTGGTTTTTTGTTTTGTTTTGTTTCGTGTTTTTTTTGGTTTTTTTGGGGGGCACATTTATGGTGTAAATTGAGGATTTGAATGTGTGTACGAGTGGGTAAGCTTGTTTCTGCATTCAATAGGGCACGTTGACCAATAGAGGACAATAGGGTCCTTGATTGACAAAAGTCCCCGATTTGACATTCATGTACAAAACTTATGGGAGGTTTTTTGAAAAAGGACAACAAAGGACAATTTTAGGTGCACAATGCAATGGGTGTTTGATACTGTAAATGACATTTCCTTGGACATAGGCAGATGTCTGTTTTATTAACGTTGAGTTGCCAATAAAGTAGCAGGTTTGTACACTGCTGCATGCGACTTGGGTAGTGGCTCCTTTCCAAGGATAACATCAGCTGCCTTCTCTGCAATCATGATAGTTGGAGCGTTGAGGTTCCCACTGATGATGCTTGGCATGATGGATGCATCAACGACTCTCAGATTCTCTACGCCTAGTACCCTCGTCTGGCTATCTACGACGGTCATGGGATCCGAGGTGCTGCCCATTTTGCAAGTACAAGATGGGTGGTACGCAGGACCTCCCATCTCCCGCACAAACTCGTCAAGATCTTCGTCACTGACAGCTGCAGCGCCTGGATGGATTTCAGGACCTCGGAAAGGATCAAAGGCCTTCTGATTCACAATTTCACGGGCGAGTCGAATGCACTGCCTCGCCTCCCAACGGTCGCTCTCGGTCTCCAAGTAGTTGGGCTGGATGATCGGGTGCTCCTCGGGGTTGCCGGATCGCAGTTTAACGTAACCGTTACTCGTGGGCCGCAATGAGCTGACGTGGACCTCGAAGGCATGAGTGTAATTCATTTTGTGTCCATGGTCAGTTACAATAGACGGGAAGAAATGGAACTGCATGTCTGGGTGTTCTACACCTGGTCGACTCCTTATAAAGCCGCCTGCTTCTAAATGGGTTGTTGCACCGAGACCACTTTGGAACAAGAACCAGCGCCAGCCGATTCGGATCATATTGAGGGGAAACTTCCACTGAGCTGTGTAGAGCGTGATCGGCTTGGTGCACTGATATTGCACGCAGAGGTCCAGATGGTCTTGAAGATTCTGCCCAACTCCTGGCAGATGGGCTACAACGGGGATGCCATGCTTACCGAGCTCATCCGCGTCACCAATACCTGACAGCATTAGCAGCTGGGGCGAGTTGATACCACCACCACACAAAATGACTTCCTGAGATGTTCGAGCCGTTTTCTTCTCCCCCTTGTGTAAATACTCCACCCCAACGGCTTTGGTTCCTTCAAACAGCACCTGCGTTGCGAGAAGCTTTGAAGTGACTGTCAAATTCCTGCGTTTCATAGCAGGACGGAGGTAGGCACTAGCAGTGCTCCAACGGGAGCCTTTATGAATATTGAGATCCTCGTAACCGAAGCCTTCTTGTTGATAGCCGTTCATGTCGTCTGTTGCCGGGTAACCAGCCTCAACTCCTGCATCTATGAAAGCCTGGTAGAGTATATTCTTAGATTTCCCGCGAGAAACATTAAGTGGACCGTCTCCACCTCTGTACTCATCCGCTCCGAGTTCGTGGGTTTGCGCCCGACGGAAGTAGGGTAGGCAGTTTGCGTAGGACCAACCCTGAGCCCCCTCTTTCTCCCAGCGGTCGTAGTCAAGGGCGTGGCCCCTGATGTAACACATTGCATTTATGGAAGAGGACCCACCCCAAACACGCCCACTGGGCCAGTACAACTTTCGGTTATTCATACGGGGTACTGGCTCTGTGGTGTAGCACCAGTTGTAGGTGTCCGAGGAGAGTGGGTATGTCAGGGCGGCCGGCATATGGATCTTCCAGGAGTGGTCTTTGGGTCCTGCTTCCAGGAGTAAGACATTGTTGGTTGGCTCCGTGCTGAGTCTGTTGGCTAAGACGCAGCCTGCAGACCCAGCACCCACAATAATATGGCTGTACTCGTTGTGATCGGCCCACAACCTGCTTGTGGAATGGATGGCTCGTGTTGCCGGGATGCGGAATTCATGGCTGTGTTGCCATGGAGACATTCTCCATCTTGGAAGACTCCTAACAAGAGCTATTCTTGAGGTGTTCATGGTGATTTACACGGATGACCTTTCTGGAAAAGACATAAACAAGTGATAAAGTTGTACCTTGAATTGTTAGATCCTAAATCAAACAGAAGCATTCTGCTGCGAATTCCAGTCCGGCATCTATATACTGGGGTATGACGAACTCTTAATGTGGTTGTGAGATAACAAGACAGTAATAAATTGACGCATTGGATGATTGAATTTCAAGGATCTACACTCTAAAAACTGTGTTTAGCGAGGACACACTTCTCTTGCTATCAGTTTGTAAACATGTTTAGAAGCTAAACAAGCTAAACGCACGTGTCCAATTTCTAAACATGTTCAATGGCTATCCACCCTCATGCTAAACATGTTAACATGTTTACAAACTGTTAGCAAGAGAGTGTTTATATAGAAAGGTGTTTACTCGCCAAATACAGTTTTTGCAGTGTAATTAAGGCAATTCATCGCTTTATAATCGGCGATGGAATTTACCAAAAAGGCAACAAGAGTGAGTTTTCTGATCAGAGCAGTTCTCTGATCGAGAAAGAAACCAGACCAAGATTTCGATTTGAATAAAAATCGGACAGAGTCCCGAACCAAATTACCTGGAGACGCCTGGTAATACGGTAGGTTTTGCATAGTGCTGAAGCCAAACCACCGACCAAACTAAAAATAGTCGAACATGCATGGCAATCCCGAACCGAACCGAAATGGTCGGCGGCAAAATACCAGTAGCGAGTGTAGTGGTTTTTACTTTTGTTTACCCAACCATGAAAAAACCCAATTGTGTATCATTGGAAAGAGCGTATAAAAAGAAAACCAATTACGGTACATAGTTCTATACCTAGGGAAGTTAGGCTTAATTCAAGGAGTATGGAATGCCGTTCTCTGTCTGTAATTTGTTCTTTACTAGTATTAAAAGAGAGTGTGAATCATGTCCATCATTAAACTAATATACAAAGGGTAGAAAACAAAATAATACTTGGTACTAAATTGACAGAGCAATGACAAAGAAAACCTAAAACATATTTAATAGTACATTTTTAGTAGTTTGGCAGCTGAGAGGTAATCCTATCAGAATAATTGTGTCAGGATAACACCCTTTCGGTCACTATCGTGTCCAAAAAAAGGTTGTTGACTTCTTAAACATATAGGTTCTATTAAAACAAATCATAAACACCTGAAAGTGATGCGTATTAATATGCCAGCAAGATATATAGTATATAAGCCTATCGAAAATCCAGGGCCCCCACAAAAAAAGAACACAAAAGGCTGTGAACAATAAAGACTTTTATTGAACCAGGGTAGTCCCATAGGTTATCATAGAACTGTTTTCCCTGGGAGGCGCAGGCCTGGGAAAGACTGAGCACTGACAATGAGAGACTAGAGTGTGTTGCGCTGCCAGTGTGGCTTATTGACGGCACCGCATAGTGCCACAGTAGTGTGAACTTATAGAGTTTATCACTGACACGAATTATGTTCCATTTTGGTTAACACAATAATACAGTACTGTTGTTGGATTACTTGATAATGAACATCAATTGTGTCTTTCTTAACTAAATAACTAAAAACATCCACTTTTTGCATTGATAATGTTGTTAGATGATGTCTCCAACTCTTTTATTGCTGAAATCTATCATAACAAATTCAGTAGAAAACTTAGTTTTTTGGTGCAAAAAAAGTGCGGGTGTAACGGAGTGAATCAGACAAAATAAGGTATATCTATGGATAGTGCACTGTAAAAAATAACCGTAAAATAACGGGTGTTTCCACCTGTAAAAAAACAAAACAATCGCCGTATTTTTATTTTAACGGATTTTTGAGGTAAAATTACGGTATATAGTGTGCCTTGAAAAAATCACGTCCAAAATCTGTTAAAAATTTAAAATACGGTGATTGTTTGTTTTCTTTACAGGTGGAAACCCCGTTATTTAACGGTTATTTTTTTACAGCGTGGTTTCATGGTCTGCACGATAATGTCTGTTTTCAGGTCATACGTCAAAGGAGAAAGGCCATCAAGGCACTTTAATGACGTCCTCCTACTACGTCGTTAGCAAGATGGCCGCTGCCTGTGGCAGCTAACAAAAACAACATCCGATGACTTCTGCGAAGTATGTCGAATTGGACGGAAAATTGTACAATGTTACAGTATCATTTGGCACCATATTAGCCATAATTTGTAAAAAATATCCTTCATTATGCTCGACAAATATTTCAAAGTCAAGTTTGAGCAACATGAACTATTTTTAATAACGCGATTTTCCTAGCCATTTTTCACACGCTTCCAGATACATTCTTCAGTTCGTATTTACGTTTTCCACTGAACTCACTAATAATATTAATACTACTACTAAGTACTAGCAAACAGCAAAATAGCCAAACTATCGGAAAGGAAGTGTGAATGACCTATTTTCAGAGGCCTTGAAATGTTCCTGAACTAACATGTACAACCATTGTATACAGTAAACTAACCGTACATGTTGTCCTGACAGATGTCCACACGTTTGAATTGATCTCTTTTTGTATATATAAATCAACACAACTAAATGTAGGTATAGTGTAGACTTTATGGTAGAATAAAAGACAACTACTTGAACATGCGCATTGATGTTGACCAAAGTAGGCCTACTTATAGTAACCCTAAATTAGCCATATATTGAGCCAATCTGTGAAAAAATTTAAAAGAAGCTAATTTCAACTGATGGGTATGGACAACTACCAAAAAAAAGGAAGGAGGGATAGGGGTTGGGGAACTTTTTTTATTAGAGGTCAAAGGTCATTGACCCCTGCCTAAATCACTAAAAATTATATTTCAGCAACAAAATATGGTATATAGATGATCTTGGTGTCAAAATGCACAGAATTACAAAAGAAGATGACATCAAATAATTATTGACCCTTGGGACCAAATCCTGACCTCCTAAAATGAGGTCAAAGGTCAAAAAACTATTTTATTACTAAAATGTCATATTTATAACAGGAAAATTATCATTAAATAAAAATGAGCACAAACAAATCGAAGAGACTAATTTTAACTTACGTGGCGGGTATGGGAGTTATTATTTATTCTAGGAGCAGAGGTCAAAGGTCATTGACCCTGGACTAAAACACTATAAATTGTATCTCGGCAACAACATATGTACTTGTATGATCTTGGTGTCAAAATGGTCATAATTACACTGTAAGTAGAAAAATGTAAATTCTTGTGATATAAATGTAGGATACAAATTGACCGCCACATATGACCTTAAAGGTCAAAGGTAATTATTCGAAGCCCCATATTGAATTCACAAAGCACCACCATAGAGATATACGTATAACATAAAACAACATGAATTATGTCTTTGTTTAAGAAGTGATTACTCATAACACCTAGTTAGCCTACATGCACCCTGACTAGTTACCCCAGTGAAGTGAGATGTCCCAACAGTTTCCTATTAATAAGAAGAGGAGTTTGGTGCATCTTGCAGAGAGTCTTGTATACAGCAGAGAGATTCAGCACACCCTAAGTCGTTATTTGGCGGCTTAATCAAGGGCGAAGTGACTGGAACAACCGTATATGTACCCATTTAAAAGACTTTGAGGAGAGGGTTGAATTATTCAAGGACCAACTTAAAAAGCGCGGATACACAAACGAAGACCTAGCCCTTCCTCAAAGGGGCGAGCCTTCCGCGGACTCTAAGCGTGAAAAAAAACCCCAAAACCCACCACAATACCCCACTGGTGTTCGTCCTACCAAACTACCCACGAGTCGCGCACCCAGCTCTCAAACGGGCCCTCCTCAAACACTGGCACTGGATTAGTGAAAACAAATACCAAATACATGTAGGTTATTTGATACCCAACCCTTGGCAATGGCATACAAACGGCACAAAAACATAAAATATGAACTTGTTCGATCTAGGACTAAAGCATCTCCACAATCCAACCAAGAAGAAAACAACCTGGATGATGAGAATGTGCAAATCCTATTGGAACTATTGGAAGAACAAAACAATGATCAAAGAAATGGCTCTCAAGACTAAAACAAAATAAATAAGTCAAGATGCCTTCCTTTCGATCAATACCCCCCAAAAGCCGGTATTTGTCCTTGCAATCTGTCATATAAACCGACACACAAATAAAAACAAGGAAAAAGAAAAGTAAACTGAAAGAATGGTGACTGATGTGAAGTGCATAATATAGCACAAAAAATATGCCCTGCTCCCCTTCCAAAAAAGGAGAGAAAAAGAGGACGGCATATTATTACCGGTAATAATCAATCACTGAGTGAACTAAAAACAAAGGACCACTGTTGCAATACACAAACCACAAACCCACCCCCCCCCCAAAAAAAAAAAAAAAAAAAAAAAGAGTTAAGAATTACGCTCCGGAGAGGCCAGTCAAACAACCACTCTCTGGCATACCGGGCATACCCACTAGATAACGTACAATTACAGATTTAACTCTGCCAGTCACAAATACAATCCATATGATACTTGTCAGCAGAACCGCGTCTCAAGAAAATAACGAAAAACACGGAGGTGTTCTCTTGAAACTTGTACACGTAACACCCCCCCCCCCCCCCACCACCACCACCCCTCCTCCTACCGACTGCAATCTCGCAGAAAAAAAGTGGCCAGAACTGACTTCCCAGAAGTGTATGGCACTAAGAAAAAACAACTTACATTAAGAATTACGCTCTGGGAAATATAGTTACGCAACCACACTGCTGGCATACCAGCAAATCATAAATATACAGATTTATCTCTGCAGACCAGTAACAAACATACAATCCTATGATACTTCACGCAGCAGAACTGTTGCAGCATCTCCAAAACAATAATGAAAACGATGAGAAATAGTTCTGACTTGTGACAACTTCAATAAACACCCTCCCCTTCCCATAGTAGAATGAGTTCTGATTCAATGCAGCTAACTCTGGGATTGATCAAACAAACAACAACAAATAAACTGATCATTCCTTGAAGTATGCCTGCATAAACCGGTTTCCCTTTGCTATTTTCTTGCAAAAGCACTTCATCTTTAAAAACCTAATAGCCTCACAGAAAAAGAAAACAATTCCACATAACCCAGCGTTAGACGTCCTTCAATTTAATGTCCTTCCCATGTGACCCAGAATCGTTTTAATAATAAAAAAACGTAGGCTGAATGTATGATTACGCTCCTTCCCAATAAACACCAAACATGATTATAAATGCACATATACGTTACATACACAAACTATTTGACACTAATGAACTTTAAGCACCCCCCCCCCCCGCCCAATTGCTCATTTTGACCTTTAACCTCGTATTTTGGTGGTGAAGAATCCATTTCATATTGTGTTTGTCTCCTAGTATAATTCTGTGCATTTGGACACCAAGATCATCTAGGCCTATGAAAAACATACTGCTGCTGAGATACAATTTATAATGTTTTAGTGCAGGGTCAAAGACCTTTGACCCTCAGAAAGGGAATTTCTCCCTCCTTCTTTGCTCTTGGAATAAATAATAACCCCCATAGTACCCGCCACAATAAGTTGAAATTAGCCTCTTAGATTTGTTTTTGTTCATGGTAATTTTCCTGTTATTTTACTAATATGACATTTTAGTAATACGTCTATTTTTGACCTTTGACCTCTTTTCTAAGGGTCAGTAGTTATTCTATGTCATCTTCTTTCATAATCCTGTGCATTTTGACACCAAGATCATCTATATACCATATTTTGTTGCTATAAATATGACATTTTAGTAATACAATTGTTTTGTGACCTTTGACCTCATTTTCGGAGGTCAGGATTTGGTCTCAAGGGTCAATAATTATTTGATGTCATCTTCTATTGTAATTCTGTGCATTTTGACACCAAGATCATCTATATACCATATTTTGTTGCTGAAATAAAAAATTTAGGGATTTGGGCAGGGGTCAATGACCTTTGACCTCTAATAAAACAAGTTCCCCAACCCCTATCCCTCCTTCCTTTTTTTTGGTAGTTGTCCATACCCATACCTACCTAAATCAGTTGAAATTAGCTTCTTTTAAATTTTTTCACAGATGAACCTTAAGTTAGGGATACTATTATGCAGCTATACGTTGTCCCCTGCCCTACGGAAGCGTATTTAGGACATGACAAAAAAGTTGTCAGGACCACTATTTCGCCCGGGCGGATTACTATATCACCCGGGCCGCCGGGCGGATTACTATTTCGCCCGGGCAGATTACTATTTTGCCCGTGCGGATTACTGTCGAAATGGTGATACACGTTAGTATGTTCTAATTCATGGACAGTGCCCGGGCGAAATAGTAATCCGCCCGGGCGAAATAGTAATCCGGAAACCTTTTTTTGGTTGTGTCCTAAATACGCTTCCGTACTGCCGGTCCAGACTTCTAAATTGTAGGCGACAACAGATCATAACGGCGAGTACAACTATACACAGTATTTTAGGTCATGTACAAAAATGTACATCACAGAGCAATAAATCGATATAATTCCAGGCAGGGGCCATTGGTTATGACCTTGAGGTCAAGTGTAAATCCAGGGTAAGATTGGTATAAGTCCAAGGTAATAAATAATAAGTATACACCAGTAGATGTAGGTAAATCGAACCCAGGCCAGGCCATTTGTCTGTAGGTCAAGTTTATATGTAGACAAATTTAGGAGCGGCTTGTATTTTAGGGATTGCTGTCGACTGCCACGTAGCATTTCAAGTTTGTAGTTTCATGGAGTAGTAAAGTCGAAACAATTGGGCCCACAGTGAAGTTTAGCTGAAAGTAAACCTGTAGAATAGGAGTTCCCGCACAGTCGGTTATTGTTTTACTTAATAATAATATTGATCCTGATATACCTTAAATTCTAGTAAATGGGGTTTGATGGGGCGATTATTGGTCAAAGGGATAAATATGTGACATGCTTCTGATAATCATCCATGGTAATTGGTATAGGGTTTAAACTAAACTACATGTGAATACGAATACAGGTTCTTGTTTTTGTATTTGTTCAAATGAATGAAGTTTGTCAACAAGACAATTTTCAAGGTTTTTCAACAAGGATTTTTTTGGTTTATAGTTTAGTTACATTGATGATTTAATCTGTTATCTCTTTATATTGTTTATGCATGAAACTTAAGGCCTGTATATTTTGTGTTTTCTAATTGCAGTTAACCGCACACGCACAAGCTTACGCACAACGTATACGCAGCTAGCTAGAATAAGCTAACCAGCTAGGATAAGCTACGCAACGCTAAGTTACACTATGTATGCTGATACCGATACGTTGTAATCTACACCAGACTGTACGCTATACCGAACATTGAGATCGGCCAATTCTCTTGCACTAGTGGTCCCCAGAGTAAGGACTGCTACATACGGCGACAGACAATTCAACTTTGCTGCTGGCAAGCTATGGAATGCACTGCCAAATAATATCCGTGATGCCAAAACATTAGCCACTTTTAAGAAATTACTTAAAACTCACCTTTTTTTAGGACTTTCACTGTAAATCTATATTGTTTTTAATATTTCTTAGTATATAATTATAATGTCTTTTTATATTAATATTTTAATATTTAAAGCTGCGTCCATTTTACCTTTTTAGGAATTTCACTGTAAATCTATATTGTTTTTAATATTTCTTATTATATATAATGTATTTTTATATTAATATTTAAGCTGCGTCCATTTTATTATAATATTCATTTTTTAAGGGTTTTGTCATTTTGTTGTCATTGTAAAGCGCTCTTGAACATGCTTAAGCATGAAAAGAGCGCTATATAAATCTGGTAAAATAATAATAATAATAATAATAATAATACCATAGGATGAGGAGAATAAAGATTACACGTAAAGCGAGTTCAAGCTCATGAATTCCTTTCTTATGTACAGAAGGTACAGTAGCTATTTTTAGATGTTGCAAATTGTGCAACATTTCAAAAACAAACTCCAAAAGGCACAACGCCCGCATTGGCTATAAATAGTGATATTATATTTCTTCTGGTGTTGATTTTTGCCAATGCAAGTTTCGATTTCATGCAAACCAAAATGAGATTCTTATGGTGGCTCTGAAGGGACATCGCACATCGCAGATTTCTGCGCAGATTTCTGCGATGTCGCCGATTTTATCGCACATTTCGGCGCCGATTTCTGCGATATTGCACATTTTATCGCACATTTCTGCGCAGAAATCTGCGATATTGCACATTTTAGCGCACATTTCTGCGCAGAAATCTGCGACATCGCACATTTTATCGCACATTTCTGCGCCGATTTCTGCGACATTGCAGATTTTATCGCACATTTCTGCGCAGAAATCTGCGACATCGCACATTTTATCGCACAATTTATCGCACATTTTTTTCAACATTCGAACGTGTGTTTGGCATTTGAATGTCGAATAAGGAGCTGGTAGTATGAATATTGAACGTCGAACGAGGAACTACGTGCAAACAGCTTCGTACAGTATACCACACACAATTATCACTCCATTTCGAATGCAGAATACTATTGAACTATTGAACAAATTCAAATAAAATTAACCACCAGGGAGATAAATGTCCATTCTTAATTATTTTCTTTTCTTTTCGACTTTTGTTTTATTTTTAACTCAACAAAATACACAAAACAAAACAAATTATATAATTGTTATTACCGGTATTCAATCTGCACAAACTAAGTTTGAAGAATTTGCAATTGGAGATACAAACTTATGCACAGTATTTATACTGGCAAAGGCTATCTTTTTTTTACATAATTGAATCTGAATAAATACTCAAGTGTAGGCACCCGATGCTTAAATCTACAGTTAAAAATAATAACAAAATAATGCAAAGATTCAAAATAAAATCAGGATGATCAATATTGTATCCAAACCAATAGATTTATAACATAATTATGTTTAAACGGACATGAGTATGGCTTTCCCAAGATTTGGCAGGATTAAGGTTACTTGGGTATTTATCCAAATAAGAATTTTGAAGGATTCAGGTTATTTGTTAATTTGTACTTTCGCACTGCTCGTGCTCTATGTACATGCTCCATAGAGCTTCAGTCAAGGTGTAAGTTATGTGTCAAGGATAGGAGACGTTAACAAATTAGAGTCATGTGTGAAGAGTGACTGCAGACCCTTGTTGTACTAATACCTGCACTTATTAGCACCTGTTTGTTCCATGTTTGGGTGCTTTTATTTCAATGATAAACCAACTCATAGCAGGATTTTGCAGGATTCAGGCAGTGGTCACCAGTAACAAATAATGTAGGATTTTGAATGCAGGGTTCAGGTTACATGGAGTTTTAACACTTTGGAATTGCAGGATTTTTCAGGAATCAGGTTATGTTCAACAAAAATAGGGTAGGGAGTTAGGGTTTAAGAATTCACATTAATTTTATACTGGAAGATTTATGTTTTAAACTCTTTAATTACAAGATCTAAAAGTCAAAAAATAATTCTTACTCCATTCCTCCTTATGAATGTCAAATTCACGACTAAATTTAGTCAGTACTAGAGGTTCGAAAATATACAATATAAAAAAGGAACACATTTGTTTAGTAGACCAACCTGCATTATCATAATTATACATATATATATATGATTTCCTCTATAACCCAACACTGATTTATAGCAAAAACCACTTTCAAATGACCGGGATGGCAGAATTAATACCTCTCCAGTACATAAAATAAATATTTTGGACCCCTCTATTTACCCAAGTCTCCAACGAAATAATGTTGCCATTGCACACAAAAAGATGGCTTTTATCTTATCTTCATTCCCTTATCCAAGGTTTTGAATTGTGGTTTGAATAAAGGGAAATGTCCTCACAAAAACATACAGGCTGCATGTTATTAAATTAATTGAAAAAGAGAATAAGGTTATACATGTACATGTACATGTACATGTACATGTACATGTAAACACAGTACCGGTATACTTGTACATGACATGTACATAAAGAGGTTAAGGTTATATAGTACATGTGCATATAGTACATGTACATGTGCATATAGTACATGTGCATATAGTACATGTGCATATAGTACATGTGCATATAGTACATGTGCATATAGTACATGTGCATATAGTACATGTGCATATAGTACATGTGCATATAGTACATGTGCATATAGTACATGTGCATATAGTACGGTACATGTGCATATAGTACATGTGCATATAGTACATGTGCATATAGTACATGTGCATATAGTACATGTGCATATAGTGCATATAATACATGTGCATATAGTGCATATAGTACATGTGCATATAGTGCATATATATACATGTGCATATATAGTACGGTACATGTGCATATAGTGCATACATGTGCATATATAGTACATGTGCATATGGTACATGTACATATAGTACCGCACATGTACTATGCACATGTACTATGCACATGTACTATGCACATGTACTATGCACATGTACTATGCACATGTACTATGCACATGTACTATTATGCACATGTACTATATGCACATGTACTATATATGCACATGTACCATATATGCACATGTACTATATATGCACATGTATGCACTATATGCACATGTACTATATGCACTAGTGCACATGTACTATATGCACTATACACATGTACTATATGCACTATATGCACATGTACTATATGCACATGTACTATATGCACATGTACTATATGCACATGTACTATATAACCTTAACCTCTTTATGTACATGTCATGTACATGTATACTGTGTTTACATGTACATGTAGATGTACATGTATAACCTTATTCTCTTTTTCAATAAATTTAATAACATGCAGCCTGTACGTTTTTGTGAGGATATTTCCCTTTATTTAAACCACAATTCAAAACCTTGGATAAGGGAATGAAGATAAGATAAAAGCCATCTTTTTGTGTGCAATGGCAACATTATTTCGTTGGAGACTTGGGTAAATAGAGGGGTCCAATATATTTATTTTATGTACTGGAGAGGTATTAATTCTGCCATCCCGGTCATTTGAAAGTGGTTTTTGCTATAAATCAGTGTTGGGTTATAGAGGAAATAATATATATATATGTATAATTATGATAATGCAGGTTGGTCTACTAAACAAATGTGTTCCTTTTTTATATTGTATATTTTCGAACCTCTAGTACTGACTAAATTTAGTCGTGAATTTGACATTCATAAGGAGGAATGGAGTAAGATTTATTTTTTGCCTTTTAGATCTTGTAATTAAAGAGTTTAAAACCTAAATCTTCCAGTATAAAATTAATGTGAATTCTTAAACCCTAACTCCCTACCCTATTTTTGTTGAACATAACCTGATTCCTGAAAAATCCTGCAATTCCAAAGTGTTAAAACTCCATGTAACCTGAACCCTGCATGCAAAATCCTACATTATTTGTTACTGGTGACCACTGCCTGAATCCTGCAAAATCCTGCTATGAGTTGGTTTATCATTGAAATAAAAGCACCCAAACATGGAACAAACAGGTGCTAATAAGTGCAGGTATTAGTACAACAAGGGTCTGCAGTCACTCTTCACACATGACTCTAATTTGTTAACGTCTCCTATCCTTGACACATAACTTACACCTTGACTGAAGCTCTATGGAGCATGTACATAGAGCACGAGCAGTGCGAAAGTACAAATTAACAAATAACCTGAATCCTTCAAAATTCTTATTTGGATAAATACCCAAGTAACCTTAATCCTGCCAAATCTTGGGAAAGCCATACTCATGTCCGTTTAAACATAATTATGTTATAAATCTATTGGTTTGGATACAATATTGATCATCCTGATTTTATTTTGAATCTTTGCATTATTTTGTTATTATTTTTAACTGTAGATTTAAGCATCGGGTGCCTACACTTGAGTATTTATTCAGATTCAATTATGTAAAAAAAAGATAGCCTTTGCCAGTATAAATACTGTGCATAAGTTTGTATCTCCAATTGCAAATTCTTCAAACTTAGTTTGTGCAGATTGAATACCGGTAATAACAATTATATAATTTGTTTTGTTTTGTGTATTTTGTTGAGTTAAAAATAAAACAAAAGTCGAAAAGAAAAGAAAATAATTAAGAATGGACATTTATCTCCCTGGTGGTTAATTTTATTTGAATTTGTTCAATAGTTCAATAGTATTCTGCATTCGAAATGGAGTGATAATTGTGTGTGGTATACTGTACGAAGCTGTTTGCACGTAGTTCCTCGTTCGACGTTCAATATTCATACTACCAGCTCCTTATTCGACATTCAAATGCCAAACACACGTTCGAATGTTGAAAAAAATGTGCGATAAATTGTGCGATAAAATGTGCGATGTCGCAGATTTCTGCGCAGAAATGTGCGATAAAATCGGCAATGTCGCAGAAATCGGCGCAGAAATGTGCGATAAAATGTGCGATGTCGCAGATTTCTGCGCAGAAATGTGCGATAAAATGTGCGATATTGCAGATTTCTGCGCAGAAATGTGCGATACAATTTGCAATATCGCAAAATTCTGCGCATAAATGTGCGATAAAATGTGCGATATTGCAGATTTCTGCGCAAAAATGTGCGATAAAATCTGCAATATCGTAGATTTCTGCGCAGAAATGTGCGATAAAATCTGCAATATCGCAGATTTCTGCGCAAAAATGTGCGATAAAATCTGCAATATCGTAGATTTCTGCGCAGAAATGTGCGATAAAATCTGCAATATCGCAGAAATCGGCGCCGAAATGTGCGATAAAATGTGCAATATCGCAGAAATCGGCGCCGAAATGTGCGATAAAATCGGCGACATCGCAGAAATCGGCGCCGAAATGTGCGATAAAATCGGCGACATCGCAGAAATCTGCGCAGAAATTTGCTATGTGCGATGTCCCTTCAGAGCCACCATAGATTCTAGATCGATTGGCTTTATATTTTGTGAACGTAGTACCCCAATGCCTTACAACCACTAATTTCCGGAAACACTCGAAAACCGCAAACGTTAACGACAATACCCGACCGTCAATAAAATGTGTTTGGAAAACCTTTCGGGAAAATGTAATGCTGCTTATACTGACGTTTCTGCTTTTAAATATCAAAATCAAGGAAGCATATGCAAGCTTAAATTAAAGGTAAAATTAAAAAGGTGATTATTAAAAAGGATTGTATATACAAGGAAGGTTCATTAAGTGTATTAAGAAAGCGTACAGTTGGACTACATTAAACGTTTTAAACCGAAATTATATCTATAAATATTATTTATTTTGAAAACAAAAACATCCACATAACTATTTTTATGTTAGACTCGGTGGCACAAGTAGGGTTCAATCTGTAGGGGGCACCTGTAGGGGTTCCCCAGTTTTTTTAAGGGTGAACTGAATGGGGGTGGGCACCTGGGGGCACATAGAATACCTCGGAAGGTGGGGCGGGGGGGGGGGGAGGGGGTGCGCACAAACGTCAGATTTGCGTGGTAGCGTAAAAACTGGTTCCTCGCCACCTTGATGAGATTCGGTAACTCTGGAAACAGGACAAGTTAGGTTACTTTTTAGAACTTATTTGAGGATTTGTACAACTGTCCAAGGTGTTCGACTGTAATCGGATGAGCAGTGGGCCACACTATGGGGTTTTTCGAAAACTTTGCTTCGTTTTTGGCTTCGGATTTCCCGGTTTTCGAATCACTGAAAAGCAAATAGAAATGGAAGCAAATGAAAATATTCAAACTTTTGGGTTCATATCAATCGATTGAATGCAAATCGAATGCAAAACACTTTGATATAGGCTTGGATTTGTATAAATGCAAACACTGAAGGATCGTCAACGTACATAAGTTGACACAGACAAACACAAATTCTAGTCAGGTGAGAAATAAATGACAAGGAACACAAGTTTAACTGTCGGAGGAGATCAAATCAGCCCGTTAATTATCATTTCATGTATCATGTGTAATCATGTATACTGTATAATACAAGATACAGTTTAAGTAAATTATTATATACTTTTGGTATTTTGGTTCACATATAACGTGTAATTTACATTGTACTGCCATATCAAACACTAGTTCACGCTTAAATTTAACACTAATGTATACTACTCTGTTTAACATACCACTCTGTTTAACAAGGCATTGACAGTCCGAGTTTATTGCATTTCGTCATCATTGGAATGTCAAGTATAAACAACACCAAATCATCCGTTTTTAATTATTTGACATAATTTATTTTCTTTACTTTTTTTTCCAAGCACTTTGAAAGACAAAATTACACGTACGAGTACGTGTATATAAAAATTAAAATTTGTCAACGCCGCATCAACATTGTCATTTTAACACGCTGTAGAATAGCTTGTATAATTCCAGTAAAACGATATGGTATTTTTTATTCGTAGATGATATTTTCTACCCATCCGGGTTTTCCTTCCATTGTTAGCGGTGATCCACTGTTTGTTTGTCCCTCCGGATAACTGACTCTCGCCTCACTGCCAGGCTCGACTGGGAACGATTCGCTTGCGTACAGCGTGTTCTCGACCCACCCACTCCCCTGATCACGTGGCGGAGTCGCGCCGCTTGGTTGGTCGCTTGGCGCGTTCCCGTCACCGCCGAAGCCGGTGACGTCATCAGGAGTTGCGTACACGTCATCAGAATGCGGTTTGACCTTGACGACCTGGCTGTAAACCGGCATCGTTGATTGGTCACTGATGGACTGGCTGATGATCTCCGGTAGTGCGTAGGCGTTGTTTATGTAACTATCTCCGATTGTTGCCACTGTAACATCCGGGCTCTTCTTTGGTTTTCTCCTGGAAAAAGTCAGAGGAAAAATCATAAAAAAACATGCAAGAACAACGTAACAACAACTGCCCGACGCCGGTTGAAAACAAACGCCGTTTTTCGTGCTTTTCTCAGCATCTACACTGCAAAAACTGTGGTGTTAAATTGTACACCAATGGTGTAACATTTGATTATTTCCAGGTGTTTATATTGGGCAGGGATTTGGGTGTTGAATAACACCAGTTTGGGAATCAAATTTTTTTAACACCAATTTTGGTGTACACCCTGATAGCAAAATTTCACGTGGATATCACGTCATTCTAGCGAATAATGTACTGTTTTAACACTATAATTTTGTACATATTAACTGCATGGACAAATTACGTAATGAAATATTACCAAGAACTGACTTATTACACATCCATACAATAATAACCTATTCCTACTGAATACGTACTACACACATAGCCATTGCCGTTGTTAGTTTTATACTACGCTTTTTTTGTCCACGACGATGTCACAGCTAGTTTTTAGGAATAATGTCAACATTTGAAAACGAATAAAATGTAACAGGAATTTGTAACTATGTTGCACAAAAATCAAAATTCAATCATGGAATCGTTTAAATAACTACATATTATGGTAAAAAAAATGAATTTTTGGACTAAATACAACAATTTAACATCGACTATTGTTAACATATCCCATAATTCCTTATCGACCAATCAGAGGGCTTTATTTCACACACGCATGCGCACTAGGTCAAATTTAACACCAAAAGTACGTAACAACAGTACTTGATTTTAAACTAATACTTCAAGAATCATTTTACTTCATTTTAACACCAATTTTCATTCCAAAAGATTAAAAAAACATTGGTGTTAAAATTTCAACACCACAGTTTTTGCAGTGTACGAGTTAAACGATACGTACTATACAATACGACCCACAAAATCCACATATTCCTGATGACTCAAGCAATTACCAAAGGTGTATCCTAACTTTAAAGATCGTTAAGATCGCCAGACATGAAAAAAAGGTAAAGATCGTTTGGTTTCTAAAAAAAAAAAAAAATGCCGAAAGTACCTTTTCTTGCAGAGAAGAATCACTGCGAGTATCATCAGTGCAGTTAGTGTTGCGGCTCCAACAGCTAATCCAACGATTGCTCCTTCAAAACGATAAGTAAAAACGAATTAGAGTTGGTCGGGGAAAATAAGGGCCACAAGAAAATGAAAGAGGATAAGAAAATGAGTATAAAAAGAAGAAGATACGAACAAGATTAGTGCAGGGAAAGGAAATACTGAGAGTGTTAATGATTCAGAAGTGTTGCCTAAAATGATTTCTGAACACTGAATTAATCCACAAGTGAAGCGGCTCCAGTTTTATCTAATGTGCACAAACCCGCTGCGTCTTTTACTCCGTGGATTCCACACACAATGTTGGTAAGTCGTCTTCAAAATGGCCGCCTGAGCCCTCTTTTATACCCGAGGGCGCAGACAGCTTTACCTTACATACGCACTGTGGACATTCCTTTGTATTCGTGTAGTTAACAAACTTTGACTAAATACTCATTTTTCTCGCTTCCCCAAAACAAATTTACCCTCAAATTAGGATTATGGGCCTCTCAGCTGTCCCTTCTATCTTTTCTATATATAACCCTAACCCGTTTTTCCTCTAGCGCTCTTTTTCGGAAACTGAAAAACGGATTGTGGACGTGTGCAAGTCCACACACCGTAACCTCTTCCCGCATCGTGTGGACCTATATTGTTCGGAGGTCCACAGTGCGTATGCAAGACTAACTCACTTATACCCGAGGGCGCACTTATACCCCTGCTCACTGACTAGCCAAGCACATGGTTAGTGCCAGGACAACTAAAACGGTCTGGTGCTCTTAAACAATCAACTAAAATATGCACAGTGAACTTTGGGTACTAGAGAGAAGTCTGGTGCTCTTATACAATTAACTAACATATGCACAGTAGACTTCGGGTACTAGACAGGGGTGCCACTCCCAGGACTATTTTACAAAGAAAAATAAAAACACATCAATTCTCTAAGGGGGAACTCACACTATAATAAGACAGCGGAATTTCACTCCCTTACACTAACGCTTGAAGTCGGCGCGAACGAGAAGTGCAACATGGCGGACCCAAGACGTCACTTATGCGAGCCAGTGAAATGTCCAGGTGTAGAGGTCAGTGGATTTACTCTGTACATTTTTTATTTATAAACATTACGTCATACGTACCGTACCCACTGACATTGACACCTGGGGTGCGTTCCACTTACGCGAACTGTTTGCGTGAACGTTCGCCTATACGTTTTGAGTTGGCGTTAGTTGAAGTGGAACGATATTTTAAAAACTACGTTTTCAAAATGGCGGCGCCCAGTGACAGTGACGTCGTTTGGTTGGCTGCTTTTTGTCAAACTCATTATTTTTCCTTAAACGGACCCTGTGACTGCTCAAAACAACCCACCGTTTATAACGAAAAGTATGAAACGTAAATCAAAACCGTGAAAAGAAAACTGTCGACTGCTAACTTCTCCGCCATCTTTAAAATACGTCACTGGCCAACAGCGAACAGCTCGAAATGTCGTTCGCCGTTTTCGCTAACGTTTGCATACATAATTGGCGAACATTGCGTTCCACTCACGCGAACAACGCTAACGTTGGCCAACGTTGGCAACGTTCGCTTGAGCGGAACGCACCCCTGGACATTTCATTGGTTCACAGAGTGACGTCGTGGGTCCGCCATTTTGCACTTCTCGTTCGCGCCGACTTCAAGTGTGAATGGGCAATGATCCGTCCATGTGTAGAGGTCAGTGCCCGAAGCCTATGGAAATCAGACTCATGTTTATTAGTTAAACACTCTCACGTGACTGGCCACTCTCCTAATGCGCAATACTACAATGACTCCGTATTTCTTGGAGTCTGAAATTTACGCTACATCGATGTGTTGTGGATAAGCATCAACAAATGTTCATACCTGTCTGAAGCGAGCCAATATTTGGTTCGTTGGCCCCTAGCCCTGGCGCCTTGCTGGTATAATCCGTCGAATTCGAAAAGGGCGCCTTGTCGATTGTCGAGTTCTGACTTGGCACCAGTGAGTACGAGTCAGTAACGGTGCTTTGCAAAAGCGAAGTGGTAGGCGCGAATGTCGTTAAAGTGGTCGTTGTGGGAACTGTGAATTTGAGAAATTCAAAAATTATTTAACACTTGGGGGTGCTGTCAAAATAGACTTTGCAAAGTGAATATGATAATTATAAGCTCTTCACATCTTATTGTTCAAGAGTTCAACTGGGGGACAGTCTACCCAGCTTTGGCAATGATGCGACAAGCATAGACGATGTGCCCTAGGACGTCACGTGTTTACAGCTGTATTCAAATGTGCCCGGCAGTATGCGCACACATCGTGTTTTACATAAAATTTGCTTAAAGAGTGACGTCGCAGGTCAGATCGCCTTTGAATTATGTGACCTCTGATGTTGTTATCTCTTAACCAAATTTATGTAAAACATGATGCGTGCGCATTTCAGAGAGAGTTTCATTCTTATCGGGTTGCAGCAATGAGAGGCCAGACTTTATTTAAATACCTTCACATGTCGGTACCAAGTCGCTCCACATCACGTTGTTGGTACTAGTCTCAATGCATTCAATGCTGGATGCTCCGTGGAGGGTATATTCAGGGTCACAGGAGAAATCTACACGAGTCCCGAAGAACTTGAAGTTGTTAAGATTGTAAGACAGTGATGGCGGGTTGGTGATGACGCGGGCTCCGTTGGTGGGTGGTCCTATGTCATTGCTGCACACTCCGTCTGATACTGCAATGAAACATATACTAAATATGTTAATTTTTCATGAGGAGGAGGGGGGGGGGGATTAGTGGTACAGCCGAGTTAATCGCAACTTGGTCACAAGTAAATTACAGCTCAGCTCATATGTCCGCTCACACAGATTCAAAGGAATGCTTTTAGTTTTGGTAATAGGCTACATGTGACAAAACTTGAGTTTGGATATCTATTGGTGAGCCTGTTTACCGTGATGGACTCGACCATTCAAGCACGTTACAAAAATACGTCAAAACACTGATCCAACTAGTAGGCCACGCCCGCCATAGCAACGGCCTATACAGGGTGGCCCTCAAAAACAGACAAGCACATCTCAACAGAAAAGCATACTGTGCTTCCACTACCCCGAGGCCACAACTATGCCAATAGATGGGTAGTCTTTCCAGAAGAAAAATGATACCAAGGTACTTGATATCTTTAGCTCCAGACCCTATTTTGTGAAGTAAAGTCAGTGGTTCTTTCGCACTGGGAACAACACCTAAATCGTGTCGTCATATTAAATTCGCAGGCGCGGTTTAGTTATTTCCCGTTGCGAAAGAACCCCTAAATGTGTGCTTCACAAAACAGGGTCTGAAGTACTACTAGCCGAAATCAAGATATCTTGGTATCATTTGTCTTCTAGAAAAATTTTCAATTTATTGGAAGTGTCCGTTTTTAATGAATTGGCCACCCTGTATAAGATCGTGATGACGCGTGCCTGGCCGATCACTTGAACAGTTCATTTAGGTAACGTCTTTGCCTTAAGAAATAGCAAACAATTCCCTTTCCCTGTTGTTTACGGTACTTGGAGTCGGATGTACAATTAAAATAACAACACCACTCATCCACGACTATCATTTTATTAAAACCAGGCTGGTAATGGAATTTGGGCGTAAAAGTAAAAACTAACTTTAAATCAACAACATTGTGCAGTAAACTATGCTGAAGTGAAGATTTTGTTGTCTTAGAAAATAGCGACAATTTGTTTGACCTTAAAAATAATGCACTGAAGATGTGGTTGGTTCATTTTTCAAGGGGTGTGGCCCACTGGATCGGTCTGTTCTTTCATGTGTTTCTGTTGACTTACTTCTGTACACGGATAAACGCCAACTATCACCACATATCTGGTCGCGGTTTCCACTGCAACTATCTTGACAATCGGACTCCGACCTTTTCCGGTGTCTGTCGTAGTTCTCGTCATTTCCACACCAGCATTGGACTCCCCACTCCAGCCCGGCGTATTTATACTCTGTGCCTTGCAGACAGTATCTGAAGCAGCGTTGCACAGTCTGTTCTCCAGACCTATCGCCACCAATCGGGAGGGCGCGACTGAGCCCGTCACCATAACATCCTAAATAGCCAGGTACTGAAACAAGATAGCAACAGATGATTTCATCCAGTTATAGGCTTATCTAACTTGGCGTAAGGCAGCTCAATCGTTTGGGAGAACTAGTTCAGACAACTTTGTTTCTTACCGTAAAACGCGAAACGACTATATTAGGAACTGAACTAATATTCCAATCATGTTGTAGGGATTTCGCTGTGGGACTAACAATAAGATTCTAACTCTATACATAAAAATAATATGAACAATAATAACATTGTGATATTTAGCCCAGCAAACAAAAACTGGAGAAAAATGTCTATAAATTGGGCTAAAAAGTAGTTAAAGGGTTGCCTAACATGGAAGACTTGAAAAAGTTCAATGAAATACCCAAAATACATTTTAACGTAGATAGGATTATTGTTAGCAACAACAATCTTTAATTTGGGGGGGTTTCCTTGAACTTGTTCAAGTCTCTCACCTTAGGCAACCCTTCACCTAGTTGTTAGCCCAATTTAGGGACACGTCATTTTTTCCCAGTTTTTGTTTGCTGGGCTAAATGTCACAATTTTATCATTGTTCATATGATTTTCCATAAGGTTTTAATAGGATAACTGTGCCAGTAAGCAACTTGGTGAATTTAAAGCACGTCAATACTGGCTACTTGATGATATATGGAGACAGTGTAATGTGCGCACATTTATAGGGTCACGAAGTTGTCATTTTGGATAATTACTATGTTCTCATAATTATTCAGTCACTTATATGCTTTAGCAAATGTTATTGAAGTAAGGATATGTAAGTAGAATCACCAAAATAAACTTTTCAAAAAATAAACATATAATATATAGGCCTACCCAAATATGGGAATAAACATATTACACGGCAGGGATTAACGATTTATGCAAATTAGACATATTTCCACCACTTGGATTTTTGTAGATTTTTAGTATGAGATTCTAGGGACCTTATAGAATTGCACTGTGGTGAAAAACAATTTGTTGCAATTTGTTTGAGGTCAAAACTTATTTTTCCTGGACTAATAGGGCAACATACAGCATGATGCACATCATGAATGCTGAAGAAACACAAAAGAAAAAGCACAGATTACAATGGAACAAACAACAAAAGGAGGATTAGGCTGAGGGATTAAAGGGTGAGGTCAGTGTGGGTAGGATCAAAGGCAGGGTAGGAACAAGAGCAGAAGGGGTAAACCACAAGGAAGGGGGTCCAGGGTGGAGATCAAAGGAAAGAACTAACAAAGAAGTATGAATAGGAGTAATGTGGAGGGGGGGGGGGGGCGGTTGAGGAAAATAGACAGGGAAAACCAGAGGAATGAAAACAAACAAAAACAAAATTCTGGCAAGGAATGAATCTGAAACAGATGACAAATGGAGAAAAAATTAGAAGTTAATCATTTCCTAGTTGGATGTTAAGTCACATTATTGAAACTTTGTGAGCATCAAAGCACATGCCTAACATTCCCTACCACGGTGTTTCATTGAACCCTTTCACTTTTGTGCGCAAGCCAGTTCAAATCTGGTATAAGTAAATAGCTAGTGTTCACTCATGCGAAACAGCTTAAAGCAAATTAAAGCATAAGGCCTTGGTCCATCAATACTTAGTGCCAGATTTGTGTAAACTTATAAAACATTTATTTCGGATACATTTCTCTAATAATTTGTATACCTTTTTTAACACCCTGTATTGCAGTGTCGCATTTTGAAAATTGTGTTAAAGGTAGGATACACCATTGGTAATTGCTTGAATTATCATAAATGGGTAGATTTGTAGGGTTGTATTTTATAGTAAATATCATTTAACTGACCTGTCCACAGTTTTACAATCATGGATGCCGAGAAAAGCACGAAAAACGGCGTTTGTTTTTAACCGGCGTCGAGCAGTTATTCTTATGTTATTTTAGTTTTTTTCGCGATCGCCGGCCGGCGATCGCGAATTTGTCTTTATAAAATTATTTTTTTTCGGAATAATTACAGGATATCTAGCGCAACCATTTTGCTTGATGCCTAGAATCATTATTTACTTTTAAATGAGCAAGATATTTCTTAATAATTCGGTAGTAAATATTTTCGATATCTGCAAATGGTGTATCCCACCTTTAATAAGTTAGATTTGTTTAGTACATTTACTAATTGGGCCTGATTTAATTCTTGGTTGGCCCAAGTTTTTAAGCTGATCACGTGAACACCGTTGCTATCAGGCGCACGCATGTAGTTCAGTTTTAATGGGAGAAGCGATTGCGACAGTGAAAGCAATGCGTACTTCCTCGTGCTTGTATACGTCATTATAATGAAAACAATCGTTCTCATGACTAAGAAGATGACAGAGAAGTTTTGATACATGTAGTACGATAAGTTTTATCGTGTGGTATAAAATGTAAGGGGGCCGTGGTGTGAAACTAATTCTGTTCTGAGAATTATAGTAGAATGAAACAACTGTGTGAGTTTCGGGTAGGAAAGGGGACATTATGACTGGCGATTTAATTATGTTTGTTAGAGGGTCTGGAGAAAAACTCAATTTGGACAAGTTTCATTTTACATGCGGAGTGTATAAGCACACGTATACTGTACATGTATATATCTATATAAAGTAGAATCTATAATTTAGCAAACGCGGCCGATTTCGTCATTACCGAACGACTGTTGGATGTTTAGGTACTCCATACCCTTTCCTTCTTTTTTGTATCGCAAGTATTCATTGTGTGTATTTTACAAAGGTCATCAACCCGGATACTTGATCACTTTGATGATATCCGTATTAGCACGGTTAAACAGTGCTTATAAAAAAGGCAATCCAATTAATTCAAAGGGTTAGTATAGCTTGGTTATTTAGTAATACGAAGAATAAAAGAGGTGACAAGTAAATCTCTGGAATTGGAACAGAGAATAAAGGAAACGGAGTAATTAAGTAGAGCACAAAGTGAGTTAGTAAACAAACAACAAAAATGCAATTGTACATTCAATAACTGCACTGGATCACCCGACACTGCACTGTATAAACATTAATGCTATATAGAAGTACTATTATGACTAAGGATACATTCTTGGAGTTTGAATAAATAGTTTTCAATGCACAAGCTGATATTGTTGAAGTCACAGAAAGCTGGACTCAATTCACTGTGATGCTGAACTGAACCTGATTGATCACCATGTTTTGCCGAGGTAGAAAAGAGGTAAAATCGAGGCTATAGGTGGCATTGTACTGTACATGTATATATAAGAGATTGTATACGAAAAGAAACGACTTAAAGGGATCGTATACGTTTGGTAATTGGAACCCACTGTTTGTTTCAATCCTATATAGTTATAGATATATACCATAAAACTAACCTGTAAAAAAATTCATTTCAAAAGGTGGTAGCGATTTTGAGATATTGCCGAAAATCTGGAGCGGTTATGTCCACGCAGGAACAATAATCTGCATTGGAATACACAGTCTGAGAAACGTCACTGCAGTGACGCTTCTCAGATTCAAATTTTGGGGGATACAAAGTGATATCTTTTTCCATAACCGCAGTACTTCGAAGTGAAATGTTTCTAAAAATGCATTATACTATCCAAAGCTGCTGTACCAAGTAAGTTTGTATTGCCATTAATATTTGGAGTAATTACCAAACGTAAACGACCCCTTTAATTCTTGGTAGGCCCATGTTCAGAAAATTCAAGAACATTCTGGAAATCTCCCTCGGTTTACACTTCAAACATCAGAAAACAAAACTCCTAAATTATTGTGAATATAGGCATAAACTTGACTGTAATAAGTGGATAACAGTCTCAAGCATCGTGTGAAATCATGGCACCTGTTGTGCTGTGGTTTTTAAATAACAGTGGAATTGTGCATTGTTTGCCGGCCGATTGAAAGCCAGATCTGCCCCTACACGAATACTATAAAGTCAAGGCATATACATGTACTTACAGTTTTGTTGCTCAGAGGGAACAACCGAAAGTTGCAAAGCTATCATCCGCAGTAAAATAGGTATTACACGAACTCGAACCATTGAGCCTTCATCCATGGTAGGTATCTGCGAAACGCCGAAATGGGTAAACAGGTATTCGTCACCGTATTTGATGTCCAGCTAACAACAGCTAGCCAACGTTTGCTCTGTACTAAAGTGAGCTAGGTCAAAGCATAGAGACCGTTCTTTTCTCTATTGTCAAAGAATGGAGGAAGAAACACGTACAGTATAATAACCAGTGCTTCCAGGCCAGATATGCATTTAGTAGTAGGCCCTATATCTAGTAGTAGTAGGGCACGTTGTGGAAAGTTTCTCAAATTACAAAGGAAAACCGAGCCCGGAAATTACACGTACACGCCTGTCTTGACCTCCAACGATCACGTGGCAGCTGCCGGAAACAGAACACGTTGATTTTGTTGACCTATATATGATAATGGAGTTCCCCAAAAATCATCGTTGGGCCGAATACATCAAGTATCAATTACTTTAAAGCAGAAGCACCAAGCAAAAACAAAAGCTCGTCAAGCAGAAGCACCAGCAAGTGAGTCCGGATTTCATAGAGTCTTAAGTTTACTAGACTTTAGCGAGGAGACGACACCACAGTATAGAAAGGTGTCTCTGGGTCTGGCGTTCCGCTGGTTTTCAATGGTAATTGCGTCAACAATAATGTACAACGGTAGGCGCGGCCTATTCGAAAAAAATGTTACTATGCGCCTGTAATGGAGTGAAATTCCACTGTCTTATTATAGCGTGAGTTCCCCCTTAGAGAATTTATGTGTTTTTATTTTTCTTTGCAAAATAGTCCTAGGAGTGGCACCCCTGTCTAGTACCCAAAGTCCACTGTACATATGTTAGTTTAATTGTATAAGAGCCCCAGACTTCTCTCTAGTACCCCAAGTTCACTGTGCATATTTTAGTTGATTGTTTAAGAGCACCAGACCGTTTTAGTTGTCCTGGCACTAACCATGTGCTTGGCTAGTCAGTGAGCAGGTGAGCAGCGAACAATACACAACTATACTGGACAGCTGCTTTCTCCCTTTCCCATACCGCTCAATCGTTCTGGTAGATGTTTGATTGTCTGTAAATTATATTTCACTTTAGTGCTGTGTTGGTTTTCGTTAGGCGAAAGTAATTTTTTTAAAGTTTGTTATTTTGTTATCTGAATCTCATCAGAAGGTTTGTTTGAGAAATTAAATAAAAAATATTTTTTCTTTGAAGGTAAACCAAATTTTTTTTTTTGTCCCAATTTGTTTAAGAATAGTTCGCGACCTTTTCCTATCGATCCTGGTTTTCTTTTATTTTTAACAAGCGAGTTCCCCAACTCTAAGCGGTTTTCCTATTTTTTTATTCATTTATTCAACTGTGCCCTTTTCCCGGGTTACACGCCATAATATAAAATGTATTAAACTATATTATGTAACACGTACCCGTTGGGCAACCAAATAATGACCTATCACCTAGTGACCTAGTGGCTGATCAACACCGTTGCTATCAGGCGCGCGTATCGTTCAGTTTTAATGGGAGAAGCGATTGCGACAGTGAAAGCAATGCGTATACTTCCTCGTGCTTGTATACGTCATTATAATGAGAACAATCGTTCTCGTGACTAAGATGACAGATACGTTTTGATAGTACGGGAAGTATAATCGTGTGGTATAAAATGTAAGGGGGCCGTGGTGTGAAATTAATTATGTTCCGGGAATTATAGTGGAATGAAACAACTGTGTGAGTTTCGGCGGGAGGAAAGGGGACATATGACTGGCGATTTAATGATGTTTGTTAGAGGGTCCAGAGAAAAACTAAATTTGGACAAGTTTCGTGATGACATGCATATAAGCACACATACGTACTGTACATTATCTATATAAAGTAGAATCTATAATCAGGGTTGTAGTCGAGTCCCTGCAAGTCCGTTCACAAGTCTTTTCGTGAAGCCAGTCACAAGTCCCTTCATAAAGGCAGTCACAAGTAACTGGATGAACAGTGACAAAGGAATGCTTTTGTCAAAGCTGATTTAAATAGCTTGTGATTTGAATTTGAACTGGAGGACTTGTGATGGACTTGCAGGGACTTATTACAGGGACTTGCAGGGACTTGTGATGGACTCGACTACATCTCGGCGACTATAATTTTTAGCAAACGCGGCCCGATTTCGTCATTACCGAACGACTTTTGAATGTTTAGATACTCCATACTTTACTCGATTTTGTATCGCATGTATTCATAATTGTGTGTATTTTACAAAGGTCATCAACCCGGATACTTGATCACTTTGATAATATCCGTATTAGCAGGGTTATACAGTGCGTATAAAAAAGGTAATTAAATCTAAGGGTTAATATGGCAAGGTTATTTAGTAGCAACACAAAAAAGAAAGGTGATGACAACACTCTCCAAACATGTATTATAATTTGGTTGGTTAAAAAAGAAATAAAGTTGGTTACAATTTTAACCAACAATGTGTACATTTTTCTAATTTGACCAATGCTGAGTATGTAAATTTTGTACTAATTTAGGCTGTTGGTCAAAATGAGTACATCTATTCAGGAGTGTCGTGGCCGAGTGGTTAAGAGCGTGTGTTTTCTGTTCCACAGAGCGTGAGTTCGAATCCCGGCCGGGACACGTGTGTCCTTAAGCAAGGCAATTAAACCACTATTGCTTCGTCCTTCGGATGGGACGTAAAGTTGTAGGTCCCGTGTGTTGTATAATTTATAATGTGTGTATATATCTTTCCCATTATAACATTATAAAATTGTATAATGCACGTAAAGGAACCCAGAACACTCTTCGCTAAGAGAAGGGGTTTGCCCCGGTGTTCCTGGCTGACACAGCCTCTGTCTACGGGTTTCTTCTGGCTTACGAGCTACAGTGCCTTGAGCGTTTTTGAAGGATTCTTGGTTTCATTACCAGGAAAAAAATAAATAATAATAATAATAACGTTGGGCAAATTTGGTTAAACATAACCAACGTTGAGTAAAATTACTAATTTGTACCAACAGTTGGTTACCAGGTGAACAACACAACAATTAGTTTTAAAAAATGATAACAAAAATTGCCAAACGCTTGGTAAAATGTACCCAACTTTGATCAAATTGGAAACAAAATACACATTGCTGGTTAAAATGTAACCAACTTTAAAAACATTTGTTTTTCGAAAATAAAAACCGAATGCTTGGAACTACCCTTTCCGCAATTTTTTTTTTCATTTCGGACCAAAGGACTTCGGACCCACCCTTTTCATGTAATTTGTTTTTCATTTCAAATTCAGGACTTCGGACTAACCCTTTCCGCATGTTTGTTTTTTTTCATCCCATAAACTTATGACCCTGACCTACCCCAATTGGATCCCGGAAACTAGAGTAATACTGTCTCTTTCAATCTCTTTTGGGCCAAACTTGAAAATCGAGGAAGATAAAAAAACAAACAATTACAACGTAGATAATACTCACGGCACGCTTTACAACTCGATGTTGACCGTTCATACGCATAGTGGAAAGTCTCATCAACTAGACAACTGTTTTATTCGATCATTTCATTCTGATACTCGACAGTGTTGCAGATTTTTATAATTTATACGGTAGAGTTGTAGTCGGTTGTAGGTCAGATTCTTGACTTGAAATTGAACGAGTATTTGTATTCAATTCTATCGATCTCAAGTGAACTCGCAAGATTGTGCCAAAACCGTCGAATCGCCGAGCATTATTTTGTCTGTTGAATCAATATGAATTATCTAATCGGTCTCATAATAACGTGGAAGTCAGAAGTACTCGTAGATACTTTCCAACAGCCACAGCCTATCTGGCATCGATTGATACCTTCTCGAACAATTTGAACTTATTTGGATTATTCGAACCTGCATTAACTCGCCTGTTAGTCACGATTCCATCACGCGATTATGGCACAATTTGAAAATGGTTTGATGTCCATGTTCAATGAGAATACTGAGAATATATTATAGCTTGAAAGTTCTGTTGAATTCGAATATTGGCGTTATTATCTGAATTTGTGTTCGATGTGTGGGCGCCACTGTTGAGAAGAATTCTCGAGAGAGGTAGTTCGTATTATTCCGGAGCATTCAAAGACGAACTACCATCGAATACCATAGAAATTCGCTCCTAGATTTTAGACCGACATTGATGAAAGAAAAGACAGTTTTCATTATTTCCCCATCTCCTCAGCACATCTTTCGAGAGACGAAGCAGCACTTCACTGAAATCTCATCCCCGCTTCAATTCCTATGCGCCAGTCATCAATCCGCATCGATCCGGGTCCCCGTTCATCCGGAGTCTAGCCCGGATGCCTGACTGGATGCAGCAAGCCAAGCAACACGTTGCTTGGCTTGCTGCATCTAGTCAGGCGCCCAGGCTATCCGGATTCCAGCGGGCGTAATTTCTTCACTTTCGTTTTCACTCATATTGAAGTTTTCGATTCGGAAAGTACGAATATTTTCTCGTAAATTACGACGGTTGTTCGCGGTTATCGGCCTCCATCGGCCGCATATTGAAAATAGGATCCTCAACGGACTCTATAGTACCGTGGAAGCAGTCAAAAGGCCTTGGAATGGGCTCTAGCAATGTTTTTTTTCTTTTTCCTCCGAGTCGAATCTACTGGCTCCAAACCTGCCGTGCTGTTTCTGACATATAATAAACATGTAATGTACAATCGAAATTTGATCCCTGGTGTGCCCTGATGTTGCACTGCACTCAACCACACCTGAAAAAGCTTCGAACTAAATTTCGACCTCAATTTCGATGTTTTGACCAATCATTTTTTGGTAGAATTTTGTTTTTCATTGCAACACCTAGTTAGACCCACATCCTTTGACAACATTCCCAGACGTCAGAAAAGTCTGCCGAGAGGCCTGTTATAGTGTTAGACCACCACACCCCATCCTGATATCAAGAATGTTTTTTTTACCGATGCCCCTCGCAGCCGTGCATGTTTTCATACATGTATATTGTAAATCTAATTTTGAATTTATCTACTTTGGCAAAGACTAGCGCGGTACCGTTGCTGCGCAGTTGCACAGCCATTATGCGAGCACCACATTTCTTACTATTGTATTCTCTCCACTCCGTCCGACTTCTATGAGAAAATACATGGTTGACTACACCAGGGGAGGTCACAGACACAAACGCATAGACCGCCAGTCGTGTGCACAAAACCGTGATTGGAAAAAGTATTGGCAAAACGACGACGGCGCAGTGCGGCTACGCCAGGAAAACACAAGGTAAACATTGTATCATTGGTTTCACCAACATCCTAAGCTTCCCCTGACAGCATGTTCACCTCGGTCGTGGCCAAGAGGCACGTTTTGATAGCAGCATTGAGCGATCAGCCGACCATGGTTAAAGATGGACTACAACGGAATAATGATAAAGGCTTTGTTGCCTTTTTTTGTTCGAGAAATGTATAATGATTACTAATATATCATTAGTATTCAATAAATCTTGTTCCTTCATGCAAAAAAAACCCAAAATTAGAAAAACTAAGTTTCAGCAAAAGCCCTTAACTCATGAATAATTCATACGTTGTGTGTGACGTACTACCCATGACGATTTACTCGGGTCGATCGTGTGCGTGCATTTTTACCGTACAATGCAATGCGGAATAACAGCGGACAAGCAAGGCTATATTTTGGTACAACTATTTTCGACCGAAAAACAGCGAAAAATGTCCGATAGCAGCGAGTATTGGGAAGACCACAGTATAGATGAGGAAGAGGCATTTCGTGGAGGTACTTCTGAGGACAGTGATGGCAGCTCTAGCGATGAGGGGAGCTCACCAGACGAGAGAGAAGGCGATGACTCTGCGGCCACGGCAGACCCGGCGGTTGCCGATGACTCGGCCGACGTAGAAGCAGTAGGCCTGGTGGTAGTAGTACGAATTCTCTCGATGTTTGGCGCTTTCAATGTGGGGATCGATCCAGGCTTTAAACGAAACTTTGTTGTCAATCCCAGTGAATTTTTCAAAGCACTTGAAGGTTCAACACAGTCCTCTGAAAAATGTGCTGAACAAATCAAAGGCCTACTTCTTGCCGAGAAGGTCAGAAGGTGAAATCCTTTCGTGTAATATTTACGAACTTCACCCATTCCTTTGATAACGCAGGATCCCGCGGAAATTGCACAAAATGAATCTCTGGATTCTTCGAACAATTTCTCGTGCATCCAGTCCACCAACAACACATGAAGTTGGCATTATTGTAGCTGATAGTGATACACTATAAAAAAAAAGATTCGTAAAAACTTCATGCCTCTGCATGAAAACGCATACATAATACACACGGAATAACATGGCGTTTTTTGTTTACTCTCGGTTGCTCATGGGTAGTACGTCATCACTTTTCGCTGGTTTACAAGTCCGCTGGTACTATATCGTGGATTTCATTGTGGTTTTCAGTGGATCTTTGCCGGGAACCAGTACAGGGCGGGAAATTTCAAAATCGAAGAATCGAGGTCTAATTTTTTCGGTCAAATTGCAACAAAATTATTTAGAGAAAAACATGACCGTAACAATAAAGTGTTACCTGAACACAACATAAACAAGGTCCGATAATAAATTTAATGTGTGAGTTTTCGTTGTAGTCCATCTTTAACATAAGCAGCAAACTTGTCGTAGATGGATCACCATTCAAGGAAGATATACTTTTTTTTCAGCCTGGGGAATCTCAACAGATTAACATCCCCGTTGACTTTATGGTGGATGGCACCGAGCGCAGCCTGAAAGCCCTCGAGATCGTTGCGTCCAATGATATATCACCGTACGGATTGTAAAACAGTAATTTCACATCCGAGGCCTTTCTTGGTATACCCGTGAGTATTTCCCGTGAGTCGTCTTGGTTGGCCAGCAGTACGTAGTAGTATCACTCTCCAATTTCGATTCACAGTTTGCTGTCATTGCTACAGAATATTATACTTCGATTAAGGTTTTGATGGAAAGAATTACACCGCCAATGACGTTCTGGATTTCACGGTGAATAAACTGGATTCAGTCCACATCCAGGTAAAGGATGGCAGCGAGGACTTAACGGGAAGCATTATTCGAACTGGCAAACCGGTTGCCGCGTTTAGCGGAAATCAATGCGGCGCAGAGGCCAATGCTCAGGGTTGCAACTTTGTGACAGGGCAGCTCGTACCCGTCATGAGCTGGAAGAAAGAACACATCCACATAAACAACGAGCAACAATTCGGCATGTATCGAATCGTCGCTCAGACTACCGAACTTACAATCCCGGGATCTGGCGAGATGATATTGAAATACCAGGACAGTTTTGGGAGGGAAGTCCGAGTGGGGCGGAACTCATAATCGTCAAGCCAGCCAATCCACTTGATGAAGCAGTTGGCGTCCATGGTACAGGTGCCTGCTGTCGAACGCTACAACTACGAGTTTGGCTTCGTGACACCTTCTTCTTTATTCGTATGATGAGCAGCTTAACTTGTTGCTGCATACATCGGTTTGATGACATTAGTGGAAACAGGGTGGACCACGTGAAGGTTGTCATCTCCCACCCCGTGACACCTGTCATCGCTGGAAGCAGTCCTAATTGTTTCGTCAATTACATAAATATTGTCGCGAAAACCGATTCTCGTTCAACCCTGCCCTCTTAACGGCGCTCTAAACAAATCCACAGTCGTCACCCTTCATGGTCGTTGTCTATGGCTATGCTGTCCTATGGTTAATGGCGCTGGTTTGGTGTTCCCAATTACCTGCCCTATCACCAAGCATAGACAACCGGTACCATGTAGGCCAAGAAACCCAAAAACAACTCCCACACCAGAGCTGTAAATGTGTACGTGTCAAATACAACACTGTTTAGGAATATACAAACAGCTTCCCCCCAAAGTCATGACTATTGACGTCAATATTCGCGACAAATTTCACGACTTGCCGACAAATTTCACGACTTGCCCCTATAAAGTCGTGAATATTGACGTAAATATTGACGTCAAATGTCACGATCGGAAGACTACAATGCCGCAGAGTGGATTGAGTGCGACTGGCTGAACAGACTATTATCCCTCGATCGGGACTATAAATAAAATTGCAAAATATTGAAAGTGATGTAACTTTGTAATACAAGCTTGTTTTGAATTCCTTTTTGTTTCGTTATTGTCAGTTTGTCTTACCACATGCTTTATTTTGATGTATATTTTTGTTCAATTGTATACATTTTAAGTTTTACGAACATGCACGAAGCATAGCTTTAGCATTTTAGAAATTCGCACCAGAACATATAGACGATGTGCCTCTGTTTACATCTGTGTTTAAATGTGTCAAAAACGATTATGTGAAAAATGGTCCCTGGATATTGTAGAATAATCCAGGTATAAGTTTGTTGTTCAAGTCAAAATACTGCCTGGGTTGAGATTGCCAACATTGGGAGGATTTGTTTTAAGCACTCGATTTTTGACACGACCATCATAATTATAAAAGTTACAATTACCGCGTTCGATTACTCCACCGCGCTTACTCGTGCAAATGCGACACCGTTCGATTTAACTCTCAAGTGACCTATCGCGCTTACTCGAGCCTAGCCATATAGTAACCAAACTGAGTTGCAAGTTGCAATACTATAATTTCGTATAAAGGGCCATCCCGCACAATTCTATAGGCCTATGTAATAGCTCGTTAATAGTGGTACGTTAACAAAACTCGCGACCCGCCGAGCCGGTTGGGTAAGTATTCCATAAAGCCATGCTAAAACATGCCTGTGCCACGTCCGGCGATGCGCCAGCGCGCGGTGGGAAATTTGTTTTTGTATCTAAATTAGTCTGGACGATGCGGCGACATGAATCCGTTTACTCTTGCATGTTGCCGCGCATCCCATACGTATGCAAGTCCCTCGTTGAGTCGAGTGACTTGAGATCGTTTGTTTACTCTCATGTACTGCGCATGTTAAATTTAGAGGCACGAGTAAACGCGAGTGAAACAATTATTTCGAAACTTCAACCAAAATGGCACATATATAATACGGACTATATAGCCGACTATACAGACTAAAGTCAGGTTTCTTATGTATTTCCGTTCACTTTTTGTGTAGATTTGCTAAACTATACATTTTTGGTAACGTTAGGATATACTTAACATGAAAACCAATGTTTACATTTGTTTTCAGGTTCTTTGATATACATATAGTAATAGTTAACATTTTCTGAACTTTGTTCGGGCGAGACAAAACTAACCTACGAAGTTGGAAACAAAAGGACTGCAAGATTGTTCAGGCGTGTCCACTGGATTGAGCGTTGATCACGCGTTTGAAATCAATTGTAGGCTGTTGCAACTCTTTTTTTCCCAGCTTGATCTGATATCACAATTTTCAGATGATTATCTCGTTTCTAGTTTGATGGTTTCGTCCTTTGAGGGATCCATGAACTCCTTGCCAGTTATGTCATCGAAATTTGTGCACTCTAGAATCGCCGAGTTAGGCACCTGCCAACCAAATTGAATTTTTTGTTAGTTTGCTTAATTTCAGCTCACTCATGCATGAATATTCAATGATTTCAAACGGCACAATGAAGGCGCGCTATATCTATTCGCACGTGACACTTAGGTCCACGCTTATGTATCGCGTTATTACGTGATGAATGAATGAAGAGCCTGTTTGTTTCATACACGACATCACGTGATCCAGCGCCGTCTGAAAACAAACGGAACCACTCTCATTGGCTCCCGCACATCGGATCCAAACACTGCTTTAAACTTTGTAGGCAAACGGGACTATTTGTGAGATAAACTATATCTGAAATGGCCGTAACAAGCAACCGTACTATTTATAATCATGAAAATACATTATAAAAGAATAATGGAGAAATATGTCACAAATGTTGATTTCATGCTTCAAATCTTCAAAAAATAATCAATCTTTCTCTCCGTCCGTCGCAAACCATCTTGGATTTCGCGAACCCACCGTGGCCTCGCAAGCAGAATCCTGTTAAAACGTAGTCCGAATGGCGGTGTTTTTTATAGGACTAATGAGGCCACTTGGCATAAATGGGCGGCTCTAGACCCCTCGCGTCATGATTATTCAGTAGTTTTAACAATGACGGTAATATTATATTGTTATTGCTCATTCAACTATAGTTACATGTAGCCCAGAGGTACATTAAAGCACTTTTAAAAAACGGCTTCTGTCGACGTCTACAGTAGCTTAGTGAATATGGGTTAGGTTATAGATCGTTCGACTGCATGGGTTTCACATTCTTAATTTGCCTTAAACAAGCCTTAATTTTTGTTTGTGTACGCTTGCCTTACACTCTAAAAAAAACCACATCCTGGGTCAGATTCGACCCAGAAAAGCATCTAAATCTGCACAGCCCTTATCCGGGTCAAATACGAAACTTTTAGGGGTCAAAAGTACTTAGAAACAAGTCAAATTTACCCGCAAAAATGCCATTTTCGATTTGAGGGCGCTTATACACCGTACCTTATGGAGTGGTGTGTAGCACGGGTGGTGGTGCTTCTTAAACGGGTTGTTGCTGGCTCGGTTGTAGGAAATAATGAACACCCATCGCCGCCTGTCACTGTCGTTACGGTCGCTCTTGTGCAGCACGTTGGCATGAAAGAAGAGAGCATCGCCTGGATCCAATTCGACGTACACAAGCTCCAACACCTAAGAGCAAGTTCGACCATCAACTAATGGTTCACAATAGTGGTTGGTAGCACTTACACATCCTTACTTCAGTAACATTATCTAAATCAGATAAGTGACTAAAGAATTATGATATGTAGAATCACCAAAATAAATGCCAAACCCAAGACCCCCCTGGTGACAACATTTCTTCTATTAATACTTCTTTGTTAGTTCTTTCTTTGATCCTATCCACACTGACCTTTCCCTAGATTTAACCCTTCAGCCTAATCCTCCTTTTGTTGTTCCACAGGACTCTGTACATGCCTTTTCTTTTTTGTTTCTCCCGCCAGCTATGACGTGCATCATGCTGTATGTTGCCCTATGTTTGTTTCTTGTACATGTACACAGCCATTATGTCTCTGAAGAAGACCTTGTTAAGATCGAAATATTAGGCCCTCTTAACTTATTTGATTTGTATATTTCAGGTCAAAAACTCAACATTTCGCTTGGGAACCGGGTTTAACGAACTCAGCATACCTGAATTATGCTTAAAAGTCTGGTTCCCAACTTTTACCTGAAATGCTCCTTGATCCTTATACAAGGCCCTTTTTTCAGAAATCCCACTAAACTAAACCCTACCTTCTTCGCTTCCTCGACGCGTGCAACATCGGCCCCGGTCTGGCCCCCGACCATTATATGCTCGATGCGTCCCAGCTTATGAGAGCCTCTGATCACCTTATAGATTTTAAAGCAACATTGAAAGGAAAATACAATACATAGGAAAGGGAAAACAACTACATTGACGTTGAGCTGTAAACACTTAATTACAGGCAAGAATTATGTTACCTGCAAACAGCCATTTTCCTTGTCCGTTTTATCAATGGCGATGAAAACGGACCCCATGTCAGGGAATAGACACCCATTCTTGTACCAGTAACTAGAGAATAAAATGACAAAAGCGAGCCATGTTTGTTAAAAATTTGTTTTCCCATTATCGACTCAAGGCCGGTTCATACCCAGCGCGAAATCGAACGCGAACCCGAATTCGTGACGTCATCAGGAAAATAGGAGGGGGGGGGGGGGGGGGGGGCTGCAAATTCGCAAAAAGTTGAGCATATTTTCCCTTATAGCAAATTTCGCAGCGTATGTTTCATGACGTCATTATTCGCTTCGCATTCGCGTGCAGATGAACCGACCTTAACGTTGACCTCCATCTCTGTGACCTGGGTTCCAATCCCACGTCGACCATAATGGGTAAGGGTTTCTGTCCCAGATGATGAAGATGAAATTCTGAGTCATTTGTGCCTTTTCCTACCGCCTCTTAGACACACCCACCTCCTTTGGGGGAGGGGGCGTCTACGAAGATGACTCCTCCATTACATTTGAATAGGACGTTGTATTTCCACACTCTTAGTCACATTGAATAATACATGTACAGGGCATACAAAATATGCTACAAAATAAACGGAATACCACACGTACAATGTGTAACCAACATACATAATATAGATATGGTAGGAAGATACACCTTTCCACTTTAAAATGATACATCAAACGTCAAAATCATATAATGTTTGACAGAGTTTTAAGTAATCTTCCAAGAGAGGTCAAATTGACCATGGGACCAAGTTTTTCGATTTTGTTTGGATACTGAACAAGACAAGTGTAGACTTGAAATCAAGACGTTAGACACGGTCGTCTTTGTCCGTGCAGGTGCCACCGAAATGAACCTGTGATGAGGCGTCTGCACGGACAAAGACGACCGCTTATTTGGCTGCGATACATGTAGTCTCTGACTAGAATTCTGCCGTTTACCCGTAATCTTGGTGCCAAACGTGCGAGCCACCTGTTCTGGCCTCCTTCATCATGAGCTTTGTGTGGTAGTGGTAGACCTCCCCTCCCAGAACCTATAGCCATATCACAATTCAAACAAAATCAAACCCTTATTTTTAGTTATACATGTATAGGCCTTCCCGGTTATTTTAACGCTATCGCATACATTCCTTGTAACTGCCCCTTTAATATTGTGCACTCCGTATCTTTGACTCCGTTAACGTAACCACTGTAGCTATGGAGATGATTGTTTACGCGTATAAACAGGGGTTATAATATAAACGAGCCTCAAAGATAGATCATTTCCTTTACTTGTGGAATAGCCATAATTATATGTTACTGAATCAAAGGTTTAGATCACAATAATTTGTTATACATTATTTTGGTCTCAATTGAGGAGTAATTGAAACTTTTAGTCGTTTATAGTTGAAAGTTAAGACAATTTTAATATTGCGGAGCGATAACTGCACTCTGTACGAGTTATTAGGTTGACAAGTTTTCGTCCTCTGGCTTTCCGCTGCTGGCCGTGTTGCAAACTGCGAGACTTGCTGTCCGAATTGCACCAAGAATTTCACGGTTTAAGCCGATCGTGGGTGCCCTATCTGGACACTTACGGTAAGTCTAATATTAATATAATCGGATAAATAGCTTTGGGTTGAATAATTTTGACATTTGGGACCCCAAAATTGTAGTTTGGTGTGTAGATTTGAAACGTAATCAAACGTTACGAAGTTTAATTTCACACACGGGGAACCAACTCGTACCCATATTGTTTCTTTATGTGCAGCCGGGAGTAAGAGCACGTTGGCTTGGGTTTTTTTCTTGTTCGTGTTGATTCACGACTATCTTTGACCGGGTTACTACTGCACAATTCAATTGACTACCCTTCATTTCGGATGAGCTGGTGTACTACCACTACTGTTGGTTAAACTCTAAATTTCTAAATTTGGAGGCATTACCGGCCATTTATTTGCTGGGCATACAGCAGAGCTGCATCGACGTAAAAGTCCTTTGTTATCCCGAGCATTATGCACGTCCCCAAATTAATTGGATATGGGACCGGCTTTCATTTAAACTATAGCCATGCTTTACGAATATTCACTTGGGTTAAACAAAACTTTCATTGATCTTTACCAATAGCGTATGCGAAGCCTCAGCCGAATACGAATCTGGGGTTTTGAAAGAAAACGGCCTTAGTGTGCACGGGAATCACTGAACTGGCTATTTTTATTTTGTAAAGTTGCCAGTTCGAGGGTCTCCGTGCTTACGGTGGAAGTGTGGGCTTACCCGAAGGCGTCGTTATAGAGAGCGCCCTCGGTCACCCAATCGAGAGAGAAAGGCCCATTTGAGAGTTTTGTCGCCAACCTTTTCAATTGTGCCCGCCACTTTTTGGCACCTGGCCAGCATGCCCGTCACGTCCGATCCCGGGTGGTTCCACAGGCAGAGTTTACTGCACCGTCCCGCCCCGTCAGCCACATCGAAGGCGTGGGCCCGTATGCCTTCATCCCTTTCTATGGCAGATCGTAAGGCGTTCATCTCCTCGCCGCTCAGAAGTGATCTAGGGTCGTTTTATAGTGAGAGAAAAAACGAAGCCATTGCGATATTTCAACTGCGCATGGGATGTGCACAATGGCATGGGTCATGGTTTGTTTTGAAAACCTTTGCTTTAATGTCTTTGGCTTCTGAATCACTGATAAGTAAATCAAATGAAAATATTTTAACTTTTGGCTTTATATCAATCGACTGAATGTTTCTGAACCATAACAGGCACAATGTAGCTGGATTTCCCGCAGTTGGGGGCAAACAAGATGAAGACGAAGCCATCCCAAAGACCCTTTGAACGCGCCAGGTACATGGTAGTCCTGGTAACGAGACGTTACTACTTTTGCAGTTTTAAAAAGGGCGCACTTTACAGGCCGACTGCGCAATCAGATTATCTTTGTATGATCATGCTGCATTTTGTAAACTACGCATGCGTGAGATAAGAGCACACGAAGCCGAGATTTGAAAAAGACACGACGTTAGCGAATGTGCGCGTGGTCACTGAAGTCTTGGGCAAGACTAGGTGCGTGCATGGTTGCACATAAAGTCTTTGCCAAAGACGAATGCGTTTGATCTATCGTGTACGTCGCGTATTCTTGTCACACAGTGCGCCCGCTAACGACATGATTATAGACCAGCTCCCTCACAAACGCATACGTCTTAGCAAATTGGTTTCTGGCGGTTTAACTTTTTCTTTATTTATCCACAGGCTTTCCTAGGGAGCCAATCAGCGATCGCAGCACTTTGATTACCAAAACTTACTACGCGCACGCACAAAATTCCTTTGTGAAGCAGCGCTAATTAGATATGCAACGCTGGCCAGCGCGACCGTTGAATGGTAGTTGACTGCGTCAAGATGCTATGCCTATATTTAAATTTGCATGAAAAGGTCACGCCCCATTTAAGCAATTTGCAAAGACCACTGCGTGATCAAGGGAGCTGATGGGAATATAAATCGTGTCGTTAGCGGGCGCACTGTCAAATGCAGTGGTCTTTGGCAAAGACTAGGTCGCACAACGCGCACACATTTAAATTCAATCGGAATGCGCGTCCGTGTAACATTGCATGACATGACGTCAACAATGTTATCCGAATAACCTTTAAATGTCTGCTCTGTTACCCTGGAGGGCCGAATGGGCCGTTCCGTTACCAACCTGTATGAGAATAGACGATGGGTGTGTTCGATTAGCTTCTCCGTTTATACGGAGTTACACGTGGGGCGTATTCAGTTACCTGATAATGAAGTATCCCTCTTCGTCAAATGCTCGCTGCATCTCCTCCGTCACGGCGAACTCCCCGCTGAACGAAAAATCTGACATGATAGTTGCAAAGGCATAATCAGTAAAACATGAAACTGCACTCATTAACAAAGAGGTATAACCCCATAACTACTGAGGATAAACCCAGCACGATATGTGGCAGAAGGGGTACCCCCGCATGTCCTTATAGACGACGTGCCCTCTGAGGTCACGTGTTTACATCTGTATTCCAATGTGATTTACATAACATTTGCTTAAAGAGTGACGTCGCAGGTCAGATCGCCCTTGAATTATGTGACCTCTGATGTCGCCTCTGAGCCAAATTTATGTAAAACGTGATGCGTGCGCATACTGCCGGGCACATTTGAATACAGATGTAAACAGAGGGCACATCGTCTATACCCTATACACACTCCATACTGTTATTACCTAAGACACCCCCCCCCCCTAAAACCTAAAAATAATTCCTGAGATACCGGGAACAAAATGGCCAACACAAAAAAGGAGGGGGGGGGGGGGTCCCTCTGCCACATATCTTGCTTCATATACTGATGACCTCTTGTTTAAATAAGGACTAATCATTACACAAACTGCTCGGACATTCAGCCATACTCGACAACACATTTATGTACGAAATTACGCAATTATATACTCATAACAGATGCTGCCCAAGAAGTTGTACTTGTGTGTAATTGAAAAATATAGGTTGCACCAGCCCATAATTAAGCATAATAATAATAATAATAATAAGATTTGTAATGCGCACATATCCACCCTGCTGGGTGTTCAAGGCGCAGAGACCCTAAAAAACAAACAAAGTAATATTTAACTTGAAAGAAACAATAACAAATGAGAGGAACAAATAAATTAGTTCTTGAAAACCTGAGACATGAGATAAGTTTTGAGAAGTGATTTGAATTTTGTTGTACACAGACAAGATCTAAGATTAAGCGGTAAAGAGTTCCAGATGTGTGGTGCAGCTGCAGAAAAACGTCTGTCGCCCCACGAGTGTCGTGACTTGGATTCCTTGAGGAGAAGCATGTTGCTGGATCGTAGGTTCCTTGATGGAGTGTAAACTTGAAGAAGTTCTGAGATGTAATGGGGAGCCTTGCCATTGAGTGCTTTGTGGACAATTAGCATAAGCTTGAAGATTATTCGTTGAGAGACAGGGAGCCAATGAAGTTGTTCCAGGATGGGGGTGATGGAACAGGATTTTTTAGAGAGTGTAACCATGCGGGCTGCGGTGTTTTGGAGGCGTTGGAGACGAGCAATCTGGTTATGCGGAAGACCATAGAAAAGGGCATTGCCGTTGTCAAGGCGAGAAGTGACAAATGCATGAATTACTTTTTCTGTAGCGCTCTTGTCCAAAAACTTGCGTATTTTACCGATGTTCCTGATGTGAAATGTTGAGAGACGAATGACGTTGTTGATGTGTGGTTGAAGTGTCATTGACGAATCAAAAATAACACCCAAGTTCCGAGCCTGCAACGAGGGAGCTATCTGAGCATCACCGATGGAAATGTATGGCACTGAAACTTTTGATAATTGTTGACGTGATCCAAATAAAAGGAACTCTGTCTTGTCGTCATTTAACTTCAGGAAGTTCTGTTGCGTCCAGTGGCGAATCTCTTGGATACATTTCTCAAGTCTTTCAATGGAGGCATTGGCATGTTCTCGAGAAGATTTAAACGTGATGTATAGCTGAGTGTCGTCCGCATAGACATGGTAATTCAGGTTAAATTTTAAAATGATGTCACGAATTGGCAAAGTGTACAGCGTAAACCACTGTGGGCCCAGTACTGACCCCTGTGGCACAGAGTAGTTCAAGACAACCGGGTCTGATATTGCAGTGCCGATACACACGTGCTGAGTTCGATTGGAGAGATAAGAATTGCACCATGCTAGGGCTGTGTCCTGTATGCCGAGGTAATTCTGAAGCCGGGAGAGGAGGATGTTGTGGTCAACAGTGTCAAAAGCGGCACTCAAGTCTAATAGGACTAGTGCTGTAAGGTTTCCATTGTCCATGGCTGAAAGAATATCGTTGTTCACACGGACTAGTGCAACTTCCGTCCCATGGAAAGGCTTGTATGCCGACTGGAACGTGTCGGACAGGTTGAAAGCATCAATATGATCGCGAATGCGTGATGAAACTACTCGTTCAATGACTTTTCCGAGATACTTTAAGTTCGCAACTGGTCTGTAGTTTTTGAATACCTCCTTGTCCAGGTTGGGTTTCTTGATGAGCGGCCTGATGTAGGAAATCTTGAGGCTATCGGGGAAGTGACCGGAGCTGAGAGATTTGTTTACAAGTGCAGTGATGTACGGAACAAATGTATCAATGTTCTGCTTTATCATGGATGTTGATACTGGGTCCAGTTCACAGGATTTTGTAGGAGATTTCATGATAATTCTTTGAATCTCAGCAGCAGTGGTAGGCTCAAACACATAGAGTCTACAGTCTTGGTGAAGATGTGGCGATGTCTGGCGCATGTCACAAGGGGCCGATGAGAATGATGAGCGGATGTCTGAAATCTTGGTGACAAAGAAATTGGAGAATTCATTTGCCAGATCCTGATCATTGTAGTTGGATGGAAGGACAGGGGTTCTGGGTTTCAGCAACAGTTTATCAATTATCTTGAAGAGCTTCTTTTGATCTCCTGAGGATTCATGAACTTGGGATGTGAAGTGGGTAATCTTCACCTGGTTGATCAATTTCCTAACCACATTACATTGGTTGCGATATTCTCGTCGGTGTGATTCAAGTTTTCCGTTTTCCCGCCATTTTCGCTCAAGTTGACGACGAATCTTTCTTGCAGCTCTAATGTCATCATTGAACCAAGGAAATTCAGTTCGGACCTTGACAGATCTTGTTTTCAAAGGTGCGTGTAAATCCAAGATGTCACGGACAGTACTTTCGTATTGGCTGACATATACATTCAAGTCGTCATGATCGAGGTTTAATTTTTCCAAATGAGTTCCTATATCCCGGAACACTTCAGGAAGATCTACGTTTTTCCACTGTCGGGTCTTTACAGTGATGGTTGGGATGTTGGGCTTGCACAGGCTCAAATTACACATAACTGCATAATGGTCTGATAATCCAGGTAGAATCGTAATGTTAGAGACAGCAGGTGGGGTGATATCACGAGTTATTACAAGGTCCAGACAATGACCGAGACGATGAGTCGGCTCCGTGACATGCTGGATAAGGCCATAAGCCGATAGCAAATGCTTGAATTGGTTTGCATTGGTGTTATGGATGTCATCAACATGAATGTTGAAGTCACCGGTGATGATGATGTCAGATGGGTGTAGGAGATATTCCAAAATCAAATTCTCAAATTCTTGAAGAAAACTTGAAAAAGTCACATGATGGCCGTTGGCATCTCTTTCGGGTCTGTATAAAACGACGAGGCGAACAGATTTTGAGTTTCCTGTTATTTCAGCATGAAGAGATTCGAAGGTTGTGTAATGGATGTTATTATCTTTCACAGAGACACATAAACTGGATCTGTAAAGTATTGCAACTCCCCCTCCAGTCTTGTGAGGTCTAGGAATTTGATGAAAATAGTAGCCAGCAGGGGTACACTGACGACATGTTAGGTCATCACCTGGTCTCAGCCATGTTTCAGACACAGCAACAAGGTCTAGATTTTTCTGCAGAACAAAATCCACGAAGTCTTCAGACTTGTTACAGATGGACTGTGTATTTAAAACACAAAAGCTGAGTTGGGATTTGGCGTGAGTCACTGGTGCTGGAACAGATGGGTGTGTGGGTTCAGGCTGTAGTGATTGGTGAACTGTTCTACGGCGACCCGCTTTTTTACCACGATGTGTAGGTTGGTAAATACAGTTGGGATTTACAAAAAGTCCGAGATTCTGTAACTCAATAGGGCATGAAGGTAAAGTTGTAGCACGTGTAGATGGGGCATAACGCAGACTAAGAAGCTTGTTACGGGAGTAGGAAATTGAAGATTTCAGACTGGTTTCCGAGTTCGAATTATTTTCAGCATCAGGACCGGGATTTAGAGCAATGTCACCAAAGATCACAATTTCCAAGTGAAAACTAGCTGGTGAGTTGTCATAGTAAGGAACAGGGCATTTAAGGTATCTTCGATGTTGGATGGATTTTAATGTCTTTGGCATAGTGCATAATAATAATAATAATAATAAGATTTGTAATGCGCACATATCCACCCTGCTGGGTGTTCAAGGCGCAGAGACCCTAAAAAACAAACAAAGTAATATTTAACTTGAAAGAAACAATAACAAATGAGAGGAACAAATAAATTAGTTCTTGAAAACCTGAGACATGAGATAAGTTTTGAGAAGTGATTTGAATTTTGTTGTACACAGACAAGATCTAAGATTAAGCGGTAAAGAGTTCCAGATGTGTGGTGCAGCTGCAGAAAAACGTCTGTCGCCCCACGAGTGTCGTGACTTGGATTCCTTGAGGAGAAGCATGTTGCTGGATCGTAGGTTCCTTGATGGAGTGTAAACTTGAAGAAGTTCTGAGATGTAATGGGGAGCCTTGCCATTGAGTGCTTTGTGGACAATTAGCATAAGCTTGAAGATTATTCGTTGAGAGACAGGGAGCCAATGAAGTTGTTCCAGGATGGGGGTGATGGAACAGGATTTTTTAGAGAGTGTAACCATGCGGGCTGCGGTGTTTTGGAGGCGTTGGAGACGAGCAATCTGGTTATGCGGAAGACCATAGAAAAGGGCATTGCCGTTGTCAAGGCGAGAAGTGACAAATGCATGCACTGTACACAGTTGATGTTGATTGCTGAAAGCTGACCACAGATGAGTCATTGGAGCACAGTGGTCCAGCAAGCAGGGAGAGAATAAACAGGAAGCTGACCTCCATTGTCCACAGCTGGGCATAATAAACAGTGTTATGTAATGGAGGTGATGGCTGACCGCACAGCAATGCAACCACCAATGTGTGTGTTAGCTCTGTACAGCAAATTTCTCGATGTGACACAGCAAAAATCTAATGTGAACGTTAAATTTGTTCACTGAACCTTGACGAAGAAGATGAGGTTCGCAATAGGCCTAAAAGAAGAAAAGACAACTAACAAAATTGAAATCATCTTTATAAGGACATTGTGTTGAACTTGGTTTGCGCCAGAAACGAAATGCTCACACACTCAGCTTGTCCGTTTATAAAAGCGCAACCTTTGTCAGCATGCAGTGGAACGCTGCTATACCGAACACCGCTATACGGAACGATCGACTATACCGAACACAATCCTTGGCTCCCGGGTTTTTTGTATAACAAAATCCCGAACACCATTTAAACAACAAATTTCAACGGATTAATAAATTCAACGTCCTTGGCTTTCGATTGTCTCCAAACATACCAAAATTGTTGTTGGAAATATGTTAACAGATTTTTGGGTATGTCAAATGCTATTTGGGCCGTTTACAATTCTCGGACGTTATACGGTCGGTGCTTTAGGTTAAAGATTGACGGGTGGCTACTGGGTCGGTAGCCGTCTTGCAAAATGGGTACCTGGTGGACCGGCGGCTGAAAGTCGCTATACCGAACGATCGATATACCGAACTAAAACTGTGGATCATGTGATGTTTGTTATAGCGGTGCACGTTCCACTGTATAATTACCATTGATTTTGTCATGAACTTGCACTATTGTATTCCGGAAAGTTGTGTGTGAACTTGAATATTTCATTTCTAACGCAATCTCACGACCTAAATATATTAAAGATGATTTCAAATTTGGTTAAACATCTTGTAGAATGTCATGGCCCTGTCATTTACCGTGTGGTGGTGGTGCGTGGGGTCGAACCAAGTTAGGAACATGGTGCTTGTGCCCTTGGGCAAGACACTTAACCAGTTCGCGCCGGGATTATTTTGACATTGACTGGGCCCCGGCGCGGGATTGTTTTTCACGAACCTCGATCCGAGACGCCGGATTCAGGCTGGCATCTGTATAGGTAGCACACACCCTGATATTTGTCTCGCTCGCTGCGAGCCGGTCGCTGACAGATATTTCCGGCCTTGCTCGTGACGTGTTTATCCGTCATCCGTTTTTAATTTTAAAAACCTGTGCTTGTATACCGTCCTCTGACGCGAACTGGCTAACTGCAATTGCCTTTTTCCATAAGAAAACATGGAGAGAACCAGTGACGTGGAAAACGTGAAGTAGTCGGTCGGCGGGAAAGACAGTAACGTTAAGTGAAAATCTGGTAGGTCTATAGTATTTTGTCTCGTTTTGGACCAACATGACTAACGTTATGACTTTTCCTACCTATATGCGCGGGAGAACAGCGCCGATATCCATCTCATTTATGTCGCAAATGTAAACAAAGCGTTTGCCATCTTTAGTTTGCGCCCGAACTTGCTCCATGTCTTTTTCATCCGTTTAATACCGGCAACGTGACGGGGCTCTCGACCAATGGGAATGGCTAAACTGTCTCAGGTATTTACAAATGCTTACTAATTACGATCTTTAAGGTACCATATTAAACAAATAAAAGTTTCAAATCAAATGCTTAACCGTGGGTTAGTCCATCCTCTTGTTCAATTACACAAACTGCAAATGTTTGGCATCATTGTCATAAAATGCCTAATTTTGTACTTATAAAAATGTTGTGGGCCAGATAATAACAAGTATGGTTGAATGCTAAGCAATTTGATAACACTAAGTTTGTGCACTGATAGCTGAAACGGCTGCGTATAGCAGTTTGGGGGTTAGTACCACGTTTTAGGGGTATTTCCCCTTTGGGTTGAGCGTTGAGATTGAGCACTGAGACTATACGTACGTACGTAGACACCATGTGACAATTAACTTTGACCTTCCCGCCATATGGATCATAATCTACACACATTGTGGGTATACCATACCATCACAAATCCACAATGGTGGGTGGCACGCACCATACACGGTTGCATGCATGTACACACCCCGGCGTGGGCCTACGGATTCATTTTTAGTGTTCCGGCGGCCTGAAACTCATATTCCGTTTTACGGAATATAGCCTTGCTAGTAATAGTGTGTATGCAAAGATTAAAGGTCGAATATTTCCGCCATACCTGTTTTATTGATGGGCTCCATTGTATACCAGCAGCATTGACAGCTGTCACAAGTACCTTCAATGAAGCGCACACCAGAAGAGAGACGTGGCTTAATGTATAAACCAGCGTATATTATGTACAATCGTACATGTACAGCACATTAAACTATATAGGTGCAATTCTGCATTTACTACCACGTCACTTCACGTTGCATATCGAGTACTCCAGGTCGATAAGGGGAATCTTTGAACTTACATTTATGCGGGACACGGACAAAGGTTACAAACGTTTAAAGTTGGTTTTTGTTTGTTTATAAAAACGCTGTTATTTACCCGTTGTCAAAGGTTACACTGCAATAACTCAATTCAATTCAATTCAATAAAACTTTATTATCCCTTACGGGAAATTCGAAGGTCTTTTTTACCGACACACATTTTAATAACATAGGCCTAACAAAAACATGAAAGTAAAACCTACACATACCCGTACATTAATGGGTTAAAACAAATTAACTTGTAAAATCTTAAGGCAAGTAAGATATATACTATGTACCTGTTTGTTATACAAAAGTAAATAAACTTCGTCAACAGGGCCATAAGGGTCGAGGCACATTGTACCACCTGATATATTATGTGACCTTGTAAAGTTGACATTTTGATATTTTGAGATATTAATATTTCCAGATTCCTTGAATTCTTGGCTTTAAAATTATATATAATTTATTGGGTAGGGTATTTAAAGATTATCTAATATTGAGCAAAACCAGCGGTCATTACACACATCTAATTAAAACAACTTACTGAGAAAACATACATTTGCGATCAAAAAGTGTCACAAACGCCGGCACGAACGAAAACAAAACACGGGAGTAACGTTCGTCGGGGGTTTCCCATCAGCTAGACCCAAAAAAACGATTCCCTACTGTCAAATCGGCTATTTTCAATCATAACTTTAAAAAGCATAGCGCGACCTTACGCCGTTTTCATGGGAGCAGGTCATATAATAGCTGATGGAACAAATGAGCTGTCACACCGCGTCGTTCTTATCCTCCGTTGTAGAAGACGGTTACTTCTGGAGCTTTGGACGAACTTTGTAGGAATTGAATGGCACCTGTCGGACATAATTAATTGTAGGTTATTGCACATGCTAGACTTAAATGAGTCAATCCGTCAATGTGGTAGGAAAAGACAACCTCCACGCGGTCCACCCTGTTCACTATAATGTCCACTAATGTCCACTAATGTCATCAAACCGATGTATGCAGTAACACGTTTAGCTGCTCATCATCATACGAAAGAAGAATCTGTCAATAAGTCAATAAGTCAAATTGCCACAGACATCTGCCTCGACCTCTAATTGATACCCAGTCTCACGATCTGAAACAAAAGAAAGACTTATCCCCATTCTACGAAATCTTTAAGATGATCTAGTTCACGGCAAGGTGGATTCTTCATGCATCTTGTTGGTATATTTGTCTAGCTTGCTTTTTTATAAAAGTTGGTGAATTTAAAGTTGGTGTGTCCGTGCTTTTTGAAAAATTGCGATTTTTCTTTCCTAAACGAATTTCGAAGAGATATAATGTACTTAAAAAATGTGCTTGTTTGCATTGGCAGGCCTTTCTGCAGTTTTAAAAAGTAGTTTTTGTCACGGCTTCAATCGCGCGCTGCAGTTTTAGTAAGTAATTTTGAGCGAAAGTTCGGAGCGGGACTAATTAAAAAGCTGGTGTTTTTTTCGTACGATGTCGCATTGGAAAGCTCACTAAGAAATACAATGCTAGACAATTATCAATTCAATTTGAAAATTTATATTTTAGGGTGACACACCAACAAAAAAAGCACTAATACACCAACTTTAAATGAAAAATGAAAATAGCCGGGGAAACCTGTACAATATAATGTACCAGTTTTTTTTCCGGTATAAGGATTTTGATTCAAACCTGAAGAATCTCATGGACAGAAATACTGCGAGACGATAATGAGGGTGAACGACGAATGCCAACTTGCTATGTACTGCGGAGGGCATTGCTCGTAGAAAAGGCTTACAAGAAAGCACCACGAGTTCAGTACAGTAAGTGCGCCGTAACTTGGCCAGATATTACAGAAGAAACGGCAATGTCGATGAGGCGATCTCCAAAAATGCCATCCTCCATGCTTAATAAAGAAGGTATCAGACAAAGCCCCAAGTGCGCCGAGGGTATACTTCCATCTCGCACTAGTGTGTTTTAAAGCAAACAAATATCACGAAAGGGCACTGGAGGAAATAAACAGGTGTCTCAAACTAAACCAATTGCAAGGGCACAACTACGCCATGCTGAACAAGGCCGAAGTATCTGGCCTAGGTGAGATAACCAACGGTTATGGACCAAGCCGAACGAGCTGATGACGGAAGGTGAGGTTCATTATACCAGCGGTCATTCCCCAACCCGGTATACGTTATCACGCAGTGAATGGCCGGGTCCTCACCCTGTTATTACGTTTAATAAATACTTTTTTATTTAGGTACTAAACAGTGAATTTTCTCCAATTTTTGAAAGCCGGGGCCATTACTACAAAATAATGCCCTTCACGTGATCGAGTCTCGACCAATCAGAAGCTACAAACTCTCCTAGGTACTAGGTATTTGACATTGACATTATAAGAAGAGTTCCTTCTTAATACAGCTGTACCTCCAAATAGGCACTTGGGGAGACAATCCCATAGAGATGTACACAAACTTAAAGGTAGGATACACCATTGGTAATTGCTTGAATTATCATGAATGGATAGATTTGGGGGGTTGTCTTTTATAGTAAATATCGTTTAACTGACCTTTCCTAAGTTTTACAATCATTGATGCCGAATTCTATTTTTCGGAATAATTACAGGATATCTAGCGCAATCATTTTGCTGGATACCTAGAATCATTATTTACTTTCAAATGAGTAAAATATTTATTTATTAATAATTCGGTAGTAAATATTTTCGATACATCTTCACCAAAGCAATCGTCAAGGACTCCGTTCTTCTTCCGATAGAACTCGGCTTAACACTCACAACTCAAGTTTATCTTATGGCAAACACGCCTTCTCACACTCTGCTGCTGAACTTTGGAACAGTCTCCCAATTAGTGTCCGTGATTCTACTTGTGTTGTTACATTTAAGAGTAAACTTTAAACTTATCTTTTTCCTAAATAGTAGATTTAAGTGTTCTAGTTTGTTTTAATTCATCCTTTCTTTTGTTATGCGCTTTGATCATGTTTTGGAAAAGCGATAAATGCCTGTTATTATTATTATTATTATTATTATTACATGTATATGCAAATGGTGTATCCTACCTTTAAAACAGTTCTAACTTGTTTACCCTAACCCTTTTCTCTAAGATCTTCGAGATCACTGAAATGTCTCCCTAAGTGCCACTGTCTCCTTCAATTATTACCTAAAAACTTACGCTAATTTGTCTCCCTAAGTCCCCAAGTATAAATAATACAATAGCGTACTTGAGGGCGCTATAGCACTTCAGCGCCGATATCGATCCATCGCTCAGGATATGGGCAGCGGGTGTTGTTGGCCAACCATATGCCTGCGGTAAACAATTATTCGATAACTTGTTCAATGAATTTTCAAAGTATCAGTGTCCTTTTGTTAAACCTTAGTCTTTCTAAGCATGTTGAATTATTATGGATGCCAAGATGCTGTTGATTTTGCTTCGGTAAGTTCTGCACTGCAGTCTCGAGGGGCGTGGACTTGCTGCCATCATTCGATTGCGTTGAACCAGTTCCGTGAAAAAATAAAGCTATGCCGGGTAAGTTTTATTTTCCTAACAAAAACGGGAAGATTACCATGTACACGAATGCCATTTAAAAAAAATTATCAATACGGTAAAAGATTTTGTCACGTCATTTGCCAGGAATGTGCCATTTTGAACTTTGACGGCGTTTTGATGGTGAAATTTGATGTTTTTTGGGAGGCAAAGTTTGATTTTTATGTTAAAGCGACCACTGCGGTCAATCGCTTTATTCAGCGCATGTGCACACAATTTAACGGCGTTGTTTGCGCAGTCAGATCGTCACTGTCTTCCATGTGCAAACTTCCTACCCCTAGAACTATGGGGCTCCCGACACCCGTAGGGCGGAGCCCCATAGTTAGGCAGGATCACGGCAGCAGTCGTTGGTGGCGCGCTCGTGGAGCCTCTTTTGGACGCAGAAGTTGTGGCCGAAAATCAGGACCGTAACACCCGTCCGACTTTTACCACGTGCGTTCAATCTTAATTTGAAGCACCAACTTCAACGATAAAATACTGACTTTTAGAGATAACATACATGTATGTAATTTTTAATGCAAGAGAACGAAACAATATACCCTTGTTATTCATAAAAACCACTCTTTTTTATTTAATATTACTAGCGGTAAGCTTTGAGAACTTGCGGCAAATGTGGTTTAATATGTGCACGAAGAAAACAAATATCACACCCCCTTCCTAATATCTTAGACTCGACCATCTCTCATCACTCCTCCACCAACTCACCCAGCCGCTGCCCACCAAAAACCGGTCGAATCTCGGCCAATTTCTGTAAAGAAGTGAAAACTATCCCCGTTCCGCAAACGCGACTGTTACATTTGATGGCGGATAGCGACGGTACCGTGACCCCGGCCGGGGTCAGTGCGGACCAATCACATGGCTTCTCTGAATGATGACAGGGCTGTTTCCCAAACCCTGGCTTCGGTTCTGTTGGGCTCTGGCGCATTGCTAAATTGTATGAATAAGGCCTCGCAAGATGAAGCTTGTGTTTAGAAAACGGCTGATGCGGCTGCGGCTTGAAATTTACGCACGAGTTATCCGCAATCTTGTAACAGTCGCATTTGCGGAAAGGGGATGACTTTTGACTAGCGCCCTCAAACAAAGATACTGAGAATTTGGGAGACCACCAACTTGGGGCAAAATAGCTTAGTTGGTAGAGCGCCGGTCCGGTATTCCAGAGGTCGCAGGAGGTGGCTATCGTTACCGCAGTAGACAATATGATTCCCCAACCAAGGCTGACATTGACAATAATCTTTGTACATCGCTCTTGGAACCAGACTATTTGATAGTCGATGTCAGGCTGGTCAAGTCGGGCAATCAGATCGTCAACTGCCGTAATGATTTAGCAGCTGTGTAATAGTAGGCCGGATCATGAACAATTTAAGATATTGCAATTCCTTCAAATGTTACATTATCTGAAAGAGCTCGAACAAAGGAAAAAAATGATTGGACACAGACCTCAATAGGGTCTAGAAGATAGGTTATGAATTTTTTGGTGATCGTTTTTTTTTTGCCATTTAGAGGTCCTGTCTCCCATAATGCTTCTCAACAACCTATTTGCAGGATTCAGGTTATATGGAGTTGTAACACTTTGGAATTGCAGGATTTTGCATGATTCAGGTTATGTATAAGAAATATGGGGTAGGGAGTTGGGATTAAAATGCCACATTTACATGTACATTTTGACATTGTACATTGTACATTGGAAAGTGGAATTTCTCTTTCTATCAATGCAAAATACCTGTCATTTCAAATGACAATTTCTCTTTCTCTCTTCACCCCAAACCCCCTTTATGCTTTAAATGTTTTGTTTATTCTATATAAAACCGATTCGTATTTGATTGTGCATGAAATTATTTGGGGCAAATTCACTATAATTTTTATTTAAATTGATTTATAAATTTATATTGTTCATCTCTTGATTGATTTTGTAATTGTTTACAATTGGTATTTTGCTGTGCATTCATAATGTGCTTGAAACACACATTTTTTTCTTTGTGTAAATTACATTGTGTACCCTTGCTTTGCCTTTGTTTTGTGCATGGCCTACATATAACTGACAATGCATGGGCTTCCTATCCCGCTCACTGCTTGGCACCTATGCCTAACAGGCGTGTTTACCAGCATGACCCATTACGTTTATGCAGGGTGCTGTAACTGCCTGTCATCATGTAAGCCGCGGTACAAGCGTCTAGTGGACAGCATCTTTCCAGCTGATCCCGAGGTGAGTTAACCCTAAACCTCCTCAATCCTCCAAAATCCTTCTGAATGTCATCAGCACTGACTCAACCCATAGTGCAGTGATTGGTGAAGGAATTTGAAGAATTGTGGCAGTGGTCACCAGTTTCAGATCCAAAATTTCTAAAGGCCATCTCTCCCAAGGCCTCTTCGACAGACTTCCCTGTGGAATATTCAAGAGGATAACCACCAAGTACTAAGTATTCTTCCACTGAACAAATGCAAGAAATAACGGATGATTTTGGAGGATTTGAGGCTGAATCAAATTTTTACTGGGTGGCAATTGGATGATTTTGCAGGATTGAGGATGGTTCCCAGCTTTTTCTTTTAAATTTGGATTCTACTTAATGTTCTCCTATTTTTTCAGCTGGGTTTGCTTGAAAGCCTGCAACATTCTTTCCTTAATTAAAATGTAAAAACATTTGCATTTCTGCCACCTAGAACTTTGAAAAAACAAAAAAGGTTTTTGTCGCACCTTTTACAGGCCAATGAGAATATTTTGTTTTTATTTTTTCGTTTGTGGTAGGATGGCTTGGTGCGTGGTAACATGGAGAAACTCACTTTCTATGCCGTGTCTCACAATGAGAAACTTGATCGCATCGGAGGCTACCTGGCTCACCGACTAGACAGAGATGTCTACCGGCAGAGGATTGGGTAATATTATACAAATATATCACGGTTTCATGGAAAATAGTGCGACATTTATTACTGTCCTGCCGATTTCATGAAAAATTGCGCTTACGCTATGCGTATAGGACTTGCGCAATTTAGTTGTGTAGCTGTGCATACATGATTTGTGACCTGTTCCAACGAAACCTGGACAAAGTCGCACAATGTGTTTTATTACAATGTAATCGTGAAGTCATTTCAAGGTGAATTTTACCATTCTGAGGTTTTGTTTTTTTCTGAATCACGAACTATTAATCTACAATCTCCACAAATTTGAACATAATCTGTATCCCAGAAGTATGTTTTTTGGTCGATTTTGTGAAACAATTCTGTGTTGAAATAATACGCCTTTCTGAACTTCAAAGCTGTTTATCTCATAATCAGGTTGTCAGGGTTTTATCACTAAATCCTTCCCCCAGGGGAGATAGGGTGGGGGTACATAATGTAAATGACACATCATTTTGAAGGTGAGAACCTCGAGAATTTGAAAAAAGCAAAATCTAAAAAACAAAAATTGTCAACTTTGTCCGGGTTTCGTTGGAGCAGGTTACATTCCGGTCGGTCAGTGGGCTATGTAGTCGGAACTAAGGCCAATGGTAACACAAAAATACAAGGTGAAACGGTATAATAATAATAATATTGCGTATTTATATAGCGCACGTATCCACCCTGACAGGTGCTCAAGACGCTTCACATTATTACCCCGGTTATTGGGCCCATATTAACATTCCAAATACCTTCTCAGCTCCCTTGGGAGTATACAGCTCAATGCTGCCATTTCTGCCGCAAAGCAGCCAAATCAACCACAATAACCATCGCTGCCCTCACAGGTACCCGTTTACTCTTGGGTGGAGAGAAGCAATAAGTGACAAAATTCCTTGCCCAAGGGCACACGCACCGTAGTCCCAGGAGGGACTCGAATCAACAACCTGCAGCTTTACCTACAGTTTACAAATTCAATGATCCAGACCACGAGGCCACGGCACGCCACACTAAACAAACGGAGGCTGGCAAATTGTTTTTAAGTCCCAAGTAATTATCTCGTTGGCGGCTACGTGGCTATGACGTGGGGCAATCAAGCGTGACCGCATAGTGAGAATGGTGCAACACAAAACAAAAGGAGTCTTGCGAAAACATTATAAAGCCGTGTTCGCACTGTACTTTTTTGGGGGGAAGGTTTTACTGAGACGATGGTAAAATAAAAAATGGTCAAATTTTACCACTGTTCGTACTTGGACTTTCGACACGGGAAGATTTTACCGAGACCGCGGGAGAAGTAGCCGAGCTGTCATTATAATGACTCGTGAGCGCATGCACGATGTCTTGTGTAGCGTGGCCTTGCACTGGGAGGCCGGATGGACGTTTTCCTGGGCCGCTTTTACCAACACGCACTGTTCGCACTGGACTTATCGTCTCGGGAAAAGTGACCGGGGAAGTTTAACCGGGCAGCAGTTGGTCGGTAGAAGTAGCCACTGGACTCGGGAGAAGTACCTGAGAGGAAAACGTTCTAGGCTGTCCGCACTGGACTTAAAATGGGAAAAGGACCCATCGTCTCGGTACGTTTTATCAAAAAAAGTCCAGTGCGAACAGGGCTTTAGTCCCAAGTAACTACCCCATTAGTGGCTATGCGGCTGCAACATGTTTGGCAATTAAGCATGACCGAATAGTCCAGCTACGAGGTGGAGTTGGGGTAGAGGAATGGCGAGGTATTCTGCAATTGTGCCAAATTCCTTTGTCTTTTCCCTTTGCTGTTAATAGCTACGTAGTCATCTCCATGCAGGCTTTGGATCAGCTCCTCCTAGCGTGCCACGCCCAGAGCCTCAACCTCTTTGTCGAGAGTTTCCTCAAGATGGTTCACAAGTTGCTGGAGTCCAACATGCCCGAACTGCAGATACTTGGAACGAACTCGGTGAGTATCGTGTGGTTTTTTAATTGTTACCCCTAACCTTTCTAACCCCATACAAATTTTTTTTTGGGGGGGTGGGGGGATTAGTGGGGGGGGGGGGGAGTGTTAATTACCCCGTGTAACATACCGAACAAATTCTGTGGAACCTGGGATGTTCATTACAGCAGCGTTCCACTGAATATCACACTGACAAGCAAAGCCACGTGCCCATTCACCAACTGCAGAAGTGCCATTCACTGTACATGTTACAAATCGTTCAACGCAGTGCATCTAGAGTAATTTGGCATGTACCACTAACTTGCCTGAAAGAAGCCTCACAGAGGAAGGGCTAATTCGACCCTAAACCCTCAACCCTTCCAAATTCTTTGAGTGGTTTGGAGGATTTCAGTGAAGTGGCGGTAGTTTTTGGAGGATCCATTGGTCGAGCTCGTAGGCTGAACCCAGCATTTGCAGGAAGTCACTAAAAACTAACCAGTAAAGCGGTTCTTGTTGTAGTTTTCAAGGCACTTATGTATCCTAACCCGGTTTTCCCTTAAACCTTGTTCTTTGGTTAAAATAACCCATAAGAAAATTTGTCGAAGAAATAGACAAACGTTAACGATAGTCGGATTTGAACCACAGACCTTTCGATCCATAGCTCTCCTCTTTACCAACTATGCTATTGGTGAGTTGGTTGAGGACAGCCGTTCTTTATAATTCTTTACAGTTCTTTAACCCTAACCACCCTGAGTCCATCAAAATCCATTTCCTGTTTTGGGGGATTTTAGCGGATTCAGGATACCTCCATATTGAACCAACTGGAGGAGTGTGATGGATAGAGGATTTTAAGCCAAGCGTTACTGCAGGAGTTTGATGCATTCAGGATACAGAAATTTAGGTGATGGACTGTGATGGACTCTATAGAGAAACACACTGCAATGTTTTGTATGCCACCTTGGTATCCTGAATCTGCCAGAGTCCATCAACTTTTGCTGGTGGATTATTGATGGACTCAGGATCTCTCCAGTATGCATACTGGTGGAGTCTGATGGACTGTGGCGGATTCAGGATACTTTCTAGTAAAAGCCGTGAGGGAGTTAGGGTTAATGTAGCTGAGTTGCCATTGCTCTTTCTCATGAATATGTATTCACGCACCACCCAACCGCTACCCAGGTTAGTATTAAGTGTCTTCCGCATTTGCCCTATATCCAAATAACTTTGTCATGTCATACTCAGACTGTGTGTCAAATTCCATGCTTGTATCATCAAAGGCACAATCCCATCACCTATCTGCCGTACTAGATGGTGTGTACATGTAACTAGAAATGGTGCAAAATGTCACATTTTGTGTCGCTACTCCCGGGAATGACCCACTTCAGTTCTAAGATTCTCAACAGTTGCTCATCATGGTGTTGGACTTGGTTCTCATTGTTTGGTGAACTTCTTTTTTTCTGCTGCCTCAGTTTGTCAAGTTTTCTCAGATTGAGGAAGACACGCCGTCCTACCACCGCACCTATGATTTCTTCATCTCCAAGTTTGCCTCCATGTGTCACAACAACAGCGACCACGCCGAAACCAGACGCAAGTGAGTGTTAACCCATGAAGATGCCTGTTCGGTATGTGGATATAGTGGCCCAGGTCAAAGGTTATATATTTTTTTTATTTTTTTTATTTTTTATGTATACAATTATTTTATCCAGTGGAGTGTCGTGGCCGAGTGGTTAAGAGCGTGTGTTTTCTGTTCCACAGAGCGCGAGTTTGAATCCCGGCCGTCGACACGTGTGTCCTTAAGCAAGGCAATTAAACCACTATTGCTTCGTCCTTCGGATGGGACGTAAAGCCGTTGGTCCCGTGTGTTGTATAATGCATGTAAAAGAACCCAGAAAAACTTATCGCTAAGAGAAGGGGTTCGCCCCGGTGTTTCTGGAGGATCACGACAGCTACCTTCTTGTGGTGATCCTGCGGTGCGTTGATCTTCACATCGTTGAAGTTTGCACTTTATATGGAAGAAGAAGATTACAAAAAAAGATGGCATGTCGGGTGATGTTATGCAAATTGCACATTCCAATTAACCAGTTCGTGCCGGTATTATTTTAACATCATTAAGCCGGCGCGCGCGATTATTTTTAATGAAACTCGATCCGAAGCAGGTTCAGGTTGCCAGGACTGGGAAGCACACCCACGCATTTCCGGCCTTGCTCGCTGCTGACAGACATTTCCGGCCTTGCTCGTAGCGTTTTAGGCGTCATCCGTTTTGAATCTGGGGGAAAACTTTGCGTTTATATTTGTCATCCGGCGTGAACTGGTTAACCAGTTCGCGCCGGATGACGTATATAAACGCAAAATTTTTCCCAAATTCAAAACGGATGACGCATAAACACGCCAAGTTCAAGTTCGGAAATGTATGTCAGCAGTGCGCAAGGCCGGAAATGCGTGGGTGTGCTTCCCGGCACTATCAGCCTGAACACGCTTCGGATCGAGTTTCGTTAAAAATAATCCCGCCCGTCGGCTCGGCGATGTTAAAATAATCCCGGCGCGAACTGGTTAAAGCATGTGCGCCCTGGCCCATGCATACATTAATTATCCCGAATGACCCGTAATCTATTGTACACATTGTTGATGCCCCCTGTTACGTACTGGTACCAACAACCTTGTTGATGTCTTCGATAAACTTGGAGATGGAGTGCCGTGGCCTCGTGGTCTGGAGAATTTGTAAAGCTGCAGGTTGTGGGTTCGAGTCCGGCCTGAGACTTATGGTGCGTGTGCCCTCTTTGGGCAAGGCGCTTTGTCACTCATTGCTTCTGTCCACCCAGGAGTAAATGGGTAACTGTGAGGGCAGAGATGGTTATTGTGGTTGATTTAGCTGCTTTGCGCCGAAATGGCAGCGTTGAGCTGTATATTCCCCAGGGAGCTGAAATGGTATTTGGAATGTTGACCGGGGTAATAATGTGACATCCTTCGCAATTCCGCTTCACAGCTGCCAGTAAGGATGATTAGCCCCATAATTATTATTTTTATTATAACAAATGAGTGTCACCCTTATGTTGTTCATGTCCCCTGTAATGTACCAAAACATGACGTAAAAGTGTCGCTCTTATATTGTTGAGGCCAACATTTTGATATATTTTTTATATATTTTATGTATACAATTATTTTATCCAGGTTCGAAGGACCAAACAAGTAGTGGGGGCACATTTAACAGGTCGATATTTTTATGGTTTACATATATCCAACTGTTAGATAATATTAGATAGATATAGTGATTCCACCGTATATGCGTCGGGGGAAAAAATTGTCGGGGGAAAAAAAATATCCATTTTATCATTTTATTTGTTTTCTTCAAAAATTGCCTTATTAGGAGTTGGCGGGTTGGTAATCCAATAAATTTTAACAAATGCTGACATGATGTCCCTTATAACGAACCAAAACAAGACGCAAATGATTATCTCCCAAGCTCGCATACAAAATATCACCTTTTAACTTTGACCTTTGACTTTCCAAACATGTTCCAAAGCTTGCATAAAAATCACATTTTAAACTTTGACCTTTGACACAACTTTGACCCCTACTCTACAGAATTCGCCTGGCTGGTCTCAAGGGTTTACAGGGTGTCGTGCGCAAGACGGTCAGTGACGAACTACAAGTTAACATTTGGGACACCACCTACATGGACAAAATTGTTCCCTCTTTTCTCTTCAACATGAGCGAAGGCTTTGACAGGTGTGATTTGATTTAAACACTTTTCTTTTGCTTTGGTTCAATTAAATATTGTAATTAAATATATTAGAAATATTGCAAGTACAGGATACTTATTATTGAGCTCAAAATACAGTTTAGATTAGGATCAGGTTTTCAGTTTAATTTGTGAACCTAAAAATTTAAACCATCCCAAATCCTCTTTAAAAAAATGCAGGATTTTGTAGGATTGAGGTCACTTGTAAGTTGATGCATCGGAGGAATTTGCAGGATTTGGGGGTTTTGCCACTGAAGGATAATGCAGGATCCAGTTCATAAGGCCTAAACTAATGCTGGATGATTTTGCAGGATTGATGTTACTTGGGTATTTATCCAAATGAGGATTTTGGAGGATAGAAGTTATTTCTTACTTTATTACATTGCTCATGCTCTATGCATATTATCCACTTAGCTTCAGTCAAGGTGTAAGTTATGTGTCAAGGATAGGACAAGTTTGCATATCAAGGGCTATGTATGCAGACCCTTGCTGTAATAGGGCACTTAGCAGCTGTTTGTTCCACGTTTGGCTGCTTTATAGCTCAATGGTAAACCCACTACAGAAATTTAAGGATTTTGCAAGATTCAAGTTATGTGTAAGAACAATTAGGTAGGGAGTTAGGGTTAAAAAACATTTGTGAGGAAAGTGTTCAAAGTTGTAATGTTGGCTACAGGTACTCAATTCTCTAATTTGGGATCGGTTCTTGACATCATCCGTCGGGTACTCGCGTACCCAGCTCCAATGTACACCTCTAGTACGAGTCTGATTGTGAGTACCGACAAACATACTCAAGTATTAGTATGAGTAACACAGCAACAGCACACAATACAGTGTTCATAAAATATGACAGTGAAGGGTGAAAATCAGCAATCGGCATGTTTACATCTCCCGACACAAATCTGTCTTATCAATAGTTCTCGAATTGTTTTTTGTTTTTGGGTTTTTCTATTCGTAGTCATGAGTCCCCAGTTCACGAGCACCGTGAGGAGAGACCCGAGGCGTTGGCCGATACTTGTCTCCGTGATGTCATGAGACGCGCTGCCTACGCTAACATCCATACGGTCATCAAACCTGTACTCAAGTATGTTTGTCCAAAGGAGCCTCTCTCAAAGACGGCCATCCATATAGGAAAACTACAACTGCGTATTCTACTACGTCGAGTACGCATTTGTGCGCAGCGTGGAACATGTTCCAAACTTGCGCGCTGGTTGCATAAAAAAATGTTGAAATACGGCGCAGCCGATGCGCTTCCCAAAACTTGTCTCCCAAAATGCCGACGCATGTGACAATCTGCAGGCAGAGGGCAAGTTCGGTAGGGCGACTAGATCGACTAGACTTGACCATTAGTCAATCTAGTTGTCACTCGAATGCTGTGTGGCAAGTTCGGTAGGGCAACTAGATCAACTAGACTTAACCATTAGTCAATCTAGTTGCCACTCGAACGCTGTGTGGCAAGTTTGGTAGGGCGACTAGATCGACTAGACTTAACAATTAGTCAATCTAGTTGTCACTCGAACGCTGTGTGGCAAGTTTGGTAGGGCGACTAGATCGACTAGACTTAACCATTAGTCAATCTAGTTGCCACTCGAATGCTGTGTGGCAAGTTCGGTAGGGCGACTAGATCGACTAGACTTAACCATTAGTCAATCTAGTTGTCACTCGAATGCTGTGTGATTTGACTAGCTAGTCCAACTGGATCAACCTAGCCCCGGACTATGGTTTTTCTTTTCACTCGTGATTTACGTCACGTTTTAAAGATAGAAGGAAAGTAAACTGGGGTAAGCTTTTCAAAAGTTTACGATAAATTTCTCCAATGATGATAACTCTTTGCAATACGATAATTATTTATTGCACTAAATTAAAGTGAAGAAAATAATTTTAATCAATCATTTAAACAAATTCAAATCACGTGCCAACATTTTGCTTCGTTAAGAACAAAAAATCCCGTCATCTGCTCAAACTAGATTTGACGTCATCGATCGACTAAACACGTTCGGGTGATAAACAGACCAGGCATGCGTGAAGTTAAATTGGAAATCGACAAAAGGGACTGGATTAGCAGCACCCGAACTTGCTCAGTGATGCTATTTTAGAGAAGTTTATAACAACTTTTACTTTACCTTGTACATATTCGTGACCAAGACCCATATTCTTACTGGTCCATTCACCATCACGTGTCAGCCGCTAATTTGGCTGTTTGCCAAGCGCGCATGCGAGTAATCACGAACAGGATAAATATTCATGCGAAGTAGAAAAGCACAAGGTAAGCCAATGTGCTTGTCTACTACCGTAATTTCCTGCGGTAAAGACGCGGCTTATCTGACTTTCTAGACCACAAAAACATCGCCGCGCCTTATCTTTCGGTGCGCCGTATATGATGTCGCTTGAGTTCAAAGTGACGGTCTTTGTGTGAAAAATTCTTTGAACGCCGCAATCTTACTCAATAATGCGGTCAACCAATTAGCTCAACTCTCCGGACATTGTGACCGTGTTTCCATCCCAACAATGCCGCGATGTGTTGATCTTCCCCCCCCCCCCCCTCCACGACCGTGCTTTCATTCCAACAATATGCTTGGGCGATACCACCTTATAATCGAAAATCGCAATAACAGTTCTTACGATATTGTGTCGATGCATTTCCTAAAAATAGGAAATGGTCAAAAATCGCCCTCGTAATATTTGCCGCACGACTACGAGCGGCCGCTCTCTCTGATCCTAGTAGCGCCGCTGCTAATAAGCGGCCGCGCCGGCATGCAGACCGGAGATCCAGAGCGCGCGGTAAGCATGACGCGTACAACAGCGATAAAAAGCTGGCCCTGTACTATGTGGCCGTTTTCTAAACGGTTTTTTTGACTACGTTCCGGCTTCATGCAATTCACAATCCGAACTACATTGCGCGGAGCATTCACAACGACTGGAAAGAAGACTAGGGGGTGTCGCAATTGAGCAATAAGGGATACCCCTCTCTGGGCACGCACGCGAGTGCTATGCATGTACATACATGTACATGCGTGCAGTTGTACTGCAGTGATACATGTATCGGCAAAGTAAACCTCGTGCGATATTGTGACTGTACTGGTTTGAAATGTTCATACATACATTACCCTGGACCAGCTAATGGGGTTACGGTTTAATTCTTGCTTGGAATAGTGGGATCGTTCTAAGGCAACAAAATGACCCCTTTGTGGCGATGTACCTACACCGGGTGGCGCCTGGTGTGTTTCTGGGTGCGTTCAAGCATGCGCCTTATTCGGCGGTTTGCTTTATCTGTTGACGTTTGAATTTTTTTGGTGTGATTTTGGGACCTGCGCCTTAACCGCCGAGCGCCTTGTCCGCAGGAAATTACGGTACACATGTGTTTTACAATGCAATCATGGAACTAGCACAGGGGTGTAGTAGGCACGCGCGAGCATCAACTAAGCTGTGCGCTACACAAAAAGATGCAGCACAAGTACATTTTCTTCAGCGTTTTCCCGAGCTCCTGATAGTACAATTGGATTTGTATGAGGTATAGTAAACAAAAAAATATAACGTGGTATAATTATGTCAACTTATCCAAAGTTTAAGCAAGTATTATTCGATGGGTCTCTAATGTCAAATCAGTACGCTATTCACTCCATCCACAAGCAGCGCACCAAATAATGTGCCTCAGTCTTCAATTATATGAAGTTAGTGCCTAACTTTGAAGAAGAACTTCCAATACCTCGGGAGCTAATATGTGACACGATCAAGCGGAATAAGTCGGATGTCGGCCCCGGTCAAAAAATGAGTTTTCATGTAGTTTTAAAGAGGGCATCTGTACGTTTTAAAAACTGAAAACCCCATGTTGATACGATGTTTTGTTGTCGAGTTATGTAAATTTGTTTAAATACCAACGAAGAACACAGTTCTGATTAAAACATTTTTGGGATTCCACGACATCCGACTCATTGCGCTTGATCGTGTCCCATATCGACTACCTACCCTCAAACCATGTTATATTTGTTTGCTGTTTCAACTGCTTTCATTTATAAAACTAAGGGGTCTTCAAGGCTGTGAAGAAGAAGAACTTTCATACCTCGGGAGCTAATATCGACTATCTACCCTCAAATCATGTTATATTTGTTTGCTGTTTCAACTGCTTCCATTTTAACTAAAGCTACAGTCACATAGGGCTCCCGGCGAGTCACGGCGAGCCACGGCGTGAGAACCGTGACGAACCGTGGTCGATCGGGGCCACGCCGTCTTGACGCCGTCTTGACACCTTGGCACTCCGTGATAAGCCATGATGAAACGTGGCGCGCCGTGGGCCAAAAAATAATTTTTAAACATGCTTTAAACTACCGTGACTCGCCGTGAAGCGCCGTGAGGCGCCGTGACACCGTGATGCTCCGGGACGACACCGTCTCGGCGCCGTATTGACGCCGGGAGCACCGTGGGTCACCGGGAACACGCCGGCTTCTATGTGACTTAAGCTTAAGGGGCCTTCAAGGCTGTGGCTTTGGCAGCCTAACAAAAACATACATGGGTTTTATTGAAATGGCCGACTTCATAATCATTTTAAAGGGATCGTATTCGTTTGGTAATTACTCCCAAAATTAATGGCAATAAAAACTTACTTGGTAAGAAGTACACCAGCTTTGGATAGTATAATGCATTTTTAGAAACTTTTCACTTCGAAGTACTGCGGTTATGGAAAAAGATATAACTTTTTATCCCAAACAATTTGAATCTGAGAAGCGTTACTGCAGTGACGTTTCTCAGATTGTGTATTCCAATGCAGATTATTCTTCCTACATGGACATAACCACTCCAGATTTTCGGCAATATCTCAAAATCGCTACCACCTTTTGAAATGACATTTTTACAGGTTAGTTTTATGGTATATATCTATAACTTTATTGGATTAAAACAAACAGTGGGTTCCAATTACCAAACGTATACGATCCCTTTAAATCCGAAATAACCACATTATCAAAATTACCACAAAAAATAATCTTTTTTTTTTCAGGATTAAAACTCAGAAATGGCGTGAGTGCTTCCATAATTCATAATTTCTTGATTTGTTTTCTTTCAGACACCTAGACCTGCATGAGTTGTGGGTACCCAACAACTTTGCCATCAAAGTCTTCAAAGGAATCATGTATTCCATACAGGTAATGGTATTAAGGCACTTGTAAATGGATGCATTATACCCTCTTATGGTTTGACAGCACAAATGCACGAATGTGACCGGCTCTACAAAAAAAGGGTATTATGCCGCGCTGTGCAATATCATGTAATGCCACGCTCTACGTTTAAAGGGTCAACATTTCAGATCATGTCAACATGTCATGACATCTTTATTCCTAAAGTTTCAGGTTTTATTCACAGAAATGTGGATTTTGATGAATGAAGTGAAAAATAAAAACCGACTTTTTTGTGTTTATCGTTAACAGAGCCAGATTTCAAAGCCTGTTTTCTCAGTTGTGTAAACTGAGCTGCAAGAAAGTAATCAATATGCAAACATGACGTATCTTCAGAACTCCAGCTGTGAAGCTCTATTATATGTACCAAATTAAAACTTACGTTGCAGGCTTTCCAACCATGTATATAACTCAATTTTTTGGCACATAATAGTCAAGTGCTAGGCGAGTAACTCAAGTACTTGCTTTACTCCTGATCAGTTTTTGCTACTAGTAGCACTACTCACGGGTTGTTTTACTATTCGATTACTCGTGCCAGCCCGAGTAGCAATAAATACTCGCGAGTAGTGATTGTTAGCAAGTGATGATTGTTGACAAGTACCGATTATTAGTTGTGGTCGTTTGATGGAACGACGCGAAATAAATTGACTTGCCGCTCCCCACAATTGCACGCCTGCAATGGCACATCTTATTCCCATATAATAAGGTACAACTATTTATTCAGGAATTGATTTACTACTGCCAAGATTTCCAAAACGAAGCTTCATTACTCCAGAGTATACCTGGCAACTTTTGTTCACTTTCGTCGCACATTGTCAATAATCTGGTTTTTTTGGTGTGTCAGTCCCAGTACCGGTACGTCACGCCCCACTTTCTACTTCTCCACCTGGACGAGCACATGAAGAACACACCCAAGATCAAACGCAGCATCGTGGAGATTCTCAAGGAGATCGTGGCCATTGCCGCCGACGGCGCGGTGGGGCCCTCAGTCCTCGAGATCTTCAACACCCTCTTGCGGCACTTGCGGATGTCCGTGGATAAACGTCTCTCCAGCAGCCAGGCATCGTCGACCAGCGAACGCTCGGCTTCTAGCTCCAAGAAGACAAAGCAGAAATTTGACGAGAATGAGGAGATATTGTTCGAGGAGGCCATAATCGACACAATTGGTAAGAATTTCTCGGCAGTGGAACAAGTTTTTTATTGTAGATTGTTATGGCCCAGTGGTTACGGTGTTTGACTCATGTGCGATGGTGTGTGGGTTCGAACCCTGCCAGGAGCATGGTGTTTGTGCCCTTGGGCAAGGCACTTAACTACAATGGCTTCTCTCTACCCAGGAGTATGAATGGGTACCTGTGAGGGTTGAGGCCGATTGAGCTGCCGCATGGTCAAGGGCCTGATGAACCGGTTAATAATTGTAAAGCGCTTTGAGATTGTTGATACGATGGAAAGTGCTATAGAATTATTGAGGGTGCAGGACACTTCGTCTTTGGCCATAAGGCTGTGCATTGTGGGGAACACACACCTATAACTAGTGCCACAATGCATATTCTAAAAGTTGTAATTGTAAGTTTAATTTCGTCACAAATAACAGTTCGTCATTTTGTAGAACCAAATTTTTGACTCGTTTTTCTAGTCGCAGCGTAAATCATTAAACGCATTTGCACGCGACAAAGTTGCGCGCCTTATTGCACTGATAGTGGGGCAACATTGCGTACTTTTTTGATTTGTTTACACACGCGCGTGCACGTGTTCGACATTGTCACGCGCTTGGTAGAAAATGGTACCTGGCTTTCATCTGATGCGTTTACCATCTGGTGCTGCAGTGTCAGCCTGGCTACTGTTACAGCACATTTTATTATTTTTACTTTTGTACTTTTCACTCATTACAACAAAATATAGGGTGTTTTGTTGCAGAAGCAACTCCTATAAAGGATAAGGAACATTTCCAAACAGCAAAATTTTAGGAGATTTGAAGGCAATGTGCCCCTTTAAGGATGTGACGTTTAAACGGGAAAACAAATCGTTTACCGCACATATACTGGGACAGGCGGCAGCCTTTTTGAAGTTGTTCAAATTTTTGTTGACTTCTTGTTTAAACGCCACAGGAAAGTTTTGCTATAAAACGTTTATCAAATTAAACCTAGATTTAAATCCTGTAACACAGTAACCATTAGACCACAACAATCCACATAATTATGTGACCCAGTACATGTACATCAAAATCAGGAATAAGTCGGAGAATGACTTTTTGAGATATGTACATAGTATGTAAGTTTGGAAATTCCATAAGCTTTCTAATGATATCCATCACCAGCCTGTAGCTTAGGAGGCACTGGCTTCGAAATACTGGCTTGTGATGGATATCTTTACTATGTACATAACTCAAAAAGTCATTTTACGAATTATTCCTGATTTTGATATGCTGGTCACATATTTATTTGATACTTACCGTAATTTCCTGCGGTAAAGCCGCACGGCGGTTAAGGCGCAGGTCCCTAAAATCACCCAAAAATTTTTCAAACGTCAACAGATAAAGCGCACTGCCGAATAAGGCGCATGCTTGAATGAACCCAGAAGAACACCAGGCGCCACCCGGTGTAGGTACATCGCCACAAAGGGGTCATTTTGTTGCCTTAGAACGATCCCACTACTTTATTCCAAGCAAGAATTTGCTGAGTACTTGAGTTTATCTGGCACGCAAACAATGTATGAAAACTTCAAACCAGTAGTCACAATATCGCACGAGGTTTACTCACGAGGTATAAACTGCATGCATGTACCATTCCTCCATGCATGTACATGCACATGTTCACCACATGCAGCGATCGCCACCCCCTAGTCTTTTTTCCAGTCGTTGTAAATGCTCCGCACTGTGTAGTTCGGATGGTGAATTGCATGAAGCCGGAACGTAGATAAAAAACGTTTAGAAAAAGGCCACATAGTACGGGCCAGCTTTTTATCGCTGTTGTACGCGTCATGCAGCGCACGCTGTAGTCTTGTTTGCAAGACGATCTTAATCGCGGTATATGCAGCGCGCGTAGGCCGCCGATGTGGTAATTCGCGCGTGGTCTACGGCGTACGTTAGAGGGCGCCCCGCATCGCGAAGATCGTCTTGCAAACAAGACTACGCACGCTGCCGAGTGCTAAATCACATACATGTACGGTCGTAGGGGGATCAACACATCGCGGCATTGTTAATGGAAACACGGTCACAATGTCCGGAGAGTTGGGCTAATTGGTTGACCGCATTATTGAGTAAGATTGCGGCGTTCAAAGAATTCTTCACACAAAGACCATCACTTTGAACTCAAGCGACATCATATACGGCGCACTGAAAGATAAGGCGCGGCGATGTTTTTGTGGTCTAGAAAGTCAGATAAGCCGCGTCTTTACCGCAGGAAATTACGGTATATTGCAATAAGTTTCTGCTTAATCTTCAGATTTTCTTGTTTACTTGTCCTTGTCAGGTGCTTTTGCCAATATCCTCCCCGATTACCAGAAGATTGAAATCATGATGTTCATCATGGGCAAGGTTCCCATGCCCAGAGACCGTAGCAGCACAGTAATACAAGAAGAGGACAATCCCCTATCACTGGAACCCAAAGGGTAGGTCACAATACTCCTGTTTCGCAATACGATGCGCCCCTATGTAATTTAACATGTACAGGCTATTTAGCGCGTTAAATCTTGGGGAAAAGTCGGCATGTGTGAGTTAGTCTTGCATAGTCTTGCATACGCACTGTGGTCGGCATGTGCGAGTTAGTCTTGCAGACGCACTGTGGACCTCCAAACAATATAGGTCCACACGATGCGGGAAGAGGTTACGGTTTGTGGACTTGCCCAGGTCCACAATCCGTTTTTCAGTTTCCGAAAAAGAGCGCTAGAGGAAAAACGGGTTAGGGTTATATATAGAAAAGATAGAAGGAACAGCTGAGAGGCCCAGAATCAAAATTTAAGGGTAAATTTGTTTTGGGGAAGCGAGAAAAATGAGTATTTAGTCATAGTTTTTTAACTACACGAAGACAAAGGAATGTCCACAGTACGTATGTAAGGTAAAGCTGCGTGTGTAAGTGTGTGTAATCGATGGCGCGTTGAAGTTTATGCACCGTTTGTCTAGACAACTTATGACAATTTTTATCTGTATTTCGGCCTTAAATTACTATCATCTGACATGGTTTTCATATGTGAAGCTGCCGATTGTTATTTGCATACAGCGAAGTTTAATAATCTTGCCAAGTATCCTTGGATGGTGGATGGTACGTGGGCCAATTTGTGATGTCGACACCAATCAGCCTCTCACGGTGTTATAAAGAAGGAAATCTAAATTAGCGCCCTTGATCGGTCATACTTTGCCAACGACACCGACACCGTGGTACTAGGCGGCGATGATATAATTTAATTTGTGGGTGAATGTTTAATGTTATTTTTGCTTGTACCTGCAGATCTGTGTAACTGTGTTCTGGTCCGTGATTGTTAAGTTAATTCTCTGAAAAACATGTGCAATATAGTTGGTGGTCCGGCGGGCTCTAGCACGGGAAACTCCGGTTGCCCGAAGGCCTGGCGTGGTTGTCCCGGGCATCCGGGCCCGGGATTTGTCGAGCTCTGACATGTATACACGTCCATCGCGCCAACGAAGCATGCTTGGCAACGTTAGCGTGTGTACAAGTTTTCTGCTTGTATGCCAGTAACGTCAGGCATGTATAGACGTACACCGCGACGTGTGCTAGTAATGTTTAATGTGTAAACATGTCATCCGCCACAATCAAGAAGACTTACGCGGCGTGCACACACGTCCACCGCTGAATAAAACTGCCATGCCTAACGGGTTTATAGCGTGTCATTCGTGGATAGTAAACGATTTTACCAGCCTTTCTCGTGTTGTGTTTATCCGTAATCCGTTTTGAATTCCGGAAAATGTTTGCGTTTATACACATCCTCCGCCGCGAACTGGTTAAAGGTTGTATATACCGTTTACAACTTCATAAAACAAAACTTCTGAAATATGATGAAATACCTTACTTGACTGTGAGTGAATAACAGTCTAAAGCATCCAGTGAAATCACGTCACCTGATACATGTATTTCCAACGATTGCCAGCTGGCAATTATTGGAAAAACCTGACTATTTTCAAACACTGCCCCCAATTTAAAACATGTAGCTAGTGCACATTGTATTTTCAATACGGTTACACAACCGTGAATGGGTGCAAGTCAACTAGTCTGGTTTCTTAACTTGATAATTTCCTGATGTCTATTAATTGATCTGTTTTTTTATGAAGAAAGTCAAGGAACCAGACTTCCAGAACAACATTTGAAAACTGTAAATGACACAATTTCTGCCATTTTTTTTCAGGGAAGGAGATGTCCCTGTTCAGGACATGCTTCTTAAGAGTTTATTGGAGGTAAGAACATGTATCAGAAGATATATTAATCAAATCAGTTAATTGAGATTTTGATTTCATCATTTAAAGCTTGTTTAGCTTTAAATGATGAAATCAAAATTTCAATTTTCATTTTTGCTGCAAAGTGTCTCATTTAATTACTCGTGCTGGGTCACATATTTTGATCTTAACAAGATCTTCTTCAGAGACATAATGGCTGTGTACAAGAAACAAACATATATAGGGCAACATACAGCATGATGCACATCATAGCTGAAGGGAGAAACACAAAGGAAAAAGCATGTACAGAGTTCTGTGGAACAACAAAAGGAGGATTAGGCTGAAAGGTTAAAGGGAAAGGTCAGTGTGGGTAGGATCAAAGAAAGAACTAACAAAGAAGTATTAATAGGCGAAATGTGGAGAGGGGGGGGGGGGGGGGGGGGGGGGTTAGGACAATAGACAATGGGAAACCAGAGGAGCGAGAACAAATTAGAACAAACTGCTGGCAAGGATTAAATCTGAAACAGATGAAAAATGGGAGAAAACAATAGAAGTTAATCATTTCCTAGTTGGATGTTGAGCCCATGTGGTTGTATAGTCCGAAGACAATTCATCCAAACTTTCTCCCGGCTGAGACGGACTGAGTCTTTCCGATGGCCAAGTGATTCTATGCCCTGTAGAATCATATCAGAAATGCAATTGTTAGACTGATTGAAGTGGTGGCCGACGGGGGTATCTAGTTTCTTGGTGTTGACAGTCGATCGATGACCATAGAAACGCTTTCCAAAAACAGCCTAAAAGTCCTACTTTCTCAGATGAACTTGAGTTTGGCAAACCTAATAGACTTTATATTGTCTTTAATCCAGAACGTAATGTGAAATGATTAGATTTTTATGCTGAAGAAATGGTGCGGTGAGTAAGTGGTGTCCGTGTATGGAAATCTTTCTGATATTAAATTAATTCATCATTTGTGATGCAATCAAGCAAAATCAGTCAGAAGTAGGCCCTGGTCATTTTGGGGATTTTTACATATTCTTTTGTAGCGTACTTCAGGCTATCTTTCAGTGAAAACCGCATGTGAATAAGACCTTTGGTAAAAAAATTACAACCATTTGAACACCAGCACGTTAAAAATAAAGAAACTGAGAAAATCATGTTTTTGTATCGCTGCCCTTCTGAATTTGATTAAAAGAGTATTTTCATGTATTGAGAACAATATTTTCCCCTTCTGTTTTTGTAAAAAAAGTCAAATTTGTCCACCCCTACGAATACATTTTGGCCCGATCTCAAAACAAGAATTGCCGAGTTCCGACTGATTTTGCTTGATCGCATCACATTTGTCTGGATGGAAAATGTCTTGAATTAAGGTATTTGATACTAATGAGCCTGGATTGCCAGCAATGAGGAGGATTTTAACGTCAAAGAGGCACAGGCATGGAAAACCTGTAATGGAATGGACAACATCTGTAAGAGTAAACTGCTGAGGCAGGGTTCTAGCCACATTGATAGCATTTATTACGAGATGCCAAGAACATTATTTGCCAATACATTTTGTGTTTGGTAGGTGGGAACAAAGTACACCACTGTCTCCATGGCAACTACCTTCCCAGCATCTTTCTTTAAGCCGCTTCTCAACATGTCTGTGATTAAAAATCCAGGTAAGGAACTGATAAACAATGTCCTCTACAAGACACGAGTCTGAGGTTCGGAAATTAACCATGCGCAGGGTCACACTACAAATTTATGATGTTCTGTTTAGATCAGAGTCCTAATTTTTTTAAATAAAATGTGACCGGCTCTACAAAAAGGTGTATTAAGTCGTGCTATGCATTATCGTGTAATGGCACGCTCAATGTTGAGAGGGTAAACATTTCATCAAAATGTGATTTTTATTTTTTGTCATGAATGACATCTTCAATACCTACAGTTTCAGGTTTCATTCAAAGAAATGTTGATTTTGATGAATAAAAGGGGAAAAACACCATTTTGTGTCCATCGTTCTGTTGTAGTACAACAGAGCCGGCTATTTCAAAGCCCGTTTTCTCAGTTGTGTAATTTGAACTCCAAGGAAGTAATCAATATGTAAACACGTCATATCTCCAAAATGAGAGGGGCTATGGTGCTTTATTTTATACCAAATGAAAGCTTACATTGTGGGCTTGTCAACCATGTATATAACTCAATTTCGTTTTTTTGCGACATAATACACCTTTTTGTAGAGCCAGTCACAAATGTCAAATTTCTTAAGAAAGTAATGTTTTATTGGTACCCAACTGGCCAAATTCATCCCAGAAAAAAATCGGGAGAAAAACAAAATCGGGAGAAAAACAAAATCTAATAATTTGGTCGATAAATGACATGTAATTAGAAATGTAGCAAATTGTCACACATTGTGTCTCAATCTCATGGAATGACCCAAATAGCAAATCTAAATGTATTTATATTTACTGATATTTGATAGGACAGTATTAAGAATTTGGTTCTTGCTCATGAATATGTGACACGATCAAGCGGAATGAGTCGGATGTTGGCCCCGGTCAAAAAATGAGTTTTCATGTAGTTTTAAAGAGGGCATCTGTACGTTTTAAAAACTGAAACCCCATGTGTATACGATGTTTTGTTGTCGAGTTATGTACATTTGTTTAAATACCAACGAAGAACACAGTTCTGATTAAAACATTTTTGGGATTCCCCGACATCCGACTCATTGCGCTTGATCGTATCACATATGTACGAGACCTTATTTGTCATCGTTGCATTGCTGCAGGCATCCGTGTCATTGTACAAGAGATTCTCCATACGCTCGTCGACCGTCACGATAACGTCATCAAGCTGTACGCTAACCGTGGTATTGTCAAGAACATCGCCGACCTAGAACTGAAATGCGAAAAGGCCTCTCGACAGGATATGATGTTTATGAGAAAGGTATGTGACAAAGGTTTAGTTTAAAAATCTCTCCTGTCTTAACCTGTTTGCACCTGAGTACGTATATAAACGCAAAGTTTTCCCCAGATTCAAAATGGATGACGCATAAACACGCCATGAGCAAGGCTGGAAATGTCTGTCAGCAGCGAGCAAGGCCAGATATGCGTGGGTGTGCTTCTCGGTACTATCGGCCTGAACCCGCTTCGGATCAAGGTTCGTTAAAAAAAAATCCCGCCCCTCGGCTCAGTGATGTTAAAATTATCCCGGGGCGAACTGGTTAACTCTTAACTCCTAACATATACCCCAAGTCCATCAAACTCCAACTGCAGGTTTTGCTAGGTTTTTGCAGGTTTGGAACCGAACATTAGCAACTTGTTGTGGGACTTTGTCTGACTCGGTACAAAAGGCCAAGGGAGACCCTGTTAAATTATGTAAGGTTCAGGGCAGAAAGGCATGACACTTGTAAAAATGTTGGAGGAATGCACAGGCATTTATTCGTGGGTGAGCTCACAGCTGGTCACGGCACAGTTCCTGGTCAACTGTAAGTGTGATGTGTACACCCTGTGTGTCCCCACTCAAACACAGCCCAACACACAGAACCAATGGCCAGTCATCCCAGCCCTGATCCTGAACAATGAACAATGCATAGACCCATCTGTACCAAGTCAATCAAACTTCAAGAGTTGGAATTACGAACTGGTTAAAGGTTTGTATTAGTAGATGCTGGAAAAACCACAGAAAAGCATTCATGTTTTTGTAGTCTTATTTCTTCACCCCACTTGGATAAAACGGGACAATTTATAAACGTCAGGGAATTGTACAGTCTGGAAACCAGTCTAGCTGGCTTGTACCTGTTCATATCGATTGCTAAAAAATGCGGACTAACTAAATAGTATATTTATGTTTTGAACCATGAGCAATCGATCTAAATGGTAAATGTTACAATAATCCCGGCGCGAACTGGTTAAGAGGACTTCCTCATACAAAGTCTTAAAAATGGTTAAACATTAAAATATAGTTTTGATGCGTCTTTCTTAAAATGGGTTGAGTGAAATCGATCTCTGGACGCTTCTTGGCCAAGAACGATCTTGGAGCAGGGACTCATCTTAAAAGGATCGTATACGTTTGGTAATTGGAACCCACTGTTTGTTTCAATCCTATATAGTTATAGATATATACCATAAAACTAACCTGTAAAAATTCCATTTCAAAAGGTGGTAGCAATTTTGAGATATTGCCGAAAATCTGGAGCGGTTATGTCCACGCAGGAAGAATAATCTGCATTGGAATACACAATCTAAGAAATGTCACTGCAGTAACGCTTCCCAGATTCAAATTTGTTGGGATAAAAGTGATTTTTCCATAACCGCAGTACTTCGAAGTAAAAAGTTTCTAAAAATGCATTATCCTATCCAAAGCTGCTGTACTTCTTACCAAGTAAGTTTTTATTGCCATTAATTTTTGAAGTAATTACCAAACATATACGATCCCTTTAAGTTCTGACATGAGTCGCAAGATAAGACAAGTTTTGTGAAACCGCCCCCTGGTTTAATTTTTCTTTCCCTGACAGCACGGAGCTGAGTTCCAGTGGCACATCTTTGAGAACCTGATCCGCGTCAAGAACACCACGAAGAACTTTGTGGCTATCTACTGCACCATGGCGCTGCTGTGCGTGGAGCTTGGCACCGACGACATCCTGTTGGATTTGGTCAAACTGGCCTTGGCTCTGCAGGTATTTTGCCGTGTCCGAATTGTTTGGCTACGGCCGGCAATTTAGCACACAGGTTCTGGCGTTCATTTTAGCTGCTACCATGAATAATTGTGAGGGGTTCTGGCAAAGTGAGACGGAACTGGGCAAATGTTGAAATGAGAGTTCTCAGGTATTAGAAAAAAGATAAAATTATCCTTACAATACTGAATCAGACATTCCGATGAAAACATTTGCATTTATCAACATGTTGCAAAGCACAACAATTTGCTTAGCACAACAAATTCTTGCTCAATAAAAACAGTTTACTATTAACTAAAACTCCATATGCTTTTCTTGCTGATAATTACCCGAGCCAAGGGCAATGAACAAGTTTTGTGATGGAAACAAAAGCATTACAATTACAGCATATTGAAAACATTGCGAGTTGACCTATCACCGTCCATGACCATTATCCAATCGTAGCGTCTGTTGAATTTTCTCATGATATTCTAAAACATGATGGTCTTAAACACTTCCAGCCGTGTCTTTATCGTCCGTTTAATACCGGCCACGTGTCGGGCTCTCGACCAATAGGAATGCCTAAACTGTCCCAGGTATTTATGAATAGAAAATAAATACCAACGAAGCACTCATAAACTCATATGAAGCAAGATAATGGGACGGAGAGAACCCCTTCTCCTTTTTGGTGGTCATTGTGCTTGCGGAATGTTGTTGTTTCTCAAGAATTCTTTTTAGTTTGTTAGGAGGGTGCGTTAGGTAACATAGTATAAAGAGTGTATAGGTATAGGGGACTAAGGAGGAGTCCGTTGGTTCAATATCTTGCTGGGTATACATAAACTGGGCTTCAATTTAAGGTTTTTTCTTCTATTTAATTTTACCTTCCTAGGATCACGCCTGTGACCCCAACTGCAAAGTTCCGCTGACTCACCTGTACGCTATCCACAGCATCGTAGCCCAGTACTTGAATCTGATTGGTCAGCTGACTGCCATTCCGTCATTGTGCCAGCACATATCCCAGGTGTGGAGAGTTAGTCGTTTAGCACTCTATCTAAAAACCCAAATTGCGTTTTGTGGACATTCCTTTGTATTTGTGTAGTTAACCCTAACCACCCTGAGTCCATCAAAATCCATTTCCTGTTTTGGAGGATTTTAGCGGATTCAGGATACCTCCATATTGAACAAGCTGGAGGAGTGTGATGGATTGAGGATTTTAAGCCTAGCGTTACTGCAGGAGTTTGATGCATTCAGGATACAGAAATTTAGGTGATGGACTGTGATGGACTCTATAGAGAAACACACTGCAATTTTTGGTATGCCACCATGGTGTCCTGAATCCGCCAGAGTCCATCAACTTTTGCTGGTGGATTATTGATGGACTCAGGATCTCTCCAGTATGCATACTGGTGGAGTCTGATGGACTCAGGACACCAGCAGTTTTTGCAAACCAAAATTGGTGGACTGTGGTGGATTCAGGATACTTTCTAGTAAAAGGGGTGAGGGAGTTAGGGTTAATAAAACATTGGTTAAACACTCATTTTTTCTTCTCAAGTATTCCCCTTTCTTTTTCTTTCTTTTTTACTGATAGCCCTAACCCCATTTTTCTATAAAGGTAGGATACACCATTGGTAATTGCTTGAATTTTCAGGAATGGGTTGATTTGGGGGTTGTATTTTATAGTAAATATCGTTTAACTGACCTGTTCAAAGTTTTACAATCATGGATGCCAAGGAAAGCAAGAAAAATGATGGACATTCGTTTTTAACCATCGTCGGACAGTGGTTCTTATGTTCTTCTTTTTTCTTGATTAAAAAACAAACAATTCAGAACAATTATAGGATATCTGGCGCAATCATTTTGCTGGATATCTACAATCATTATTTACTTTCAAATAAGTAAGATATTTCTTAATAATTCGGAATAACTTTGTTTTGATATCTGCAAATGGTGTATCCTACCTTTTAAAGCTCTTGTTCAGAGGGTGCAAAACAGACAGTGGATGTGTGCAATCCACAATTCCTAACCTCTTCTTGCATCAAGTGGACGTCCTTTGTTCTCAAGTAGCTAATAGGCACAGTCTTGGCATGATTTGTTTGTTGTCTAGGTCATCGAGGAGAGACGCAAGAGCGCCCCCTATCTTCTCCCACCAATAAACGTAGAGGACAAAGTTCCAGCATCGAGGCAAGTCAAGCTTTTTTCCTGTAAACCAATTAATATATACTTTTTGTTTTTTGAGGGAGCAGGTTTTTTAGTCTGCTTTATTATCATTTCTTGCAAAGAGAAATTGCCCATGAAAGAACACTGCTAAGGGGAATGTGAAATTTTGTTTAAAAAAACCAGTTTCCCACTTTGTGACTAAGTGTGAAACTGTTTCGCACTTGTGTGCGGAAAAGTATGTAAAAGTGTGAACCATTCTAAGGTTAACTTCAAGTGCACTGTACTGTAAACTGTATCATTAATTGCACTAGGATAGTCCAACCCTCTTGCATTGAACTAAAGTTAGTCGAACTACAGTGAACTCGCTCATGGAATCCCAACAAGAACTCCTTATGTGTCTTTCCCTACTTTAGTCCAAGAAGTCTGGCTCCGGACCTGCTTTTCCATGTGGACAGCATCAGTGAAGCGCTAGCGAGCAGTGGCCACGATGTCACCCACCTCTCCCTGCCATACGTTCACGTTCAGGAACCAAAGAACGGTTAGCAACGAGCCGATTTAAAATTTGAGTCGGTGGTTTTTCTTTTTAACCCTAAACAAAGGTCTGGTGCACTTTGATGCATTCAGCTGTCAACACTAGTGCATCAATGACTAATGAGAGCTAATCCCCATTAAACAATGCCAGAGATGGAGTCTGCTTTGTTGGGGCGACCACAGACTTTGAGGCAGTCTGCCTTGATATTTCTGATCTAATGAATCTTGCTGTACGTACTGGGCAGGCTTGTAACGCTCGGTTTAGACAGGAGTTCCACAGTCGCGCCGAACCAATATAAAAAACAAGTTGCTCCTGAGTCGCTCTAACAACTCAAGCAGTCGATCGTTCGCCGTCTGGCACGCCTTGTCTCCCTTATTCGTTTCAGACGTCGGACTCAATTCACTCATTTGGTTCAGCGCGACTGTGGAACGCCTGTCTGAACCAAGCGTCACTTTGACAAATGGTGCACGTTGCTGCATCTGGCAGGGTGTCTAGCCAAAATACCCGGGAGGGTTAGGGTTAATGGAGACTCCCAACGTACAGGTTAGGTTGTTAGGTTGGTAATAATAATAATAATAATAATGATGTAAATTTGTAAAACATGCGTCTCTAAGACGCATCTTTGGAAATGACTTTCTTTTGTTATTTTCTTCACAATGGCAGCATGCGAGAAGGACTTTCACAGGGAGTTTAGTGTCAATAATATCCTTACAACCAAACCAGTCAGCTTTTTAACAGTATTTTGGTTGGCTACTTTTGTTGATAACTGCTAAAGGTATACTGCAGAAATAAGATTTGGGAAAAGTGTAATTTTGGTTCAACAAAAGGTTAAAAAAAATCCACAATTGGAAACTTTGTGGTATACATACTATGTACATGCATTTAGTGCACTGACAGGGTGCAAATTATCTTTATTTGTTTTATATGTTCACTTTTTGTAGTGGACACTCGACCTAGGAGTTTGACGGATGTTGGCTCCCTCAATGTTGACTTTGAGCTACTTCACTCATCACCACAAGCTGGGCGGGTATGTAATCTGCATTTCTCCTTTTACCCCATTCACAAAATACTTGTGCCTACTTCTTTTTCCAAACCCCCCCCCCCCCTAAAATTTGTCAAGGTCAAAGGTCATCTAATCTATGGGTCGTTTAAAGTTGTCGCTTAAAATCGGGTTTTGTTTTTTTATATAAAATTTAATAAAAAAAATAATAATAATTACAGGATATCTAGCGCCATCATTTTGCTAGATGCCTAGAATAATTATTTACTTTAAAATAAGTAAGGTAATTCCTAATAATTCGGTAGTAAACTTTTTCGATATCTGCCAATGATGTATCCCACCTTTTAACCAGTTCGCGCCGGATGACAAATATAATTGCAGTTTTCACCTGATTCAAAACGGGTGACGCATAAACACGCCACGAGCAAGGCCGGAAAGGTCTGTCAGCAGTGAGCAAGGCCGGAAATGCGTGAGTGTGCTTCTCGGTACTGGCGGCCTGAACACGCTTCGGATCGAGTTTCGTTAAAAATAATCCCGCCCTTCGGCTCGGTGATGTTAAAATAATCCAGGCGCAAACTGGTTAAATAAGTAAAAAAAAATCGATATCTGCAAATGCTGTATCATACCTTTTAAGAAAACAAAACCTGGATCAACCACGGGAAAAGGCAACACTTCCGATCTGGGGATCACCTGAAAATAAATCATGAATGAAATGGTCTGGCGAAAGACATGTCAATTCCAACCAAACTTGTTGTGACTTCTACCCAGAAACGACCGGCAGAGGAGGTGACCTTTGAGAGTTTGAAGCAGGTCCTGATCAGTGGCATGAACGACAGCACAGCCGAAGATGAACGGCAGAAGAGGCTAGATGTGCTTCACAGCTTCCAGAACTCAACGCTGGAGGAGCTAGCTGCGGTGGCTGACACTAGGGTAAGTAGGGCTGTGCATCGGGAACCGGGTACTTGAGCTTTCAGAACTTAACACTGGATGAGCTAGCTGCGGTGGCAGACACTAGGGTAAGTAGGGCTGTGTATCGGAACCGGGTACTTGAGCTTCCAGAACTTAACACTGGACGAGCTAGCTGCGGTGGCTGACACTAGGGTAAGTAGGGCTGTGCATCGGGAACCGGGTACTTGAGCTTTCAGAACTTAACACTGGACGAGCTAGCTGCGGTGGCTGACACTAGGGTAAGTAGGGCTGTGTATCGGAACCGGGTACTTGAGCTTCCAGAACTTAACACTGGATGAGCTAGCTGCGGTGGCTGACACTAGGGTAAGTAGGGCTGTGCATCGGGAACCGGGTACTTGAGCTTTCAGAACTTAACACTGGATGAGCTAGCTGCGGTGGCTGACACTAGGGTAAGTAGGGCTGTGTATCGGAACCGGGTACTTGAGTTTTCAGAACTTAACACTGGATGAGCTAGCTGCGGTGGCTGACACTAGGGTAAGTAGGGCTGTGTATCGGAACCGGGTACTTGAGCTTTCAGAACTTAACACTGGACGAGCTAGCTGCGGTGGCTGACACTAGGGTAAGTAGGGCTGTGTATCGGAACCGGGTACTTGAGCTTCCAGAACTTAACACTGGATGAGCTAGCTGCGGTGGCTGACACTAGGGTAAGTAGGGCTGTGTATCGGAACCGAGTACTTGAGCTTCCAGAACTTAACACTGGATGAGCTAGCTGCGGTGGCTGACACTAGGGTAACTGGGGCTGTGCATTGGAACCGGGTATTTGAGCTTCCAGAACTTAACACTGGATGAGCTAGCTGCGGTGGCTGACACTAGGGTAAGTAGGGCTGCTCATCGGTACCGGGTACTTGAATACCCGACCGTTGATGTCGGGAATCGATTCTAGATTTCGGAATCGAGTACGCGTGACCATGCTATACAAACTACATTTGTTACTTTTCAGACGTTGAAAGTGAAAATTTTTGAATGTCATTTATTGGGGGAAAAAAAATAAAATAAAACCAGGCTACATAAGAAAATAAAATATATTAAAATTGATGACGTTTATAAATTTGCTGTATTGCTGTATTGACTCACTGATGTGGCAGTGTTACAGTGCGGACCTTTATGAACAAGCTGAAAAGGAACTTCTGAGATTTATATGTTGGGGCTGGGTTTCTTTAACCAGTTCGCGCCGGATGACGAATATAAACGCATAGTTTTCCCCAGATTCAAAATGGGTGATCATAAACACGCCACGAGCAAGGCTGGAAATGTCTGTCACCAGCGAGCAAGGCCGGAAATGCGTGGGTGTGCTTTCCGGCACTATCGGCCTGAACCCGCTTTGATCAAGTTTCGTTAAAAATAATCGCGCCCCTCGGCTCGGTGATGTTAAAATAATCCCAGCGCGAACTGGTCAAAGCAAAGCTCACTGTAAACACTTCTATCTTGCTGTATTGACTTTATAATCCGGTTTCCGGTTCCCAAACTATTTGTAAAATTTGGGGTTGGGGAATGAACTACAACATTCAGATAGAAGACGCGGGTGGCCATTTCAGAACGGTTTCTACATTTTTTCATTTTTTTCACCTTGCATCTAGTTTTTCTACTTTTGTATGTTTAATTCCCACTTTACCCTACTTTTTGGGTCCCACAACTCCGACAATGTCTAGTTACATACCATCTATCGGCTGAATATATATTCTTTGTTTTTTGTCTTGGATGTTGGACAGAATTGGGCAAATTTTGTACCGTTCGGACATTAATTTCCTGAGAAATTTGACAATTACATGAACAATATAGGACTCCGATGTAACAAGAGATACCGTGTCTCTTTTACTTTTTTGTCATGCTGCAAGATTTATTGTACAAAACTTCTCTGCTTACTACTAACTCACCACAAAACGGAACCATAGGTATTTGTATAAGGTTATTAGAGATAAATTTCAAGAGATTATGTTCAAAAATATGTTTCAGAGAAACAAGAGTCGCACTAGGAACATTATGCTAATTTGTTTACAAAACTGTGTACTGATAGAAATACTGAAATTGCCTAACAACAGGTTCTGGACATAATAATAATAATGTTCGTGCTTATATAGCGCTTTACATCGTACCAACGATCTCAAAGCGCTTTACAGTTATTACCCCCGTTCATCAGGCCCTGGACCACGCGGCAGCCGTTTATAGGCACTCAATCGGCCTCGACCCTCACAGGTACCCATTTATACTCCTGGGTGGAGAGAGGCAATTGTAGTTAAGTGTCTTGCCCAAGGGCACAAACACCATGTTCCTGGTCGGGTTCGAACCCAAGCACCATCGTACATGAGTCGAACACCGTAACCACTGGGCCATGACATTCTACATTCATGACATTCTACATGCATGTAATAGGGATACTGTGTTCCAACTTAGTGGAATGACCCAGATACTAAAGTTGAAAAGCTGGGGTATAATAATAATAATAATAATAATAGGGATAATAGGGCGCTAATCATCCTTACTGGCAGCTGAATTGCAAAGGACACGGCTACAACGTGGTCAACTCGATGGCATGTAGACAGCCGCCATACAACCCTATATCTGACCACTGAGCACAGCCAGAGATCGATTGAATTTTGCTTACAATTATTATTCCTGAACTAGTTCATTTCTACAGCAGCTTGAGATTAGCGCAATTTTGTTTTTTTACTAGTAGTTACCCATTTATACTCCACCTGGGTGGAGAGAGCCAATTGCAGTAAAGTGTCTTACCCAAGAACACAGGCACCATGTTTCCATCAGGATACTAACCTGTGTACCATCACCCACGAGTCACGTAACCATTGGACCACAGCGTAAGGGTGAGAGTTGTGGGGCAGTTGATATTTGACTTTGAGTGCCTGTAAATATTTCTTTTTACAGAATGAAAAATGGCAGCAGAAGTTGAATGATATTCTCGACACGGTAACAAAGTAAGTCACCTCAGTTAAATTTAATTTGTACAAATATGTACACAAACTACAGTAAACTCGAATGTGAAGGGGGTTCTGGCAAATAATATGCAACTGGGATTGAAATGTGGGTTTTCGGGGGGTAAAATGATCCTAGGACCTTTTTAGTGCCGGGTAAATTATCAGATTGCAGGCGTTGCGAGCGGAGCTCTCGCGCCTCACGGCCGGGGGTCCAGTTCATTTTTGCATGTTTCTGTGAAAGTCTAGCTAAGTTAATAAAATAAATTACTACATGAACATGATTAACGTGACTTTGTATCTCCTCTCTTTCTTTTGTGCCCATAATTTGATTTAAAAAAATTAATTTAAAAAAAAGAAATTGTGCTGGGCGGCACAGCCAATGTGAACCCAAGAGCCGGGCGGAAATTTGCAGTACCAGGCGGTACTGCCCACCATGGCTAGAACCCTGATCCTGATCCTGACCCTGAACCCTACAATACTGTTTGTTGTAAGGTTGTGCATTTACGGGTATCCTTGGACTCGGTGACTATTATTAAGTTCATAACAAAAACCCAGAAGTATAGTTTACACCGCATCGGCGCGTACGTCTCCGCTCACTCCACTAGCGTAAAGTTAACATCTAGGATGCTTTCAAAAATTTAGAAGCAGATTTCACTAGTAAAAAAACCAAACCACCAATAACACAAGTTTCCTAACCATACCAGAACAGGCCTTTGTAGTTGCCGACAGCTGGACAACTGAGACGGCCGATTTTAGTTTACACAAAAGGCTTTGTGGTCATGACTGCCCATGTTGCCGTCAATCAGGTTTTCACGGCTGTGATTGGCCTTCAGAATTGAGCCCATTATTATCTTGTACAGTTGAATGGGATGTCTAGTTAGGAAACAAAGTGTTGGGGACAAATTGACAATTTGAAGGTATGCGATGACATTGTGATCAGACTTCTGTGGGTCTAAACTGCAACAAATCCTGGCTTTTGAGTTTATAGCCACAATCGTGCTCTGTCGGTGAAATATGACCGGTCATGTGACTGTCTATGTACTACGGCCCAAGCGTCAGTGCAGCGGGCTATATACAACATGGCAGTAAATAAAGATTTGCTACATAGTTTAGATATTTAGTAGACTTGATGACAAATCGTTAGATAGTCGTGTTTCATCCGTGAATTTCAGTCGAAATCCATCGGCCTGGCTGGTTTAAGACTAGTAAAGTGCCGAGTTGCGACAGATCTAACGACTTGATAAATACGTTCTCGCACCGTTATTTATATATGCGTGCAGCTCCATACATATGCAATGTATTTCTGCGGTGAGATCCAATGGCGCACTGGTATGCAAATGAAGACTCATCCATTCCGTTACATGGGAAGTTCTTCTCAATACTTTAGGAACATGTTTCTAGATCCGGTGATGTTTAACGACCAACACACTCAGCTAGGTCAATTGTGTGTTGCAATAAAATGTATCATTGTGATACACTTGATTTATTTGAGTTTTGTATATGCTCTATTATTACTTTTGTAATGTTACACAATACAAAGTACGAACCCTTGAAGTAATGAGAATGATCTACGTAAAAAAAGAATAATCTACGTAAAAAAAGAATAATCTACGTAAAAAAAGAATAGTAGCTAAACACCTCTTTTAACCGCATGTGGCACATTAAGATCTGTAAAGGTGGTTTAAAAACATTGCAGGCATACACACGCTCGTATAGCGTACGACCGAGAAAACAAATTTAGTATCACAGGAAACGAAGTTAATATATCCTAAAAACAATCCAGTTTGATCAGAAAAATTTAGTTAAACATAATAACACCCAAGAATGACATGTATACGCCAAGTTTGAATGTTAAATAGGCCTATTTTCGGGAAAAGATAGGAGACATTCATGCGAGACGATGCAATGCAGGGCAAGTATTTTCAAGATTTGCTTTTTACATTTCCAACTTCTAAATTCAGGGGGGGGGGGGGGGGGGGTTGGGGGGGGGGGGAGAATTCCACATCATAATCTTGGGCACAAACCATAGAAAATGTTTTTTTTTTTTATTAAGACAATTTTTGAAATTGTTGATTTAAATTTTACCAGACAATAAAAAGTGCCAGTTTTATGATAAAGTTAAAAAACGAAACTGTCTGTGTTTCAGGAAAATTTACTTGGCACATTAATTGGTTTGTTCGTGGGGTTTTAAGGCAGTGTCCAGATTTGGAATCAACCTAATGTTTAATAAATATTTTAGGAAGAGTCCCAACAATTTTTGCTAGACAAGTGGACAGAACAAAATTATTATGTGGTTTGAGCTTCAACCATAGAGCTGTATAATAAAGATACAGCTCTATGGCTTAAACTATGAACTTGAGAAACTTTAAATAAATGGCAATTAAAAATACCAATCACACGTGTACATAATAACATACAAGTCACAGAAGGGATTCAATTTTTCTTGCTTTTATTTTGCATTGATACACTACAGATAACATGTAATAACTACTGCCATAGTAATAATATTCTTATTATGTATTGTTTACTGATGTTATAAAACCAAAATAATAAAAACAAAAATTAACGCCCGACTTTCTATGAATTTAAAAATTTGTATCCCCTCTGGAATCTGAACCAATCAGAGTGCTCGCATAGAATTCGCTAGCGATTGTCATAGGTTGTGTACAAAACTGAAAACGAATTGTCCAAGTCGGTAATTTAACTTCGAACTCTGCAAATTGGGGACAAGGCAACCGCAACCTCCCCCGTGTATATACTGAGTGGACCGCATATTTCCACTGCCTGAAACTAAAATTACCTATACCAATGGATTCGGTGCGAAAAGACTCCTGACTGTACTGTGCTTTATATAATAGGGTCTGGAGCTAAAACTACTAGACATTATTCGATATATGTTGGTATCCCTTTTCTTCTAAAAAGATTCTCCATCTATTGGTATAGGTAGTATTTTTCTTGTCTGTTGTTTTTGTTTATATGTACAACCATGTTATATTTGTATATTTATACCTCCCTTTCTACTGCGGAAAGTTAATAAATTAGTTTCAACAGCTTTATTTTGGAACAATATGGGTGCGTTCATTTAGCTCACCCGGGTTAGCCCCGGGTCGTTTGTTTAGCTTTGACGTCATACTCGAGGCTCACCTGGGTCAGTCACCACAGACCCAGGTGAGCCTCGCGTGTGACGTCAAACCTAAACAAACGAGGAGCAGAGTCGCTGGTGATATACGTTACACATATCTGTGTTCATTCCAAGTAACGCACAAAAATGGTAGCTGGACAGTGGATAAGTCTAGGTGTGCTCAAACTTATTTTGTTTAAGGTCTAAACCTAATTATTGACTAAACTCATTGTGACTTTAGAAGCCGTTTTCCAGCCTGGCGTAGTTACTTTTTGCAATTGACGGAAAAGCAGTAAATCTCAAAGTAAACCTCAGTCTGAAAATGGTGTTTAGTCAATCTATTATGTGAGGATCCAGATGAGATGTGTTCGAGTGTTTTCGATATTAAAGCATGGCTCTTGTGGCTAATTGAACTGCATTTACCCGCGTCAATCCTGGTGAGCTACATGAATGCACCCAATATCAACTATCCGCCCTCACACCACGTTATAAATGTAATATATTTACTGACTTTGTTTCTGTGCAGAAGCCCCCAGACACCAGCAGGCAGCCCCACCAGGCCTGATCCCTCTACACCGCTACAGTTCCAGTCCATCCCAACCTACGAGATGAAATTCCCAGAACTCTGCGTCTATTAAACCTTTCCCTACCATGAGTGACTTTTGTCTACAAAGAACTGTCCCACTGGGAGATACGACAACTCACGACAAGGCTGCGACTAGAAGCGCCCAACCTACGAGATGAAATTTCCGGAACTCTGCGTTTATTAAACCTTTTCCTACCATGGGTGACTTTTGTCTACAAATAACTGTCCCACTAGAATCCCAGACAATCTTAGAAAAGTCGTGCAACAAGACTTGGGTGGTGGTAGTCTTTATCGTCGATTCCGTGGTAACCCACAGCCTTATTGATAACATCCCGGGAAATAATGGGTCGTGTTTTGGAGCTTCTCAACCCAGAGCTGTTTCTGACATCTACTTTGTGATCACAGCAAAACCGAGGTCCCCCAAAAAACGCTGAACCAATAGATAGATAGAACCTTATTAAATGTGGAAATGTGAAAATTTATTACAAAATTAAGTTGTTAAAATACCTCATAAATCGTACCAACATTACACACACACACACACACAAATACCATAAAACCAATACTTCTAGACATTTTAAATTAAAAAAATTACATTAAATCTATACCCACAATCTAAAAAAAATAGATACCAGTATATATTCTCTAAAAATATCCTTCTAATTTGACGGCCCTGCCAGTGAAGAAAGGATATCAGTTCGTGTTTGCCATCAGTGGTCTTTAGTCTACCATTGCGAGAGATAATGTTACTTGTCACTATTAGTATTAGCATGCTTTGTTTACATGTGCAATTTCCTATGAAGTCTGGCATCCCGACTTAGGTCGCATAGGACAGCAAATATGTGACCCAAAACCAGGCTAAAGTCGAAATTTTTCATATGAGAGATTTTTATACCATTGGATTTCTAGCGTTTTAAGCTTTAAAATGATACATCACATGCACCAGTACCGCTATGGAATGAAAAGTAACGACGCTTCAAAGAGTGACATTTTGTTGCCGTTCGCGGCAACAAGTTTGCTTAATTTGAGTAATAGCAACGACAACAAAAATCAGGAGAAGGCCGATATTATCACTTTCGGGGATTTTTTAAAAGGTTTAAACATGAACAGCCTATAAATTAGAGTTTTAACTAACGATTTATGAAAAAACAAACCAATCGACTGGCAACACATTTTGTTGTGTACCGGTACAATGCCATTTCTCGAAATGGAATTTGCCGACTTCCGCCTGGTTTTGGGGTGGTGGGTCACATATGTAAACAGAGCCATGACATCATTACGTATGGGGTCTATTGGCTGTGGATAGGATGACCAGCATCTTCCCACACCAGCTGTAGCTTGTTATGTAACCGTTGATTGTAGACCGTGTCCATTGATAGCAAACACTCACCGATTATCCTGCTAGCTCTTTTGATGGTGTATTCAATAACTTGTTTCATTGTCTTATCAGCATTGCTATTCCCACTCCCAGCCCAACATAACATACAATAGATCCACAAATATTACATGTACATATAACCGAGTTATAAAAAGTCAACTTAATTTCCTTCCTGACATCAAACGAGTTAAGTTTTGTCAGGCAGTACATTCTGGATATTAGTTATCCCGTATATGATTTACATGATTGCTTCAATTTAACTTTTCATCAAAAACAATTCCCAGATATATTTACACTCAACAACATCATAGCCCTTTTTGCTTTGCGAAAGTCTTCGGTACTACGCCCCTTGGTGTATGCAAATTGCAATGTTTCAAGGAATTCAGAACAAAACAATCGTCTATGGGGAACTAAGGGGGATTCCCTAGGTCTCATATTATGTTGGATATAAACCTGATGAGCATAGTCCAGTGATAATGTTGAGATTTTCCAGGCTTTGAATAGCAATTGATCATACGCAAACCATTCCACACTTGCTGCATGTTATTGTCAGTTAAGTGTTCTTCAACTTTTACTCTAGAAACTCCTTTCTTTTTTGATTATAGACCGGGAGCCCCAGTCATGTTAAATTGCGTTTCTTTTTGCAAAAAACACACTTTCTTAACCATTATGAGTAATTATTCAAACAATTCCCCAATAAAATAAAGTTTTTTTTGCAAACGGGAGAAAAATAGTATTACATCTTCTTCCCTATTCAAATATTACAATTATTCGTGGGAAAACCGTGTTTTCGCCATAGCGAGAAAAAGCCGAATATAAAGCTAAATCACGCAAGTGTACATGTAGTAGGTTATCGTAGCATTTGCACAGTAATGTGTCTGGTTTCCATCCATTAATTTCTCTAAATATCTAAATTTGCAGCACTCTATATTGTCATGTACAAACTACAAAATAAATCTTACTGATAGTTCACAAAATGCAATTTGTGCAATTAAGTACTTTTTGACACTAATTTACTGTAGCTGGGCGCAGTAATGTATCGTGTTTTTCTTTAATTACAGTACCTAAAAAGATTATTATTAGTTTAACCCTGACAATTACAATCCAGTCAAACTCCAACACCAATTTTGTTGGGATCTGTGGTTAGGATTTGAACTAAACCTCTAAACTAATTTTTTTTACACTGTATTAGGCATACCTCCAGAATCAGAGTCCAACAGTCGTGTGTACAGTTTGCCATATGGTGTTGGATCATGGTTGGGAGTCAGGGTTAAAGTACATTACTGGCGCTCGTAGTACTGTGTTATTTTACAGGGAACAAATTACAGCTCTATAACAACGCCTTGGGTCTATTCTGAGCTTATTTACTGGCCAGCAACCTTTACTGCATCCATTTTGATTGCAATTTTCTCAGCGTTGTCCGTGATCCAGCGAGTTAGTTCCAAGACCTTCCAGGTCTTATCGTTCTTGTGGGCTGGTTGTATGGTTACTGTGTCCGGGATGGGGCCACTTTGATCACACTGTCTAAGAAACTCCTTCATTGCAAAAAACTTGTAGTTCTCCTCATCTGTGCACGGCTGGGCCTGTTGGGAATATACACTTTAGTTAAAAAACAAAGTTTTAAATATGGCACTCTTAAAGGTAGGATACACCATTTGCAGATATCAACAATATTTACTACCGAATTATTAAGAAATATCTTACTCATTTGAAAGTAAATGTTGATTCTAGGCATCCAGCAAAATGATTGCGCTAGATATCCTATAATTATTCCGAAAAAACAAAGATAACATAAGAATAACTGGTCGACGCCGGTTGAAAAAAAACGCTGTTTTTCGTGCTTTTCTCGGCATCCATGATTGTAAAACTTAGGTTAAAAACCTCAGTTAAACGATATTTACTATAAAATACGACCCCCCAAATCTACTCATTCATGATAATTCAAGCAATTACCAATGGTGTAGGCCTATCTATCTTTAAATAAGTGATTCAATGGGTTTATTTCTGATTATGGTTCTGGTTTCATACTAGTAAACACTCATAAAGAGTAATAAACACACAATTAGGTTTACTTCACATACGGACTGTGGACATTCCTTTGTCTTCGTGTAGTTAAAAAAACATTGACTAAATACTCATTTTTCTCGCTTCCCCAAAACAAATTTAAACTTAAATGTTGATTCTGAGCCTCTCAGCTGTTCCTCATATCTTTTCTATATATAACCCTAGCACTCTTTTTTGGAGACTGGCCAAGTCCACAAACCGTAATAACCTCTTCCCGCATCGTGTGACCTTTATTGTTCGGAGATCCACAGTGCGTATGCAAGACTAACTCGGGTGTATAGTGCTGGCAACACACAAAACGGACCTAAATAACTAAGAATTCTTTCCAGCAGGATGGTTGATTAAATCATCTATGGAATGGATAGATTCGACTTGAAACTGGCAGAAGATTCCATTCAAGTATTGTATGTGGCACTACAAAACTATCCCTCTTGGCATGAAGTAGGATTAATAGAGCCTGGAGGGCAACCCCTGGTTGATCTTATACATGTAGATGGCTTAAGCCCTGTCCGCACTGGACTTAATTTGGGCAAACTAACCGAGCCAATGGGTAACTTGCCCATTTCAAGTCTAGTGCAGACAGCCTGGGTAACTTTCCTCACAGGTAACTAACCCACGCTGCGTGGGTAGTTTAACCGAGCAAAAGGTGCCCAGGAAGATTTAACCGAGCCAGAAAATCCAGAGCGGACGCGATGTCTCGGTTAAATCTTCCATCACCCATTATGTAAGAAAATAATGTTGAGAGCTAGCGTCGGGAACAGACGATCCGGTCGTCAAGTCGCGGTCATAGGGCGCCCTCTTTATTGTTTTGGAGCCAGCTCGGTTAGTTTACCCATCGTCTCGGCAATTTTACCCGCGTCAATTAAATCCAAGTGCGGACGGTGGGAAGATCAACCCATCGGAATGTTACCCGGCATCATGGTCAAATTACCCAAAATGTTTATCCAGTGCGAACACGGCTTTAGGGAGTTTGTTTTGTCTTCTTGAAAACCAGGGGGTTTACAGCTTTGTACTACAGTGGAACAGCACGGGATTCCCAGATTTGGTTCTGTATACCAATCTTAAACCGCCGGTTCATCAGGTACAAGGACTTTGAACAGGCGCCGACCATTGAATCATGTATTAAATTACATACATTATGTACTTGGCTTATTCGTCACACTGAATTCCCCCAAAACGGTTTGCCTTTTCCTACTGTTCATTATGATTGAGAAAAAAATTTGAGAGCAAAGGATGGTGGATTTTGTGAACTTGTTGACATTATTTTCAACAACAATGTTCGGCATTGTTATACACAAAAGTCGGGAGCCAAGATAGTGTTAATAGCCGAATTTTTCGTACAGCGGTGTTCGGTATAGCGGCGTTCCACTGTTAGTAGTTTTAGCCCCTATTTTGTGAAGTGAAGTCTGTATCCTTTCGCACCTAAAAATAACAACCGTGTCATGATAAAATTGCAGGCGTAGTTTAGTTATTTCTCTCGGTGCGAAAGGACGTCTGACTGTGCTTCACAAAACAGGGTCTGGAGCTAAAACTACTTGTACTAGCCCAAATCAAGTTATTTTGGTATACATTTTTTTCTAGAAAGATTATTCATGCATTGGTATAACAGGCAGATTTGGTCACAGGGTAGTAGAAGTATGCTTGTCTGTTTTGTATGGGCCACCCTGTATATAGTAATGGGATCAGACAAGTTTATAGTCAAAATGACCCACACATGACAAACTATTAATTCGTCAAATAAGACAGGGTGCATGACTATTTGTTTTTAGTCAATTGACTGAAATGTTCAGTATAGAGTCTCAAGGATTGACCCACCTCTATGATCGTCTCCAATAACACTTTGTTGTCTTTCACGGTGCCATCAATTCCCATGTTGTTCAATTCCTTGTTCAGGTATGGCTTGACCTTTCCCTTCCACTGAACACTATCGTCCTCAGAATACAGGTCACAAAACGGAAACGCCACTGGATTCTTCGACTGCTGAATACAAAATAGCAAAAATGCAAATTTTTTGCAACCATATACAGTACATACATGTACGTGCCTGCACACATGGGTCCACATATAGGTACAATAGGCCACAAACTATGAACCTTATGATCATAATTAAAGGGGCACTATGTCCTTAAATCCTCCAAATATTATGTTTAGGATAGTTTATGTATTCATGTCTCGCCATAGACTTACCATTCCCGAGGAAAGACGAAAAAAACCTATTGTTTACATCGGACAGGACGTACGGTGTTATAAAAACATGCAATTTTGCACACATTTAGAGTATGTCTTGAGAAAAAAGTTTGGCTATAACTAAGGCCATCGCAGATTTGTTCTTTGAAAAGATATAAAACAACATGCAATGGGCAGCCATTTTGAAAATTGCTTGTTAATATAACAATTTGTTTTTAAAGGACATCTGTGATGTCCCTATAGTATTATTTATTTGTACATGTATAACTATAACTACCCCTATAACCGTATGGGCTCCGACGCCCGCTGTTAATGTTATAATTGGCATTTTAAAAGCAATGTTCATTTTTAAAACAATTTTGTTTGCTAAGATGCTATTTGTTGGATTTTTTTTTTACCATTTCAACTTTGCCAAAATTGCACAACTACCTTTTTCTTGTGTTTTTCTAAGACTAAATCCAGTAGTCCGACAGCCTCCTTGCATGTGTCTCTACATGTGTCTCTACATTTGGTCTGAACTTCTTTAGGGTCGGTTTGCACAGCGTCTTCAACTGCTTGGTGGCACCGGCGGAGGGTTCGAGTCAGGGCGCATGCTCCATCGGTAAGTTTCCGCTCCAATTCCAAATCACGTGACGAAGATGACATTCTGCTGCGATGAATCAAAGCTATCTTCTGTGACATTAAAGAAAACATAGCGGAATAAAAGTGTGGTTGGCCGGTTTTGAACAGTATGTTTCATAGGGGTTTGGAGTCACCTAAGCCGTTCATTAGTTCTTTACGTGATCATCTTTTCAGTCTGGACCCCATTTCTCAAGCCTTCTAGAGTATTCACCCAGTATATATAGTATGCATGCCAGCATTTATTTTAATCATCTCCTCACTTTGTGTTTTTAAAAACTCAAATTCGTCTTTTTGGGGCATTATATATTGGATATTTTGAATAATTGCTTAATTGTGTAATTTTTCTTTTTTTAACATATATACATATATCTTTTTTAAATGTTTAATTTTGTTAAATGTTTAATTTTTTTTTGGTTGTATTATTTATTGTTTCCTTTATATCTAATCTATTTATCCGTAAATGTATTATCCAATTAGTTTGAAACTTGTTTCTTTTGGGTAATCCTGCAGGAGCTATTTGGGTTTTGTCTTCTGCTATGTTTTTTGTTATGTTTCTTGATCAGTGTTTGTTATTTGAAAATGAAATAAAGATAAAGATAAACAGTTGGTGCTACCACAAAAAGTACCAGGGTCAGTTGGTAAGTACCAGAAAGAATACCGCACGCACGGCAGCGAGCTGGATACTCACTGGGATGACGTCACATGCATGGCAGTGTATCATTTTTACTTCCCAAACGCGCGGCAGAAGCGGCCAATGACGCGCTCCAATTTGCTCATGAATATTTATGAGGTGTAGTAACGTGAAATACTGACATAATTACTGGTATAGTATTGCGCATGCGCCTACGTGAATATTGTAAACGTTCAACCAATAAAACGCTAGAAGGCACTGAATTTCATAAGTCCAAATTTCATGTGACACTGAAAAAGTTTTTAGCATAAGTGTTTAAGACCAGCCGGCCGGACCCTGCAGCCGGCCTTTATTATCCGTTTAATACCGGCCACGTGTCGGGCTCTCGACCAATATAAATGGGTAAACTGTCTTAGGTATTTATGAATCAAAATAAAATCTGTAGGCTCTATAATTTATGGAAAATTTGTTTCATTCTCTTTTTTGTTGTCAGTCAAAGTAACTGTGTGCTTCCGAGATTGAAGGTGCTTCCTCATAATTTGGAATATTGGAGGTAGTGTTTTGTTAGCTGTCCGGATGTCAAATTTATTACCTGGAGTAACTTTGAAGTACTTCCGATCCGGACGACAAATTCTTCGTTGTTTGACAGCACTTCGAGCAGCCTATCAGCTTTATCAGCTTTATCGTCCTTGTCGAGCCCGATTTCCTTTTCAAGTTGCTTTACTTTCTCCTCAAGATCCTTGGCCTCCTTCATGGCGTCGAAGAAAAAGTTGCAGATCTCCTCTGTTTTATCCATGCACTGTCGAGCGAGCTTTATTGGATCATCGATATCTTTCAATAATTTGTGCAGCTCTGTCGTTTCGTGCTTGTACGAATTCACCATGTCAATTAATAACTTAAGCAAGCCACTTTGGGGATCGTTGCACGGCTGTGTCTGACAGTAGAAAAGAGACAATGAGCATATCTGTGATAAATGTACATAATATATTTGGAAAAACTCACTTTTACACTTGAATTAATATAGGTTTTGCCGGAAGATATTGAAAAATGTGCACATTAATTTGTTAAAGATGCATTCGTTTTCGTGCGAAATCGTATGAACATTCACAATCGGGTTTCGATAATTCTTTTTTCATAAAGATGCATTCAGTCGTAAAAAGTATGCGTACGATTTTCCGAATGTGCACTGAATTTAGTGTATCGATAATTAATTTCAGCGCGAATTCGAATGCACATGCACATCCTTTTAATTTATCAACAAGCGATTTTGCTAAATGTGCAGCCAATTTCCTGCGCAGTGTTTTCTAATAATTATATACCTGATCAAGCATTATAATTAATCAATGTATTGATGCTTAAATTTGTGATCATTAATGTTTTGATTCTTTAACTTAGTTGTATTTTAATGTATTGTTTTCTTGCACAAAAGTAACATATGGGAATCTAAACCACATGGTCTAGTCTTTTGAAACATACCAACTATTGTAATAAATCCTATATATAAACACCTAAGATAAAGAAAAATGTTCTTTCTTTGTCCAGCATTTGCTACGATTGCATCATAATTTTGCAAGGTCACTGACAAAACGAGAGAACAAACATTAAAATACAATTAAGATAAAGAATCAAAACAATAATGATCAATAACTTAGGCATACAATACATTGATTAAATAATGAATGAAATTAAGTTGTATTATGAATTGTACAGGGATATATTTTATTTAAATTGAATGCAGAATGTGCAAATTTAAATTATAACAAATGAAAAAAAAGCCGTGTCACAATGACGAATCGATTCGCTGCGAAATAAATTGCACATCTTAATAACCGGTCTCGTACGTCAAACCGAAAGCCTAACCATTATTTGTAATCGTTGAAATGAAACGTTATGCACATTCACTTATTTAAATGACACAAAATAAAATTGAATGCTCGTTTTTTGCGAAAATGAAACACAGATATACGTCCTTCTCAAATTCAGCGCTAAAATGATTGGATCTTTTACAAATTAATGTGCACATTTTCCGATATCGTCCGGGAAAACCTATTTTATTAGTCCCGAGGTAATTTTAATTAAGCGTACCTTCAAAAGATTATTGAAGAGCTTCGGATAATGTGTCTCTGTGTCGATCCTGAAGTAACGCTGCAGCTTCTGACGAAGAATTGCTTTTATTTCTTCCTTGGGTTTAGACAGTAGCGGAAAGTAAAGTTTCATCTCTCGATCTTTAATACTCAGCTGCTCTTCCTGCAAACAAAATTCCTTATATATAAATTATTTGAAAAAGTACAACAAAATAGAATCCCCAGTATGTAACTGGCAGGGCATACTATCCAAAACGTCTTTTTACATGGTGCAACATTTATAACAACTAACTGTAGTGATTCCTCTTCTCATTATAACGGATATAATACTGAATTTTGTCTCAAAACACTAATTATGGTCTCTTTACCCGAAATTTGACAATGATGTGGTCCAACAGAGGGGGAATTTGCAAACAGCATTTGATCACGGCATAGCGTGTTTTTTTAGACGCGAATCTGGTCGAGTCAGCTTCCTCTTCCCTGCCGTCCAACTCCAGCTTCTTGTCGTTTGTGAGCCTCTCTTTAAGAAATCGTCTCTCCATGCTGAAATGCTCTTCCCATGCTTGAGTGAAAAACATGACCTTTTGCATCAGGTCATCAATGTGATTCTGCATCTTCTCACAGTCCACCGTCAACAGATCATCTGATTGGTCATCTTTAAAGGGAAGGGTTTTTTCATCCGAATGCAGGTGAACATCCGGTTGCTGGGAGCAACAGAGGTCTATCTCTGCAAGAATCTGGAACACAATAGTGAATGGTAATTAAATACTAATTTATTGCAAACAAAATTCGTTCATAAATTAAACAAAAGTACAAAATTGGTCCATAATTCTACCTCGTAGTCTTAAAATTATGGAACGCCAAACGTACCAATTTATGATGTTACTGGATACAAGTTATTACGTGATGTCGTCAATCCATTACGTGATGTAGTCAATCCATTATGTGATGTGGTCAGTGTATTATGTGATGTCGTGAATCCATTATGTGATGTAGTGATTCCATTATGTGATGTGGTCAGTGTATTATGTGATGTAGTCAATCCATTATGTGATGTAGTCAATCCATTATGTGATGTGGTCAATCCATTATGTGATGTGGTCAATCCATTATGTGATGTCGTGAATCCATTATGTGATGTCGTCCATCCATTATGTGATGTCGTCCATCCATTATGTGATGTCGTGAATCCATTATGTGATGTAGTGAAACCATTATGTGATGTAGTGAAACCATTATGTGATGTAGTCAATCCATTATGTGATGTAGTCAATCCATTATGTGATGTAGTCAATCCATTATGTGATGTGGTCAATCCATTATGTGATGTCGTGAATCCATTATGTGATGTCGTCCATCCATTATGTGATGTCGTGAATCCATTATGTGATGTCGTGAATCCATTATGTGATGTCGTGAATCCATTATGTGATGTAGTGAAACCATTATGTGATGTAGTGAAACCATTATGTGATGTAGTCAATCCATTATGTGATGTAGTCAATCCATTATGTTATGTAGTGATTCCATTATGTGACGTAGTCAATCTATTGTGTGACGTAGTGAATCCATTATGTGATGTAGTCAATCTATTATGTGATCTCGTCAATCCATTATGTGATGTGGTCAGTGTATTATGTGATGTAGTCAATCAATTATGTGATGTTAAGTGATTCCATTATGTGATGTAGTCAATCTATTATGTGTCGACGTAGTGAATCTATTATGTGATGTCGTCAGTGTATTATGTGATGTCGTGAATCCATTATGTGATGTAGTCAATCCATTGTGTGATGTAGTGACCATTATGTGATGTCGTCAATCCATTATGCGATGTAGTCAATCCATTATGTGATGTGGTTAATCCATTATGTGATGTCGTGAATCCATTATGTGATGTGGTCAGTGTATTATGTGATGTAGTCAACCCATTATGTGAAGTGGTCAATGTATTACGTGGTGAGCTATCCCTTTATATAGCCACTGCCGAATTATGTGAGGTCGTCAAGCCATTATGCGGCGTCGTCAATCCATTATATGATGTAAACCCGTGTGTATTGCGCCGGAGCTATTTCTTGTTTATACCTCCTGCCGAATTATGTGGTGTCGTTAAGCCATTATGCGGTGTCGTAAACCGTTGCGCGTGCGCAGTCACTCCAAGGTTTGATCTGTATAGTGCAGCCCAAGGAGAAATACATGTACATGTAGCTTTGGAAGCATGGTGCATAGTATATAGCCTACAATACAACTAAATTCATTGATGAAAACGCTTTTTTTCATTTCCTTTTCGTAATAAGACTCATAAATCAAAATTAAGCTATTCTTACTTGCTTTCATATATACTAGTCAGCAACTCCGGATGTTTATTATATTTTTTGATTCAGTAAAATATTGATAAAATCATTCGTTTCGTCTCTGGGACACCAATTCAATTTGAGATTATAAATACTGTACAGATTAAAACCTGGAAAGATATACCTTTCTCTTATTTTGTACTCGGCACAGAACCAAGAACCCAGTATCAATATCACAGTATCACTATCAGGACAATTCTTTTAAACAAAAAGGACTATGATGCAGCTGTTGCTATGCAAAAAATTAAACAAGACTGGGTAAAAATGAATACGGAATAATATGCCATGGCCTATGTGGTCTGCCATTGAATTTATGGTCTGCGCGTTGTTTTGCAGGTTGGTGGTTCGATCGCTGTCGTTTTTGCATTACATGCATAAGGTTTATGAACAATTATGTGCCGTTTCGGTATACAATAAAAAAATGCCCCTCTAATTGCCATCCGTATGCATGCTTTCTAAAATACAAAAGGCTGCGGTCCCTAAATCCCTACTGAGTCCCAATGGATACATGACCTGTGCATTTGAAAAATAACAGAAAGTGAAGATCGATTTCAACGTATCCATCCGGCCCGCCGCTATGGAAACGTTTTCTAACTTGTACCTTATGGAACGCCAAAGAGGCATTAAATGTGATCATCGAATCGGTGATGTACTTTCACGATCGGTGATGGACTTTTGTAATCGAGTGATGGTCTTTTGTTCGCGATCGGTGATCAACCTTTGCGAGCGGTGATGAACTTTTGCGAGCGGTGATGAACTTTGCGATCGGTGATGAATTTTGCGATCGGTGATCAACTTTTGCGATCGGTGATCAACTTTTGCAAGCCGGTGATGAAACTTTGCGAGCGGTGACGAACTTTTGCGATCGGTCATTTCCTTCCCCAAAATCAGTACTGACAACTGCTTGTATTTTAATCCTAGACAATCCATCTTCCATGTTCATACCTTTTCCTGCCTAACCACATACAAAAGCTCCTATTTTTCATATTAGTATCATTGCTTCTCTTTTTTTAAGGTAGCCCCGACCCAACCTTAAAAAATGTTGTTTATTGGGAAGTAGCGTAATCATACATGTCAGTCACGTTTTTTTTAATTTTTGGAGCGATTCTCGGTCATCTGGGAAGGACATTAACGTGAAGGACGTGTAAAACTGGGTTTTGTGGAATTTTCTTTCTTTTTCTGTGAGGCTATTATAATTCTAATGGAGTGCTTTTGCAAGAAGGTATAGCACAGAGAAACCGGTTTATGCAGGCATACTTCAAGGAATGATCAGTTAATTTTTTTGTCTTTTTTTGATCAATTCTAGAGTTAGCTGCAGTGAATCAGAACTCATTCTATGTGGGAAGGGGAGGGTGTTTATGGAAGTTGTCACAAGTCAGAACTTTTTCTCATCCTTTTCGTAATTTTTTTGGAGATGCTGAAGCAGTTCTGCTGCGTGAAGTATCATTGGATTTTAGGTGGTGGCTTGGTCTGCAGAGAAAAATCTGTATAATTTATGATGTGCTGGTATGCCAGCAGTGTGGTTGCGTAACTATCCCGCCCAGAGCGTAATTCTTAATTTAAGGTTTTTTTCTAGTGATATACGCTTCATGGGAGGTCAGTTCAGGCCACATTTTTTTCTGCGAGATTGCAGTCTGTAGGAATGGGGGGGGGGGGGGGGGGGGGGGGCAACTTGGACTCCCCAACCTACCTTCAATCTAAACCTAGAGTCATATATTGAAGGCACTCTGGAGGAACTATCCAGACTGAAAATTCAAAATGTCAAACTAAATATAACAAAAGCAGAACGTGTTGCGCTATCTGGCCTTAAGAAAAGACAGGATATTATCATCAAACAATTCGATAAAGGCCGCAGTGTGTGCGTCCTTAAACATGTATGATTACGCTACTTCCCAATAAACACATGAGTCCGATTTTCACACTACCCGAGGCACATTCTGTGCATCATCTCATATAGCGAAAGACCATCACCGATCGTGAATAATGCAACACCGATCGCGCTCCGTCAACATTCACGTAAGGTTCACCACTGGTAGCAAACGTTGATCACCGATCACGCGCCCCATCAACGATCGCGGGATAAATTCATTCACCCCTCGCAAAATGTCATCACCGCGCGCAAAATTCCATCACCGATCGCAAAAGTTGATCACCGATAGCGAAAGTCTATCACCGATCGTGAATATGCAACACCTGTTACGCCCATCAGCGATCACGTGGAAAAGTTGATCACCGCTCGCAAAATTCATCACCGCTCGCAAAGGTTGATCACCGATCGCGAACAAAAGACCATCACTCGATTACAAAAGTCCATCACCGATCGTGAAAGTACATCACCGATTCGATGATCACATTAAATGCCTCTTTGGCGTTCCATAATACCTCATAAAAGTTTTTACCCATGTGTTTTGTGTCGGTCGATCAAGGTCGACTACCAAACCTCAGGGCGATACCATTGTCTGGTATGGGTGAATAAACAGTGCCAAGATAGCCAACCACGTGTTTTGTGTCGGTCGATCAAGGTCGACTACCAAACCTCAGGGCGATACCATTGTCTGGTATGGGTGAATAAACAGTGCCAAGATAGCCATATATAAATGTATCCATAATGAACTTTCTGTAATTTCGAAAAAAATTGAGATTCTAAACCACAACAAATGGCAGAAACTATTTTAAAAAAACAACACATTAAACTATAGCAGTGTATACGGAAAGTTGAAATTCGAGGGAATGTACATCAACGTTTCACGTACCCACTGCTATTACGATCAAAATGTGAGTGATCGCCAGGTCATCGGATATGCTGGAATATATATGATTGTTAAAGATTAATAAATAATTGGGGTATTTTTCTGATAAAAATGAGCAACCAATGAGATTACGTATCACATAAAATGAAAGCCGGCTCAGGAACAGCAAATTCATTCCGTTTGCCAAGGCCGCCCGACCACATGAAAACTGCAGTGAGGGTTCACAAAAGGGTTTGAGGGACCGTATTTAAAAATGGGCAGTATTTTGATTCACAGTTTTTTAACGGATTTTCAGACAAAAGTGCTTTATTTTAAATTTCTTTCTTGTTTTTGGTTTTGACGAACAGTTTCTGAAATGCAATCCGTTCACGTCAGTACTGGCATCGCGCAAACGTTTTAGAAAAATTAGTATTTCCGTGAAAGAAATGCTGTATACAGTTATAATTTCACAAAGAATTGGTGACCAAGACGAAAATAAAGATTTCGTTTATTTACTGAATCTCATACTACTACTAAACATCCAGAGTTGCTGACTAGTATAAAAAAGCAAGTAAAAATAGCTTAATTTTGATTGATGACTCCTATTACGAAAAGGGAAGAAAAAAAGCGTTTTCATGGATGTATTTAATTGTATTGTAGGCCTATACTATGTACAAGAAAGTCAGAGTGCAATCTGCACACAGTTTCTTAGCTGGTGTCCACTTCAGAAAATAGCTTAAACCATCCTCCATGCTTAAACGCAGTACACGCGCATCATGCTTTCAACGCTATATATTTCTCCTTGAGCTGCACAATACAGACCACTATAACCTAGGAGTGACTGCGCACGCGCAACGGTTTACGACACCACATAATGGCTTAACAACACCACATAATTCGGCAGGAGGTATAAACAAGAAATAGCTCCGGCGCAATACACACGGGTTTACATCATATAATGGATTGACGACGCCGCATAATGGCTTGACGACCTCACATAATTCGACAGTGGCTATATAAAGGGATAGCTCACCATGTAATGCATTGACCACTTCACATAACGGGTTGACTACATCACATAATACACTGACCACATCACATAATGGATTCACGACATCACACAATGGGTTCACGACATTGCATAATGGTTTCACTACGTCACCTAATTGATTGACTACATCACATAATGGATTAACCACATCACATACCACGACATCACATAATACACTGACGACATCACATCATGGATTTACAAAATCACATAATGGATTGACTACATCACATAATGGATTGACTACATCACATAATGGATTGACCACATCACATAATGGATTGACCACATCACATAATGGATTGACTACATCACATAATGGATTGACTACATCACATAATGGATTGACTACATCACATAATGGATTGACTACATCACATAATGGATTGACCACATCACATAATGGATTGACTACATCACATAATGGATTGACTACATCACATAATGGATTCACTACATCACATAATGGGTTCACTACATTACATGGGTTCACTACATCACATAATGGATTGACCACATCACATAATGGATTGACTACATCACATAATGGATTGACTACATCACATAATGGATTCACTACATCACATAATGGGTTCACTACATCACATAATGGATTGACGACATCACATAATACACTGACGACATCACATAATACACTGACGACACATAATGGATTGACTACATCACATAATGGATTGACTACATCACATAATGGTTTCACTACATCACATAATGGATTCACGACATCACATAATGGATTCACGACATCACATAATGGATGGACGACATCACATAATGGATTGACGACATCACATAATACACTGACTACATCACATAATACACTGACTACATCACATAATGGATTGACGACATCACATAATGGTTTCACTACATCACATAATGGATTCACGACATCACATAATGGTTTCACTACATCACATAATGGATTCACGACATCACAAAATGGATTGACGACATCACATAATACACTGACTACATCACATAATACACTGACTACATCACATAATGGATTGACGACATCACATAATGGTTTCACTACATCACATAATGGATTGACTACATCACATAATGGATTGACTACATCACATAATGGTTTCACTACATCACATAATGGTTTCACTACATCACATAATGGATTGACCACATCACATAATACACTGACCACATCACATAATGGATTGACTACATCACATAATGGTTTCACTACATCACATAATGGTTTCACTACATCACATAATGGTTTCACTACATCACATAATGGATTGACGACATCACATAATGGATTGACCACATCACATAATGGATTGACCACATCACATAATGGATTGACTACATCACATAATGGATAGACTACATCACATAATACACTGACCACATCACATAATGGATTCACTACATCACATAATGGATTCACGACATCACATAATACACTGACCACATCACATAATGGATTGACGACATCACATAATATATTGACTACATCACGTAATGGATTGACGACATCACGTAATAACTTGTATCCAGTAACATCATAAATTGGTACGTTTGGCGTTCCATATAAAATAACTGAACAAAATACAAAGTTTCTTACCATAAGAAATGTAGACCTTGAAGTAGTCGTTTTGAGCCGAGAACTCACAAGTCTAAGAAGCTCTAAACTGGCAACGACACTTCCACATCTGACGGCCTCCCTATAGGACTTGATACATTGAGACTCAAGTGGTATGGTAGCACAAGTTTGCTCTGGTTGTTGAGCGACTTGGTCAGCTGCCGTGGTGGGCCGATCAACCAAGTGAAATTGGTTGCGTGCGATAGAAAGAGCGATGTCAGCCAAAAGCTTCACGCCTTTCGTTTTCACCAGACCCTTTTGCATTGCGAGATAAACGTTGGCACGAGCCTTTTCAAAATTGGCTGTCGCTTTCGTCGGTTTACATTTCTGTATTTCTGCTTCCATTTCTTTTTCCAAACCAAACTTCCAGTTTGATTTTGCAAGAAGATAGGGTATTTCGTAACTTTCCTCCGACAATTTACTCAACATGTCTAAAACCTCTTTGAAATCGAAGTTCTGGAATTTCAAGTTGCAAAGTTCGAGCTTCTTATTTAGGGTTAGGTCTTTAGGTTGGCCTGTGTATTCTTTTGTCAGTTTTTTATATGCCTCTTTCTTCGGGGTTTCAGCCTTTTCGCTTACTTTCCTTTTACCTGTTGCCTTCTCCTGTTGCTCGAATGATGAAGAGGAGGCAATGTCCATCACCGTGCGCCAGAGGTCTTTTTTCGAGTATTTATTCGATTCCAAGTTGTTTTTCTCGAGGAAAACTGCAAGGTTGAAGTAAAGGTCCAGCTTGTTTTCTGGCACCATATTCTCCGACAACAAAAGCAGTTGTTCAAATTGTTTTACATGGTCTCCCTTTGGTGTCTCTTGGGGAAGCAGTCGAGCCTTTTCCAAAATCGCATAGATGTGCCCTTTATTTAGTTTCAGACATTCGTCCAATTCATCAAAGGCTAATGCAGATTCCTTTTTCGCTTTGTAGCATAATGCCAGCTGGTAATGAACTTCAGCGCATTCATTTGATGGCTCTGCCAAAGATTTTAATCTTTCTATTGCCGTGTCAACTCTGTACAATCTTTCAAATCGTATTAGATTAAGAAACACCTCCTGCACTTTGGGGGCGTGCTCGTAAGCTTCTGTTAAGCTCTTATAAGCCCCTTCTAAATCTTCTTGTTGATCTTGTCGACGATAGTTATTTTGGGCCAGGAATGATTTGCCAACTTGATACTCATCGTCACAGTTGCTCATTTTCCCCCAGTACTCTTTCTCCTTGTCCATAAGCTCTTTCAAATGTTCGTCCAGTTCTTCATATTGAGCTCCTTTTTTTCTTTTGTATCGCATCTCCCTGCCAGCCATAGAGGCAGCCCCATACAGAAACCCGGCATTCTTAGGAAACTGCTTTGTTGCTTCCTCAAAAAGCTGCAGAGCCTTCCCTTCCCACGCATATGGCCCAAGACGCATCAGAGCTGTAGCTCGTACTGCACCAATAACGCAATTGTTGCCGTCTATGTCATCGAGTTTCTCGAGCAAGTCATTTACTGTGGTTCTGTCCAGGCACTTGTTCTTGATCCACATGCGATTCAACGAAGATACATGCTTGTAACCATCAGACAAATTTTTGTTCGATTCATTATGAATAAGGATGTCTGCTTTGTCAAGCAATTCCAGAGCTTTTTGGACACCCGAGTCTTTTCGCGGGACCGACACCTCGAGATATGCTCGAAACAGGAGATTTTCTAAACCCAGCAAATTTGGAGTTTGCTCGAGGTCGCTGTCTATCGTGCGTATGATATCCTCATAATTTTTGAGGGGACTTGGTTTTAGGTTCCAAGTGAAGTGGCAGGGTTGCTTCTTCCAGTCAAAAGATCTTTGCCCATTGGCCATGTTGGCTTTGTCTTGATCCCTGTTCAAAACAAATGTGTATATTAACTTTTTGAGATTAAAAAAAAGTTCTTTGAAGCAAACAATAATGGAGTGCATTTGTTTAGCTTACCCAGGTCACCATACCACGGGTAAGCCCCGGGTTGTTTGATTGTCTCTGACGTCATGTGCTCAACCGAGTCAGCCACATAGAGTTATATTATAGAAACGGATGTGCCGCCCGCAATTTTATTTCGTTGGTGGGTGAGTAAAAATTAATGAATTATTAAGTAGTTGCATCGATCACTGTGCACAACACTTGGGTTCTAGGTCTCCTTTCCCCTTTAATTAAAAATACTCAAAATATATCTGGAGGATTCGAACTGAGGATCTTTGATTCATAGCCCATTCCACTACACTAAGCAGCTCGACAACAGCTGTTCTTTAAAGTGATTTAATGTAAACAAAGCCACATATGTTATTACATAGCCACTAAATAACAACAATGCTGTGACGTCATGTTTTATTCCGATGAATAAACATAACTTAATTCTCATCCAAACTACTGAATAGTTTTGACTCACAATGGCGCCGTGTAACCCGTCCGCCATTTTGTAAGTGGGTAAACACGATAGTTAAATACCCGGATGTATCATGCACTTCAACGGCGCGGCAGCTATAATTCAGTAAACTTTATTGGCTGTTTAATGTCGGTCTCAAGTGACATTGCTTGTGGTACTTGGACGGACAGTTTCATCGGTAAATCTTGTCCCTATTTCCCCCCCCCCCCAAGTCGATGGTGGATCCAGAATTTTCAAAGAGATTGTTCATGGTTAATGAGGTCACGAAATGGCAAACACAGAAAGCAAAGGCGTAAAGCAGTGGGTTGCAGTGGTATTGCACGATGAAGATAATTATGACAGGCTGATTTTGCATGTTGCTTGGTTTAACCACCATGGTTTCACTCAAAATCAAAGATTGTTTTTTTTAATGAAATATAAACAAGTGGCATTGTCAGGATGATCGTGGTGGTTATGCCTAAGTCACAATTAAAGCGGATCCCAATCGGCGTGTGCGATTTCAAGGCATCGACCGGCGTGTAGAGGTTGGCGAAAGATCGCGCGATAGGGCGGTCACAGTCACAATTTAAGTGCCCCGCACGCTGCCATGACGGGGCCCAGGGGGTCGCCGGCCGGCGATTGGCCGACTTTCCTGAAAAAGGGGTCGATTTTTTGGCCTGTTTAACGGCACTCGTCCGATGTCCTGCCTATGTCCCAGTGATACCCCTGCGGTATTCGGCAGGGTGCTGGCCAAGTCGGACGGCCGCCGGACGGGCATCTGTAGTATGTGCCTGACGAGTGGCAAGCGATTACCGGCCGCGATTCAAATTAGTTTGGGGGTAAGGTATATATAGAGGTATAGGCCTATCAGTTTGCGATGCGAAACGCCGCACCAGGTTTTAGGTCCAAGTCTTATGGTGTACTATTAAGGCCACTTTAGCGACGTGGTGTGTGTTGCTTAGCGGCGCGGTGAGTGTTGTATAGCGGCGCGGTGTCTTAGACGTCACTCACCGCGCCGCTAAGCAACACACACCGCGCTACTAAACAACATCGCGCTGCTAAACAAAACACATCGCGCCGCTAAACAACACTCACCGCGCCGCTAAACAACACTCACCGCGCCGCTAAACAACACTCACCGCGCCGCTAAACAACACTCACCGCGCCGCTAAACAACACTCACCGCGCCGCTAAACAACACTCACCGCGCCGCTCAACAACACTCACCGCGCCGCTCAACAACACTCACCGCGCCGCTCAACAACACTCACCGCGCCGCTCAACAACACTCACCGCGCCGCTAAACAACACTCACCAGGCTCGCTGAACAACACTCACCGCGCCGCTGAACAACACTCACCGCGCCGCTAAGCAACACTCACCGCACCGCTAAACAACACTCACCGCGCCGCCAAACAACACTCACCGCGCCGCTAAGCAATACACACCGCGCCGCTAAAGTGGCCTTAATGGTACACCATAAAATCTACTCCATGCCCGCCCGATGCCCCAAAATGACCAAGGAGTCCCGTGGGGCCCCGTCGCAAACTACTCGCAAATCCATCGCAAGCTAATTGTGACTGAGCCATAGTAACCTCAACTGCTAGCACCCATATCCCAGATAGTATTTACTTGTAAAATAAGACGTTTCTGGTCTTGTTGAGTTTCTCTAATTTGTGCTGCCAAAGCACGCACAAGTGCATCTCACCCCCCCGGATTTCAACCCGGCATCTCTTTGCCGCGCGCTGCAAAAAGATGAAAGACACGGTAGGCTATGTCGATTACGTACCTTTTGCTAACTTACAAAATGACCTTCATGCGTCCTTGTCCGAACGGCGTTGCGTGATAAGTGCACTCTCTAGTTTCTGTAACATAACTCTATGGTCAGGCACCACAGACCCTGCTCGTACGAAGCAGAGTCACCAGCGAGCTTTCGAATCGGGACGGGAGACAAAGAGAACGGTAAGCCGAGCGAAAACATCGATCTGCGCATGCGCGAAACCAAACATGTCTAATTTCTGTTGAGTTTAGGAAGCCCAAACCACTCATATGACCTCTGATCTCCATGAATTTGTTACAGGGCAGACGCAGGTGCAACAAAATATAAGCGGTACATTGGACAGTGACTAGTTATTGATGATTTGCAACATGAAATTTTGGAAACATGCAAATACATGCTTTCATATCACTTCTAGGTGTTAGAAAACACCCGAGACTGTTGTTTGAAATAAGCTTAAGTAAAATCCTAGAAACCCCAAAAGAGGGGTGTGGCCTTCTTCTTTTAGAAGCACAGTTTCAAACATAAAACATGTGATTTGTTGTTCCATTTTGCCTAACCACCAAGTTTTAAGATAATTTATTCATGGACATAATTGTGATGTTTTTCAAGGCCGCACAAATAACCCAAATCCTAAAAATTTATAACTCTAAAATCCTAAAAAATTTGAAACATATAAATGTGTAAAAAGTCCTAAGCATTCCAAATCGGTTTTCAGCTCACTTCTAGGTCTTAGAAAACAACTGACGACATAAGGAACGCCTACTAGTGTACAAAGTACACCGCTCCGTCGTGCTTTCAGACCGGACACTATTTCACCTGAACCGTTCCCAAACTCAACTGGACAGAGACGTGTTCGATTTCGCGCATGCGCAGATCGATGTTTTCCAAATCTACCCCCAAATCCACCCATTCCTGATAATTCAAGCAATTACAAATGGTGTACCCTACCTTTTGTGTTTTTAACATCTGGACATGATCTGGCGATAGAGTCCTAGGTCGTCCGCAGGAGTCCTTTCACATTTAGGCCTAAATAAAATCTCACTTTGCCAAACTTTGTCGCAAACAAATAAAGTCAGATTTTACTCTAAAAACGGCAACAAAATAAGTACACATTGAAGATTAATAACGAGGTACTAAGGGGTACTTACGATTCAGATGAAAAGTGACTTTTCCCGTTCAATTCTGAGAGAGATTTTGTCGCATTCTTCTTGCACTCACATCAAAGTTCAAATGATACGTCATGATCTCGTTGTTAAGAGGCATGAATGTTGACTCGCATGTGATAGTTGCCCGTCATTTTCATTCTGCACTGGTTGCCGTCATGACCATTATACTCCTGTTGTGAGCTCCAGGGCGGGGGTTCGTCCACTGAATAAAGGAGGAGGCTGGGGGTTCAAAGGTGTTGATCTTTTAATTTATTGTCCCATTGAAGCTTCAGGAAGTTCACAAAAAGGCAATTCAACAATGAATAAACTTTTTTATTATTATTATTGCTGGTTTATTTCCACTTGTTTGCAACCCAAAGGTTGAGTTGTATAGTGGTTACATCAATAAAACCTTAAAAATATTGAAACATTTAAAGATTTGCAATAGTCATTTAAAATATGTATCAAACACATCCATCATAAAATTATAATTAATTCAGAAAGTGGGAAAGGATAAAACACTCAAGGATCCAACCTCAACAAACAAACGGACAACTGAAAAACAACAAAATTTGTCTACTAAATTAAAGCCCCTTCTAATAACACAAACATGTGTATGGTATGTCTTATATGATTTAGAAAAGAAAAACAATTCAAAATTATTATTGCTAAAAATGAATATATTAAAACAACATTGAGCCCTCTCCCTCATACATGTACAGAGAACCAGTTAGTTGTTGGGGGGAAAACACTCAATCTTTCAGTAAATTATTTAGCAATCCGGTCAGGTACGGAATAGGGCTATTTTGAAATCTGTTAGTAGAACCTTGATACCTGTCAAATACTCGGGTTGATCGAAAAGCCATTGCATGACAAAAATTGCAAGGCATGTTCATAATTACGATAATTACTACAGAGCAGGATGCGACAAATTCGTTTTTGAATTAATTCCAAGTGCATGGTTAGACTGTGCTAATGTCAATGATGAATGCCAAACAGGGGTAGCATATTCCGTTACTGGTCGAATATAACCCTTATACACAATAACCAACTCATTGATAGTTAATCCAGCTTTCTTGAGTTTACAAAGCATTCATGAACAATTTTCAATTAGCCTTATTTATGATGTCAGTCATGTGACCGTCCCATTTTAGGTTGCTCTGAAGGGTGACCCCTAAAAGTTTAACTCTGGGAACACTGGGTAATTGTGTATCAGAAATAGAGTACGAGGTTTCCGGGATGTTCTTTCTGCCAAAATAAACCTGTACAGTTTGACATTTAGCAGGATTCAAGGAAAACCCATTATTCTTCGACCAACCATCCAAATTATTAAGGTCGAGTTGAATTTTACTCTCCTTGTTAAATGATCGAGTTTCTCCCAAGGTCATGTCATCAACATATTTCCAACATCTATTATACCTCGTATCAAGTGCACTGTTTATGCAGGCTAGAAATATTACTGGACCAAGTTTGGTGCCTTTAGGAACCCCCCCCCCCCCCAGATAGGGTTTGCCAGTCAGATAATGAGTGCTTATATGGGACCCTTTACTGTCGCTCTGTAATAAAAATTACAACCCACTTAACAACTGAAGGAGAAACCCCAAACTCAAGGAGTCTGTTTACGGCAACCTTGTGATCAATGGTGTCAAATGCCTTGCTAAAATCGGTTAGTTAATACTGACATTGTTACGTTTGTTTGCACCAGATATAAGGTGATGATATATCAACAATGCAGTGGGTGGTAGAAATACCTTTGAGATTTCCAAATTGTCTAGTATTCATTTTAGAATTAATAGAATTCATTATCCATTTACATATGAAGCTTTCAGCGACTTTGGCTAACAGGGGAGTGAGAGAGATTGGCCTAAGTTTCTGCAAAGTGGGTGGTTTCACTTTGGGAACAGGCACCACATTAGCTTGCTTCCATTGAAGGCGTGCTAAATTCATATGCAAATTCTTTGAGAATCTTTGCAGGCAAATTATCTGGTCCCCCAGCTTTACTCGCTGAAAACCGACCAATTAAACGTCAACGATGACAACAACAACAACAACAACAACAACAACCCTGAAACAAAGTGAATATTCCCTTTTTGATTAGAAGTATAGACAATTATCTATTATAGGTTCCCAGACGATATCGGGAAATGTGCACATTCATTTGTAAAAGATGCATTCAATTTCTTGCTGATTTTGATAACGACGCATATTCGGGTGTTTTTTTTGCCAAAACGAGCATTCGATTTGATTTGTTTTCATTCAAATAAATTAATGTGCATAACGTTTCATTTTATTAACGATTACAAATACGTGATTAGGCTTTCAGTTTGACGCATGCGTGGCCGGTTGTTAAGAATGTGCAATCTATTTCGCAGAAATTCGATTCGTCATTGTGTCACGGCCTGAATTGAATATTATTTGTCTTTGTTATTTAAATTCGCATATTCTGCTTTTAATTTGGTTGTTTTGCACCAGCTGTGGGAGGTTTGGTCATAGACCAGACTTCATAAGAATGAATTATGACTCCCAAAAAGCGTTTAAAACCGGCTGGGCCGTTTTAGAAAAGCAAATTATTCTTCCAAATATATAGTCGACCAATTGGAAACTGTCTTAGGTATTTATGGTTGTTATTGTATAGGTTGTCCCGTTCAATTTCGGCAAATGAGCAGCCAATTTAATTTTCGTGCGTTCAAAATAAAGCGATTTTGCCTCTTCAGTTTTTACCGCGTTTCAAATTCAGAATTCGGGCATTCAATTTAGTTTTGAGTTATTCAAATTCCGTTAGCAATGTGTTCATTTCGTCGTTACGCACAAATATCATTCAATTTAGCAAAGCTGGTTTGACTTGAGATTTTTGCTGATTATTTTTTTTTAAATTTCGTAAAGAGGCAATCAATTTCGCTAAATGAGAATTCAAATAAGTACGACAAAGAAATGCAACAAAACAGATAAACAAATAAATTGTGCTATACAATTTTGTTTCGTATCTTCACTTTTAAGTCCGTCAAACCTTTTGTTTTTCTTTATTCCTTTATGTTTCCTGTAGCATTCATATGGAGCTTGGTGGATTTTGTTGTTGTGGGTAATTTTTTTTAATTTTTTTACCAAGATCTAAATTGTTTTTGGTGTTTGTGTTTTTCTTTGTTTATTGTTATTCTGGTTTATGTCGACTCTTGTGCCAATACCGTTTACGTGAACCGAACTTTAACATTTTAAAAGTACAAAAGTTTAACATCAGAGCGTTTTTTTTAGATTGCAAAAATGACGGAAATGCCTGCCCAATTAAGAATTTGAATGACCGAGCAGCGCCTCGAAAAGTTAATGCTGTTGTGTTGGATTGTTAAATTGAATGGTTATTTTGTTAAATCGAATAACACAACAATACATTTCGCTTAGTCATAAAACGAAATCGAATGACCATTTTCAGCAGCATTCAATTTTGCGCACAAAGAATGGCGCTGTGGTTAAATTGGCTGTTCTTTTGCCAATTTTCAAGACATTGGGGAATGTATGTCTGAGAATAGTGGTTTCGCAGGTGTCACCTCTCCAATGTTAAAAAAAAGACGTGGGCCAATTTCATTGAGCTGCTAAGCACACACAACAAATGCTCAGCATTAACAATTTCCTTTGAACAAAATCAGGGTTAGCCTACAAACCAAACTTCCGGTGATGTATATTGTTAGTGACTGATTCAGATGTTTGGTTTTTTTTGCTTAACAAACATGAACATACATACAGTTTTGGCTAGTGACCTGATTTTACTGATCAAGGCTTGTTTGTGCTAAGCAAATTGTTCTGCTTAGCTGAGCTCTCCATAAAATTGGCTCCCCATATGTTTACTTAACATATAAAGGAAATTTAATGCCCCACAGATGTATATATTTTTTTTAATGCGCCGCATGAAATCGGCTGCACATTTAGCGAAATAGTTTGTTGATAAATGAGGAACACATGATTGGGGATGTGCGTTCAAATTCGTACTGAAATTAAATATAGTGCACATTCGGGAAATCGTACGCTGATTATTTTTGTTTCGACTGAATGCACTTTTATGGGAAAAGAGTTATAAATTGTTAAATAGAAAACGGGATTGTGAACGTTCATACTACTTCGCACAAAAACGAAATAGCACTTTATTAGAGGATATTATGTTTAGTATGTTATACATAGAGATAGTAATCTCATGCTTTGTTGTATCATTAAATACAGGTTATGCCTTGAGCATTGTTACTACGAACTAGAACAAAGACTTACAGAGTTATTTATGCTCAAGGCATACAAGTACCTGTGATCAAGACCCGCAAGCAAGGTAGATACAGGAAACAAGATGCCAGGTGTGAGGTGCCCAATCACTGCGTGCGAATATGTCACGCCAGATGACGCCACACCTGAACTCCTCATTGTGCTCCTGCAGATCAACAGCAAAGAACATGACACAGCAGGTCAGCCGGCTTGTGCAAAAACTGAGAAAGTCAAACGACCCACTGTATCGCTGGGTGGCTCTTCAGAGGAATGGACATATTTTGTCTCCAGATGGAGTGACTATAAAACTGCTACCAAGATTAGTGGCACAGAGGTTGTCATCCAACTCCTAGAATGCTGCGACGAGACTCTCCGTAAAGACCTCACACGCACAAATGGAGGCACGCTAACTGGAAAAGCTGAACAGGACGTCCTACAAGCCATACAACGGCTTGCTGTCCGTGTGGAAAACGTAATGGTCTCCCGCGTCCAGCTCCATAACATGAAGCAAGACAGGGACGAGCCCGTTCGCAATTTCGCTGCACGCCTCTGTGGTCAAGCTGGGGTGTGTAAACTCGACCTCCAGTGCCCCAATTGTGACCACACAGTCAACTACAGCAACCAGGTGGTGCGGGATGCTATAACTCGCGGCATCAGTGACCAGGAGATCCAGCTGGACCTCCTCGGTGAGCAGAACCAGGACATGTCTCTGGAAGACACCATCCGCTATATCGAGGCAAAAGAGAGCGGCAAACGATCTGCCAACCGCCTGTTGAATAACACTGTCTCCACCTCTGCCACGAGCAGCTATCGCTCGCAGCAAAAAGTTGTGTGCGGTTATTGTGGCCGAAAGGAATCTCATGGTAAACGTCGCCAGGAACGTGAAAAAGTTTGCCCCGCCTTTGGACATGTGTGCAACAAGTGCAAGATTCGAGGACACTTTGAAGCAGTTTGCCGTGGTGGTGGCCGCAGTGCTCGTTTCACAGACTCAGGAAACCAGAACAAGGGAACAAAAGACTCAGAAAGTGCTGTTTTTGACGCCCTCTGTGGCATATCACATGACTCTAACTATGACTCATTTTCTGATGATTTGTGTAGTTTAGATGCAGGTGGTAATCATGTAATTAATCTTGACCACCATGTTTATAACACCCTGTGTGACACGTGGGAGCGACGGGCCTCTGACCCCCAACCCTTCGTTAATGTTACCATTCATGCCCTCCCCTCAGATTACCATGCACTTGGCCTTGACATGCCCCTTACCCCCAACACTGTCCAATACCATGCCATGGCTGACACGGGCTGTCAGTCCTGCCTCGCCGGCGCCAAGCTGCTCCGACGCATGGGATTGCAGACACACCATCTCATATCAGTCACCATGCAGATGAGTGCCGCTAACAGCAGAGGCATACGCATCCTTGGAGCCCTAGTCCTCAGAATCTCTGGCACGGCAGCAGATGGCTCTACCCTCCACACACGCCAAATAGTATACTTCACTGACAACAGTGACAAACTGTATCTGAGCAAACAAGCTTGCATTGCACTGGAATTGATATCAGGCAAATTCCCAATGATTGGTGAGACTTGCACATCAGGTATAGCTGCATCAGACCAGCCAGTCAACGGTGTCCAGCCCCCTGATTCATGGTCCTCCCTCACAGCCCCTTGTGTATGTCCCAAACGCCAAGCTCCCCCACCGCCCCCCACATCACTCCCATTTCCGGCCACGGAGGAGAATCGGGGGAGGTTGGAGAAGTTCCTGCTTGCGCACTACGCGTCGTCTACCTTCAACACATGCACCCATCAACCACTACCGATGATGCAGGGCCCACCCCTCCACCTTATGGTCAACACAGCAGCCAAACCAGTTGCCTACCACACTCCAATCCCTGTGCCCTTGCATTGGATGGAAGACGTCAAGGCTGGACTAGATCAGGATGTACGCCTGGGTGTCATTGAGCCTGTACCTGTCGGAGAGCCGGTCACGTGGTGCCACAGGATGGTGATCTGCCCTAAGAAGAATGGAAAACCACGTCGCACTGTTGACTTCCAGCCGCTGAACAGACATGCCACACGTGAAACCCACCACACCCAATCGCCTTTCCTCCAGGCCAGATCTGTCCCTCATGACACAAAGAAGACAGTCTTTGATGCCTGGAACGGCTACCACAGCGTCCCACTACACGTAGGTGACAGACACTTAACAACGTTCATCACACCATGGGGCCGCTACAGGTATTGCGTTGCCCCTCAAGGATATCTCGCCTCAGGGAATGGCTACACTCGTCGGTACGACGAGATCGTTGCAGATGTGCCCAATAAGACGAAATGTGTGGATGACACCTTACTCTGGTCCGCAAGCATTGAGGAGTCGTTCTTCCAAGCTGTTAGCTGGCTGGACCTCGGAGGTCGCAATGGAATCACCTTGAATCCAGACAAATTTGTCTTCGCCAAGGATACTGTTGAGTTTGCAGGATTTGAAATCTCACCAACATCAGTTAGACCTTGCCCCAGTCTGTTTAATGCCATCGCGAAGTTTCCTACACCACGCAACATAACATATATCAGGTCCTGGTATGGTCTGGTAAACCAGGTTGCATATGCATTCGCTTCAGCGGAAAAAATGCTACCTTTCCGGTCTCTGCTCAGCCCTGGAAACCCCTTCAAATGGACGGAGGAACTCAATGACCTCTTTGAAGAATCAAAACAGACTATCATACATGAAATCACCAAAGGTGTTGAGATATTTGACAAGTCTCGACCAACATGCCTAGCCACAGATTGGAGCAAAACCGGCATTGAATTCTGGCTGCTACAAAAGCACTGTCAATGTGCTACATCTGATCCCTTCTGCTGTAGGACAGGCTGGAGAGTCACACTTGTCGGAAGTCGATTCACCTCTTCTGCTGAGTCTCGTTACGCACCAGTCGAAGGTGAGGCTTTGGCAGTCGTAGACGCATTAGACAAGGCACGCCATTTCGTCCTTGGCTGTAATGACCTGATCATTGCTGTTGATCACAAACCCCTACTGAAAGTTCTCGGTGATCGATGCTTGGAGGATATCCCAAACCCACGACTCCGCAACATTAAGGAAAAATCTTTCCGCTACCGATTCCGGATAGTCCATGTGCCAGGAGTTCGCCACAGAGCAGCTGATGGTGTCTCACGTCACCCTGTCAGTGAGCCTACAGACATCCACCTCCAGGATGATGTCGCCACCCTCTATCAGGACATAACATACCCACCCCACACACTACTTGATTGCAATCGAGGCCCTGAGCCTCCACCTAATCAGTGCTCACATCGCTATGATGACCCTGACATGGTAGCGTCTGTGTCAACCTCTTTGGGTTATCTTAAATCCATAACTTGGGATGCTGTGCGCATGGCAACAGCTAGTGATGATATGATGTCTCTTCTGTTATCAACTATAGATGATGGCCTGCCAGGATCACGCCACGAGATGCCACCAAACCTGCGGGATTACTTCAGCCTGAGGGATGGACTTTACACCCTGGATGGGGTTGTCCTATACAACGACCGCATCATCATACCGCCATCCCTCAGACAGGAGGTATTGAATTCTCTTCACTCGGCCCACCAGGGAATATCATCCATGACATCACGCGCCGAGGCCTCAGTCTTCTGGCCAGGCATCACATCTGACATCCAAAACATGCGCACACGATGCTTACAATGCAATCGCATGGCACCATCACAACCCAACCCTCCCCCTACTCCACCAGCTGTGCCAGCTTACCCATTTCAGTCCATATGTGCAGACTTCTTCCACTTTGCTGGCAACAATTACTTGGTCATTGTGGATCGGTATACCAATTGGCCAATTGTGGAACGTGCAGCAGATGGAGCAAAAGGCCTAATCTCTAGCCTTAGACGTACATTCTTTACGTTTGGTATAAGTGATGAGCTGTCATCAGACGGGGGTCCAGAGTTTTCTTCAACGGCAACCAAAACCTTCCTCAAAAACTGGGGTGTACGACATCGCATATCATCAGTGGCCTACCCTCACAGCAACTGTAGGGCAGAAGTGGGAGTTAAGACGGTAAAACGCCTTATAACCGCCAACACCAGTCCATGTGGCGACTTGGACACAGACGCATTCCAGCGGGCTATGCTGCAATACAGAAACACACCAGACAAGGAGACTAAGCTCTAACCCGCTCAATGCCTGTTTGGTCGCCCCATACGCGATTTCATTCCCATCCATCCTGGTCGCTATGAACCACACCTGACATGGAAGGAAACACTGCTCGCTAGAGAGGAAGCTCTGCGCAACAGACACATGAAAATGGCAGAACGTCTTACAGAACACACCAGACACCTACCCCCTCTGGTTGTAGGAGACCATGCTCGAATCCAAAACCAGACTGGCCCTCACCCAACTAAATGGGATAAGACAGGTATTGTTATTGAAGTCCGCCAATTTGACCAATATGTGGTTCGCGTAGACGGCTCTGGGCGAGTGACCTTACGCAACAGAAAGTTCCTCAGGAAGTATACCCCAGCTATCACTTGCCAACCCAACAGTCATTTTGGCGCAGACCTGGCATATAGACCAGTAACCTCTGCTCCAACCAAGCCCATCAACTTGCGTAACATGGCTCAAACGTCACCCAAGGCTGACATCAGTCAACCTACAGTGCTACCGACTTCAACCCTGCCAGCTTCCCCAACTTGCCAGAGCACATCGCATGACACCGAAGCGTTACCACAGTCTGAACGATGCAACCCACCCATGACCAATCTCACACTGAGGGAGATGAGGAAGCCTGACACAGTACCTCCAGTCCCAACCCCAGTTCCTCCACACTGTGATGCACCTGTTCGTCCCCTGTGTGCACTCAAACGCCTACTGCCTCACAATCCACCAGGTCTGATGGAAAAGCCCCCATCTGCCTCCTCCCCAGACCCTGTCCAACCTGTCCGTCGCTCTGCACGTCTAAAGTCATACTTGACATAATTGTTTTGTCAGTCTTTGCTGTACATGTACGTAAACTATTTACCCAAAGACTTGGGAGGGCGTAGAGGATATTATGTTTAGTATGTTATACATAGAGATAGTAATCTCATGCTTTGTTGTATCATTAAATACAGGTTATGCCTTGAGCATTGTTACTACGAACTAGAACAAAGACTTACAGAGTTATTTATTTATAATGTGCATATTTTCCAATATTGTTCGGGAAAACTATTACGAAAGAGTCTAAAAGATATTGTGATAATTATGGTATACATAATTTTGGGACAAATTAGACCCTTACCCCACAGTATCAGCACATGTGACGTCTACATCTATTATCATGGTCCATACAGCAGACGTAGTGGATGTCAGGACGCTCCCATGGCCGCTGTGAAAATACACCACAAATGTTACACATACATCATAATTGTGTTTACAAAGAACGCCCGAATTTTGCATGTACAAATTCAGTGAAATATTTACTAGGCAGCTATGAACTTGCCAAATATACTCACACACACTATGAATAATATATACTTACTTCCCACAAGTGATGGGATATCAATCAGTCCAATGAACCATTATTTGTGCAGAAGCTAAATGTAGCACGACAAAACAGCTACATGACAATCTGCCACGGTGCCGTATAGTACATGAGTCCAACCAAAATGACAAAGAATTTCTCACACTGGGAATTTCCCCAAGCACGCAATGCAGTGTGTACAATGGTGTTATAGAATTTCATTATTTGCATTTTATATTATGCTTAAAAGTCATAAACTCAATAATACAGCATTTATATACGTGAGGAATTGCAAGCCCTCTGGTGCACTACCCTAATTGAAAGGAGAATTTCTACGCGAGCGCGTTAGCATTAAATGTGCCCCTCCCCCCCATTTTTTGTTGAAAAGGGAGGCCGTTTGGTAAAGGAAATGGTGGGATTGTGTTAATATAGCCGTGGATTAACTTCCTGGTTTTTAAGCTTCAATCCGAGGGCAGACTTGGTAAAATAATTACGGTTGAAAAATGTGTCCTAATTGCCCCAGAACGTGGAGGGGTGCCATATTTGTCAAATGGCTGCATGCGGGCTCGGGAATCACTTTTCGGCAGGCGAGTTTCTTTTAGTGTACCTGTGAATATTAAAAAATGTAATTGGCTAACCAACCAAAAATTTAAAAGAAATGAAAAAATAAAAGCCAAGACAATAATCTGATTGTTGTTTGAGAAACCCCAGTGATGTCGGTTTGCATGAAACTTGGTCCTGAACGTTGTCGATTTTACAATGTTTTGAATGAGGCTTGAATTAGGCTAGTGCACCCTATATCCTTGTACAAGGCGTTCGTTATGGTGTTCTATATGTGCCAACGATTGAAAAAAAAATCGGGCGTTATATTAATTTTTTTAGCGTAATTTTTTTTTTTTAGTGTCTTTTTGTTTTGTTTTTTGTCCAGATAAAACAACCCTGTGGGGGGAAAACAAACTAGAGAGGACGTGTCTAGTCTGGGAGTAGGCGTGACTCAAACTGCCAAGGTCACTCAAACTATTGCAATCCTACTACACATATAACCTGTGAAAAATAACGTAAAGTAAACTCGGCGTGTACGCCATGTATGTGTGTCAGGAAGCGGAATAACAAACCGCAAGAATACAACACTTATATAACCTGCCTGAGTAACGCTTGGTTTCCCAGGCAGGTTATACCCCATTCTAATTGCTTACGAAGCGGAAGGAAAGTGTTTCTGTTCTAACAAAAGACCGAAAAGAAACACATTTCTATAATAAACATTACATGTTTGTTCTGGATTATTCACTTAGTTGTTCATCACCTCACACAAATATTATTTTTGGAAGTGCCCTCTATCCTAACATTGACCTACCCTTAAAAATAAAAAAAAGGTCTACCAAGTAACATTTTGTTGTTTTCCGTTTTTCCTTCACAATTTTCATCTGCCAGGGATTTCAGACTGCCAACATATTTGTTATTGTTCTTTGAGATGCCCTTGAGACATTTGGATGGGTGGCTTGCTTTCATACAAAAAATCCCACAGAAATGTTCAGGCTCCTTGACTACACCTTTTAGAGTCATCGAAGCGCACTGCGATTTTGTACTTATTTCATCTTTTTTTTCTTTTTCGTTTATGGGCAACGCGTTTCAACACTCGAGCGTTCAAATTCAACATAAGTATGGTACGGCTTACATGCTTGTGTTTAAAGTTAGCGATAATGTTATTTTACTGGCAGTTGTGTGGCTTAACTATCTTAGGCGTTTCATTTAATTCTTATTGTTAGTCTTAATTCGAGCGATTCACAATACCTAGAAGCTGCCGTTGGAGGCGCAAATCCAGCTATACCCGCGGTGCATCATGGGAAAAAGTCGGCATCAGTTTGAAAAACGGTATTCATTTTGCATGAACTCATCAGTTTTTACGTCTTTTTGGACGCGCACGATTAAAGTTCCAATTTTTTTCTGCAAATAACAATGTTTTAATCAACGACGCTTCCGGATAAATTTATGTTTGTGTTGTACCTCGCGTGAACAATGAAGAATAGATATTTCACTACAGTATGATATACGGAAGAAGTCGACCGTAAAGTTTAAAAGTGGCTCTTTTGAGTCAAACGCTTGGTGGCGCACTGCATTGTGAATCGCCCGAATTGCAAATGTGTTTCTTCTGCTTTGTTACCCCATGATTAAACTTTAATCTAAAAAACGGCTGAATAAAGTTTTATGACACATAAGGAAGTATAAAAAACCAATACACAATATTAGTCTTGCATTTGTTTGCATTGTAATCGTTTGCATTGGTCTTTAATTAACTTTGTTGTCTTCTTTATTCGTTAATGTTAAGACCATGCAAATCTTTGTATAAGGGGATCGTTATACAATTTAAATTTAAATGTTGTTTCCCTGTGTATTTTTTCCGCAGGTCCTATTCTGTTTCTGTTTATTTCTTATACGTTTATATATCTGAATTTTGTTTTTTTAACCATCAATGTTCTGACGTGTTAGGCATCTCTGCATGTAAGTTTGGCTGTTGTTGTGCCATCTCACGCAATTTTCATGAGTTATTCGTCCCACATTCTGTTGAGCCACTTCTTGAATGAGGTCACCCCTCCACTGTTAAAGATCACTCCTGCGTTATGTGCTGCTTCCCGGTCCCCTACTCGTAGCTGCCATTCTGGGAGGGCCAAATCTCGTTTGACGCCGGCTTTGAATGACAAATGGACCATTTCAGTCATGTTCAGAAATGGGACGCTTCAGCTGGATCAGCTTGATGATTTCTGATGGGAGCGCGCCTGGCGCGTACATGGGGTCTAGCATTGTCGTACACAAGAAAGACTGGTTTATCTGCGGGGAACATATTTTCGAACTCACGAGCTGTGTCAGCGGCAGAAACTCTTCAATTTTTTTTCTCGTGACGGTCTCAAAAGCTATTTTATGGTGTACAAGACCAATCTCTCCAGGAACAGCGAATGTCACATTGCAGTTGCGTCCGCGTTGTGCGTGTACCACGCGTCTCGTTGGGATACCGCGAGGTGCTCTTCCAAAAAGACCGTAATTTCGTCCATAATTATGTCGCTGCATGAACCACTGCGCGTACTCTGCACGCATATCAAGTACGCATGGCGAGTTGTGGGCATCAGGCACGTCCTCTGCAAGTTTAAGGGTCATGAGCATGCCGTCCAGGGTTCTAGCTATGGTGTTGAGAGAAACGGTTGGCTTGTCTGGCAGAGTGAGAGTTTGTAGAGAGTTGACGTCCAGCAATCGGTCAAGCTCATTTCGCATCTTCTCATCTACCTTAAGGCCCAGTCCCATTGCCAATGACGCATAAATCACGCATAAATCGCGCATAAAATTGGTTTGTGCGTGATTGTTCGTGGAGAAATTGGTCATTTTCTGGGGTTGTGCGTGGTCAGAATCACCGATGAATCGCGTATAAACTGCGCATGTATCACTTACAATCACTGACAAAGAACGAACATTCCACGCACAACAGCGCACAAGCCCAAACCCGATACAATTTCTGACGTTCAATCGACGCATGTATAGCGAATGTAACACGTATGGATCACGCATGAACAGCGCACGAGCACTGATGAATCACGTACGGTCCGCGCATGGAGCACGCATGTATCACTGATGAAGGGCGCACTGACAGAACACGCACATATCACGCACATATCACGCACCTTCCACGTCCAAACTACGTACATTGCGCATAAACTGCGCATAAACTGCGTATAATCGCGCACGTTGTGCGTGGAAAAATTTTTGAACCGTTCAAAACCGGCGATCGCGCACAAACCCGTCTCCGCGTACAATCACTTACAAAAACTGATGCTCCACGTGTGAATCACGTGGGATTTACGCACATCACTGACGAATCACGCACAAAGAAAATTGTATGCGCAATTCATGAGTAATTCGTGCGCAAGTGCAGTGGGACTGGGCCTTTAGTGTGGTATGCCCCTCCTGTAGGCAACCTCTCGTGACGACCGATGCGCAAGTATGTTGCCACGATGGACCTTGCAGTAGACCTCTTGATTCCTAGAGTGTCTGCCACAAGTAGTCAGCATGGTTGCCCTCGAATGCTTCAATCAGCCTTCCTCTGTCTACATTGCTCACTCTTCTGTAATGACCACGGGTAGCCATTTTTGCTTCAAAATCGTATATTTAGTGAGAGGTATAACTCGGCAACAGTGTATAATTATTTGTCCACTCATAATATTCTGCTTTATGCAAATACGAACCAGAAAGCGCATACCACAGACAAAAAAAATTGAATGCATTTTTTTTTTTTAATGTTTGGTAGTTGATGAACATGAATAGTCGACCTTTGCTGCTGGCTGTGACAAAATTGGATGAACTAAGTGACCATTTTAAATTAAATGATCTTATTTGTCTAATGAATGCTCAAGTTTTGAAATTGAATGACTCTTTTTAACTGTTGAATGCTGATGTACCTGAGCATTTATTTTCAAGCAAAATTGAATGAGCCGGGTATTAACTTGAATGTTTTTTGTTCAAATTGGCCGGAAAAACCTATAGTTGATTCGTATATAGTCTTGACCAAGATTGGGATCCCGCCGATCCTCGGTTATGCATCTAAACGAATGCATCAAGGAATACGTCAAAGAATAATTAAAAGAATTCGCAGACAAATTTGAAAAATTTGAAGACAAATTCGCAAAGTTTAAAGAATTAACATTGGCAGAAGAAACATTGGCAGAAGAATTTATGAAGATATTATGAAGATAATATATTTGAAGATAATTGAAGATACAGACAGCCTCTTTCCATCGACTCCTGACATGCGGAAGTAGAGACCAATAAACATTATGGCCGAGTTCGGGCGGTCTGTTCTTGACACGCGTAACTTGTTCTTGCAAAACCCTGATGGTTAGTTAGGTGGTGTGTGTTCTTGTTCCGAGTGCAATGTTCACGGGTCGCGTTCCCGCCGTTCGAGCGCGAGAACAGAGTTCGCGTGTCAAGAATAGACCGCCCGAACTCGGCCCAAAATTTAGAGTTACGTCAGGGAGAATCCTGTGTAGAAGAGAATGGAGAAGGTTGAGAGCTAGTTGAATGATTGGGCACTCAATGAACAGATGAATAATAGTTCCTTTCTCATCACACCATCCACACAACGAGGAGATGTCCGGTTGAATGTGATGCGGCACTGTCATGCTAGGGAGGATGTTGTGGAGTAGTCGGAACTGATGTTAGCTTCCCTTTTGGAGACTGGTAAGTGGTGTATTTGCTTCCAATGAATGATTTGGGTGACGGGAATGACGCCGTTCTTGTGCCAATATGTGAGTGTTGTTTCCTCCAAGAGATTGACTTGTTGGTTGATGTACCGGTAGATTGTCTTGGAGGGAGAGTTTGTGATTATCAGATCCGGCTTTGATTTGGATTTCTGGTTGTGGAGTTGGTATGGTGGGAATGTCACGAAGATGAAGAGTTAAGAGGCGGTAACCGGTTGAGTTGAAGAGGTGAGGGAAGGCTCGCATGAAAATAGTTTAAAAGATTGTTTAATTCAGTTTGAAGAGCTCTTGAAGAGGGAGGATGGCGGGTACGATCTCGGAAATACTGTGCAGAGTACCATTTACCGGAACCTCGGTCGAATGTGTCTCCCACTAGTTTGATTCCACATGCCAAGAGTCGGAAACGAGAGGAGTGTCTATTCAATTAGGATAAACTCACTTAAACAAATTTAATGCAGTCGGGTTGTGTATCAATTCGAGCTTCCAAAGTCATCCAAGCACTTAAAATATCACCATGGAAGGTTGGAAGATAAACCAACAATTGGGATCCAAGTGAATGCAAAGGAGTTGAAAGTCAAAATTTAATCTACGATATTGGTGGAGGTAACGTTTCAAAAAATACATAGAAGGGATAAGTAGGATTTTTGAGAAACTTTTGTATAACTGAAAATCGGTAGGTGAGAAACGTGCTTGGAGACAGGTAAGTCCCATTTCTCCTTTTTCGGGGGATTGGTAAAGCAGATCTTTTTTGAGCCAGTGTCGTCCATCAGACCAAACAAAATTGATTAGTTTGTTTTGAAGTTTTTTTGAGAATGTGTTCGGGAGGAGAAAGAGCAGCAATTATATGGATAATTTGAGAAGTGGCCAGTTGATTGGCTATGAGAACCTTACCTTAATATTTGGACATACCTTTCCATCGAGACAAAACCTTGGTGAGTTTTTCCCGGCAGATTTGCCAGTTGAGTTGGAAATAATTATTGGTATTCCCCAACTGAACACCAAAAAACGTTAGACCTCGGTTGTTCCAATTAAAACCAAGAGGGTGATATATTCTATTATTCCAAGAACCTAACCATAGCCCCTGAGATTTTTTTGTAGTTCAAAGAAGCAGCAGAGGCCCTATGGTACAAAGAGTAAGCGACTTCGACAACACGAAAACCAGTATCGTCAGTGACGAAAATAGAAATGTCGTCAGCATAGGCGGTGACTGTAAGGGGAGTGTTACTTTCTGGCAAAGAAAACCTTTGTTATGCAGATAACGTCTGAGAATGTGTAATAGAAGTTCAAGGGCAATAGTATACAACAAAACAGAGAGCGGACACCCCTGTCTTATTCCTTTCTTAAAAGGGAAGGGGCAAGTGAGCGAACCAGAAACTTTGATAAGACTCTCCGTTTGGCTGTACATTAGTTTAACATATAAGAACTGAAATGATTACCAAAACCCATAGCTTGCATATAGTACTGAACAGATACTCTTGATCGATATTGTCGAAGGCCTTTTTCTGATCCAGATTTAGTACAGCTAAGGGATTATGATAGTTCGCATATAACAAAGTGTCTCTAATTAGAATAATATTGCCATAAAGAGATCGACCAGGAATAGTATAGCTTTGATCAACGTGAATAACACTATACTAATAACATCTTTAAGTCTATTAGCCAAAACCTTAGCCAAAATGTTGTAGTTGACATTGAGCAAAGAGACAGGTCGCCAATTAGAGATGTCTAACAGATCTCCTTTTTTAGGGAGAAGAGTAATGATAGCTCTTCGACAGGAAATTGGTAAACGATTATCGCGAATAAAAGCTTCAAAGACGAAGATGAATAAAACTCAGAGGTAAGGCCGTCGAGCCCAGGGGACTTGTTTTTACCGAGTTGTTGAACTGCAATGTCGACTTCTTCATATGTTATTGGACGATCACAGTCCTGTGCTTGAGATAAGTCCAGGGTAAGTAAATACAAAATAAAAAAAGCTCCAAATGTAGGATTTAATTTCATCAGGATTGTCGGTGGTATTGCCACAAGGAAGACGAATTCTTAGAGGCGGATATCGATTTTTCCAAATCAAAGAAAAAATGTAGAGCAGGTATCGAATTCATTTGTTTATTGAAAACGAGCTCTAACAAGAGCACACGAGCCCCAAGTTAAAACATTTCGTTAAGGGCCTCCCGTTGTTCTTTGAGAACCTCTAATGTGTCTGGTGTGAGATCTGGCGTAGACTGCAACTTATCATTGGTCTCTTGGAGAACTTTAATTTTAATACGTTTATCCCGAGCGGCTTTGGCGCCATACATCTGGGTTATTCTTTTGAAATGAGATTTGCCCATGTCCCACCAGGTGCAAACATTAGAATAGTCAGCTTTTTGCGTCTGCCATTGTTTCCAGAATTTGTTGATGATATCGTCATAACAAACATCTTCAAGCAACGAATTTCTGTTTTTGAGACAGATTGAGGTTAAGAATAATGGCACTGTGGTCGGAAAGGGGACAAGGGAAAATGCCACATGAATGCACAGAAGACATTATATAACCCGGAACGTAAAAGTGGTCAAGTCTGGCTTTCGACATGAGACCGAGCTTGTTCAGATTACTTCTAAACAAAGTGAATTGAGTAGAATCAGGATTGATTCTAAGCCAGATCCCACAAAGAGAGAGACCATTGTAGAGGTTCTGAAGAGCAAGTGCGACTGAGTGTCGCGTTTCAATATTGTTGCGGAACCTGTCTAAGGAAGGATTATGGGTACAGTTAAAGTAACCTGCCATGACAATAACTCCACCTCCCAACTTAGTAGTGTGAGAATCAATTTCTTCTAAAACTTTAAAAGCTTGATTGTTATTTTGGGGAATAAGTATGTTATATACGTGATAAGTTGTGTTTTTATTATCTAGTTGAACGTAATTAACATAACCTGTAACTATGGCAACAGAATATGAGATCTTCATTGTTTTTCACCAAAGTGGTAACACCGGTCCCATGACTACACCCTTCATTGCAAAGCGGTCTATAAGGCCACGATTTCCAACAAATATCACTTGATTTGAGGTGATTAGTTTCTTGTAAACAAATAATATCAGGGTTATTACAGGATTGTTTTATGTATAGAGTCGAACCATGATAAAATAAGAAAGCTGAAATGTTTGCATCATGGAACTATACATGAAAAGGATCATCGGGATCAAGTGTCTTGACCAGTTTGCGGATCCTCTGCTGCATCTTCTGTTGGACTAAGGAGTTGTTACGTAATGGCTTGAGTTGTTTAAACAAGCCCGGGAATATTATTAGTGAATTTTCTCGCTATTTCATCGGGCTTTTTCTTGGATTTGACACTCTTTAGGAGTTTAAGGAGTTCCTGATTGGATAGAGGTCCCGTTGTTATAGGCAAATTGTCTTCTGGTTTATCTTAGGAATCTCCTGTGTCCAGGGTGTGAGGGTGGCAGTGTATATCACTTGGGTGATAGTCGGTGTGTCTGTGACCATGGGAGATTTATGTTGTTTGGTGATATTTCTAGGTGGAGATGGTGTTTTGAGATTAACAAGTGTATGTGTTTCTGTGGAAGAAGTGGGAGAATCGGGTTGTTTGCGTTTAATCACGTCCGAAAATAGTCTAGCAGGCACAGGAGGAGATCCCCGTACAGAGATAAAGGTTGAGGTGTCGGAGATGGTGAGGTTGGAGTTGATGACAAGTAACCTGTCATAGGAATCATGGGGGCGGCTGACGAAGCTTTTTGCTCACTTTTGGTCGCATTACTAGTATACTTAAGTTAGTTCAGTGCCACTCTGTGCCACTGAACTATTATTCACTGAAGCAGAGATGGATTGGCCATTTTTTGTCAGTAAGGGAGGTAGGTATCAACCTAGGAACGCCTAGTCGTGAAATTATTCGCGACTGGTCGTGAATATTTGTGCAAATAGTCGTGAATTTATCCGCGACTAGTCGCGACATGATATTTTTGCGACTGGTCGTGAATATTTTTGCAACTATAGTCGTAAATAATTCGCGACCGGTCGTGAATATTGTTGCGACTAGTTGTGAATAATTCACGATCGGTCGTGAATATTTTTACGACTATAGTCGCGAATAAATTCACCCCCAGTCGTGATTTGTTTGTACGACCAGTCGTGAATTTTGTCGAGAATATGTTTTCAGTAGCTTGAAGGTATTTACCAAACTGGCGACGAGGGCGTTCGGTGGCATGCAGCGCGCGCCACATGAACGCGCAAACATGTACTATCCGACTTGATGGTTATAATCAATCACTAAGTGAACTAAAAACAAAGGACCACTGTTGCATTACACGAACCAGTCATCGTGTCGCCAAAAGACGGAGTTTGAAACTACTGCTCTCAGGGAACGTCTAACCCAATTGGCCCGCAGACGTTTGATGTGGGCCTATTTGCCAGGTCACAAACTCCAACCAATGACTGTCATCTCGCAGAGACAATGTGGCTAGAACTGACCCCCCAGGTGCGTGTCTCACTATAGTGGTCTCAAATAGAAAAAAAAAGGAATAACGGAAAAACACGGAGGGGTTCTGTTGAAACTTGTTGAAAATAATTGTACACGTACACGGTTTCTTCCTGCTATTTTCTTGCAAAAGCACTTTAACTAAAAAAACTAGAACAGAAAAACATCAACATAACTCAGCGTTACACGTCCTTCATTTTAATGTCCTTCCCATGTGACCGAGAATCGTTCTAATAAAAAAAACAACGTAAGCTGCATGTATGATTACGCCCCTTCCCAATAAACACAATACATGTAGTATGTTAGTTGTTACAACAATAGGTTACAACCATTGATCTCTATTATATAGACTGGACAGGACCCCGCGTATGTGTTTGTGCACGAACGCGTGATCCGAAACAATGGCGGCGCGCTTTCTGCAGTAGGGTAAACGCGGCATGTGTTCACTCTGGAAACTCGAGTAGTTCGGTTTTTTTATTCGTATGGGGGTATGAGGAATTTAAGCGCTCTGCCAATAAAATCGTTACTCTTTCAAAAAAAGTACGCGCGCGTACGCTATCTAGACGCGACGGCCTATATAATGGAGATCAATGGTTACAACACAAAATTCGTTGAGCACGCGCGCGTCACATCGCATACGCGGCAAATAATCCCATGATATGCACACTTACTGTTGAACCCTTCAAGTTACTGGGAAAATATTTACGACAAAAAATTGACAACTAGTCGTGTATATTTTTGCGACTAGTCGTGAATTTGTTAGCGACTAGTCGTAAATAAACTCACGACTAGTCGCAAAAATATTCACGACCAGTCGCGAAAAAATTCATGACTAGTCCTCGTCGCATATAAATTCACGACTGGTCGTGAATAATTTCACGACTAGTCGCGAAAAACTAGTCGCGAATAAATTCACGACTGTTTATGTCCCTCCAGGGCCACCATACAATTGAACATAAAGTTTGTTGTGCAGACGGCTGTTTTATGTTTGTACAATAATTATCGGGCCGGAAACGTTCAGCCAGCATGCATTGCAGGATGTGGGCAGCACCAATCTGAATGTTGTGGTTTTTTTCTCTGAAGCCTAGTTTTCACTGTTTTACAGAAACTGGGCGAGATTCGACCGTTTTTTTGCGCACATTCTGGGTAAGTTGATAAAATAGTAAAAAACGAATTTGGGTGGTACATGCTGTCATGTACTTAGACCGTGCAACGGTTTTGGGAGTAATTGCACGTAGTTTGTGCATGCCATGTAGACCGAGTTATTACTGGCCTCTACTACTAGTTATCGCTTTTTTAACATTTGGGCATTATCTTGCGCTACTAGAGGCCGAGCCAGAAGATATTGAAATCCTATAAGCTCTAGAAAGTGGTTCAAAATGTCGCAAAAATTCACACAAATACTTGACAAAATACCTCTTAATCGTCTAAATAACCTTCCATATGTGTCCAAGCTGAGTTAACGAACTTCTAAGGTATTCACGATCAATTCTTGACCTGCAAATCAAGGAAATTCGACGCCAGTTTTCCATCGCGTACTGAACTTTTGCATGGTTGCCATTTTTATGTTGAGCAAAACGAGCATTGTGGGTATTCTGTGACGTCACTGCCAAAGTGCGTGCCGACCGTACCACTATACGCGGGGTGCTCTGCGATGTCACAGGTCATTGTATCGCGCGCGCAACGCGATACTCCGTCGTGTGCCTTCCGGTCCGGATCTTCCAGGTGTGCGGCGGCAGATGCCCGCCAAGACAAACAAGGTCCTCGAAGGGGGCTTTGTAGCGTCTGTGCCGGTTGGCCGATATAGGGCACCAGAGCCATTCCACAGTGGAATCGCCTAGTAGAGCCCTGCCAGTACGCCTAGGAAACCCGTTCCGGATAGCGCATACACCGGATTGTTTTTAGTGCCGCGTTGGAACGGTAACTTCATGACACTCGTTTGACCCAGAAGTAGTTGGAATAAATGGCCAAAGAACCACCAAAACCAGTGAATACCTGTCTTGAGTCTTCTTCCTGTGTGTGTGTCGACCCCAGCAAACAGTCAACGTTACAATATGCTATCGGTCCAATACCGGACACATCCGCTACCAATGCCGTATGCGGGCCAGTGCAACAAGTTCTAAAGAGTCAATTTGTGCAGATGAACTACTTGTCTGGGATAACGAAATCAAGTATACAGAAAAATATAACGGGTCAACTTGGAAAGGTTTTACACCTGGATACAATTCTGCCCATTCCCTCCATCTCATATAGGCATAGCTGTACTTTCTCGTGGTTGCATTTGTTCTGGACGCAGTTAAGGTGTGCTTCAATTAGAACAGCGCTTTCATGGCGACACAGCTCCAAAGTTACAGTAGAACTGTAGGCTACGGCCAATTGCCCGCTGCACAGTAAAGGTAGCCTAACTCCTCTCCTCGGCACAACGAATTTCAGCCATCAAAACTTCATAAATACGTAATATAAACCTACCTGGAGGAAATCGAAATAATCTGTACTATCTTCTAACCCAGATTGCTAAACAATTCTCCTTTGGCCTTCAAATATGGCCCCCAAAACGTCTAATTACGAACAGCACACAGGGCTGCTGCCGAGCAAGATGGCTACCACAGCAACAGTGACAAATTCCTTTGCTACTGGAATTATTATTATTATTAATATTATTATTTATTTTCGGCAATGAAACCGAGGATTCCTCAAAAGCGCCCAAGGCACTGTAGCTCGTAAGCCTGAAGAAACCAGTGAACGAAATGCCAGAAACACCGGGGCGAACCCCTTCTCTTTAGCGATAAGTGTGACTGGATTCTTTTACGTGCGTGTCCAAGTTCAATACATACATTATACACACACACACACGGGTCCTACGGCTTTACGTCCCATCCGAAGGACGAAGCACTAGTGGTTTAATTGCCTTGCTTTAATTTGGGATTAAAATAATTATAAATCATTTCTGAATGTTCTTTAAACATATTTATCTATTTGATTAGGCCAAGACATGTCTAATGTTGGTCTATAATGCATGTGATGACGGCCATCGCGACCTACAATTGATTTAAAAAAAGTGTATTTTTCATATTTTAGCTATAAAATAGGATGGGGGGTGCATGTACAAAATTGACCACAACTTTTTTTCGCAAAGCTTCAGACAAAGCAGACCTCCCAATTGTCTAACCTCAATGTCCAGACCAATAGAAAAAACACATTTAAAAAGTATATCGCGCCGTGTCAGGTCCTTTCAAATTTTGGGGGTCTGGATCCCCGACTACTACTTCAATAACATTTTCTAAAGCATTATAAGTGACTGAATATTATAATTATGAGAACATAGTAAACTTATCCAAAATGACAACTTCGACACTCTATAAATGTGCGCACATTACACTGCCTCCAGATACCATCAAGTTGTGAGTATTAGTGAGCTTCAAATTCACCAAGTTGCTTATTGCCACAGTTATCATATTAAAACCTTATGGGAAATCATATGAACAATGATAGCATTGTGATATTTAGCCCAGCAAACCAAAACTGGAAAAAATGGTGTGTCCATAAATTGGGCGAAAAAGTAGTTAAAGGGTTGCCTAACATGGGAGACTTGAATAAGTTCAAGAAAATCCCAAAATACATTTTAACGTAGATATGATTATTGTAAACAACAAACATCTTTATTTTGGGGGGGTTTCCTAGAACTTGTTCAAGTCTCTCACCTTAGGTAACCCTTCACCTACTTTTTAGCCCAATTTATGAACACGCAAATTTTTCCCAGTTGTTGTTGTTTGCTGGGCTAAATATCACAATGTTATCATTGTTCATATGATTTTCCAGAAGGTTTTAATAGGATAACTGTGACAATAAGCAACTTGGTGAATTTAAAGCTCGTCAATACTGACTACTTGATGTTATCTGGAGATACTGACTACTTGATGTTATCTGAAGACAAGGTAAATGCGTGCAAATTATAGGGTATAATTGTAGTCATTTTGGACCATTACTATATTTTCAAAATTATTCAGTCACTTACAATTTACATGCTTTAGAAAATGTTATTGAAGTAAGGATGTGTAAGTAGAATCACTAAAATAAACTTTTCAAAAAATAAAAATAAAATATATACCCAAATATGGGAATAAACATATTACACGGCAGGGATTAACGATTTATGCAAATTAGTCATATTTCCACCACTTGGATTTTTTAAGACTTTTAGTATGTCATTCTAGGGACCTTATAGAAGTGCACTGTGGTGAAAAAATATTTGTTACAATTTGTTTGAGGTCAACAAAAGAAAATTATGTATTTTGACTGGACTAACGTGTGTGCGTGTATATCACATGCGCGCCCTTGGCTCTCCGTGAATCCGCGATCGATGCTGATGCTGCGTGCATTGATATTGAGCGTGCACGCAGCATCGCGCATACAGCGCACGTCGTATACGAACTCGAGTCGGTATGAAACTGATGTAGAGAGTCTACAAGTTTAACGTTGCTTTTGAGTTTAATTTCCTGAAAAACGTCATCCAGTGTAGCATATGGAATTTCTAAACCTCCCGTTCTCACAGATAAGGACACGATGATAATATGTGAGGGTGGAATTATTGTCTACAATGAGGTAAAAATATTGAAAATTTCATCATAATTTTTTTCGCCCACGTTTAGAGGCTTCGTATCCTGGACTCCCTCCGTAACGTAGGGAGGTTAGGGAGTCCACCTGGGCTAATGCCATGGTTTAATTTGTGTACCACAACTTAGCCCAGGTGGACTCCCTATACCTCCCTACGTTAGTCGTAGTGCAATGAAGACGTCGTCCAACCTGGGCTATACCACAACTCTATTGTTTAACAATTAACATTACTTAGACCAAGTTACTGGCCTCTAGTTATCGCTTTTTTAACATTTGGGCATTATCTTGCGTAGCGCCAGATAATGTCCAAATGTTATAAAAGCGATAACTAGAGGCCAGTAACTCGGTCTAAACATTACCGTTACTGTAAAAACCCTCTGTAACTAGATAGATGGGGCTCCAGTCCGCGGGCGTCGGGAGCCCCCATTATGCCTACTACTATTGCCTACATACTGAAATCCAACTGGATCAAATCAGTGGATGGTTTCGGTTTTGCCAAAATCACACTTGCATCCCAGCTTATTAGCTCTAATACCACCCAAATCAAAGATCTTGTTGTCCTCTTAAATTTGACACCACATTTGTTTTTGTGAAGCTTGAAGTTTGGAAGATTTAATAAATTGTCTACAGTTCAGCTGTCTCAATTAAGTCCACTGCATTCAATTGCCCTCCATTTTTTTTAAAACTAAAAGCCCCCATCAATCAAAAGTTTAATTGTGACCCGCTCTGCAAAAATGAGTCTGATGTGTTAAAAAAAAAAATTTTTTTTCATTTTTACACTTGGTCAGAAAAAGCAGGAAATAAGCTTTCATTTGTTATTTGGCACAATTTTGTCGTGTAATGTCTTCTACAATTTTGGGACTTTTGCTTTTTCTCAATTATATTCAAAATGTCTTTGTAAAGTAATGAAGATTTACAATTGTAGTGCTTCATCAGATGCTATGGTAAGAGAATGACAAAACCTGTATTAAATTTTATTTAGGGATCAAAACAATCTTTTCAATCGATCAGATCTGAAAACATAAGCGTAGGAGAAACCAAAATGCCTTAAAACAAAAATATTATTTGTTGAAAGAAAAATCACCTCCGAGACAATAAACAGCCTTTTACGTAAAAATGTATTTTGCGACATCAGACTAATTTTTGCATAGCGGGTCACAATTCGTTGCCATGTGAACCATCAGCCACTCAATCAATGTTGGCAATACAAACATGGAGTTGTTTCCAGGATGACATCGTTATGGCAACGAGCAACTGTGTCAACAATTGTAAGTGTGCTCTGAACACTTTCCCTAACAACAAGACTAATACTTTGTCCTTGTAGTTAAGGCTAGTTTGGGAGACCAGCCAGCAGGCTCATTTGATGAATAAACATCTGTTCACAGTCTGTGGTGCTTGTGCAAACTAATATGATTGATAGTTTTTACATGTATTTCTTGTAATCACAAGAATTGGGAATGGTTTTATAATTATCACGGTAATGACGTTATAGCTTAGAAGCTATACAGTATTTTGATGCCACTAATGCTAGCCTGAATACAAATGGTTGTGGTGTGCATGCTCAAAGAAATTGGTACCCCACTCCCGTCTCAATAGGATTATCAATATTTTGGGGGGTCAGTCAGGGATATCATTTAGGGCTGCTTCAAGAGCAGACATTTGCAGATATCGAAAATATTTACTACCAAATTATCAAGAAATATCTTACTCGTTTGAAAGTATATATTTATTCTAGGCATCCAGCAAAATATTGCGCTAGATATCCTGTAATTATTCCTAAAATACATTTTTATAAAGAAAAATTCACGATCGCCGGATGGCGATCGCGAATAAACAAAGATAACATAAGAATAACTGCGATGCCCGTTGAAAACAAACGCTGTTTTTCGTGCTTTTCTCGGCATCAATGATTGTAAAACTTCGGACAGGTCAGTTAAAGGATATACTATAAAATACAACCCCCCAAATCCACTCATTCATGATACCAGTAATTCAAGCAATTACCAGTGGTGCATCTTCAATCATATGGAATTTTGGCTTCTAACCTGATTTTACAAACAAAGATTTTTGTGCTAAAACCAGTTTTGTGTTGGAGGACCTGTATGCACAAACAGTTTTTACCAGAATTCATAACAGATAATTAATAAACACATCACGAGCAAAGCCGGAACTATCTGTCAGCGACAGGCTCGCAGCGAGGCGAGGCGAGGCCGGAAATATCAAATATTAGGTTCGTGAAAAACAATCCTGCCCCATGTCAAAATAATCATGGCGCGAATTGATTATTCATTGTTGTGCTTTTAAAGCAGCTCTGTGAAATTGGCTCTGGTTATGATGGGGTCTCATTGATCAGACTGTGAGTATTTGATATCAATCAGATGCCACTGCAGGGTGCGCGCTTCCACAAGATGACATCTGAAATACAGTGCAAGTAATAATTGGCCATAGATTTATTCTGTAGCAATATATTTTCCTACATGTATGTACTCTTAGAGTAACTTTCCTGCTCCTTTTGGTCATATTATTACTGGATTAGTTTTCATGCATGACTTCACAGGAGACAATTAAAGGGGTCGGTAAAATTTGAAAATGTTGGATTCTATATGCTTTGTGGTGCAATCTGAGGCGATTCCTGGTCTCTTTCCTTTGATTTTTTTAGCAAAAGTTTTCAAGATTATATGGAGATAAAATGGAGAATTATGAAGATTATAATGGAGAATATGAATGTGGGCCACACCCAAAACTGGAACATGGGAGAATATTAATATATAGCAAAACTGTCGCCAAAAAGATGAGCTTTTGGACAATGTCCTAGTTTGGGTTGGACAAACCATAGCCCCATGGACAAACCAACCAACTAACATTCTTACACAAGGTCATTAACAACATAAACATTCATCCAGATATACTGCAATAAAAGGGTTATCGGCAATAGAGGGGACATTACTGCCAATTCAATGACCACATGTCCACCAGGCGCGGGATTATTTATCGAACCTTGATGCCACTGCCAGGTAGTCAGAGTATCCGAGGTTAACGGAGCCAGTGATACAATGGAGCTATACCTCCATGGTGATACCAACGAGCGGCTAGATGCGCGTCAGGCGGGTTCAGGTTGTCCTCTGCGGATAACACCAATGTCCGTCCGGCCTCGCTCTAGCTCCCGCTGCGAATAGAGACCCTGAGAGGGCTTCATGTGCATGGACAATTTAAACGGGTGTGGGTCGCAAACTGGGGTTCCATTGATTGATAACCCTTTTTTGTCAGTATTACATGTATGTGACCGGCTGTCCGGCTCGACAAAAAGGTGTATTAAGTCGCGCTGTGCATTATCATGTAATATAATGGCCCGCTCAACATTGAGAGGGTGAACATTTCATCAAAATGTGATTTTTATTTTTTTTCATGAATGAAATCTTTAATACCTACAGTTTCAGGTTTCATTCAAAGAAATGTTGATTTTGATGAATAAAGTGGAAAAAAATCCCATTTTGTGTGCATCGTTCTGTTGTAGTACAACAGAGCCGGCTTTTTCAAAGCCTGTTTTCTCAGTTGTGTAATGTGAACTCCAAGGAAGTAATCAATATGTAAACACGGCATATCTCCAAAAGGGGAGGGGCTATGGAGCTCTATTATACCGGTATACCAAATGAAAGCTTACAGTACGTTGTGGGCTTGTCAACCATGTATATAACTCAATTCCTTTTTTTGCGACTTAATACACCTTTTTGTAGAGCCGGTCACATATTATGCCAAAAATTAGACATCATATCCCCCGATCCGATCCTCCTCCCTTTCTTTTCTCCACCTCTCCTCTTTCCCCCCCCCCCCCCACTTTTTCTCATTTTACCGTGCCCCCGCGGCCCACCCCTGGATCCGCGCCTGCTAAAATGCCAAATGATCGAGGTTTATGAATGCGGTGACAGGTACAGGTATGTGTATCGCGAGTATCAACAACAAACCACTTCTAAAGCCAGCAAAAGTCCTACTTTTTTCTTCCAAACTCCTCCTTTGGTCAAAATAAAATAATGTTTTTGTTTTGATTTGATCACTTTTTCATTTTTGTTTGCTTGAAAGCCTGTATAAATGTTCATGAATCATGAGTTAATTGTACAGGTCATTTGACCTTTCACCCCTGCCTACAGGAAGCATGAAGGGTCAGATTCTAGTGTTCTCCATTGTTGGCTGTCCGCATTGCATGAAGGCCAAGTACACGCTGGGTGAGCAGAATCTTCAATACGTTGATATCAGCGTGGACAAGTACAACATATCGGTGCGCAAGGATCTAGTGGAACGCACAGGAAAACGAACCGTGCCGCAGATTTTCTTCAACTCTCACTACATTGGGGGAAATGACGATCTGCAAGAATTGGTGAGACAAAATCTCAATGTAATTGGTGTTTTCTCTTTGTATTGTTTGTTTCTGGTGAAAAATGGGACGATTGTGCTAGTTTACGGGCCCTGTTCCTATAACGAACAAAATCCACTTTGAAGTTAACCCTCCAAGGCGGAAGTCACTATTTGGGTCAGTTGTTCCGGAGCACAAAAATGCACAGACTGCATGTCTTTTTGTGTATAGAGTTTGTATACAATGTAAGTTGTGGGCAGAATTGCGTTCCCCATACATGTAGGAACATGAGGAACACATGCAAAAAGCTGGACTCGGGACATGTGCATATTTATGCTGTCTAACCATAGTAGGATTAATTATTGGACTTACAAAATGTACTAAACTAGCTTGCGATAGAGATGTAAAAAAAAAAACAGTTACAAATGTACCTGTTCGGTACCGGTATGTCGCACTTACTACATGTAGGACATGGTTACTTTGGGGTACATTATTGTAACGGACGTGAAATTACTGGTCCAAGTACTGAATCACTAGAGACTAGACAATAATGCAGGCCTCAACCTTAAGCTTCAGAGGGTCAAGGCCACTTGGCCTCAAAGGCTCCAAAAATGAAAGGGGCACCAAGGCCAACCTAAAGGGCACCAAGGCCATTTTAAAACTTATTTGTTCATCCACGGATCACCACCGCCCCAAGTCTCAGAGTGAACCCCCCCCCCCCCCCTTTCCAAAAACCTCAAGGCTCAACAAAATCCGCCGTTTCAGAAAATTCAACCTTGAAGTTGAATATAAAATTCTTTAAAAAAGATATTCTTATAAATAAATATGATTATAAAAATTTAAAAAAGAAACCCCCCTCCCCCCCCCCCCCCCAAAAAAAAAGCCAAATAATTGGCCTATGTAAACTTAAATATGATTATGAAAATTGAAAACGAATCCCCTAAACGCCATATCATTTGCCTATGCAAACTTGCATGTTTATGCCTAGCCCTAGTCTTTGGCCGGCCGGCCCCGCGTCCATCAGTGCAAACAAAAATTCATGGAAATCATTCGGTCTCGAACTCGGCATGCAGGTTCATTTATTATAGCGCATCAATATTTAGCCATACATGTAATTAGGACTTTTCCGTGGTTCCGTCTGGTGTAATTTGTCTCTAAATCTGCGTTAAAAAATATTCGCGATAAACGCAAAACATCATGGCGGAACAAGTCTGCGCAGGCGTGTACAGCTCGTCGAACCGAACAACAGAGGGCGCTCTGTTAGTGCCCTATGTTGTTCGGTGCGACGAGCTTTGCACGCCGCGCCTGCGCAGACTTCGTCCACCATATTGTTTTGCGTTAATCGCGAATTATTTTTGGCCAGTCTATACATGAGTAGTCTGGTACCGTGTTTTTAGTAGTAAACAACTCAACTACGTTTGATATGGTTTCCATGCCACGTTCTCCTCTGCAAGAACTTGCGCGATGCATGGCGCCAGCAGCATTTATGAAAACTAGTGCAAGGAAGAGCGTACGCTACATACGTCGAAACAATTTGATCTTCGTAATGGGTCACAACGTTAACATTATTTTTAATAACACTTTCGATTACATAATATAATGGAATCAATGAAAAGGGACACGACGGCCAAGTGGCCGTAAGGTACGTGTTTTTTTCAAGGGGCTTCACGGCAATTCGCTGGGGCATCGCGGCAATGGCCGCTGTAGAGGTTGAGGCCTGATAATGCTGATTGGAGAGATTGTGCTGTTCTTCAAAAAATAATAATGGTTTTATTATTGTACGATGCTTCCAATATGTACACATTATGCCTAATGCGCATTTACCGAATGTATGTGTGTAACGATGAGGCGGAGCGTCAATGTTCATTGCAATCGAACGTCGAGTAAGACGCGCTTCGTATTCTAGGTCAAGTTCTTCACCGGGCCAGAACTAGTGCTAGAACCAGTTACGATTTGAACATCTGAACATCGATCTGAACCCCGAATCTTGATTTGGCTTGTATTTTCTTTTGGGTGCAGACATAACGCGAGGAACTAAATCAAAAATGTCTCTTACCCCACAAATTATTCTAAATCACAATAATTTTAGATGATGAGTAAAATAGGGTATGGAGTTAGGGTTAACCCTAACTCCCTACCCCATTTTTCTTACACATACATGTAACCTGAATTTTACAAAATCCTGCAATTCCAAAATGTTAAAACTTCATGTAACCTGAATCCTGCAAAATCCTCCAATATTTATTACTGGTGACCACTGGCGGAATTCTGCAAAATCCTACAGTGAGTGGGTTTACCATTGAGCTTTAAAGCAGCCAAACATGGAACAAACAGCTGCTAAGTGCCCTATTACAACAAGGGTCTGCAAACGTTTCCTATCCTTGACACATAACTTTACCTTGACTGATGTGCATAGAGCATGAGCAGTACGTGTGAAAGTACAAAGTAACAAATAACCTAAATCCTCAAAAATCATCTTTTGGATAAATACCCAAGTAACCTCAATCCTGCAAAATCACCCAGCATTAGTTTAGGCCTTATGACCTGGATCATGCATTATCATCCATTAGCACAGGCTTGGCTCAGGCTTCTGGGCCTCATGTCCAGCCTGGTGGACGTTGTAGTGTTCTGCAGGTTAAGGATGCGCCCCATCCAAGTGCATCTATTATCTTTCTACCAACCAAGTTGCCACCACATAAATCATCGGGTGCCGACCACATCTTGGTTGGTACCACACCTTCGGTGGTGGCTCGACATTGCCAACATCACTGTAGTGGAGGTCATGCCTTTCGCAGGCCTCAGCCGTCAGTAACCACAGACAGACGACAGACGTACGTCACGACAGACGCGCCACTTTCGGGCTGGGACGTCACCCTCCACCCATGTCAAGTAGCGGGTCGGTGGGACATTGAACTCTGCTCAAGTCACATACATGTAAACGTACTTGAGATGTTGGCCGGGCAGTCCTGGTTCGATGCGACAATGCCACAGTAGTGGCTTACATCAACCACCAGGGGGGCACGCGGTCTGCCTAGCTGTGTGCGCTCACATGGAAGCTTCCCCATTGGTGTTTGCGCCACAACGTCACGCTTTCAGCAGTCCACCTCCCGAGCAAGGAAAACGTTGTTGCAAACGCCTTTTTCCAGGGGGTGAATCCTCCCAACAGAGTGGACACTGCAGCCGCAGGTCGCTCAGTCACTATTCCTGCTGAATGACAGACCACATGTCGACCTGTTTGCTTCACGAGTCAACTGTCTACTGTCGAGGGGCCCCGACCTGGTTAGGGCACTGGCGATTCGGTGGGACAGCAGGCCTTCATTTTTAGTAATTCGTGGAGCTCAGTTAATCGCTCTCCTGGAAAATATGAGGAGCTCAATTTGAGCACCCAAAATTGCTCTCCTGGGAAGTCCGAGGAGCTCGATTTGCATGTTTTGTGCTCAAAGTAAAAAATGAATCTAAATCATTTCCTGAAGCCTTTCATATCATGCACACATGTACACTGAGAAAGAACTGAGAAACAGATGCGACTGTTCACTACAAATCGAGTGCTTAATCCATGTCAATTTAATAGGTTTAAGTTTTACTTGTTTGTGAATCATCCTGGTGTGAAAATAAAAATGAAAAACAAATTGGAGTTGACTTGTGGTTCTTTAGTGTTTCTTGATCAGTTTTCTTTTACTATCATTGTCCGTTTTAATAATAAGAAAACTAATATGTATAAATTGGGTTTTACATTTTATTTCTGTTATTTTATTTCAACTTACTTTATTATTTTGTTCTGTTTTACTTCGTTTTTATTCATCATCACTTTATTTTATTTTTATTTTATTTTGTTTTATTTACTGTTTATTTCAGTTTTTATTCATTTAATTTTTTTATCAAATTAGTTTAATTGTTTTGGTTTACTATTCTTTACTAAAAACCTGTTTTTGTTTAAATTTGCATATGTATCATGTGGTGTAACCGTGTTTTTGAGGGGTTCTAAATTTATATCCAAGTTGATGAATAGAGCCCCCTCCCCCCCCCAAAAAAAATCCAATTAATTGAAGTCCGGTCATACATGATCCGTCAAAGAAATACTTTGTTTTGTCACATAAATCCTCAAAATTAGTAAAATAGTAAAGGAAAATAATTATACGAATATTTGGTTTTGGGCACAAAAAATAAAAGGATCGAAAGTAAGGTCACAGAAATGTACAAGTAACGCCATTACAAAATGTCGAATGGTACTACGCACAAACAATGTCACCGCGTGCACGGGTGGCCAGTTGACCGGCCGCCGCGGCGCTTGCGGGCATAGCCCGGTAGCCGACACACAGAAAATCGCTCTGCACTCTATCGTTGTGGGACAAATGAGCTCAACCTTTCGTAAGGTATTTCCAACCCAAACTTGTCAAAAATGAACGCTAGTTTCTTGTAGATGTACCGGAGATCATTCAAAATGCCGTTCAAATACTCTGGCTCCCTTTGGAATATCACAACTTCCAGAAAAACAGTGTAATTTCACATGCCTACCCACTGTTGTCTGGCTGCACAGTACATGTACATGTATTAGATCGCGCACAACACTGGCTGCACAGTATTAGATCGCGCACACAACACAAATTGTTATGTACGGGATCAGGAACCGTCGCCCACACACCACTCAACACGTACGTACGTACGTACGTACGTGTGCTTGGGCCGCCCATTTGGAAGCGCGTCCATTTTATCAAAAATAGGGGTGTTGGTATTATAAAGTAGGTGGTTTTAATTGCTCAGCCCATCCATTTCATAATTGTTTTGTGTTTTCATCATCGGAGGTTTATTTATTTAGTTTTACATTATAAATATTTATAAACTTATCTCAACCGAAATTATTATTTCATTTTATTCACTTAACGGCGGTGCACGCTGAATGACGATCCTGCCAGTAACCTTGATCATAATGGAACGTGCTACATGTCGTTGATGAAAAGAAAATGGCTAATGTATATGTACGTACATGATGTGTATGGGATGGACACATGTACAGTGGTTGTATGGCCGACCGGGTCATACTCGTGGGTATTCGACTTACTTTTGTTGAATTTTTTTTTGCAACAAAATCGTTCAAACATCGGGATGACAAGTTAAGAAATAAAGTATATAAAATTCGGATTTACAAGATTTTACTGTTGGCTTTTATGTAGACAAAAACTGAGCTTACAAATTTACCCAGGAGCGCTATTATTCGCGCGCCAGAAACCGTGTTGAGGAGCGCGAAGGAGCGCGATCGCGCTCGCGCTCCTTAAAAATGAAGGCCTGGGACAGGCTACTTGCATGCCTTTCCCCCATTCTCCCTCATTCCTCCGGTCTTGACCAAACGAGAGCAAGACAACTGCAAGGTCGTCCTCATTCTGGCCTTGTCAACCGTGGTTTCCAAGACTGATCAGACTCTTGGTTCACCAGCCAGTGGTCCTTCCGCACAAAGCGAACATTCTGTTCCAGCCCAGCTCGGGTCTCCTTCACCTGACTTCACCTGACGTGCTGGGTACTGTCAAGCAATCCCTCCGCAGACAGGCTTTTCTCAATCAGCTGCAGCTATTGCATCCTGCAGCTGGAGAATCGTCTAAAAAAACATACGACAGCAGATTACGCCATTTTTACAAATGGTGTAGATTAAGCCGATCTCTGCATCCCCCCAATACTTCTGTAGGGGAGGTTGCAGATTTTCTGGTGTACTTGTTCGAGAGTAACCTTGCTACGGCCACGGTTAGAAATTAACGTTTGCCCATAGCGGCTATCCACGGAGGCTTCCCAGACAGAACCTCCGTGTCAGATAATCAAGCTCTCAGCCAGCTAGTCTGGGGATGTTCGTTTCACGCCCTCCGACACGCAGGCCTGTGCCCACATAGGACCTTTTTAACGAGTTATCCACGTTATCGAGATTCCCATTTGTACCAATGGACAGTTCAACTTTACTGAACTTGTCCATTGAGGTTGCCTTCTTGTTAGCAGTAGCTACGTCTATGCGACGTAGTGAACTGCATTCCCTTACATTAAAAGGCGGGCCACATCCGGTGGGAACCAGGGGGTGTCCGCTTGATACCTAAAACAGGGTTCTTGACTAAGAATCAGTCGGAGTCCTTATTGCCTCCAGACATCTTTGTCCTGGACATCAAATCGTTGGTGCCTAGTCAGGGCTTTGAAGTGGTACATCAACTGCACGAAGGCGCTCAGAGCAGATCATTCGCAGCTTTTTGTCATGACGATCACGCCACACCGGCCGGCTTCTTGTGACACGATCATCCGATGGCTAGTCACTGCCATCCACTCATCAGCAGACGTTTCAATGGCAGATACCGTTAAATCGATCTGCGCACATAATATCAGGGCGGCATCCACTTTGTGGGCCTTCTTTAAGGGGATCTCCGTAAATGACATCACTCACGCTGCGTGTTGGAAGTCCCCAACACCTTCACTGAGTGCTACCTTAAAGACGTTCTCCAGCATCTCGCATACAATACCCACTGCCAATTACCCGGTGCGAGTCTATGCATAAGTAGATGGCTCTACAGGTATTAAGTAGAATGACGTACGTAGACTGCCCCCACAGCAGTGTGGATGGGGTCTACGAATGAATACTTACCTGTACTTCCCTCCTTCCCCACTAGCCTCGATGCTACGAGTGCTCCAATCTAGCACTCGGGAGAAGAGGAAGTGCATGAGGTGTGCCGCGGGGCACTATATGTGTAGGAGGCCACATGGGGGCGCTATTGTGTAAACTATTAGCGGTAAAACCAATTGGTCCAGGGAAATATAAGTAGATGGCTCCACAGGTACATTGTAAGTATTCATTCGTAGACCCCATCCACGCTGCTGGGGGGGGGGGGGGGGGGGGGGGGGATTTTAGGTGAAACTATATAGGCACCAAAATAATTCTCAGATAAATTGAACTGGCAGGCAGGCTGTCAAATTTCTTTACTCTTAAAATGTGCACCCATACATGTAATATATAATTTGAGAGAGAACAAAAAACAGGTTGTTCCGACAACTATGGTGAACAGTTGAATAAATGTCCCATGTCCAACCGTGCTTTGTCATTTCTTATACCACCCTAGTACATGTAAGTTCATACACTGATTTTGTACAATTCCCGTCAGAAGTGTAATTTTTGTAATGTTTTTTTTGTTGAGATTCAAGACAAGGAGCGGTTACGGAGACTGATTCAAGATGTCGAGGACAACGAACCACCAGCAGATGCCCCCCAGGTCCCGGACCCTAGCCTTAAAATCACCTCCGACGCAGGTATGAAGCTTCTGATTATGGATTTTGAGGAGCTAGCGATATCAGAATTTTCAATAATCGATTATATCCGATAAATCAACTAAAGAGGGCGCTTGCGGCATTGATTCACGGTAGTTACAGCTAGTCCAAAACATGGGATTCCAGCATGAGGTTTAGTATCACGTACATAGCGCAAACGTCAATGCAAGTGCTCAAGACATTTTGGCGTAGCCGGTATGAGCCAGACATTTGGGTAAATTAGGTAAAAAATACGTTTTTTAGAGGCATTTTCTTTCTGCGTCTGCACAGCCAGAAATCTGAACAGTCTGTATGTAAACATATGACGTCATTCTGGGAGATGGTGGCACTGCATGTATGCAGTGCCACCGTCTCCCAGAATGACGTCATATGTTTACATACAGACTGAGACTTGACCTTGCGCTTTTCAGATTTCTGGCTGTGCAGGCGCAGAAAAAAAATGCCTCTAAAAAACGTATTTCTTACTTAATTTACCCAATTTTTGTGTTAGTTATTATTATTTTAATCTATACTCACAAAAACACAAAAAAACGAAGAAAAAAAACCCGTTTGAGTTCCCCTTTAAGGCAGGCATAACGTCGCTAGGTACATCTGTATTGTCACAGCAAGTACCGCTGACATCAGACACAGTTGCTGTACGTACTACGGTCATTCTGCTGCATATGCGTCTAATTAATCTGAATCACTTAGACTGTGGAACTGTAATTTTCCTCTTTTTTTTTACTAGGCGATGAATTCAACTTCACCTGTGAGTTGGACAACTGTGCCTTACTCGTTAAAGATCTGAAGGAAAGCGGCTTGATTTCCGACAACCGCAAAGGGCTGAAGGTTTACAAAGAATCCTTCGTCGGCCGTGAATTTGTCAACTGGATTGTGAAAACCAAAGGCGTGGGTTAGTGGACATAAAGTACATCGTTAAATCCTGGACACTTGTAGCTGCACTGCACAATGGATGGAGCGTGCAGCTGCCTTATAGGCCGTGTTCTACGTCATAGCACAGCTGGCCACAGCATTCCGGATGAATTAGCGGGCCGCGACCATAGCCGTTCCCTGGGGTTAACCTAGTTTTAATTTTTATCGATATGTGGATGAACACAGCAAGGCCACACCCCTCGAAAAAATGACCAATTACAGTGCATGATTTTAACCCTAACTCCCTCACGGCTTTTACTAGAAAGTATCCTGAATCCACCACAGTCCACCAATTTTGGTTTGCAAAAACTGCTGGTGTCCTGAGTCCATCAGACTCCACCAGTATGCATTCTGGAGAGATCCTGAGTCCATCATACTCAACCAGCAAAAGTGTGATGGACTGTGACGGATTCAGGATACCTAGGTGGCATACAAAAAATTGCAGTGCGTTTCTCCATAGAGTCCATCACAGTCCATCACCTGAATTTCTGTATCCTGAATCCATCAAACTCCTGCAGTAACACTAGGCTTAAAATCCTCAATCCATCACACTCCTCCAGTTGTTCAATATGGAGGTATCCTGAATCCGCTAAAATCCTCCAAAACAGGAAATGGATTTTGATGGACTCAGGGTGGTTAGGGTTAAGGTCCGACAAAATTTCTTCACTTAATTCAGCGTAGTTTACCGCACACTTTTTGTTGATTTAAACGTTTTGTTTCACTTGTACGCCCCAAATCCAATACCAGCTGGTTTTTAATTATAGTCCTGGTTAAGTGGTGGTGTAATTATGTTAATTGTAAATCCAACTCCCAGTACGTACTGCTCATAAAGGGTAATATTTGTAATATTCATAATTCACCAATCGTGGTAAAAATAGGCGTCAACAAAAACGTTACTGTTGAACCAAAAATGTCTTGTAACAATACAAATACTACGATTAAAATAACATGCAAAGTGCACCCGTTAAAGGTAATAGACAGCATTTGCCCCCCCCCCCTAAAAAAAGTACTGATTTATTATGAAATACCTTACTTGACTGTAAGTGAATAACAGTCTCAAGCATCCTGTGAAATCACGTTGTACGTGCTGTCATTTTTATGAAAAGTGGAATTTTTGTATTCAAACCTGACTATTTTCAAATACTGCCTCAAGAACCAGCAAGTGGTGTGCTGTAAAGCGAATTAGTATCCAATTGTTTTAATGACGGGGTGTTTTTTCTTTCTTTATCGTTTACTTAAAGAACGTGAGAGGGCAGTAGAGATTGGGCAAGCGTTGATCGAGCAGCGTTTTGGCCACGTTGTCAAGCACTCCCAGGACCAAGTGTTTGAGGACAGTGATAAAGTCTACCGTTTGATTGAGAACGACACAGCGACAGCCCTGAACCAGGGTATGAGCTCCATGTGTGAACCTCGACCTGGTTAGATACGAATCCTTTTTTTTTATTACATAAACGTGTATTTGTTGTGACTAGCATATTTATTACCTCCACCAAGAAGGTTAGGTTTTTGCCAATGTTTGTCTGTTTGTTTGTCTGTTTGTTTGTCGTTTAGCAGGATTACAGAAAAAATACTAGAGGGATGTTAAAGGTAGGATACACCATTGGTAATTGCTTGAATTATCATGAATGGGTAGATTTGGGGGGTTGCATCTTATAGTAAATATCGTTTAACTGACCTGTCCGAAGTTTTACAATCATGGATGACGAGAAAAGCACGAAAAACAGCGATTGTTTTCAACCGGCGTCGAACAGTTATTCTTATGTTATCTTTGTTTTTTGGCGATCGCCATCCGGCGATCGCGATTTTTTTTTATATAAAATTAAATTTTTTGGAATAATTAAAGGATATCTAGTGCAATTATTTTGCTAGATGCCTAGAATCATTATTTACTTTCAAATGAGTAAGATATTTCTTAATAATTCGGTAGTAAATATTTGTGATATTTGCAAATGGTGTATCCTACCTTTAACGAAACGTGGTGGGTAGATAGCTTATGGGTCAATGATGATTCCATTACATTTTCAGATTAATCTGGATCTAGATCGTGAATCTGGATCATTTTGAATGATTTTTTAATTTTGTTTTGGTTGGGTGATATTTGCCAATTGAGGGCGCTCTACTAGACAACTTGGGGCACAATATTGGGTTTGCACTCTACTTTTACTAGTTATTTCTGTGTCGCCTAAGCGAAGTTTTCACCTAAACAAAGTTTTGGGAGACACCAGCCCGTATGACCTGTTAAAGTTTCAGGTAAGATTTTTGGGAAAAAATGTACAACTTCATGCTTTCGTGGATTAAGATGAAACTTAGATGCAGTGACCCTTGGGTGGGAAGACACAATTCTTCATCGGATTACTGAGGTCAAAGGTCATGTAGGGTCATTAGAGGTCATTGTTCAAATATGCTTCAAATGTTTTTTTGTCTACATGTACAAAATTTGATGGATTTTCATGCAACTTGGATGGAGTGATCCTTGGATGGGGGTTCATAGCAACTCTTTTGAAATGGAAGGTCAAAGGTTATCTAGGGGTCATTTGAGGTCATTTAACAATGCACAAAATTTTACTTTTTTAAGAACACAAAACATATAAAGAACGATCGCTGTAAAAGGCGGCGCACACAGTCCGCAAATCACTTTTTGTGCTACTTGTCTCACATTTTGCACTTGGGTTTGTCCGAGCTAATGCTGTTTTTACACTGGCCCACGATGACCACAATCTGCATGATTAAAAATAAGCGTGGTGCTCCTTAATTTTTGGCATTACTTTTGTCTTTTTCTACGCTTTCAGACCCTTTCCTACTCTCTCAGTACGTTTTGTTACGATCTTGTTACGTTTTTGTTACGAAGTCAACACGATTTTGGTCAAGGTCTGCCACGATTGTTATCACGTTCCCTCAAGTTCTCTTACGATCACCACAATATGCTCTCACGTTCTGTCACGTTCTGTCACGTTCTGTTAGGTTCTGTTAGGTTCTGTTACATGTAGGTTCTGTTACATGTAGGTTCTGTTAGGTTCTGTTAGGTTCTGTCAGGTTCTGTCAGGTTCTGTCAGGTTCTGTCAGGTTCTGTCAGGTTCTGTCAGGTTCTGTCGGGTTCTGTCGGGTTCTGTCGGGTTCTGTCGGGTTCTGTTGGGTTATGTTGGGTTCTGTTAGGTTCTGTTAGGTTCTGTTAGGTTCTGTTAGGTTCTGTTAGGTTCTGTTAGGTTCTGTTAGGTTCTGTTAGGTTCTGTTAGGTTCTGTTTAGATCTCTCGCGTTCATCAAGTTCTGTTAACATCTCCTACGATTTATGAACACAATTTGAGTAAGATTGCCATGCTTTGAGCACGATCGGGGTATAAAAAGGAGGCAGGGGGGTCAAGTCAAATCCAAGAACTATAGCTGGTCAAAGCTGAGATGTTTTTCGTGTAGAGTGTTGAAAACGCAATGAATCTTGGAGAGCGCTGGAGCCCTTCCATACACATCGTGATAGAGCGTGATAGAAACGTGGTGGGATCATAGTTAAACTTAGAGGAATCGTGTTTTGAAATTCACCAAGATCTCCTACGAATGGCGCATCAAAGTGTGTTACGCTCTGTTAAGCTCTACTATACGATTCTCACGTTCTGTCACGGCTCTCCCAAGGTTTGGCGTCAAATCGTGATAATCGTGACAACATTTTTTATCACGATTCCACCAAGTTCCCTCAAGATCATCCTGATTCGATCCCACGACCCCCCCACGCTAATCACGATTCTTTCAAATTGTGGGAATCGTGGCCCAGTGTAAACCCAGCATTAATGTTACAACTGTGTGATGACATTCAGCATAAATTTGCAACTAGAAATTTTGGCCTTTTTTTTGCTTGCACATCATCAGCGTTTTCATGAAGAGACGAATTTGGCCAAAATCATTATTTTTTTAAAATTCTTTTTTTGGTCGAAATCGATTGGATAGCAACGAACATTTTGGCGAGGTTAATATTGTCAAAATCAGTCTGAATCATTAAGATTACGAAAATCATACAGGGAGAAATTTCACCCAGAAACGAATTATATTTTGTCCCTGCGTAGATAGAAATAACGTTGCTCCGAGTGCAAAAACAACGCGTGTACAATGTATACATTGTATATACATTCACGAAGAGACAAATTAGGGCAAAACTAGTTTTTAAGTTTTCACGAAGAGACAAATTCGTGCACTATGGGCAAAAAAGCCACTACCGTAGATTTGGAATTTCCACGAACAGACAAATTTATATCTACGTTAATTACTCGTCAATTAAGTTTGTTAGTGTTCTTTAATAAGTATATTGTTAAAGTGTTAGATCTCATCTATCTGTACTTACCAAATATAAGTTAAAATGTGCTTTACAAATAGGCGAAATCTCTTTTTCAAAAAGTGACCAACTTAAAACCTGATTTTCTCAAAACCAATGTGCAACTCCCCGTGGCCAAATTCGTCTCTTCGTGAAAACGCTGACGATATGTAAGGGGTTCTGGCAAAATTTCAGAGGTTGAAATGAGGATTCTCAGATATTAGAACAGAGGATAAAATTCTCCTTACAATAAAGTTTCTTGTACTTTAATCAGGCATTCCGTTAACAAGTTATGGCTGTTTAAAGTTCGCATTTTTCAATGTGTCGCAAAAGTAAAATATTGAGAAAAAGGCCTTTGAAGTTTCAAGCTTGGTACATTTGATATGGACAAACATCAATTGTTTTTCCTTAAAAACACTTGTTTTCCACAACTTCCTTACCATTTCTTTAGAAATATTGTTAGTGGACATAACAAATATTACAAATATCAATAAATCTGAAAATTAGAAAAAAATATGACTACCATTCACTATTTTTCATTTTTCACTTCTATAGCCTGTGCCCTGGGGCCAATTTCATAGAGCTGCTAAGCACACAAATTTGCTTAGCATGACAATTTGTCCTTGGCAAAAACAAGGTTACAGACCAAATTTTCACCTGATCTGTATTGTTCTGGATTGATAATCAGCTGTTTTTTAGCTTAGCAGGAAAAACACGTATAATTTTGGCTGGTAACCTGTTTTTAATGAACAAGACTTTTTGTGCTAAGCAAATTTTTGCTTAGCAGCTCTATGAAATTGGCCCCAGTTCCGTCTCATTTTGCAAGAACGCCTCACATATCCATCTAAATGTTAATTCAGTAGATTGTACATGATTCTGTAATGTCCAGACAAAACCCCTGCCTTCTGGCTCAGATGAAAACCTATTGACACAATTGCTCGAATGGAAATCGAACCCGATCATCCACAAATAAAACAGTTGTATGCAATTTACAATTTTGTACCTTCCAATATTACCTTCCAGCTTCTGAACTTGGCGAAGAGTTGCGGAAATTGATTCTGGATATATACAGTCAACACCTAAGCGGAGATGGCAAGGTACATATATCATTTCTTAGTTGGACTCTGTTGGATCCAACAGCAAACAAAAATAATAGACTCAGTTGGATCCTGTTGGATTTAGCAGGCAAGTCATTTGATATGTTCATCAGGTACCCATCAACATGGTGAGTTGGACTGTGTTTGATTAAGCAGTAAAGTCGTATGTGACCCGCTCTGCAAAAAGGTATATTAAAGGGATCGTATACGTTTGGTTATTGGAACCCACTGTTTGTTTCAATCCTATATAGTTATAGATATATACCATAAAACTAACCTGTACAAATTTCATTTCAAAAGGTGGTAGCGATTTTGAGATATTGCCGAAAATCTGGAGTGGTTATGTCCACGCAGGAAGAATAATCTGCATTGGAATACACAGTCTGAGAAACGTCACTGCAGTAACGCTTCTCAGATTCAATTTTTTTTGGACAAAAAGTGTTACCTTTTTCCATAACCGCAGTACTTCGAAGTGAAAAGTTTCTAAAAATGCATTATACGTACTATCCAAAGCTGCTGTACTTCTTACCAAGTAAGTTTTTATTGCCATTAATTTTTAGAGTAATTACTAAACGTATACGATCCCTTTAAGTCGCGCAGTGCTAAACCGCAAAGAATTGTCCAAAATGTGTTTTTTTCTTTCTCGTTTATTGGCTTGTATGCTTAATTCTCAGAATTGAGATCTATAAACATGTCAATTACTGAATAAAGATGAAAAATTTGATTATTTTTGTGTGGCCTGTTCTCATCTTTTGTGTGCTTAAAGGGCTATTATCTCCAAAAGCACTTTTGAAAAAGAAAAAAATACGAATATGCAAATAGGTCAATAACTCTTTAACGCAAAATGCTACAGGGGTGTGTTATATACATGTATATCAAATTAAAGCTTATGATGTGAGCAATTTAATCATGTATATATAACTCTTTTTTCAAATGTTGCGACGTAGTACACCTTTATGTGGAGCCGGTCACATATGTGACCTGTCACCACAATATGCGAGTAAAGATTTTAATTTTGAAATCCTAAGTCCTCCTCTACATATTCCCATTTTTTAGGTGCCAACAGATGATTGAAAACCTAATAAATATGTGATTTTGCATAGTGTTTGCGTAGTTAGTGTTTCGATTAAAGTCGATTTGTGGTATAATTAACGCGGTAATTAAATATGCAAATTATCTCCTCGTAACTATCTCAGGTTTTCAAAATTTTGATATTTTGTTGATTATACAATATTTCGCTTGTGTGGAAAGTTTCAAGAATAAATAATGATTAGAACATAGCCATCAATTGCTACATGTATGCTCAACCGAACCTAATTTACTTATCTTGTTTTGCAATCTTTTGCATGTTTATTAAAGCCGTGTTCGCATTGGACTTTTTTTGGGAAGGTTTTACTGAGACGATGGTAAAATAAAAAATGGTCAAATGTTACCGCTGTTCGCACTTGGACTTTCGACACGGGAAAATTTTACCGAGACCGCGGGAGAAGTAGCCTAGCTGTCATTATAATGACTCGTGAGGGCGCTTTGCGTGACCTTTCTGCATTGACCCCGGTGTACCCATATTCGCACGCGCGCGCTTTTTTGTCCGATCGCATTATTGACGCCATCGTCGGTTTTTAGCCGACGCTTTTTGTCGTGCTTTCTTTCGTCGTAAGACACGTTGACGTTCTTTATTATCATTTGGAAATGATGCACTGGTAGCACCAATCAAACTTCTGACTGTATCAATAATAATATCTGCCATTGTCCAAAGGAACCCCAACTCTACGTAATCTTTTTGCAGAACCACATGCGAATGATCACGATGCGATTTGCATGCACGCAGCGTGCCCGCATGTAAACAATGCAAAGAGCGCATGCGCGGTGTCTTGTGTAGCATGACCTCGCACTGGGGGGCCAAATTAACGTTTTCCTGGGACGCTTTTACCGAGTCGCGCTGTTCGCACTGGATTTATCGTCTAGAAAAAAGTGACCAGGGACGTTTTCCCGGGCAGCAGTTGGCCGGTAGAAGTACCCACTGGACTCGGGAGAAGTACCTGAGAGGAAAACGTCCTAGGCTGTCCGCACTGGACTTAAAATGGGAAAAGGACCCATCGTCTAGGTATGTTTTATCATTTTAAGTCCAGTGCGAACAGGGCTTTAGATGTTTCTCACAAACACGTTTTGTGAAACCCATGACATTCTGGAGCGCTGTAAAATGTATTTATCGCAAAACCCCCAAGTGTTATGTACCATTAAAAAGCTCTCTTTCTCAAGATTTTGAAAATATCAATATCTTAATTTTAGACTGTTGGATTTAGCAGGCAAGTCCTTGGGATCCTGGGGATTAGTGCTAAAGATGCTGAGTTTATGTTTTATTTGTTTTGTTTTCTTTTCCATTCGCATTTTTAGGGTGTGGATTACCAAGGAATAAAAGACAGTCCCAAATTCCAGCAGTATGTCAAACACACGGCCGAGCTGATTCGCGTTGACATCGCCGCGGCAACTCGTGAGGAGAAACTCGCGTTTTTCATCAACGTTTACAACGCGCTGGTGATCCACGCCAATGTGCAGGAGGGCCCACCCACCAACATTTGGCAAAGATACAAGGTGAACAATACAAAGATACATCTTTTCATACAACGCTTGGACACATCCCTGTCATCTGATTGGTGGATTGTTGATCACGTGTCATTGAACTATTTCAATGCACGGCGCAGCCGCACTGCACAAATAGAAGTTCTATTCAATGGTAAATAGAACTTACACTGCACGGTCACACTATTAGTCGTGTTCTGATCAATCAGAGCAAGTTTGATCAAGGACTATAGTATACAAATGTGACCTGTTCCAACGAAACCCAGACAAAGTCGCACAATGTGTTTTGTCACAATGTACTCCTGGATGTAAGTCATTTCTGGATGGATTTTACCATTTTGAGGTTTTAGGTTTTCCTAAGTCACTCACTATTAATCTACAATCTCCTCAAATTTGAACAAAATCCGTCTACCAGAAGTGTGTTTTGTTGTCAATTTTGTGAAACATTTGTGTATAGAAATAATACGCTTTTCTGAACTTCAAAGCTGTTTATCTCATAATTAGGTTGTCAGGGTTTTATCACTAAATCCAGACCCCAGGGAAGATAGGGTGGGGATACATATGTAAATGATACATCATTTTAAAGCTGAGAACCTAGAGAATTTGAAAAAAGCAAAATCTAAAAAACTAAAAAGTCAACTTTGTCCGGGTTTCGTTGGAACAGGTCACAAATAATGAATGTTTGTGAATAATGAATGTTTGTGAGGGCGAAGCCGAATGAAATGGAACATGAAATTATTTTTTTTATCACATTTGTTTGTGCCTGCCCGTTTGTGTGACAGGCATCATGTATGTTACACTGAAAAATTTCATGTGCATCTTTAACCAGTTCGCGCCGGGATTGTTTTAACATCACCGAGCCGAGAGGCGGGATTATTTATAACAAAACTCGATCCGCGGCGAGTTCAGGTCGATAGTACCGGGAAGCACACCCACGCATTTTCGGCCTTGCTCGCTGCCGACAGAAATTTCCGGCTTTGCTCGTGGCGTGTTTATGCATCATCCTTTTAAATCTGGGGAAAACTTTGCGTTTATTTACGTCATCCGGCACAAACTGGTTAACCTATAACTATTTCTAAATTTTTAAGTATGATATCTTACTTATCTGATATTTAAACTTGTTGAACGTTTTTAAAATTCCACTATCATGTCACACTTTGTTCCCCAACCCGATGGAATGACCCATATCCCTATGTTGGCAGTTTGCCATTGAGTCATTGTCTGTATACATTGGGCACTACTTGGGGCATAACAGGGTGAGGACCCGGTCATTACTGTGTGATAACTAAACTGGGTTAGAGGATGACCATATGTGACCGGCTCTACAAAAAGGTGTCTTATGTTGCAAAAAAATGAAATTGAGTTATATACATGTTTAGAAAGCCCACAACGTAAGCTTTCATTTAGTACATGTATATAATAGAGATCCATAGCCCCTTCCATTTTTGGAGACATGACGTGTTTACATATCGATTACTTTCTTGGAGTTCAAATTACACAACTGAGAAAACAGGCTTTGAAATAGCCGGCTCTGTTGTACTACAACAGAACCATGCACACAAAATGGTATTTTTTTTCACTTTATTCATCAAAATCAACATTTCTTTTAATGAAACCTTAAACTGTTGGTATTAAAGATTTCATTCATGACAACAAATAAAAATCACATTTTTATGAAATGTTTACCCTCCCAATGTTGACAGGCCATTACATGATAGTGCATAGCACGACTTACATGTAAGACCCCTTTTTGTAGAGCCGGTCACATATGGTAATGGACCAAGCCGAAGGTCGAGGTCCATTACCAGCGGTCATTCCCCAACCTGGTACGTTATCACGCAGTGAATGATCGGGTCCTCACCCTGTTATTCCCTTTAATAGATACCTTTTTATTTAGGGAATAAACATTGAATCTGCTCCAATTTTTTTGAAGCCGGGGCCAATACTACAAAATATGATTGAGTCTGGTCCAATCAGAAGATCAACTCTCCTAGGTATTTATTAAATGTATTTAATTTCATCTACCATTTCCCTTTTTTAAAAGTTCTTCAACCGGACGTGTTACATCATCGGGGGCCACATTTACTCCCTTCAGGACATCGAGAACGGTGTGCTACGGAGCAACAAGAGAGGCATCGGTCAGTTCAGCCGCCCCTTCTCCAAGAGCGACCCCCGACTGAGCATTGCGTTGGAGACCACAGAGCCACTCGTTCATTTTGCCCTGGTGTGCGGGGCAAAGAGCTGCCCGCCAGTCAAGACCTACAGTGCAAAGGTACATGTAACGTGGTTTCTTCCAAAAATTTTGTAACAAGTCACAAAATTTTGTGACTCGACTCGACTCGACTCGAGTCGAGTCATTTACCCATCGGGACTCAAGTTGAGTCGCCAAAAATTGTGACTTTAGTCAAACTTTAGTCGAGTCAGACACTACATAAACCTAAAGTAGGCACAAAACTCTGAAGAAAGATACTGACAATTTGAGAGAGCGCAACACGGGGCAAGATAGCTCAGTTCGTAGAGTGCCGGTCCGGTATTCCAGAAATCGCAGGTTCAAATCACGTTCCTGCCAGTTTTCTTTGTTCACTTTGTGATCCCCACAATGTCGCTTTCCGGGTTGGATCTTAAAAATGAGCATTATCCCTGGTTATATAGAATTATGGGTTTATGGCTTCTGACTAGCGCCCCCGAACAAAGGTCATTGCAGGTCAAATTGCTCAGACATATAACAAATGCCAACATTTGGATTATCAGTAAATTTTGCCAACAGGTATAGGAAGTAAAGGAAGTTATGGTTCATTGATATTGGCGGCCATCCATTGTGGTCAAAATTGCAAAAACATAAATCTAAACTAATTAGGGGGTGGGGTTTAAATGTTAACAAATTGTTGGGTGGATTGACACGGAATGATATTCATATGGGATATGACCAATAATGATAACCCATATCAGACGTTATCCCATACGGTGTAATGTAATGTAATGTCTAGCAGTGCCTTAAAATAAAGCCTAAGTAATTTCACTGCCTCAAATAAAGTGATATTTAGAAGACGCATGTTTTGCCGTCTTTCGTGTCAGGGTATCTACGATGAGCTAAAGCTTGCGGCAGAGGCCTTCCTAGAGAGTTCCGACGGCTGCATGGTCCTAGCAGACAAGAATGAAATCAGACTCAGTAAAATTCTGCAGTGGTACAAAGTGGACTTTGGAGGAACTGATGCTAAGGTAAATGACACGTGCATTAAAGATGTCAAACCTAAAGGGATCGTATACGTTTGGTAATTACTCTAAACATTTATGGCAATAAAAACTTACTTGGTAAGAAGTACAGCAGCTTTAGATAGTATAATGCATTTTTATAAACTTTTCACTTCGAAGTACTGCGGTTATGGAAAAAGATATCACTTTTTATCCACAAAAATTTGAATCTGAGAAGCGTTACTGCAGTGACGTTTCTCAGATTGTGTATTCCAATGCAGATTATTCTTCCTGCGTGGACATAACCACTTCAGATTTTTGGCAATATCTCAAAATCACTACCACCTTTTGAAATGAAATTTTTACAGATTAGTTTTATGGTATATATCTATAACTATGTAGGATTGAAACAAACAGTGGGTTTCAATTACCAAACGTATACGATCCTTTAACTCTAACCGTGCCAGACGGAGCACAGTGCATCAGGAACAAAAAGGTCTGGTGCACTTTGATGCATTTAGCTGCCAACTCCAGTGCATAAACGACCACAGTATAAGACTATTGAGAGCTAATCCACATTGAACAATGCCAGAAATGGATTCTGCTGCATTCGGCATCCTGAGCCACGCAGCGCTTTTAAGCACTTTCTACTAATAGCGCTCAAAGCCCTGCGGACATTCGGCCAGATCCGTGGTTATTAGCGCAAACAATCATGCGCCCAATCAGAGCCTCTGTTACAAACAGACCAAGGCCATTTCCCAAACCCAGGCTTTGGATCCGTCTCTGGCTACAGCCTATTGCTAAACTGTATGAAAGAAGCCTGAGACGAAGACAAAGCTGGGGTTAAAAAAAAAGCCCAAGGCATGCGAACCAACTTCGACCCCAACGCGCATTTCTATTGGCCCATTTGCTTGGATATCTAAGGTGTTCTCACAAATGTTCATCCTCCCACGTAAATTTTTTAATTAATCAAAATAATTGTAGAAATTAACGTACGAACGTAAAATAATAGCGTTGTTATTATATATTATATAGAATAAGAAACATAAAAGACTGAAAAGCTACGTAAACGCCAATAAAATCAAGTATAGTGGTAGAAATTGTCATTTTACCAGGGGTGGACGTTCATATCATGTATTGGCCAACTTGTTTAATGATTGCTGCGAATGTCCGCAGGGTTTGAGGGCGACAATTCAAGAGCCCGTTAAACTCTGCGTGGCTCAGGATGGCATTCGGTGACCATTGAGGCAATGGTACTGGGCAGGCTAGTCACTTTGACAAATGGTGCATGTTGCTGCAACTGGCAGGGTGTCTAGCCAAAATACCCCGGAGGGTTAGGGTTAAAGTAATGGAAATACGGACCATCAAAGTAGTAAAACAGATTCGAGAGAAAATGACATTTAAAAACTTGCAGTTGTTTTGAAGTCAACTCAGCCAAAATAGGTTTTGGGAGACTTTTTACAGAACAAAACAAAAAATTGGAGACAAGGTACAATATATGTAGCACGGGAGTTAGAGATTCACCCCTTGTGGCCAGCTGATGGCTAGCAGGCCTTGAATTTGGCATTTTTTAGGGCAAGGCCACTTTGACCTTGATTGAAGCAAAATTATGGAGGGCGCCAAGGCCAGTTTGTAGGGCACCAAGGCCAAAAAATATTTGGAGAAAGGGCACGAAGGCTAAAATGAAAAAACAATTCTTACGCTCCGGCTGCCGTGCATGCACTTAACTAAACTCCTGGGGTGTGTGAAAAATCATATTGAAATTTTAGGCTGTTCACTTTACGCGACCCTTGCGCGGCATTGTTGATTTTTGCGATTTTCTTCCTCACAAATTCAAGGCCGTTCAATCAGAAGGTTAACTTCATCAACACTATATTTACGGGGCCTGATCGTGAAGCTAGATTCAGTTTGTGTCGTTAACGTTGCTGCGTGCGCGATATATAACGTATGCAGCATAGGTATGCAGCCAGCGTACGCTATATTTATAGGGCCTGATCGCGAAGCTAGATTCAGTTTGTGTCGTTAACGTTGCTGCGTGCGTGATACGTAAAGTTCGTATGCAGCGATATTTTTTAGAACAATGATTCAGTGATTGGAATACTAACGTTAGGCTCAAGTCAAAGGATGTTTTTGCAAAAAAAGGGCACAACGGCCAAGGTAGAAATGGGGCAAGGCAAAACTGGCCGTGAAGACGTCAATTTTTAGTGGGGCACCTCGCCCATTAAAAAGGCAACGACGGCAAATTCAAGCTCTGGGCTAGAGCCGCATTATGAATTCCAAACAATGCTTTTATTCACACGCATTGTGGGGTTCCGTGTGCTACAAACTTGGTTCATGAGTGACTTTGTCATACATGCGCACACACCACTGATTACTAGCAGTTATAATGGTGCGAAATACGGTACCCTCTGGAGACGTGAACACAATGGGGACAATGGGAGTAAAAAGGTCTCCAAAGGATAATTTCTATAGATAAATAGGTCTCCACTGGGAATTTCACGAATTGGACTTTGGATTGTACTTGTATTACTCAAAAACTAGGGTTAGGATGTGGGTTAGGGTTAGGGTATAATATAGGGTATAATATAGTATAATAACCCAGAAAAATAATTGTGGTTAAAATGTGAGCATTTTGAAAAACGTGCTTGACTTTTTAACCATTTTGTACACGAGAACAAAGCCATGTCTCCACAGTGATACAAAAATGTGAAACAATGCACTCATTGCAATAGCACGTCAACTTCAGGTGTATGAAGTACGCGTGGTTTAAGTTGAAGTGATAGCATGCTTACGAACTCAGGGTTCCCACGGGTCATGAAAGTTATGGTAAATTGGGAAAAAATTAAAAAGTCATGGAAATAAAGATAATGCAAGAATTTGTTGAGTTATTTGTTTCTTAAAAAGTGGGTGGGTCGGATGGCTGTAAGGAGAAAAGAAGGCTAATTAATTTTCAAAAGTTCACAAATGGTTACCTCAACATCAGCAGTTCATCAGTATTCTAATTGCAAACAACGTTTCTCTGCAAAATGGCGTTATTTTTGTCATGGAAATTGTCATATTTTAGTCCTGGAATAGTTATATTGGTTTTCAGATTTCTGTGGGATAGCAGGACTATAAATTGCTATTGTTCGCTGCTATCCAGGGCCGGTATTATGTTGTTGTTGAGTGGATGATGTAGCTGAACAAATTCGGGTTCAAGCCGATGGTACCGGGAAGCACACCCACGCATTTCCGGCCTTGCTCGCTGCTGACATGCATTCCTGGCCTTGCTCGTGATGTGTTTATGCGTCATCTGTAATCAATCTGGGGAAAACTTTGCGTGTATATACGTCCACTCTTTCAGATGTTGACTTTGACCCATCGTCATGCAAAATGGCAATTTCACATATTTGTCTAATTTGGTCACTGTCTTTTCTTACCCTATAGTGGTGCATGATTTGTGCCATTTAAAGTTTTCAAGAATTTGTGATTTTTACCCAAAAATATTATAAAATAAAATGCCTGCAGTTACTCGTTTCCTTAATATCTGATCTTTTCTCCCCTTCTATCTTCAGGTAGTACATTGGGTTAACGACCACTTGGCAGATGGCCAAAAGAAGACGGCCTTAGGTAAAATGTTGGCCAGCGGAAACTTGAAAACCTCCTACCTTACGTACAACTGGTCGCTTAATGCAAAACATTAATCTAACATAGATGGGACATTCCACCATGTTGGAACACAGTGTCCCACAGTATACATCCAGAACCAGGGGCCAATTTCATAGAGCTGCTAAGCAAAAGAAATTGCTTAGCATGAAAAATTGTCCTTGGCAAAAACAAGGTTACAGACCAAATGTTCACGTGATCTTTATTGCTTTTGATTGATAATCAGCTGGTTGTTTGCTTAGCATGAAAAACACGTAGAATTTTGGCTGGTAACCTGATTTTAATGAGCAAGACTTTTTTGTGCTAAGCAAATTTTTGTGCTTAGCAGCTCTATGAAATTGGCCCCTGTTGTGAGGCCAAATCAGTACTTCTACTATCACAACACAGTTTTGTTATGCACACAGAATGGACCCCATACAAGACCTGAAATACAAGTGATTCAGTAGCTATATACAATTTAACATTGTGTTCCCTAGTGTGACATTTGTTATGTTTAAACATATTTTTTCACATATCCCTTGTAATTTATCTACAATAACCGTATAAAAACATGTATAGTTCTATTTTGTGGTCAGTTATTAGTAAGCAGAGAAGGTTTGAACAATAAATCTTACAACATGACAAATAGATGTAAAAGAGAGGTGGTGTCCTTGTTACATCCGAGGCCAACATTTTTCATCAAATATCCAATTTCTCAGGAAACCAGTGTTTGAATGGTACAAAACTTGCCCAAATCTGTCCAACATCCAAGACAAACATCAGGAATAAATATTCAAACAATTTAGTTGATATATGGCATGTAACTAGAAATAGACCCAAATGTCACACTTTGTGTCTTAACTTAACCCTAACCCTCCAGGGTATTTTGGCTAGATACCCTGCCAGATGCATCAGATTGCATACTTTGTCACATTGACTTGTGTGCAGAGTGCAGCAAGGTCAAGCAGTCACCAGAGATGCACTGTGCTGGGTCTGGCAGGGTTAGGGTTAATGAAATTACCAAGGTATCTATCAACCCTAACCTCGCCAGATGCAGCACAGTGCATCAGGTAAACAAGTTTGGTGCACTTTGATGCGTTCAGCTGTCAACACCATACCAGTGCATAAACGACTACTATGAGAGCTTATAATCCCCAATAAAAAATGCCAGAGATTGAGTCTGCTGCATTGGGTGACCACAGACTTTGAAGCAGTTTTACCTTGAGATTTCTGAGTGATGGATCTTGCTACACTGGGCAAGGATGTCACTTTGACAAATGATGCATGTTGCTACTTCTGGCAGGATTTCTAGCCGAAATACCCTGAAGGGTTAGAGTTGAGTTATTTTTTGTTAGTCTTGTTTCAAGACTGGATTTGGACTTTATTTTCCTAAACTTTTGGGTAGCCAATGTTCCAAAAAGTGTTCACGCTAATTTAATGCGACCCAGCATGTCAGTTAATCAGAGGCGACTGACTAACTTAGCTGTTAAATGATTAGTCAACAGAATTAGGGACAAAACGCAGTCTAGTCCAAATCCAATCTAAGATCAAGACAACAACTTTATGTAAGATAGGTTATTTGTAATGGTGTTTTATTTGTGGAGTCTTTGCTTTGTTATTTATAATGTGAGGTTAATATTTGTTTGCTTCTCTGAACTAGTGGCAACTGCCCTATGTATTGATGACGTTACGCGGTTTACTGCACTGCATCGTGGGAGAAAATTGGGGTCACCGTCGAGGCTCGTATTATGATTTATTAAGCCTTAAAGGTCCAAAACTGAACAGAGCTACTCTAAAGTAGATCTCGTATCAAATGTTTTAATGTACTTGAAGCATAACACAAACCAGTTTCAAGTTTGATTTCCAAAAGTAAGTGCCTCAACTCTCCTTAAAAGTGTAGGAAACCCATAGAGCTATATTTTGAATTCATGTGAATATGTACAAGGCACTCTCAGGCACGCATCCACAATACATAATACATTCACTTGACCTCAGTAAGCCCAACCGACGTGGTCTCCGCTCGTAGCATAACTTAAAAGTACAACGCACATTCAAACATGCAGGTGATAAGGCTTTCTCTGTGGCTGGACCCAGATGCTGGAACTCAACACCTCTCAACATTCGTCATTGTAACTCTGTTCACCAGTTTAAACGTAAACTCAAATCATATCTGTTTTCATCCTAGGTTTGCTCTCATCCTTCATTTTGCAATTTCATCTTTTTCTGTTTTCGTGGAGTTGTTCTCAAGCGCATTGAAACCTTTGAAAAAATGCGCTTTATAAATGCCATTATTATTATTATTATTATTATTATTATTATTATTATTATGTGTGTGTTGTAGAACATAATGAAAATAGATGGATTAATTTTGAAAGTGTACTCTAAATGCAACGCGATTGCAAGTAGAACAGACGCAAATCAACTGCAGCGCGCGGATACGCACGCGCATTTGCGATGTTTGCGCTCATTTGCTGATCATGCGTTTCGGTTTGGGGCGTATTCGCTTTGGAGCAGATATGCAAATAGCCGTACAAAATGCGGAGGTTCCCATAGGTTTGTGCACAAACATGGATGCGCCCAGCAGGCATCAATGTGTACACCGAGCCAGCGCTCTAGTAATTTAATATATCTCCATGAGGAAACCATTTATCACATGAAGCACAATGTGTGGCAAAGAAACCCCCCCCCCCCCCTCTTATGTGTTGACCATTGTGTTCCCAGAATCTCAGGAATTCTTTTTAGGTTTCAAGGGGGGATGGGTTAGGTTACAATAGTGTTGAGTGTGTATAAGGTATAGGGATAAGAGGGGGGTACCCATCTGCCACATATCGTGCTGGGTATAATTTATCATGTGCTTTTTTTCATTAAGAGGGGTGAGCAACTATTGATGCAAATGGTATACTTTACCTTTACAACAAAGTCAGAGACATGGACTTTGTATAATTCCCTGACCTGACAATGCCCAGATGTCTAAACTGTAGGTCATTGTTGGACTATAATTCAGAATTTGAAAACTCGCATTTATCACCAAATATGTAATTATTTTTTTGCTCAGTGTATAATGTACCTATTTTAGGCATGTTCTAAAGTTGTAAGCACATTTTAAATTTGTTTACGAAAATAAAAGCTATATTTTCTATTTAAAAGCTTGTTATGAGATGCAGGGAAATACAGGGTGTCCACATAAAAAGTATACCCATTTTCAAATTCATATTATTGCAAAACTACTGAATGTTTCTGAAAAATACATGTCTGTTGAAGGGGTAGAATGCCCCCTGTTCAATGGTATAAGGTTCATTATGTCATTGCCATGAATGACTGAACAAACAAGACAGTTGTAAAAGTTACTGAAATCAGCACTGTGACAAGTTGGGATGATAAGGCGGGCAGTGAGTGACATGAGACGAAGATGCCAGCTATGCATTAACAGGAATAGTGGCCATGTGGAGGGTACATCACCTTAAATTAGTCAGGTAAGTGTACTACGTACAAAACAAAGGGGATCAGAAAAAAAAAATTCATCGACCCTGTCCTTGCTTTTTAAATGTATTTAAACCGTAAAATAATTTGTCCTTACAAACACCTGCCTGAGCTTTGTCCCATAAGTAAAAACAACTTGTCACAGTGCTGATTTCAGTACCTTTCATAAATGTCTTGTTTGTTCAGTCATTCATGGCAATGACATAATGAACCTTATACCATTGGACAGGGGGTATTCTACCCTTTCAGTTTCAACAGACATTTGTATTTTTCAGAAACATTCAGTAAGTTTGCAATAAAGATGAATTTGAAAATGGGTATACTTTGTATGTGAACACCCTGTAGAGTTTTTGTACACAAAGTCATGTACAATGTACATGTTTTTTGTACAAAACCAATTTGAAATTTAAATATTATCATGGAGTAAGGTAGTATACACTATTTACTTTTGCTGTAATTTTCGAAAATAGATGGGTTAGGGGATTCATATTTTATAGTACCTATTGTAACGCTGACCTGTTTAAAGATTTGTTTTCATATAAGCTGGAAAAACCAAGAAAAAAGTGCTGTTCTTGCAGTCTGACTCCTTGACTTCCTTCAGACGAATACATTAAATTGGGGGCAGTGTTTGAAAATAGTCAGGTTTTTACAACAATTGTCGGCCGGCAAATGTATACAACATTCCACTTTTTCTTAAAAACCACATCACGTCAGGTGCCTTGAATTTACAGATGCTTTAAACTGTTCTTCACCCACCTACAGTCGAGTAAAGTATTTCATAATATTAATTCAGTAGTTTTGTTTGTTGACGTTTGCAGATGGTATATACATGTACAGTCAGTAGGGCTCACCTTTATTAATGCATGGATGAGTATGATACTAAACATCATGTGTACATCATGGGTGTACATATGAATTTGGATCCATGCATTATTAAAGGTGAGCAGTACTACCTTTTTATAGCTCCATGCTTTAACTCCACACCTCAGTGCAATTCAACTACAAAGAACTTATATTGTATCAGAGAATGATAGTTTGCATACTATTATATTTATATCTTTAACTAGCTATATATAAAGGGAAACTGTTAATCAATCTTCAACATGTATTTATCTTTTGTTTGACTTGTTGATGAGGGCGCCATATAACTGGTTCCCTGCATCGGCTTAATCCACTGGCTTAGTCATTATGGAAACCAGGGAAGTGTGAGCGAAGGCATAGAATTAGGGTAGACAATGAATAATAGTCTGCTAAGAAAATGTAAGGGCTGTACATGATTTTCACTGCACAAAGTTAAATATGTGAGCAAAATTGTTGAAAGCCTTAGGCCAAACATTATATTTTCGATCTCGTATCTGTGATGCGTACTCTGAGATTCCGTGCGTACGGATTTCTCTGCACACTCGATTACGAACATAAAACTAAAAGTTAAAATAGAGAGCACACATAGTAGTTTTGCACATATGAAGCAAGATTTGAGATGGAGGGAGCCCCCTCCTTTGTGGTGGTCATTGTGCTTGTGAAATGTTGTGGTTTCTCAGGAAGTTCTTTAAAGGGTTTTTTTTGTAGGAGGGGGGGGGGGGGGGGGGGTGCTGCGTTAGATAACAATAGTCTAGAGATGAGGGACTATAAAGGGGTGACCCCTTATTCTCATATCGTGCTGGATATAGTTAGTCTCTATTCATTTTAGATTAGTGTTGACGAAGACCACATTTTACGAAATACAGTTGACACGAAATATATGTGAAACACATTAAAACATTAAGTTGGTGTGCAAACATAAGATCAAAACTTTACAATAAAAGTTATTAAAATAAAAAAGGTTTTACTTTATAAAAACATGTTCAAAGTTGTATTAACGGAGAATTAACAATCCTAAATCAAGATCTACTAATACTATACTAGTCCAGGCAAAATACATAATTTTGTTTTGTTGACCTCAAACAAATTGCAACAAATTGTATTTCACCACAGTGCACTTCTATAAGGTCCCTAGAATGACATACTACAAGTCTCCAAAAATCCAAGTGGTGGAAATATGTATAATTTGCATAAATCATGTAATATGTTTATTTTCATATTTGGGTATATATTTTATTTTTATTTTTGAAAAGTTTATTTTAGCGATTATACTTACACATCCTTACTTCAATAACATTTTCTAAAGCATGTAAGTGACTAAATAAATATGAAAATATAGTAATGGTCCAAAATGACTACAATTATACCCTATAATTTGCACGCATTTACCGTGTCTCCAGATATCAAGTAGTCAGTATTGACGTGCTTCAAATTCACCAAGTTGCTTACTGGCACAGTTATCCTATTAAAACCTTATGGAAAATCATATGAACAATGATAGCATTGTGATATTTAGCCCAGCAAACAAAAACTGGGAAAAAATGGTGTGTCCCTAAATTGTGCTAACAAGTTCAAGGAAACCCCCCAAATTAAAGATTGTTGTAATGTTGCTTACAATAATCCTATTTACGTTAAAATGTAATTTGGGGATTTCCTTGAACTTGTTCAAGTCTCCCATGTTAATTAGGCAACCCTTTAACTACTTTTTAGCCCAATTTATAGACACACCACTTTTCCCCAGTTTTTGTTTGCTGGGCTAAATTTCACAAAGTTATCATTGTTCATATGATTTTTCATAAGGTTTTAATATGATAACTGTGCCAGTAAGCAACTTGGTGAATTTGAAGCTCACCAATACTGACTACTTGATGATATCTGGAGACAGTGTAGTGTGCGCACATTTATAGGGTCACGAAGTTGTCATTTTGGATAATTACTATGTTCTCATAATTATTCAGTCATATGCTTTAGCAAAATTTAGCATTTAATGTTATTGAAGTATTTTACAGGACGAACTGTAATTCACCTCCGTGCATTTACTGATTCGTATTTCATACTACATTGTAATAATTTGGTACCGTAATTTTGTTTTTAGATGTATGCAAATATTGTCTATTTCCTTTAAAAAGAAAATTGCCATCTAATAAAGGAAGCTTTGAATATACTCATGTGAGATATTTTGCAAACATACAAAAAATAACCATGGAAACAAAATTGTCGATCTTAACAAGATCTTCTTCAGAAACAAAATGGCTGTGTACGTGAATGAAACAAACATAAAGGGGTACTTTTTGAAGATAGTTGCTTTCTTTATAACAAAAACCCACAAAAAATACTTTTTCTTTTCTATGTTTATTGTAAACAGCGCCCCCAGTTTTTCAATTTTGTAATGACGTCACGTATAAGTGTTTTCTTCATCGAGTTATATATATCCGGATGTTTGACGTCTCCGGCTTCGCGCGTATTTTGTTTCCTTGAACTGCTTTAATTACGGGCAAAAAGTTTGTCGACCCTTTTGTGCCTCGCTCGCCGAGAAGTAACCAATCAGCAGCCCTGTTACTTAGATATAGAATGACGTCACAGTTATTAGCCAACTGGAACACGTCTCGACCGTTTATATGCAAATCGCCCTATTTTAGGCGACACCGGCCGGCACGCGGCGCTCGAGCTCACGGTCAGCTGTAACAGCGGTCAACAAACTTTTGGCATTGCTTACAATGCATTTCTGTGCCACTTTGCTAGCCAGCTGCACACGTGTACGGTACGAGAGCATTCTGTAAACAAAAAACATATAAAGACGGTTCGATTGCCAGAAAAACAAAGGTAAGTTCCTCATGATTTTACAGGTTTTTTTTAGGAAAAGCACTTATTTCTGTGTTGTTATGTTAGATATCCACAATGCCTAAAATAACTTCATTATTTTTGTAAAATTTGTTACAAACTTGGCCCTATTTTAAAGTTATTGTTCTTTTCTAAACGCGGGTTAACGGTCGTTCTACTCATGGAGGATTAAGAGGGTCTCAACGTTAGAACTCCTTTGTTTCGAATTTCACCTTGGGTAGCTAGCTAGTTATGATAAACCATGGATAAACCAATGTTAAGTTTCTCGGGCCCCAGTTTATACGGGGTGTACTTTTTTAAAATAATTTTAACAATTACTTAGTGTTTGCAAATCATGTTCTTGTTCTTTTATTTGTTTGCTTCAAAAATATATATAAACATTTTTTTTTTAAATTAAAAAAGATAGTAAAATTTAAAGAGCGTATTTTAATGATCGTATTTTTAGACTTTAGCATCACTGTGTACATATGCTGTGGAAATATATTTGTTCCTAATGGGAAGGCTAGGGTGTGACGTGTATGGTGCATACATGATCGACCCACATGAATTTTGATTTTTAATTATGGGTGAGCCATGTTTTAATTTCAAGTTAGAAGATAGGGTGTGACATGTTCAATATTAAACTCGCATCAAAATGTGTCAGGCGGCCATTTAAAAACATGTTTGTTTTTTGTATTTGGCCTTAACCAGTTCGCGCCGGGATTATTTTAACATTGCCGAGCCCACGGGCGGGATTATTTTTAACGAAACTCAATCCGAAGCGTGTTCAGGCTGATAGTGCCGGGAAGCACACCCACGCATTTCCGGCCTTGCGCGCTGCTTACATACATTTCCGAACTTGAATTTGGCGTGTTTATGCGTCATCCGTTTTGAATCTGGGAAAATATTTGCGTTTATATACGTCATCCGGCGCGAACTGGTTAAAGTTACATACACAAAAACCAGAACATGTACAAAATAAAATACAGACAACTATAAATTTACAATACATTATTTACATACAATGAAAAAATAAGATAACTATCTAGATAAAACTAAGATTAAAATAAAAATGTAAGAAAATAAAAAAATGTAAGAGTCCATAGCATTCGGCCAGCAAAGCCAAACCCACATATAATTTTGACAATAATTTTGACACAAATGTTCCCATAAACAAAATATGCCAAAATAAAATAACATGTATTCAGAAACGCATGTATGTTAATATAATGTTAAAATAATGATCAAAATTAACCAAGTGCTACATACCTCTCAGACAAGTCAAAATACTCAAAATAAACCATGTTTTTTATAATCCCACATCACAGTACCCCCCCTCCCCCAAAAAAAAACAGCCCAAAACCCAAAATTAATATATTCAAATGGGGCAAGATAAATGGAGAAAGATTATTCATACATACTAAGATGGCAGTATGATAATCTCTAAATTTTCCCAATTGCACATGTCTTCCAAATGGAGCAAAATTTTTTGCTCTAGCAGCTCTATTCTGTAATTTCTGTAGTTTTGCTGTCCCAGACTCAATTACCCCAAACCACATCACAATAATCAAAGTGAGGCTAGATAAGTGCTTTATATAACAATTGAAGACTATGTTCATTTAACAAGTGACAGCCTGAACAAAAGCTTTACCTTGGCAGAATTCGCAGAAACCAGTCAGATTTTCTATGGATTGTCCAGTCAAGGTTTGTATTAACCCCACCTAATTCTTTCACAAGTACAACCATACACAAAACTCTATACACATTTAGGTGCATTATTCAACAAAATTAACTTGCAAGTCAGGTTCTTGGGCTTTATTTTTCCTTAAAAAATAATCCTCAAAAACCGCAAAGAAAAAAAACAAAATAGTGGAAAAGTAAACAATAAATACAGAAATCGAAAAGAAAACCACTCTAGGATTCGAACCAACAACTTATGAATATTGAGACCACTACATTATCCACCAGACTATTGCATAATATTCGAAACTTACCTGTTTAAAATGGTCTACAATACTGTTACTTTACTAAAAACTTGATAAAATCTATCCCATCTCATGGATACCTAGTACACAAATGTATGTGGTGCTGCTTTTGAACGGCTGCAGCAGAGTCTAATTTACAATGCACAATATGAACACAACCACTGGTTGGGCTTCATACCTGTTTGCTTATGTCACAAAATGTAGCCAGTGTTTGCAGGGTATGCAAACAAAACTTGACACATTGTAAATTATTTAGATAGATACAAGTAGTTAATTTTGTGCATCTGTTTACTCATGTAGCAATAAACTAGATTGCTCCATGGTTTACTGAAGGTTATCCATGCAAAGTTACAAGAACTTTCAAGGTACATGTATGTATGTTATAGTGAAATTTAATATTTTCCTCTGCTGCTAAGCGGTCATATGAAGCAAGACATGTGGCAGAGAAAACCCCTTTGTGTTGACCATTGTGTTCCCGGAATCTCAGGAATTCCTTTTAGGTTTCAAGGGGGGATGGGTTAGGTTACAATAGTGTTGAGTGCAATAACATTGATTTATCATTAGGTTTTGCTCTATCCAAAAAAACTGTGAAGATCTGTTGTATAAACATTCATGGGTACTGTACAAGTCATTCCGTCTGTATTAATGTCTATATTAATGGGGGAAAAGTTGAAAAGAAACGCGCATTTAAATACTGGTGTGTGGTTCGGGCAAGTGAACAAATTTTTATTTTTTTGCTTTTTGCATTTTTTTTGGCCTTTTCCATGAAAAGTGATTTTAAATTATTCACTCTAAGGCATAAAAAAAAAAATGTTATGTTGGCGTAACGGGCCCAAAAAAATAGGGTAGGTAGGTCGGGATTTTTTTTTTTTTTTTTTTTTTTTTTTTTTCCTCCCAGCAATGAAAATGATATGTTGTCTAATTGTTTAAGCCGGTAGTGATACACGATAGCGTGTCCAGGTTCAATATTTTCACAATCCACACACACAACAATGAGAAACGGTCAGAAATGGTTTCAAACGTATTTATAACTAGATTTATATAGATTTTAATCATTAAATTTCGTCCCTTGAAAAAAAAATATCCAGGGTCGGCCGTATTTTTAGGGTCGGTCGGGTTACGCCAACATAACATTTTTTTTTTTTATGCCTAACCCACCCACCCACAAATTTTGAGGAGAAAAAATAAAATTGAAATTCAAAAGCATTGAACATTTTGAATGGCCCTTTACATTGAACTGTTGAAAGTTTTGTATGAGATGCTGGAAAAACCAAGACAAAATAACTTTTTCATTTGTGGATTGTTACACTTATTTAAATCCCAATGATGGTCTTCCAATAATTGTTAGAAATTGATACAAAATTCAACTTTAACTAAAAATGACAGCACTGTGAGCACACACCAGGTGCCATTAGTTCACAGGATGCTTGAGACTAGTATTATTCACTTACAGTTACAGCCCTCCTTTTTTGTATAAAGGATCTTGTTTTCCTGTGGGAGGATGGCTAGTCACCTGTTATATATTGCCAACTGACTTGATCATTAATGTTTTTCAGGAATTTATTTCGTAATTTTTTTAATTTTTTTAATCTTTGATATTGTATATCCTGCAATGTTTTTATTTTTGTCAACCAGTGGAAAAGTGTAATACTAATAAAAAAAAATAAAAAAAAGTATTTTAAAATAATTATAAACAAATAAATAATTGAATCAAATCAAATCAAAAATAAAGAACAAACCCAAAATATCGCCCCCAAAGCAACACATGTTTAATTGGAAACCTGAAGGTTCAATTCTTGTCAATTTATAAATGGTCTGGTTACATTATTAATGTATGGTCTGGTTATGATCAGGTTTACCATGGAGCTCCATGGGTTTACCATGCACAATTTGTTAACCACCTGTTTGTTACACAAGGAGTTGGAACTGTAAAATACAACAACATTACATTAGCAACCAGCCTTATTTCGAAGTCGGCCAACCACCTGCCCACCACTATACTGGTCTTCATATTGAAGAACAATAGAAATTTGAACTGTTATGGATAACAATTATATTTTAGGGCACTTTTGTCCTGTTTCAAAAACATCAATTTCGTTGACCCACAGCTTTCAAAATCCAATCCAGCTTGTATAATGTATAAACTTAGGCGGAAGTTACACTCGGTTCAGACCTGTAGGCGTTTCACAGTCGCGCCGAACCAAATTGAAACTAAGTCGCTCCTGAGTCGCTCTAACAACTCCAGCAGTCGATCGTTGGCCGTCTGGCGCGCCTTATTGCCCTTATTTGTTTCAGACGTCGGACTAAATTCACTCATTTGGTTTGGCGCGACTGTGAAACGCCTGTATGAACCGAGCGTTCGAGGTTTATCAGGTGTGTGGTGGTGGCCTAGAAAACCCCACAGGAATCACCCCTGGGCAAAGTTCAAGTGTAGAACTGTTAAAGAAATAAAAGTTGGCAGTTATTGCAACATCTGATTCTCCACCAATGTTAGTGAGATGCCTGGCCATAGTGAATAAAAGTGTGGTTGGCCGGCTTTAAACAGTATGTTTAATACCGGTTTGAAGTCTGGACCCTAATAAAAAATCAAAACTTTTCAGTCCAAAAGTCAAAACAAGTCAAAAATTAAAACTATATAATTCTAGCTATATAATGGAGTCTTTAGCTCGCAAGTAAGATGTAAACAACTTTTAATAAGGAGATTGGCACACGTGTCTTGCGTACTGCGCGAGTTAGACATTCGCGTCGTGCCGTACTGCGCGAGTTTGGCATTCGCGTCGTGCATACCGTACTTCGCGAGTTTGGCATTCGCGTCGTGCATACTTCGCGAGTTTGGCATTCGCGTCGTGCATACTGCGCGAGTTTAGCATACGCGTCGTGCCGTACTGCGCAAGTTTGGCATTCGCGTCGTGCATACTTCGCGAGTTTGGCGCAAGCGTACTGCACGATGTTTTGCAGATATGCAGCTGTGCATGGCAAGTTTAAACTAACGTTCCTTCTTTGAATTATATTCAATTTTTTTTTAATGTTTAGCAGTACCACCTTTAACGATCCTGTTCAGTTCAGGAGATATTGAGTAACAATTCAAGGGTTCAATTTTGCGGTCGATATTTGTCTGCAAAATTGTTGGTGATAAACTTGCGGGTCCATTGTCCACTGATATCAAGTGGTCTTCAGAGTACAATGGTTGGCAAACTTTGCGGCTTATGCGACTATCCCGATCTTGTTTGCCTTTCTTACCACAAATATGATTTTGATGATGACATCGTAATATTACAGGACATTAGCACCTATTATTAATGATTTCTCGAAAAAAATTGAGTCTTCCTGATTCTTTTAATATCCTACCCACCCTATTCACAAGTCAGTCACTAGTCAGTTACAAGATATAGTCACAAGTCATATAACACCCTAGTCACAAGTTAGTCACAAGTCATATGACACCCCAGTTGGTCACAAGTCATGACACCCCAGTCACAAGTCAGTTATAAGTCACAACACCCCAGTCACAAGTCAGTCACAAGCAATGCCACCCCAGTCACAAGTCAGTCACAAGTCATGAGTTCTGACACCCGAGTCACAAGTCGGTCACAAGTCATGACTGAGTCCCCAGTCACAAGTCAGTCACAAGTCATGAGTTCTGACACCCGAGTCACAAGTCAGTCACAAGTTATGACACATTCTGTGATTACATTTACAACTCCGGTGAAATGCAACACAGAGAACACACAAAGTATTGTCACAGAACAATCTCTAGTAGTTATGGTTTGCTGTGCGTTTGACTCTGTTTTGATTGTGAAGACTTTGTCCTAGCTAAACTCATGAATAATATTGCTCTGATTCTCTGTTCAATGGTCATGACCTCTTTTACATTTGACCAGTCATTATTGACAGCAAGGCACCTCAGCTGATGCCATATGTTGCAATCTTTGTGGACAGTGACAGGAGTTTTATCAGTTTTTTTTTTTGCTTATCAGGGGGGTTTTGTGGTCACCGTTTTTTACAATAGTCTAGGCTCGCGAAATTGTCTGGAACACATGATTCAGGCCTTGGATAGCACAGGTCCGTGTGGCTCACTATAGCATTAACCATTTGCTTATTTGTTTTGCAAAAAAAGCTTTTGCAGCTGGTAAGTGATGTAAATTACAAGTATGCTCATGTTTGTTTTAGGTACTTAAATTAAATAGTAATTATTGTGAAAAAGTATATCTTTATATTTTGGGCAGTTTAATGTAACCGTACATATACATGTGTGTGTATAAAACAATCTTCAAATTGGATCAATGTGACCATGCCTGTGGATTTGGTGAGAAACTTGGTTGGACAAAAACATTTTTTTAAGAAAAATTTGAGGAGAGTGTTGATGACCTAAAAATCAATATTAACCCTAACACTACTCCTCAATCATCCAATAGGTGAAGCATTGAGGACTGTTAGGGTTAATTAAAAGTAGGATACACCATTTGCAGATATCGAACAATCTTACTACCAAATTATTAAGAAATATCTTACTTATTTAAAAGTGTGATGATTGTAGGCATTCAGCAAAATGATTGCGCTAAAAAAACCTGTACATATTCCGAAAAATAATTTTATTAAAAAAATAAGAACCACTGCCTGACGCTAGTTGAAAACAAACGTCGTTTTTTTTGCTTTTTGCGCTTTTTTCAGCATTCATGATCATAAAACTTCAAACAATTCAGTAAAACGATATTTATTATAAAACTCAACCTCCCAAATCTACCTACATGTACCGGTATTCCTGACAATTGAAGCAATTACCAATGGTGTATCCTACCTTTTAAATGGACTCACAGAGTTCTTGTTCCTCCCCACCTTGAGTTTCTGATAGATTGACTTTATAATTATTTGCATTAACCCTAACTCCCTCACCATTGTTATTGAACAATACAATTCCTTCAAAATCCTCCAACTTCCTTTGTTGTGTAGGGAGTTAGGGTTAATTAGTAAAGTACCTCCAGTTTTAACAGAATTGTAACAAGTCACTGATTTTTGTGACTCAAGTCGAGTCTAGTCATTCAGTCAAAAAGTCAAGCCGAGTCAAGTCAACTATTTAGCTCAAATCCAGCTCTAAATGATAAGAGCCTACATGTAGATGCACTGTAATTTACGAAGTGACGTGATCATAAATTGTTCACTGTAAATCATTGCAATAATTTGTATTTTCTACAAAGGTGTGCTTTTATTTTTGGGACTCAAGTGTTAGTAGCAATTCAGTCGAGTCAGAGTCAGTCAGAGTCAGAGTCAGAGTCAGTCGAGTCAGAGTCAGAGTCAGAGTCAGAGTCAGTCAGAGTCAGAGTCAGAGTCAGTCAGAGTCAGTCGAGTCAGAGTCAGAGTCAGAGTCAGTCAGAGTCAGTCGAGTCAGTCGAGTCAGAGTCAGTCGAGTCAGAGTCAGTCGAGTCAGAGTCAGTCGAGTCAGAGTCAGTCGAGTCAGAGTCAGTCGAGTCAGAGTCAGTCGAGTCAGAGTCAGTCGAGTCAGAGTCAGTCGAGTCAGAGTCAGTCGAGTCAGAGTCAGTCGAGTCAGAGTCAATTCTTCTGATGAAGGACTCGAGTGGTGGTAAGTCATTTGCCTCCAGTGACTTGAGTCCAGTTGAGTTGAGTCGAGTCACCAAAAATTGTGACTCGAGTCGGACTCGAGTCGGACTCGAGTCGATTCATTGACTTGAGACTTAGTCATTACCACTCTGGGTTTTACCTAAACAGTTTAGAAACTGCACCAAGTTAAAGTGATCTCATTTTATTATCTGTTCACCATCAGGCCTATATTGTTTTTACCTCAATTTGAACTTGTTGAATTAGTTTAGGTTTCAGAATCGCAGGACTTGACTTTTGTTCCATGAATAATAATAAATAACATGAATGAACTTTACCCTGAACATTTGAGTACTTTTTACCATAAGAAAAGCGAACAGCTGCTGTGTTTGTTTGGATTAGCACAATGAGTATTGTTAAAATGAAATATGCAGCTCTGTTGAAACCCATTGTGTTCCGATCTCATTGTCCAAAACTTCTAAAGTTCACAATTTCCTTTTTCTTTTTTTTTTTTTTTTTTGGGGGGGCAAGTTTTTTGATGCACATGATACACACATTGGGCTGTATGAATATAAACTAAAGTAGCAAATGCTAGGAAGTACAGTACAAGCAAAAAGTAAAAGGCTATACATGTATCTATTACCGGAAACGTGCATGGTGTGTAACCCATCTGTTTTGGAAAGTTCTTAAAGTCGTGGATCATTTGGCAAGGTTTATGTTTACATTTATTTTGCGTAAATTCAGATTAGCAAAACGATCTCATTACTTTAATTTGTTTGTTGTGCCGATAATGGATATTTGCTATATATTTAAATGAGGTGATATTATTGGGATATTTGGTATACACGACGGGTATACACGACTGACATGTATGGCATGCACAGCGGTGGACATGAATATACGTTGACATTGCCAAGCAAGCTTCGTTGACTCGGTGGACGTGTATACGTTATATTGTGGTATCACGCTTCAGTGATTAGGCCTATTCAACACCCTAGTTTTATTGTCTCCATGCAAATTAGTCATATTTCCACCACTTGGATTTTTTGAGATTTTTAGTATGTCATTCTAGGGAGCTTATAGAAGTGCACTGTGGTGAAAAATATTCTATTGCAATTTGTGTGAGGTCAACAAAACAAATTAAGTATTTTCCCTGGTATGTGTGTAGTTCCAAGGATGATGTATACACACTTGTCAGATTTTTTAAATTTCTCAAATGCCCTAGGCGACAGAATGTTGGCAAAAACATGTAAATAACGGTGCTAATAAACTAAGTGTTAGCATCTTGTAGTAGTTGCATTATCAAAAAAGGACTATTTTACTGAATACAAAAACTATTTTTGTTTATGAAAAATAATGCCGCTAGTGATTTCTGTAACTTGAAAATAAAATAATGTAACAAAATAATGGAATATTAAATAAATATTTTGTTGATTGAGTTTCACGGGGTAGTTTTACACCATGTTTACTGGTACACTAGTATCCATGTACCCGTAATAATTCATTAATACAATCTAAATTAAATTAAAATATTCATTAAAATTTAAAACGGTTTATACTAATGATTATGCTGGTTATGATGTTACAGTTATCATTTTGTGCATTTTCATCGTTTGAACCAGCAAAAGTGCTAAAAAAATAAAGGAAGGTTCTTGACAAACAACCTGATGGAGTTTTTAGCTCTGTGAATGCTGCATATTTCGAGAAAACAATATTCTAAGATTTCGATTCAAAATTTAAAAATTGCAATCACAATTTGCATTTAGGACGCATTCTCAGCCAGCGGATTGCAGCTACTCGCGTGTCACGCACTGAACAAACCAATAGTACATGTAGTTCCATTCGCGTGCGTTCCATTGAAATGTGCGTCTCTGATACGCACATTTGAAAAATGATATGCTTTTGTAATTTTTTCAAAATGACAGCATGCCAGACGGAATAATTAAACAGAAAGTTTAGAATCATTAATATCTTTACAACAAGTAAGATTTTCAACAGTATTTTGTTTAGTTATTTTTTGGATAGATGCAAAAGAGTATATTCCACCTTTATTGTATTGCATTTCCTAACAATTTGTTAATTATTTTTTTTGATGTTTGCAAATGTTGTATACAAATTTATATTATTGTTATGACATATAATATAGCTTCATTTTTAATGTGTTATTTATAAAACATTTCTTGCACTGTTAGCATCCTCATCAAATTTTTGCATGCAGCAATAACGCAAAATGTACGGTATATTAAACAATTATGAATTCATCCTTCAAGACTAATTTTATAATTATTCAATACGACAATCTGAAAAATACATAGGAGTTGTACATACATCAGTCTCACTATGTGCATGTGTGTGTGTATTATAACGCATTTTAGTGGGAACAAATTAACCAATAGAAAGTGTACTATGCAAATGCGTACATATGTGTACAACATGTACGTACGTTCCAGTAGTCTCTAACAACAAGTTTGTTGACCTGCATAGGCTAGGTGGTAGAGACCATTCATATAATACACATGATGGACATGTATATAAGGAAGGTTGATCAATGCAAAAATTCCATTCAAATGCCAGATGCTCACATGCACACAACCAGATTGTTATCTTTTGACAAAGAAATAACAATTTTTTTAATTGTCTTCACATTAATTTCATTTCAAGGCTCGAAGCATCCTGTGTAAATAGGAAAAGATATCTTGTGGTGAATTGCAGACTGTTTTGCTGTCTTTTTAAGCAAAAGCAGTTCTGAATTGTCTAAGCAGCTCTTTATTGCGACAAAAACCAAAAGGAATATCTGGTAAGTAAATTGTTTAATTTAATTTTCAGTAATTTTTTTTGCGTTGGCTGAAAGTAAAATGTTACACTTTTCTATGGTATTATTGTCGGACATGTATTCTGTTGCAAAATCTGTGCAACAGAACAAAGACAAATTTGAACAAATCTTAAGGAAATTGTGAATTGTAATTTTTTTAAGGATTTTAGCTTAGACAAAATACCATGCCATTATTACCATGTTATTATTTATATTCGCTTTGTGTTATTTTTGTCTCTTTTTTTTTAGTTTTTTTTTTTTTTTTTAATTGAGAAAGACATTTGAGGAAAAACCAGTCTTCTAATTCATCAAGTTCCTGAATCACTATTATTTTAGTGATGGAACTCTGCCAAAGATTTTTTTTGTATGTGAAAAAAAGACCAAAGTTTGTTGACCTGGAGCCTACTAGAAGAGGAAGCTATTACTACATCTGGCATACTGTAGTTCTTGTCAAGATGTAACAGACAAAGGGATTGGTTGCAGGTAATTGCTGTTGAATATGCATACCTTAGAAACCCTCTACTGATTGGCCGAATGCTTGAATTACATACTGCTTGCCAAGTGTACACATTGTGTGGGAGAAAGTTTGTTGGCCCCTAGTATACTTGTAGTCTGTTGAATTGCTCATGGGCTGTGCATTGAACACATATTGAGTGGGAGAAAGTTTGTTGGCCCTAGTCTGTTGAATTATTCATGACTCGTTCCTATAGAGACTGCTGATGTCGGGCTGCAGGGCCTGCATCCCCATATGGTGTCAAGTGGGAGAAAGTTTGTTGGCCCCTAGATTTGAATTATTCATGATTTGATTCCCAAGCTGCTGTCATAAACATAATACATGTAGTGAGTGAAAGTTTGTTGAACTGTTCCAGAGCCTGCCAACATGAATAATGCATTATGCAAGGCAATGGTGCCCTGTGATTGGTTGATTAGGCTACAGCGTTGAGGCATGGGAGAAAGTTTGTCAACCCCTGCAGCTTGACAGTGGCTGTGTCTGTAAAGTTTGTTGACCTGGGTGAAAGTGATGCAATTTTGTGCAGAAGGATGTGGTTTAATTTGTCCAACCAGCTAGGCATCTATAGTAGTGTTGCAACAGGAAAGTTTGTTGGCCTTGATAATGGAGCTGGGGTGATATTAAAGGTGGGATACACTTTCTCTATGGATACACCATTGGTAATTGCTTGAATCATGGAGGATGGTGGATTTGGGGGGTTGTATTTTAATAATAGTAAATATCGTTTAAAGGTAGGATACAGCATTTGTAGACAAAATTAAGTACCTGTGATTTGTTAAGAAATACATGCATCTTACTTATTTGAAAGTAAAAAATGATTCCGGGCATCCAGCAAAATAATTTCCGCTAGATATTCTGTAATTGTTCTACTAGACTGCGATCGCGAAAAGGTCTGATTTAAACAAAAGTCTGGAGTGCTTCTCAGTTAAATAACCACTAAAGTAGAGAAACTTCTTAGGCATTCAGCCATACTTTTTATTTTGTTATCAATGATTTTGTGGATGAAATTATGCAATTCATGAGAAAAAAATGTGCTGAATTTTATGAGCACTTTTGTGTAATTGAATAAGAGAGTGGACCAACACATTAAGTTTTCATGCATGTTTCTGACAAATTATGCCAAAAACTATTTTTTTGTTGTAATGCAATTTTTAAAAAAATTAATAGTTTGTTGGTCAATTTTGTCCCCTTTTTCATGAACAGCCTAAAAAAAGTTACAAATATTAAAACATTTGCAGCGCTTGATGGGATCAGAGCATATTTTCATCTCCGAATAAATCATTGTACGAACATTCCCTGACTCCTGGGGCCATTTGCTTAGCACAGAAAAGTCTTGCTATGTAAAAACAGGTGACTGTGCAGCCAAAACTTCATGTGCTTTTTTATTTTATGCTTAGCAAAAAAAACAGCTGAATACCATGCAGTCTCAAACATTATACATGTACTGGTATATCACCTGAAAATTTGGTTTGTAATTCTGTTGTTTCCAAATGTTGTTGAAATTTGCCTCTGGATGATTTGTGGTTCCTAAAAATGTACAGCCCTTGATTGGATGATATCGCATATCCATGGCATGAATAGTTCATTGTAGGAGGGATTCCCTGATCCCTGATTATTGTATCCTGAATAAACTGCAGCCCTTGATTGGATGAAAGTGCAAATTTCATAAATAATTTGTTGTAGGAAGGACTTCCAAATCTCAGATTTTTGTATCCTGATAAATTGAAGCCTGTAATTGGATAAGAGTGCACTTCCATCTCATAAATAATTCATTGTAGGAGAAATTCACTGATTCTAAATTGTTGGCATCCCTTGGAAGTGAGAAAGTTTGTTAACCCTTGAGCATCAAGCAAATGAGTCACAAGTCACCAGGTTTTTTTGGGTGATTTTGGTCTTTTTACGAACCTTACAAAAGGAACCTATAGGAAATTCAATCTCCCCCTGACCCTAATATCCTCCTATTTTGTTTTTTCACACTACATAAAAAGTTAGGGTTCAGATATGAAATCTTATTACTGCATAGAAAGAACAAATTTGTGCAGGAGCCGCATCTTTGTGTATTGGTCTAGTTCAAATGCACAACAATACCGCAGAAAATTCTTTCTAGATGTTTGGAATTAAGATTACCACCGTTTTGCGGCTTAAGTGTTTACGAGAAGTTCCCGGACGTCAAATTTGGCACAAGAAGAAGATAAAAAAATTAATGTTTGGCTCTTATAGAGCCGCTGTCTTAGAAGCGGCTAAAAATAAACATAAACAAAACACAACATGTTTGATCTTAAAAAATATGATCTGAAAACTTCATCTTTTAGATCATGTCTCGTACATTAAAGGTAGGATACACCATTGGTAATTGCTTGAATTATCATAAATGGGTGGATTTGGGAGGTTGTATTTTATAGTAAATATCGTTTAACTGACCTGTCTAAAGTTTTAGAATCATAGATGGCGAGAAAATCACGAAAAACAGCGTTTGATTTCAACCGGCTTTGGGCAGTTATTCTTATGTTATAATTGTTTTTTTGCGAGCGCAATCATTTTGCTGGATGCCTAGAATAATTATTTACTTTCAAATAAGTACGATATTTCTTAATTATTCGATAGTAAATATTTTTGATATCTGCAAATGGTGTATCCTACTTTAAACAGAAATTCATGCCTATTTCGACATTCGACTTTGTGTTTCCCCAGATTATACTGTAGCCCAGTACCAGCCTAGTAATTCCAAATAATTTGTTTTCCTTGGGAACTCCGTTCTTTTTAGAAAAAAAATGTTGCAAAAAACACTGGGCAAGGGAATGTTGTGTGTGTGTGTTCTTCTTATTAGTGGTTTCCAGAACATTTAAAATTTTCTTGAAATATCTATGATTGTGCATCCAGAATAATGAAAAGAAAAATTCTGCGGTTACCTGGTTTTATCATTTCATGCTCTTTAAAATTGAATGTTTACAATATTTCACGCTTGAAAAAACAAATTTTCCTTTTCATTGCACAGGTGCAGGTGTGGTGATTTTTCTGTAAAAAAACAATATGCCAAAGACCAGAACCGTTTTGTTATTATTAGTTCCAGAAGTGATTTCAGTGTTCCCCAAAAGATTTGTGAATTGTTTTCTTTTTTTTGTTATTTTCTTTTTTGGGTCACCCCCGCCCAAACAAAATTGCTATACTTACTCTCGATCTGGTATGCAACGGATTAAAAAGGGTTGATGGCAATGAACAATGTAGTTTGATGTGCACTTCACTTTCCGGAGACCAAACCAGTCATTTGTGACAAAGTTTAGTGTGTCATCCACTTGCTAAGTAAAGCTGCAGGCACGATAAAGTTTGTTGGCCTCGGTTGAAAGTGGAAGTACAGAAGTGCGCTTAAACAACCAGAATTTCTCCATTCAAAGCTCAAACACAGTGGACAAAGGAACTGGCTGGGAATCATGCCTTAAGGGATTTTGACTTGGACAAGCCTTTTATAAGAAAAGTAATTAATTAGAAAAAAACCTGAGTGAAAGTTAAGCAGTCTATCTCATAAAGCAAGGAGTCGTGTGGGCCCTACTAAAATACAAATTTAAGGTGAGTTTTGGAAAATATCCTTTTTAAAACCTTTTTTGTGTGCAAAATTCATCAGCTTTTTGAAAAAGGATTCACTGTTTACAGCAGGTCGTACAAATGTAGCTAATAAAGACCTTAGCTGGAGCGTACAGTTGGTTGAAACCTTGGTTGAAATCCCCTTGTGTATAAACACGCAAGACTTTGGATGCAAGGCTTGCTTGCCAAAACATACCTAATTGGATTATGAATGCTATTATGTTAGTTGGTTGTCCAAAGAAATGTGTATTTTAATGAAGAAAAAAAAATTGATTCACAGCTTCAGTAGTTTCTCGGTTGTTAATTTGTTGTGGGTTTGAGAGACTTAATTCTTACAAAGTGCTGATTCACTGGTTTTCTATTTTGTTTTCTTTGAAGATTTTGTTTGAAGATTTGTAAAATGAGAGTAAATGAGACACTTTGAGGCAAAAATGGAAATTGATATTTTGATTTCATCATTTCAAGCTTGTTTAGCTTCAAATGATGAAATCAAAATCTCAATTTTCATTTTTGCCTCAAAGTGTCTCATTTACTCGTGCTGGGTCACAAATGAACAAACAATAGCCCTATTGGTATTGACTATTCATGAGGTCGCCCAATGTTTAGCGCATGACATCGCACTTTTCAGTTGGTTCACTGCTCGACAAACTGTTTGTGCATGTTGTTATGTTCCAAGATTTTGAAAAACAACTTTTCCTAATATCTACTGGTACTAGTTAGGCTAGTCGTAGTGTTTACTGTAAACTGTTATCACTTATTTTTATAGGGCTGTACACTAAATCTTCACACTTGAAAGCTAGTATATTTACTAACCTTGCATATGAATAGTGTCCACAGTTTGATTTTTATAGTTTTCTAAGTATTGGCCTTGGTGGCCTGCAGACTTTTTAGCACATAATAAAATAAAAGTAAAGCCTAAGTAATTGTACCAGTAGTGTACATAATACTCTATATTTACATTTATGTTCAAACGCTAATTTAACTGGGAGTTATATTTAGTTGACAAATCTCAGCATTTATGAAAATAAAGAACATTGGACATTGAACATTATATATAGTTTTTATTATGTGTAGTGTAATATATTTTTTGGTTAGTTTTGAGTATTTGGTTTCAATTTTTGAAAACCAAAAAAGTGAAAATTTAAAACATTTCACCACTAGGAATGATCTGCCTTCGAGTCAGACCTTTGAATTGTGTTATGATGAGTACATGTCTGAGTAAAGCAAAAGTAAAATTAGGGTTTTAGAGGGACAGTATTCCATTGCAATTTTATCCAAAAAGTAACCAACCAAGTTAAACTCCCTGTGAAATTATTCTTTTTGGTATGCTTTCATTTCAAAGAAAATAACAAAAGAAGTCAAAGATGCATCTTAGGAGAATTCCATTAGTACATGTAGTTGGTTCCAAATTGAAATATTAGGGATAAAACTGAGGATATTATTTTTCTTGGAATATTTAACATTCACAGAGCTAAAATGTTGTCAGGTTACTTGTACATGTGGACATCGCCCTTTTATTAGAGAACTTTTGCTGCATCAAACGATACAAATTCACAACTGACAAATACACTTTGTAACTTTAAGTTCTTGTATGAAGTAGCTAGTGTAAATGTTCGAATCATGAAAATGCCTAATACAATGTACAGTGAGTGAACGGATGAAATAATCAACTACTAGTTTTATGTACATGTAATTATAGTCATTACGTGTCTAGTGTTTGCATTTTTTTTCTCACTTGTAACAGGATGTGAGACTAGGGTTGTGCAACAAAAAGCTTTTCATAATAATACTATTCATTTCAAGTAAGATCATTAACATAACAAAGACCTTGACATGGAAAAGTTTGTTGACCCTTTGTCCAGGAACACCCAAGGATTTGAACTTCCAGTGACTTTTTAGTTCATTTCCCTTTGTAAACCTGTGGAATTCTACAAAACATGTACCCGGTACTTTCTATATCTGGCGTCAAGTCATTCTGTGTGGGATTCTGACATTGTGCCACAGGTATTGTGATACACTAACTATGTTATTGTTAACAAAATTCTAAAGGTACTGATAGGATACACCATTGGTAATGATAATTGCTTGAATCATCAGGAATGGGTGGATTTGGGGGTTGTATTATATAGTAAATATCGTTTAACTGACTTGTCCGAAGTTTTACAATCATGAATGCTGAGAAAAGCAAACAAAACGGCAGTGGTTCTTATGTTGTTCTTGTTTTTCCTAGCGATCGTTATTTTTCTTTTTTATACAATTCTATTTTTCAGAACAATCACACTCATTCTAGCACAATTATTTTGCTGGATGCCTATAATCAATATTTACTTTCAAATAAATAAGATTTTTCTTAATAATTTGGTAGTAATTTTTTTGGATACATGTGTATCTGCAAATAGTGTCTATCCTACCTTTAAAGCAAGTGGGTGGTTTGGGATATTTTGGTGGTAACAGAATTGCCTCAGTATAATCAAGGACTAAATTGTGCGACACATAGACAATTCTCCCTATGAAAATGCTGGAAAAGAATTATAACTTGTGAGGGGTGTAACTTTACTTTGAATTTATCAATGATACAGTTGTAGTAAAATTTACCAGTGAAGAAAAAGCTTGTAAGTTGTAACAATTCTGTTTATCAGTTTTAATGCAAGAGTTTAGCTAAACAATGGGCACAACGTCTTTTTAATTACCAGGTAAAAATAATGAAACTCTTAAAGGTAGTAATTGTAGTATACACCATTTGAAAACGTCAAAAACAAAGAACTACTGAATTGTTATGAAATACCTTACTTGACTAGTGTGAGCCCTGTGGTTTAAAAAAAAAGGGGAATTTTGTATACATTTCCAATGATTGCCGGCTTGCAATCATTGGAAAACCAGTTTTTTTTCAAACACAGTCCCCAATTTATTAAATTTAGTTAGTCCCCTTTTTCCTGATAAATCTATAACTTGCTCTGTTTGCATCTCATAAACGCATTTTTTGAAATTTTCATTAGTATTTAGTTGGTAATCCGCAAATACAATGTAGTGCGCTCAAGCCTGGGATCGATGCGTACATTGTATGCACTGGTACTATTATTAGTTGGTGCAGTGCAGGTCTGCATTAGGCTGAATGAGAATGCACCCCGAAAGCTGATTGTAGCCACAATTCAACTTGAGAATTGATATCAAAATCTTAGATTATTGTTTTCTCGGAATAGTACAGCATTGATCCAACAAAGAAAATGTCTGTAAAGCACAGAAATAAAACCTTATCGGGTTAGTTTTTAAGCATCAGTCTTGAGCACATTTGCTGCTTCAAACGATAAAGCAGCACAACCGACAATAATCTACTGCATCTTTTAAAGAAATTTCAAGCATTTTCACATAATTTTTTTTCAAATTCTTATCCGCTAAAAATTCCTAACCATCTTATCTCCTGTGGTCACAATACAACAGTTCTTTCACAGATCTTGTATTTTTTATTTTAGTTTTATTGTCGTACAGAAAATGAACAATTGGAACTGATTACAAAACAAATCCTGAAAACGAAAAAAAGAAGAGTATACATGAGTAGATGATGTTACTGTGTCATTTGAACAACAGTAAAAAGTCAGCCGTATGGATTTTTTGGGTGAAAGACACACCAAAATAATTGCCACACCTCCGTGTATTTTTATCGTGGGAATATTATATTGATTATATTGTAAACTCTGAGAGTATTATGTGAGGGGTTGTGGCAAAATGAGACTGAACTGGGCAGGATTTAATATGAGGGTTTTCAGGTACATGTATTAGAAAGGTATTACAATGCTGTTTGTTGCGCTTCAATCGGACATTCCATTAACAAGTTATTGCTGTGTAAAGGTCGCAAAAGTAAAATATTGAGAAAAAGGCCTGTAAATCTTCGAGTTTTGTACATGTGATATAGACAAAAATCCAATTATTTGTCCTTCAAAACACTTTTATTCTACCTCTTCCATGATATCTAACAAAATTTACTTAGTAGGATTACAAATGTCACTAAATCTGAAAAATATAAAAATCTCCCATTTTTTCACTATTTTGCAGTTTCCTGCACCGTGCCCTGTGCCCAGTTCCGTCTCATTTTGCCAGAACACCTCACATATAGTCAAACGAAAGTTGGGCAATTAAAGTTAGATTTGTTGGGTAAATCCAGTATCCGGTGTTGATTGTTTTATAAGGTCAGAAAAGTCTGACAACAATTACAGGATGTGTACCTGCAGGTACCAAAATGACACTGACACAGTCGAGCCATACACATACCGGTACATGTACTTATTGTTTTATAATTGCTTTTAAGGTATCAAAATATTTTACTACCAAATTAATAAGAAATATCTTACGGTACTTATTTGAAAGTAAATAATAATTCTACTAGGCATCCAGCAAAATGATTGCGCTAGATATTCTGTACTTGTTATGACGACTGGAATTATACATACAAAAAAGAACAACAAGAACAACTGCCTGACGCCGGTTGAAAACAAACACGGATATTTTCTTGCTTTTTTGCTCGGCATCCGTGATTGTAAAACTTCCGACAGGTCAGTTAAACAATATTTACTACAAAATGCAAGCCCCCAAATCCTGCCATTCCTAATAATTCAAGCAATTACCAATGGTGTATCCTACCTTTAACCTTTGTGATGGATTCGGCAACTGTCAATTCAATGGATCTTATATATTTTTGTCCATAAAAACCCCAACAAATACAGGTATTTTTTTTCGTTTGCTGCTCTCTCAGTGTCACAAATTATTTTTTGTTGTTATTTTTACTCAATTTATTATAACTCAATTTGTTATAACTCAATTTGTTATAACTCAATTTGTTTTATCTATTTGTTTTTATACATTGATGTTTGATGGACATTAAAACTTTAAAAAGTGTATAAAAGTTTAATACCTGCTGTGCATTTATTTGCTGAGGTTAAACCTTGAAAACTGGCCCCCCATCCTCTCTAAAGGTATAGCATGCAACCAGCTTTAAACTTTTAAGCTGGCTGTGATTTGATATTGTAGATTACTTTTAGTGACTTTGCTTGTGTTTTGACTGACTGTTTTATTACAGTCAGGCTGGAGTAAATCCTTCAGCAGGTTTTTAAGTTGACTTCCAGGCTCAATTCAGTTGACTGGTAAGGTCATCCAGTGAGACTGAGGCTGTTCCTACAGTCAGTGCAAGGCCTTCGCAAAAGTTCTTTCTTTTATTTATTTTTGTATGCTTAACTTTCCAAATAAGGCTGTCAGCTGACCTTATCAGGTTATCTGTAGGTTTTGTTGTTGTCTTGTTTATATGTTGTTTTCGTGAATCGTAATCCAGTAAAGAATACAGTAGGTAAACACATGTAATTCAGATAGGAAAGTGTGCAAATTGGCCAATTCATAATTAAAAATCCTCTGCCGAACCGGCAGAGATGCGAGTGGTACAGCTCAAAAGCGTAACCCTTTAACTGTCAAATTACAAATTTTGGCTTCAACTTTCCCGAAACAGTCAGGTTCAACTAAAAGGTACAGGGGATGTAAAAAAAGTTCAAGATTTATACCTAATTTCACAAGGCTAACTTATAACTTAAAAATTGACATCAATTGATGCAGAATATATCAAAGTGTCACTATTAGTCTATTACTGTACAATTTTATCTTAAAACTACCACGTAAGAGATGTTATGTCGTTTTTTTCTTCCCCCCCCCCAATTCCCCCCCCCCCCTCTCCACTTTCCCCCAACACTTTAAAGGTAGTATACACCATTGGTAATTGCTTGAATTATCATGAATGAGTAGATTTGGGGGGTTGTATTTTATAGTAAATATCGTTTAAACAATCATGGATGCCGAGAAAAGCACGTCATTTGTGTGCATGTTTAAGATTTTGACTTTAAACATGATTTTTAATGTACTTCGAAACTCTTCAAAGATAATATTGGACAAAAATAATTTGTAAGTGTCTACGAATGTGAAATATGAATCTGACAGCTGTGAATTGAGCCCATATCAATCAAAGTGGATTATGGAGGGTTAGGATTAAGGGGATTAGGACTCTGGACAGGTGTTCATGATCTCAGTTTAAATACTTTTATCAGTTTATCCCACCTAAGTACCTTCACTTGTTGCAAGTTCTCAGTCACAAGCATCACGCACATTATAGTTCTTTTGTACACCACAGCATTTGTTTATGGAAAGTCAATTTCACCAGTCCATCTAAATTGAGGCGTGAGATCACTCCCCTATGCCATTGCGTGGCTAAAAGCTTTTCAAGAAGTGCGAATAAACGCACACCTGAAACCCACTGTACCGCACACCTCGACCCAAATTTACTGCATAATTATACTTCATAAAGTACGTCAGTGAAAAGAAAATGGCTTTACTGTAAACCAGTTTGAATATAATTGAAAAAGAATGCCATATTGTTGCATGTAAGTCCCAGTTTAGACCACAGAATCACACACCTAGAAAACTAGCACACCTAGAAAAATCACGCGCCTAGAGGAATCCAGGTGTGTCTTTTTCCACACGCCTGTGATTTTCATATCAGGACTGTTTCACAGTAGGGTTGCAATTATCATCTTGACAGAACAGTATGAAATTCAAAGACAACAACTGCATACATGTACAAATGTGACCTGTTCCCACGAAACCCGGACAAAGTCGACTTTTTAGTTTTTCAGATTATGCTTTTTTCTAATTCTCTAGGTTCTCAGCTTTAAAATGATGTATCATTTACATATGTAACCCCACCCTATCTTCCCTGGGGTCTTGATTTAGTGATAAAACCCTGACAACCTAATTATGAGATAAACAGCTTTTAAGTTCAGAAAAGCGTATTATTTCTATACACAAATGTTTCACAAAATTGACAAAAAAAACCACTTCTGGTAGACGGATTTTGTTCAAATTTGAGGAGATTGTAGATTAATAGTGAGTGACTTAGGAAAACCTAAAACCTCAAAATGGTAAAATCCATCCAGAAATGACTTCAGGAGTACATTGTGACAAAACACATTGTGCGACTTTGTCCGGGTTTCGTTGGAACAGGTCACAAATGTACTACAGTATGTACATTTCAAGATGTGGAAAAAGATGAAAAGACTGACATTCTGATACTAGTTTGTTAATATTTTGCTAATATCTTGATCTGAAATATTGATATCTTTCTACAGATTCACCACAGTGGAATAAATTGTGCGAGGCCAGCTGAAATTTGACGATCGTCAAGCAAGTTGGGGTTTATGTATTACAACACCAGCACCCTGCAGGTTTACTCATTCGTACTATACAGCTGATAGTTATGTCACAACAAAACACAACCTATATACAGAAACTTGCCCTGATGACGCAGGGGACTACATCGCTCTAACATTTCTTATTCCATTTGTGGGACTACTTCAAACTTCTGAATAATTCATCTACAGCCTGTAAACCAGAAAGGCAATCTTAAACAATATATTTGCTGGCCCTCGGAATCCAGCATAACTTTCACTATGACCAATTACGACTGCATGGATCGCAGCTTCAACCGGGGTTTCTACAAATACGGGAAGCTGATCGCGCGACATCCGCTTGTGTTCCTGATCAGTCCGATCATTATCGTGGCTCTTCTCAGCATCGGACTCTTCCAGTTCAGCATAAACGGAGATGTGGCGCTCTTCTTGCCCGAGGACTGTAATGCCCGGCTGGACGGGGCTTTCACTACAGACCATTTCCTAATCGGCACCGAAGGCGGCGATTTCCTTCCCAACCGGGAATTGGAACTCTTTAACAGGAGAGGGCGGCTCATCATCACGGCGATAGACGGCAAGTCCACCTTGCGTCGGGACATTTTGGTCGACTTGCTGAGACTAGACCAGAGGATCCGGTCTTTCGAGTCAACCCACAACTATTCGGCCTTTACGCACGAAGACGTCTGCCAACGATTTATGGGCCAGTGCGTGGACAACGAGATCCTCAAGTTTTACCGGGGCCGCCTGGATGAGTTTGACAACCTGACCCTGACCTACCCCCAGTCTGAGATCCCCACTGTGTTTGGGCTGACTATCCCTGCGTTTATCGGGCCCAATCTCGGCGGGGTGGAGTTGGACAACAGCAGTGTTGTCCTAGGCGCTCATGCCATTCGTCTGTTTTACTCCCTGGGTACAGGCCCGGACGAGGACGGTTTTGCGGATGCCTGGGAGCGCGAGTTCCTGAAAGTCGTTGATGACTTCCAGAATGAGACGTCAACGATGCGCATAATGAGAAGCACCTCTATGACCCTGTCAGCCGAGGTGAACGAGGCAGCCGTCACGGTCTTACCTCGGTTTGTGGCCACCTTCTGCATGCTGGTCTTGTTTGCTGTCTGCTCCTGCATCATGAGGGATTGGGTCCTCAGCAAGCCCTGGCTCGGGTTCATCGGTGTTATTTCTGCCGCTTTTAGCATCCTCTCTGCCTTGGGAATGCTGAGCCTTATCGGACTAGAATTCAACAATATCGTTGCTCTTATGCCTTTCTTAATCTTAGGTGAGTTAATTTTCATAGTTGATAACCCTTTTTCTACTTTTTCCTAGTTTTATCATCTTGCTCCTACTTTTTCCTTGAAATTCCTCGTATTTTTTACTTGTTCTGACTCCGAAAAAAAAAAATCTCATTGAATAGTTTTCATAACAGTTTTCATAACAATGTGAGATGTACCTGTAAATAACATGATGAAGGACTTTGGTGCAGGAGTACTGCAACTGTACTTCCAAGAGCTTTGAGCGAATTCGGTGAATAATTATCCAAAACAAGACTGCATCTTGACTTCAATATTTTGTCCATTTAAAGCCATGTTGCTATGTTACAAACACACAGTGCCCAGCCAAATTGGCCAATCAGCAGCTTTGTCCACAAAGCTTTGCTCTAAATGACGTCAGTCGACTCCCGGGGTCACATAATAGATATCAGACATTATCCCGTATAATGTCTGATACTCAGACTACTTAAAAGTCTGCATTGGTTCAAATGATTAAAAGTGAGTTTTTATCTCAACAAATGTAGGCGTGGGTGTGGATAACATGTTCGTCATGGTAGCAGCATGGCGTCAGCTCAGCCTGTACCTCTCCGTGGAAGAGCGCATGGGACGTACCTTCTCCGAAGCCGCAGTATCCATCACCATCACCAACGTCACCACGGTGCTGGCCTTCATCATCGGAGCCAGTTCCTCCCTGCCCGGTGTTCGGACGTTCTGCATCTACGCAGGCGTGGCCATGTTCTTTGTTTACTTCTACCAGATGACGTTCTTTGGGGCAGCTATGGCTCTGATCGGTCAGAGGGAAGCCCAGAATCTTCACTGCTACACATGCAAGAAGGTAAGGCAATACTAAAAATAAAACGTTTTACATTATTTGTTCAGGCTGATTTTGAACTGTGCATTCTTCGTATAATTAAAAGCTTTTAATATTGGGTTGGGCCCTTCATAAACACTGTATACTATGTATTTTCCAGAGAGAAATTAATCGGGTTGGACTCAACCCCACAACCACTTGCTTTCTAGTGCAGACGTCTTATAACTCGACCACTGAGCTAGCCGGGGTCGGCTAGCCGGGGTCGGCTAGCCGGGGTCGGCTAGCCGGGGTCGGCTAGCCGGGGTCGGCTAGCCGGGGTCGGCTAGCCGGGGTCGGCTAGCCGGGGTCGGCTAGCCGGGGTCGGCTAGCCGGGGTCGGCTAGCCGGGGTCGGCTAGCCGGGGTCGGCTAGCCGGGGTCGGCTAGCCGGGGTCGGCTAGCCGGGGTCGGCTAGCCGGGGTCGGCTAGCCGGGGTCGGCTAGCCGGGGTCGGCTAGCCGGGGTCGGCTGGCCGGGGTCGGCTAGCCGGGGTCGGCTGGCCGGGGTCGGCTGGCCGGGGTCGGCTAGCCGGGGTCGGCTGGCTAGTTTGGCTGGCTGGTTTGATAAATGTTTGGCCAAATGTTTGATAAACTAAAAATACGTCAGTGAAATGCAAATTGCGATATTGAAATTGGCATCACCCCGACACAAATTTGATCTTATGATACATCAGTTTTGTCCAAAAAGTGTTGTCCCTAATTTCTCCCCCGACTTCAACTACCTGTCTATGTAGCTCCCATTACTGCAGGGTTGGAAAACTGTCTATTACTTTGCCTTGGTTTGCTTAACCCCTTGACGCCGGGGAGGCAGCTATAGCCGCGGCCAGTTAATCTGTGCAGAATGCTGTGGCTAGCGGTGCTATGCCGTGGAACACGGCCTGTAAGGCAACTGCATGCTTGGTCCATTGTGCAGTGCAGCTAATGGACAAAGGCTTCTGTGCATTGAGGAAAGGGATGCTGATAATACTGGCACCAAGAGGTTAAGATTTCACTTCTGTAGTCTTCAAAACTTGGCTTTTGTGTAAATATATAGTGGGTTGTAATTTTGTCTGTTTTTGGCGCAGGTACTCCCAAGGGAAGAGTCGCCCAACAAGTTCTACCTTCTGTTCTGCTCTGGGGGGATTTCGAGGACCAAACACAAAGGCTACAGCATCGATCTGGAACACCGCATCATGAAGTTCTTTCGCCTCTACTACGCACCATTCATCACCAGGTCCTGGGTTAAAGGGGTGGTGCTTGTCTGCTACTTCCTGTACCTAGGGGGCGCTATTTACGGCTGCACCCAGATTAAGGAGGGGCTGACTCTGAAGAACCTGGCCATCGACGACTCGCCAACATTTCAATTCTATGATTTGGAGGACACGAAATTCCGCGAGGTTGGGCCGGCCGTGAGCGTGATCCTAAAGGATGAGCTGGCGTACTGGGAGCCTGACGTTCAAGAGAAGATTGAAAATTTGACACGGAAGTTTGAGGAAAGCAACTATGCGTTTGGCAAGGAGATTACACAGTCCTGGGTGCGAGACTTCAACCGTTACTGGGAGGCAGTCCGGTTGCACAGGCCGGACCAAGCCAAGCCAGGGAAAGAGGCATTCATGGACATCTTGACACAAGACTTCCTGCAGGATCCGCGCTACAAAATGTACCAGTTTGACATCGAATTTGTTCGAGACGCAGAAGCTGGGGGAAGCAACATAACAGCATCGCGTTTTCTTGTGCAGACAAAGAGCCTGTTAACGTACGTTGATGAGTCTAAAATGATGTTGGGGATGCGGAAGATTGCAGAGGAATCCGCCCTGGATGTGATCGTCTACCATCCAGCCTTTGTTCTGTACGAAAGCCAGGTGGGCATTATCCCCAACCTTCTGCAGACATTGGGGATTGCGCTGGCCTGTATGTTCCTGGTGGCAGTCATCATGATCCCGCACCCTGTCTGCGCACTCTGGGTTACCCTTTGTGTCATCTCCATCGATACCGGTGTGATGGGTTACATGGCGTTCTGGGACGTCAACGTCGACCCCATTTCTATGGTCAACATCATCCTTTGCATCGGCTTTAGTGTAGACTTCTCGGCGCACATCACCTACGCTTTTGTGGTTGCGCCCAAGGAGGATCCCAACAGTCGAGCAGGGTACGCCCTGCATGCCTTGGGCATGGCCATTCTTCAAGGCGCACTATCTTCCATCATTGCCATCTCGGCTCTCTCCACGGCGCCCGTTTACATCTTTAGAATCTTTTTTAAGACGTTGTTCCTCGTCATGGTTTTCGGGGCGCTGCACGGGCTGGTCTTCCTGCCCGTGATCTTGACATTCATGGGAAGGTGCATGCCCCACCGGGGCTCCAAAAAAGAGGACAAAGATGCGGTTGCCAAGCAACAGACTTCCAAGCTATTGCACAACATCCCACTGAAGTCATCACCTGGTGAGCAAGACAAAATGGTCGTTGATTTACGCATCACAACAGTATAGCATACTGTTTAAGTTCCTGATCTATTTGCCATGTACATGTATGTGATGTAATTGTGCAGTATTGTTTATGTAAATGTAAGCATTAATCTGACTGCTGTGATGTGGGATAAGACTCTTTAACACCTGAGGGATGCATAGCACCGCTAAAGGTATTCCAAACGCCATATCCCACATCACACCAGTCAACAATTGTTTTGTTATACAGTACCTCTGTCCTGGGTTCACAGATAGCAACAGTGTGATATCACGCTCACCCACACATAGCAGCAGTGTTATCACGCTCTCACACTGATAGCACACATGTGATATCATGCAAAGAGTGTTAGGTGGTTTTTTTTCGTGAAGATCATAAGTTTTGGCCCTTTTAAGGGTGAAATCTGATGGTGTTGTTTTTTTTCTTCTAAAGATTTACAATTTTAATTATTACACTGGCTCGAAGCTTAGTATCTCCAGATCATGACCAAATGTTAAAAAAGCAATAACTAGGGTTTAGATCTCGGACTAACCGGACAGATGATCATTTTAAACCAATACAAATACAGTATCCAAGACAGAGGTATAAAAAAACATTTAGTTGTTTGTTTTTTTGGTTTTTTTTCCTTAAATTAAGCATGATGTAAGCTGTATGCATGATATATTTTCAGATCCGTGCTCATTTCATCTTGTTTTAAAGTGTGTGGCACATGAATCAGTTAACGAGGTCAAGTTGTACAATGTCAGTATTCGTTGAGAGGGTAAACATTTAATCAAAATGTGATTTTATTTTTTGTTTAATTCAACGAAATGTTGATTTTGATTGAAATAAAGTGGACAAAACTACCTGTACCATTTTGTGTGCATCGTTCTGTTGTAGTACAACAGAGCCGGCTATTTCAAAGCCGGTTTTATTAGTTGTGTAACTTGAAATTGAACACGTCATATCTCTAAAATGAGAGTGGCTATGGAGGGAGCTCTATTATACCAAATGAAAGCTTACGCTGTGGGCTTCATAAACATGCATAAATCGTAAAATACACCTTTTTGTAGAGCCAGTCACATACATGTATGGGACCTGTTCCAACGAAACCCGGACAAAGTCGCACAATGTGTTTTGTCACAATGTACTCCTGAAGTCATTTCGGGATGGATTTTACCATTTTGAGGTTTTAGGTTTTCCTAAGTCACTCACTATTAATCTACAATCTCCTCAAATTTGAACAAAATCCGTCTACCAGAAGTGTGTTTTTTGTCATTTTTGTGAAACATTTGTGTATAGAAATATTACGCTTTTCTGAACTTCAAAGCTTACTGTATCTCATAATTAGGTGGTCAGGGTTTTATAACTAAATCCAGACCCCAGGGAAGATAGGGTGGGGGTACATATGTAAATGATACATCCTTTTAAAGCTGAGAACCTAGAGAATTTGAAAAAAGCAAAATCTGAAAAACTAAAAAGTCGACTTTGTCCGGGTTTCATTGGAACAGGTCACATATTGAAATCAACGCGCGCATTTCACCTGCTGCTCGATATGGCTTGATGGTGTTGAAAAGCGATTGAGGACTATAAACTGTCTCGCATGTACATGTGTAGGTACATTGTATTTATGAATGCACTTTAAATGTAGACAAATCACTGTTGAAATGTGTTGTACCGGTATGTGGTTTGAGTTCAGTTGCTTCATTCAATGAAATGCGCACTGCATGCACATTAACTATGTTCATTTACAGCTAGGGGCTTGTTCTTACAGTTTTTCCTTTGGAATTTTTAAGTTTGCAAAAAGTAGAATTTTTGTTTTTAACTACATTGTACAGTAGTTTCCTGTAAGCTTCCAACCCTTATTTGTTGTTTGCATGATCAATACAAAACTGTTAGTGATGGTTTCACGTCAGGCTGAGTGTTTTACGGGTGTTTTTCCCCCAACCTTTTCTGTTCAAAGCAAAGCTTTCTCCCCATGTAATAAATTGTCCAAAGCATTCCATTAAACAAACAATGCATTCTTAATAAGCCATTTGCGAGTTAAAATTGAATAAAATCTGGTACACTATCTTGCTTAAAATGCTCGATTGGTACATTTTAACTTTGAATTCTCCAGACCAAAGAGACTGTTACTGTATTACATGATTCCGGGGCAAGCTCTTGCGTAAGAGACACTTAGCACCAATACATTGTTCACAAGAATAGCACAAAGACACCAGATTACCGGTAGTCTAGAGCTTGGCGTTGCTAGCGAAGGGCTTGCCTCGAATCACGTATCAAAGTAACAGTCTTTCTGGTTTAGAGAATACAAAGTTTAAATGTGGTAAACGTTTGAGCAAGTCAGTGTACCGGTACTAGATGTTATTCAAATTGACATGTCATCGAATGGCTTATTATCCAGTTGTTCCAAACCTAAACTAGTTGAGTCGGACATAAATCAATGTATTTTTCTTTCTTTCTCTTTTCTTTCTTTTCTGCAACCGAATAGCTGCTCAACCAGTGATCGCTTAGGAATGCCAGAATTAGGGGGGGAAAAAAGAACAAAAAATCAGGCACATAAGGGTTTAGTCTATGCTTGAAGTTACAATGTACATGTAGGATACACTATTTGTAGATATTGAAAATTTTTACTACCAAATTATTAGGAATTATCTTACTAATTTTAAAATAAATAAGAAATCTAGGCATCCAGCAAAATGATTGCGCTAGATATCCTGTAATTGTTCCGAAAAGTCAGATTTTATGAGAAAACAAATCTGATTGCCGGACAGCGATTGCGATTGCCAGTTAAAAACGAATGCTGTTTTTCTTGCTTTTTCCCGGCATCTATGGTTGTAAAACTTCAAACAGGTCAGTTAAATGATATGAATACAACCCCCAAGTCCCCCTATTCCTGATTATTCAAGCAATTACTAATGGTGTATCCTACTTTTAAGATGTTAATGTAATTCAGGTTTTGTGAGTGCACTGGCATTACCATATTAGGGCTGTATCGAATATTAGAATATTCAAATATCAACCGAATATTCAGAATTAAACACGCTCGAGTGTAACATTATTCACCCACAATATATCATTGCCATTCAGTACATTTGTACTTACTTTTTTTTTATTAAAGTTTTTTTTTTATTACAGTTTTGAATATCGAATACTAAATTATTCGAAAATGAACAGCCCTGGTTACTAAAGGCAATAGATTTTAAGTTGAAAGTTTCATAAAATGTTAATGGTTACTCGTACACCGTGCACGGCTTTGAAACTGTCTCGTTTAGACTTTGGCATGTTCAAAAAAAAATTGAAACCAAAAAGAGATTTGTTAACGAACTGAAATACCGTAGCGCACCCACTTAGAAAATTCCTAAGTCTTTCGTGCAGCAATGGAAAACATTGGTAATTTTGGATATGCACCTTCCACAACATAATGTTTCGTGGACAATTAAGATTATTTGCAATGTGTGTGACAGTGGGGGGAAGAACAAAAAGACACAAAGTCGATTCAGTCCATTGTTTAGCTTGTTTAAAGTCTGTCACGATTGTATCATTTCTATTGACAAGGACAGAAGAACAAAAGAAAGGTAGACGCAAAGTCCAGAAAAGCCAGCTGTTTTTATATTTGCTGATAAGAAGGTATTGCTTGCGGTTAGGAAACATATTTAGAACAGATAATAAAGAGATTATTTCTCCGATAATGTGGTATTGTGAGGTGTATTGCCAAGATAAATTGTTGAATTTACGAATTTCATCGTATGATGGAAAAAAAGGGGGGGGGGGGTGTTAGTACAAAATATGAAGCTTTCATTCACATATTTGCCCGATTTTTAGAGTTTAACTCAAAAAATGTTTAAAACAAAACTATAATGATTGAATATTTAGAAAATATATTTTTGAAGATTTTAAATTTGTAAGTCAACAAATTGTGACATGTTTACAGAGCCAAATCTATCTGTTTCACCGTACACAAATCAACTTGTTGCTGGTTGAGAATTGCATTTTTCTTCTTGGAATCTTGACGTAATTCAAGAATCTTATCTCTTTGTCTACTTTGTAATAGATGCAGAATATCAAAATTTTACTGACATCAATTATTACCTATTTATAACACAAACACAAAGTAGATTATCTGCAATTACACGCTTTGTAGTAAAAATGTAAAGGAAACAATTTAAGTTTTATGGCCGACAAATCTTTTCTTTCTTTTCAATTTGATATGATTTTACATTATTCAGGCAATTTGTTTAACTGATGTTAATTCCGAGTAATTATTTAAAATCAAGAACTACAGGAAAACACCTCTTTTTAAGGAAAGCAGGGTATATTAAGTAACATATTCTTTAGAACTGCAATACTGCATTACAAGAATGTAATTTTTTGTAATACCAATTTATGTTACATCGATTACAACGATTTCACAAACTTTGCGCCACAATTTATTGTGTACACGCTTAAAACTAAAGTGTTGAATTACAATGTAACATTATAAGTGTGCGTTTTAGTGACTACTCTTTAAAAGTTGAAATCTCAGAAAACTGATGAATTCAAAATTCAGTGTGTTGAATTCATCAGTTTAATGGTTGATATCCCAACCTTTCACACTTATAATGTTGATTCAACACTTTAGTTTTAAGAGTGTAGGTTTAACACCTTTTTTGGCAGCTACACAGCTACGCCAAGTTTTGTTAAATGGTCCAACAGCTACAGACATTTGTTTTTTGCGTAAGCCACTTGCATTTAAAGAGATAATAACTGTCAGTTTTTGTTTAGATTCCACTTTGATTGGAAATGCTCACACATCACATGACTTGATTTCACAGGATACTTTAGATCGTTATTCACTTGCAGTCGAAAGTAAGGCATTTCATAATACATTTGTTATTGTAATTATTTGCAATTTGCATGTGAAGAAGATCTTGTTAAGATCGAAATATCAGACCCTCTTAACTTATTACATTTGTAATTGGGTAGAAAATGTTGGTACACCTGCAGATTTTCAAAAGTTCTGATTTAGAGATTAGACTTTCTCTGTGTAATAATATCTCAAGAAGAGCATTCTGGAAAAAGGCATTGGAAAATTGCAATATATTTTATATTTCTTGTTAAATGTTTAGTGTACTTTACTACATGTACATGTATGTCTTAAATTATGAATATTTTCTTCAATGCGATCGGATGGGAAGTGGCAGGAAATATTTTTATCTAAAACAACGTAATTATATTGTAAAGATTGAATTTAATTTAAATCAGCAATGCAATGCAAACAATGTATAATTTGTTTAAATTAAAGTACTAATGAATAATGGTGTATTATTTGATATGTTAAACATGAAATGTTTCTATTTTGAAAACTAAGCATTGTTTTTTTGTTTGTTTTTTTAAATAGTTTTTAGACCATAGGCACTCATTGTTATAATTAGACCACACACATAGTATTAGAACAGATATGAATGCTATCATATTTGTGAATGTAATTATCTGAAAGAAACAAGATGTTTTTTTAATAAATAAATGATATTAAAGATTTATTGCAACTGAACTAATTTCTGATTCCCAGTACAAACTGAACTATTATAAGGCAGGATGATTATTTATTCAATCATTGTTTTCCCACATGCACTTACATACACAAAAAGATAGTATTTTGAGAGGTTTTTACATGTACATGCATACAGGTCTATACAATAAGGGAAATAAATAAAATGAAAAAAGAATATTATTAAATATTCTATGAACTATTGTTTATTGTTCCCCTGTTTCGTTATTTGAAGTGGTTGACTGAGGCGGGGTCAAAGGAAACAAAGTACCCGGTAGATTTTACGGAAGACACTTTTACTAACCGGTGTAGAGGTTCGCGTTATTTTTTTCAGGAGCTGGGTGGTGCGTGAAAGTATATTCATGAGAAAGAGCAATGACAACTTAAAGAACTATAAAGGATTTATAAAGAACGGCTTCCTCAACCAACTCGCCAATAGCATAGTTGGTAAAGAGGAGAGCTATAGATCGAAAGGTCTGCGGTTCGAATCTGACTCGTTAACGTTTGTCTTTATCTTCTACAATGTTCTTATGGGTGATTTTAATCATTGAACAAGGCTGAAGGGAAAACCGGGTTAGGGTACATAAGTTTCTTAAAAAATACTACAAGAACCCCTACACTGGTTAGTAGTGACTTCCAGATTTTACTTATCCTTGTCAAGCCTTCATCCTTCCCCCCAAAAAGTGATGATCGAGAACCAGAAGTTTGGAAAGCCATGCATTGCGGATAAAACTATGCTTTAAAAACAAATAATGTATTAATCATAGCAAACTGATGAAGCAAAATCCAACTTGTCATTGTTCACAGTAAATTAACTAATACCATTCTAAGGGGGATTTTCATTATGTTTTTCATAAACGATATCCTTCCCTTTGCCAAAGAGGGCGCTGCTCCATTTTTGCATACTCGTTCTTGTGACGTCATTCCAAAACGGCCAATCAAAGTGGCAGTTTTTGGATCGTAATTTAATTTCGCTACGTCGTGTATTTTGTACTGGTCGTGCAGGGAAGTATATGCTGCATCGATCCAACTCCAACTTCCAACTAAAATTTGCAACGATTAATTTGGTAACAAATACTTCGTTGATTTCACCATGTTCACGTATTATTGAGTTTTAAAGTAGGACTAAGACATAAGTACTATTTAGGCCTAAAGTTTCATAGTCGCGGGCAACTGGCTGCATAATCAAAACATGAACATAATAATGAGCTCGGTGAGCCAACTTGACCGGTGGGACAACTCGACCACAGAACAACTTTACCGTGTGTGTGTTTGAAAACAAAACGGGGAGGGAAAGAATGTTGCAACCTGACGAAATTTTCTTCATATATAATTTAAATGAAGGTCAATTAGTGCACAAATGTTGAAAAGACATGGATTCTAGAACTGAGAAACATTTCCAATTTTGTTAATGTATTGTTATTGTTAAATTGTTGTGTGCAATTTTAGTTTATAGTCAGTCACTGAGTCAGTGTTTAGTCATTGTTAATGTTACTTGTTATGTTAGAGCATAGAAATTTAGAAGTTCCTTGCTCTATGGTTAAAGTGTCAGTGCATAGGTCAGTTACACGTTAGGAAAAGTTACTTGGGCTCGGCCTACCTGTGTTTTTATTCCTCCATGGGGCCGGCTACCATAAGATACATATTTTGTTTCACCGTGGCTATTCTTACTATTCTTACTATTCCTACCTCCATGTTCTTACGTGACCGTAATCCTACAGTACAAACTTTTTCTATTCTTACGTGAGTTCCGGTAGCGCATGCGCAGTCCCTAGTTTTTCGTATACAGTCCCTAGTTTTTCGTATACACGACTTTTATACCTTTTTCTATAAGACCCTATCTAGATGAGATTATTAACCAATAATTTTAGTTAATAAAAAAAGGTTGCGTAATGAAAAAATACAAAAAAACAATGGAATTAACTTATTACACATTGCAATTAAAGGTAGTATACACCATTGGTAATTGCTTGAATTATCATGAATGGGTAGATTTGGGGGGTTGTATTTCATAGTAAATATCATTTAACTGACCTGTCCGAAGTTTTACAATCATAGATGCCGAGAAAAGCACGAAAAACAGCGTTTGTTTTCAACCGGCGTCGAGCAGTTATTCTTATGTTATCTTTGTTTTTTCGCGATCGCCATCCAGCGATCGCGAATTTTTTTGTGTAAAATTTTATTTTTCGGAATAATTACAGGATATCTAGCGCAATCATTTTGCTGGATGCCTCGATTCATAATTGACTTTCAAATGAGTAAGATATTTCCTAATAATTCGGTAGTAAATATTTTCGAAATCTGCAAATGGTGTATACTACCTTTAATACGCATACATAGTACATACAATAATAACCTATTCCTATTACCTACTGAACACTTACTACAAACTTAGCTATTGCCGTTGTTAGTTTTTTAGTTCGTTTTTTTGTCCACGACGAAGTCACTGCTAGTTTTTTATGAAAAAAATTATGTAAAAATTTGAATACAAATGAAATGTAAACGGTATCGTTTGAATAATTACATATTTTGGACTAAATACCGCAATTTAACATCGACTATTGCCAAAACAAATTTCCTGGGTGGTTTTCATACGTTCCGCGCGTATTAAGTTTCTCTTGTCTGTGTCGGGAACCAGTTAAATCACGTAAGAATAGAAAAAGTACGTAGGGTTACGGTCACGTAAGAATAGCCACAGCGTATTTTCTAATTTTAATTTTTTGGTTTTTTTATAATTTTTTTTTATCAAGACCATTTGGCATTTGCTTAAACACATCTTTAAAATATTATCATTTCAAATGACCATCACTGAAAATTAAGTACTACCACAATGCACATTGTTCATGAAAGTAAGGCTGACAAAATTAACTTTCATGTTTTGCGTCCAACCCCGCATGCCAGTAAAGCACCCACTTAAAAAATAAAAAAATAAAAATTTAAAAAAACTTCATTATTTAGAAAAATTTAATTGTTGTTCTTGGTTATTATTACCCCCTCCCCCCCCCCCCCCGAAAAAAAAAACACACGTAAAAATGCCGATTAAACATGTTTGACCCCCCCCTTAATTTATTAACCAGTTCGCACTGGAGGATGTATACACAAAACGTTTTCCCCAGATTCAAAACGGATGACGTATAAACGCGTCACAAGCATCGTCGAAAATGTCTGTCAGCAGTGAGCAAGGCTGGAAATGCGTGGGTGTGCTTCTCGGTACCACCGGCCTGAACCCGCCTCAGATGAACAAAATAATCCCAGCGCGAAACTAATAAATGAAATACCACTAGTCCTTGCGACGAGAAAGAGATCGAAAGTGTTTGAGTTTTCCAGAGGGAGGAAAACCGGAGGACCCGGTCAAAAACCCTTATGGCACAACTCTACTCACATAATGACATGTATGGTCCGCGCCGGGAATTGAACCTGGACCACATTGGTGAATGGCGAGCTTTACGCACAAGCCACCCATGCAATACCCATGCAAATGTGTAATGTTACTTGAAGTTGGGGTTAACGGATTAATTCACTTTTTTTCTTCAGAAAATCAGAATGGATTTCACGTCGTCCTACAAGAAGAAGGGCATGGGACTTGACAACCACGAGAAGCGACTTCTCCGAGTGAAGCGACGCTCTGTGGACCAACGTGTCCATCGCGATGAAACCTTTATGAGGCAGCGAGACATCGGCTCACTGACCCCACTGAAGGAGACCACAGAAGACAACGTCCAGAAGAATACAAGTCATCTAACAACGAGGACAAGACAGGAAAAAGCTGGAAAGACACTGAAAAAAGGTATATACGTAGATCTGGGGGATAGCCTCTTTCTAGGTAACTATAGCCCATTGCCTTCTTATTCCTCCATGCCCTAACCATGTCCAAATTTGCGACTCTCAATACTGTGTATGTGAGTCTCAAATCTTAAAGTACTGAAAACATGCAACATAAGAAAATAGCGTGGGATAGAAAACGGCCAGTCAAACACGGGAATAGTGCTGAGTTGCTCAACCGTGTCAAAAGAATCAGGTACATACCGTATGTGGTACAGTATCAGACCACTGAAAAGATTAGTCTGGTCAAACAGATGGACATGCACAAGTCTAATCAAACATAAATAAAGGTCATTCATAAATATAAGATGAGGTCACAGGCAGCTGTTACAATATCATTTTATCATTCAATGTATCCATCTAATCAGGTGGAACTGCTATTTGTTCCTCTTAAAATGATTGTTTTTCGACTGCTGGCCCAACTTCAAAAGAAAACAATTATGAAAACCAAAGAAATACAAAAAGGGACACTCTTGTGTAATTCACATTACGATGGCATTATGTGTAGGTAGGAGTACTGCTACTGTACTTCCAAGATGCAGACGTTGTGAGTACTACAGGGCCCAATTTCTTAGCTCTGCTAACCACAGAATTCTGCGCTTACGATCACCATTTTCCGCTAACCGCGCTAGCAGAAACAAATTGCGCTAACCCTGTAAGCACAGAATCCTTAGTTACGGGATGTACGCATGCTCAGAGAACAAAATTCCTTGCTAACGCGTGAAATACGTTTACCATAAGCACCAAATTTTCTGCTATAGTAAGCACCTGGGATTTTTCGCTATTAACGGTAAGCAGAGCCAAGAAATTGGGCCCAGAACATGCCAAATGTGGCTTACGGTGCTGTGGACATGTATGTATGAAAGAGTATCAACCCAAACTACCGGTACTCCTGATGTGCTTTCCTAATTTTGTCCTCCAAAGTCCTACTTTTGTTCTTAAAGCAATGATCCTACTCTTCTCCTACATTTTCCCCTGGGTTTGCTTGGAAGCCAGGCTTTACCGTATGCTATAGGCCGATCGATGCACTGTCGTCAAAAAAAAGTAAAGATATTTCCTACTGGATCGAGCTTAATATATTTGCATGATTAGGCGTCAGCGCCATTTGTGCCCAACGATTTTCTAAAACGGCCCTGGTTACATTGTATTTGCTACTGTAGCTGAAATACCCAAAGGAGTCTCTGTCAAGGCAGAGACTGCCGGAACCCAGGCCCGACGCAACATGCTGCAGAAATGGAAGATGGAGAAAGAACTTAAGAAGAAGTTGTCTCAGGAAAAAGAAAAACACAAGCCGGTGTTCAAGGTGTACAAAGTTGACTACAAGAAGGGGCCCAATACCTCCTCCACGACCAAGACCAACGTGCCAGCCTTAACTAAGCCACAGGTAATACACAGTGTAGTCTGGTTCCCTGACCTGACATTTATTGTTTATGCCTAGATGTCCAAATTGTAGGTGAGGTAGCCACTGGCGACAAAAATAGATCATGACGCACTGCAGGCAGCGTAGCTTTTTTTAGACTATGCAACAATTCAAATTAGAGCCTAACAGCTTTTCCCCAAAAGACACAAAAGCTACATCGGTTTTAAATAGTGATATTACATATTAGGCATTTCGTCTGGTGTTTATTTTTGCTAATGCGAGCTATGATATGCAAACCAGAAAAAATCATCTGGATCGATAGGCTAATTATTTTGAATTTTTGTAAATGTTATTAATATTAACCTTACAACCACTTAAAGAGCACCTCTAAGTAAAACAAGTTTTCTCTAATTTTACATTTTGAAATAAATATGGAAGTATCCCAACCGAATGCAATATCAATGGGATTTATAGCCCGTCTAAAAATAGTCTAAAAGAACGTTTTTTCGGTTCATGCCAAGACGCGAATTCTTAAAAACGTAAAGGTCACGCTTTTGTTTACCCGCGTCATTGAGGGGAAAACAAAGAAATTGAGGAGAAACCCAAATGCACATGCACGCACAACACACACGCATGTTGTACGTTGCCCGGCCCTAGCTGCACACAACTTTCCATTCTTTGACGTGCACGGGGAGGCCAATTCACTCAAGAATACAAGCCAGGGAACAGTAAGAAAACAACTTTGTCTTGGTACTCACGAATTTATAATTCTCACCGAGGATTTGTAGGTACAAAAGCCTTCCTTTCACTTTTTATGAAAGTCGAACACGAGCTTTTTTATACTCTACAACTTAGAAGTACAAATCTAAGCGGGGTCAACGTGCGTATTTGCCCATGTCACCAGCGCATCGTGTACCCACCACGTGCAAACCACAAAACGAATCGCATGCGTGTTGCTGCTACCGGCCGACCCGGGCCCCACGCACGATCGTCCGCCTGGTTACAACACATTATTGACGTTAGCGTCGGAATATACTTATGGCAGAATCATACAATTCCTGGGAAGATTTGAGCGAGTATTCGGAAGAATTCAATGACGAAGATTCCCAAGGCAATGCACTGGACTCGGCAAGGAGAACTGGAGTTTTTTTCCCCTCCAGGTCCATAGTCCGATCGCGACGATGTATCACTATTGTAAAGGAGCCTGGCACCGATCGTTCGCGGTTCGCAACCGCTTCGAACCGGAGGCCCCCGGCGCGTGGTGGGGAAAATCTCGCTAAACAGAAAGGCAACCAGGATCTGTTTTTACACACAAACTGGTAATACATAATTTAGATGAATATACATTGTATCATGATGCCACGTAGTTATCTCAGTGAATACAAGTCATTGCAAAAGTGTTGGAAAAACATGAACCACTGCAGAGAAGCGACCACTTGGACAACCTAAAAATCCGACCTTGTGTTCATGTACGTGCATGGTTTACAAATCGGACCCACTTTTTTTGTGTCTGAACATTCTCCTTTGGAAACCTCAGAAAATTTTCTTCAGGGTTTTTAAGACAATTCCTCAAACATTTACCTACCACACAGGACTTCAGCATTTCGAAAAAATCTAACAAAATACGAACTAATGTTGAGAAAAACATTGAGAAAAAAAGGCCGCAAGCAACACAATTGCACGCGGTACGCGCACGGTGTGGCGGTGGCATGCATGGCCTTGCGATCGCATACTAGCTGAATAACACGATGACGTTTCGGGGTCATGTTAATCTCATTTGCATACATTAAACATGGCTGTCGTTTTCTCAAAAATAGAGCAGAATCGTGTTGGGAACACCGAATTGAACTTTGTTTTTGATACACTAAAGTAAACCCCATGGAATAAAATTATATACTAACGGTAAGATTGGTATATACTCTGTCATAAAATGAACCAAATACCCAAACTACAAAATTGTTAGAGGTGCTCTTTAACTCCCGAAAACACTCGAACATCACGATTGTTAACACTTGACCCTAGCTAATAATTATAGCAGCTGGCTGTGAGTATTACATGCATACAATGTTGAGGACAATAGGGTCCCCTATTTTGAAAAGGTCCTGGACTCCAATTTGTGTACAAAGAGTAAGGAAGGTCTTAAAAAAAAGTTTATAGTGTAAACCAAAGAGAGACAATACTTGAATAGGGGGTTCCTGATTGAAGGCATACACATTTGTGTACATGTATTGTGTACAAGTACACCTTGTGCATCCACACTCAAACATAGCCCAACACAGAGAAACCAATGGCTATGATCACAGCCCTGATCCTGAACACTGAACAATGAATAGACCCATCCGTACAAAGTCAATAAATCTTCAACAGATGGAGTTTGGCAGGTTTAATACTGTTAGGTTCAGTACCAATACTAAACACAGAAAAGATGTGAAGTACATGTACAATAATGACTAGGTAATGTTTTGCTATTGCACTACAGATACAGAAAGACACGACATTAGCCCAGCGTAGGGTCACCCGAGCCTCCATCAAAGCTTCCACTACCAAGGTACACGTATACATGTATAATTTTAATCATTTTGTCACACAAAAACGTGATGAAGGTAGATTCATTTACTGATTTTACTTCACTACCTTTATTGAGGCAAAAAGAATTTGAAAATTACAATTTTAAAAAGTGTTTACCAAAATTACAGTTTACAATAATTATATAATTCAGCAGTCTAATTTGCATACAACAACCACACCTCTCCCCTGCATGATTCTCTAGATATAAGTGCAAGTAAATAATAGGATCAGTCGTGTCTTGGACCAGGACTAGCATTAAGTAGTATGGCAGATAGGTGACTGGATTGTGTCTTTGATGATACAAGCTTGGAATTTGGTACATAGCTAGAGTATGTCATAAGAAAGATATTTGGCTTTAGGGCCATCACGGATTTGTCCTTTGAATAAATATAGCTAGAATAACAAGCAATTGCAGACTTTAAGAAAATTGCTTGTTATTCTATCTAAAATTCTTCAAAGAACAAATATGTGACCCGCTCCATCGAAATCAGGAATAAGTCGCAAAATGACTTTTTGAGATATGCACATGGTGAGAAAGGGAATTTCATAAGCTTTCTAATGATACCCATCACAAGTGTGTTTCTTCTTAGGTTAACGAGTTATTGTCTGATGAAGATGACGGGTGTATATTTATTTGCCGAATCCACATTTAGAGAAAAACAGCTTTGAAATAAACAAAAATGACGAAAATCATACGGACAGCCGACACAAATCCTCTTTATTTTCATCTTTATTGATCGTTTTTGAATACAAGACTTTAATGACAATAATCTGTGATAACTACACTTCCTAAAAATACAATGTTCAGAAAAACGACTTGGTCACGATTTTTATCCATGCGTTCACTTTAATGGCCGATTGCATAAAACGGCCTCGGCGACTTATTCCCGATTACGATGGAGCGGGTCACATATGCGATGACCCTAGCTAAATATCTTTCTCATGACAAAGTCTGTGTCAATTTTATGCTTGTATCATCAAAAGTACAATTTTCCCAAATGTTCCCCTATCTGCCCCACTTAAAGGCTGTAGCATTCATAGTGGGAATAAATTTATCTAAAGAGAAAGAGGAAAGGGGAGAGAAATGAAAAACAAAATTGGTTGCAATTCTTCAGTTTTAATTGTGTTTGTGTGTGTATAACTTGACAGCCGGTAACCAGCCAAACCAAGCCAGCAGCCCCTGTTGCAGAGCCAGCTAAACGAGTGACAAGGCAGGCCACACGACTGGCATCCAAACATGAAGGTAAGATGCCAAATTGCCAATGTTTCAAATAGAATGTTCTTTAAGATGCCAATGTTTCAGATAGAACCTCGTTAAGGTGACAATGTTTCGGATAGAACGCTCTTTAAGGTGCAAATGTTTTGGATAAAATGCTCTTTAACCAGTTCGCGCCGGATGACGAATATAAACGCAAAAATTTCCCCAAATTCAAAACGGATGACGAATATATACGCCAAGTTCAAGTTCGGAAATATATGTCAGCAGCGCGCAAGGCCGGAAATGCGTGGGTGTGCTACCCAGCACTATAGGCCTGAACACGCTTCGGATCGAGTTTCGTTAAAAATAATCCCGCCCGTCGGCTCGGCGATGTTAAAATAATCCCGGCGCGAACTGGTTAAAGGAATCGTATACGTTTGGTAATTGGAACCCACTGTTTGTTTCAATCCTATATAGTTACATAGATATATACCATAAAACTAACCTGTACAAATTTCATTTCAAAGGGTGGTAGCGATTGAATACACAATCTGAGAAACGTCACTGCAGTAACGCTTCTCAGATTCAAATTTTTAGGGATAAAAAGTGATATCTTTTTCCATAACCGCAGTACTTCAAAGGGAAAAGTTTCTAAAAATGCATTATACTATCCAAAGCTGCTGTACTTCTTACTAAGTAAGTTTTTATTGACATTAATTTTTGGAGTAATTACCAAACGTATACGCTCCCTTTAAGGTGCCAATGTTTCGGATAGAATGCTCTTTAACGTGCCAATGTTTCAAATAGAATGCTCTTTAAAACCCTTAGCCCTAACGCTCCTCAATTTTAAGGATTGAGGATGAATGGTATTTTAAAAAAATTATAATTTTGGAGGATTGAGGCACAATGTTGTTTCAAGTGTGAAGGATTTCTAAAGATTGAGGCTAAATTGAGTTTTTTTAAAAAGGGCACGATCAGGCAAATTTTACATGTTAGTAAGCTACCATTCTAAGGGCGGGGCCGTTTCCCCAAAACACTATATATTTTGGATATTTAAATATAATCTTTCATCTAAACTAATACAAAATAGATTACATGGGACCCTTTAAGTTCCCCTCCCCCAATGTTATAAGAATAGTCAGTCAGGTACAAAGACAACACCAGCCCTGCCCTCTCATACCAGCAAAAAGTAGAGCCAAGATTCTGATTGCCAAGTTCAGAATCAGATCTCTTTCATTTTGCCTTGACTGACTTCAGCCTAGTTACACGTATATTAACTCTAAATCTATCCGCTTTCCACAGATCACAAAGAGAACCGGCCAATTTGTAAGCCAACCACAAGGTCCGGTTCCGTTGCAAAGACGCCCAACAAGTCTACTGCGAGTAAACTGGCCATGTCTCCTCCCCCTGCAACCTGTACGTCCAAGTTGCCCTCGCCTTCTGCGACCCGGCACGTCACCAACGAGAGGGGGGCTTCCTTGCAGGATCCTAAGCTGCAGCAGTCCTTTGCACCATCCCACTTCACCTTCAATTTTCAGTTTGAGCCCATGAGTCCAGCTAGCACGCAGCACTTTCTGTTCCCCGAGACAGCAATCCGAAAAGGACGGTAAGACGGCAATATTCATTCAAAAACATGTTTGGCTACATGTAGCTTGCCACTTTTTCTTGGATCAACTGTTTTTCTCTGTTTTAATTCACGAGTGCGCCAATAAAGACTTAAGAGAAAGCTAGCCTTGGTCAAGGCGTTTGACGATTAACCAAAAATCGATGATTGGCCACTGACATAAACCTGCAAACAGTAGTCGCGCGCTATGCACTTACACCCGCTCTATGCAAGGCTACCGTATGCAAATTAGCTTGAGTTGGTCGCATGCCTTGGAATTACAGTTTGCGGTTGCGATATGGACACTATAGTATACAAAATCGCCTGCCTCGACCAATGCTACACTACAGAAAACGAAAAATTTAAAACTCCCCCCCCCCCCCCCTATTTTTGTTGTATTTTTGTTGTTGTAAAAAGGCTGTAAAAGTGAAAAGGCTGTAAAATGAATCTCACACAGGAATTGTTTGTATAGTATTCACTATTCAAGGTACCCTCAGTATTTAAAAAAACTGACCTGTCTTAATAATGAAAAATCCATTCGTTGTAAAACCAGTAATTGTTTGGTTTTCGCTTTAAAGTAACAAATTTTATTGATATTTTCAATTTTTATTTGGGTCATTTCACCAAGTTGGAACATGGTGCCCAACTTTTACACCCAGAGCCTCATGAACCTCATACAAGATTTACGTTAGTTACTCTTGACCTGAAATACAAGTGAATCAGTAGCTAAACAATTTAACATGGTCTACCCTAGTGTGACATTTGTTTAATATGTTGGAACATAATTGTCAACATATCTCTTGTAATTTATCTACAATAAGTACCTTATAAAAACAAGTATGGTTCCATTTTGTGCCCAGTTACCGTAATAGTATGAAGAGGTTTGTACAATAACTCTTGCAACATGACAAAAAGATGTAAAACAGACGTGGTGTCCTTGTTACATCTGAGACATAATTTTTCATTAAATATCCAATTTCTCAGGAAACCAATGTTTAGTACAAAACTTGCCCAAATCTTTCAAACGTCCAAGACAAAAATCAGGAATAAATATTCAAATAGGTGATATGCAACTAGAAATTTTCCAAAATGTCACACTTTGTGTCTCAACTCCATGGAACACCCCATTTACAAGTTGCTCATAATTAACCCAAATTCTACAAGGTTCTTTAAAATCCAAAATCTCTAAGGGCGGGTTTTCACGGGGCACGTGAACGATTCACGAAGGATGCGAATGCCGAAAAAAAGTCCAACGTTTGTATTTTAGGCTCCAAACGTTCGCTAAATATGCGCGGGGGTTCGGAAGCGTCGTCAATTGTTTGCAATAGTTGTTTTTAGTTCGGCGGGAATTTCAAAAAAGTTTCCAGCATCCCAGTTCGTGATTTGCTCGCGATTTACCTTTTGAAAATGTCTTAAAAGCTTCTTCATATGCGCACGACCTACTCACGACGTGCGTGATGTTTCACAAAATCTTTGTGAAACTCCAAACAGACTCCGACAGTTTGTAGAATGTCTCGGGCATTCCTGCGAAAGCAGCGAAGTTCGTCCGATCATTTCTCAAGCTATTCATAAACTGTTTGCGTACTTCTTGAGAACAGGTGACTTCGCCAAAGAAGCAAACGCGAGCCTTCAAATAGCAAGATAATTGTGCAACATATGTACGAATGTCGCATGAACGACGTTAATTATTCGCCAATATGTGTCGCAAAATGTCCGCACGAATGTTGCCCCAGATTCGTGCAACATTCGTGTTGTTCACATTTTAGTCGCATGTTCTTCGTGTATGTGGACTGGCCATAGTTCAGCAACGCTACACAAGACATTCGCATTCACGTTGTGAGAACTACGCACAAACTGCATTGTCGCGATATATTCTGAGAAAAATGTCGGACTTTGCAATTTTGTTGGCATTTGCATCCTTCGCGAATCGTTCGCGTGCCCCGTGGAAACCCACCCTAATGAAGTTTTGGAAAATTGTGTAGGATTGAAGAAGCTTAAATATATCAGCTTCTGTTCATTCAAACTAAGGACCTGAATGTTAAAGTTCCAACATTTCCCCCTTAGTTTCTTAGGCATTGATGGATTCTTGGAGTGTTTCTAGCCAAAAGAAAAGTGTAGGGAAATAAAAGCTACTATTATTATTAAACCTATTATTAAAACCTTCCCATATCCATCACCTATTTTGGCGGATTCTGGAGACTTGGTTCTGCAGGCCCGAGGTGAATACATTTTAATGGATTATGATGGACTTGGCCCTGGAGGCCTGAAATACTGCTGGGTGAATCCAAATACTGTTGTATACATATGTAAGTTATGTGCCAATCAACTACCACTTCAGTGGTAGGTTCTTATTACAGGTATAAGAAGCAGAGTGAGTGATGAATTTTGGCAGATTAGGTTCAGTAAAAGGCAGCAGGGACTTAATTACGATATTTGTTTCTGTTGATTGGCAGGTGTTCAACACCGACATCAGCCTGCAGACGTAGGCGAGCCACCTCCCCAGTGCCTCTAGAGATCTCTGCTATTCAATCCCCCAAGAAGCCCCAGCAACAGGGTCCTCCCCCGAAGGAGGAGAGCAGCAAAGAAGGTACTAGATAACCACTAGGGGGGTGTATTTATGGGTAGTACAGTCACAGGTGAAACACGGTGTCCTTAAAATACATACATATGTCGCAATACAAGTGAATCAATAGCAATTTAAAAATTGTAACATCGAAAACTTAAAACTTATTTTTTAACATATTCCTTGTAATTTTTTTAGAATAACCTTATAAAAAAACAATGTACGTAAGGCCTGAAGTAATAATAATAATAAACCATTCTTATATAGCGCATATCACCGTGAGGTCCCTATGCGCTGTCCTGAAATCAACAATTATACAAATTGAACAGATATGTTTTGACCCGGGTTTTGAATAGTTCTGTTGTCTCTGTCTGTTTGACAACATCTGGTAGGTTGTTTCATAATATTGAACAGCAGCTGATTGGACGGAGCGGAATCCATATGACTTAGTTTTAGTAACTGGAGAAGTCAAGAGATTTATGGGTAGACTGCAGATTCCTAACTGGTTGGTACTCCTGAACTAAACTTTGAAGATAAACAGGGGCAATGCCATGAATACATGTACATTGATATTAAAGTAAGAACCAAAACCTTTAAATCTATTCTTGCCCGTATCGGCAACCAGTGCAAATCATAAATGAAAGTATGCAGAGGAGGTACATTTGTACAATAAATCTTACAACACGACCCCCCCCCCCAAAAAAAAAAAATGTAAAAGAGACACGGTGTCCCCGTTTTACATCGGCGTCCCAAATTTGTCATGAAATGTCAAATTTCTCAGGAAAGTAATGTTGGAACGGTACAAAACTTGCCCACTTCTGAACATGTTTTTACATTGTAAATTGATGCCAAGGGATTTAAACACATTTTCCAAAGCAAGATGGGTCCGCATTTTGAATTCAAATACTTTATCCTTACATGTACCACTGTGAAATGTCAAACTTTTTGTTTATCTCTATCATTCAAGATGTGTCGTACTTCCGAAATCTCTTGAAGACAGAGTCCTCAAAGTTGAATGACCTCTGTAGCAAATGGGAAGCTGTGCCGAACGACACCAATCTAAGTGAAGATGGTACGTATTGGAAAGTTTGGTTTTTTATTTAACTTCATCAAAACACAATGGAGGTTTAACCTATTCAACCGCTCTGCAATTACAGTCTAACGGCGCTATAACAAACATCACAGGATCCACAGATTTTGTTTGGTATATTGTTAGCGATTTTCCGCCGCCGATCTATCAGGTTCTCTCTTTAACATAAAGCACAGGTAGTTTGACATTCGGGGATTAAAAACAGTCCATAAGCATTCGATATACGCAGTGGATTTAAACAAAAATATATAGGTTTACATATTTTCAACAGCATTGTTGAAAATCGATAGCAAAGGACGGTGAACTTTATTAAATCCGTTGACTTGTTTTCAACAACAATGTTCGTTTTGTTTGTACACACAAATCGGGAGCCAAGAATGATGTTCAGTGTAGCTGAATGTTTGGTATAAGCAGTATTCAGTATTGTGGCATTATACTTTACTCGCTACACTTAACAAAACCTCGGTTCAAGTTTAATTTGGCCTTTTTTAGTTTAATTTGGCCTTTTTTTAGTTGTGCCGTATGAGGGACTATGTTATCACCACGCTGTCACAGAATGAAATGTTTCCAATCCCTCTAATAAAAACAACATTTAAAACCATGGTATTCATTTTATACCTTCATAAAGATCAATTTATTCAATAGTGATTAGTTTTGGGATGGCTAAAACCTATTGTCTAGTATTATTAAAAAAATAAAATAAAGCGTGTCCCCCCCAATCTAAAGCTTAGGGTGATAGGCTTCCTTTTGGGGTATAGTCTCAAACACAAAGAATTGGGGGTGGGGTGGGGGGGGGGGGGGGGGGGGAGGGGGGAGGGGGGGGGGGAGTACCTTGGAAATAATCGCCACAAATCTAAAAAGATATAGATTTGGCATTAAAAAAAATAAGTTATCGCTTATGGTTTTGTCAAATTGCGGTGTCTGATCCACCAATGGCATTTACACTCAACAATTGCTGGATCTGATTCAGCAACACGCCTTATTTACGGGCTGGCCATCTGAAATTGAAAGTGAAGTAAAATCTTTTGGGAACTTGCAAATAGAATTAATGAAATAAAGTTAATTACAATTTAACACCAGTCTGCTCTGATGAATAATTAACAAATTGCTAGTAATGATATACATGTACTAACGTGAAAACGAGGATTGATGTAATGCGCTAGTCTGGCACCATCCAATTTAACAGTATACAAGGCCTTGATTTTGTTGCAAAGTGGCACACGCGCGCGTGTAAACTACATGTACATGTAACAAAATAGTACGTGACTATTGCGGGACTATTAAAATCATTAGCACGATAAGGTCGTGTAATTGAATTGCGTTCATTGAATCGCGTTCATTGAATCGCGTTCATTGATTTATGTGTGTATAAATACGCGCGTCTATAAAAACGTGGACATTATTACTGCTCGACAAAATCGCGTATACATGTGATTCAGGAAGCACGATTAAAAATGGCTTCACTGTAAAAGGTGTGATGGCAGATACATGTACATGTATTATGGTAAAAAAGTCCTAAGGCAACACAACTTCTTAGTCTGTGTTCCACAACTGCTAGAATACAGTAAGGGTGTGCGTTTACGGGTAGTACGGGACCCGGGTGCCCTATTCCCGTCACGGTCGGGTACCCGGGTACCCGTGACTATTATTAGAATCATAACCAAAAACGGAAGTATACACCGCGTCGGCACGTGCATGTACATCCCCGCTCACTCCACTAACAAGCTGCAGCGCGACTGCCATGCTGGCATGGCGTGCTTTACTTCCCCTGCATTCCGCAACTAAAAAAATGTACGGGCCTACTTTGCAACTCAGGGTTCGACCTTAACGCTTGTCCGCAAACAAATTCTAGTCAAAACAGCGGCGGTCTAGTCAAAACCCTTTTCTAAGTAGTCCGGCAGTCCAGTGAAAACAAAAAGACAAGATAAGTTAAGTGCGTGGTTTTCAGAGCCAGATTGTCAACAGCGATCCCGTACTGCGTGGAGTTGACTCTGTTTGTAAATGAATTGACTTGCCGCTCCCCATAATTGCACGTCTACAGTGGCACGTCTTTTTTCAAAATAAATAAGGTTCAATGAACTAAATCCTTTGAGTGAGCCGACACAAAATGTAGCAAAAAAGCCGACCGCAGATGGGCTGGCCGCAGAGTTGATACAATAGAAGCAAATACCTCTCCTGCAGTATCAGGTTTCAAAACCACATTCCAGGTACGGGTCCGTGGGATCGTGAATTAATTCAGCACATTTTCCAAAAAGTAAACCTCGGAAAAACTTAATCAAAGGACAACTGTAACAAAACACTGATACAATGTCAGCCGCAAGTTATAGCAGCTGTCAGAATTGTTGGTAAATAGACTTCAAAGGCATTTTTTGAATCACAATGACTACAAAGAAAGCTCAATCATCCGTTAGGCTGCTATCTAGACATCAGGAAATTGTCGGTAAATGGACTTATAAGACGTTTTACTCAGACGTTTTCTAACATTTTATCGGCACGCAATGAACATAAAAAACGCTTGCCTTTCTGAAATAATGTGTCAACATTTACAAAGGCAGTTTCGGGTAATAAAATCGATAAATTGGAGCCGGGTACCCGCAATCAGCGGTCGGGTTACGGGTACCCGGCACGGCCTTAGAATACAGCTGTCGCATTGGTCAGTAGGGCTATAGCTCTATAGCTAATTGTCTCAGAAGCAGTTTATGGTTCAGAAAGGAGTTAGAGGTTTTTTTTCTTCTGGCAGGGTTAGGGTAAATTTTTCATAATCATTCATTGAAACCAGCCTCCGTCTCATTTGCTGGCAGTGTGCGGTGAAATCCGCTCCACCATCGGCAAGGCCCAGCTGCTGGTTGGCCAGCGGTTCAAGCAGTTCTTAGGCCTGGTGGATAACTGTGAGTTTGGTCTAGGAGAGAAAAAGACTCACTGCTCAGACCTGACCGGATTCTGGGACATGATCTACTTTCAGGTAAAGACAAAGGAATTTTCTTCTATAAAATTCATTCGACTCCTGTTATAACGAACTCCACAGGACCATACGTCAAAGTGTTCGTTATATCAAAATGCCGTATTATCCGACCCAATGGTTTCCAACCCATTGTTCACCTTGTATACCCCACTGTACATATTCACGCTTGTGCATGTCATGAGCAAAACACACCCTACACGTAATGTGTTGGTGCGAAATATGGTACCCTCTGGAGACATGAACACAATGTGTACAATGGAGACAAAACGTCTCCGGAGGGTAAATTTCTATAGATGAATAGGTCTCCACTGGGAATTTCCCGAATTAGATTTTTGGATTTTACTTAAATTACTCAAAAACTAGGATTAGGATGTGGGTTAGTGTTTGGGTTAGGGTATAATATAGGGTACACATTGTGTAGAAATTTCAACCCAGGAAAAAAATTATGGTTAAAATGGGAGCATTTTGAAAAACGTGCTCGACTTTCTAACCATTTTGTACACGAGAACAAAGCCATGTCTCCACAGTGATACAAAAATGCGAATACATGTTTGTGTAATAAAATGATTAAAAATACAACTTTGTTGTTATGTGAGAAGCAAAATGTAAGGTGTAAGTGTCAATAATAAAAATAATAATAATAATAATAGGATTTATAAAGCGCCAAATTGCCTAAGGATTCAAGGCGCTAAAACAAGAAGGAAGAAAACGAATAACAAACAAAGGAGTGACAACCAGCTATGCTTTAGGGAAAAGATGGGTCTTCATAATATTGAATAATATTGACACAGATGAAGTCTACATAACAGATGGAAGAATTAGTCTTTATAGGGCAGTTGTGATTTTTAGTGGGACTATTTGGGATATAAAAGGTAAATAAAAAAATATATATAAACAAATGGCAATCACTGCGTTGCAAAACTGCATCAATTTGGAAGGCAAAATGCGTAAGCAAATCACATTTTCTACAACAAGAAATTTTTCAAAACTTTACAAAATTGTGTCATAAGAGTTGAGAGAAGTTGTTAAAGTCATTTTTGAATGATAGACCAATCCCTACTCTTACTATCGTCTAAGTTGCAAACCTGCTAAAATTGGGGCGTGCTTGACCTTTTCATGCAAATTCGACCGTAGATTTATCTTTGAATATATATGCCTAGTCAACTACCCATTTAGAAGTTGCGCGGGTTTCACAAAGAGATTTCTTGTAGTACGTGATGTGAACCACCATTCTGCAATTGCTGTTTGGGAAAGCCTGTGGAGCCTGCAGGTTTGCAAAGATGATAGGTTTGCAAAGGTGGTTTATAACCGTCTTGTTTGCGGGTGCACTGCGTGAATAGATTGTACTCAACATGCACACTATCGATTACTGTTGTATTTGGCAAAGACTATTTTCCAAATTTTGTGTGTGTTTTGTTTTAGTAGTTGAGTGTTAAAGACATCTACCCTACTGTAGTTAGTCTTTGCCAAAGACGACTGTTTGTTTATGTTTTCGACAGTGCGCCCGCTAACGACATTCTTAATCCAGCTCCTTAACTCACACAGTGGTCTTTGCAAACTTGCTTAAATAGGGCGTGACCTCTTCATGCAAATTCGACCATTCGAATAGGCATTGCGTCTTCACGCAATCAACTACTATTCAGCATTCGCACAGGCCTGCATTGCATATCTAATTAGCGCTGTTTTCTTTCGTGGGACGTAGTATGTATTGTGCGTATGTAGACCACTGCCGTTCTGCAATCCCTTGGAAAGCCTGCGGCGAAATAAGGAAAAGATAAACCACTAGATCAAATTTGCAAAGACAAATGTGTGAGTTAGCTAGCTGGTCTATAATCGAGTTGTTAGCGTGGAGGGCGCGCGCACTGCGTGAAAAGAATACGCGACGTGTACAATCACAATAAAATAAAGTCGTCTTTGGCAAAAACTATACTTTAGTATGGTTGTGGGTTTGAGCCCCAATCGGGTAAGCCCAAAAATCCTGAATTTAACCAAAACTAAGAATAACACACTTGTTTTTTTATAAAAAAGGTTGAAGACGTGATGGAGATGTTTGCAACGCTTGATAAACTCCAAGCAAACTCTTGGGTTAGAGAAGAGACCAAGACTGTGCCTACCAAGACCAAGGTCAAGAAAGTCATCAAGGTATTTATTTATTTATTACATTTCTTTACACAGGGTGCGCTCAAACAGTTTAAAAACTGGTTTCCATTGGGGCCTCTGGTGTTCCGGAGGTTGCAAGTATAAGTCCCGCCTTGCCAATTGTTTGTCTTTTTTTATCATCAGAAGGCCAAACTGGTCACCAAAAGCCAATCCGCAAAGGACTGCGAAGCAGCCAAAGAGCGTTTAGCAGCCATCAAGGCCAGTATGAAGGCCAAACAAACGCGGGCCAAGGTCGCTGAGCAAACGGTGTTTGAGGGTGGTTTCTTTAAGGTGGAGAGCCCTGTGCGCAACCCTGCCCCACACTGCCAAGGTACACAGAAAATATTCTCATCCTTCTTTCTTGGGATTTCCACGGAATTGAGTATTTAGGTTTTGCTTGGCCAACAACAGTTCTGTTTGAGCATTGTTGTCCTTTGGTTGTGGAAGTGCGATGTTGGAAACCTGACGGGGAACATGGCGTTTGTGTTCCTGGGCAAGACACTTTACAACCATTAGCTCTTTCCACCCAGAAGTATAAACATACATCATCATTTAAGAGATCGGATTGTTAAAAAAATATCAAGCGAATTAAAACTCATGTTAAGTAAATTAGTCTTATTTGATTGACATAAAAGTGATGAATTCGATCTGTGAATACAGCTCAGACAAATTTGATGTATAATGACAAATATTCTTGAACCAATGTTTAAATCGAGTAAACCAAACGTTGAAATTTAATAATAAATGACTAATTTGGTTTGGTAAAAGGGTATAAATGTTTTTCTCCGACCAAATTTAATGCAAGAGTTGATAAATTTGAATGAATTTTATTTTTACTTAAATAGCCAGGAAAAACTACAGATGATACATGACCTTGTGGTGTTAAAAAATATGTCATTTTGTGGTGCACCCAATAAATTGATGAATAAAGCTAGAAGGAAAAAAGGTTAAATTTGTTAAAATAGTTGCAGCTTCTCCTCACTTGAGGGATTTATGAGTTGTTTTGTCACTTGGTTTTAACTTTCTCATTGAGATCCATTCAATTCAATTCAATTTACTTTATTATCCACAAACAAATGGGAAATTCATTTCGGCCTTTACATCAATAAGTTAAATTTACAAAAATTACAATATGTAAATTTACCATTTCAGTACAAAAATACAACCACAATACTTCTCTATATAAGAATAATGAGTGACACCAAGAAGTCATGGACAATATAAAAGCTAAAAATGCACTAACAATTGCAATTCCAAAAATATATATTAAACATTTCTAGTATAAAAAATAGAGCCCATGTCGTTGTGTGTAATATTGCCTAAAGAATCATCGTTCCAATTGTGCATTAAAAACCCGGACAGCCGAGGGAACAAATGAGTTGGCATACCGCTTAGTGTTAATTCTTAGCTGTAAAAGACGTTTACTCCTTGTACTTCTATTGAATTGTTCATACAATGGGTGAGTTTCATCTGACAGAATCATTTCAACTTTGTTCAGCATGAGAGATTTATAGAGACTGTCAACCGTTAATTCATCAGTACCAGTTACCTTATTAGCTTGCTTAATTACCCTGTCCAAATTTACACCGATCCACTGCCCGCATGTTTCCAAAAACACTAATAAGACAATATGTAATAATACTTTGCAGGGCAGACTTGTAAAACATTTGTAAAATGGTTTTGTCCACATGGAATGAATTAAGTTTCCTTAAGAAGAAATGACGCTGCTGTAACTTATTGTACTTTGATTTAGCGCATTTATCAAAAAGCAACTGGTTATCAATCTCAATTCCTAAGTACTTAAACTCAGTGACCCTCTCAAGAGATTCTCCTTTAATCACAGTGGCCGGAATGTGTGTTTTATTCCTTCGAAAATCAAAGACCATATCCTTAGTTTTCTTTGTGTTGATCTCTAAGTGGTTTTTGTCACACCACTTAACAAATTCAGAAATCTCGTGATCAAACGATGCTAAGTTATCCCTTTTTGCAAATAAATGACTGGCCAGTGCAGTGTCATCTGCGTACTTAATTAACTTGTGATTTGGATTCAAAGATCTACATTCATTGGTGTATAGTGTGTACAGAATAAGAGAAAGAACACAGCCCTGTGGGGCCCAAGTACTTATATAACAGAGAGTTGAGAGAGTGGAATTTAACCTAACCTGCTGCCCTCTGTTTGTTAAAAAGTTATTGATCCAACGTATAATATTGGAATTTACATTGAGATCCAACAGTTTCTGAACCAGCAAGTATGGCTGAATTGTGTTGAAGGCACTCGCAAAGTCTACAAACACAACTTTTAGCAAAAGCCCCTGTATTTTCCAGGTGTTCACAAATACCATTAATCAATGTCAAAATTGCATCTTCTGTGTTTCTTCGTGGTCTATAGGCAAATTGATATTCATCAAAGGAACCCTTAACTTCATTAATTAACCTGTTCTTAACTATTTTTTCTAAACATTTCATGGCTACTGAGGTAAAAGCTACCGGACGAAGATCGTTTATGACGAAGATCGTTCATTGTGTATATTTCAAACACAAGTACTCAAATTGATGAGAACAAGTTAGGTTTTCAATTGGATTTGTTAAATGTGATGATTTTAGCATTACTTGGATATGTTTCATGTATATTTTTTCATTCAGCTGGGTCGCCCTTCAAGACTCGACTTTTGCAGACCAGTGGCAGCAATGCCAATACCCCACGTGTCCAAGGGTTCACACCAAAGAATGCTCGTAGGTCCATCCAGGGTAAGCTGTGTGGACCGCTCAGCAAGCTTGTGCTTGAAGAAGCAGTCACGCCTACTAGGCAAGTGGCCACGCCCATCGGCAAAGTAGACACAACCAACAGGAAAGTGGACATGCCCATCAGTAGAGTGGACACGCCCGTCAGAAAAGTGGACACGCCCGTCAGAAAAGTGGACACGCCCGTCAGAAAAGTGGACACGCCCGTCAGAAAAGTGGACACGCCCGTCAGAAAAGTGGACACGCCCGTCAGAAAAGTGGACACGCCCGTCAGAAAAGTGGACACGCCCGTCAGCAAGGTGGACACGCCCGTCGGCAAGGTGGACACGCCCGTCGGCAAGGTGGACACGCCCGTCGGCAAGGTGGACACGCCCGTCGGCAAGGTGGACACGCCCGTCGGCAAGGTGGACACGCCCGTCGGCAAAGTGGACACACCCGTCAGCAAAGTGGACATGCTCGTCAACCAAATGACCACACCTACCAGCAATGTGGACATGGCTGTTAACACAAAGAACATGCTGAACAACAAGTTGGCCACGCCTTGCATGGAAGGCTCACAGAATGATGCAACACCCAGTGTCCCCACATCAACGAAAACCCAAAACAAGGTAAAATCCAAACACAATGATTGAAACCTTTCAAGCTATGTATCTTCCCTCTTAACCAGTTCTCGTCCGTAGACATACACTTAATTTTTTTAAAGAATTTGAAACGAATGATGGATTAACACGTCATGAGCGAGGCCAAAAATTTATGTTGGTATGGCGACTAGCTCATAGTGAGTGAGGCCGGAAATATCAAGGTGTGCTACCCACAGATGAAAAACAATACTGTGCCTGGGCCTGGGCCAAGCAGAATACACCATTGGTAATTGCTTGAATTATTATGAATGGGTGGATTTGGGGGTTGTATTTTATAGTAAATATCGTTTACTGACCTGTCTGAAGTTTTACAATCGGGGATGCCGAGGAAAGCAAGAAAAACGGCATCGGGCAGTGATTTTTACGTTCTTGTTTATTTCGCGATCATTGTTTGACAATCTAGCGCAGTCATTTTGCCGAATGCCTACAATCATTATTTACTTTCAAATTTATAGTAAAATAGTTCTTAATAATTCGGTAGTAAACAATTTTGATATCTGCAAATGGTGTTTTCTATCTTTAAACATTTTCAGAACAAAAAGTCTTAATTTATTTCAATATCTGTTGAATCTCAAAATCCCACAGGAACTAATTGACGTATTATACTGTTTGCGAATAAGCCGACTTTACAAGACAAATTTACAAGACAAATTTACACACGTGTTGCACGTGAGATTCAATGCGTGAAATGCGCAGTAGCGTAAAACGGTGCATTCCGGCCTGGATACGGAGTTGTCTTAGATTTCTGAGACTTTTCTCACCTTGTACAGGAAGGGATACAAATTCACTTTTCAATTTCCGTAACTCTAGTCATGTTTCGTAACTCTTGTCTGAATTACAGGTTCCCCACTAACATATTTTTACCATGTTTACAAGGGTATGGAATATATCATGACTTGTGTACAAAACAAACCACAGTAAATCAGCGGGTGAAATGGGGAAATATGGGGGCTGTATGTTTGTTTTAAATTTGATGTGCATTTGAGTATTATGTTTCAACAAACGGGGCGCAATTATATATTATTATTTTGACAAAATATATATTTTTTGGTCCAAAGTTTGGAATATCACGAAATATTCAACAGCCGTTATGATTGACGTTTGTGAATGGCGATAGGTCAATTCTTTTCAGATCATCACCAATTGTCTTAAGAATCAATTGATTTATTGACAACGTTTTGAAAGTGATATCAATATCATTTTTTCCTCGCCATTCGTAATCTTTTACATTGTCTGAAAGCTTGGGACTTAACCAATTTGCGCCGGGATTATTTTAACATCAATTATTATTATTTTTAACAAAACTTGATCCGAGTCGGGTTCAGGCCGATGGTACCGAGAAGCACACCCATGCATTTCCGGCCTTGCTCGCTGCTGACAGACATTTCCGGCCTTGCTCGTGACGTGTTTATGCGTCATTCGTATTGAATCTAGGGAAAACTTGGCAAAAATTGCGTCAATTTTGGCAAATAAGTAGCCAAATTAACCACCACGTCTATTCTGAATGCTGCTGAAAATGTTCATTCAATTTCATTTTATGACTAGTCAAAATTACTGTTGTGTCATTCGATTTAACAAAATACCCATCCAATTTGAAAATTCCACAAAACAGCATTCAAATTTGCATCTTTTTTTAGACGCATGTTCGTTCATACAAATTCATTATTGGGCAAGCTTTTCTGCCATTTGTGCAATTTAAAACACGCCATGTTAAAAGTTGGTTTCCTTTAGAATGTTAAAAGCACAGTAGTGTACATAAACAATAGGAAACTAAAAGAGAAAAAAAAAATGAAACACTTAATTAATTAATAATAAGTGTAGTAACTACACCTCGTAAAAACTCAAATCGGATAACGCTGTTTTCGAGTTATCACGAACGAACTGAAGCTATCCCTGTGTATTGTAATAGACTTTGCGTTACTTTTTAAAAAATGCCAGAAGTGGGTCATATGTATCACGTGACATTTGTGTTATTTGAAAACTCAAAACCTGTTTTTGACGCATAGTGACAGGCAGTTTGCACGCAAAAGGATAGTTATAATACACTTTGTGAAAACACATTTTCCGGTTTTAACCCATTTTTGTACAAAAATTATTTAATGTTTTGACAAAACTAATTAACTCATTCAGAAGTAACTAATTGAGGTTATAGATTGTGTAATTAATCACCAATTAGGAAAAAAACTTTCTGATTTTTGTTGTTAGCGTATAATGACGGTGACAAAATAATAAATCAAATGTTAATAATAAAATTAATTGTTTGCACAGAACCCGTTTGCCAAGTACCTTCAGCCCTCCACGCCCGCTGTTGTCAATCTCAACAAGCAAGCTGAGGATTTCATGCAGACTGAGCCGCAGCAGCAGCTGGTTGACCTGGGGGTCAGGTCGCGACCCCTGAACCCTGACCCGGAGATCACAACCCCAGAGCCGTTGAGTTTGGATCTTGACAGTGAGGGAGGTGACGCAGAGAACATGTCTGTGTTTGTTGATAGTTTGGAGATGGAATGCGTCGCTTCTGCTACTAACGCACCACGTAAGTTGACTTCTCCAGTTAGGAATATTAGAGCTCCGGACGCTGTGCGAACACTCACAAAACAACCTCGTTATCATGGATACGATCTTGCTGCTCCATGTTTTCCCATCATGCCTTGCGCGATTTAATCCCTGGAATTGTTTAATTTAAATGTGCCAAATTAGGACTGCAGTCGATGTATTTAATGCCTAACATCTTGTAATTGTTCTTTTGTAGAATCAATCCTTTTAAACATGATATTTCGACGGTGCGTTATTTTGTAAGGATTTATATTAAATGTACGTTCCTCTGTCATCCATCCATGGATACAACATAAAAACAAAAATCCATACATGTATTTTACAGGTATTGTGATGTGATGTTCAGGAACGCTGCGAGCGCAGTACATTTAGGGTGTGCAGTTTTCAAAATACGCGCTCAGTATGCACTGAATAGCCGGTCAGCGTCATTTAGATATATTCTTCACGGCCAGGGGTTTAGTGAAGGAGCACCCATAGAGTCGAGGCTGCTTACAACAATTCCATTGTGCAGGAAGCATGCACATTGATTCACATGACAAATTTACAAACATAGACAAGCCTGTAACACCCAATATTTGTGCATAGGCGTAATGTATGTCAGCTTAGCCTTGGTCAATACATTCAACGATTGTCTGATGATCGATGGTCAACCACTCAAACAGTAGCCCCCGCTATACTCATACTAGTGATCATTTTTATTATTTTGTTAGATTTGTGTCTAGTTATTAGTCCAAACCTGTTGGAGAATGTAGCCACACTATCCAGCTCTCTACCCTTGTAACATACATGTATGAACCTCCATTACCTACATGTATTGTAGTACTGAATGATAATCAAATTTCTATTCACTTATATGATGTTTTCGCATGGCCCAGTGGTTTACGGTGTTCGACTTATTTGCGATGGTGCGTGTGTTCAAACCCTGCCAGGAACATGGTGTTAATTGTGCTCTTGGGCAAGACACTTAACTACAATTGCCTCTCTCCACCCAGGAGTATAAATGGGTACCTGTGAGGGTCGAGGCCGATTGAGTGCCCATATAAACGATTGCCGCGTGGTCCAGGGCCTGATGAACGGGGTAATAATTTTAAAGCGCTTTAAGAATGTTGATACAATGGAAAGTGCTATACATAAAGCACAATTATTATTAAAACAAAGAAAAACATAAGCCAATAGGTGAACAGTTGTTCCAAGGCGTGATGTGAAATAGGATTCGACTGATTTGCATATTGTAACCTCGCTACGTGAGTTCGCTGTTCACGCTTCGTGTACAGTACGTGTAAGTGCAGCTACTGTTAATCGGACACTATAGAATGCCTTGACCTAGACTAATATGGCAGCTGAGGTACTAAACTGTTTGTTATATTTCCCTCTTTGTCATTGTTAAGGGCAGCCCAAACTGAGATACCAGTGGGTACTGTTACCAAACTACATGTACATGTACTCATAAGATCAGAGCATAAGATCATAAGATTTGCATCGGAGTAGTGTAAATTCAATATTTGGTGTCGCCTTTCAATGGCATAATCTTTCGGGGCAACCCTGAGCATACAGTGTTCATAATATATGTTGGTGTAGGGCAAAAAACAAATATTGAATTTGAGACCCACGTCAATTAACAAATGGTTCATCAACCGGATTTAATCCTCTTTTCAACCATTGCCGCTTCGAAAGGAATCATTTGATGGTTTTATAAAGAATAGTTTACTGGTTTGAAAGGAATGGTTTTCCACTTGAGATTTTGGACATTTTTATATTTTGTTTTAGTTTATAACATTTTGTGTAGTATAAAACGGGGATCACGATTTAAAACATATCTGTGGCCATTCTCAAAATAGTATTATTTCATTAATTTTGTTGGCGTTTGCTCTGTGTATAGGCACCAGGAGTCGATCCCAGAGTGCCGTCTTGCTTCTAGATCTCAGCAGCCCTTATGTACGCCAGGCACCTGTTGGTGTAAGCAAGGTGAGTGCATTCTACTCTAGAAGACTGTAGGGGGCGCTGTGCTGAGTGGCGTAATGCAAAGTGCAAAGCATGAAACGCAGAGATTGGTTGGCGTTTTCAAAGCCAAGCTTTTAAATAAACAGCGCAACCAATGTTGGCCAAAAGAAATTTAATTTAACGTTATAGTTAGTTGTCAGTTGTGCATTTTTATCTTTTAAAGCACCAACAGTTCCTAAGTTAAAATCTAAAGAATTTTATTGACAACTACCTGACACAGTTTTAGCACCGTGAATGCTGTATATTTTGAGAAAATATTATTCTAAGATTATAATTTTGAACCAACTACTCGATGAAAATATTCAAAAATGGGTTGTCACTTTGACACATAATGCATGTTGCTGCGTCTGGCAAGGTTTCTAGCCAAAATACACCGGAAGGTTGGGGTTAAGAGAGAGACTGCATCTGAGTTTATGTGGGAAGCAACTTGTATTGAAGCTGTTGTTATGAACGATGGTCAAGTGAGATGTGCCGGGGGGAATCGTTACAAAACGGGCCCTTGTGGATGAAGGCAGATATCGAGCTATACCTTCGAGCTGGTTCTAGGGTTATTGGGGAATTAGTTAATAATAAATGTAAGGCGGCGGCTAGGAAGCTTGGGGATTGGCTAATCTAATGTCATAGATAAATTGGACGAGCAACAGGTGAAATTGCACGCGTTAATCTCCATGAGGCACATACCATTAAAATGGCTGGAAGGGTGGTCCTCAAAATACAAAAGGTATTTATGAATAAGAATAATGCTGCGTTCCTATCGCGTCGTGTTTATCGTGTTCACCGTGAATTTCTCCATTTTCACGAGTGGGTTGCATTCCAAACGCTACTCACCAAGACGCACGCACACAGTCGAGTTAGTCGTGCGGTAAGGACATTCTTTATCGCGTAAGAACTCGTACGTGAACCAACACGCATGCGCGAGTATTTCATTCGTTATGAACTCGTGAACATTGAGAGAAAAAATTCCACCTCGAGTTCACCACTGGTGAACACGAGTTACCAGGCGATTAGAACGCCATTATACGAGTCGTGAACTCGTGAACACGATAAACACTACGCGATTGGAACGCAGCGTAAGTTACTTTATAAGTAGTGCTGTTAGTTGCAGACTTGTACACTGTGAAACTAAAATGCTGCACAAAGTGGAGTTTAATATACGCCAATGCACACAGTTTAGTGGGTTTATCTGCCAAGCCTTACATTCTGCTATGGTTTTATTTTCAGGCCAGCGTATCCAGTGTCTTCACACCTCCTGTGTGTTCTGCCTCCGCCTCTCAGATAGGAGATGATCTCATCTGCTTTGATTCACCCACTCCGGTCAGCTCAGGTAACTTATAATTTGTATGGGGTGCGCTATTTTTTTTTATTTGTTATTTTATGATGCGTCTCATTATATGAGGGGTATCATTATATTGTAATACACATTGAATAATATTTATATTAAAGGTACACCATGTAGGATACACCATTTGCAGATATCAAAAATATTTACTACCGAATTATTCTACTCATTTGAAAGTAAATAATGATTCTAGGCATCCAGCAAAATGATTGCGCTAGATATCCTGTAATTATTCTGATAAATTGAATTTTATAATGGTATGTGCCTCATGGAGATTAACACGTGCAATTTCACCTGTTGCTCGTCCAATTTATCTTTGACATTAGATTAGCCAACCCCCAAGCTTCTGAGCCACCGCCTTACATTTATTATTAACCGATTCCCCAATAACCCTAGAACCAGCTCTAAAAGGTGTCACTGGGAAACATTTTGTTTCACTTGAAAAGGTATCGCCTGATATCTGCCTTCATCCACAAGGGCCCGTTTTGTAACGATTCCCCCCGGCACATCTCACTTGACCATCGTTCATAACAGCAGCTTCAATACAAGTTGCTATTTCCACATAAACTCAGATACAGTCTCTGTCTTAACCCCAACCCTCCAGGGTATTTTGGCTAGAAACCTTGCCAGACGCAGCAACATGCACAGGCATGAGAATGGGTTGTTACAAAAAACTGGAAAATAGCAATTCACTATTAATGACCCAATCAAGCTGTAGGCTTGGCCTGAGCCGAAGGCGAGGCATGCCGGGGGTTTCAGGGGGCCGGGGCCCCCTGGCGGGGGTTGAAGGGGCCCCCTTTAGAAAATTGTGACAATTTACATGTAGGTACTGAAAAGTAGCATTTTCAAGCAATTTTCAATGTAATATTTAGATCTGAATGTCCATATAGGCCCTATTAAACAGCAGAAATAAACACAATTGACACTTGAGAATCTAAATGTATCACTCTATAATAACAAGTTACCAATTGATACAAATGAAATGTTGCCATCCCTTTCTTGTTCCATGGTGAACTGGATGTTGCTGTAAAGCCCATTGAAATGTTCCAAAAAGAGCAGGTACATGTAGTTAGCCTGCCCATGCTGCCCAAACACGAGGTCTATATGGTCTTCTGTAGCGATGGCGGTGGCGGTTTGCTCAAACTCTTCCATGAATATGTCGGCCAGAATCAGAGATATAGGAGATCCCATGGAGGTTTCAGCCGATTGTTTGAAGAATCTATCCTGCCATCAGAAGCTGGATAAGTTTGTAAAGAAGAGGAGCAGATCATAAAGCTGGTCAGTGGTGAGGTCGGTGCGGTAGGGTCTTTTTTAAGTCTGTCTTTGGGGATGGTGGTGAAATCGGAAGTGGGGACATTGGTGGAGAGGAAGACCATATCAAAGCTAACCATGATGTCGTCCGGCCAGAGGGTGAAGTCTTGGATGAGGTTGGCAAATTGGTCGGAGTTCTTGATGTGGTGTTCGGTGTTGCCTGCCAGATGTGAAGTATCTTCGCGAGATGCCTGGCTGTGTCATAGATGGTGCTTCCCCTTGAAGCTACAAGTACGATTGGGCGTAGGGGAACATCCTTCTTGTGGATATTGGGCTGTCTGAAGAATCTTGGGCACTTGGAGTTGGATGGGCGAAGCTGTCTGTACCAGGTCTGGGAGATGTTGCCGTACCGCTGGAGGGAGAGGGGCTTCCCTTGCAGTTTTCTCTCGATGGATGGTGTGGGGTCTTTCCGGAGTTCACGGTAGCAGTCCGAGTTGAGGATGTCTGCCACCTTGCGGTCATATACTCGGCCTTGTCCATGACGACAGTGGCATTGCTCTTGTCTACTCAAAGAATGTGGATGGACTTGTCTTAGTGCAATGATGTGATGGCTCACGGGTCTTGCCTGGAGATGTTGGGCTTGGCTGGCTTGTGTTTCCGAAATACTTGGCAGATGGATCTCATCGGCAGGAGGCTTGTCAAGATGGCAGGGGTAGGCTCGGTCCTGTACTCCTGTTGGATGATTTCTTCAACAGGGGATGATTAGGGGACAAGGGCAGAGTTCATGCCCAACGACAGAACTTTGGTCTCATTCGGTGATATGTCTCATCCGCCACCTTGCAGTCATACTCGGCCTTGTCCATGATGACAGTGGCATTGTCCTTGTCTGCTCAAAGAATGTGAATGGAGTTGTCTTGGCGCAGTGAAGGTTTATTATGTTCTTGCCATGGTTGACTAAACAAACAAGGCACTGAATTCCACTGAATTCAGCACTGTGACAAGTTGTTTTTAATACTTGACTGACAAAGCTCAGGCAGGTGTTTTAAAGGACAACTTCTGTTTGAACACATTTGAAAAGTGGTATATACTTTTAGGGGCCTACCTGACAAATTTAAGTTGATGTGCCCTCCACATAATCACCATTCCTGTTAACCGGTTTGCGCCGAAGGACGTATATACACACAAAGTTTTCCCCAGATTCAAAACGGATGACGCATAAACATGTCACGAGCAAGGCCGGGAATGTCTGTCAGCAGCGAGCAAGGCCGGAAATGCGTGAACCCGCCTCAGATCTACATGTAGTTTCGTTAAAAATAATCTCGCGCCTCGGCTTGGTGATGTTAAAAGAATCCCTGCGCGGACTGTTTAATGCATAGCTGGCATCTTCGTCTCGTGTCTCTCACTGCCCGCCTTATTATCCCAACTTGTCACAGTGCTGATGTCAGTACTTTTCATAACTGTCTGGTTTGTTCAGTCATCCATGGCAATGGCATAATGAACCTTATACCAAGGACATTTTACCCTTTCCACAGACATTTGGGGGGTTTTTTTCCTGAAAAATTCAGTAGTTTTGCAATAATATGAATTAAAAAATTGTACTTTTTTAAGAGACGCCATGTATATGTTATGTGTCATTTACTATGTGATTGATCATGATTCTCAACAGTTGAGGCAACAAGACATGATTCTGCAAATCCTCTGAACGGCAAAGCAGATCTACCGACTCACAACATTGCCAAGGAAACTGTTCGCCGGTCGGTCCGCCTACGTCACCATTCTGCCTGTTCCCCGATCACGGCCGACAGTCTAACTGATGCAAAAGGTTCCATGTATAATCCCAATGTGTCTATGATATGATGGTTTTTTTGTGTGCAGTGATTCGGAATCCATTGGGTTTACGAAACTGTTGCCCTGTCTCCAGCTTCGGCTTCGAACCATTAATGTTCATATAATTGAGCAAAAAGTGGGGACTTTTATGAATTGAGACGTTTTTATTCTATAATTGTGCAGATAGAAAGCCTGCTAATGTATACCAGTATATCATTTCGAGGTACTGGGTTCAGTTTCTGAAATTTTGACCACTAACTAAAAATGGAAGTTGTGAAAGTATTTTTGTTGTACAACATGTCATGTAAAATTCCTGCCGTGATGTGGTGTTACAGTGAATGGTAATTTGAATTGGATGAAAGTACATTTAGGGGGAAAAAGTATAGAACAGAACAAAAATCTAACCCCTTTCAAGTTGGGCTGTGCCCCAGTCTACTGCAGAACGGCAGGTTTATGTTAATTTTATGGTGTCTGGTCAGTATTATCATCTAGCTTGGGTCGCCATTGTCACTGAAATAAATACCAAAGCTTGAGGTAGGGTTCCACGAGTCATGGAAAGAAAAGTTGTCCTGAAAGGTTTTGGAAAATTGGGAAAAATTCGTGGATAAAAGTCGTGGCAATCAAGATCATGCAAGTTTTTTGGTTTTTTTTGATGGGCCACTTTTAATGTAATAACAGAATGATCAATGTACAGGCTATATCCTTGTCAGTCTATATAGTACTGGCCATGGCTTATTTTCAAAAGCTAAAAAAGAATTGCAAACAACTTTTCTCTGCAAAATGGTGTTAAATGTCATGGAAATTGTCATATTTTAGTGCTGGAAAGTTTGGGAAAAAACGTTATGAAATTTGGTTTTTAGATTTCTGTATGAACCCTGCCTAAGTTTTCATAAAAATTGGTAATTTATGAGGACAATTTATAAAGTCGAGGCAACTTGATTATCTGCGGTATCATTTGCTCCGACATTGCATCAACGGCCCCCTTCAATAGAGAAGGCATTGTCTTGGCTATTGTTAAGCTATTGTGATCCGGCAGTTGATTTGTATAATAGTATGCACAATGGTTTCCATTCAAGGGAGCCCTAGGCTCTATGAGTTAGTGATCAATTGCCCATATTTGTATATATATTAATAAGATGTTATTACTCGTGATTATTTCTCGCTAATGATATTGTCTGTGAAGAATTAACTGTGATCTAAAGCAAAGGAAGCACGAGGCATTTGTGAAATGTTAAAAAAACTAGTATACACCATTTTCAAACAACCTTAAACAAAACTACTGAATTATTTTGAAATACCTTACTGACTATGAGTGAATAACAGTCTCAAGCATCCTGTAAAATCACAGCAACCTGGTGTTCTTTGGTTTTAAAGAAAAGTGGAATTTTATATCAATTTCCAACGATTGCTAACCGGATACGCTTTGGAAATCCTGACTATTTTCAAACACTGCCCCCAATTACTTTGTAATACAGTTACACGTCCGTGAATTTGTTAGCCTACTAGTCTTGTTTCCTGACTTTCCGTACCTGATAATTCACTATGAACACAAAAGTCAGCGTCGCAATATTTGCTATATATATATAAATCTTCCCAATTTTTGTTTTTTAAATTACAGCAAAAGCAAATGGTGTATACATGTACAAATCTCTCATGTACCGGTAATTGCAGGCTTTCTTGTTTTTGTCTTGCCTAAACAAAGTTCAGGAAGACACTATGCGATCACTATTTCTGTACGTATTTAGTCCCCATGCGAGTATTTCTGTGTCATTTTGATAGAATAAACAAAATGGCCTTATATGAAAAGTTGAAGTCCAATTCCAATCAAACTTGCGTCATGGATGCAATAGTGTAACCTTCATATTAAGGTTGTGTTAAAAGTCAAGTACTGAGGTCAAGTTCTAAAATGTCTTTTTAAAAAACTTATGTCCAATTGCAATATTGTAACCTTTATCAAAGGTCATTTTAGGTCAAGTTGTAAAACAAGCTGGAAATTTGTTTCATTTAAAACTTGGCTCCAATTGCAATCAAACTTGGTCATGTATGTAATTTGTGTAACCTTCAACTGAGGTCATTGAGGTCAAGTCGCGAAAGCAGGCATGGTTTGATAACTCGATTTTTTTTTTTCATAACAAGAGTGCTGCAACTACTTCCAAGATAATACTCCTGAAAGCCTGCAAAAGTCTTATGTACATGTATTATTGTTTAAATTATGGCATTACCTTTCTCCTTTCTCAGCTTTTAGCCTATAATCAAAGTATTTTCAGGTCGTTTTCCACCTTCTAATCCGATATCTCACCGCGCTTTGTGCGTGTAAACTCAAAATGTACATTTCAAGATGATCGTAGCTTAAATGGCAAGCTGGAAAACAATTAGCTAAACAGTTTCTTCTTTTGTACATACATGCATTAATCTTTTAGAAATACATTTTAATGAAATTTAATCATGCGGTGTCTGGATTTTAATGTCAGTATTGAAAAGTGTGGGTAACCTATCGTTGTTTTTGTACAGTGGTTACTCCCGTGAGTTACAATGATCATTTGCCGATAAGGCTTATGCCTGTGTACTGATGATGTCACACATTGTTTACGCTCCCATAAGAAACCACAAGTGCGAAGTCATTAATACATCTAGGCTTATTGTGAAAATGTCAACAAAATAGATAATTACATAATCTGCATATTGTAAAAACATGTTGTTTAATGTAAAAAGATTTGAATTAGTGGTACACATTTCAGAGAATTTACTCTATAATACCTTTAATAAGTGCTAACATAAACAAAATGTTATGCACTGTTTTGTACACTGATGTTTATGTATTACTGCCGTTTTGCAACAAAATGCAGAAATAAATTATAAAACCATGACATTGGCAAGTTATACAAGTTAGAATTGTTTGTCTTGTTCCTATGTGCACAAAGCATTGTACCTACTCTGTGATCCCCAGTTCAACCCCCACTCAGGACGGAAACCTACATGTATGCCAACCTTTAAAAAAACATTAACAGTTTTAATGATATATAGTTAAGAAATTATCCCCAGGACCCCGTATCTTTCCGGGCTCTGGTCCCGAGGACTACCCATCCGTGCTTGTGCCAGTTCTTTTTTTACTGCAGATGGCACTGCCCTGGGCTCATCTGACTGAGCTACTAGCTCTTCAAAACAAAATATATAATCAATGCATGGGGCGACCGTACCACAACAGTGAACCTTAGTAAATATTGCAAATTATTGTGGACTCAGTAAAAAATCAGGTATCTTCATAATGCAAAGTCTATGAACCAGGTGTTTTTTTTGTTAGTCTATAATTTGGAGATAGTCTAACTATCTTGTATAAGACTATCAGGCCCCGGATCTTTCTGGGCTGCTCCTGAGGAGGCACCACTTGAACCCAGGACCTTCCACACTACTGTCCTAAGCATATTTTACCCAGAGTACTTTTTCTGCGGATGACACCGCAGTCCTGGGCTCATCAGATTGAGCTATTAGCTCGCGTGAAAACAAATATATTCTCGGACATTATACATAAACCTTGAATTGACATAATGTTAAAACAAAATACCCATAATTCTTTAGTAAATTGTAAAGCGCTTTAAAACACCGCATTGTGGGGGGTATTAAGTCCTATTATGCTTATGCACCAACATCATTATTATTATAAATACCATATTCGTCATGCCATGCATTGTGACGAATATTATTCAATGACAAGTGATAAACGATCTATTTTTAGTCTTAAATTTTATTCAGGTAGCATCAAAAAGGTCTTAAGGTTCAATCATTTCACAGGGAGTTTAGAGTCGTGAATATCTTTACATCTATTAAGTTATAAACAATAATTTGATTGGTTAATATTTGGATAGTTGCAAAACGTATACTGTCTTTTTAAACATTCAACAATAATTATTAACTCAATTTAAAACCCTTACGTTTGAAATTTCTATAAAGGTCTGCTCCTGATCTACATGTGGTCAAATTTTAAAGATAGTAATTTATGTTTTTTTTGTAAATATTTCCCTTAAAACAAAAATAAATAATAGGGTCAGGGCTGTTCAAATAGGGTAGGGGGGGGGGGGGGCAGGGGAAGGGTGTTATCTAAAACCAAAAGGCTCATTAAGACAAAAATCAGCAAAAGAGTCAAGAAAACCTCTCAGTTTCAAAGGTCGGTTTTACCATTGCCGGACAGCACCGACTCCACGATATCATTGAGTCCACTTTCCAGCAAAGCTCTGATTAACTCGTCCCGGGTTGCCTGCTCCCCCTCTTTGTTAAGCCACGCCCCCATCATGGCCCTAGCTTGCTCTTTGACCTCTAGGTTCTCTGTCTGAACGTTTCCGATCTCCTCGTCGGTGAAGTTCAGCTCTACGGCCAGGGTTTTCCAGTTTTCTCCGAGGCGAGCCACGACAGCGTCGACTTCTTCCGCCAAAAGAAAGTTGGACTTTTCCAGACCTGTGAAAACAATCAACAAACACATGGAGAAAATAGGCGTTTGTCACATGCATCAGTATTTTGGGAGTCAAGTTTCGCGACGCACTTCGACTGTGCCGTTTTTCGAAGACATTTTAAGTAACAATCGCATGCTTGTAACAATTTTGATACTGCATAAACACAGATGGCGAAGAATATGCAAAGAATATGTAGTTTTTCTACAGAGATGGCTGTCTTTACGAGATGAGTCTATTGGCTTACAGTACCTTTGTTTTTCCTTGAGGTTTGCCTTTCAGACTTGAGGTTGGTAAAGGACAAAACCTAATATTAACCACTTTTTTTTAAGCTATGCTCAAAACGGTTGAGTAAACTGAACATTAAAGTCAACGGTTTATAACTTAATCTTTCTAATATTTAAACATCAAAAGACTTCTTGCGTGTCACACAAAGTGAGAATGATTTCTCAAGAATTATGCAGAAAAGGGGAGCAGATTTAGCAAAATATTGTTAATATCGCCTGTGGGTTATTGCAGATTGTTGGCCTATAAATCGAGATTATTTAGACATCTCAAGATTGATGGCGGTATTGATAATAGAGGAAAGAATACAAATTGTTCAGATTTTCTTGGTTTTTTCCAACTTTTTTTCCAGACTTGTGAGCTATAATGCCATCATTGCTACAAGGAATACTTGTTTTAATAACTGGACAAAAACTCAACAATAAATATTCATATATTGCTTACCTTCCTCCCCGCCTTTCAGCAAATCATCGTTTTCTTCTACAACCGCTTCTGTTTTCAACTCTTCTACCGATGTTTGCTGTAAGAGGACAAAACACCATGTGACACACTAACACCATCAACAGAAATACTACGCAAACGGTATTTGGGGAAAAAAATCTTTTAAAAATGGCAGGGGTCTCAAGATTAAAATTGTATTTTAAAAAAGCTTTTAAATTTCTGATTACAATTCCAAACCTACTGGGGTGTGTGAATATAGTATTGAAATTGAATTCAGCACTGTCAGGGTTCATTAAAGGAACATTTCTTATTGCATTGTTAGCCTAAATGACAGTCCATAGGAAACAGATTTACAGAGATACTTCACATAAATAATCATTTAAAGGAATAAACAAGGGATCTAGAGCTATGATTACTGCACCAGTGCACTGCATGACACTATGGATGGTAACTTCTTTTCACCAAGTAAATATTTAGTTAAACAACCCGCAAGGGTAACTGCCAAGGTAAATTGAACAAAGTAAAAAGAAAACTGGCAGGTTGTACTGCAAAATTGGGTGGGATCAAGAATACGGCATTATAGGTTAATGACGACTGGCTAGCGCCCCTGAACAAAGATACTGACAATTTGGGAGACCGCCAACATAGGGCAAGATATCTCAGTTAACCAGTTCGCGCCGGGATTATTTTAACCTCACCGAGCCGAGATTATTTTTAACGAAACTCGATCCGAAGCGGGTTCAGGCCGATAGTGCCGGGAAGCACACCCACGCATTTCCGGCCTTGCTCGCTGCTGACAGACATTTACGAACTTGAACTTGGCGTGTTTATGCGTCATCCGTTTTGAATTTGGGAAAAAATTTGCGTTTATATTACATCATTTGGCGCGAACTGGTTAATAGAGTGCCGTTCCGGAGGTCGCAGATTCAAATCCCACTCCTGCCAGTTCTCTTTGTTCACTTTAATAAATTAAACAGAAAAACAACTGGCGATTCAGTTTTTGACAAACAGATCAACAGACAAACAGACTAACCGGCATATCCTTGGCCAGTTTGGTGACCATCATCTCAAGGTACGATGGTACAGACTTGACATGGGGCTGGGAGCTTGTGATCGTTTGAAAAAAGTAGGGGCTCCGTCTCGCAAGCAGCCGCAGTGCACACCAGGCAAAGTTGCTCTTGTTTACAACCCTGACATTAAAGAAATTGAGAGCACCAAAAAAAGAAGACTTTTAAAGGTATACACCATTTACTTTTGCTGTAATTTGTTTAATGGATATCGGGGATTCATATCTATAGTAAATATTAATATAGTAAATATTAGTAGTCTGGTTCCTTGACTTCCTTCAGACGAAATGATTTATTGATAAACTTCATTACACATCGCAGGTTTCCAGCCCAAATCAATTCATGCTCGCACAAATATACCCTTTGACCTTTGACAATGGGCATATGCACAAATTACTGGCGGAGCTAAAGTTGTATGCATGGTCAAAGAGTATATTTGGGAGCATGAATTGAATTAGATTGGACTGAAAACATGCCATGTGTAGAAACATAATGAAGTTTATAAATAAATCATTACGTACATTGTAGTGCACCAAAACGTTTTTTGGTGTCGTATTCTACAATGAATGCAAAAGGTCAAAGAGTATATTTGTGACCGGCTCTTAAAAAAAAAGTTATTGAGTCGCGCTGTGCATTATCACGTAATAGCCCACTCAACGTTGAGAGGGTAAACATTTCATCCAAATGGCTTTCATTTTTTGTCATGATTGACATCTTTAATACCTACAGTTTCAGTTTTCATTCAAAGAAATGTTGATTTTGATGAATAAAGTGAGAAAAACAACAATTTTGTGTGCATCGTTCTGTTGTACTATAACAGAGCCAGCTATTTCAAATCCTGTGGCAGTTTGAATTGAATTTGAATGCCAAGGAGTAATCAATATGTAAACATGTCATATCTCCAGAACAGGAGGGACTATGAAGCTCTGTTTCTGTTCTATACCAATTGAAAACTTGTGTTGCCGGCTTTCTAACCATATATATGTGACCTGTCATCACAAAATGAGCGTAAAGTCGCACGGAGTGATTTCCCAGTACGGCCAGTCAAAGTCAAAATTTGAAGGGTTGGTCAATTTTAATATTATATGGTGGTTTTTGTTTAAGACTAAATCCCCAACAATCAATTCCCAATTTTTCAGGACGATCAGATAAAAACAAAATTATTTTTGAGACAATTTTGACTATGCCTTTCTATGCCTTTCACATAATTTCTTGCAAGAAATGCCCGTTTTCTCATAATCTCTGTATTAAGACTCCAGACTAACAAATAATTTTTTTATTTTGTTTTATTTTGCCGACTTTACGCTTATTTTGTGATGACAGGTCACATATATCTCAATTTCACCTTTTTGCGACATAATACCCCTTTTTGTGGAGTGGGTCACATTTGTAGGAACATGAATTGAATTGGGCTTGAAAGTTTGAAAATGACCTGCTAAGGGCTCCGAAACAACAATTTAATAATGCTGAAATTTGTTGATGATTTTATCGCCATATCGCAGTATTGCAAACAAAAGTCACTATCACAAGCACTACTGAAAACAAGAACAAAATTTAGTTAAAATTTACTTGGATTTACTGTTATGTTTTACTTACTTATATTCTGGCTCTATCATGGCCCCAGGGTCGGCTTGTTCTATCGCATCCTCAAAATAGTCCTCCAGGGTTGGTATAAAGCTCCTTGTAAACAAAAAAAGATGTAAAACAAACTTTCATAAGAATAACTATGACAATTGTGCAATGTGAGATCCATCAAAATATGTTATTGTTCGTAATGAGGTAACACGCAGTGGGACAATTTTATTTAAGGCAGATTTATTTTTACATGTGCACCTCAACAAATATTAAAAGTGGTGAGGTACTGTAGTAAACATCTGTTTTTTGTTGACCTCATCAGTTGAATATAACAATCTGTAAGTTCTTGTGCCTTAATGACTGGTCTTAAAAATGCATGTTCTTTTTAAAGTTTAGTGCCATAGATATCAGTGCAAGCTTGGAGGACCTCACAAATGAATAAACAAAAAAACGAGGTTCCGCTACTCTCATTTCAGATAAAGATGCACAGTACATGTACATCAGAGTGTGGCAAACTTCTTAAGTTATATAAAAAATGTCTGAGACTTTGCACCTCATAACCAGCCCATGGAGGAAGTTTTAGTCAAATAAGGAAAATTAGAGACGTTGAACCTCACAGTGTGGAGGATACACATGTGGTGTCTGAGGTACCTCACATCATGTACATGTATATGCATGTCAAACCTCACAAGTTAATTAACCCTTGCTCCTGTTTACACTCCATGCACTTCAATATCCCCCCCTAAAAAAAAAACCCACCAAAACACCCCAAAACTTATGTTTATTGTTTATTACACGGCCCTCCAGTGCACTCTAAGGAATGCCAAAGAAAAATGGAGGTCAACTTGGTAATGCTGTAAGTACACAGTGTATTACACTGATAAGCAAAGCCAGGTGCCAAGTTATTGCTGTTACTAATAAACAGTAGTGCCCCCAATGCACTCCAGTGGATCTTTAAAAATCAGTTTGTCAGGTAATGCAAAAAATCCTCCAATGCACTGCAGTTCGAGTGCACATACCACTGACTTGCAATAAACAACTCTCATAAAGCAAGGGTTAAAGAAACCTGTGAGGTTTGCCCCTCACTGCATACACATCACTTTGTCATTCACACTGCTTACCTATTCTCTGCCCGGCATGCCTCCAGGTTGTCCGGGCATATATTCCACAGTCTAGTCAGCTCAGGGCTCCCCATGTCTATCTTCTTGTTGGGTGCGTTGATTCTCAGTTCCTCGCCTAAGCTTCGTTTCCGTGCCCTATAAAGAGACAAAGAGAGAGAAAGGGAGAGAGAAAAAGGGAGAGAGATCAGATTTGAAGACACTTGAGGTTTTGCTTGAAATACTGCTGTCTGGGGACTTGTGAGATTTAAATGTATCTCAAAGGGACACTGCAGCCTGGAAAGTGCCCAATTGGGCTACAAAACACGTTTTGAACGAGATGATGTTAAGTGGAAATAGCATTTAAAAGCACAATATAAACATCCACACGCCCATCTTGAAAAAAAACTGGGAGTTTTGTGTTATTATTGTACGTGTGACTAGTGTGGGAACGAATTTCATGGTTCCTTTTTAAGACACCCCCCCCCCCCCCCCACAAAAAAACACCACAAAAACACCACCAAAACACACGACAAAGGTCGGGCTATTTAGTAGTGCTGGACGATAAGACGGTAAAATCGTGATGATGCGATATTCGCCTCCTCTCCCCCCACAAAATTGGCTACATGTTCGACATTTAACCAGTTCGTGCCAGGATTATTTTAACATCACCGACCGAGGTTCAGGATTATTTTTAACGAAACTCGATCCAAGGCGCAGGTTCAGGCCGGTGGTACCGGGAAGCACACCCACGCATTTCCAGCCTTGCTCGCTGCTGACGGACATTTCTAGCCTTGCTTGTGACGTGTTTATGCGTCATCCATTTTGAATCTGGGTGAAGAGAGACAATTGTAGAAGTGTCTTCCCAAAGGATAACACCACCATGTTCCTGGCAGAGTTCGAACCCACACACCGTCGTACATGGGACAAACAATACATTCCATACTGGGTTTTGACTTTCAATGGCATAAAGAACTTACCGTGGTTTTGGTTGCGTTTGTATAGCATCAGGCCTGTTTTAAAGAAGACAAAAAAACCATTCATGTACAAAATTAGTTTAAATTTTCCATAAAAAAAAACACACACAAATCAGAACTATTATTTTGGACCGGGATTTGGAAATTTGAGTGAAAACATTTATTTAATTTGAATCTTTTTTATGCAAAGGATATAAAAAGAGTGTCCAAAACTACTATTAAAACAGTAAATGTGGAGTTCATTTGTTTTCCTGTTACATCTGACATCTGGGGAGGTGCTGCTTGTTAATTAATGTATTCTTTTTCCAAAAGTTATTACTTGAATTAATCGACCCAGAAACAAATACAAATTAAGGCTGATTTATGCTTCACGCTATTGCGAAACAAATTCGCTAAGCATTCGCTGCGAATTCGCATCACAAATTCGTGTTCGCATTAACAACACTAAATTTCAGGCAAAGTTCAGAGGCAACAGATGGCTTCGTTCGGAGATTTCGCTTGTGATCAATTGTTGTTTTTTCCAAGAGGCTTACTTACTTTTCTCGGATGTAACTCTGACAGCCTTCATTTTTCCACATGTTCCAGTGTTCCTCTCGACTTAGAATATGCTAAAACAAAACAAAGCAAAACAAAATTAAATAAACTATAAAAAAGAGAAACATACTTGATTACATTTTCATTAAAGGTAGGATACACCATTGGTAATTGCCTGAATTATCAGGAATGGGTGGATGTATAGGTAGGATACACCACTGGTAATTGCTTAAATTATCAGGAATGGGTGGATGTATAGGTAGGATACACCATTGGTAATTGCCTGAATTATCAGGAATGGGTGGATGTATAGGTAGGATACACCACTGGTAATTGCTTAAATTATCAGGAATGGGTGGATGTATAGGTAGGATACACCATTGGTAATTGCCTGAATTATCAGGAATGGGTGGATGTATAGGTAGGATACACCACTGGTAATTGCTTAAATTATCAGGAATGGGTGGATGTATAGGTAGGATACACCATTGGTAATTGCCTGAATTATCAGGAATGGGTGGATGTATAGGTAGGATACACCACTGGTAATTGCTTAAATTATCAGGAATGGATGGATGTAAAGGTAGGATACACCATTGGTAATTGCCTGAATTATCAGGAATGGGTGGATGTATAGGTAGGATACACCACTGGTAATTGCTTAAATTATCAGGAATGGATGGATGTAAAGGTAGGATACACCATTGGTAATTGCCTGAATTATCAGGAATGGGTGGATGTATAGGTAGGATACACAACTGCTAATTGCTTAAATTATCAGGAATGGGTGGATGTAAAGGTAGGATACACATTGGTAATTGACCATTTGCGTGTGGAATTTAAATAATATCTGGTACACTGACTTGTTCACACAGCTTGGAACAGTTTGACTTTAAATTATCCAGACCAAATACACTGTTGCTATATCACGTGATTCGGGGCAAGCTCTTGCATAGTTACGTTAGAGACGCTCAGCACCAATACATTGTTCACAATGGTTGAGAATGGTACAAAGACACCAGACCATTCCAGAGCCGGGGGTTGCTAGCGTAAGGCTTGCCCCGAATCACGTGATATAGCAACAGTGTCTTTGGTCTGGAGAGTTTAAATGTAAACTGTGCCGAGCTGTGTGAACAAGTCAGTGTACCAGATATTATTCACATTCCACACGCAAATGGTCAATTGCTTGAATTATCAGGAATGGGAATCTGTAAAGGTAGGAGGATACACCATTGGTAATTGCTTGAATTTTCAGGACTGCGTATTTCAAGGTTTTTATGGTTTGCACATGTGACACAAATGTTTCTTAAATGAAAGATAGTATTTGTTTCATCAAAATCTGACCAACCATTCAGGAGTTACGATCATTGTAGTGAAGCACAGTCAGGCCTTTACAGTGAATCAAAATCGCTTCATTTCAGATCAGGGTCCTATGAGGATCTAGTCTTTGCTGAAGACCTCTGTTTTCGACAGTGCGTCCGCTAACGACACTTTTAGTCCAGCTCCCTAACTCACACAGTTGTCTTTGCAAACTTGCTTAAATGGGGCGTGACCTTTTCATGCAAATTTGACCTTTTGAATAGGCATAGCATCTTTACGCAATAAACCACCCCAAAAGATCTGACTGGGCTTCATTAAGAATAGATGTAACACTTGAATGAGTAGTAACATTTGGATGAAATGATGACATTTTCTGTCAAATATGCGGTGCGTTCTGGCAAAATGAGACAAAACTGGGCAAAAGGCATAGTGAAAAAAAACTGCAAAAACGATGAATAATGGTAGATTATTGTTTTTTTCAGATTTATTGATATTTGTAATCTTTGGTATGCCTATTATATTTTGTTTTTGAAAAGTAGTGGAACAAAGTAGTTAAGGGAAACAATTGGCATTTTTTCATATCACATGTAAAAAACTTGAAACTTCAAAGGCTATTTTCTTAACATTTTACTTTTGCGACATGTTGATAAATGCGAACTTTAAACAGTCATAACTTGTTAATGGAATGTGCGATTGAAGTGCCAGAAACAGCATCGTAAGGAGAATTTGATCCTCTTTTCAACCTCTGTTCAACCTCTGCCCAGTTCCGTCTCATTTTGCCGGAACCCCTCACATACATGTATGTGAAAAACAGTTTTTAGGGGGAAACCAAAAAAAAAATTGACTGGAGTAGGATTTAAGCTGGCGACCTCTGGAACTATGTATTATGCCCAACCAACAGGATTCATTCAGGGATATTTGTATAACGGCTGGGAGGCAGAAGCCATTAACCTGTCCAAGCTATAAGGCTGGTAGTCTGGTTCCCAGACCCCAAGATTCCAACTAATCTGACAAATTGTATGTCAGGTGTCCGTTGCATCAATAACATTGTGAATATCACATGCCTGAATGATGCAAAAAGCATTTTCTTTGAGCATTTGTTTTTATCTTAGGGCAAGACAGCCTCAGTTGGTAGAGCGCCGGTCCGGTATTCCAGATGTCGTAGGTTCAAGTCCTGCCTTGCTAATTCCTTTGTTCACTTTTATGCAAATTTATGCAAATTTACCTAGTGAGTTTCTCTTGTGGTTTATTTGTGTATCATAAGATAAAAAGTCGTATCCTCATTGAGTGATCCCAATAATGTCGCTTCTCAGGAAGTATCGTAAAATTGGGCATGATCGTAAAATTGGGCATGATCCCTGGTCACACGGCATTCTGGTGTTTATGACTTCTGACTAGCGCCCACATACAAAGATACTGACAATTTGGGAGAGTGCCCACATAATGGCAAGATAGCTCAGTTGGTAAAGCTCTGGTTTGGTATTCCGGAGGTCGCAGGTTCGAGTCCCGCCTTGCCAATTTCTTTGTTCACTTTGAAATTAACATTTATGTGTGCTACTATCTTTTCATGTGTAGCTATGGTGACATTCACAGCTGTGTAATACACGCATGCGTACTACACCAGTGCGCTACTTCCACGATTGCATCGTAAAGCGCATGCGTAGTAAACTAGCACATGGGTAACCTATGCGCTAGTCTACTAAGCATGCGTATTTACCCTGGGCGTAAACACCCGCGTGCGCGCTTGGCAAACACCATGACACGTGATGGTGAAAGAACCAGTGAGAATGTGGGTCTCGTTCATGAATTTGTATGAGGTACCGGTACCGGTATAGCAATATTAGAGAGGTTTCGCACCGTCGCGATACCGGTACGCATACGAATACGTCATCACTTTCTGCGCTCACGTGACCTGTAACTGTTTTGAACACGTTTCCATACACACTACGAACTGATACCAGCCGCCATACACGTAAGGAAAAAACGGATATCGTTTTGGTAGACTTTGTAGCTAAGTGCCGTGTATAATCAACAAAACTTTCCGTCATAATACTGTTAGTGTTATAACCCATGAATGTAGATTGTAATTTGTAAGCAGTGCCCGAAAAAAGAAAGGAAAAATGGACTGAAAAGAAGGTGTCGGTGGCGACATGCATCTTGAAAGTTAGCGCCCTCAAGCGAAAATTTGTCACTGTTTGCGAAACAAGATCGATATTGTTATGCGTACTGTTACAGTTACCGTATGCGTATCCGTAAAGGTACCTGTGGGCGTGCAAAACCTCTCTAATAAAGGACCAGCAAGCACCATCTTGCCCGATGGTTACTGATATCAATGCACTATACAGAAAGTAAATGACACAAGTGAACAAGTAATGTGTCCTTTCAATACCTGGATAGTTTTAGCGAATTCTTCCCCTCCTGGAGACGTTTCCTTCAAGAGATCATAGACGGTTTCCGTGGTGGTCTTGATGAACAGGGACATCTCATCTGTCAGTACCTGTATAGCTCTGACAACACAAGATACACAGAAGACAACAAAGTTACAAACAAATAATCCGCTTTGCTGAAAAACTTTAGTGGTCAGCACTAACCAGTTCATGCTGGGTTTATTTTCAAGTTTACCGGGACCACTTGCAAGATTACTTTTCATCAAAAAACATTTATTAATTCATTGAAATATTCCGGCAACAACTCCTGCCAGGTGACAGCTAAGAAACAGCTGAGAATTGACATGGTTGAAATTAAAGCATAAGACCTTGGTCCATCAAAACTTAGTGCCAGATTTTGTAAACTTATAGAACATCCGTTTCGGATACATTTTTCTAATTGTATACTCCCGTATAACTGAATTTAATGTCCATTTTGTAAATATTTGTGCATGTGGGTGTTTCCATAAATTAGGGTACCAGCTTGTGACACAGGTGGTAAATTTTCAAAGTCATGGAATCATATTAAACTAAGGTTAATTTGAAAGCCTAATATGTATATTTGATTAAATTGTAGAAGAAAACATTATTTGAAATTGCATTTTCCACTTCCTGATCAGGGAGGGTAACATGAACAACAACGGTTTCATATGTAAGAGGGGACACCAAACCAAATCCCAGTGAGCTTATAGATTTTCTATCAAAGAGGATTCATAAACTTTAAGGACTATTTTAACAATGGTTTAGGATGCCAATAAAAACAATCCATGTTAGAAAATACATGGTCTTGGGGTATTACGGAAAATTGAGGTCATTCATTTCATTTTGTGCTCAATTGGTGCAAATTTCCCTCACCCTGCACACTTTTTTACATACAGAACCATCAACTCATGTGTAGTATTGTAAAATTTCATTTAAATGCATTAGAAGGTGCCATTTTCCATATAAATGAATTTCATATACATCTCTTTCAGGGAAATGGACAATCTTGCCTCGTGTGCTTTACGGTTTCATATGTAAGAGGGACACCAACAAGTTGGTGTCCCTCTTACATATGAAACCAACAGTGGTAGTCAGATCTATGGTTCAAATGGTCACATTTAACATCCTGAAACTCTTTAACTAGTATCTGTTACCCCCTGAACTGGTTATGTACAGTACTCAAAATCACAATTTATCAATTTTCTATATGAAATTTTGTTTACTAGTCTTTTCCCATACGCATATTAAACTTAAAGAATCTGCAACTACCGTGAATTGTTGCCATTAAAATCTTGAAATGGTATGAAATTGATTTGTTGACTGTGCTTTTATTGCAGTAAGGGTTTTGAGAGCACTTCTAAAGTCAACCAAAAACTATTCACTTGCTAATATGTACACAATGGTGCTCTATGCCAAAATGGTTTCTTATGTAATAAGGACACCAAAATGTTGGTGTCCCCATACATAGGGAACTGTATATCGTTTAAATACAAATAATTAAGTAAAAATACACAAAGCTACATGTATTGAGAACTTGTTTTAGTTTTATTTCCCCAGATATGTTCACACTTCTAGAAGGTTTCAGTGGATAATGAAAGACAATCAAATAGGTACGGTACAGTGGAACTTTGTTAACGCAAACTCTTTTCTCGTTATATTTTACCATTAAAATATGACTTGATAACAGTATACATGCAACTTTGTGTTTATAACCAAGTAACACTATATTAAACTTTTGGACAAATTGTTCAGTTGTCATTTTTAATTACTTAGTATATTCATTGTTGAGGTTAAGGGGTAGCGTTATAATTAAAAATTTAGGGTTACAATACAGTGGAATAACATCTTCCACTGTCTGGTGATATGATTTTTAGCACAAGCATTTAAATGTGTTCCTATTATAGTGCTACCCCTGCAAGTTTATCATCATGTTAACCTTGTTATTGCTGCATGTACTAACTAACTATTTTACAAGTTTCCTCTGGTTCTCATTTCATGTTCACATATTATACAACGTACTTGCTTATAGAATGACATACAATAAAACCAGTTAAAATTGTTATTTATCAAACTTTAACTCATCATTTTTACAGCGCTCAATCAAATATCAGGGAGTTGTTTATCATCATGTTTACCTTGTTATTGCTGCATGTACTAACTAACTAGTTTCATTTCATGTTCACATATTATACAACGTACTTGCTTATAGAATGACATACAATAAAACCTGTATTGTTATTTATCAAAATTTAACTCATCATTTTTACAGCGCTCAATCAAATATCAGGGAGTTGTAGAATGGAACAAACTCCATTTTGATTTGCAAAATATTGATAATTACATTACATTTAAATGCATGTTTAAACGTTAATTGTTTTCTTTACTTGTTATTGTTTTGTTGGAAAGATATTTTACATCCACCAACAGATTTGTTTGATGTTCAATTTGTTCAGATTTAAAGTTAGTTTAAAACTGCTTTGTGTTTTTCTCTTTTAGGTGTGTGTGTTTCTTTGTAGCTACTACTACTAGCAGCAGTGTCGTTGATGTCATCCAGAGTCAGTGGGCGTATACGTAGACGGAACGGATGTTTCTTGGAAGAAGCCATTTCCTTAGTGTACAAAAACAGAAAGAAAGAATGTTGACATGTTTAAGACTCTGTTCAATTACTTATGCGATCAGCGCATATTTCAGTGATCACCGCTTGTTATTGCAGACAGTTTTCAAAAGAGGCGCTTACAGGCTGCGAGGTCACTAAAATATGCTCCGATGTATCTGCATGAGGTATATGAGCAAAATATAGCCATACTTTACTTTTGACTTTATAAAGATACACTTAATTTAATTTAGACAAAAAAAGAAGAGGAAAAAGTCACGAAAGCTTCCCTTGAGACTTGAGATTGTTTATATAAAAAAAAAATGTTCAATGTAAAACCATGTTTTCACACGTGTTATGAAAATAAATTACATTTATGGTTTTATCTTTATTTTGTTATGAATTTGATTTAAAACTTGTCTTTAAAAAAAAGTGGGTTTTTTTTAATTTTTTTTTTTTTTTTTTTGGGGGGGTGGGCAAACAAACCAGATTTTTTGGGGAAGGGCAAAAAGATTTTCAGTTTTAAATGGAGGAATCACATCCCTAACTCTGGTACCATTTAATTTACGTTTTTTGTTGGCTAAAAACAGGCGTACGACAATTTATATACATGTAAACAAAAATGTCCGAATGAGAAATGTTACAATACGTTTTTCTGAACTAAGACCAGACCATGCAGCCATAGAGGGTGCAGCATAAATTTTGGACAATGTCAGGATTTTGTTGTGACATCTAACTCAACTAAAAATTGTTACATTACGAAAATTACATATTGTTATAAACTTATATAGCACAAAACATTTGATTGTTAACTAAATTTTATATTCACATTAAATTTCATCAAAGCATTTCATAGTTTCCAATACTCCACCCCCCTTTTCATAATGGAATAATCCAATTGTGATTGGCGTCCCCAATAACGTTGTGTATCGGAACGGAGAAAATAACGCCATTATATTAAATTCTGATGTCTTAAAGAATAGTGAATATTTAAAAAATAATCCCACTAATAACAAGTACTTTCCGGTGGTATTTGGCAATTATCACGCATACTAAATCTACCACATAACAGCTTGACGATTCATTTGATACACCACGTAATATGGGACACTATAATTTTCGTTTCCCTTCGAAGGCTTCGTGACACGTACACTTACGAATTGCATAAGTTAGGCATTGAACCTTACTTGTGATTTTTAATATTTTGTATCGTAAGCATACATCAAAAGGTACAATATAAGAGTAAAATAGGACAACAAAGTATCGGCTTACCTTTGATTGCGTCGCAAAATAAGTGGCACGACGTAAAAAAGACCGAAATCCGTCCCGACGTTAGCAAAGGGACGCGATCTTTTCACAACCTCTCCCGCGCGAAATAAAAAAATGGTGGCCTGACAACGCTGCAGAGCACGTTGTTTACATCCGTGACGTCTATAACCCAGGCCTGTTTTGTTCGCATCTGCGCAGACGGTGCCAGTCAAGCACTGATTTCAACACACGACGTTAGATATCGAGTGGGACGCAAAGATGCGTCATTGATAACTAACCAGCGTAATTTTGGTATTCTGTTCATGATTTCAACATTCTTTATGTTCTAAAGTATTTAAATGTGATGCTCTTGCAAAATATGACGAAAAGTGGCACTTCTTTGCTCTATTTTTAACTATACACATCGATGAAAGCTCCCTTTTCATACGTTATAAAGGGGACACGAAAGCTTACGTCGTGCTATCATAAATAAAAGTCGGGGGAAATTTTTTTCGGGTGATATTTGGTTTAACAAACGTGCACAATCAGAGTTTGTGTTTGACTGAATTAATCAAAAGAAAAATTACTGTAAGAAATAAAATATAAATATATTAAAGCATTTGATGAAAAATCGCTTGAAAAATGTCACACAAAACATGATAAAAACACGGGGACACAACCAATTATTTTATTCCTCTAATAAATATACAGAATTTGTTTTTCATCAATCGGTAATGATAACAATCTTTGATCCATAGCTAAACTAATGGTTATGAAAAAAAGGTAAAACTACATCAAAAAAGGCACAAAAAACATCATAGAAAATTGCTGACCGTCAGTTACACAGTGAGTGCTGTATTTATGGAAACACCCATATGTTTAAGTTATGTTAATTTATTCCCAAGTCTCTTAGTCAGTTTCTTTCTAGGTAGTTCTTCAATTGATTTGAAATTGAAAGAGCTTGGGGTCATCACTACTAGATGACATACATTTGAGTGGTCAAATTTGTTAGTGGTGACAACAAGGTCATTTATATACAACACAGTATTAGAAAAAACACTGTCATCGACTGTTCATAGACTACGTCGATCTAGACCAATGACATTACAGTGTCCAAGACATGATATAACAAGAGTCACTCTTACCCTTTGAATTTGACGTGCTGGTTGAGGTACTGAAACAATATGAGGAACTGTAGCAGCACATAGCGTCTGAATGAAGCGTCATTTAGTTGAAGGTCGTACAACTAGTGGATAAAAAAGATAATTATTTTAACCTATCAGCTGCATTTGTCTTTAACCCTATAAACCCCCTAGGCTCTCGCACTAGGAAGCATACCAAACCTAACAAACTTCAACAGCTCACACATGTTCAGTAATTTTTGGTAAACTGTACTGAACCTAACAGTACTAAACCTGCCAAACTCCAACAGTTGAAGTTTTATTGACTTGGTACAGTGATAACTGGCCAGTGGTATTATGTGTTTTAGTGGGGACCACACATACAAGGTGTAAGTGTACATACACTTACAGTTGACCAGGAACTGTGCCGTGACAATGTGGGTCACTCACGTATAAATGCCTGTGCATTCTCAAAATTTCTAACATTTTGACAAGTCTCATGCCTTTCTGTCCTGAACCTCACAGAATTCAACAGGGTCTCCCCGGGCCTTTGGTACTGAGTCAAACAAAGTCTAACAACAAGTTGTTACGGTTTGGTACCAAACCTGCCAAAACCTAGCGAAAGCTGCAGTTGGAGTTTGATGGGTTTGGGGTAGTTAGGGTTAACCAGTTCGCGCCGGGATTATTTTAAGATCGCCGAGCCCACGGGCGGGATTATTTTTAACGAAACTCGATCCGAAGCGGGTTCAGGCTGATAATGCCGGGAGGCACACCCACGCATTTCCGGCCTTGCTAGCTGCTGACATACATTTCCGAACTTGAACTTGGCGTGTTTATGCGTCATCCGTTTTGAATTTGGGAAAATGTTTGCGTTTATATACGTCATCCGGCGTGAACTGGTTAACCCTAACTCCTTACACAACAAAGGAAGTTGGAGGATTTTGAAGGAATTGTATTGTTCAATAACAATGGTGAGGGAGTTAGGGTTAAAGACCAATCTGACCAATTGCTTCCTTTAGGAGGCCCCCTTTCAATGGCGCTAGGGCAATGGTTCCAACTGCGCATGTGCTCAACAAGATTCCACTATTTTTCTCTTGGGATAAATGCAGCAGATAAATGCACACAAGGCTATAGGGGACGTGGTAACTGAATCTGCATTCTGTGCATTTTTTCGTGCAATCAAAAAGACGATGGAAACAAAAGTTTGGACACACAAAACACCTAAAAACACTACGGTCATTTTTTTGGGGAAAATGTTAGTTCAGAACACGACGGTCTCTGTTAATTTGCTGGTACCTGCTATGCTTTGGGACGCATACAATGAAATGTTTATCTTAAAAGAAAAATCTTCAACTCTTGTTGTGCACATGCAAAGTTGGAGTACAGAGCTGGCTTATTAATTGCGCTAAGTTGCACACCACGTCTTGCTGAGCAACGTTTTAGTTACAGTTTGTCCATGACTTACAGTACATGTACCGGTACCTAACTCTAACCAAGTGATTAGTTAAAGCATCAGAGAAATGTGCAGGATTGGGGGCGCTTGGGTTTTTTGCCACTGGAGGATAATGCAGGATCTAGGACATAAGGCCTAAACTAATGCTGGATGATTTTGCATGATTATGGTTACTTGGGTATTATCCAAATGAGGATTTTGGAGGATTGAAGTTATTTGTTAGTTTGTTACATTGCTCTATGCACATTCTCCATAGAGCTTCAGTCAAGGTGTAAGTTATGTGTCAAGGATAGGGAATGTTTGCATACCAAGGGTCATATCAGGCCCGTACGCAGGATTTTGTATGGGGGGGGGGGTGCCAATTTGTACTGATGGGACCAAAAATAGAACCAAAGTTTTTTGTGTGCCAGTACAGTGATTTCTACTTCAAAATACCATTATTTACCCCGGAAAATGTAGACCTTTTGGTAATTTGGGGGGGGGGGGGGGGGGGGGTGCATACGCACACCCCCCCCCCCCCCCCCCCCCCTCCCCCCACACCCCTGCGTACGGACCTACATGTGTGCAGACCCTTGTTGTAATAGGGCACTTAGCAGCTATTTGTTCCATGTTTAGCTGCTTTTTAGCTCAGTGGTAAACCCACTGCAGGATTCAAGCAGTGGTCACCAGTAATAAATAGTGGAGGATTTTGCAGGATTCATGTTATGTGTAAGAAAAATAGGGTAGGAAGTTAGGGTTAATACATGATGGCGTAACTTGCCCAATCTATTTAGGTGGTGTAAGTTGTGCCGCAGTGACTGAAGATGACATATTTTACTAGCAAATCTTTGCTGTTGTGGAACCTGTCATTGTCTTACTTATCAAGCTCAATAAAAAGAAATAACAGCTTTGGGTTTGAAGTGAATTGCTATTTTACTTGTGACAGAGTTTGTTTTTAGAATTTCTACACAATTCTGCAGAAAGTCAGATAAAACTATTTTCAAAAAGGCGGCAGAGGTAATTCAAGACCCATTTTTGTATCTTTATTTAAGATGTTTAGATTATTCCACACGTTGCACAGCTGCGCCCAGTTTTGTGCAATCGATCGTAAGTTTATTTAGCAGCTACGCAACAAATTTGTTGCATAAGTCCTACAAATGGCATAAGCTAACACACTTTTTGTGAAATTGGCTGCAGCACTTTATTTAATACAATGTGATACAATGTAATCCAGGTACTTATTTTTTAAGATCTTTTCAAAGTTTTGCTAAAGATCAGGTTTCATAACTTGGAGATAAACACCGGTCTCGTGAGCTATGCATTCTCAGGACAGACTTTGCGACTAACCTTTTCGCTGGTGAGGTATTTTGCAAAGAAGGCATGTTTGTTCATCGGTGTCTCATCCTGTGACTTGGAAGCGGTGACGTCGTCAAGCTTCAGACTACTAAATGCTCCCAAGACAGCCTTAGAATTCTGTGGTAAACGCGAGAGGTAACTGGAAATGTTAGCAAGGAAGGTGCCAATACTTTGTAATTGTTATACCATACCATGATATTAAATTACGAGATCCGATTGGCCGATAACTGGTCACGTGGTTTATTACAAAAGTTCATGTGTTACTCCAAAAGTGATGTAACCAGGGTACATCACTCTTAACCAGTTCGCGCCAGGATTATTTTCACATTGACCGGGCCCATGCCAGGCACGGTATTGTTTTTTAACAAACCTCGATCCGAGACGAGTTCAGGTCGGCATCTGTTGTGGCTCACCCTTATATTTCCGGCCTCACTCATTGCGAGTCGGTTGCTGACAGATATCTCCAACCTTGCTCAGGGTGTGACTATCCGTCATACAATTTGAATAATTTCGTTCTTTTAGATGCGTGTATACACGTCAGTCGAGGTAAATTTGTTAAAAGGTGATGTACCCCTTGGAGTACATTTATACCTTGATCGTTCTCAGCGTTTGGTCCCTTCTGCACTAAATGACAAGTTTACTATAAGCAGATCGTGGGGAAGAGGTTTGGTTTTTGTTGGTACCACGTATACGCACGCATCGTAGGAAACAACTAAAACATACAAGTTTGGTACATGTACATGTATGTACACTGTTATAGTTAATTATGTCAAATGACAACAAGTAGCCTAACAAAAAAGAGGCTTCTTTGTCGATCCAAGGAAAAGATCTGAAATTTTAGCAAGAAAGCGTGAACACGAAGATAAAATACCAGTGTTCAAATATTTTGAGAGTACTTGGTTATTTCTAAAATCATTTATCTTGTGCCATTTAACAAAAAAATGCATGTAAAACGAAAAATAAACAATAACTGAGGCCCTGCAATAATGTACTTGTGCACTTGTGCGTTTGGTTAACTGAGTCTGTAGCGTTTGTATGGGCACTCTCTCAAACAAGCTGTGCTTCTCTGGCTGTGCCTCCAATAAGCCTGTGTACTGATGACGTCAGTTAACCGAGTCTGTAGCGTTTGTACGGGCACTCCCTAACACAAGCTGTGCTTCTCTGGCTGTGCCTCCAATAAGCCTGTGTACTGATGACGTCAGTTAACCGAGTCTGTAGCGTTTTTTTACGGGCACTCCCTAACACAAGCTGTGCTTCTCTGGCTGTGCCTCCAATAAGCCTGTGTACTGATGACGTCAGTTAACTGAGTCTGTAGCGTTTGTACGGGCACTCCCTAACACAAGCTGTGCTTCTCTGGCTGTGCCTCCAATAAGCCTGTGTACTGATGTCGTCAGTTAACCGAGGCTTTTTCCAATTTTCATTACATTCCTGGCAATTTCATATTGCCTGTCGGAATTGAAAATAAATGTTAACATTAAAATTGTTGAAATTAAATTCTGGTGACTAGTCTAGTATTAAAGACTGTTCATTTTGACAACATCAGAGAGAGATTCGGAACTGCAACCACTCGATAACGACTAATGTATTGAAAACTCAGCACTGACCCTCTGAAACACTCTCCACTTGTCCTTGATGTAACACAGGGTGGGGTTGCGGAAGTAGTCTTGTAGGGCCCAGAATTTACGATAGAGAAGGTAGTCGATGGGTGAGGTACTGGCGGCCATTTCTCCTTCCTCAACCTCCATCGTCTCATCTTTATCCTCAGACTAATAGGAAAAACAAAAACAAATTTATAAGATGGAATTTGTGTCGTAGAGTGGTAAACTTTATATAATAATAATAATATTAATAATAATAATAATAATAATGAAGAGCTTATCATTCTTACTGGCAGCTGAGAAGCTAAATTGCGAAGGACGCGGCTACAATGTGGTCGAGTCGATGGCATGTAGACAGCCGCCATACGACCCTATATCTGACCACAGAGCACAGCCAGAGATTGACTGAAATTTGCTATAATAATAATGAAGAGCTTATCATTCTTACTGGCAGCTGAGAAGCTAAATTGCGAAGGACGCGGCTACAATTTGGTCGAGTCGATGGCATGTAGACGGCCGCCATACGACCCTATATCTGACCACAGAGCACAGCCAGAGATTGACTAAAATTTGCTTACAATTATTATCCCTGTTCATCAGACACGAGACCATTTCTCACAGGTTTTACCCATTTACACTCCTGCATTTGCAGTAAAGTGTCTTGCCCAAGAACACAAGCACCATGTATTATCGCCAACGAGTTGAACACCGTAATACACAGGAAAACATTGCTGTTGATTTGTGTGAACTTATGATGTTGTGCCCCTATAATTACTCCCTTATGAAGACATGAACACAATAGAGACAAACTGACATTTTGTACACAAAGTGATCACCAGTTGCAACTAGTGTGTGCGCGCACCTTATGGAGAGAGAAAAGGGAGGGGTGATTCAAGTTATTGACTGACTGACTGACTTACTCTCAGGGGTCCATTCAACTGCTCAGTGTTGTAAGTTGTCACGTTGTTCAAATGGAACTGGCTTATGAGATTTAACCCTGCAAAAAACGTAAATAAATAAATTAACAGGAAATAAATCAATTGTTGTAGTAGTTGGTTTTGTGGCAAAAGGTTAGATGCTCTTTGAAAAACATTAATTTTGAATTATAATTATTAAAATAAAATAAAACAATTTGGGGGGGGGGGAAGGAGGCACAGCGATTTCAGTATTCTAGGAGTGTAATGGTTTTAATATTTCAAGTTACTAGCCTAGCATATTGGTTAGCAACATGTATGTTGGTAGGTTAAATCCCCACTCTAGTGAATTTAATTTGTTTATACAAAATCAGTTTACCTTGACTGACCCCCTGTGGTACATTGTACAACTAATCGGAATAAGAACTATTTCGATGAATACCAAATTTGGATTTGAAAACTGTTGCAAAAATATACCTGATTTCTCGTCAAGAGGGAAAAACCTGGCCAGAAACAACTGAATGCGACCACAGAACACTGTGTTCTGGGATTTGGAAAGTCGACGAAGCAAATCTAAATATAAAAAAAAATAAAAATAAAAATGAAAATATTAAAATAAATAAATTTCATCCAAAACATAAGCTTTAGATACTTCTACACAAAGTTTTGAAATGTTTGACTTTTAAAGCATTTAAAGGTAGGATACACCATTGGTAATTGCTTGAATTATCATGAATGGGTAGATTTGAGGGGTTGCATTTTATAATCAATATCGTTTAACTGAAGTGTCCGAAGTTTTACAATCATGGAAGCCGAGAAAAGCACGAAAAACAGCGTTTGTTTTTAACCGTCGTTGAGCAGTTATTCAATATGTTATCTTTGGGGTTTTTTGCGATCGCCATCCGACGATCGCGAATTTTTCTTCATAAAATTCTATTTTTCAGAATAATTACCGGATATCTAGCACAATTATTTTGCTGGATGCCTAGAATCATATTTACTTTTAAATGAGTAAGATATTTCTTAATATAATAACTCGGTAGTAAATATTTTCGATATCTGCAAATGGTTTATCCTACCTTTAATACAGATTCTTACTTTCTATCTTCAAAAATCCATTGAAATAAAGTTTTACATCTTAGGGTATGTTCAGACACCATTTTAAATTTGCTTAAAACACTAGTGTGTGAACGATGGGTGAACAGTTTTAGTTTTAACCAAATTGGTTTTATCTCGTCGCTAAAACGATGATTTAAAACACCTCATAGGGAGGGTTTAGCTAAAACTCTAACAGTTTTATCTTCTTAACACGGTGTCTGAACGGTTTTAACGCTTCCTGTTTTATCCAGCACAGTTGACCCGGTGTTAAGTAAACTCTCCTTGTGGCACGCTATTTGGTGTAAGTAGGTGAGGCTGTTGACGTGCTCCAGTGATGCGTAACGCACGTTGCACACCTACAACGTGCGATAGCAGACAGGCTCATGGCATTATACCCACGCCATCATCAGCCGCCATTGCAACATTTTACACTGCATTCGGTTTCGTGATATTTCCACAACATTTGCTCAGACAATTTCGTCAATCATTATGTCAGTAAAATATATCTTATGCCCTTTTGTCTTCCTCAAGATCATTCTTGTAATTTTGAAAGCGATGTATTTTGTATATAAATTAAATCTGGGCGAAAATCACGCAACATGTGCACACTGCGGTTGACGCGAAATCCTTGAAGCTCTAGTTTCACGTACGTGTCGCATGTGCTTAGACTTATTTCAAGCCGTAAACAACTCCAATCTTGGCCTACTTATGTGCATCTACAATACAATCTATGCGCCGACGACTTGAACAGATTTATACGAGTTGTGCATATTGTGCAGTTTCGGAATCGGCAACAAATCAAATTAAAGCTGCCTAGGTACCCTAATGTTTTATTTCCTATCAACCGATTGAATGTTCCTGAAGCAAATTTAACACTAGAATATAAATCTTCTCAGACTATCGCAATAATACAATCCCATTCCCTCGACACACGGTCAGTAATGTAACATATGATCGTGTATTATGCGCGAGTAGCAGTGCTTTACATCATTTAGAACACATGATTGGCTACCCAAGTTTGCTCACATCATTTAAAAGGTACATATTTGGTTGGCCGATACAAATTTTACATCATATCTATGTACGTTTGTTTGTGGTGTAAATCAAGGATTTCTTTTGTTCCTCTCAACGATTTCCTTTCCTTTGTTTTTCAGACGGCTCTCATTGGTTTTTTTACACAAATCTCAATCGAGGACATCCTCGATTACACAACTAACTCCGATTCACCGACGTGGCGTCAGAGATATGTCCTCTATTTACACCATAAACAAACTCTACATTACATACACTGAACAAAAATATAAACGCCCCAAAAATGGTTATTTGTCTTGATTTGTATTAAAACAACATTTGTGTCCATCTCTGTCAATGAGAAATTGCTCAGTGATGCAGTGATTCCACCCACAACACAGAGGTGGCATGTCCAAACGCTTACTGAAAAAGCGTGACCAGTACTCAGACACTCTTTATACTGGGGACAATAAAAGGCCACCCAAAAATGTCAAATTTCATTAGAAGTCGCCATGCCACAGATGTCGCAATTCATGTGGGAACGTGCCATTGGCATGCTGGATGTTGTTTACAAATCAAGACAAATAACAATTTTTGGGGCGTTTATATTTTTGTGGGCGTTTATATTTTTGTGAGCGTTTATACTTTTGTTCAGTGTACATTTCTTAAGAGCCCTGTCACATCACTTTCTTCTTCTAACGCTTGTGAGTTACGAGAGAGAAAGGGTTACAAATGCCAAACTGCCTTCGGCAATGAATTCAGCAACTTACCGTTGCACATTCGCAGAAGGTAATTCTTGCCTGATGTGTACAGCACATTCTGGTAATACACAAACAAAATGAAACACAAAATTACAAAAAAATATATTCTGAATTCTAGACCTTCAAATGTATTTCAGGTAAACATTTTAGCAATTTATTTTGGATAATTCCAAATGGTGATTCACTACTGTGTGCAGTTTGCTCATATTGCACATGCAGTGATTTACGCGAAGGAGCAATAAAAATGAGCAGTCAACTTTCTTGTGGGTTACCCCGAAAACTAAATCAGGTAAAGTGGTGAAATTGTGCAATTCTGAGTGCAAGTTGCACATAAAGGTAAACAGTTTTCATCATACATGTAGTCTCAAAAATTTGGGGGAAGAGCGTTATCCTCCTGCATTCTTCTGTTGGGAAAAAAAAACCACCTAATTGTTCAAGTGCTTTTATCTCAAGAGTTGTCTTCAATATCTAAACTACACCACCCACACTAAAATGTACATACCGGTACCTTTGCGACTAAAACCACATAACAATAATTTGGGGAGTCAAACTAAAGCTGAACATGTCCCCTTTGCATCTGTACAAACAAACGTAGTTTCACAAAAATACTACATGTTTCTGGTTTTGTTGGAGCAAGTCACATGGAAGTTGACATGCTAGCACTTTCAGCTTTGCCATGACAACTAGTGTGTCAATTTCCGACACTCCGGAAAGCTAAATCCACAACCCACCCTCAAACCATGTTATATTTGTATACTGCAAGTTAGCTCTCTAAGAATTTCACAATGGCTCTGTGTCACTCACCGACTTCCAAGTGTCCACTTGCTCCTCGACAAACCTGAAGACCTTGTCGCAAACGTTGATGGTCACTGACTCGAACGCATCAGACAACAACAGGAAGGGCGTAGACGGCGAAGATATCCCAAGATGCACTGCTTCAATGGACAGGTTGACCAGAGAGATGAAGTGTTCGCAGCCACTCCCCTTGACCTGTGGGGTGAAAGGGCAACTAAAGTCAAAGGATGGTGCGACAGACAGCACATATGGAAACCCAAGTTATATGCTATATGCTCTTCACCGACGTGTATTTACACTGTATACTCAATGTTTCCCAAATAATTCTTAAAAGAAAATCACTGACTCCTGCTTTCTAGTGCAGACGTCTTATAACTCGATCACCAAGCTAGCCAGGGTCGGATTTGCAGGGAGTAACCGCAACCAAATGTTTTATAAGATAGAATTTTGCACAACTTATATGCACACACGTCTGAACTACTTAAAATTATTAGAAATGATAACTACATTATTTATTAAAGAAAACTCACCACTAAATTCACCATGACATCACGGAACGCCTGGTCTAAAGCAACTTTCTTTTCTGCTTCACTGATAAAATGTAGACAAAAGAGAATTTGTGTATAGTTTATGTGATCAAAATTCAATTGTGAGGTGTTCTGGTAAAATGAGATGGAACCAGACACAGGCCATAGAGGAGACAAATGCAAAAAGAAAATACAATAAAATACACTTATTTCATAGAAATGGTATGAAAATCATGAAATAAACATTTTTAACCTTAACCCCCTAGGGTCTCGCACTAGGAAGCATACCAAACCTAACAAACTTCAACAGCTCACACATGTTCAGTAATTTTTGGTACACTGTACTGAACCTAACAGTACTAAACCTGCCAAACTCCAACAGTTGAAGTTTTATTGACTTGGTACAGTGATAACTGGCCAGTGGTATTATGTGTTTTAGTGGGGACACACATACAAGGTGTAAGTGTACATACACTTACAGTTGTCCAGGAACTGTGCCGTGACCATGTGGGTCACTCATGTATAAATGCCTGTGCATTCTCAAAATTTCTAACATTTTGACAAGTCTCATGCCTTTCTGTCCTGAACCTCACAGAATTCAACAGGGTCTCCCTGGGCCTTTGGTACTGAGTCAAACAAAGTCTAACAACAAGTTGTTACGGTTTGGTACCAAACCTGCCAAAACCTAGAAAAAGCTGCAGTTGGAGTTTGATGGGTTTGGGGTAGTTAGGGTTAGAGGAAATTAATTTACATCTTGTGATTTTCACGAATACAAAGCTTTAGACTTTACAGGCCTTTTCCCTAAGTATTGTTTCTGAAATAACAGGATAGCTAAACGTCTGAAGATACAGAATCCCACAGTTTTGCAACATAAAGTCAATAACTGCATGGAACGATTATCTAACGAAAACAAAAGCCAAAATTGTGGGGTTTTTTAACTCTTCTTTCCACCCTGTCCATAGCAATGAGATTTCCTGAAATGTTTCTAGGGCTGCGGTGTTGCTCTAAATGCGAAGGCCCAGTATTTAAGCCACATTTATGGAGCTAACTCTACACCACCATGCCCCCTTATGAATAGTGCTCCTGTCTTGTCTTTGTACTTGAACTGAAGGTACATGTAATATAAAGTAAAGAAATGCATACCTTCCATCTACGGCAGCTGACTGTTGTTTCAACTTGTTACTCTCATTATTTTGACGAGCTTCCTCAATACCCTCCTGCAATCAACCAAACATAAATAACTGTCTAAGTGAACAAACAAATGGGAAAGGCGGGACTTAAACCTGCGACCTTTAGAATACCAAACCGGTGCTCTACCAACTGAACCATCTTGGCCTATGTTGGCGGTCTCCCAGATTGTCAGTATCTTTGTTTGAGGGCGCTAGTCAGAAGTCATAAACACCAGAATGCCGTGTGACCATCGATCACACTCGATTTTACGATACAACCTGGGAAGCGACATTTTGGGGATCACTCAATATCTTATACTACAAAAACAAACCACACAAGGGAAACTGACTGGGTAAATTTGCAAGATCCACTAGTGGCAAAAACCCCAAACGCCCTCAATCCAGCAAATTCCTCCGATGCATTCCTCTTGCAATTTGCAAAGAGATTTTGGAGGACTTTGGGTGGTTAGGGTTAGGCCACATAAAAAAAATTACTTGTTTAGCGTCCGGCCACTTAAAATGTTTAGGGTCGGAAGGGAGGTTTTTTTTTTTGTTTTTTTTTTATACAAGGTGTCCACACCAGAGGAAGACGTGCACCAATGTTGCCCACTTTACATCTCAGATGGCATACTGGGGATGTATTAAGGTTTAATTCCAAACTTTGCTTAAAAGAACAGTTTTATTCAATGTTAAACAGTACAATATCCAATAAAACTGTCAAAAGATTAAAAGGAAAAGATGTTTTTTTTCACATTTTAAGCTACTTTGTTTGTAAGCAAGCAGCCGCGGCGAACTGCACTCAAAGGCAATGTAATGCAATAGTTTTACATATATGAGGCAGTCTCGTTATTGACTGTGTGTTCTCCCCCCCCCCCCCCCTCAAAAATAAACCATCCCATAAAAAAAACGTCCAATCTTGTTCTTCCTTCTAACAATCTCTTCTTTTCATTGGGTGTAAATTATATGCCACAAAGTGACATTTCCCAGCCTATTGAAATTCCAAAGTCTACTGGCTGATACAATGTATACATTTTGTAGGTCAGCTGTCAATCATTGTCTTGATTTCTTACCCCTACTTGGAATATATTCGGAAAATACTCCCGAATATTTCTCCTGTGGTTTTACTTTATTTCTCTGGCACTATAAAGCGTTTATTATGTAAAATTACATCACGGAACCATTATAAATTAAAAAATGTAACGAGCTTTTACAATTTCCACGAACTAGATCGTTTTTGTTAAAGACAAGAAAAACGGAAAATAAATCGTATTAAATTTTGCCCCTAAATTTTTAGGAGCTCAAAATATAAGGTGTTAAGGTTCCGTTTATTTTTTTTTCTCTTCCTTTTTAAAAAACAATAAAAACATAAATAAATGTTATTAAATAAACCTGGAATTGATTTCGCTAGCCTTGTAGTTGTCAGGTGTACCTGTATGTCGATTTTCTTATATATCAGAAAAACCAAGAATAAATCGTATTATTATTTACCCCTGAAATCGGTTGGGAAAATTTTAGAAGTTCATTCAAATAAGTCTTTAAGTATCCTTTCTTCTTTTTTTTCTTTAAAAACAAAGACAATAACATAATTAACCTTAGGAATATAATCTTTTTTTCTGTTCATCTTAATACATTTTGTAAATAGGTACGGCAAACTTTAGCAAAATTACTTACAGCCAACTTAATCCGTTGGGTCTAGAGATAAATAAATTCACTCCAGGAATACACCGACCAGGGCCTATTAAATAAATTCTGTATCTGCCTGGCAAGGGTTGGCGTAAGTAAATACAATGTATCTTTGTTGGAGATAAGCGGGCTTGAACAACATTCTTTGAGTAGCACTTTGTGTTGAGAGAATGTCTGCGCTGAAAGAAGAAAGTAAACACCCAATGACAATGAAGATTTTTTTAACTGGACCTCAGGATTGGATAACAATCTTGTCACTCGGGAAGTGGTGAGCCGCGGTTCAGAGGCTTTGATGTTGGTCTTTTCAAGAAACTCGGTTGGGTCATTGTAATCTTTTAGGAACTGGTATTGCGATTTTCGATAAGCTTCTACAGACGTGTGCGCTGATGCTTACCTTTCCATTTTTTCACTAGACCGCCGGACAAAATAGGAAAGGGTTTTGACTATACCGCCGCTGTTTTGACTAGAATTTGGCTAGCGGACCAGCGTTAAGGTCGAACCCTGCCTCAAGTTGTTTAAGTTTCTGCCGATAGGTGCGCTGGCACCGGAAATTTCGTCTGCTAGCGTTTGCAACAGTAGAAAATGCACTGTGGCGGTCTTTTAGCGCATTTAAAAAAAAATAAAAAAAAATAAAAAAAAGTGGTCGGGTGGGTTTTTCAGGGTCGGGCGGGGACGCTAAACAAGTAATTTTTTTTATGTGGCCTTAATGAGGATCGGTTAAGTGAAGTGAAATGGTAAATTAATGCCTTCCTAGATGCAGATCCGCGCGCGGATGCTGCTACATTATTTATTGGTCTCTTTAAGTTTATGATGATTTTTAGGCTTTACGTTTCAAAAAATATTAAGATTATTATTATTGTTTTGTTATGGTTATTATAAACATTAGTATTTTGCATTGTCATACTCCTCGCGATTGCAAGCATTGTGCGCTATCCCCGCCCGAGAGCGATTTGTCTCATCAGCACGCAGCCACCGTACTGCTTGTGCCATGACATAAAACAGTCCCTGCGCCGCGCACTTGTTGTTTACCACCGGTAGATACACTTTGACCTGTTACGTCACTGACATAATGTGCGCGCACGTCCATATTCTCTCCCGAACGTGAACAGCAACTGCATGTGCAGCAGTCGCTCGAATACTGGGTCTAATTTCCTTGATTTGCAAGCAAAAAATTGATCGTGAGTACCCCCGAAGACCACCCCGGCGTACTTGGACACACATGGAAGGATATTTAGGTGATTTTAAGGTATTTTGTTAGGGATTTGTGCGACTTTTTTAATCACATTTAAGACATTCTGAATGTTTTATATTGCCCGACCTCGGACTCTAGTAGCGCCAGATGATGTCCAAATGTTAAAAAAGCGATAACTAGAGTCCAGTAACTCGGACTACCACTGTGCATGAAGATTTGACAATTTTTTCTTTCGAGATAAACATTTCAGCGATTGCGTGCAAAAGCATAGTTAGCAGGTACCAGCAAATTTAAAGAGATTGTCGTGTTCTAAAGTTACTAATACTAAGTAACATTTTCTTTTTACGTTTTGGTGTTTTCAGGTATTTTGTGTGGCCAAACTTTTGTTCGAACAAAGTTCCCATCGTCTTTTTGATTTCACAAGAAAATGCACAAAATGCGGATTCGGTTACCACGTCCCCCATAGCCTTGTGTGCATTTGTCTACCGTGTTTATCCCAAGAGAAAAATTGTTGAATCTTGTTGTGCACATGCGCAGTTGGAATACGGAATCGGCTTAGATTGCACGCGTTTGATTTCGTGACCCTAGGTGACTGTTGTTAGGTGACTGTGTACCTAACGTGGATTTTACAGTACAACTAAAACACCACAAGCTCTAAATTGTATAGTGTGTGATTATACAATGTTTATCTAAATAAAAACTGGCCTAAAATACTCACAGAAAATGTCTGTCTCGCATTCACAAAGTCAAACGTGGGAGCCGCCATTTTTACCAGATAAGCATGGTACCCACTACCATTCTCTTTGTTACATTACGGGGTAAGAGGCAGGGCCTAGACTCACTGACCTCTATACATGGACAGATCATCATTGTTTCATTTTGAAGTCGGCATGCGGAGAAGTGCAACATGGCGAACCCACGACGTGACTCTGTGAGCCAATGAAATGTCCATGGGGCCAATTTCACGGAGCTGCTAAGCACAAAAATTTGCTTAGCACAAAAACATCTTGCTCATTAAAAACAATTTATCAGCCAAAATTCTACGTGTTTTTTATGCTAAGCAAAAAAACAGCCGATTATCAATCAAAAACAATAAAGATTACGTGAAAATTTGGTCTGTAACCTTATTTTTACCAAGGACACATTTTCATGCTAAGCAAATTTTTGTGCTTAGCAGCTCCGTGAAATTGGCCCAGCAGGTGTTGGTACGATACACTGATCTCTATAACTGGATAGGTCGAGCGGCTCTGCACGTGAAGCCATCAGCGGCCATATTGGGATATTCAAAACATTGCAGGCGTACACACGTTTGTATAGCGCACGACCGAGAAAACTCATTTAATATCACAGGAAACGAAGTTAACGTCGCCAAAACGATCCAGTTTGATCAGGAAAATCAAGTTAAACATAATAACACCCAAGAATTACCTGTATACGCCAAGTTTCAATGTTAAATAGGCCTATTTTTGGAAAAGATATGAGACATTCGTGTGAGACGATGCAATGCAGTGCAAAGTCTATGGGATATGTCGGACAAGTATTTTCAAGAATTTCCAACTTCTAAATTATTTTTTTTTTGTGTTTTTTTTGGGGGGGAGGTGGGGGGAAGAAATCCACATCATAACCTTATGCACAAACCGGAACAAGGAAAAGGCAAAACGAGTTTTTTTGGATTAAGGAAATTCTTGAAATTGTTGGTTTAATTTTATATCCAGACACTAAAAAGTGCATTTTATAATAAAATAAAAAAATGTTGAAAAAATTGAACAAATGTCAGTGTGCTTCAGGAAAATTTAATTGGCACATCACGGTTTGTTCGTGGGGTTTTAAGGCAGTGTCCAGATTTGGAATCAACCTAATGTTTAGTAAATTTTTTAGAAAGGGTCCCAAAAATTCTTGCTGGACAAGTGGACAGAAAAAAATAATTATGTGGTTTTGAGCTTAAACCATAGAGCTGTATAATAAAGATAACCTCTATGGCTTAAACTATGAACTTGAGAAACTTGAAATAAATCACAATTAAAAATATCAATCACATGTGTAAATAATGACATAAGTCACACAGTGGATTCAATTTTGCTTTATGCTTTTATTTTACATTGATACACTACATATAACATGTAATAACTACTGCCATAGTAACAATATGCTTATGTATTGTTTACTGATGTTATAAAACCAAATAAAAAACAATTAACCCCGGACTGTTTATGAATTTAAAACCAAAACAAAACTTGCGATGTCATTTTAGAATAATAATTGTTGATACTATGCAAAGATACATTTGGCAGCATTCTTCACAGGCCAAATTTTAATAGGACACCCTTGTACGGCTTTAACTTTGAATTGTGAGTGTTTCTAGATATTTGTGCGATATGAACACAATATTAAAGATTTGTACACCACAATTGTTGTTTTGTAAGAAAGCAAAATAAAACCATGATTGAAAAGCAAAATTTGACAGGGCGGCATAACATTTTAACAGGGCAGCATACAAATATGACAGAACAGCGTAACATGTACACAGGGCGGCCGCTACCCAGTGATTGTGGAGAACACTGACTGGGTAAATCCATGTCATTTTAACATCTGTATAATTTGCTTTGAATATTAACAATACAATTTTAACCAGATTTGTCAGTTTTCATAAAACACATGTTCAATATATTTCCATGTTACAAATTTAGGTTTGTGACTGTTGCGACTGTTTTATTATCTGTACTTATATTGTTAAAAAATGAAATGCCAAGATGCGCAGAGTTCTGCAATATATTTGCAGCACATCTAAGAAATGTGGAACACCGAGATAGCTTATCTTGGAAAACGTAGTTGGTCAATTAAGCTACCGTATTTACTGATGGTTAAACAAAATAAGTTTTGACATTCGCTGTCATCTGTTGTCCCTCTGTCATGGGAGCAGTTCGTCCTATGACTTGTCCAGCCGTAATAAGCTGTACAGACTGACATCTTAGTAGCAAGAAGTGGACTTGGGTAAACCAATTAGCTGTAGTGTACAAAGAAAAAAAATATACAGGTATAAATTAAATGCCAAGGAAAGAATGTTGTAACATGACACTATTTTAAAAACACAAAATTCTCAATTTATTTGGCATACCCATTTCTTCAGAGAGTGAAATTTAATTTGAGCACTGCAAGGAATGTCATCAGGACTACGTTTTTAAGAGAGATTTGTGGGCGAAAATGAAATTGTTCTGAAGTATTGGAAATACGTGTCTACATCCTAAGTTCCACCATGATAGCCTTGGCCTACACCATGCATTTAATAATACTATTATTATTATTAATAGGTGGCTCTACACTTCCAGAATTGTGAGAGAAAAAACTGTGATCATTGCGATATTGGGATAATTCTACAGAACATTAAATTTATGCACGTCAAATAGTTCATGACACAATATGTTGTGTACGAATGTGTACACAAATTACCACCATGAACTGTTTGACGTGCAAGTCAACGGGACAGTCTTCATAGAATGGGTACAAAATTGGTCTGAAAATACCTGTATTGTGGAATTCAATCATATTGTAAGGGTATCCTAGACCAACTGATTCTATAAATCTACTGTTCTTTCGAAATATCCCAGTTTTTCTTTCAGATAAAATGATGGATAGGACCACAATATGAAAAAATCCCGCTGGAATTCATGTGGAAACGAAAATATCGTTTTCGCCCAACAATGTTCTCCTAAATCTCTCTTAAAACCGTAGTCCTGACATTTTTTACAAAGATAGATACTGATCGCACAGTCTGCAAGTTTATTTAATAAATTTACTTATTTACAAAGGATTTTAATGCATTTTTACCCACCATCGCTGCTGCCACTGTCTCACTCTCGACGTGTCTACGCGTCTTTTGCATGCACGAAGGCAATGTTTTGAATATCCCATCATGGCCGCCGGTGACTTCACGGCTCGCTATCCCATCAATGTACGCTCGACCTATCCAGTTATAGAGATCAGTGGTACGATACGTATTACGTAATGTTTATAAATACAAAATGTACAGAATAAATCCGCTGACCTCCACACCTGGGCCCAATTTCTTGGCTCTGCTAACCACAGAATTCCTCGCTTACGGTCACCATTTTCCGCTAACCGCGCTAGCAGAAAAATTATGTGCTCACCCTGTAAGCACAAAATCCTAAGTTACGGGTTGTACGCATGCTCAGAGACCAACATTCCTTGCTAACGCGTGAAATACGTTTACCGTAAGCACCGAATTTTCTGCTATAGTAAGCAGGGATTTTTCGCTAACGGTAAGCAGAGCCAAGAAATTGGGCCCAGGACATTTCATTGGCTCACAGCAGTGACGTCTCGGGTCCGCCATGTTGCACTTCCAGTTCGCGCCGACTTCAAGTGTTAGCACAGCAGAATATGGACAATGGTCCGTCCAGGGGTGCGTTCCACTTACGCGAACTGTTTGCGCGAACGTTCGCCAACGTTTTGAGTTGGCGTTAGTTGAAGTGGAACGATATTTTAAAAACTACGTTTTCAAAATGGCGGCGCCCAGTGAAAGTGACATCGTTTGGTTCGCTGCTTTTTGTCCAACTCATTATTTTTCTTTAAAAGATCCCTGTGAATGCTCAAAACAATCCACCGTTTATAACGAAAAGTTCAAAACGTAAATAAAAACCGTGAAAAGAACCCTGTCGTCTGCTAACCGCTTCGCCATCTTTAAAATACGTCACTGGCCAACAGCGAACAGCTCGGAATGTCGTTCGCCGTTTTCGCTAACGTTGGCCAACATAATTGGCGCACATTGCGTTCCACTCACGCGAACAACGCTAACGTTGGCCAACGTTGGCAACGTTCGCTGGAGTGGAACGCACCCCTGGTGTAGAGGTCAGTGCCTAGACTAGACATGATTTTGTGACGTCACGTACCAACCTGGCAGAACCTAGCCCGCGATTCAACACGCGATTCACCCACTGACCTCAACACCTGGACAGATCATTGTCCATATTCTGCTGTGCTAACACTTGAAGTCGGCGCGAACTGGAAGTGCAACATGGCGTCACTGCTGTGAGCCAATGAAATGTCCAGTTGTAGAGGTCAGTGGATTTACCAACCAACTGAACTCTACACCTGGACATTTCATTGGCTCACAGCAGTGACGCCATGTTGCACTTCTCTGCATGCCGACTTCAAAATGAAACAATGGAGGATCTGTCCATGTATAGAGGTCAGTGGATTCACCCCGCGATTCGGCTGGCGGCAGGCGTATATTTTTTTTTACACCGCAGCGAAGGGTTTCTTGTCGTAACACTGGCAATTCCACTCTTGAAAGGAGACTCGCGTATACCATGGAGTACAGTGTACACAGTACTATGGGCGGCCAATAGGGCAAAAAAGACAACATAAATAAAAGTATATATAATAAAGCTTGCAACGCTAAAAACATATAAAAAAACAAACGAAAATACACAAAAATACGAAACTAAACAAACGAAAATACACAAAAATACGAAACTAAACAAACGAAAATACACAAAAATACGGAATCGAAATACAAACGAAATTACACAAAAACAAAACAACGAATAACATAAAATAAAATAAAACAACAAATTGAAACCAAATACAATTACAGATTTACAGAACATATATAAAAGAAAAGAACAAAATGGACGAAAAACAAACAAATATTGTGCGCCCGCCGTACGAGTTTTTGTGTAATTTCGTTTGTCTTTCGATTCCGTATTTTTGTGTATTACGTTTGTTTAGTTTCGTATTTTTGTGTATTTTCGTTTGTTTAGTTTCGTATTTTTGTGTATTTTCGTTTGTTTAGTTTCGTATTTTTGTGTATTTTCGTTTGTTTTTCTCTATGTTTTTGGCGTTGCAAGCTTTATTATATAGTTATTTATGTTGTCTTTTTTGCCCTATTGGCCGCCCATTTCTCATCAGAATTTCCCTTGTTAATGAGCTGTACTAATAATGGAGTAGTAATAAATATGGAGTAGTACTAGTAGTATGAGTAACAAAAATCCACCCTAAAATTATGATTTCTCATCAGAATTTCCCTTGTTAATGAGCTGTACTAATATGGAGTAGTACTAATATGGAGTAGTAGAGTCTGAGTAACTTGGACCCTACAATCGCTTTTTAAAACATTTTGACATAGTTTCACATCGCGAAACAAATGTTTAAAAAAGCGATTGTAGGGTCCAAGTTACTCGGACTACTCATCAGGTAAAATTATTGCTCGACTCGTGTTCGACTATCACTATAATAATAGTTATAGTAAGTATAATAAATTTGGCTGCCGAATTGGCTGTCGATGGCGGAGAGGATTCCCATAGTGTCCCTTCGAAACTTGTTCCTTCCTCACTCAACTTGTTTCAAATCTTTATTTTGCCCTAGTGTAATTACTTTCTTTTACCTTATTACCCTGTTCAGCATGTTTTGGGTTTTTTCATTTGTTTTTGTGTACACTCTTTGTATTTGTTGTGGTTTCATGGCCGAATAAATAATAAATACTAAAAATGTACGTGTAATAATTATGATAATATCGCGCGTCTTGCGCCCTCAGCGCTGCAACTAGTGCCAGCCTACAGAACGTATTCGTAGTCTTGTTACAAGGCCGTAATATAGAGTGAACCCTTCGCTGCGGTGTAATAAAAATATACGCTGGCGGCAGCCGTTTATAGAAATTTAGAATCCATGCGACAAAAAGAGGTGCTGATTTGAAACTAGATTGACAGATTAATTCAACGAATTTTCGAAAAAGGTACGGAAATTAATCCCCAATTATAGATTAACTTTAACAATAACTACCAGAAAGACTATAAATAGTGTTTACTTCATGTTTTTGAATTGTTTTATTTTTACTTCCTTATCCTAATTATTACCTTCCTGGGCACACTTAATTTCAGCAAGGGCGTATTCCAATAAACCGTTCCGTTCCAAATGGCCTTTTAAAAAAGCAACGTTTCGATTACATCTGAAAACTTGTTTTTCATTATTTGGGGGTTTTTCTGCGCTCTTTCATAATTTTCCAGGGGATACCCTGTTTCAACTGTATTTGCAGATTAATTGATTTAGACGCTTTTAAGAAAACACGCAATTAGAGAGAAAATGTCGCCTAACGCACATGTGTGTTTATCTTTATTTCATATCTTCATGATCGGTTTTCTGTTTAGCTCACTCAATGTCAGCACCGTTTTATTATGAAGGATGACTCTGTATATACAAAATGTGACTTATACAGACATGAAAGGCTTTCTAACAAACTTTAAATGACAAAATATATATCTTATACTATATCCGTAAGTCATCAAACCACCGTACCTATTACCGACACGCTTGTAACGTGTCATTATTTTGGATGTAAAATGCCTCCCTAAAAATGTATTATTAAAGACGGTGGGTAGTACTAATCGGTTGCATACAGCCCTTCTACAAAAGTTCAAGTCCATATGATGCTCCCCAAAACATTACAACTTTTACAACAAAGATATTGCAAACAAAATCAGTAAAGATGTTTTCACTAATTACATAGGCCTATCTGTACTCTTGTTCATGTCTTATACTGCACTATAAATTATAAAGGTTGAGTAAGCAAAATGTTATGAAAATGTTCAAATTCACTGTCTAACAATTGTGTTGGTCCCATGTAGGCCTTTTATTCAATACCTAAACTTGCAAATTGTTCAAAATCTTTTCCAATAATTGCTTAATTATGTTGTTGTTGGCAGAATAATATGATTACACACCGAAATGACGATGGACTAGCTGTTTGCTAACAACAGCATTTTGCAGTAGCCCGTACAGTACAATTTGTTTGCGCTTAATTGTTTTAAGATGGCAAGATCAACAACAATAATAAATACCAACAAATTCGATTCTTATTAGGATTCAGCTCCCCAAAAGTACATGTATGTATTACAAAGTTTTACGAAGTGAATATAAAAGTACGGTAGTACTTCTAATGACTAACTAGAGTAAACAAAAGTGTGCATAAGCTTTCGTAGCTGCAGCTACTTCATCAGATACAATGAAGTGGGGCATCATCACACAAGATATACATAGAGGAGCACATGTACATTTACCAGGCCACACAATTATAATAAAGAAGTAAAAACGTGAATTTTCCAAAACATGTGCGGTACACTTTTTTTTTAAAGACGATGGTTTACTAGAAACATAAAATACCGCATTTTTCAGATGTTATCGAAAACGTTGCCTCTTTAAGAGGCCGTTTGGAACGGATCGGCTTATTGGAATACGCCCTTGCTGAAATTAGGTTTGCCTAGGAAGGTGACAATTCCGATAATGAAGTAAAAAGGTGAATTTTCCAAAACATGTGCGGTACCTTTTTTTTTTAAGACGTCTTTTTACTGGAAACATCAAATACGGCCTTTTTCGAATGTTTTCGAAAACGTTACTTCTTTAAGAGGCCGTAAGTTGGAACGGAACGGTTTATTGGAATACGCCCTTGCTGAAATTAAGTGTGCCCAGAAAGGTGACAATTAGGATAATGAAGTAAAAATATGTATTTTACAAAACATGTGCGGTACACTTTTTTTTTAAGACGGCATTTTACTAGAAATATAAAATAACGCCTTTTTCAGATGTTTTCGCAAACGTTGCTTCTTTAAGAGGCCGTTTGGAACGGATCGGCCTATTGGAATACGCCCTTGCTGAAATTAAGTGTGCCCAGGAAGGTGTCAATTGCGATTATGAAGTAAAAACGTGATTTTTTTCAAAACATGTGCAGTAGTATAGGAAATATGGATCCTGGAGCAGCACCATTTTTTTCATCATTTTGTTGTATACCTATACAACAAAAAAACAAAAAACGAAAAACCTAAAAAATAACGAACAAAAAAGTGGGTCTTTTTTACGTGTACCTATACAGCAAAATGAATAATAATTAAAAAAAATGTAGTTGCCCAAACGTAGTATTTCACACCTCTTTTTAAAAATGACCCCCGCCTAGCTCGATTTTTACTCCCAATATTTAAAAAAATGAGTAGTATGGAAATGGCCGCTTCTAGACCAGCCCAATTTGTTTCAATCGTCACCCCGCAAAAAAGAAGAAGACAGTTTGTCTTTTTTTTTTAAACTTCGATCTCATATCACCGCAATTTAAAACGAGTCTAAAGGTGGCGCCGACGCGTAAGGAGGAGGTCGATCGAAATAATTTTTTATTTATCGCGAAGCTGTTATTCGATAAGACCTTTTTTTCTTTAGACACCAACTCTTCCACGCGTCTTTTTATCTCGGATTCCATACCGCTCGAATCCTTTTTTTCTGACAGCTTGCTGCCGGACCTAATAGCCTCTTTCATATCGTTAAATTGCCTCAATTCCTTTAATATCAAAGCGTACTCTTCGTGGGATATATCGCCGTCTGTAATAGCTTGAGAAATAAGATCTCTTACGCTGTTGAGTTTAGCCTCGGCCAAGACTCTAATCTCGTCGTGTTTTTTAACTTTACGTCTAAATCGTTTGCTAAAATATTTTAATACGAGCGCGGAGCAACAAAAACTCAAGGCTACTCCCTCTAACGCAAAACCAACGGGTGACGTGATGACGCCGCTTACAGCCGCGATTCCCAAACCCCCACAAATCGCACCACCCATCTCGGCTAGCGTTTCCGTAGTAGACAATGTCGTAATTAACTTGCTATATTGTTTACACAACGCGCTTCGCTGTTCGCGTTGCGTCAATATATCTTTTTGAACTTTTTCGATCTTTTGCAATCGAAACACCCTACGATGGTACTTTTTAGATCGGGGTAAATACTAGTGTCATTTTATTAAGACGAAACTAAAATATTTCTACGTTAAAAATTATCTCTTTATCTCTATTATCGATTATCTCACCAAGACCGTTTTTTCAACGAAAACGTGAGGCTGTCTATTTTACCAGCTACCAACTCTTTCGAACACTTGTTATAGTTGATATAAATTGGATCTTGAGGACTGTTTGAACGAGCAGCCTCACCGTGTACGGGTATACTCTCCAACAGGTTAGTTTGTTTTCCGCTAAAATAATTTGAATGCGTAGACAGTTCTTCGCAATGTAAAAAGACCGCGCTGTAAAGATTTAGGCAAAATTTTCCATAATAATTACTACAACCATTGAGCCAACCCCTTGGTACACCTAAAAGTTTAGATAGATTACTCGATAGTTTTATGCGATTTTGGTCGGAAATGGATATATAAAACAGTTTATCGGATAAGGACTTTATAGATATATCTTGAAAATCTTTTATATGATATTCAAAAGAATGAAGATTCCACCTATCCGGAGGATTATCAATTTTTTCACGATCGGCAATTTGATTTGGCGTAAGATCATCGATATTGCCCGTAAATCTCTCCAAAATTATCGACGCTTTTTTGTTGAGGTTATAAAAACCCAAGTCTAACACAAAGTTGTTTAACTTCATGCGACGGTCACCCCCGACGTTATCTATAGGTCGCGATAGTTCAAAGGTCTGCTCGTTATCCGTCATGACGAACGTATGAGACTGCATTTTACAAAAGTAACTAAAATATTTTTACGTTTAAAATTATATCCTTACCTCTATTATCGATTATCTCGCCAAGACCGTTTTTTAACGAAAACGTGAGGCTGTTTATTTTATCGGCTACTAACTCTTTCGGATAATTGTCGTATTTGACGTAAATTGGATCTTGGGGATTGTTTGAACGAGCTGCATCGCCCGATAAAGGTATATTCTCCAAAAGATTAGTTTGTTTTCCATTAACAAAATTTGAATGCGTAGACAGTTCTTCGCAATGTAAAAAAACCGCGCTGTAAAGAGTAGGTTAAATTTTCCAAAATAATATTCAGTTAAATCACCGCTGCTGTAGATCCAACCCTTGGGTAAGCCTAAAGGTTTAGACAAAATCGTAAAATAGCAATCATAATAACAAATCTAGGCTGGGCAAGGCCATTCGCATATAATATGCATATAATTTGCAGTGAACTTGAGAATATTATATAAGAGCTCCTCGTCGAGAGTATATAGCGTACTCGTCCGTGTGTATCTTAGAGTATTCCATGTACAACCCTATCAAACAACTTGATACATTATGTTTCTCCCAACTTAAAGTTCATTTCGTACTTGAAATAACAAATGGGATTAAGAAGGCAAGGAGATGCTACAAGAATGTTTTATAACACATCATCCACATTGGCCAAATCGAGTTGCATTGCAATTCCAGTGTCTTTGTGACTATATTATGGCAAAAAAAAACTAAAATTCAAAAGGCAGAAATACTATTCGACCAGCAGCTGAAAATGTATAAAATATGCTTAAGAAAAACGCAATGTTTGGTTTGGGAGGCTAATTTTATTGCACCAACAGTACACCATCAAGCATCCTGTGTTATGTGAAATACCAACTATGAACTCGGTATTTTATAGACCATCAATCCCATCATCATTCTTATAATTCTGCTTTTGTTTCTTTTCCTGTATGGTTCTTAGGTTTACAGAATATTAAGAATCCTAGCAGAGGTGAACTTCGTCGTGGATTTTCTACACCACCATGGATTGTGTGCACTAGGAGTAGGAGAGATGGGCCACTAATTTCCCCCCACTACTTAAATTTTCTATCAGTGGAGAAAGGTTAATTCTTAAAGCCTCTCCAAGTTCATCAGCCAAAAGAGGGGGAGGAGTATCTCAATTTCTGTTTGCCAGCCGTGTTGTTATTAAGAATATTTGACGATAGAGACTAATTACACACTGACAGGTATTGTTTGAACAATCAAATATCTGTGCTCACATATTTGGCTCACCTGAATCCTCGAAACTCACTATGATTATGCTGTTTACAGTGTAAGAGCATAAATTATTGGAACAGGTCCTGGTCAACTAAACTCTTGTTTATGATGCCTATGACTACTTTATAACATTATTACAACCTATAAATCAAAAGCAATTTGAAAAAGGTTGGTTTTGAGCAGCCTCTAATCTAGACCCAATAATTAGGGCGTTTTCAATCCTTTTTTCAAATTTTGGATTTTGTCTGTGTCGTTCTTGACAGACAAAATCCAAATTTTGAAAAAAGGAGTGAAAACGCCCCAATTATTGGGTCTACCTCTAACCTATTTTAAGGCCTCAAATCTACTTTAACTTGGCCTCAATCTACTTTTAAAACAAACCGTCCTGGCATGTAAATCGTTAAAATGTACTTCGAAAGAGCTATAGATGGTACTGACTACTCTATTGTAGAAGTTTCAAGAATTTCTATAAAAGTCACAGCAAATGATACGTTATTACGTTACAAAATGGATTTTTTGGGGTCTAAATATTTTGTCAAGATGTTTTTTTATTTTAGCATTTGGATGTTCTTTTACGGGTATACAGGTTTTTACTTTTGAATTATCTGTGTAAGAACTTATTTTTGAATTCTATTGTAGGACAGGGGCGAATGCTACTTGGACCCAAATATCATTTTGTTCAACATTTGGACATGGTCGGGTGGTTTGCGTCAGGTGATATCACCCGACCATATCCAAATGTTGAAAAAAGTGATATTTGGGTCCAAGTTACTCGGACTAGGCGGATGCAGGAATTTATGAATGTGGGGTCCTAGCCATGGACGGAGGGTGTGGGGGCTCTCCCCCAGAATTTCAGTAGAACTAAGCTCTGAGGACATTCTGGGACATTATGAGCCTATTTTTCTTATATATTTTGATCGTTTTGATCTATTGGTAATCTTTTACAGAAAGTACCACGCTGCTATTTTGGTCTAATAATATTTATTTAATATTAGTATAAAAATACATAAAAAAATATAATAAAATCCAAAAATGTGGGGTCCGAACCGGTGTCGTGCCAAAAGGTGTCCGGTGCGAAATAGTGTCCGGTGGGCATGTGCAGTAGAGGCCGGACATTATTTTGCACTTAATACGTGCCAAATAGTGTCCGATGCAAAATAGTGTCCGGGCGCGCGCCCGCGCCTACTCCGATACCACCATCTCACTCGGGTAACGTAAAAGAATGGATACAGTCGCAACTAAAACACTTTTCAAACGTGCTCGCTAAACTAGGCTCAAAATTACTCGACGCCTTGCCCGGAATTTTAGGCGGTATAGCGAGTTGGATATTTAACGTATTGAGTAAAACCGTCGGATGGTTGGGCGAACATTATGTGGGCCTTTATAGTGGGAGTCGGAACTTAAATTTGTGTTTATTTACAAAAGCGCCTCGGTTAAAAGTATAAAAAAAAGCCTTCTAACAAAATATTTTGTTAGAAGGCTTTTTTTTTTACCGCGCAGACTCGTACATCAGGTATCCTATACCCGCTATGGCTAAAGTACCAACAATCAGCGAAGTTTTTTCATACTCGTGAGGATCTATCCCTAAAGCGTTTTCTTCGGGAAAAGAAGGCTCGACCCCAACACCCGACGTTGGGGGCGTTACCAGAGCCGGGCTTTTGGGCGTTGGCGTTGGTGGTGGTGTGTCACCCGCAGGCGTTGGCGCTGGTGGTGGTGGGTCAACGACCGCGGGCGTTGGCGTTGGTGGTGGTGTTGGGTCACCCGCGAGAGTTGGTGTTGGTTGTATTTTTGAGTTTATCTTCGAGTTTAATCCCAACGGTAAGTTAGCCGTATATTGATATAATCCTTTCGCCAACACAAAGTTTAACGAACTCCTGGCGTATTGCAGCGAATCTTGAAATTGGGTTATAGATTCTTCCAGATCGGTCGGAGACGATATCAAGTCTTCGACGATTATTAACAAACTGGGTTTGGGCGTCGAGCCCCGTGCCTGGAGTCAGAATACTAGTTTTTGTTTGCGTCTGGGCCCCCAGCAGAGCGTAAACATACGCCCTGATAGATTCGTTTATTTGTTGTATCCCTATACGTCGGAAAAGTGAGACTCGGTGAGTATCCATTTTTGCCAACAAGTCTCCACAGCTTTACTTTGCGATATTCGAGTCGTCGTCAAAGTACTGTAACAACCCGATCCGCCTGGGGCAATTTTTGTCGATTTCCCGAAAGCGACACGTCGTATAGGCCTATACCGGATATGCGACGGATCGTAGTTACCTATAGCGGCTTGCTGTTGTTATAAGCTTGACCCAAACCCCAGTAAAATGATCGACCGTTTGTTTTCAAGACAAGTTGGGATCTACGTCGTAAAATCTGCAAGTGTCTATATAACTTTTACGATCTATATTGTTGTTATAAGGGTTAAATATGTCGTCGCCCGGTATGGGACATTTCATAAACTCTAATATTTTTCTAACCATAAAATAAACGTTAAATCTATATATGGCCTTCGTGAGATGATTCGTCGAATAAAGTAGATCTATCCCTATACCGCAACCACCGGTACTGCACCACATTGCAAAATTGAGTTGATTTTAATAAAACGTCATCGGATCGGAATCCCATTTTTTTGATAATTTCTGGTACGACCTCGCTAGGCTCTTTGGCGCCGGGAAATGATATATCGCCTTTTATTATTTTAGGAGCGGTAATATCTGGCAATCTATAGCCGCTAAATATAGATTCGAAAAAGTCGCTGTAAAAGACGAGCTGTCTAATGCGTTTACTACAACCTCTAGACTCTTGAAATCTAAGTCCAGCTTGCTAGCACTGGCAGCTTGTTCTTGTCCGATCAGTCTCGATATATTTTCTACGACCGTGTTGTTTATGTCTCCAAAGGCCTGATCGTCATCCACCTTGACAGACGCATGATACCACATTTTAAAAAAGTAACTAAAATATTCTTACGTTTAAAATTATATCTTCACCTCTATTATCGATTATCTCACGAAAACTCATTTTTAGTCGTCTTTATTATAAAAGACGTCTTATGTGTATTAGAAAATATGTCTCATTATTTTTTAGATTTAGGAATCCACTTAGAAAAATTTATAAGCTAGGTCTCTCGCAACAAACTCGAGTTCTCGTTCTCTTTGGTTATCGCTGGGGGTGTAAAAGTCTGAGAGTTGGGGTTTTTGCTGTAAGTTCACGATAAAATCTAAGTGTATTTTTTTTCCTTCTTTTAAAATATGGCTAACATCGCTATGATGATCGGAGGCACTATAGTTAACGCTTTAGCTTTCACGGGATCAAACTTTTTATTTTCGAGCGTGAAACAAAACGGAGAGCGCAAGAGACACGATTTGGCTTTAGAAAAACTGACGACGGCGAAAAACAATTGGGAAAAATCTCGGACAAAGTATCTCGATTGGTTAAACGATCGACTCAAAAAAACAAGCGAAGGCTCAAAGGACTTTTAAAAGTATTGACGAGGCTCTCAGAGAATATAACTCGGTTACTCGCGAAGATCTACGAGTACCAATCTACCTGCAGCACGAGCCCACTCTCGCCGATTTTTACGCACCTAGCGAAGATCAAAAGACCGGCGAGTTGGCGTTTGTTTTGGGAGGAACGGCGTTGGTAGGTTTTTTAGTTTATAAGTTGTATAAGTTGTTTAGTTTTTATAAGTTGTTTAGTTAAATAAAATGGAAACAAAGTTTAAAAAAGTGTACTACAGCCCCGTCGGTTATTGGAAGGGTGAGGGCGCGGTTATAAAATTAGCTAAAAAAACGGGCGCGTCCAAAGAAGAAACCAGAATCTGGTTAAAAAAACAAGCGTTGTGGCAAATTTATTTACCGCCTCCGACGTATATTTCCCGGCCTACGAGTTTGAACAAGTCCATGGGTATTCCCAACGAAATGCATCAGATAGACTTGTTATTTTTACCCTTCGATAAAATCGGTAAAAAAGAATACAAGTACGCGATGACGGTCGTTGACGTGGCCACGCGTTTTAAAGAGGCCGAACCTTTGACCAACAAGACGAGTACCCAAGTGGCCGACGCTTTGAGTCGAGTTTACGCTAGGTCGCCTTTGACTTGGCCAAAGGTTTTAAAAGTAGACGCGGGTAAAGAATTTCACGGGGAATTAAAAAAAATGATGTCGGAGAAAAAAGTCGCGATAAAAGTGGGAGAACCGGGCAATCACAGAGCGCAGGGTATCGTCGAAAGATTTAACAGGACTTTGGCAGAGAGATTGTTTGGGCATCAATACGCCAAAGATATCCTTAATCCGACGGAGAGATCGCGACTCTGGGTTAAAAGATTACCCGACGTGATTAAGGCGTTAAACGACGAAACCACCAGATTGATAACGACGGAAGACCACGAGCCACTCACTCCCATGCGGTCGATGCAAGAAACGCAAGTTCGTCAAATAAGTTCTTCCGCGGATGTGGTGGAAAAAGAGTTGATCAAAAAAGGCAATCTTTTTAGATATCTTTACGCGCCCGGTGAGTTAGAGGGAGGAGAGCGCCCTCGCGCATCCGCGCATCCGCGCATCCGCGCATACGCGCATAACGCGCATAACGCGCTGCCTATACCACCCTCTGTTGGTTGTAATAGTGTTCTTTCGTTTTAGACCGGTTTATACGACATGGTAAACGGTGTACGTCTCCTATCCAATCAAAAGCCGTGCAAAACAATACGGCCCTCCCACCGGAGCCCCGTCCAATCGTTGGCCAGATGGTCGTCATCTTCTGTTATAGGCTTCTGTTATAGTAATTGCACGACAATGTTAGTTGTTACATATTCAGCATTAATTTATTTATTTAAATTAAAAGAAGCTTTTTTTCTGCGGTTTGTTATAACAACAATGTACAGGGTAATAGCGAAGATGCTCATTTAGCTGTGGAGTCTATAGTCAGCGGGGAATTAGCCTGGACATTATGCACTTCTGCTCTTATTCCTCCATGGACTAAGGATAGTCTATTTTTCATTGACTATTTTTGGTCTCCAATTTTTGGTCTCCAAATGGAGTGAGTTTAATTTAAGGAAAGACCAAGGATCTAAAAATCTAAGTGTTTTTCAACCAGTGTGGTGTAATTACGCACATTTATGATGAATACCCCTAACTCAGGCTGAATCCTCCTAGGGAACAAAATACGCACGCGCGCATACCGCGATTAGGACGTCTTGCAGCCAAGACGCTGAGAAAGTCTGCTCGGTGAAAAAAAGGTTACCAGACAAAACTCCATGTGCTTTTTATGCTAAGCAAACACAAACTGAATACCAGTCACACTAATACCAGAACAATATGCATCGCTTGGAATGTTGGTTTGTAACCCCGCTTTTGTCAAGGCAGAATTTTCATGCTAAAGCTTAACTTTATAGCAGCTCAATAATAGGCCCGCCCTTGGCGCGCGAGCTTGTAATTTAAAGGGCGCCCCCACTGGTATGGGTCCGGTGCTAGACCTGAGTGAACCTAGCTGGCCGTGTATTCATGTATACGGAGGCTAATAAAGGACACGTTGCTTCTAATATAACTAATGTGTGTTTTAGCGAAAACTGTACTTATAATGAAAGTTTCCGCAATAACCATTGGGGGTCAATAATGGAGGATTAGATGCTGGCTACAAATTATTTTGGTTTCAGACAATAAATTACGTGATACTCGTATACTGGAAATATTGCGCATGACGCTCAACAAAATAATAGCATTTTGTGGTATTTCAATTTAAGCTCTACTTTGAGACAAACTGTACCGAGCACTACATAAAGGAGACGCAGTGCAATTGTTGATGACATCTTAAAGAGAGATGCCATGCCTACATTCTATTTTGGTTTCAGATCCATGAAGGAGTTAGATCACGTGACCAAGGGGCATTGAAAATGTAGTTTTACCGCAAAATTTGTCGATTTGACTATTAATGCGGATTTAGATTAAAAGTGTACCCAAAATGCAAGTGGCCAGAATTCTCGTTTGAATATCAACAATGGAGGACTATATGCTGGCTACATATTGGGCCGTATGCATAAAAAGTAACAATTGCTTGCAAGCAATTGCTTCAAGCACAAGCAATTGCTTGTCAAGCAAAAGATCAAGCTCAAGCAATTGCTTAAATCCGTATGCATAACATTTTGCTTGTGCTCAAACCTTTTGCTTGCCTCCAGCAAGCAATTGCTTACGATCTCAACAATAGGGACGTCACGCCGGTGCGAACATCATTCATGGGAGAACAAAGGCTGGTTCTCCTCGACCAGCTCAAGTACACCCGAATGAAAATAAGACGTCTCGAGCAGAGCCAGCAGCCCATTGAACATGCTGAATAACGAAGCCAAGACGTATGCGTAACTTGCAAGAAAGCAAAGCCGAACAAGAATATAGAAAGAGTAGCTATTAGTTATTTATCGTTTAAAAATGTTTTTCTTTAGTTCATCTGTAGTTATCAATCGTAAGCGATTTTATTATTTTACTATAAACATAGCAAATATACTCTGCGAAGACAGGTTGAAATAAAAATAAACGTTAATCTGCAAGTTGAAGAAAAAAAAACCAATTGTTTTCTTGTCTTTATTTCGCCAGTAGTTCCAGTTTATTTACGACTGTTATTCATTGGTCGCGTCTCTCGTGGATATGGTTGGCGATTTCATCACGCTTTTGTTGACCTCGCTGCCGCAGTATCCGAGGTCCTTGTTCTACAACTCCACCATGGTTGCCATTGTCGCCAGCGATTTCTTCATCCTCGTCATCACCACGCAAGTCGTCGTCCGGGTCATGGAGGAAGCGTGACACGTTGTGAAGCACAAAACATGCTACGATGCACTTGGGGATATTCTCGAGCTTCAGGCGAACCCCATACCTGAGGATCGGGAATCGCCGTTTGAGTTGCCCAAAAGCCTGCTCGATGACGACACGGTTTCTTGTGTGAGCCCTGTTAAAAGACCTCTTGACCGGCGTGTCTGGATCAGCGAAGGGCGTCATCATGTATGGTGATATCCCATATCCAGAGTCCCCCAGAAGGCAGCCGCGAACATTCTTGAAACGACATCGCTCAGGTCCGACGTTTGAAAAATCCGGGAGTCGTGAACCGATCCGGGCCAGCCAACGTCAACACTAGTGAAGATATAGTTCTCATCGCATGTTGCCTGGACGTTAAAGGAAGGGTAGTTTTTGCGGTTGATGAACTCATCTCCGAACTGGCCGCGCGGTTTGTCAATCCGCACATGGGTGCAGTCAATCGCCCCGATAGTGAAAGGAAACCCCAGTTTTTCAGCCCATCGTTCCTTTGCATGTGTCACGTCTGCGTTTGAAGTGGGAAACTTGATCCAGGTAGGGTGCTGCGCTGCGATGAGGTCAATGTTTTTAGCCACATGTCGAGAAACAGTGCTCTGGCTGATCCCCATCACTTCCCCCACTGTTGTTTGGTAACCCAGATCCGCCAAGTAGTGGAGCGTGGCCTCCATGCTCTCCACCGTTGTCAGACATCCTCCCCGTTTTTCATCATGTTCAGGTAACCTGTGTGCTAACCACTCAACGTTCTTCTTGTCGAAACGGAATAGTTTCCGATAGGTCTCGGGAGCAATTTCTTCTCGATTTATTCTACTCCTGTACAACTTTGGTCTTTCTCTAACGAGCATAAACATGATGCTTAACCGCGAACGTCCCGATTAAGCAAGAGCTCAAGCTGCTATGACGGAGCTTGAAAAAACGTAAGCAATTGCTTATAAGAACAAGCAAAAGGTTCGTTTTATGCATACGTTTTTAAGCAATTGCTTGATCTTTAAGCAATTGCTTGCGGACATCAAGCAATTGCTTGTGCTTGCTAGCAAAAGCATTTGCTTGCAACCAATTGCTTAGGTTTATGCATACGGATTCAAGTAAAAGGCTAGCACAAGCAATTGCTACTTTTTATGCATACGGCCCATTATTTTGGTTTCAGATGTAGAACAACAATGAATCACGTGATACTCGTTGCCGTTCAATATCAATAATAGCATTTGGCGGTATTTCAATCTAAGCCCTACTTTTAGACAAAGTGTACCGAGCACTACAGTAGATGCAGTGAAATTAGAGGTCCCGTTAAAGCAAAAGAGAGTTTTTTTAAAAGCTTTATTGACCTAAAATGAGAACCGATGCGTAAAATTTCACAAAACTTGACACTTATGTCGTGGCTACACCCCAAACCACATACGACAAGAACAAGGACCTAGTTCGGAAATTATTAATTTTATGTACAAAAATGATAATTTAGAGCAAAAGAGTGCTTTATAAAAGGTTTTTTGACCTAAAATGAGAACCGATGCGTAAAATTTCACAAAACTTGACACTAGATGCCGTGACCACACCTCAAACCACATACGACAAGAAAAAAGACCTAGTTTGGACATTATTAATTTTATGTACAAAAATGATAATTTTGAGGCCTGTTACAGCAAAAAGGTTGTTTTTAAAAGCTTTTTTGACCTAAAATAAGAACCGATGCGTAAAATTTCACAAAACTTGACACTAGATGCCGTGACCACACCCCAAACCACATACGACAAGAAAAAAGACCTAGTTTGGACATTATTAATTTGATGTACCAAAATGATAATTTAGAGGCCCTGTTAAAGCAAAAGAGTGGTTTTTTGGGGGGTTTTTAACCTAAAATGGGAACCGATGCGTCAAATGTCATGAAACTGTACACTAGATGCCGTGAACACACCCAAACCACATACGACAAGAAAAAGCATGTAGTTGGAAATTATAAATTTTATGTACAAAAATGATAATTTAGCGGTCCTTTCAAAGCAAAACATTTTTTTTTTTTAAACCTAAAAGGGGATAAGAGCCGATACGTCAAGTTTTAAGTGCCGTAAACACACCATTTATTTCGTTTGGCCTAAAAGTTGATATCTGGAAATGTAACGCATCTTTTTAAAGTTCGTCTAATTGAGTGTTAAATATTGAAAGCTCGACATTTTAATTATTCATTTGTTACTATAAATTCTGTATTCTAAAAAAAATATTTTATATGCATTGCAAACATTTCCTCAAAGTTGAAACATTAAAAAACATTGCAAAACTAAGGTGTATTTTTATCCAAAAAGGGAAATGACAAAAGATACAGTAAATTTGTCTTGATTTTTTTGTTAATTATATTTTGCTGGTCAGATTTGTTTGAGCTATGTATTGTGTCAATCGTGAAATATTAGCATGTTTTTTTAAATTAAATACCATTGAGGGTTGAACAATAATTACAACTTGTCTTGTTTATTATTATTATTTTTTTTTTTTTTTACTGTTTCCAAGGTTCATTCATTAGGGACGTGATAAACAAAATATAGGCCTACGGGATTGCATAATATAATACAGGCCTTGCATTAATTGTTACGTGCCCATCCATACCTCCTTCGCATCCTTAAAGGTAAGCGATTACCGACTATTCACGGTATAGCAACCAATGGCTAGTAAATTATGCAACTTTAAAACTTTAGGCACTGTTTGTTTCTTTATTAATCGAGGTCAGTATTAATGTATACACAAAGTACAGACTTTTATAGGGTAGTACAAGTACAAGTATCACAAATTTACGCGTACGCGTATATATACAATTCATGCTGGACCTCAAACGTAGAAGTTGTGGCCAACCGGCGCGGCCCTGGCGACCCAGAAAATGTATTTTTGCTACATTTTAACGTCTATTAATAAGAGCGAGGTAAAACGGATTAAAACTAAGGAGTTGGGTAGTCCATCCTTTCTCTATGGGTAGTCCGAGTTTGGGTGCGTGGAAGTTTTTTATGCATTATAGGCAAGCTGAGGCCTCAAAAATCAGAACGCTTTCATATTAATAGACTTACCTCCCGGAGTTTAAATGGAAATGTGATGATTTGAATATGGGGACTTTAAAACTTTTGTCCAATCAGACGCTTAATAGAAAAGGGATATGAATTGGGCTGCCCTTGGACCAATATCGATTTGAACGTTTGTACACGACATATATAACCGTCATTGTGACAAAAGATTTCTTGTGCCTCGTCAGTGATGAAATAGTAATTGGAAAGATTCTAAAAATACCCCTGTTAAGTTCGAGGTATTTACATTGTTTACAAATCTGTGAGTGTTTTGTAAGACTTGTCTAAAACTCAATTTCAGACAGTTTTGGGACATGCGACCCTGGCAACGAGCGTTGGGCATTTCCAAGCTGTTTCCCTTGGACCAATTTGGAGCCCTCTCGTGGTAGAAATTTACCAGTGACAAACAGCAGTTACGTGATGGGCATTGTCATAATTAAATGGTGAAAAACGTCTAATCGTTACATTTCTTCAAAAAAAAGGGTGGCACTCGAGTGAAGATGTTTTAAAATGCCGTTTTAGGTAGAATAAAGCAAGAAACAAAAAAAAAACCAGGGGAAATAAAACATACAGGTGTTCCGTAAGTGATAGATCCGGCTGCCCTTCAACCAGAAAAAAAAATACATTTTCGTTCCAAAAAGTGCATTTCTCGCCTAAAAAATAAATAAAAATGTAATTGCATGTTAAAGATGGACTACAACGGAATAATGATAAAGGCTGTGTTGCTGTTTTTTGTTCGAGAAATGTATAATGATTACTAATATACCATTAGTATTCAATAAATCTTGTTCCTTCATGCAAAAAACAACCAAATTGATCGGCGTTCTACGACCCAGAAAAACTCAGTTTCAGCAAAAGCTAAAACTCGTGAATAATTCATACTTTGTGTGTGACGTACTACCCATGAAAACGCATACATATGGTGGCCCTGAAGGGACTCCGCAGATCGCGAATATTGACGTCAAATTTGACGTCAATTAATATTCGCGACTTTTGGGGAAAGTCGTGAATATCGACGTCAAATTTGACGTCAATATTCGCGACATTTTTGGAAAGTCGTGAATATTGACGTCAAATTTGACGTCGATATTCGCGATCTGCGGAGTCCCTTCAGGGCCACCATGTATGTGTTTTCATGGGTAGTACGTCATCACTTTTCGCTGGTTTACAAGTCCGCTGGTACTATATCGTGGATTTCATTGTGGTTTTCAGTGGATCTTTGCCGGGAACCAGTACAGGGCGGGAAATTTCAAAATCGAAGAATCGAGGTCTAATTTTGTCGGTCAAATTGCAACAAAATTATTTAGAGAAAAACATGACCGTAACAATAAAGTGTTACCTGAACACAACATAAACAAGGTCCGATAATAAATTTAATGTTTGAGTTTTCGTTGTAGTCCATCTTTAAACGTCATTTTTCCAGTTCAGAAACAAATCGGGACCACCAATACATGTAGGTGTCAGATTTTAACAATTTAAGGATTTTCATAAATTTCAGGCTGCCCTTCAACCAAGAAAAGTAGCTATCGAGAGGATGCTCGAGCCTGCTAAAAAACGTAATATTTAAATATTTTTGAAGATTTGTTTAGGGAAAACAATGTGGAATGTGTTTATTGGAGAGTTTACCTATTAAACAAAATAACAATTATACAGCTGTGGCGTGTGTGCAAAAAAATACAATTCTGTGATTTCAAAGTATGACCGAAGAAAATAAACCAAAACCTGACTCACAAAATGTAGGTGTAGGGTAAGGGTCTACTACTGAGTTTTTTGGGCCATTTTCAGGCCGGACCGAGTGGAAATTGAAAAAAATAATATTACCATTATTAAAGAATAACCCATTCTATGTTCTTTCTAAGACAATTAGTGAAACGACTAAATAGAAACCAAGAAAGAGAGTAAGCTGCTCTTGGACCAATGACAGGAGTTTTCAGATTTGGTCCAAGGGCAGCTTTGAGTCAATTAGAGCAACAGGTGTATTACTTGAAAATATGTAATCTTGGAGTTTTGTGCAGTTTTTGCCTGGCAATGTGTCTGTGGTTTTTCTTTTTGTGTGGCAACTACCCCCTGCTAATTGCAAAACGTATTTGCCTGCATGCCTTCAAGCGAAGACAAATGAAAATAATAAATGCTTGTCAATTGATGCAATGGTGTACACTGCAATATATAATATAAACATTAATTGAAGTTACAAGATGAAACGGTAAATGCAAGGATTATTCACAAATGTTTACGAGACGCCATTTAATACAAATGGTAAATCGTTGACTTAAAGGTAGGATACACCATTAGTAATTACTAAAAATATCATGAATTAGTGGATTTTAGGGTTGTATTTTATAGTAAAAACTGATCTGTTGGAAGTTTTACAATCATGGATACCGAGGGAATCAAGATCCGATCGTCCGGCGATTGTTATTTCATTTTGAACAATTATAGGATATCTAGCGCAATTATTTTGCTGGATGCCTACAATCATAATTTACTTTCAAATAAGTAAGATATTTAGGAATAATTATGTAGTACAACTGTACATTATTTCGATATCTGCAAATGGTGTATTTTAATAAAAACGGCTAAACTTATTTAACGCCCCATTTAACTACGAAAAGTTGACATGTGGTCTTAATACTCCAACCACCCTACTGAAAAATTCTAAATATGCTGCTGATTGCTTTGTACGTGTGGAAACATGATCAGCCTTTATCCTCGTTTTTTTGTTTATACTTTAGTTGAGCATGCGGGAGTTGGGCCTGGATCGTATAGCAGATGAGTGGGATGACTGCGACATTTTCCCCGTTTTTATATTTCCGTGCAGGGCGTGCTTTGAAGTCCTAAACGATCAATAAATTATCCCTGTGCTAGCTAAACAACAACCTGTTGTCGTAGTAGCCTAATAGTACTAAATGGAGGGGGTTTCAAGCCCACCCCGGCCTATTTAGATTGGGGGAAAACAACTCAAATGACTGGGTATTATAGGATATAAACAATTTCCTTCCATATGGTACAATGCTGTTGCATTAATGCAAATCTGTTTCACAACAGTAGTTTTTGGCTACTCAAATTCCCCAACAACAAAAAAGCCGGTTAGTAAGAATACTCTCACCAGTGCATGCGAGGTCTGTCCTTTTAACTGACCGACTGGTTGAGAGAAAGAATTTCGGCAAAACAGGTAAATAACGGTGCTAATAAACTAAATTTGAGATATTGGAGGACAATGTAGTTGTATTATCAAAACAGGAATATCAATTTTTTTTCTAACTAATGTGTGTCTGTTACATTAAAATAAACAAATCCCGGCCTGGCTATATCGTTTAATAAAAGGCATCATTTGAGCTTCAGCTGCGCGCTGCACGTCATCATTTAATAAATTATAAATGTACACAAAATAAGTCCGTGACCCCAATTGATTGGTGAGTGTGACGTCACTTTTAACTTGAAGTGTGCTTGCAACAAGTGCTGGTACGGTGCGTACCGCGTGCACATACGGGGAATATTATACTCTCTTCTTACAAAATGGAACAAACAATTGCGCGACTCTCTCCGACAGAGCCTTTGCAGTCATGGGGCTAATGGAAGCTAATGCTTGTTTGAGGTCGGGCTGAATAACAACATTGCCACAATTGCAAACTATGAGACGTCGCCTTTTCAAAAGAGAGGAAAACTACAAATTAAAATCTTTATTCTCTTGTGCAACTGCTTCTAAGAAAGAAAAACATTCTCCTGCCCTGTCGTTTTTGTGGAATTGTGCACACACACATATCCCTATGAACACAATTACTGTTGTGTTTCCGGAATCTCAGGAATTCTTTTCAGCTATGACCAAAAGAGTTTTTTTCTTTTTTCTTGGGGGGGGGGGGGGGGGGGGGGGTCATCTCTTTACCACATAATCATGATGGTGCCATATTTTGTTTATAAAGTTTCTTTGGGGGAAAATGAAAGTTGATACAAACTTGTATTTGTTGCTTCACAATTCAAACGACACGAATTGCAATTGTCACAAGAAATAGCGACTAAAAAAAATAATTAGTCGAATAGCAATCTTCAAATATTAACTTATTTACAAGAACAAATAAGACTGTTGTATCAGGATCCGACATGCGAGCAAGTCGGGTTTAAAAGGAATAAATAAATACAGCATTTGCTTTGGTAGTAATCTTCAGAAAAAGATGGATTTGGGGGTTACTATTGTACAGCAAATATTGTTACACAGTTTGTATTTGTAGATGCTGGAAAAACAATCATGTTCTTCTTGTCTCGTTCCCCGACTCCACTCAAGATGAAACAGACATACTTTTTACTTTACTTTATTTCCACATCACGTGTACAACTTTACAGAAACAAAATTCAAGATATGATTAATTAGTTGAACAATACAGGTATAATATAATAAGTGGAAGAGACCCGTAACAAACCAGAGCTTGTGAAGTACGGGAACCTAGATAATAATATTTACCACTGGAAATTAATAAATTCTGCAAATGCAATACTAAATTACATGGTATAACTATCAAATTTAGAGTCTTCAAACTTGCGTTTACAAGAGTAGAGGGTATGTGCAGCCTTGATACTTGCAAGAAGCGAATTCTACAGTTGTAGGTCTTGAAATCTGAATGTTTTCATGGAGATGTTTGTTCGAGAAAAGAGAAAATAAAAGCTTTACGAGTACAATTAGTATGAATATGATATATACATATTAATGCAAAACAAATAGGTAATGTTCCTAACTGGAGAGAGTAAATATCGTGCAGTCTCAGAGTTTTAAGATTGAGAAAAAGGGTCAGTGTGAGCTAAGTAATGTGCATTGCTGATCAATTGAATGGCTTTATTCTGTAGCAGAAATAGTCTATTAATCACAATGCGTGAAGCATTTCTCCATACCAAAATACCATAATTCAAGTAAGGTAGAATAGGAGTATTATAAGAGATAACAAAATATGATGTGAAAAACACTCTTTTACTTGATTTAACACCACCATTTCTAGCTACGATATTACATATAAAATCTACATGGGGTTTCCAGGACAGTTTGTTATCGATGTAGAACCCAAGGAACTTAGTACAATCGGTCTCATGAACTTTTATATTAGATATCACGATAAGCCGGATCTGCACAAGCTGAAAACAAATGAAGCCAGCTGAACCCTTCAATGATCCATGAAACTACAGCAATGAATCAAGAGAAGGGCACCACAGGCTGCAACTGCACTTGGTTTATCTTGATCTCCTTAACCTGAAACTCGCCCAATAAGCTCCTGTTGAAGACAAACAATTTTCGTTTTCAAAAACCATCAACCACTACCTTTTACTTTGCCTACATCTCCAACAATTTCTTTTTTACCTACCTACATTTTACCCTTTTTTCAAATGCCATGTAAACGGGAGCAGAACTATTTTTTGTTTTGCCTCATTAACTCTCACTTTTTGAATAAATTTCAGTTCCAAATGAACATTTTGCTTCCAGAATTCTCAGAATTCATGATGCAGGAAGTTGTGGGAACTTTTCATAAACACAATATAACAGAAACATATAAAACATTGTTCTCTTCGAGAATGAATTCTTCGACATATTGCAGTTTATTCAAGTATTGGGTTGATGATAGGGTTAACCAGTTTGCCCCGGAGGACGTATCTATACAAGCAAAGATTTTCCTAGATTCAAAACGGATGATGCATAAACACGTCACGAGCAAGGTCAGAAATGTCTGTCAGCAGCCAATGAGGCCAGAAAAGTGTGGGTGTGCTACCCGATACAAGCGGCCTGAACCCACCTGGGGTCGAGTTTAGTAAAAAGTAATCCCGCGCCTAGTATTCCTAAAACCGACCAACAAAATTATTCCCTTAACTGCTAGATTGCAGTTTTAATTGAACAACGGGTTGTGTTTTGGCAAGCACAACCAATAATTTGTTGGTTGTCAGTAATAAGGCAGTTCAGTATATCGGTGAAGTAGTCCATGTCAAAGGTTATTCGGTATTTATTGCTTACGCAATGACACGCAGTATTAAGCGGATGCCCATTCTTATTGCAATCAACATGTGTGCGTGTTTCTCGAAAGACAAGCGACTTATATCATTCATTGTGCACATGCGCAGTTGAAATACCGAACTGGCTTATTGGTTGAGCATTTTGGTGACTTTCGTTATGCTGTGATAACTTGACTGTTTCATGTTGCAAAGATTTCCCCCCAAAAAAATTTCCTAATTTTGTAGTTGTTGAAGATTTAATTGAAAATAAATAAATGTATAACAACTTAAATTGTTAAAGTAGAAAAGATAATTCTGGTGTCCAGTCAGGTCACAGTGTACTCTATAATGAGGTGTACAGCGACGTTTTATTTGCAGCCATTTGACGGTCTCGCAATTTTTTTTTGCGAGCATGAATAAGTGCGCCGCAAAAATAGGCCATACAGTAAATTTTTGCAGCAGCGTTGGGCCAATATGGGATGGTACGTGAAAATTTAGTATATTTAATTATTATTTTGTTGTGAAGGCTATTTACAAGGCTTGAGGTATGAGGTATGAAAATACTTTTTCTTTAGAATACCTGTTCGTTTTTGGTGATCCTGACTGTTTTGAGAAATTTTGAATCAAAATTTCTCATTTCCTACAATCTTCAAGAGTTATGTTTTCGACTCGTATTATTTCCGTCTCTGCCGGTCACACAGACGATTTGTATTTTGATACTAAAATTTACAAGAATTGTAAACTTTTGCACTTGTCATTCATGAGGATTTCATGTACGCGTGTAAGTGTTGTACACATTGATCTCATTTATAATCAACTATACGACACGCTTCGTTCATGTGATGTTTGCTCGTGGCGTGTTTATGCGTCAACTTTGCATTTATCCGGCACGAACTGGTTAAAGATCTGTTTTCGAGAAAGCGAGCTTGGAAATGTGGTGTCTCATCTAATGAATATTACTTTTACCTTTATATTTCAAGATTTCTAAAGGGACAAATGAGAACAAAGGAAGGGAAGTATATTTTTCAAACAATAGAGGTACCCCACAAGCAATAGTGTGTCAAGTGTATGTGGCCAAACGTGTGCGACAAAATAAATAGTTTCGGGTAACCCTCGGAAACAGATCTTGTACCAAAACACAACCCAGACAATACCTTAAAGTCATGTTGTGTACGTTCTGGGACTGACTAAGGAACAAGCTTGAAAGGTCGCTCAAAAACTTGACTTGAGACCCTGTGTGAAAAGTGAACATAATAAAATGAACAAAATAATTAACATGCTAAAAAACATGAATCTGAAACTGAGAAACATTCCCAATTTTGCTAGAAAACACTTTTAAAATACAAAGAAATAGCAGCAGGATACTACATTTGTTTAGAATAAACATTCAATGTAAGATGACCCCCACCCTTCTCCCTCCCTGATATTTGTATTACATTTGCATATACATGTATGTATACAAGTAGGCCAACTCCATAACAAGAAATTGCCCCTCCTGTTGAGCAAGTTAATGTACATGGATAAGTGGTTAATGCTCACAGTTCATAAGCAGTGGCAGTGCTATGTAGATGTATGGGTTCGACGCACCTGTTCTTTTCATGATTTGTTTCACAAAAATAATGTATATTTTTGGAGAACAATAAGGAAACAAAGCCAAATAAAATTTGATATGGTAAATAAGTCCCCCAAAAGACACACTTACATTTGCAGGTGGTTATGCATGCCATTCCTGGGACAGCGTCGTCAAACTACGTGGCTCCCGACTATTAATGACGGTTCCAATATGCCATTTTCCAAACCCCAGCTTCCTCTCTATTTTTGGTTTCATTCCTGAAGTTTGGCAATGGTGATGGAGCTGAAACGGAATGTTTAGGCTAGGGGTTTAAATTGAAAAACGAACACGAGGCTCCACATTGCAATCATCTCAGCTAGGGTATCTGTGATTGGTAAATGAAATATAAACAAACGCATTTGGGACTATATTAACCAATTGGAACATTGCATACAAAAGCGCTAAACATTTTTACGATAACATAAGTCTAGGGTCTACACTAGCCCAGGTTGGACTATGTGTTCATTGCACTATGACTGACATCCAGGATGCGAAATCCCGCATTAGGCCGATGTAAAACATATTTGTCTTATGTTTTACCTTGTAGAAGTTAATTTAATCCTCCTTATCTTTCTTTCCGGGAGTTTCAGGAATTCCATATGTTACGCTGGCCGAATTAAAAATGAAACTGAACAGACTGAATCTCATGCAACTTGTACATCGTTACATTTAATGGAATTAAAAGTTTTGACGAAAAAGTGTTTACAAAGCTAAAGGGTAATAATGCCAAAAAGGTAAATAATGCCAAAAGTCTTACAGATTCGCCTTGGATGCCGTATCTGTCTTTTTAATTGATTAATGCCACCCATATTTAACCACAATTTTGGCCTGTGTACGAGTTGGATGGCGTACGAGTTGTCCCTCGTACGACTACGACGAGATGACCAATCTGCCTACGAGTTGTCCCGCGTACGTACGACCTGGCCCGCGTACGTGTACGACTTAGCCCGCGTACGTATACGACTTGGCCCGCGTACGTATACGACTTGGCCCGCGTACGTATACGACTTGGCCCGCGTACGTATACGACTTGGCCCGCGTACGTATACGACTTGGCCCGCGTACGTATACGACTTGGCCCGCGTACGACTTGGCTCATGATGACAATCTAAAAATCTATTTTAAATGGCTTTATTCCTATTAATTTAAGGTAAAAATTAAAGTTGTTTACGTTCGAAACGCTAAAGCCAAAAAGAAAAATGCGTCCGAATACTGGGCTACAATTGCAATTACAACTAGGTCTAGGCCAAGGCACCTATTCTCCGATGAAAAAAATAACACAAAAATTAAGGGGGTTACCTGTGCACAAGCCATACCTGTTTTCTGGATTACATTATTTTAGTAAACAAACTAATTTCCTAAACACGACAGGGACCCCGAAACTCACGAGGAACAGAAACTGTAAAAATGAATTCTGAAATGTAAACAATTCACACAGTCTTCAATAGAGGGCGCACTTTCACAGGAGCACGTGATTATTTTGCCATAAAAATTGTTATTTTATTTCATTTAAATTACGAAGGTAAGTTTTTATTTAAAAAATAGGCCTAATAATATTAATATACCGTTTATACGTGATGTAGGCGAACAATTTAATTATTGTAAACGTATTTATAATAACAATTGTTAATATTATTATTTTTATTTTCACACTTAACGTTAGGCCTAAACCTGAGTCATAGGGAAAAAAATATGAAAATGTATAACATTAAATTGTCAAAAAGCTGCCCTTCAACCATTGTAGTCGTTGCTCAAGGGACTCCCCACAGACAGAGCCTATTCAGCAAAAGCTGCCCTTGGACCGGGCCCTTGGAGGGCGCCCGCGCCTACTCCGATACCACCATCTCACTCGGGTAACGTAAAAGAATGGATACAGTCGCAACTAAAACACTTTGTAGATCGTATGCCAGACCTTATTATGAATAACAATAAGCTACAGTACAGTCCCAATAGTTCATTGGATGGAACGCAAGCACTGCTGACCTCACGAACACTCGCATGTGCTGATTGGCTAGTCTTGCGTACAACGGTAATTTACGGTCTTAAACGTACGAACTCTAGTGGAACGCACCCCAGACCTCTGCTCCAACCTCCGAAAAGTGCACCAACCAAGAAATGGCATGTCACTGCTCGGTGGCGCTGTCACTTAACACGCTTCGTATGTCCAGCTATCTTAACGTTAACAAAAATCATCACATAAAGCTATCTACCCACCCTGCAAAAAACCCAAACAAACAAACAAACAAACACAGGCAAAAACCTAAACTCACCTCCTGGCGAAGGTAATTAATAAATACTGTTATGGCATCCTAAGTGTCTATTTACAGTACACCGGCCCTACCTGGTCTCCACTGGGGTACTCAATGCACAGGTACGGCGGGTCCTCGCACACCACAGTGATGCGGTTGCGCTGGGCAAGGCGACACTCCAGGTCACATATCTCCTGCAGGTCATCCACCTTGCAGACGCAGAGTGAGAGGGTCACGTCGTAGCTGATGTAGTCTTCTGCAGAAGGACACCCGCCCTGAGTGACAAAACAGTTTCAAAAGAACCCGTAACAATAAAATGTAGACCATGTCACATGATATTTAACATGAGAAGAACCTTCCATTAAAACTCCCTTACCCCCTTTTATGTCACTTGCCTGTGGTTTTCATTAGATAATGCAATCAACTACTGTAACCAAAACCAAGACCTAAATCGCAGAGGGAAACCACTGGAGAAGTTACTGCCCTTCCGAACTACATTTTTGTATATGTGGCTGCCTGCTTTTTGACAGTGAGTTATTATATCAACGACCACATGATGACTGCTATATGGTCTCAATCAGTTGGACATTGTGGCTGCAGTTTCAAAGTCAAGTAGTTGTATTAAACTTCAAAGAACTCAAAGGGGTGCTGCAAAAGGGCTATAGTACCCCACTTAGATCCTTTAAGTCGGGTACAACCAACTGGAGTTTAACCCTAACTCCCTCACCATTGTTATTGAACAATACAATTCCTTCAAAATCCTCCAACTTCCTTTGTTGTGTAGGGAGTTAGGGTTAATGGGAGGTTCACAATATGAGTTAGAACCTTTTCTTTGTGTTTTTATATGTTACCCCTGTTTTGCAGTGATCTTCCCATTCGGCAGCGTCTAGGCACGTTCCATTCTGGTTGCGGGAAGTTCCCTCCGTGCAGATTTCGTACACCTCCGCCACGCAATCCTGCTCCCGACCGACTAGAGTCTGGTAGCCCTGCTTGCACAGGCACTTGCGATCACTGGGCTGTTAACACGAGAAGACAGGTTACCAGACACCGACATTGCCTTAAAGTGCCTTGAAATGAAAATGGCCACATGAATGAGTGTGCTTGAGTACTGTAACTTGGTTGGCCAAGAACGATCACGTGTCTGGTCTATAAAAGCGCATGGCACACTCCTTTAATGATATTACACGTGTGTTATTTTGTGATGTCAGCTGTATATATCATTGTACCCATGCAATGTTTACCTTTACTGTTACGATAGCAAACTATAATGAGAGCAACGAATTAGCAGACGATCAGCTGTAATCATTGCTACTTGGGCAATGTTCACCTACACTGTTACAATAGCAAACTATAATGAGAGCAACGAATTAGCAGACGATCAGCTGTAATCATTGCTTCTTAGGCAATGTTCAACTACACTGTTACGATAGCAAACTATAATGAGAGCAACGAATTAGCAGACGATTAGCTGTAATCATTGCTACTCAGGCAATTTTCACCTACACTGTTGACAATAGTAGACTATACATGTAGTAGGAACAGAACACATGTTTAGCTGTTTCAAACACGCGATTTGTTTCTTTCAGAGTAAGTTACACAAATACAGCTGTTTATATTTTTAGAATTATTGGCATGATATAACAAAATACTTGTTAACTGCTGTGATGTGGGATATGATGCTTTTAACAGCCGAGGAACGCAAAGCACCATGGAGTCTGTTAAAAATGTCATATCCCACATCACAGCAGTCAACCATTGTTATATATTATTACCCTAATACTAATAAGAACAAGGAGAACATATTTTTTATGGTGCTTTTAACTCAGATCAAAGTGCTACATTATTATTACCCCTGATCATTGGGCTAATGAAACATTTCAAAAATCATCTCAGCTCCCTGGGGAGTATACAATTCGATGCTAACATTTCGGCTCAAAGCAGCTGAAATCAACCACAATAACTATATCTGCCCTCACAGGTTCCCATTTACTCCTGGGTGGGGAGAAGCACTGAGTGACAAAGGGCCTTGCCAGAAATCTAGGCTGGGCTCAAACCCACAATCTGCAGCATTACCCGCAGATCCTTAGTTCAATTCTACAGACCACGAGACCACATTCCTTCACTACTTCTCGTCAACACAAAGTTACCTGGAATTGTTTGCCTGCGCCGGTGCATATGCACTGAGCCTGTCGCATGGCTGGCTGGTAGGCTTCAGCACCGCAATGAAAGCAGCCTGCCCTTCCAGATGGTTGAAGTGATCAACGGGGCAAGACAGGCAATCCAACAGGGACTTGTCATACTCCGCGTCGTTGTAGGTAGCTATAGGACAGGCGGTCTCGATGGCTGAACCTTCCGGGCAGTAGTAGCCTAGGTGGACATGAGATGGAAAAAAGATCAGTAATCGACTCAAGTCACAGAATGGATCGAACAAACAAAACTGACTCGATCAGGGCTTGAACCAGCTACCTCTGGATTGCCGTTCCAGTGTTCTACCAAATGAGCTATCCAGCCTGTGTTAGCTTCTGACTAGCGCCCACTGAACAAAGATATGACCAATTTGGGGAACCGCCAACACAGGGCTGGATAGCTCAGTTGGTAGAGCACTGGAATAGCAATCTGGAGGTCACTGGTTCAAGCCCCGCTCCAGTAAATTTCTTTGTTCAATTTTTAAAAGAGTGACTAACTTGTGATTGACTTAAGATGGAATATAAAGCCTTTTGCGAGTTAAAGGTAGGATACCACATTGGTAATTGCCTGAATTATCAGGAATGGGTGGATTTTGGGGGTTGTATTGTTTAGTAAATATCAGCGTCTGGGAGTGGTTCTTGTTTTTTTCGCAATCGGCGTTCGGCGATTAAGAATTTGTTTTACAAAATTCAATTTTTCGGAACAATTACAGGATATCTAGCACAATCATTTTGCTGGATGCCTAGAATCATTATTTACTTTCAAATAAGTACACTATTTTTTAATAATGAAAATTCAAATTCAAATTCAAATAATTAAAAGTATTTAAAATTGGTTGATATCTGCAAATGGTGTATCCTACCTTTAATTTGAAAAGCATCTGGTACAGGTTCACCGACTCGCTCAATATGCTTGGCACATTTAAACTCTTCAGACCGTAGAGACTGTTACTATATCACGTCATTCAGGGCAAGCATTACACTAGAAATCCCCAGCTATGAAATGGTCTGGTGTCTATGTGCAATTTTCATCCATTGTGAACAATGTGCTGAACTTATATGTAACTACAGTACAGTTGAGTTGAAAGTTAACACTGCATAGGCAAATGGTAAATCATAAAAACATTTGTGAAAAAGTGTGAAAACTATTTTTTACTTTGTAAAAAGTGTGAAAATCAGGTTCCCAATTGAGAAAAATTGTGAACAGAATTTCCCATTATGAGGTTAACTTTTAACTGCACTGTAATGTATGCAAGAACTTGCCCCAAATCATGTGATAAAGTAAAAGTAAAAGTTAAAATGTGCCAAGAATTTGAGCAAGTCAGTGTACCAGATGTTCTTCAGATTTATCCCCAAAACAGCTTACTGTGTTTGGCTGGTGAAGACTGGCTAAAACAAATAAACCCGAGTGTTTACCGTATGGGCAAGGGTAGGAGTTGGTCACGTTGACCCCGTGGCTGGTGTCGTTGCCTCGAGGGGCGTCAGTCGACGCCCCCTCCGGACAGACCAAGCCTGCCTGGCAGACGGTACAGTTGGCCCGGTCTGGCTCGTTGCCATAGTAACCTGCCTTGCAGATTTCGCAGGTGTTGGCAAACGTAGAGCGGCAGGACGCGTCCTTCTCCCGGTAACCCAGCGGGCACTTGACCGGCACTATGGCCCCTGTGATTGGTTGAAAGCATACAATTATATAACCAACATACAGATCCTTGCCGTTTGATTGGTGGAACTCGCATCACGTGATATTCATTATTGCCCCCATTCGCGTCGGGGCTTAAAAAGACCCATTCCCCCATGTAAATGGAATTTAATATTCTAAAGTTAGGACCAATCTTGTTCCTAAAGCTTTTGAACAGTCAGCCCTCACTAATTTGGAATAGCAGAGCGCCACAGACTTAAACCTGGGGAGAAGGTTGCGTGACCTGATTTGTGCTGCTTGACAACCACACACAATTATAGCAGTGACGTCAACAGATATGTGCCAACGTTCACGTCCATTTTAGATATTGATTTTAAATGACTCTAGTAATATAAAACAAATATTGAGTGGCTCTCAATTGTTAATGAGAGGAACATTATAACTCGGTAAAATTTGGACTTTTCCATTTCACACGGCTCAGCATCGTAAAATGGAGAAGTTCAGATTGTATCTCTGAGCTACTCAATATTCGTATACTATCCACCTGAAATAAACCTTGTTATATTTGTTTTACTATACCTCTTACACATTTAGCTTCCCTTACAAATGCTGGTTAACATTTACGTGTGCCAGCTTCCTTTCATGTCCAGCTTGGGCGACGTTCGTGCGTGCGTACTACACCCGTGCCTAAGCTCCACAAATGCATCTTCAAGTGCATGCGTAGCAGATAAGTTATATGCCATGTGCGTAAATATGCACGTGCGCGCTTGGTAAACAGTACCCCAAAAAAATATACCAAAAAAAGTGGCATGCGATGGTGAATGGAGCGGTGAGAATTTGGCAATATTAGTATAGTATAGAAGTATAGTAATATTAACCCTAATGTTACCTAATACTACAAAATACTACTTGAGTAAACTGCAGTATGCAGTACTCTTAGCTCACTGGCCTATGAGAATTGTGTAGTATTTTGAAGTACTGTGTACTGTACCCCAAATGAATGCCCAGGATGTTATAGGATTAAATTGAAATTTGTCTCCATTACGGACTGTCCCCAGTTCCGTCACATTTTACGACAACGCCTCACATATATTGTGTTTTTGAAATAAATCATTCAAAGGCCACAAATTAAACTGACTACAGTGACAAACCAATAGTAAAAAAAGGCTCAATAAATAAAAAATTCACATTCCTTTGCAAGAAGTATACACCGATCCAGTAGCCCCCCCCCCCCCCCCCCCCCCATAGTAACTGCCTTGTAGTGTAAAGCATGCCTGGCTGATCACTTGCACAGTGCATTCTAACCTAGTGTAATTGAGTCATTCTGTGTCAAATCACTCCAAATTAGTTCATATTTGTTTTATATATACATGTGTCGGACAAAATGCCCACAATTTGTCGGACTTTAAAATCACGCATTGTGATTGGTCCATTTGTTGGAGGTGTGTGGCCTAGTGGATCGTTCTATTCCGAGAATACCCCTCCTATTACCTGCGCAAGGTTCCGTGTTGCAATCCTTGCCGCAGTATAGTGCCCCGCCGGGCAGGGCATGGGGTAGCTGGGAGTTGACCGGGCAGTAGAAACTGACAGGGCACGGCTCCTGGGTCAGAGAACGGTTACAGTAGTATCCTAAACAAAATTGGGGAAGACGAGGAAGATCTCAAGTTATTCACTGACATGGAACACAGTCAATTTGAAGCTGAAGGCTAAGTCACACTTCTTGCAATCAGAGTCCCCGATTAGTCCTTCAACGGCGACACTACAATAATCGACGACCTCTGTACGTATATTGATGTACGATGTATTGATGTACGATGTACGATTTGAAAGCCAATTCATCACAACCTGCTACGGTTTATTACGGTGTACTACGGTTCTAGTACGATTGCACCTGGAACAGTCAGGACTACTCTATGATTACAGACAATTGCGACAAGATTAACGACAATGTATAAATCGTTGGCTATCGTAGAACATATCAACTCAGCAAATTTTGATTTGAAATCAAATCTGAGAATGTTGTTTTCGGAATTCACAGAGCTAAAACTTCGTAAGGTTACTTGTCCAGCACCTTTATTTATATTTTGAGCAATGCTGCTGCTTCAAACAATGAAAATACACAACTGACAAGTGGTATACAATCCTTTTAAAGACATGTAGGGTGATTCGCATGGACAAAATAAATCATCTCTGGATTTAGTTTTTTTAACTGTATTCTCCACTTTAGCCGGTGCCCAGTTCTATCTCATTTTGCCAGAACACCTCGCAAATGTCTTGAAATTTACACAATAAGTTACAGTATGCACCTGCTGTGAATCACAACAAAAACTGCAGCAAATGTTTGCCCTTGCACTCTTCATTGAGACCTGTGTGTCCAGTCGGTAAACTGTTTTACGGACTTACCTGGTTGGCAATCTCGCTGTTCCCATGAGCCCTTGGGGCAGAATTGGCCCTCTAAGCACTCAATGCCAAAGCTGTTGGCCGTGTCGTTGGGGCAGTAGTAGCCGGCTGGGCACAGCCAGCATTCATTTTGACCTGAGAAAACGTTGGGAAATTAGCGTCAGTAAAGTTCTCCTCAAAAGTTTACCTTCAGCGGAAAAAAAAACCTCAATATTTTACTTTTGCGACATGTTAATAAATGCAAACTTTAACCAGCTATAATTTGTTTATGGAATGTCCGACTGAAGCTCAACAAACAGCATTGTAAGGATAATTTTATCCTCTTTTCTAATACCTGAGAACCCTCTATTCAACCTCTGCCAGTTCTGTCTCATTTTGCCAGAACCCCATTACATATATTTGAACAGGTGTGGTATAGATTTACTTGAAGGAAGGATGCAGTATAAAGTTCCCCCAAAACAGAGAAGCATAATGAAAACTTTCGGCCCCAAACGCGCAAAAGCTCCTGTGTGTGAGAGAGCCCTCATTCATGCACTCAACTCCACAGGGTTGACCTTGCAATTAGCATACCGCATACTACACTGGGGCACGTACGCTTACAACAGCCTTTTTTGTAAGAAGGGTGCTTATTGGAAGAAAACTTTAGAAAAAAAATGATCCGTGGATTTTGAGCCAATCACAATGAAGTTTACATGGATGAAAGAGGGGTTCTCTCTCTTTCCAAAACCGTTCACCCCAAAGTTCGATGACCTTTGGTTCTCTTGCTGCGTCAAGTCAAAGACGACGGGTCAGTGTAAACACGGGCCGTTTGGCCAGTTTTCAATGCTTCTCCATAGACAACTGCATCGTGCAAACATTTGAAGACAAAATGATCCCTGGTTTTTTCAAAAAGGTTTACGAAACATACATGATGAAAAAGCCTGAAACGTATTCTTTCATATTCCGTTCACCCCAAGTTAATATGATGCTCCGTTCAAAAAGATACAGCAATGTTAGAACAAAAGTGCCTCCATTTTGAGAGGTTTGACCGTGTTTAAGCTCCGTGTAGTAAACCCGGGGAAGCGGATGCGCACTAGTTTTCATTATGAAAAAGTCCAATAAACACCATGTCTCGAGCCACATAATGACGAAAGATACCCTATTGTATTACCTTTATTCCTGTACTATAACCTAACCCCATTAACCTAACGTTACACGAACAATCGAGGACAAATTTTAACAAAGAGGATTCTAAGGAGACCTTTGTTCACTTTTGTGCTTCAATCCTCAGTCGTAATAGTAAAAGCACCCAGCTATACCATCAGACACACATTACAATATGTCCACTCTGAACTGTTCCTACATTCCTGTACCGAGCTAGCCATGGCAACTGCCATCAAGCATCATAGTCTTGCGCAGTCAACTTATCAAGCTTGATAAGTGACACTTACAGCCTTGTGTTTAAGGTAAACAAATTGCTTTTGTACCCCTGACAGAATTTGTTAGAGTTGCCCCACGATTCCGTGGAAAGTCAAATATACACAAAAAACACAAAAAACACGAAAAAGCTAAATTCAGGCTATACCTGAAAATTTGTATCCAAGCCTGAATGAAACAAGAAATTAAACATTTGTTTTTGTTTTAACAAACCAAACAAAGGTTTGCCTTCTGTCTGCATTATTATTTGAGAATTGCCTGACTTCTTGCTGCATGTGTGTCCCTGTACGTCCCTAGCCTGGTGGGCAGGAGATAGGCTCTGGTGTGGCCGTGGGGCAGTAGTGACCCAACACACAGGGACTGGTGGTGAAGTCTGTCATGGCTGGGAACAAATAAATAAAAAAATACAGAAAAATAAATAAGTCAAGTTGAAGACATCACAAAAACCAAACCACACAGTTGTAACTTCCATACCTTTGTATCCGTGTATGGCTATAATTACTCATTTTTATTGATTCCAGAAAAATAAAATTAAACCTCAAATTTGGATTCTGGGTGTTCCTCAGGTGTTCCCTTTATTTTTCTACAAATAACAATAACCCTATTTTTCCTCTAAAGCACTTTTCCGGAGAGGGGGAAACCGACTGTGCATGTGTGCTAGTCCACAATTCGTAATCTCTTTCTGCATCCTGTGGACATCTTTTGTTCGCAGGCCAGTCAAATCAATGAACAACCCTGACAGTTCTACCATTAGGACGCCCTGTTTGGATGTCAAAACTGTCACGCATACAAATAAACAAAAACAAACGATTAGGGTGCTAAACAAACACAACAATAAACTAATTTTGTATTTTAGCTGCGCATGAGCACATTGATATGGACCACAGGTCATTTGGAATACAGTCAGGTAGAATAACAAACAATGTTCAAAATTGCTGCAATTGCATGTTATTCTACCTATATTTTTTTTAAACGACAAAAATGCAACGACCCCATGGCAAAATATATTTCCCATGACATACTCCGACTGTGTGCCAAAATTCATAATTTTATCATCAAGTGAACAATTCTATCATATTGTGCACAAATCCGCTCGACTAATAATCGAACACTCATCAAAATCACATGAATGCGCAGGCGAGAAACACAGCGAGTTTGTTATGAGCTGAATGTAGCCCCATGAATCGCCGCCATCACCACGCAGTAACACAAATGTCGTGGCTGTATCGGGACTCACTTCTGGCATTTTCACGAAGAAACGCAAAGCCTATAGCTAATACACACGGATAGCGTCACTTCGTGAAAACTTGATACGCTGGGCCAATTTTGTGGTGACGGTTACGAAATATGACTGAAATACTGGACTTCCTCCGTATCGAGAGCCACACAGCGATCACGTGTAAAAAACATTCTGTTGCTATGGACATAGATATGATGACAGGGTACAAAAACAGCGGTTTGGGCTTTTGTTTTCATGCAGTTACTGACTTGGGGATTCTGTATCTTCAGACCGTCTAGCTAATCCTGTACCAATAACTAGCAAGATGGATCGTTGTGCACAAGATCGCAAATTGCCACCAACTGCAGCTTTGGTTTCCAAAAAACATGACGCATGCTCGATATGTGTACGTGCAAAGCTGCCCTTGGTGGCGCTATGCCTTCATTCGTCAATAGCAACCGAATGTTTTCTGGACCTTCCGCCATTTTTACATATGGCCGCTGTGTGGCTCTCAATACGGAGCAAGTCCAGCATTTGAGCCATAATAATATGGCTAAGCTGAACGCACAACATCACATCAGCTTGGATGGCTTCATCGAGATTCCAAACTGGAATGCAAGAGTTATGACAGTGTTTCATCCAACGAGGAGTACAACCACATACCTGGGTAGTTGCACCAATAGCCAGCTGGGCAGGGCATGCATGTGCTGGAATTGGTGGCCTGCGATTCGGCCGAGTAGGTCCGGTTCGGACACGGTTTAGGATCCTCGTTAAACTCACAATAGTAGCCTAGAAACGACACAAAAAAGAAAGCAATTTTTTAAAAACTGTTTTGCATTTCAACAATAATATTTATTTGATGATGAACTGCTACATGAATTTTGTTTGGATAAAAATTTCAAAAAGTTGAACACATCTTAACTCCTCTTTTGAAAATCGAACAAAGAAATCAAGTGTAGCGGGGTTTGAAATAGCAACCGCCGGATTGTCGTTCCGGTGCTCTACCAACTGAGCTGTCCAGCCCTGTGTTGGGGGTTCCTCAAATTATGTATTGTTGTTCGGGGGCACTAGTCAGAAGCCACAAACTCGTAATTTCCATGTAGACAGGGATCACGTCCCCAAAGTCACGACAGGGTTTTCCCTTTATAGTGGTCGCCCACTCGCCAAATGCGAGTGAAAACAGCCACGAACGAGTCAAAACACTTTCCTCGGTCGTCCGGCGGGCGAGTTAAAATATTGAAAACATTACATGTGATTTCCAAGATCAACTGTTTAGTACAGTACATGTACAATTTAGAGTACATGTACACAACAGTGCACGTACATTGCAGAGATAGGATCATGTCATTCCTGTACATACAGTGTTTATTCGCGATGTTCATGGCCGGTTAGCTATAGCTAGCGCATGCATTGGCACGCATGGCCGGCGCGGCACACATACTGCGTGAGTATACCGCAAGCGTACATAAAAAAAACAGTACCTTACAGTCCTTAGTAGTGTAGTATAGGTTTTTCCACAAAATCAACAGACGTCGTTCCGGTTCGCGTTACAAATCAAACTGAAGAAATTACTGAGTTTTGCTCTTCTTGAAAAATATTTGGGAGCGCGGAAGAGTGCGATCGCGCTCCTTAAAAATTAAGGACTGCCATAGTTAATTGTTTTACAATGTATCAATTTATTAAACCTAGTCGCTTGCGAATTGCATGTGCAAGGTTTTTTAGCTTCACATTTTGCTGCAGTATTTTGATTAAGTACAGGGCGTATCGGACAACAGTAGATCCCGAAAATAAAATTGACGCGATGTGGCGATTGTTTCCGTCCGTTCCAGATCCTGGAGCTGGGAAATTGACAAAACAAGATAGATCTGAGCGCGACAAAGACTACGATCAAAGCAAACAGCAACGATCGTACCAAAAAGAATGGGAGTCGGAATTCAAGTGGCTCGCTTTGTCCCCGTTATTAATAATAATATTGTTGCGTTCACGCATACAGCGAGCGGTCTTTATTTCTTTCCCAACCAACGCGCAGCGTTCTTGCAGCGATATGTGTGCCCTCACACAGCGCGAAGTTATCACGCACCAATACTGGTACGCGTGTACAGCATATGGTACGGTACGCTATTGTATAGCGCGCAATGCATCCAGCATGTACTGTGTGCTATGACCTCGTTCACAGCGAGTTATGACTTAGTCGTTTTCCTCCATACTTTCCCCGGAGTCGATGTGAATTCCCCTCATATACCTTACCCCTGTATTCGACCCAAACTGACCCTTCACATTAGCGAGTGTGGACCGCTAAACCTTCCCGTGTATCTGACCCTATACATAGCGACTGGGAGCCGCTAAACCACACTGTACTGTCACGGTACACCAGAGGTCAAGTTACCCTCCCCACGCAAGAGTTTACTCCATAGAACTGTGTGTAGGTTCTCATCTAGTCTAGAGACTAAGTCTTGTGCATAACCCTATGTACCGAGAAAGTTACCCCTTTCCCTTTCCTCGAGGATTACTCCCCGTAACGCACCCACGAGTAATCCTACTTCACCCGCTCACCACAACTCTCGGACTTTCCCCTGCAAGAATGTCTAAGTCAGAACGTGTACAAATCCTCCATAGGAACATCCCCATTGACTTTGTACACGTATGCATTATTCATAACTACCAGAATCCAATGCTCTCATTGGTTAAGACGCGCACCCAAAAGCCTATATAAAGGGCGTGGAAATGGCGGAGTAGATTATTATCCGAGCTGAGCTCATACACAGAGCTTCGTTCCCCAGCATGAGCTGTATGCTCTAGCCACAGAGCTTCACTCTCTCAATACTCAGATAACATGTAAGGCACAAACTAGATCTTGTATATAGTGCGCCCTCTATTGTGATGTAAATACTTCTGAATAAACCAGTAGTATAGTGTGTGTAAGATGCTGTATCTTGACTCTTATTTTGATAACGGCTCTACCCAAGTGAGACGTTACACTGGTGGCAAGCGGTGGGATATGAACTTACACACATCATCGAACTCAATCATGACTTTTAATTAAGTCACATCGCATGCCCCTCCACTGAGCGGATCTGCTAGCTTTGAACTCTGGTTTTCAGCCCATCAAACTCGAACGCTACCATGCCTACCAAGCAAAGGCGAAAATCTCGCAGGTTGCAGTCATTGTATGAGGGTGACGACAGCGACATGTCGTTTTCAAGTCTACAGGCAGAAAGTTCAGAACTTCAACAACTCAAGCAAGAATTCGAACTCTTGAAGCTTTGTTCAGTGGAGGCGGAGAAAGAGCTGAAACAGCTCCGCGCAACTGCTGCGTTTCACAGTCCACCAACGGCTGAGCAGACAGGAGCAGATGTTTCAGCGAATTCGCCCCAGGAATCACAGCCAGTGATGTCAACCACCAGTACCAACCCTTCTACTGTCCCCAGGCCAACAGCAGCAGAGTCCCGTCTTTCCAGAACACAGCCGAGTCATAAGCTGGATGTTCCTCTCCCTCGCCAAGGAGAATTTGACGGCACGAAGTCATGGGAAGGCTTTGTCCGTCCTTTGATGGGTCTCGCCGAGGCTTGCGGCTGGACTGAAGAAGAAAAACGCTTTCGACTTGTAAGCAGCTTACGAGGGAAGGCGGCTGAGTACGTGTTTCAACAAATGGAACCTGAGGCAATCAAGTCGTCAGACACTTTGATAAAAGAGCTCGACAAGCGATTTGGCGAGCGACAGTTGCCAAACTACTACATCGCTCAGCTAGAAGCGAGGAGACATCAGCCGGCGGAGAAGCTGGCGGAGTTTGTAGCTGACATTCGCCGCCTCGTCTTTCGTGGCTACCCAACGGCTGACCCAGTTACAAGGGGAAGCATCGCCCTTCGCCACTTTCTGAAGGGTCTCTCTGATCAGCAGATGGCAGTTTCTGTTGGGATGACAAATCCCAAGTCCCTTGAGGAGGCCACTACAGCGGTGGAAAACTTCCTGAGCCTCCGTGATATTACAAGCCCAGGAAAGGCACATCGAGTGAACACCGTGCAGGCACCACCCGAGGCGGAGCCGGGGTTTGTCACCCAAAAACAGCTCAAGCAGTTTCAGGACAACCTCGACCGGCGGTTGAATGGAATCGTCAAGCTGATCAAAGATACGCCCGCCCACAACGCCAACAAACAGAGATTTTCCACGTCCGCTGAAGCCAAGAGGCAGAGGAGAGCTGACGATGTGACTTGTTTCAAATGTGGTAAGCCCGGCCACTTTGCAAACAAGTGCCCCGACAGAGCGGCCAAGGAGGTCGTCGTCATACAGTCGGAAAACTAACGCGGACCGTGCCGTCCGGCCTGGCAACGGTCCGTCCAAATGAACAGAACACTATCCGATTGGGTAGACAGACATTTCAAGGCATGTCTGCATTTTTGCAAGTGCAGATGTGCGGCAAAGATAGCGAACTTTTAGTCGACACCGGAGCGGCGGTGACCATCATTTCTTCAGCACTTTTCAGCCAGATCCCCGCTGAAAAACGCCCTGAACTCAAACCCCCCTGCAAAAGCACAAAACTAGAAACGGCAAACAAGGAACTAATTGACATTGAAGGTGTTGCCACAATAGACATGATGATTGGTGAACGGCACTTTCAATGGGATGCATTTGTCGCCCCCATCAGCGATGAAGGAATCCTTGGCTATGACTTTCTGTACCACTATGATTGCGTATTGGAGGCACGACACGGCATGCGAATTGCCGGTGACTGGGTTCAATGGACAGTCAAAGGAGCCCCTCCCCATGCACTTAAGATTGCACTGAAGCAGAACATTACAATTCCAGCATGCAGCGAGTGGATTGCAGAGGGTGTAGCCGATCATTACAAACTCAACTCAGAGTTTGCAGTCGTTGAGCCTGTAAACCATCGTCACAATCTCGTAGTCGGAAGTTCACTAACTGATCCCTACCGAGAGGACATCGGCATACCCGTCAGAGTTATGAACACATCACCCGAGAACATTGAACTTCAGGCGGGTATAACACTTGGTTACCTGCATGACGTTGATGCAGTGGAACTCATAGCCGAACAAGAAAACGGTGAAATCGATCACCTTTATCGAGTAACACGTGTGTGCAGAGAGCATGCCCGCCCAGCATCATATACAGTCAACCCAGTCAGCCCCGCCGCCCCCAACCCCAAGAATCCTTCTGACAAGTGGTCAGAAAATCTTCAGAAACTGTACGAGAGGAGCTGTGAAAACTTGTCCCCGTACCAGCAGAAATCATTGTGTGAACTTTTGGCTAACCACGAGAACACTTTCGCCAAATCTGCGGAGGATTTGGGAAAAGCTTCAATAGTGCAGCACACTATCGACACCGGCGACGCACGTCCTATACGACAACCTCCCCGCCGTCCCCCCAAGGCATTCCAAGGCGAGGAGGAGAAAGTGCTCGAGAGCCAACTCAAGGCGGGTGTAATCCGCGAGTCTACATCCCCTTGGGCATCGCCAATGGTTTTTGTCAGAAAAAAGGACGGCACAACTCGTCCCTGTGTCGACTATCGAAAACTGAACGATGTTACGCGCCGTGACGCGTACCCCCTACCCCGTGTTGACGACTGCCTAGATTGCCTGAGTGGGGCAAAAGTCTTCAGTACTCTTGATCTGCAGTCGGGCTACTGGCAGATTGAGGTGAAGGAGGAAGATCGTCACAAGACCGCGTTTGTAACCCGAAGTGGACTATACGAGTACGTGACCATGCCTTTTGGGTTATGTAACGCACCCAGCACCTTTGAGCGCTGTATGGAACTAGTACTCAAGGGTCTGCAATGGCGAACTCTTCTGATATATCTAGACGATATCATCATCCAGTCATCAACATTTTCAGAGCATATTGAGCGTCTTGATGAAGTTCTACGCCGACTAGGGAACGCTGGACTGAAGCTGAAGCCGAGCAAGTGTGAACTTTTCCAGACGGAAGTTCTGTTTCTCGGCCACATCATCACACCAGATGGTGTCAAACCCGACCCTAGTAAAGTTTCTGCCGTGCAGAACTGGCCGACTCCCAAGAACATTACTGAAGTACGCTCTTTCCTTGGACTCTGTTCCTACTACCGTAGATTCATAGCCCAATTCGCCACGATGGCCAGCCCCTTACATCGTCTGTTAGAGGCCGGACAGACGTTTAAGTGGACGCCTGACTGCCTAGCGGCTTTTGAGAAATTAAAGGCCGCCCTCACCGGCAACGAAGTCATGTCGTATCCAAATGATGATGGGTTGTTCATCATTGATACCGATGCCTCAGATACTGGCATTGGTGCAACTCTATCGCAACTCCAGTGGTGTGATCGGACCCAGAGGGAGGAGGAACGACCGATAGCTTACGCCAGTCGGTCGATGACAAAGCCGCAGCGCCGCTACTGCACTACGAGGAGAGAACTCCTTGCTATCGTCACCTTCCTCCAGTACTTCCGGCACTACCTACTGGGAAAACAGTTCCTCGTCAGAACTGATCACAGCGCTCTTCGATGGGTCATGTCCTTTCGTGAGCCTGTCGACCAGATGGCAAGATGGCTTCAAATCTTGTCCCAGTTCGACTTCAAAATCGAGCATCGACCAGGGAGAAAACATGGCAACGCAGATGCCCTCTCTAGGGTGCCATGTGACCCTGACGACTGCCTGTGCTACGACGGCACGACCATACTCACTGATCTCCCTTGCGGCGGATGCGAGAAGTGCAAAGCCAAAAGCGAGATGTGGTCCGATTTTGTCAAAATCGACGACGTGGTCCCCCTTTCGACCAAACAAGTAAACGCTACCACCGTTGAAGTTCAATCTCCACTGAGAACTTCGCCTGACGATCAGCCCTCGAGCAATGACGTCAACCCTAAGGCCATGCCCGCATCCCCGCGGACAGTCCTCGCACTGATGGCAATTATGGTAACACTCCTACTGGTTCCTGTGTGCAGCATTGGTAAACTTATTTGGCGCTCGTGCAGTGAGTTTACCGGCGACCTTGACGATGGACAGTTCAACGGTCATTTTTTGCGCACAACCACGCCTCCTGGAGAAACTACCGGGCAAGCCCAATTGCCCACTGCCATTCGGGTAGTACGGCCGCCCAACCGAACTAAACCTGCTACAGGATCCTCTGATTCAGCTGGAGGAGAGTCGAACTGCAACGCGCCCTGCATCCCTCGTAAGGATGCCGACGCCGGTTCAAGTGCCGGGCAGCAACTTGCAGAACAATCGAATCCAACTGAACAGCAAGACGACCAAGATAGTGAGGACACGAGTGAGCGTGCCCCTTCGAGTGCCCCCGCCGGTCCCAGCGCCGGACGAGCCACATCTTGGGTCGGTGGCTATAAGACGGAGGAAATAGCTGAACTGCAGAGAGCAGATCCAGACCTGAGAATCATCATGGAATTGATGATCAAATCTCCCGACAGACCTAGCAGAGATCAGATAGCACGAGAGAGTCCCGCCTCAAGGAACTTGTGGTTGCTATGGCAACAGCTGGTGCTAAAAGACGGTATTCTTTTCAAAAGATGGGTGACCCCTGATCAAACCCAGTCTTACCTACAACTTGTTGTTCCACAAGAACTGCAGGGTGCCGTTCTTAAAGCTACACACGACGCCGTCATCTCTGCTCATCTCGGGGTGAAGAAAACTTCTCAGAAAGTCAAACGCCAGTTTTACTGGTACCGACTGAAGGAAACCGTTCGTGAATGGGTCCGGAAGTGTGCGAAGTGTGGTGCACGGAAAAGGCCACACACAACCCCCAGAGCACATCTCAAGGATTATCGAGTCGGCGCGCCGCTAGACAGACTGGTCACGGATATCCTTGGTCCGTTTCCTATCAGTGACAATGGCAACAGATACATTCTCCTAGTCGGTGACCAATTCACAAAGTGGATGGAGGCTTACCCCATTCATAACCAGAAGGCAGAGACGGTAGCTCATAAAATCGTCTACGAGTATATTTCCCGTTTTGGCCCACCCCTTGACATTCACTCCGATCAGGGTCGAACGTACGAGTCTCATCTCATGCAAGAAGTTTGTAAACTGTTGGAAATCCACAAAACTCGAACTTCTCCATACCATCCATCCGCCAATGGACAGGCGGAGAGATTTAATCAAGTTTTAGTCGACATGATCGCAGCGTATGTTGACGGTGACCAACGCAATTGGGATACCCACCTCCCACTTCTAACTTCAGCGTACAGAAGTTGTCAGCATGAAGCTACACGTTACTCACCTAACATGTTGATGTTAGGTCGAGAAACGCACTTGCCAATTGCGTTTGTACTCGGTGGCCCCGCCACGGAGGACCCACCCCAAAATGAATGCGAGTATGTTGCATCATTAAGGAAGAGGATGGAAACCGTCTATCATCTGGTTCGCAAACATCTTGGTAAATCCGCTGAACGACAGAGGAAAGACCACGATCCCCGAGTTTCCCAAAGAAACTATCAAATTGGTGACCTGGTGTACATGCGCGATAGCACCAGAACCCCTGGTTTATCCCCTAAGCTAAAACAAGCTAAATGGGTAGGCCCCTGCATCATTCTCCGAACAATGAGTGATCTCCTGTTTGAGATACGGGTCAAGCAAAGAGGAAAAACAAAAATTCTTCATCACGACCGGCTTAAACATTATTTCAGCGATGAAGTCCCTTCATGGATGGTGGACATCCGTAAGACGTTACTTGCGAAAAGTTCTCCTTCAACGGATGATGCCGTCCTCCGCAGTAACACCAGAAAAACACCTGGCACCAGGAACACTGGCGCCCCCTCGTCAGCCCGGCCTGCTAAAGTACATGGTTCCCCCAAACCAACTGTAGCGCCATCTACGTCAGGAACGTCGCCCTTGTCAGAGAGGAGAAGTGCACGTACTAAGAAAAGGCCAGCGAGACTGCAGGATTTCTTGTAGCCACCCCCCCCCCCCCCCCGACCCTTACCAGAGCCCCGATGCCACACCACCCATAATGGAGCATCATTCCCCCGTCCAGCACGATATGCCGTCGCATATCCTCGAATTTCCAACCAGTGAGCCCGTCCCTGGCTCCTCACGTCTCCCGTCTGATGGGTGGGTCGCCCAGACATCGGACAAGTATTCCCGGACGCCCCAGTCCCAGTCCCCTCCGGCACCGCCGATCACGCTCACAGACGTGATGGATGCCATCGGGATCCTCAACAAGCGTCTTGACGGGATGGAACACGCCGTCAAGGCCAAGGTTAAGGAAGTCGCTCAGGTCCAGTTGTGTCACCTGGTCCGTGTGATCCAACGCATTGACAATTAGGGACAAACTGCGTCAATTGTGAACTTATAGTGATTTCACTACCATCTCAATGGACACTGAACTTTTACTTTCGTCGTTTTAGATGGATATTTATTCTTCTGTTTTCGCTCTCATTTATCCTTATGTTAAAGGATTGAATTCTTTTGATTTTCTTTTTGAGTTAACCTTTAGTGTGTCTTTTCTAGCGCTCCGTTTAACTTTGATGTATTCAGTTACTTTAGTTCAATTTTCGCTTTTCTATTATTTTGTTTACCGTATGTTATTACCTACGTTACAACGAGGACGTTGTAAAAACTGGGGGGAGATAGTGTTGCGTTCACGCATACAGCGAGCGGTCTTTATTTCTTTCCCAACCAACGCGCAGCGTTCTTGCAGCGATATGTGTGCCCTCACACAGCGCGAAGTTATCACGCACCAATACTGGTACGCGTGTACAGCATATGGTACGGTACGCTATTGTATAGCGCGCAATGCATCCAGCATGTACTGTGTGCTATGACCTCGTTCACAGCGAGTTATGACTTAGTCGTTTTCCTCCATACTTTCCCCGGAGTCGATGTGAATTCCCCTCATATACCTTACCCCTGTATTCGACCCAAACTGACCCTTCACATTAGCGAGTGTGGACCCGGCTAAACCTTCCCGTGTATCTGACCCTATACATAGCGACTGGGAGCCGCTAAACCACACTGTACTGTCACGGTACACCAGAGGTCAAGTTACCCTCCCCACGCAAGAGTTTACTCCATAGAACTGTGTGTAGGTTCTCATCTAGTCTAGAGACTAAGTCTTGTGCATAACCCTATGTACCGAGAAAGTTACCCCTTTCCCTTTCCTCGAGGATTACTCCCCGTAACGCACCCACGAGTAATCCTACTTCACCCGCTCACCACAACTCTCGGACTTTCCCCTGCAAGAATGTCTAAGTCAGAACGTGTACAAATCCTCCATAGGAACATCCCCATTGACTTTGTACACGTATGCATTATTCATAACTACCAGAATCCAATGCTCTCATTGGTTAAGACGCGCACCCAAAAGCCTATATAAAGGGCGTGGAAATGGCGGAGTAGATTATTATCCGAGCTGAGCTCATACACAGAGCTTCGTTCCCCAGCATGAGCTGTATGCTCTAGCCACAGAGCTTCACTCTCTCAATACTCAGATAACATGTAAGGCACAAACTAGATCTTGTATATAGTGCGCCCTCTATTGTGATGTAAATACTTCTGAATAAACCAGTAGTATAGTGTGTGTAAGATGCTGTATCTTGACTCTTATTTTGATAACGGCTCTACCCAAGTGAGACGTTACAATATGTATAATATTCTAGAACATCACTGTCCAATTAACCATTATCACGACGTCGGTGTATACGTTCTTTACATTTTAATAGACGTTAAAAGGTTACTTACAAAAACATAACTGGTCCGGCCGGCTAGTGAAGAAAAAAAAGAGTTAAGGGGAAACCCTGCACAATACTAGCAACATTAGCAATGTTGCATTGACCTGGGAAAATAACAAACTGATCACTCAAAGATGATACGCCTTTTTTAATACAACATTTTAAAAGAACCGACTAGGTTCCCGTAATACAATTTTTTTCAAAATTTAACAAAGAAATTGACTTGAGCGTGGCTTGAACCAGCGACCTCCGGATTGCCAACTCTGGCAAATTTTGCAGCGGAGGTTTTGTGACGTGAATTTCGATTTTGCGTTCGCATTAGCAGAAAGTATAATGATCTGGCCTTTACACTAGACATACTTTGTGAACACCTTTAATATATGCGCATACATTAATACAATCTGCCTAAATGACAGCCCCACCTGGTGTGCATGGCTCCGCCCTGATGCTGTCGATAGTGCAGATGTAGTCAGCCGGGCACTGGGTGCACTCCGCCGAGCTCTTGGCCCCTGGCTCTGTGATGACTTGCCCTGGTGAACATATAGATACATTCAGCGCACCTGGTAAAAAACCACCCCAATCAATTAACGAGCAGGTGTTAAACCCTCCGCCCGGCAACAGTGTACAAGACATCGAATAGGAAAGTTGACCAGGGTGACATTTGGAGCCTGGACCAACCAATTAATGCTCTACAGAGTATTTTGCGATCTAATCTTCGCTGTAAAAGGTGCACTGTTTTGCTCAAGGGTACATACAGTATTTACAGTAACATTTACTTTTGCTGAAAGTTTCCGAAGCTGACCTGTTTAATACATGTATGTACATCTACATTAAAAAAACAGATATTCAAAATACAAATTAATTAACAGACCTAGCAATTGTGTAAAAACTGAGTTACCTTCCAAGCAGTAGTAGCCGATAGGGCATACCTCTCCCACGACTGGGTCTGATCCGTCGGGGGTCAGGCTGTCAGAGCCAGAATAACAGATGAATCCTGCCGTGCAGGGACCTGCAATCCAACCACCGCGGCAGTAACTCCCTGAAAGATGAAACCAATAAATGTTATCAACTCAAAGCAGCCAAAAGGGCATAGCTCTCCCCCGACTGGGTCTGATTCGTAGGGGGTCGGGGTGTCAGAGCCAGAGTAGCAGATGAATCCTGCTGTGCAGGGACCTGCAATCCTACCCCCTCGGCAGTAACTCCCTAAGGAATCAAACCAATAAAATATAACAATAAATCAAGATGGGATGCAGGATAGGATGCAGGCTCTAAGCAGACCAAGGCGAAAAAGTAGGATCGAAAGGACTTCGCAGAACAAAATCAGGAAAAAAAAAGGACTTCTGCAGGCTTTCAGGAGTTATTTACGGTGATACACATGTGCACATAAGAAGCCTCATTCGGCATATGCTGTTCTCACGACAATCAAGCTCCATCCTCAACTAAGCTCTTAGAAGTACAGTTGCAATACTCCTGCCCCCTTTACGGATTTCATCATCGGTGAAAAAATAGACCTTTTTGCCATCACTGAATCTTGGATATCAGGCGATGATCGTGACAGCCATTCACTTGCTGATGTAAGCAAAACATTGCCTTATTTCAACATTTACAATCAACCTCGTGCCCAGGGTAGAGGAGGCGGTTTATGCCTTTTTGCTCATCAAGGCTTTGTTGTCAAGCAAAATCGTCTGCAAAAGTTTCAGTCATTCGAACACATGGATTTCGATGTGTCGGTTGGTAGTTCGTCTGTCAGACTTTTTATTATCTATCGACCACCACCTTCACAAACCAATAAGCTGACCAGTGTCATGTGCTTGGACCTACCCTTTTCACATTGTATTCTGCTCCGATCAGCGATATCATCAACAATCACGGAATTAACCACATGATTTATGCAGATGATACGCAGCTTTATCTAGTATTCAATCCATCGGAGCGCATGGAAGCCATCACCACCCTTACGTGTCACTGACATCAAAGCCTGGGCTGTCTGCAACAAAATGGTGTTTAATGACTCAAAGACAGAGATTGTTCATCTCAGTTCTCGATTTGTAAAAACACCATCCTTGCCTCCCATCATGGTTGGAGAAGTGAGTGTTGAAGCATCTAGCTCGGCCAGAGATCTTGGTGTTGTCATTGACAGCACTTTGGAGATGAAAGACCATGTTCGTGCGGTCACAAAATCTGCTTCATTTGCTCTACATAAAATCAGTAAGATTCGCAGGTACCTTGACAAACACGCAACAGAACGACTTCTACATGCATTGGTGACTTCTCGGTTGGACTATTGCAACAGTCTTCTCTGTGGTCTCCCTACATGTGACATTGCAAAGTTGCAAAGAATTCAAAATTCTGCTGCCAGGCTTCTCACACGCACTAAATATCGGGACCACATACAACCAGTGCTATATAACCTGCATTGGTTGCCTGTTGCCCAGAGGATCGACTTCAAAATCTTGCTACTCACCTATAAAATCTTGAATGAGCTTGCACCAGTCTACCTAAATGAGATCATCACAAAATACCAACCTAGTCGTAGTCTCCGGTCATCATCACAACACCTCCTACGCCAACCAGCGCAAGGACGCACTGCTTATTACAGTCATCGTGCGTTCTCGCTCTCAGCTCCAAGGCTCTGGAACAATCTGCCGCCCCACATTCGTGACTCCAATTCACTGAGGCATTTTAAGAATATTCTTAAGACACATCTCTTCAACATTGCTTTTAGTTAGATATCTGTTTTAATTCATTAACGTATTCCTTTCATTGTTTTTGTATGTTGTTTTTAATTAAGTTACGTTTGTGTTTAATACGTGTCAATTAATTAAATACTAGTATTTTGTGCCATTGTATGTGACTTTTGCCAATTTTAAATTAAATTTAATTAAATTATCATCTTTGAAGCATTAGATTTTAACTACCAAATTTTTACCACAAGAATATTTTATCATGCTAATCAATGTTTTATTTTCTGACCTATGTACAGCGCTTTGAGGCCTTTTAATTAAGATGGAAGGCGCTTTATAAGTAATTTTTATTTTTATTATTATTATTATTATTAATTTACATGACAGTGTGTGACACTGGTATGAAACATATTCAATGCGATTTGATTTTAAGCAGTTGAGGAACAAAAGAAGTAGGAACAAATAAGATATAGTAGGAATTCAAGAAAAAGTTGGAAAAGTAAGAGTAAGGTACCAATAATTTGTTGTTTTAAAGTTGGAAAAGTAGGAATACTTGAAAGCCCGTGGGATGGAAAACCGGTGCAGAAATGCAATTAAAGAAAAGTTTAGCAGGCTGGGATTGGGACCCAAGACTCGTCTGCAAATGCTCTAGTGAACTACAGAGGATTATGTGCTGCAAAATGGGCAAGATCTATTGATAAAGATAGGTACACCTCTTTGAAAAAAGCCAAGTCTAAAAAGATAAAATTGTCCACTTTGTTTGGGTTTCATTGGAGCAGGTCAAATATAATTGTTGATTACCCCAGGACACATTCTGGCCCATATCTAAAAATCAGAATTCCAGACGTCCCACTTATTTTGCTTGATTGCACCACATAATGGTCTGGATTTTTACATTACATGAATAAATACCTAGGAGAGTTGATGGCTTCTGATTGGTCGAGACTCGATCACGTGGAGTGGATTATCAGGTAGTAATATCATGGGCTTTCAAGAAGAAGCGAATAAATGTTCCCTGAACCAGCATTGATCAAGCATCATGTAAGCCAATGATTGGCCGAATGCAACAGTTCTACGGTAACTTGTAACAAGGACGCGTCAAATCTTGATACTGCGCGCTATAAATGTACGCGTAGAACGTTCGTATCTATATGCGCGGCATTTTTAAAAATGCGCGTCTCGTCTGTTAACGCTAGCATGTTGCTATGTACGATGGGCATCAGTGGTCAGCTAGTCTGGTCTCAAAGTATGGGTTATAATAACACATATTGAAGAGACAGGGTACCATGCATAAGCTAAAACATGGCCCCTAAACATGAACACAAAACGCTGGAAATATCGTCGAAAGAAAAGTCACGAAATTTGGACCATTTTCACAATTGTTCTCGTTAAAAAGGTATTTATTAAAAGGTAATAACAGTTCGGTTCGATCCATTGCCAGCGGTCATCCCCCAACCCGGTCATTATTACGCAGTAATAACTGGTTCCTTGCACTGATTTATTAGCTAATTAAAAAAGAGTACGTTTCAGCAAACAAGCTATAGTTTGGTTCGAATTGTGTGTTGGGTTTTCACTGTTTGCCTGATTTTGTGGGGTTTCCCTTGAATGTCATTCTGGGGTTTTCTTCCCACTTGTTTTTCTTTATTTACATACATAAATAGCACATGCGCACTAGATTCCCCCGTTTTCAGAAGGAGATTTTACAAAGTTTCAAAAATGTTGTTACTGGTGGTTCATCATCCTGAGCCACGCAGAGTTTAACGGGCTCTTGAATTTTTGCCCTTAAACCTTGCAGATATTCGCAGCAATCATTAAACAAGTTGCCCAATACATGATATGAACGTCCACCCCTGGTAAAATGAAAATTTCTACCACTATACTTAATTTTCATGGCGTTTACGTAGCTTTTCAGTCCTTTATGTTTCTTATTCCGTATATAATAGCAAAGCTTTATTTCACGTTCTGTACGTTAATTTCTACAATTTTTCTGATTAATTTAAATTTGTACGTGGAACAATTGTGAGAACACCTCAGAAGTCCAAGCGAATGGACCAACAGAAATGCGCGTTGCGGAAGAACTTCAGGCCGAGAGGATTGGGTGAAAAAGGGCTGTTTTTCGAACCCCAGCTTTCTCTTCGTCTCAGGCTTCATTTATACAGTTTAGCAATAGGCTGTAGCCGGAGCCAAAGCCAGGGGTTTGGAAAACGGCCTTGGTCTGTTTGTCTGATTAGGCGCATGAATCTTTGCGGTAATAACCACGAATCTTGCCGAATGTCCGCAGGTGTTTGAGCGATATTAGTAGAAGGCTTGTAAAAGCGCTGCGTGGCTCAAGCTGGTGGTTCATGGGTAACAATGGTTTGTTGCGATAACGCTTTCTCGTGGCGGCGTGTTATCACAGAGGCGAATCACGGCGGTGGGGTAACGCGTATCTAACGTACATGTCAACACTTAACCATCTTTCAACAGGTTTCACAGCTGCTCTGAAAAACTATGAAAATGTGTTTCCATTTTTTCAGCTAGAGAAAATTTGGGGCAAAAAAATAAAAATTTGGCAAAACCCAGACTTTAATGTTAGTTCTTAAAAGTGACTGTCAGTGACTAAGAAAAAAACATTTGTTTTTGCCACCTTGGCAGGTGTGACAAAAAAATGAGAATAAATTAAAACGATTGTAGGCACATACATATAGAGACTTTCTAACCTTTGTTTTTTGGTTGGTTCGAATCCCACCAGTACCTTTAGCGACCGGCTCTCACTCGGGGAGGAAGCGGAGTGCCAGTCGTGCCTGATGGGGATGTTCTGTGAGACGCCGGCACTGTCCTGGCCCACGGGCAACTGCGACGCTGGATTTCTATGCCTGGCTGGCGCAGCCACATCCAGCCCTGACGACGGCACTAATGCACCCTGTGTAGTCGGTCACTACTGCAAAAATGGTCAGTTTACGTTTCTCAATTATTCACTTGGGCTTTTTGCACGAATGAGAGAGGCAGTTTTGTTTGTACCTCTTTCAAGAGCCCTGTTGACAGGACTCACTGGATGCACGTACCACTTCGCATGCATATGGTGTGAAGTGTGCACGACTAAAGAAAGAGACTATGAAATCTCTATTTCTGTGCGAAGTCTTTATCTACGTATTTCATATGTACATAGTCCGTATGTATGTACGTAGTCCGTATGTATGTACGTAGTCCGTATGTATGTATGTAGTCCGTAATTTACGTAGTCCGTAATTTACGTAGTTCGTATGTACATAGTTCATATATGTGTGTAAGTAGTCTGGATTTGCGTAGTCCGTGCGTGTGTGCGTAGTCCGTGCGTGTGTGCGTAGTCCGTGCGTGTGTGCGTAGTCCGTGCGTGTGTGCATAATCCGTGCGTGTGTGCAAAATCGTGTCGTCAACATCAGCCCAGCAAGTCATCCCCAAGCTTGATCGCATCTTCTCAAGTTTCGGAGTCCCAAATATCGTCCGCTCCGACAATGGTCCACCATTCAACAGCCGCGAGTTCGCTAGCTTCGCAAAATACCTTGGATTCGAGCATCGTCGAGTTACTCCTCGTTGGCCTCCAGCAAACGGTGAAGTTGAACGGTTTATGAAAACTCTCAAAAAAGCATACCGCACTGCATTCACCGAAAACAAACGATGGAAACAAGAACTGTATAAATTCCTTCGCAACTACCGAGCCACTCCACATTCCACGACCGGTGTTTCACCTGCCAAACTTCTGTTTGGTAGATCATTTCAGACACGCCTACCTGAACCAGAGTCCACTCCACTGCTACAACACACACCTATTCAGGAACGTGATCAACGCAAAAAGACCCAGATGAAAACCTACGCTGACAACCGCGGTACTACTCGAGTTAAAGACATTGACATTGGTGACCGTGTTCTCGTCCGTCGTGATGGATATGTCCCCAAACACATGTCCCCCCTTACATCCCACAGCCCTACACAGTTATGAGCAAGCGAGGATCCCTCGTCACAGCACAACGCAACACGCATAAAATCACACTCAACTCCTCCTACTTCAAGAAATACACAGGTCCAACACCACAACACCTCGACAGTGATGATGAAAGCGACATTTTCACCCCTTCACAGGATACACCACCTCAGCCAAACCAGCCCCAACGTCGCAATCCACCTCGCAATCGGCAGCCACCTCCACACCCGTCGTGACTTTGTTTCATAAATCATGATGACAAAACTGTGACGCATCATCATGACCAACTAGAGTTTAACACAATCAAATATGATCATTTTCTTTGGTTATTTAATAATGCTAAAATAACACAATTTGGCCTAACTTGGCTCATTTATTTTAACATGCCGATTTCATGCAAATTTGATAACTCTATTTACCATAATCAAAGAAGGAAAGGAAAGTATATGTACATTGTAGTAATTTGTACTAAAAAAAGCAAACCAGTTTTCTCCTGTTGAATTGCTAGTTACTACGTTTGTTGATTGAGATTGAGAAGAAAACAATCTCCCTCCAGTTTCTTGTTTATCAGTTCGTTTTGAACATTTTACTTTACAAAAACTAAAGAAAGGCTCGACATAGGAAGTTTTGAAAGTAAAAGAACCAACGTTTTCCGAATGTTAAGGTGTACTTACATGTATAACATTAGGCCTCATACATTATACAAACTTAAAAATTATCTTTTGACTTTAACAAAGCAAGGTGGAAAGAGTTGTAATATTGTATCATAGGCACTCCATACTTCTGTACTTGATGACATCACAGGTCACAGAGTGACCTACATTCAGTTGCTGAATACAATATACAGCGAGTCGATAACTGCGTGTGTGTCTCCATTTATTCACCAACTTAGATACTACAGGTGCGTACGTACCCCCCCAAATTACTAAAAGGTCTTATTTTTGGTCCCATCAGTACAAATTCGCCCCCCAAATTACCGAAAGGTCCACATTTCCCGGGGTAAATAATGGTATTTTGATGTAGAAATGACGGTTCTGGCACACAACAAAATTTGGTCCCATTTTTGGTCGCATCAGTACAAATTCGCCCCCCAAATTACCAAAAGGTCCACATTTTCCGGGGTAAATAATGGTATTTTGATGTAGAAATGACAGTACTGGCACACACACAAATTTGGTTTCATTTTTGGTCCCATCAGTACAAATTCGCACCCCCCCCCCCCATACAAAATCCTGCGTACGGGCCTGCACCAGTGGTGTTAATCAGATTCGATGAGTTGGGGAGATAGGGATCAATCACCCCCAAATAATTAAAATAGGTGTATATGTGGCCGGCTCTACAAAAAAGAATATTATTAAGTCACGCTGTGCATTACCATGTATTGGCTCACTCAATGTTGAGAGGGTAAACATGTCATCAAAATGTGATCATTATTTATTTTTTTCAATGATGACATCTTTATTACCTACATGTACAGTTTTCCGTTTCATTCACAGAAATGCTGATTTGATAAATAGCCGCTGCTATGCTCAACCGAACCTTACTCGTCTCGTTTGGCAATCTTTTGTGTGTTTTGTTTAGGATGTTTATAAGTAAGTTTCTCAAAAACACATTTTGTGAAACCCGTGACTTTCTGGAGCGCTGTAAAATGTATTGATCGCAAAACCCCCAAGTGTTATATACCATTGGAAAGCTCTCTTTCTCAAGAAATTGAAAATACCAACATCTCATCCTTCAATTTTTCCGACTTTACTCACATATTGTGGTGACAGGTCACATATATCTGCATATGTATGTATACAAATGCACATTCGGCCAATCATAACATCAAATATTATTTCAAGTGTGTTGAATTGATATGAAATGACCAAGAGTTCTATGCAAAGGAATCTTACTTTCCGGGCATGGCAAGCAAGCCCCTAGGCCGATCTGTGGGGCGTATGTCCCCTTGTTGCAAGGTATCTCCCTAGGTGCCCCCGACTCGCAGTAGTGACCCTCTGGGCAGATGTAACCCCTGATGCTGTCAGAGGGATCGGGGATGTCTGAACCTCCGGTGCAGATGTAGCCAGGGTCGCAGGGGGGTGTCTCACATGGGTCCACACACAAAAAGGCAAACAGTTTTTAAAGCTTACAGTACCTAGTCTAGCGACCCTTTCATCAGAGGGCAGAATACAAAAGGCTGCTTTGATAAATAATAATGTAGAGTGTCAAATTATTATTAATTATTTGCATTAATGAAACCATGGATTCCTCGAAAAGTGTCCTTGGTACTGTGGCTCGAAAGCAAAACAAAAACTGCAGGGAGAAGACAATGAGAGGAAGGTGGGAGGAAAATCCACAAAATCAAGCAGGGACTGAACACCGGGATTCGAACCTGAGTCACAGCGGTGGAAAGAAGGCGAGGAAAGAACCGCTACGCCAAACTGACTACCCAAATCCCTTTACTTATTAAACATGCATTCAGAAATACCTAGCCATTTCTATTGGTCGTCAGCCTGTCACAAGGGTGATTTAAAAACGATGATAAAACACCAACTGTTTTGAACACTTATTTTTCCTGGTGTCATATGAAATTTGGACTCCTAATAAAAGTGCCTTCTTTTACCCTTTTATTGGTTAAACCCTCACACAGCATGTGCAATAGATGAGTTTATATTTCATAATCCCAAATTCACACTACACCACTAACATTTTGTTCTGTGACACATCACTCCTCATTGTGCAGTGCGTGCCTCGCGCATGTAAATCTCTGTATCAAAAACTATGTTGTTACCTTAAAACACATCCCAGCAAGGGCAACTATTCGCAGACCCAAAATTGGGAGCACTGTCAAATGGCACAAGCAAAACAAAAATGAAAAATGCACTAGACATCTACACAGACAGTTCATATGAGCAAAAAAGCTAGGCTTGTACCATTTTGAGAGCTGTTGACGTTGCAGTAGTGCCCGATGTCGCAGGGTGCGCAGTCTGTCACGTTCTTGTTGCCTGTTCCAGACGATATGGTCCCTGCAGGGCATGGAGTAGGCTGGTAGCCACCTTCCACGCAGTAGCTACCCTCAGGGCATTCGTTGGTGTTGGGGATGCCGTCACCGCCTTTGCAGTAGTATCTGAAGTCAGAAATATTATTATTATTATTATAATATTTCTGGTACTGATACCAAGGAATCCACAAGAGTGCAAGACTGGATTAAACTCGCAAGAAACCTGTAGAGAAGACAGTGAGAAATAATTACAGTTTTGGAAGTGGGAGAAAAGCCTCGGAAGAATATTCTGGGAAAAACCCACGGAATCAGGTAGAAACTAGACCAGGCATGGAATCAAACCCGAGCCACAGTGGTGGAAGGGCAAGGACAGTAACCACTACACCAACCAGACTCCCTAATTATGAAAACCTCACGAGTGATGCAGTGTGTAAAGTGCTCATTGCTGTGGCCCGGGTTCGATTCCTGGCTCGGGTCATATGTGAGTATAGAGTAGTTCATTGAACCTAACAAATATTATTGCACCTAGAATATTATCATTGGGCCACTGAAGCATTACAAATACCATCTCAGCTCCCCGGAGAGTGTACAGCTCGTCACTGCCATCTTATCAAACACAATAACCCTCTCTACTCTCACAGGTACTTCTGGGTGGGAAGAAGCAATGAGAGACAAAGTGTCTCGCCCAAGAGCACATATACCATAACGCCAGGCTGGACTCAAACCCCAGACCTGCAGAATTACTTATAAATGTAAACCAGTTCAGTATTCCAACTGCGCATGTGCACAACAAGCGACCGGCCACTTGTCTCGGATATAAATCCAGACGGAGAACCTACCCTGCATAGCACGGCAACTCAGATACGCTGGTCCCCGCCAGACAGTAGAAGCCAGCCAGGCAGGGTTGGCACCAGCTCTCGTTGACGGCATTGGTCAGGTTATTGAACGTCCCCACGGGGCAAGGGTACTCGCTGGCTCGCTGGGTGCCCGACAGGCAGTAGTAGCCGGTCGGACAGGCAAAGGTGCTGAGGTGAATCACAGCAGACTCAGTGTTGTCGCAGAAGTAACCTTTCGGAGTAAAAAAGACATGCATGTCACGTTGATTTTGAGGTAAGACCAATGGCTATACCACTTTGAACTTGTTTTCACTACCCATGCATATACCAACGTAGAATAGGTACCCATGACTATACTGGTAAACTAGATTCAAATACCATCCATTGATAAACAAATCGACAGTACAAATCGACAGGTCCATAGTCAGATTCATGGGTTGGAGGTAGAAAGGTTATTTTGTGCACACTCAACTCACATGTGCGTGAATGTCCTGAATGTTGGAAACAGATCAAATACATAACGTTACGAGCTGGTATGGTGAGCATGCACTATTATTATAACGAGCAAGCTAGAATATTTACCACCCATTCATATACCATATGTGATAAAACACCATGTCAATACTGAGAATAGAATTACAATCTATGACACTAGGAAAGGGCATGATGTGATTTTGCATTCAAAGCGACCCCAGGTCATTAGCAGGATGTGATTTCGAAAAAAGAATTCCAAAATCACATCCAAAAAGCTCCAAATTCACATCCTCTTCCAAAATAAGAATCCAGTGGATGTGAATTTGAATCTTAACGACTTAACCCAGGATGCGAATTTGAATGAAGGATGTGAATTTCAAGCATTTGAATGTGGTATTTGAAATCTGTTGTTGAAATCACATCCTGCTAAGGACCGTGTCCACTTTAAATGCAAAACCACATCATGCCCTTTCCGAGTGCGAGTTTACCACCAAACAGGGGCGAAAAAGGGTTTATTGATATACCATACATTTAAAAATGCGACCCATGTTTGTGGCACGTCCCCGTGTGGCCAATTGTACTGAGTAACACCCCCTTCCCTCCAATAGTTCTGAGAGCCAATCTCTTTTTTTACCTTCTTCACACAGCAGGCAGTCTGACTTGCCTTCCTCGTCTTGGTACGTGCCGTTCTTGCACTGTTCAGGGTCGGGGAAGTTCTCCTTGCAGAAATGACCAGCTGGGCACAGGTAGTCAGCCGGGGTAGAAGTTTTCTTACTAGGGGAGCAATAATATCCTAACCAAAACCAAAAAAGAAGTTAGAAATCGACTTGGTTATGGCGGACAGTCACACATACACCTACAGAAGTGGGTTCTACAAAGAACAGAAAAAACAGCCTTTAACCCTGCGAGCTGCGCGAGCCAAATATTTTCGCGCAGCTTCCATGGGGTAAATTTGGAAGGCACCTTGGTTTACCTATGTTTTGTGCAGTGGTATACATCTGTTTTTTTTTTCCTGTCACTACTATAGGCCAGCAGTAGGATGACTTATGACACCTCTGGAGAGGCTGGTTGGCTAGACAGTTAGGCGGCGAAACACAAAGAGCCCATTTTGTGCGCAAGTGAATTGGGCCCATTTTGTGCACAAGTGAATGGGTTTTTCGCTGGGGCCCAGGTTTCTCAAACTACAATGTGTCATTGAGGAATACAAACATTTGAATGGAATAGGCCGACAACTTCATATGGAAGTTAGAAAAAGAAATGTGCCTTCCGAATCGGCCTCATGGCTGCTTGCAGGGTTAACCATTTTTTTCGCCACGATTTTTACATCGACTGGACAGATGGGCAGACGTGACAAAGTATTTAAGCTGTGGCCATATTCCGTCTGATTGAACTTGTGCTGTAATTTTTTAAAATTGACAGTTTTGGGGTTAATGTTATTGCCAATATACATGCTGAAGAAGAAAAAAATCAACCTTGTTCTTGTAGTCTGGTTTTCTGACAACACTTAACCAGTTCGCGCCGGGATTATTGTAACAAAACACGATCTGAGGCGGGTTCAAGCCGATGGTACCAGGAAGCACACCCACGCATTTCTGGCCTTGCTCGTTGCTAACAGACATTTCCGGCCTTGCTCGTGAGGGTGTTTATGCGTCACCCGTTTTGAATCTGGAGAAAACTTGTAAGGTCAGTCAAGCTGGCTTCGGGTGTGTAATCAATTACAAAGAAATTATGAACAAGTAGAGCAGTGTTTTAACCAGTTCGCGCCGGATGACGTAAATAAACGCAAAGTTTTCCCCAGACTAAAACGGATGACACATAAACACGTTTTTGATGTTTGCGAATGTTGTACAGAGTGTATAAAAAAATAACGGAATACCACACGTAGAAGGCATTTAACTAACAAATAATAGAACTAACATCGATAATAGGCCCCTATAGAAAATAGTTTAGACTGAAATCAAGTCGTCACCGAAATGAGCCAGCGCTGAGCCAATATGCCCGTTCCTTCCAGCTCTGGTTTATTTCGGTGGCGCCTGCACAGACAAAAGTGTCTAAGGACTTGATTTTTAGTCTACACTTGCACAGTATCCAAACAAAATATGAAACATTCCAAATACCATCTCAGTGACAACATTTTGAGTCTCTACAGCAAAACATTGACCATCATTGAAGTCCGTTTAGTCAGAGGATAAAAATCATGATTCTAAAGCCTGAAGTTGAAGCTCAAGAACGAATCAAAGATTTTGTAAATTACCTTCTGGGCAGACGGAACACTCTGCAGAGCCCTCATAGTCCACATAGGTGCCGGCCGGGCAATCCTGGGGTTCGGCGCTCTGTTGAGGGCAGTGTTTGCCCTCGGGGCAAATCACCTGGGTGCGTGTGCTGGACCCAGCGGGGCAATAGTAGCTAGGGTCACAGGGACCTGTCACCTGCGTATTGGCTGCAAAGGGGGTAGAAATATTGATTTGTTAATTATTTTCACAATCACAACATTTAAAACTGTTGACGGATAAACACATTAGGAGCAAGGCCGGAATTATTTGTCGGCGACCAGCTCACAGCGAGCGAGGCCCCAAATATAAAGGTGTGCTACCCACAGGTGCCGGCCTAAACCTGTCGCAGATCGAGGTTCGTAAGCAATAATCTTGCACCTGGGGATGGTCAATGTCAAAATTATCCGTCCGCAAACTGTTTAATATTTTAGTAATATGCACATCTGGGTGAATATCTAAATATCTTTGTTTTAATCAGTCCCATTAATAATTGTTTGAATTGTCAGGAATGTGTGGATTTGGGGGGCTGTATTTTATAGTAAATATTATTTAACTGACCTGTTTGTAGTTTTACAATAATGGATGCCAACAAAAAAAAAGCAAGAAAATTTGCCTTCGTTTTTAACCAGCGTCTTTTTAAACAGAAATAAAAAAAGGTGGTATTTTGTTCTGGTATGTTGTGTATCCAGTACTGGTTCTGATTTACATGGAATGACTGCATATGTTAGACCATTTCTTAAACTCCCCATTCGATATAGACAAAGTACAGCCGCATTTTGATTGAAAATAATGCCTGGTCATATCAAAGCCATTTTGTTTGTGTACACTTTTTCACAGCGCATGTGAACGAGTTTGAACGAGTTTGAACGAGTTTGAACGAGTTTGAACGAGTTTGAACGAGTTTGAACGAGTTTGAACGAGTTTATCCGAGGTTATGGCGAACTACGACTGTAGCAACTGTTGCTATTAACCAGTTCGTGCCGATAGCACCGGGAAGCACACCTACGTATTTCCGGCCTTGCTCGCTGCTGACAAGCATTTCTGGCCTTGCTCTTGGTGTTTATGCGTCATCCGTTTCAAATCTGGGAAAAACTTTGCGTTTAAATACGTCATCCGGCACGAACTGGTTGAAGTCACTTGACCAAAAATAATCTATTTGGTCAAAGCAATCTGTTCGATTGACAGGCCGGATCGGTCCACCTGGAATCTGCTCAAGTACCGGGTTCCGATGCACAGCTCTACAACGATCTTTTTTGGAGGGAGGGGAAGGGAGGGAGGGGAAGGGGGGGAGGGGAAGGGGGGGGAGGGGAAGGGGGGGGGGTAAGATTTACCAGTTCCTTCACAGTAGAACCCAGGTGTGCAATCCGGGCATTCCGAAGCAACGGCCAGACCAGTGATGTTAGAGAATGTTCCACTTGGACACGGGTCGGGGTTAAACGTGGTCCCCTGGCAGAAGTACCCCTAGAGACAAATGGACTGGTCTGGGCGGGTCGAGGACTCGTTGCAGTAGAAGCGAGGCAAGCAGGGCCCGCTGACGTCAGTTTGCGCTGCATTGCAAAAAAGGATAACGCAGAGAAGACAAAAATGGTATGATTACTCCAATTCAACAAAATCTAAATAACAAGCATTTGTTTGATTTGGTTGTAAAGATTAAAGATAAAAATACAACAAACATCAAAACACAGAACTACCAAATTATTATGAAATACCTTAGTTAACCAGTTCGGGGCATGATTATTTTTAACGAAACTCGATCCGAGGCAGGTTCAGGCAGGGAAGCACACCCAAACATTTCCGGCCTTGCTCGCTGCTGACAGACATTTCCGGCCTTTCTCGTGGCGTGTTTATGCGTCATCCGTTTTGAATCTGGGGAAAACTTTGCGTTTATATTCGTCATCCGGCGCGAACTGGTTAATGTCTCAAGCACATGGGTGGTCATTTAAACAAAAAGTGTATTGTTTTTGTATCAATTTCCGACGATGGTCGGCTGACTATCATTGGAAGAAAAAAAAGTGACTTTTTTTAAATTCAAGGCCGCTAGTCTGGTTTCCTTACCTGACAAATTGTGACTCGGATGTTAGAGTATTGTTTTCTCGGAAGTAGTATGGAAATGGCCGCTTCTAGACCAGCCCAATTATTTTCAATAGTCACCCCGCAAAAAAAAAAGACAGTTTGTCTTTTTTTTTAAAACTTTGATCTCATATCACCGCAATTTAAAACGAGTCTAAAAGTGGCGCCGAAGCGTAAGGAGTAGGTCGATCGAAATAATTTGTATTTATCGCGAAGCTGTAAGTTTTTCGATAACACCTTTTTTTTCTTTAGACACCAACTCTTCCACGCGTCTTTTTATCTCGGATTCCATACCGCTTGAATCTTTTTTTTCCGACGGCTTGCTGCCGGACCTGATAGCCTCTTTCATACTGTAAATTGCCTCAATTCCTTTAACATCAAAGCGTACTCTTCGTGGGATATATCGCCGTCTGTAATAGCTGGAGAAATAAGATCTCTTACGCTGTTGAGTTTAGCCTCGGCCAAGACTTTAATCTCGTCGTGTTTTTTAACTTTACGTCTAAATCGTTTGCTAAAATATTTTAATACGAACGCGGCGCAACCAAAACTCAAGGCTACTCTTTCTAACGCAAAACCAACGAGTGACTTGATGGCACCGCTTATAGCCGTGATTCCCAAACCCCCACAAATCACACCACCCATCTCGGCTAGCGTTTCCGTAGTAGACAATGTCGTAATTAACTTGCCATATTTTTTACACAACGCGCTTCGCTGTTCTCGTTGCGTCAATATATCTTTTTGAACTTTTTAGATCTTTTGCAATCGAAACACCCTCGTACTATCATCATCTTCGATGGTACTTTTTAGATCGGGGTAAATACTAGTCGTCATTTTATTAAGACAAAACTATCTCTATTATTGATTATCTGGCCAAGACCATTTTTCAACGAAAACGTGAGGCTGTTTATTTTGCCAGCTACCAACTCTTTCGAACACTTGTTATACATGTAGTTGATATAAATTGGATCTTGAGGATTGTTTGAACGAGCAGCATCACCGTGTACGGGTATACTCTCCAACAGGTTAGTTTGTTTTCCGCTAAATTAATTTGAATGCGTAGACAGTTCTTCGCAATGTAAAAAGACCGCGCTGTAAAGATTTAGGCTAAATTTTCCATAATAATTACTACCACCATTGAGCCAACCCCTGGGTAAACCTAAAAGTTTAGATAGATTACTCGATAGTTTTATGCGATTTTGGTCGGGAATGGATATATAAAACAGTTCATCGGATAAGGACTCTATAGATATATCGTAAAAATCTTTTATACGATATTCAAAAGAATGAAGATTCCACCTATCCGGAGGAATATCATTTTTTTCACGATTGGCAATTTGAAGAGGCGTCAGATCATCGATATCACCCGTAAAACTCTCCCAAAGTTGTTTAACTTTATGCGACGGTCACCCCCGACGTTATCTATAGGTCGTGATAGTTCAAAGGTCTTCTCATTATCTGTCATGATGAACGTATGAGACTGCATTTTACAAAAGTAACTAAAATATTTTTACGTTTAAAATTATATCTTTACATCTATTATCGATTATCTCACCAAGACTGTTTTTTAACGAAAACGTGAGGCTGTTTATTTTATCGGCTACTAACTCTTTCGGAGAATTGTCGTATTTGACGTAAATTGGATCTTGGGGATTGTTTGAACGAGCTGCATCGCCCGATAAGGTATATTCTCCAAAAGATTAGTTTGTTTTCCATTAACAAAATTTGAATGCGTAGACAGTTCTTCACAATGTAAAATAACCGCGCCGTAAAGATTTAGGTTAAATTTTCCAAAATAATATTCAGTTAAATCACCGCTGCTGTAGATCCAACCCTTGGGTAAGCCCAAAAGTTGAGACAAATTACTCGATGGTTTTATATTCGCGAAAGACTCAGACGTCACCAATGACAAATAAAATAGTTTATCGTTTATCGGAGTAATGGTCATAGGTTTAATATCATCTTTAAACCGATCTTCGAAAGAATAAATATTCCATCGACCGGGCGTAATATCAAGTTTTTTATCTAATGAATGACCAAGAAAACTATATTTATTATACTGTATCATCTCTACTTTTTCGACGTTATAAAAACCTATGTCTAAAATGACGCTGCTTAACTTAATGCGACGGTCGCCCCCGACGTTATCTATGGGTTGAGGTAGCTCAAAAGTCTGCTCTTTTTTGGTCATGACGAGAGTGTGCGACTGCATTTAAAAAAAATGAAAAAAAAAAAATAAAAAAAAAATAAAACATTACTATAAAAATGAACGCGATTTACGGAAAAAAACTGAATCCGCACAGACGCCTTAAAAATCCTCGGGGGTATAAAAGGCAACCGCCAGACTATAGTAGTAACTCACAATCCTAGCACGATCGACGCGAACGACAAATTAATAGTCAAGTTTCCGTCGTTGAGCGCCGACGACGTGATCGTCCCCGGTTCGGCGAAACTAGCTTTTAATATCGATCTAAACCTCGGACGACGATGCCGATCGAAGTCTGTTTAAAAATCTAGGACGAAATCTCGTAAAACAAATAAGAATATGTATCGGTGGTCGGGAGATCGTAAACTTGACCGACGCCGACGTTTATAACATTTTTAAAGATCTTTGGTTACCCAAAGGTATCGTAGATCACTACGCCGGAAACGAGATTGCCAACATATCGAGCCTGCACGTGGGTACCGGTAACGCGGTTGCCGGTGCAAATAGTGGAAAAGACAAAGGGATAGCGGATGCCTTTGGAAACAGATTTTGTATACCTCTAGACTTTGAAATGCTGACGGATCATCAACCGTTTTATCCATCCGCTCTAAACGACCAACTGTCTTACGAACTTACTTTTAACGATTACGTCAAAGTCGTAAATTCTACCGACGCCGAAGCGAGTTATCACATCTACAACTTGGCGCTAAAATACGAGATCGTTTCTAACAAATATTTAGCTCAAATCTTAGCTCAAAAATGTCTCGGCAAGACGCAGTTTTTGTTCGATAGGATTCAGAGACACGAAGTAATTGATCTATCGATAAATCGGACACCGTTTGGAACTTTAATTTAAACGTAGCGGTTAAAAGTCTCAAGGGTATACTGTATTTGTTTTAAAGACCCGACTACGAAAACCCCTGAACTATTTTATAACACAAAAATAGACAGAGTTAGCGTGACGATAGAAGGAAAACCTAATCAACTCTACAGTTCGGGTCTCAACAAATATCAACACTGGGGAGAAATCAACAAGTTTTTTGGAGACTCGTCCACAGAATTGGGTGCGGGGGTGTGTAAAGATTTAGGGTTGACGCGGATGGATATCGGCGATTATTTTTTGAGAAGATACGGACTTTGGTTGGATATGAGATCGACGGAAGACAACAAAAATCACGGATCGGGTAAACAAATCGGCGATAAAAGCGGAGGAATCTCTATATTGATGGAACGCGAAGCTCAAACCGCGGGCGCTCTAAAGTGTTACGTCTTTTTGGTGATGGACGCGCAACTTAACATCCAAGGAGGTCGCTTGAGCAGCGTCAACTTTAAAAAAATAAAATAACTCGTATTTATAAAAGACATGGCACCGCACTGCGCTTTAATATGCGAAAGAACAAACTCTGGCAAAACAAAGTTTGCGTTAGACTTGCTAGAAAACGAATACGCCAACCAATTTCAATACTTGGTGATCATATGTCCGACTCTGTCAAACAACAAAACGTACCACGAGAGACCTTGGTTTTTTAACGACCCCAACGTTTACGAGTGCGACCTCGACGCCGAAAATATGAACATGAACGAAGCCATAGACTTTTATCACTTTGCACACTTTGTTTTTAATCGATGACTGCAGCGCTTATCAAGCGATGAAATATCGAAAGGGCCACAGGGGAGGATGCTGCATGTTATCTAAATTAGCCTTTAGCGGTAGACACGATAACCACAGCTGTTGGTTATTGACTCAAAAATATAGCAGCGTTTTAAAAGATTATCGCGAACAGACTCAATGGGTCGCTATTTTTTATTGCAAAGACAAAACAAGTTTTGATAATTGCCTCGACGAAAATGATGTGGTGCCGGATAATAAAAGGCGAGACATAAAACAATATCTCAAAGACACTCCCTATAGTAAATTGATTTTATATATGGATCCTCCGACTAAATGGAATTGGTTGTAACCTAGTTGTGATTTGTTGTGATTTTTCTCTAAAAATAAAATTATACCGTCTTATAAAAATGGAGCCTTTAAAAACTTTAGACAACGATCCGCAAACGGAAAAACATAAAACTAGACTGTTGGGTGTAGTATCAGCCGGTGATTCTAAAAAGTATTTGGGTAAAGAATTTAGCCAGGGAGATATAGAAAACCTAGACGCGAACAAACAAGAAAAAATGTACAACCATTACGAGGCAGATTGGGTAAAGAAATGATTACTAGTTTGGGTAACTGCGTGCTGGGGATTTACTCGAGAGTTTTAGGCGCGAGTCTACCTATGATCAAACCCATGGGTGTCAGTCTACGAGTAGACTCGGAAGACGCGCTCACCAAAGATCTAGAGGAAGATCCCGTTATATCTAGCTCGATAGCTAGTTTACTTTGCAAAGTTTATTACAACTACGGAATGTTGTTGTCGCCGTTAGTAGGTTTCTTGATAACGTCTAAACATTTAGTTATCAACGAAAATAATTCTCTTGACAATATAATAAAAGATGAGTCAACAAGAGAGCCCAAGTTCGTCGATGTTAAAGAAGACTCCAAAGGTACAGACGGTGAAGACTAAAACTAAAAATCCAGGTAGAGTAAAACAAGGCAAGGCATTAGCGGAAAAATTAGCGCGTCTCAGAATACTCGATGATGAGATAGCCCAGACCGAAGGAGCATTAGCCGAATCAGTGAGCGACGGTTCCACAGCAGAAATGAGAGAAAAATTAGAAGACTTAAAAATCGAAAGATCGGCTAGATTAGAAGCCGCGTCTACCGACGAAAAAAACCTCATAAGTCAGATAAACAGAATCAAAGAAACGATTACGAGGATTTTAGATAGCGACGCGACCTTGAGAAAAAATATTAGAACAAAATATTTTGTTAGAAGGCTTTTTTTTGTTACCGCGCAGACTCGTACATCAGGTATCCTATACCCGCTATGGCTAAAGTACCGACAATCAGCGAAGTTTTTTCATACTCGTGAGGATCTCTATTTAAAACGTTTTCTTCGGGAAAAGAAGGCTCGACCGTGGGCGTTGGTGGTGTTACCAGAGCCGGGCTTTTGGGCGTTGGCGCTGGTGGTGGTGGTGGTGGTGGTGGGTCAACAATCGCGGACGTTGGCGTTGGTGGTGGTGGGTCAACGACCGAGGACGTTGGCGTTGGTGGTGGTGGTGGTGTTGTTGTTGGGTCACCTGCGGGCGTTGGCGTTGGTGGTATTTTTGAGTTTATCTTCGAGTTTAATCCCAACGGTAAGTTAGCGGTCGCAATCTGTATATTGTTGTTATATCCTTCGTGGGTTCCGACCCTCAATTGCATGTTCGAAGGCACGAGATATAATCCTTTCGCCAGCACAAAGTTTAACGAACTCCTGGCGTATTGCAGCGAATCTTGAAATTGAAATCTTCCAGATCGGCTGGAGACGATATCAAGTCTTAGACGATATTAACAAACTGGGCTTGGGCGTCGAGCCCCGTGCCCTGAGTCAAAATACTAGTTTTTGTTTGCGCCTGAGCCCCCAGCAGAGCGTAAACATACGCTCTGACAGATTTGTTTATTTTTTGTATCCCTACGTCGGTAAAGTGAGACTCTGCGGGTATCCATTTTTGCCACCCGAGCGTCAATACCGCTCTACTTTGCGATATATAACTTATTATATAAGTACTGTAATAACCAGATCCTTTAGGAGGATCTTCGTTGCCAAACCCCATTAGACATCCCCCCGCGTATTTACCGTAACTAATATTCAAGGGTGCGGTATCATAATCCCCCATAGGGTGACCCCAAGCATAAGCCTGACCCAATCCGCCGGAATAATGATCGACCGTCTGTATCCAAGACAAGTTGTGATCTACGTCGTAAAATCTGCAAGTGTCTATATAACCTTTACGATCTATATTGTTGTTATAAGGGTCATATATGTCGTCGCCCGGTATGGGACATTGCATAAACTCTAATATTTTTCTAACCGTAAAATAAACATGAAATCTATATATGGCCCTCGTGAGACGATCCGTCGAATAAAGTAGATCTATCCCTATGCCGCAACCGGCGGTACTGCACCACATTGCAAAATTGAATTGATTTTGATAAAACACCAACGGATCAGATTTCCATCTGTTTATTAGCTCATCCGTTGTAACGGCGGGTAACCTATCATGGGTGAATATATCCGCAAAAATAACCATAAAAGAACCGCGGTCGACCGCGTTCACTACAATCTCTAGACTCTTGAAATCTAAGTCCAGCCTGTTAGCTTGTTCTTGTGCTTGTTCTTGTGCTTGTTCTTGTGCTTGTTCTTTCAGTCTCGATATATTTTCTACGACCGTTTTGTTTATGGCGCTAATCATTTTTAGTTGTCTTTATTATAAAAGACTTTAATTAAAATGTCTTATGTGTATTAGAAAATATGTCTCATTATTTTTTAGATTTAGGAATCCACTTAGAAAAATTTATAAGCTAGGTATCTCGCAACAAACTCAAGTTCTCGTTCTATTTGGTTATTGCTGGGGGTGTAAAAGTCTAAGAGTTGGGGTTTTTGCTGTAAGTTAACGATGAAATCTAAGTGTATTTTTGTTTTCCCTTCTTTTAAAATATGGCTAGCATCGCTATGATGGTCGGAGGCGCTATAGTTAACGCTTTAGCTTTCACGGGATCAAACATTTTTTTTTTAGCGTTAAACAAGACGGAGAGCGCAAGAGACACGATTTAGCTTTAGAAAAACTTACGACGGCGAAAAACAATTGGGAAAAATCTCGGACAAAGCATCTCGATTGGTTAAACGATCGACTCAAAAAAAAAGCGAAGGCTCAAAAGACTTTTAAAAGTATAGACAAGGCTCTCAGAGAATACAACTCGGTTACTCGCTCAGATCTACGAGTACCAATCTACCTGCAGCACGAGCCCACTCTCGCCGATTTGTACGCACCTAGCGAAGATCAAAAGACCGGCGAGTTGGCGTTTGTTTTGGGAGGAACGGCGTTGGTAGGTTTTTTAGTTTATAAGTTTCTATAAGTTGTTTAGTTAAATACAATGGAAACAAAGTTTAAAAAAGTGTATTATAGCCCCGTTGGTTATTGGAAGGGTGAGGGCGCGGTTGTAAAATTAGCAAAAAAAACGGGCGCGTCCAAAGAAGAAACCAGAAACTGGTTAAAAAAACAAGCGTTGTGGCAAATTTATTTACCGCCTCCTACGTATATTCCTCGACCTACGAGTTTGAACAAGTCCATGGGTATTCCCAACGAAATGCATCAGATAGACTTGTTATTTTTACCCTTCGATAAAGTCGGTAAAAAAGAATATAAGTACGCGATGACGGTCGTTGACGTGGCCACGCGTTTTAAAGAGGCCAAACCTTTGACCAACAAGACGAGTACCCAAGTGGCCGACGCTTTGAGTCGAGTTTACGCTAGGTCGCCTTGACTTGGCCAAAGATTTCAAAAGTAGACGCGGGTAAAGAATTTCACGGGGAATTAAACAAAATGATGAGAAAAATATCGCGATACAAGTGGGAGAACCGGGCAACCACAGAGCGCAGGGTATCGTCGAAAGATTTAACAGGACTTTGACGGAGAGATTGTTTGTCCATAGTTACGCCAAAGAAATCCTTAATCCGACGGAGAGATCGCGACTCTGGGTTAAAAGATTAACCAACGTAATTAAGGCGTTACACGACGACACCACCAGATTGATAACGACGGAAGAATACGAGCCACTCACTCCCAGGCGGGCGATGCAAGAAACGCAAGTTCGTCAAATCAGTTCTTCCGCGGACGAGGTAGAAAAAGAGTTGATCAAAAAAGGCGATCTTTTTAGATATCTTTACGCGCCCGGTGAGTTAGAGGGAGGAGAGCGCAGGCGAGCGACCGACCCTATCTGGAGTCTCGAGGTTTTTTATTTAGATCGCGCGATCAAAGATCCCAACCAACCCACTCTTTACTATCTCAAAAAAGGTCCCAATCGAAGTTTCGTTAGTCAAGAGCTTCAAGTCGTTCCACCGGACACCGAGTTACCTCCAAGTTTATAGTGACCAAAGGCTAGAGTAGACGTTCCATCCGGTAGTATATATAGCTTTGTGTCCAGAGGACTCAACGACAGTTTGTTTTGAGTTATGGTGTGTAACGCGTGATTTTTAGATCTGATGTACGTCATCTTATCGCTTTGAGAATCTTTTTTTTGGAGACAGTCGAGATAACGCTCGTGACTTAATTTTTTGTCGGTGACTGGTTTGGTTACTCCCTTGGCTTTTTTAAGCTCAAAGCCGTCCGTCATTAAAATTGAGTACATCTTTGGCCTTTAGCAAACGCATTGGCTGACTGGTTTTCCCACCAAATTCGTCTTTAAATTTACCTATTACCTTTTTGTTGACGCGGTCGTACAAAGGGTGATCGGTGGGATAGTTTGACAAGTCGTACGAGTCGGAGTCTTTTTTTATATCTTCGTAAACGTCGTCCGTCTCAACGCTCAAGAGTAGACTGTCTGCGTCGGTATAAAGTAACCCTATTCGGTCTCCATAGGTTCCTTTGAGGCGGTTGTAATAAAAGTCGTACATGAGAGTTTTTGAGAGGTCTAAAATACTCACCCCCACATAAATAGGTTTGTTTAATAGCGTCTTGGTCTTGTACATTTTGATAAACACTAGATTGCAATCGGTAAAAATCGTCGTATGTTTATAGCTCGGTTTACGCGACAACGCTTGATATTTAGAAACTTGGTCGCTTCTAAGTAAAAATGCCTCTGTTCTATTTTTCACATTTTCCATCGTCTTTCCAAAAACGCTGTTGTTCATGAGCTTAAAAAAGTCCTTTTCAAAGTCAGACGTTGCGTGAGTTCTGAGTTGGGTGTTTTTGTCGATGTAAGATTTCATCCAAGGCGCTTGCTTAAATTGTAATACGCCAACAACCCCAGTTGAAACTCGGACAACCACTCTTTGGGTACTTTGATATTTTCGGGGGCCAGCAGATAATCATTGTGCCAATCGTGCAAAGCGTTGGGATAATCCAAGTCTACCTCTAAGAGACACCCTACGTCGGCCGTTTCTGAGATTGACATAATGCGTTCCGTCGTGAAGTCTTTGGGTTTTGCCCATTTAAGATCGGCGTAAGGTAAATATTGACTCATGGCCCAAACATACAAATTGATGGCGTCGAGATACATGATGTAAGTCGATGGTTTGTCTGGATCGTAGTCGGAAAGATATTTATTGTTTGCTTTATAGTGCCTAGCACCACCCACGCTTGATAGTCCTCCTCTTTTTGCTTTTTCAAAAAACAAGTGTTTGTCCACATCGGTCAACAACTCGAGCTCGACGTCCGAGTGTTTCAACAACGCGTCCCACGACAACCCAGGAGAGGTGTAATAGTTAACGGGGTCTAACTTGTAGTTCTTTTTACACACTTTTCTAAAATTTTCAAACACACCTGCCAAAAGTAACTCGTCGGTGGTGACGTACAAGTCGTGATATTCACCCAAGTTTTTGACGTTAGATTCGACCCACACTTGTTGAGCCCTAGAATAATCGTCTTGCAAGATATTCGAGTCTTTGAGGCTGCTGTAAAACTCGTCGATGGGTGGTAGGTCGATCTCTTCAAACTTATCGAACGAGTCCATATACTCGTACGGGTAAATACCTTTTTGTAAGAGCAGGTCGACATTTTGTTCTTTGAGTAGAGTAAACGCCTCTTTTGGACACGCGTTGACTAGTTTATCCAACGACGTCGACATCAATTTAAACGAGTCTATAAATCTCAGATTACCGATCGAAAACGAAATGTATTTTTCCGAGTTGCTGGGAATAAAATCGATATTTTCTTTAGTCTCGTACAAACCTTGCATGATTAAATGAGCGTCGTAATTTTGTGAATTGTGAAAGATGACGGGTATCTGAGTTTTATCCGATACCACCTGCAGTTTTTTATTGCAATAAGCGTGCGCGGCTCCCCTGTATCTACCCGTGATGTGACAGTGATCTCTCACCTTTCTAAATTTGTTGATACGATTTTTACACTCGATACACTTTGACTCTTTAATTCCCTTTTTGTTTACGTAACAACATTCTTTCTTTTCTTAGTTAGTCTTCGGTTCTTTCGGAAGCGGGCACTGACAGTTTGAGGATTAATTAGAATATATTGACTTTTCGCAAATCCAACACGTACTCGTGTTTTGGTGATCGATGTTGTCTCGCGATGTAAAGTCTATGAGCTTGGGGTTTTTAAAAACTTGATTAAACTCGTATCTTAAACGCAACGTCGAGTCTATAAATTTAGTCATGGCGTCTTTTCCTCTATAGGTCTCTTGAAATTCAAGTTTACCGTCGTACCTTAAAGCGATCAACGAATAACCGCAAGATTTGTGAACTTGAGTCTCCTGCGTGTTTGCCTCTTGAGGCTTTAATTTGTTTAATATCGATTCAAAGTCGGCATAAATGACAAAAGGCGCGTCTTGCGTAAACTTTTGATTTTTAATTTTAATATCGGAGGGTCGTCGTTAAAACTTTTTGGAAAGACGACCTTAGATGGTGGCATATCTATTCCCTCGCAATCTTGCGTATGCCTGTCCAACTTGTCTCATGAGTTGTAGTGCGCCAAACATCTAAAACAGATGTATGTTTTATGCTTGTGTCTCGTTTGGTTCAAAAATATTCTAGATATATGTTTTATCCAACAATAGTGATTCGTGTCGTCCGAGGAAAACAACAACAGATTTATGGCTGCGGGGTCGTTGGCGTTTTTAGATAAATATAACGGTCGTACTTTAGCCTCTTCGTACGCGAACACATTTATACTCAGATTGTTTTGTCTCTCTATCTTTTCTATTTGATTGATTGGAGTAGGAAAGTCTACGTCTTTAAAATTTAATCCATCGTTTTTATCGAAAACTGACGACCTGTCTTCGTGGATTTTAAAATCGGGTTTGTCTTTTACTCGTTGTTTTATTTCGTCGGTATACTTGCCGAGAGCGGCTCTCAAACACCACCGTAAACATTTGTTGTCTTTGTTTCTGATGTTAATAAAAGCTTTTTTGTTTATTAAAAAAGTCGGTAATTTTATATAAGAACTGCCGTTCATAGGTCTATAGCGGTCGATGTTGATATAAAACGCGAGTATCCTAACGAGTTTCCAACCCGATCCTTGACTGGTATTTTTTGCGTGTAGTTCTTTTATTTTAAAGATTTGATCTTTGACATTTTCTTTTATCCGACTCTCGTTTAAAACAACTAGCTTTTTACTAAAAAAGGTAAAAGCGCTGGTTTCTACTAAAGCCGTCTTGATTTTCTTTATCGTATTCCGATTTAAATCCTAACTGAACTTTTATGGCCGATAGATTTCTCAGCTCTGACACAACAATTTGTTCAATCTGCCGCACGTGCGTATTAAAGAATTGCTCTACGTCGTTGTTAAACAATCTAGGCTTTAACTCCAAGTTTCTATAACTGTTACTAAAAGCTCTATGTACTTGAAAATCTGCCTCTTTAAAGATATCGGGTTTTTTATACGATTTAATCGCTAAAATTAAATCCTTTCGTAAAAATCAACCTCGTTTACCAGTTGACGTAAATTGTAGCTCTTGGTCGTCTATTATTTGTTTGAGCTCATCCAGTTTCTTGCGATTTAAGTTTTTATATTTACTCTCCCCTCTTCTGATGGCGTTGATATAGTCCCGGCGTAGCTCGCACTCTGGGATCGTGATATTATTCCGCTCCACATAATTTTGCAAGGTTGATTTTGACCAACGTCCATATCCTATAGGTGTTGGTTTCATCATGCTTTATAATATAAGTATTATAATATTTTTTTTATCTCACTTTTATTGAGAGTAAACCATATTAAGTATTATAATAATTTGTTTATCTCACTTTTATTGAGAGTAAACCATATTAAGTATTATAATATTTTTTGTGGAAGAGTTGGTGTCTAAAGAAAAAAAGGTCTTATCGAAAAACTTACAGCTTCACGATAAATAAAAATTATTTTGATCGACCTCCTCCTTACGCGTCGGCGCCTCCTTTTGACTCGTTTTAAATGTTGGGGAAAAAAAGGGCACTCTTTTTTGAGTGCCCTTTTTTAGAAGAAAAAATGGTGCTGCTCGTACTACATTTTTAGAGAGAGAAGAGAAAACTGAGCGAGTTTTAGAAAGTGGTCTAGAAGCGGCCATCCCCTACTACTCTCGGAAGATAAAGCATTCACAGAGATAACAATTCATCAGGTTTAGTTGTCTAGGACCTGTCTTTAGATTTTGGGTACTTTTGCTGCATCAAACGATAGAATTGCCCAATCAACAAAATAATGGTCTACGGTGGCTTGACCCCTTTCTGCATACCCTTTGGCTCTGGGCCGGATAAACCAAACATCCAAATACGGGACCATCCACCGAACATCTGACTAGCTTTCTCACCTGTTGTATTGCAGAAGTTACCGGCCGTGCAACTGAGGCACTCCTCAACCATCTTCAGCCTGGTGACCGGGATGAACGTCCCCTCTGGGCAGGCGTCTGGTTCCACTTTGCCCGCCATGCAGTAGTAACCAGCAGGGCACTCGTCGTTCAGGAGGCCTGGTGAAATCAGGAATAACTTATAAATATTGAATAATGCTCGATAAATAATGCACGAGTTCATCTGAGAAAACAGTCCTCAGTAACCATCAGGATATTGATTATTTAGTCACTTCTATGAATAAATGAATAATAAAAACATGCAAATAGAAAGTGAGCGTAACAAAACAAAGAGAAAATTCCCAACTTGAGTATTTATATGCTGTTCGTTATTTAACAAAATTTGGCAGATTTTGACTTAAAACCAAAACAATGAATTGGGGTAATTATGCAAAACCCTCATCCAATCGATGTATAATGAATTAGAAGTGTTTGAATGTAGTAACATCATCTCAGGTTGTTTCTGGCTTTAACTTACAGGCTTACAGAACTACGGCTACATCTATTGTAAGCCTGCTCACGCGTAATTGTTGTAGACCTAAACAGTAGCCAAGAGATTCAGACGCAGCCTTACACTTTGTAACTACGTGGAATGTGCTGATTTATAATTTCTATTCTTTGATTTTGTAGATATTTGCTGTAGTATATTCTTATATCCCCCGCCCCAAAATCCAATATTATATGAGAGTATTCATACCATCCATGGGCATGGTAATGTTGGCACCTTTCCTGCAGTAGTACCCAGCCTCGCAGGGCCTGACGGGATAGACCAAGCCAGACTCGTCGCATGCCATCCCAGGCAGGAATGGAGTGCAGTAACCTTGACTCATCAAGCCTAGTATGGTTCAAAGAAAATGACACACGTTTCCTGAACGTATTATTCTGCAAACTCGATTGGCAATTATTTATTGGCATATAGAATGTTTATAACTAACAACACATATAAAGTGCCGTGGCCTCGTGGTTGTGGGTTCGAGTCCAGCCTGGGGGGGAGGGGTGGGGGGTGTTTGCGTGTGCCCTTAGGCAAGGCACTTTGCCACTCATTATTTCTCCCCTTCCAGGAGTAAATGGGTACCTGTGAGGGCAGATATAGTGATTGCTGCTTTGGGCCAAAATGGCAGCATGGAGCTTTATACTCACCTGGGAGCTGAGATGGTATTTGTAATGTTTCATGGGCCCAATTAGCTTTGAGCACCTGTCTGATGCTTAATAAATATGTACTTTGTTTGTTTGTGTATAATACAGACTGTCGAAAAGTTAACCAGTTCGCGCAGGATTATTCTGACGTTGACAGGACCCGGCATATGGGTGAAACCCTGATATTTCCAGCCTTGCTCACTGCGATCTGGTCGCAGACAGATATTTACAGCCTTACTTGTGTTGTGTTTATCCGTGAATCGTTTTGAATTCCGGAAAAACTTTACGTATATACACCTCATTCGACGTGAACTGGTACCCATTTACTCTTGGGTGGAGAGAAGCAATGAGTGACAAGATGCCTTGTACAAGGGCACACACACCGTAGTCCTAGGCTGGACTCGAACCTACAACCTGCAGCTTTACCTACAGACTGCAATTTCAATGCTCCAGACAACTAGACCACAGCACTCCACTGATTGTGACTTGACATGAGACCATGAGTTCCGAGTTGACTTTGCAACAAATTTGATGAATGCTCAAAGAGTTTGCATGTTTAACCCCACCTGGTTGTCAGGTTGTTGAATGTTCCGTACGGGCAGGCAAACTCCTCTGCGTACATTGTCCCATTCAGGCAGTAATACCCACTTGGGCAGACGTAGGATACGTACCACACCACGGGCCCGACGGTGGCATTACAGTAATGCCCAGCAGGGCAGGTCTTGCAGTCCCACTGTCCCACTGTGTCCTGGTAGGTGCCGGACAGGCAGGGCTCCGGATCGCCATATCCCTCTCCACAGAAGTGACCTTGGGGGCAGGTGTGGTAGGCCGGGGTGGCCGTAATCTGACCAACAGGGCAGTAGTAGCCCCTCTGGCAGAAACACGTAGAGGTGGGAAGACCCTCACGATGGCAGTACATCCCCTTGGTGCAGATCTGGCAGCTGGTGTTAGCGCTTTGCTCGGTGGCGTCGAGGTAGTAGCTAATCGGGCAAGGGGCGGGCTCCGAGGAACCCACAGGGCAGTAGTGGCCCCGGGGACAGACGTTGCCCGTCACGTTGTCGGTGGGGTTGCTGACAGATGCCTCCAAGGTGCAGTGAAAACCTAAATTAAGATTAATACAGAAAACAAGTGATCCTCGGATCGTGAGTGCTGTGAGTGTCACCTGTTTCAATGATGACCTCCAATTATCCCACAACGGTCACTGCATCCAAATGTTATCAAAAGTCATAAAAGCATGTAGAAGTTATACATTTGATTCAGAGACATAACCGGAAACTTTAACATACATACAAACAATGACCTCTAATGACCTATAATGACTCCTACATGGCCTTTGACTCCAGAAACTCATACATGTACATACAGTCATAGTATACGGATGTACAGACATACAGAATTTAGAACTGGTTAGTGTCCCTAAAACTTTGTTTACGTGACCCAAAAAGAGAAATTATCTCAAAAATAACACTATCTGATGGAAGTAAGGAAAAGTATGTGTAGAATGGTTTCTTGCTCCCTGTGCTATCGATTCTGATGGAGGCGGGAACCAGTCAACCTTCTGATAACCTAATTATTGTGAATCCAAAACGAATTAACAGGTGCGGATACAGGGAAGGGGTCCTGGGGTCCGGACCCCCACATTTTTAGCTGTTTCGGTTTTTCACCGAAACAGCTCTTGTAATCGCCAAAGTTTTTTTTTAGCTGTTTCGGTTTTTCACCGAAACAGCTTTTGTTTTCGTTTTTTTTTCTTTTTTTCTTTTTTTTCCCCACTTTTAGACTTTTTCCCATAGGATTTGTACACGTTTTTTCAGCCAATACACTTTGACACTTTGGTAAATCCGATCGACTTGAGAATTGGCATACACTTAGAACACCACCCCCAGATGTTCCTGAGAGAAATTCGGCACGATTGCGTCATTCAAGGGCACGTGACGTCACATTAAAGGTTAAAAAAAGTTCCCATAGGTTTTGTACACGTTTTTACACTATTGACTTTGACACTTCAGTAAATCCGATCGACTTGAGACTTGGCACACGCATAGACCACCATCCACAGACGGTCCTAGGAAACATTTGGCACGATTACGTCATTCAGGGTCACGGGGCGTCACGTTAAAGGTTCAATTTTCCCCCATATGTTTTGTACACGTTTTTATTTAGACTATTGACTTTGACACTTTAGTAAATCTAATCGACTTGAGACTTGGCACACACAAAAGACCATCACACACATATTGAAAGACACTCGAAACAGCTCTGTGTTTGTCCACAAACACATGTATAGTTATTTTTAGCTGTTTCGGTTTTTCACCGAAACAGCTTTTGTAATCGTTAAATTTTTTTTTTTTTCTTTTTTTTCTTTCTTTTTTGTCACGTTTTTTCTGCCAATACACTTTGACACTTTGGTAAATCCGATCGACTTGAAACTTGGCATACATTTAGACAACCACCCAAGGACGGTCCTAGAAGAAATTACGTCATTCAAGGTCACGTGACGTCATGTTAAAGGTAACATTTTCCCCATAGGTTTTGTACACGTTTTTCTTCAGATTATTGACTTTGACACTGTGGTATATCCGACCGACTTGAAACTTGGCATACACTTAGAACACCACCCACAGATGGCCATTGAAAAAAATCGGCACGATTGCGTCATTCAAGGTCACGTGACGTGACGTTAAAGGTGTAATTTCTTTCCCCATAGGTTTTGTACACGTTTTTCTTCAGATTATTGACTTTGAAACTTTGGTAAATCCGACCGACTTGAAACTTGGCATACACTTAGAACACCACCCATAGATGGCCATTCAACAAATTCGGCACGATTGCGTCATTCAAGGTCACGTGACGTGACGTTAAAGGTGCAATTTCTTTCCCCATAGGGTTTGTACACGTTTTTCTTCAAACTATTTACTTTGACACTTTCGTAAATTTGATCGACTTGATACTTAGCACACACCTCGACCACCATCTCCAGGAGGGCCAAGGAGAAAATCGTCATGATGACGTCATCGGTGGTCATGTGACGTCACATTAAAGGGGCAGCTTTTAGGACCCTCTATCTCTGGAAGTACATGTCTGATTGGGGCCAAACTTGGTATGCAAGTATTCCAGAATGTGTTATAGACGAAAATTAAGATGACATCATGATGACATCATCGGGTGTCATGTGACGTCACATTAAAGGTGCAGTTTTTCCCATAGGATTTGTACACGTATTTTTCAACTTATATATCTTGGGAAAATTGGCAAATCCAATCGATTTCAGACTTGGCACACACATAATGAAAGTCATCTGAGACATCCGAAACAGCTCTGTGTTTGTCCACAAACACATGTCTAGTTTTTTTTTTATTTGTCACTTTTTCCCATAGGATTTGTACACGTTTTTTCTGCCAATACACTTTGACACTTTGGTAAATCCGATCGACCTGAGACTTGGCATACATTTAGACAACCACCCAAGGACGGTCCTAGAAGAAATTCGTCGCGATTACGTCATTCAAGGTCACGTGACGTCATGTTAAAGGTAACATTTTCCCAATAGGTTTTGTACACGTTTTTCTTCAAACTGTTGACTTTGACACTTTAATAAATTCGATCGACTTGAGACTTAGCATACACTTAGAACCCCACTCACAGATAGTCCTGGACGAAATTCGTCGCGATTACGTCATTCAAGGTCACGTGACGTCATGTTAAAGGTAACATTTTCCCCATAGGTTTTGTACACGTTTTTCTTCAAACTGTTGACTTTGACACTTTAATAAATTCGATCGACTTGAGACTTAGCATACACTTAGAACACCACTCACAGATAGTCCTGGACGAAATTCGGCACGATTGCGTCATTCAAGGTCACGTGACGTGACGTTAAAGGTGTAATTTATTTCCCCATAGGGTTTGTACACGTTTGTCTTCAGACTATTGACTTTGACACTTTCGTACAATTGATCGACTTGAGACTTAGCACACACCTCAACCACCATCCCCAGGAGGGCCAAGGGAAAAATTGTCATGATGACATCATCGTGGGTCATGTGACGTCACATTAAAGGTGTAGTTTTCGGACCCTCTATCTCTGGAAGTACAAGTCCAATTAGGGTAAAACTTTGTATTCGGGTATTCCGGGATGTGTTATAGACGAAAATTAGGATGACATTGTGATGATATCATCGGGTGTCATGTGACGTCACATTAAAGGTTTAATTTTCCCCATAGGATTTGTACACGTTTTTTTCAACAAATTCATCTTTGGCACTAAATTCGATCGACTTTAGACTTGGCACACACTTAGACCACCACACAAATATTGAAAGGCATTTTAGACATGCGAAACAGCTCTGTGTTTGTCCACAAACACATTTCTAGTTTTTTTTTTAGCTGTTTCGGTTTTTCACCGAAACAGCTTTTGTTTTCGTTAAAGTTTTTTTTTTTTTTTTTAGCTGTTTCGGTTTTTCACCGAAACAGCTCTTGTAATCGTTAATTTTTTTTTTTATTTTTTTTTAGCTGTTTCGGTTTTTTACCGAAACAGCTTTTGTTTTCGTTCTGGTTTTTTTAGCTGTTTCGGTTTTTCACCGAAACAGCTATTGTTTTCGTTCTGGTTTTTTTTTAGCTGTTTCGGTTTTTCACCGAAACAGCTATTGTTTTCGTTCTGGTTTTTTTTTTTTTTTTTTTTTTTTTTTTTTTTTTTTTTTTTTTTTTTTTTTTTTTTTTTCTTTGCCTTTTGTTCTTCATAGGATTTGTACACGTTTGTTCAGACAATACACTTTGACACTTTGGGAAATCCGATCGACTTGAGACTTGGCATACACTTAGACAACCACCCAAGGACGGTCCTAGAAGAAATTCGTCGCGATTACGTCATTCAAGGTCACGTGACTTCGCGTTAAAGGTGAAATTTTCCCCATAGGTTTTGTACAGGTTTTTCTTCAGACTATTGAATTTGACACTTCGGTAAATCCGACCGACTTGAAACTTGGCATGCCCTTAGAACACCACCCCCAGATGTTCCTGAAAGAAATTCGGCGCGATTGCGTCATTGAACGTCACGTGACGTCACGTTAAAGGTGTACATTTTTCTCCCATTGGTTTTGTACACGTTTTTCTTTAGACTATTGACTTTGACACTTTAGTAAATCCGATCGACTTAAGACTTGGCACACACTTAGACCACCATCCACAGACGGTCCTAGAAAAAAATCGGCACGATTACGTCATTCAAGGTCACGGAGCGTCACGTTAAAGGTTCAATTTCCCCCATAGGTTTTGTACACGTTTTTCTTTAGACTGTTGACTTTGACACTTTCGTAAATTTGATCGACTTGAGACTTGGCACACACATAGACCACCACACACACATATTGAAAGTAATGTAAGACACTCGAAACAGCTCTGTGTTTGTCCACAAACACATGTCTAGTTTTTTTTTTTTTTTTTTTTTTTTTTTTTTGCCTTTTGTTCTCCATAGGATTTGTACACGTTTGTTCAGACAATACACTTTGACACTTTGGTAAATCCGATGGACTTGAGACTTGGCATACACTTAGACAACCACCCAAGGACGGTCCTAGAAGAAATTCGTCGCGATTACGTCATTCAAGGTCACGTGACTTAGCGTTAAAGGTGAAATTTTTCCCATAGGTTTTGTACACGTTTTTCTTCAGACTATTGAATTTGACACTTTGGTCAATCCGACCGACTTGAAACTTGCCATACACTCAGAACACCACCACCAGATGTTTCTGAAAGAAATTCAGCACGATTGCGTCATTCAAGGTCACGTGACGTCAAGTTAAAGGTTTAATTTGTCCCCCATAGGTTTTGTACACGTTTTTCTTTAGACTCTTGACTTTGACACTTAGTTAATCTGATCGACTTGAGACTTGGCACACACATAGACCACCATCCACAGACGGTCGTAGGAGAAATTTGGCACGATTACGTCATTCAAGGTTACGGGGTGTCACGTTAAAGGTTCAATTTTCCCCCATAGGTTTTGTACACGTTTTTCTTTAGACTATTGACTTTGACACTTTAGTAAATCTGATCGACTTGAGACTTGGCACACACAAAAGATTACCACATACATATTGAAAGTAATTTTAGACACTCGAAACAGCTCTGTGTTTGTCCACAAACACATGTCTATTTTTTTTTTTTTTTTTTTTTTTTAGCTGTTTCGGTTTTTCACCGAAACAGCTATTGTTTTCGTTAAAGTTTTTTTTTGTTTTTTTTTTAGCTGTTTCGGTTTTTCACCGAAACAGCTATTGTTTTCGTTCTGGTTTTTTTTTTTTTTTTTTTTTTTTTTTTTTTTTTTTGCCTTTTGTTCTCCATAGGATTTGTACACGTTTGTTCAGACAATACACTTTGACACTTTGGTAAATCCGATGGACTTGAGACTTGGCATACACTTAGACAACCACCCAAGGACGGTCCTAGAAGAAATTCGTCGCGATTACGTCATTCAAGGTCACGTGACTTAGCGTTAAAGGTGAAATTTTTCCCATAGGTTTTGTACACGTTTTTCTTCAGACTATTGAATTTGACACTTTGGTCAATCCGACCGACTTGAAACTTGCCATACACTCAGAACACCACCACCAGATGTTTCTGAAAGAAATTCAGCACGATTGCGTCATTCAAGGTCACGTGACGTCAAGTTAAAGGTTTAATTTGTCCCCCATAGGTTTTGTACACGTTTTTCTTTAGACTCTTGACTTTGACACTTAGTTAATCCGATCGACTTGAGACTTGGCACACACATAGACCACCATCCACAGACGGTCGTAGGAGAAATTTGGCACGATTACGTCACTCAAGGTTACGGGGTGTCACGTTAAAGGTTCAATTTTCCCCCATAGGTTTTGTACACGTTTTTCTTTAGACTATTGACTTTGACACTTTAGTAAATCTGATCGACTTTAGACTTGGCACACACAAAAGATTACCACATACATATTGAAAGTAATTTTAGACACTCGAAACAGCTCTGTGTTTGTCCACAAACACATGTCTAGTTTTTTTTTTTTTTTTTTTTTGCCTTTTGTTCTCCATAGGATTTGTACACGTTTGTTCAGACAATACACTTTGACACTTTGGTAAATCCGATGGACTTGAGACTTGGCATACACTTAGACAACCACCCAAGGACGGTCCTAGAAGAAATTCGTCGCGATTACGTCATTCAAGGTCACGTGACTTCGCGTTAAAGGTGAAATTTTTCCCATAGGTTTTGTACACGTTTTTCTTCAGACTGTTGAATTTGACACTTTGGTAAATCCGACCGACTTGAAACTTGCCATACACTCGGAACACCACCACCAGATGTTTCTGAAAGAAATTCAGCACGATTGCGTCATTCAAGGTCACGTGACGTCAAGTTAAAGGTTTAATTTGTCCCCCATAGGTTTTTTACACGTTTTCTTTAGACTATTGACTTTGACACTATGTAAATCCGATCGACTTGAGACTTGGCACACACATAGACCACCATCCACAGACGGTCGTAGGAGAAATTTGGCACGATTACGTCATTCAAGGTCACGGGGCGTCACGTTAAAGGTTCAATTTTCCCCTATAGGTTTTGTACACGTTTTACTTAAGAATATTGACTTTGACACTTTATTAAATCTGATCGACTTGAGACTTGGCACACACAAAAGACCACCACACACATATTGAAAGTAATTTGAGACACTCGAAACAGCTCCGTGTTTGTCCACAAACACATGTCTATTTTTTTTTTTTTTTTTTTTTTTTTAGCTGTTTCGGTTTTTCACCGAAACAGCTTTTGTTTTCGTTAAAGTTTTTTTTTTTCTTTTTTGTTTTTTTTTAGCTGTTTCGGTTTTTCACCGAAACAGCTTTTGTAATCGTTAAAGTTTTTTTTTTTTTTTTTTTTTTTTTTTTTTTTTTTTTTTTTTTTTTTTTTTTTTTTTTTTTCAGACTTTTCTCCATAGGATTTGCACACGTTTATTCAGACAATACACTTTGACACTTTGGTAAATCCGATGGATTTGAGACTTGGCATACACTTAGACAATCACCCAAGGACGGTCCTAGAAGAAATTCGTTGCGATTACGTCATTCAAGGTCACGTGACTTTGCGTTAAAGGTGAAATTTTCCCCATAGGTTTTGTACACGTTTTTCTTCGGACTATTGAATTTGACACTTCGGTAAATCCGACCGACTTGAAACTTGGCATGCCCTTAGAACACCACCCCCAGATGTTCCTGAAAGAAATTTGGCACGATTGCGTCATTGAACGTCACGTAACGCCACGTTAAATGTGCACATTTTTCTCCCATTGGTTTTGTACACGTTTTTCTTTAGACTATTGACTTTGACACTTTAGTAAATTTGATCGACTTGAGACTTGGCACACACATAGACCACCACACACACATATTGAAAGTAATGTAAGACACTCGAAACAGCTCTGTGTTTGTCCACAAACACATGTCTAGTTTTTTTTTTTTTTTTTTTTTCAGACTTTTCTTCATAGGATTTGCACACGTTTGTTCAGACAGGGCACTTTGACACTTTGGGAAATCCGATCGACTTGAAACTTGGCATACATTTAGACAACCACCCAAGGACGGTCCTAAAAGAAATTTGTCACGATTACGTAGTTCAAGGTCACGTGACCTCACGTTAAAGGTGAAAATTGTCCCATAGGTTTTGTACACGTTTTTCTTCAGACTATTGACTTTGGCACTTCCGTAAATCCGACCGACTTGAAACTTGGCATACACTTAGAAGACCACTCCTAGATGTTTCTGAGAGAAATTCGGCACGATTGCGTCATTCAAGGTCACGTGACGTCACATTAAAGGTGCACATTTTTCTCCCATTGGTTTTTACACGTTTTTGTTTAGACTGTTGACTTTGACACTTTAGTACATCCGATCGACTTGAGACTTGGCACACACTTAGACCACCATCCACAGACGGCCCTAAAAGAAATTTGGCACGATTACGTCATTCAAGGTCACGGGGCGTCACGTTAAAGTTTCATTTTTCCCCCATAGGTTTTGTACACGTTTGTCTTTAGACTATTGTCTTTGACACTAGTAAATCTGATCGACTTGAGACTTGGCACACACAAAAGACCACCACATACACATTGAAAGTAACTTTGGACACTCGAAACAGCTCTGTGTTTGTCCACAAACACATGTCTAGTTTTTTTTTTTTTTTTTTTTTTTTTTTTTGCCTTTTGTTCTCCATAGGATTTGTACACGTTTGTTCAGACAATACACTTTGACACTTTGGTAAATCCGATAGACTTGAGACTTGGCATACACTTAGACAACCACCCAAGGACGGTCCTAGAAGAAATTCGTCGCGATTACGTCATTCAAGGTCACGTGACGTCATGTTAAAGGTAAAATTTTCCCGATAGGTTTTGTACACGTTTTTCTTCAGACTCTTGACTTTGACACTTTGGTATATCCGACCGACTTGAAACTTGGTATATACTTAGAACACCACCCACAGATGGCTCTTGAAGAAATTCGGTACGATTGCATCATTCAAGGTCACGTGACGTGACGTTAAAGGTGCAAATTTTTTCCCCATAGGGTTTGTACACGTTTTTCTTCAGACTATTGACTTTGACACTTTCGTAGACTTGATCGACTTGAGACTTAGCACACACCTCGACCACCATCTCCAGGAGGGCCAAGGGTAAAATCGTCATGATGACGTCATCGGGGGTCATGGGACGTCACATTAAAGGTTTAGTTTTTAGGACCCTCTATCTCTGGAAGTACAGGTTCGATTGGGGTCAAACTAGGTATGTAATTATTCAAGGATGTGTTAAAGACGAAAATTAAGATGACATCATCATGACATCATCAGATATCATGTGACGTCACATTAAAGGTCAATTTTCCCCATAGGCTTTGTACACGTTTTTTTCAACTAATATATCTTTGGCACTTGTGTAAATCAAATCGACTTCAGACTTGGCACACACATAGACCACCACACATACATATTGAAAGTAACGTTAGACAATCGAAACAGCTCTGTGTTTGTCCACAAACACATGTCTAGTTTTTTCTTTTTAGCTGTTTCGGTTTTTCACCGAAACAGCTTTTGTAATCGTTAAAGTTTTTTTTTTTCTTTTTTTTTTTCTTTTTAGCTGTTTCGGTTTTTCACCGAAACAGCTTTTGTAATCGTTAAAGTTTTTTTTTTTCTTTTTAGCTGTTTCGGTTTTTCACCGAAACAGCTTTTGTAATCGTTAAAGTTTTTTTTTTTCTTTTTTTTTTTTTTCTCCTTTTTCAGACTTTTCTCCATAGGATTTGCACACGTTTTTTCAGACAATACACTTTGACACTTTAGTAATTCCGATCGACTTGAGACTTGGCATACACTTAGACAACCACCCAAGGACGGTCCTAGAAGAAATTCGTCGCGATTACGTCATTCAAGGTCACGTGACTTCGCGTTAAAGGTTAAATTTTCCCCATAGGTTTTGTACACGTTTTTCTTCAGACTATTGACTTAGGCACTTCGGTAAATCCGACCGACTTGAAACTTGGCATACACTTAGAACACCACCCCTAGATGTTTCTGAAAGAAATTCGGCACGATTGCGTCATTCAAGGTCACGTGACGTCACATTAAAGGTTCACATTTTTCTCCCATTGGTTTTGTACACGTTTTTCTTTAGACTATTGACTTTGACACTTTAGTAAATCCGATCGACTTGAGACTTGGCACACACTTAGACCACCATCCACAGACGGCCCTAGAATAAATTCGGCACGATTACGTCATTCAAGGTCACGGGGCGTCACGTTAAAGTTTCTATTTTTTCCCCATAGGTTTTGTACACGTTTTTCTTTAGACTATTGCCTTTGACACTTTAGTAAATCTGATCGACTTGAGACTTGGCACACACACAAGCCCATCACACACATATTGAAAGACACTCGAAACAGCTCTGTGTTTGTTCACAAACACATGTCTAGTTTTTTTTTTTTTTCTCCTTTTTCAGACTTTTCTTCATAGGATTTACACACGTTTATTCAGACAATACACTTTGACACTTTGATAAATCCGATCGACTTGAGACTTGGCATACATTTAGACAACCACCCAAGGACGGTCCTAGAAGAAATTCGTCGCGATTACGTCATTCAAGGTCACGTGACTTCGCGTTAAAGGTTAAATTTTCCCCATAGGTTTTGTACACGTTTTTCTTCAGACTATTGACTTAGGCACTTCGGTAAATCCGACCGACTTGAAACTTGGCATACACTTAGAACACCACCCCTAGATGTTTCTGAAAGAAATTCGGCACGATTGCGTCATTGAACGTCACGTGACGTCACGTTAAAGGTGTACATTTTTCTCCCATTGGTTTTGTACACGTTTTTCTTTAGACTATTGACTTTGACACTTTAGTAAATCCGATCGACTTAAGACTTGGCACACACTTAGACCACCATCCACAGACGGTCCTAGAAAAAAATCGGCACGATTACGTCATTCAAGGTCACGGAGCGTCACGTTAAAGGTTCAATTTTCCCCCATAGGTTTTGTACACGTTTTTCTTTAGACTGTTGACTTTGACACTTTCGTAAATTTGATCGACTTGAGACTTGGCACACACATAGACCACCACACACACATATTGAAAGTAATGTAAGACACTCGAAACAGCTCTGTGTTTGTCCACAAACACATGTCTAGTTTTTTTTTGTTTTTTTTTAGCTGTTTCGGTTTTTCACCGAAACAGCTTTTGTTTTCGTTCTGGTTTTTTTTTTTTTTTTTTTTTTTTTTTTTTTAGCTGTTTCGGTTTTTCACCGAAACAGCTTTTGTTTTCGTTAAAGTTTTTTTTTTTCTTTTTTTTCTTTTTTGTCACTTTTCCCCATAGGATTTGTACACGTTTTTTCAGCCAATACACTTTGACACTTTAGTAAATCCGATCGACTTCAGACTTGGCATACATTTAGACAACCACCCAAGGACGGTCCTAGAAGAAATTCGTCGCGATTACGTAATTCAAGGTCACGTGACGTCATGTTAAACGTAAATTTTTCCACATAGGTTTTGTACACGTTTTTCTTCAGACTATTGACTTTGACACTTTGGTGATTCCGACCGACTTGAAACTTGGCATACACCTAAAACCCCACTCCCAGATGTCCCTGAAAAAAATTCGGCACAATTGCGTCTTTCAAGGTCACGTGACGTGTCGTTAAAGGTGCAATTTTTTCCCCATAAGGTTTGTACACGTTTTTCTTTAGACTATTGATTTTAACACTTTCGTAAATTTGATCGACTTGAGACTTAGCACACACCTCGACCACTATCTCCAGGAGGCCCAAGGGGAAAATTGTCATGATGACGTCATCGGGGGTCATGGGACGTCATATTAAAGGTGCAATTTTTAGGACCCTCTATATCTGGAAGTACAGGTCCGATTGGGGTCAAACTTGGTATGCAAGTATTCCAGGGTGTGTTATAGACGAAAAATAAAATGACATCATGATGATGTCATCGTGGGTCATGTGACGTCACATTAAAGGTTTAGTTTTTAAGACCCTCTATCTTTAGAAGTACATGTCCGATTGGGGTCAAACTTGGTATGCAAGTATTCCAGGATGTGTTACAGACGAAAATTAAGATGACGTCATGATGACATCATCGGGTGTCATGTGACGTCACATTAAAAGTGTAGTTTTTAGGACCCCCAATCTATGGAAGTACATGTTTGATTGGGGTCAAACTTGGTATGCACATATTCCAGGATGTGTTATAGACGAACATTAAGATGACGTCATGATGACATCATCGGGTTTCATGTGACGTCACATTAAATGAACAGTTTTTCTATTGAAAGTTTTTTCAACCAATATATCTTTAGCACTTTAATACATCCGATCGACTTCACACTTTGCAGACCCAAATATTGAAAGTCATTTAAGATATGCGAAACAGCTCTGTGTTTGTCCACAAACACATTTCTAGTTTTTTTTTTTTTTTCTTTGCCTTTTTTTCCCCATAGGATTTGTACACGTTTGTTCAGACAATACACTTTGACACTTTGGGAAATCCGATCGACTTGAAACTTGGCATACACTTAGACAACCACCCAAGGACGGTCCTAGAAGAAATTCGTCGCGATTACGTCATTCAAGGTCACGTGACTTCGCGTTAAAGGTTAAATTTTCCCCATAGGTTTTGTACACGTTTTCCTTCAGACCTTCGACTTTGACACTTTGGTAAATCCGACCGACTTGAAACTTGGCATACACTTAGAACACCACCCCTAGATGTTTCTGAAAAAAATTCGGCACGATTGCGTCATTCAAGGTCACGTGACGTCACATTAAAGGTGCACATTTTTCTCCCATTGGTTTTGTACACGTTTTTCTTTAGACTATTGACTTTGACATTTTAGTAAATCCGATCGACTTGAGACTTGACACACACCTAGACCACCATCCACAGACGGCCCAAGAAGAAAATCGGAACGATTACGTCATTCAAGGTCACGGGGCGTCACGTTAAAGTTTCATTTTTTTCCCATAGGTTTTGTACACGTTTTTCTTTAGACTATTGCCTTTGACACTTTAGTAAATCTGATCGACTTGAGACTTGGCACACACAAAAGACCACCACACACATATTGAAAGTAATTTTAGACACTCGAAACAGCTCTGTGTTTGTCCACAAACACATGTCTAGTGTTTTTTTTCTTCTGTTTCAGACTCCTCTCAATAGGGTTTGTACACGTTTTTTCTTCAGCCAATACACTTTGGCACTTGGGTAAATCCGATCGACTTGAGACTTGGCATACATTTAGATAACCACCCAAGGACGGTCCTAGAAGAAATTCGTCGCGATTACGTCATTCGTGGTCACGTGACGTCACGTTAAAGGTGCAATTTTTCCCCATAGGATTTGTACACGTTTTTCTTCAGACTATTGAATTTGACACTTCTGTCAATTCGATCGACTTGAGACTTAGCACAGACCTCGACCACCATCCTTAGGAGGGTCAAGAACAAAATAATCAAGATGACGTCATCGGGGGTAATGTGACGTCACATTAAAGGTGTAGTTTTTAAGACCGTCTAACTCTGAAAGTACAAGTCCGGTTGGGGTCAAACTTGGTTTGCAAGTATTCGAGGATGTGTTATAGACAAAAAAATAGGATGACGTAATTATGACATCATCGGGTGTCATGTGACGTCACATTAAAGGTTCAATTTTCTCCATAGGTTTTGTACACGTTTTTCTTTAGACTATTGAATTTGACAATTTGGTAAATCCGATCGACTTCGGACTTGGCACACACCTCGACCACCATACCCAGGAGGGCCAAGGGGGAAATCGTCAGGATGACGTCATCGTGGGTCATATGACGTCACATTAAAGGGGCAGATTTTAGGACCCTCTATCTCTGGAAGTACATGTCTGATTGGGGCCAAACTTGGTATGCAAGTATTCCAGAATGTGTAATAGACGAAAATTAAGATGACATCATGATGACATCATCGGGTGTCATGTGACGTCACTTTAAAGGTGCAGTTTTTCCCATAGGATTTGTACACGTATTTTCAACTTATATATCTTGGGTAAATTGACAAATCCAATCGATTTAAGACTTGGCACACACATAATGAAAGTTATCTTAGACATCCGAAACAGCTCTGTGTTTGTCCACAAACACATGTCTAGTTTTTTTTTTTTTGCCTTTTGTTCTCCATAGGATTTGTACACGTTTGTTCAGACAATACACTTTGACACTTTGGTAAATCCGATGGACTTGAGACTTGGCATACACTTAGACAACCACCCAAGGACGGTCCTAGAAGAAATTCGTCGCGATTACGTCATTCAAGGTCACGTGACTTAGCGTTAAAGGTGAAATTTTTCCCATAGGTTTTGTACACGTTTTTCTTCAGACTATTGAATTTGACACTTTGGTCAATCCGACCGACTTGAAACTTGCCATACACTCAGAACACCACCACCAGATGTTTCTGAAAGAAATTCAGCACGATTGCGTCATTCAAGGTCACGTGACGTCAAGTTAAAGGTTTAATTTGTCCCCCATAGGTTTTGTACACGTTTTTCTTTAGACTCTTGACTTTGACACTTAGTTAATCTGATCGACTTGAGACTTGGCACACACATAGACCACCATCCACAGACGGTCGTAGGAGAAATTTGGCACGATTACGTCATTCAAGGTTACGGGGTGTCACGTTAAAGGTTCAATTTTCCCCCATAGGTTTTGTACACGTTTTTCTTTAGACTATTGACTTTGACACTTTAGTAAATCTGATCGACTTGAGACTTGGCACACACAAAAGATTACCACATACATATTGAAAGTAATTTTAGACACTCGAAACAGCTCTGTGTTTGTCCACAAACACATGTCTATTTTTTTTTTTTTTTTTTTTTTTTAGCTGTTTCGGTTTTTCACCGAAACAGCTATTGTTTTCGTTAAAGTTTTTTTTTGTTTTTTTTTTAGCTGTTTCGGTTTTTCACCGAAACAGCTATTGTTTTCGTTCTGGTTTTTTTTTTTTTTTTTTTTTTTTTTTTAGCTGTTTCGGTTTTTCACCGAAACAGCTTTTGTTTTCGTTAAAGTTTTTTTTTTTCTTTTTTTTTTTTTTTTTTTTTTTTTTTTTGTTTTTCAGACTTTTCTTCATAGGATTTGCACACGTTTGTTCAGACAGGGCACTTTGACACTTTGGGAAATCCGATCGACTTGAAACTTGGCATACATTTAGACAACCACCCAAGGACGGTCCTAAAAGAAATTTGTCACGATTACGTAGTTCAAGGTCACGTGACCTCACGTTAAAGGTGAAAATTTTCCCATAGGTTTTGTACACGTTTTTCTTCAGACTATTGACTTTGGCACTTCCGTAAATCCGACCGACTTGAAACTTGGCATATACTTAGAAGACCACCCCTAGATGTTTCTGAGAGAAATTCGGCACGATTGCGTCATTCAAAGTCACGTGACGTCACATTAAAGGTGCACATTTTTCTCCCATTGGTTTTGTACACGTTTTTGTTTAGACTGTTGACTTTGACACTTTAGTAAATCTGATCGACTTGAGACTTGGCACACACTTAGACCACCATCCACAGACGGCCCTAAAAGAAATTTGGCACGATTACGTCATTCAAGGTCACGGGGCGTCACGTTAAAGTTTCATTTTTCCCCCATAGGTTTTGTACACGTTTTTCTTTAGACTATTGACTTTGACACTAGTAAATCTGATCGACTTGAGACTTGGCACACACAAAAGACTATCACAAAAATATTAAAAGACACTCGAAACAGCTCTGTGTTTGTCCACAAACACATGTCTAGTTTTTTTTTTTTTTTCTTTGCCTTTTTTTCCCCATAGGATTTGTACACGTTTGTTCAGACAATACACTTTGACACTTTGGGAAATCCGATCGACTTGAAACTTGGCATACACTTAGACAACCACCCAAGGACGGTCCTAGAAGAAATTCGTCGCGATTACGTCATTCAAGGTCACGTGACTTCGCGTTAAAGGTTAAATTTTCCCCATAGGTTTTGTACACGTTTTCCTTCAGACCTTTGACTTTGACACTTTGGTAAATCCGACCGACTTGAAACTTGGCATACACTTAGAACACCACCCCTAGATGTTTCTGAAAACAATTCGGCACGATTGCGTCATTCAAGGTCACGTGACGTCACATTAAAGGTGCACATTTTTCACCCATAGGTTTTGTACACGTTTATGTTTAGACTGTTGACTTTGACACTGTAGTAAATCCGATCGACTTGAGACTTGGCACACACTTAGACCACCATCTACAGACGGCCCTAAAAGAAATTTGGCACGATTACGTCATTCAAGGTCACGGGGCGTCACGTTAAAGTTTCATTTTTCCCCATAGATTTTGTACACGTTTTTCTTTAGACTATTGCCGTTGACACTTTAGTAAATCTGATCGACTTGAGACTTGGCACACACATAGACCACCACACACACATATTGAAAATAATGTAAGACACTCGAAACAGCTCTGTGTTTGTCCACAAACACATGTCTAGTTTTTTTTTTTTTTTTTTTTTTTTTTTTTTTGCCTTTTGTTCTCCATAGGATTTGTACACGTTTGTTCAGACAATACACTTTGACACTTTGGTAAATCCGATGGACTTGAGACTTGGCATACACTTAGACAACCACCCAAGGACGGTCCTAGAAGAAATTCGTCGCGATTACGTCATTCAAGGTCACGTGACTTAGCGTTAAAGGTGAAATTTTTCCCATAGGTTTTGTACACGTTTTTCTTCAGACTATTGAATTTGACACTTTGGTCAATCCGACCGACTTGAAACTTGCCATACACTCAGAACACCACCACCAGATGTTTCTGAAAGAAATTCAGCACGATTGCGTCATTCAAGGTCACGTGACGTCAAGTTAAAGGTTTAATTTGTCCCCCATAGGTTTTGTACACGTTTTTCTTTAGACTCTTGACTTTGACACTTAGTTAATCCGATCGACTTGAGACTTGGCACACACATAGACCACCATCCACAGACGGTCGTAGGAGAAATTTGGCACGATTACGTCACTCAAGGTTACGGGGTGTCACGTTAAAGGTTCAATTTTCCCCCATAGGTTTTGTACACGTTTTTCTTTAGACTATTGACTTTGACACTTTAGTAAATCTGATCGACTTTAGACTTGGCACACACAAAAGATTACCACAAACATATTGAAAGTAATTTTAGACACTCGAAACAGCTCTGTGTTTGTCCACAAACACATGTCTAGTTTTTTTTTTTTTTTTTTTTGCCTTTTGTTCTCCATAGGATTTGTACACGTTTGTTCAGACAATACACTTTGACACTTTGGTAAATCCGATGGACTTGAGACTTGGCATACACTTAGACAACCACCCAAGGACGGTCCTAGAAGAAATTCGTCGCGATTACGTCATTCAAGGTCACGTGACTTCGCGTTAAAGGTGAAATTTTTCCCATAGGTTTTGTACACGTTTTTCTTCAGACTGTTGAATTTGACACTTTGGTAAATCCGACCGACTTGAAACTTGCCATACACTCGGAACACCACCACCAGATGTTTCTGAAAGAAATTCAGCACGATTGCGTCATTCAAGGTCACGTGACGTCAAGTTAAAGGTTTAATTTGTCCCCCATAGGTTTTTTACACGTTTTCTTTAGACTATTGACTTTGACACTATGTAAATCCGATCGACTTGAGACTTGGCACACACATAGACCACCATCCACAGACGGTCGTAGGAGAAATTTGGCACGATTACGTCATTCAAGGTCACGGGGCGTCACGTTAAAGGTTCAATTTTCCCCTATAGGTTTTGTACACGTTTTACTTAAGAATATTGACTTTGACACTTTATTAAATCTGATCGACTTGAGACTTGGCACACACAAAAGACCACCACACACATATTGAAAGTAATTTGAGACACTCGAAACAGCTCCGTGTTTGTCCACAAACACATGTCTATTTTTTTTTTTTTTTTTTTTTTTTTAGCTGTTTCGGTTTTTCACCGAAACAGCTTTTGTTTTCGTTAAAGTTTTTTTTTTTCTTTTTTGTTTTTTTTTAGCTGTTTCGGTTTTTCACCGAAACAGCTTTTGTAATCGTTAAAGTTTTTTTTTTTCTTTTTTTTTTTTTTTTTTTTTTTTTTTTTTCAGACTTTTCTCCATAGGATTTGCACACGTTTATTCAGACAATACACTTTGACACTTTGGTAAATCCGATGGATTTGAGACTTGGCATACACTTAGACAATCACCCAAGGACGGTCCTAGAAGAAATTCGTTGCGATTACGTCATTCAAGGTCACGTGACTTTGCGTTAAAGGTGAAATTTTCCCCATAGGTTTTGTACACGTTTTTCTTCGGACTATTGAATTTGACACTTCGGTAAATCCGACCGACTTGAAACTTGGCATGCCCTTAGAACACCACCCCCAGATGTTCCTGAAAGAAATTTGGCACGATTGCGTCATTGAACGTCACGTAACGCCACGTTAAATGTGCACATTTTTCTCCCATTGGTTTTGTACACGTTTTTCTTTAGACTATTGACTTTGACACTTTAGTAAATTTGATCGACTTGAGACTTGGCACACACATAGACCACCACACACACATATTGAAAGTAATGTAAGACACTCGAAACAGCTCTGTGTTTGTCCACAAACACATGTCTAGTTTTTTTTTTTTTTTGTTTTTCAGACTTTTCTTCATAGGATTTGCACACGTTTGTTCAGACAGGGCACTTTGACACTTTGGGAAATCCGATCGACTTGAAACTTGGCATACATTTAGACAACCACCCAAGGACGGTCCTAAAAGAAATTTGTCACGATTACGTAGTTCAAGGTCACGTGACCTCACGTTAAAGGTGAAAATTGTCCCATAGGTTTTGTACACGTTTTTCTTCAGACTATTGACTTTGGCACTTCCGTAAATCCGACCGACTTGAAACTTGGCATACACTTAGAAGACCACTCCTAGATGTTTCTGAGAGAAATTCGGCACGATTGCGTCATTCAAGGTCACGTGACGTCACATTAAAGGTGCACATTTTTCTCCCATTGGTTTTTACACGTTTTTGTTTAGACTGTTGACTTTGACACTTTAGTACATCCGATCGACTTGAGACTTGGCACACACTTAGACCACCATCCACAGACGGCCCTAAAAGAAATTTGGCACGATTACGTCATTCAAGGTCACGGGGCGTCACGTTAAAGTTTCATTTTTCCCCCATAGGTTTTGTACACGTTTGTCTTTAGACTATTGTCTTTGACACTAGTAAATCTGATCGACTTGAGACTTGGCACACACAAAAGACCACCACATACACATTGAAAGTAACTTTGGACACTCGAAACAGCTCTGTGTTTGTCCACAAACACATGTCTAGTTTTTTTTTTTAGCTGTTTCGGTTTTTCACCGAAACAGCTTTTGTAATCGTTAAAGTTTTTTTTTTTCTTTTTTTTTTTTTTCTTTTTCAGACTTTTCTCCATAGGATTTGTACACGTTTGTTCAGACAGGTCACTTAGGTACTTTGATAAATCCGATCGACTTGAGACTTGGCACACATTTAGACAACCACGCAAGGACGGTCCTAGAAGAAATTCGTCGCGATTGCGTCACTCAAGGTCACATGACGTCACGTTAAAGGTTCAATTTTTTCCCATAGGTTTTGTACACGTTTTTCTTTAGACTATTGACTTTGACACTTTAGTAAATCCGATCGACTTGAGACTTGGCACACACTTAGACCATTACTCATATATGGTTCTGGAAGAAATTCGGCACGATTGCGTCATTCAAGGTCATGTGACGTCACGTTAAAGTTCGATTTGTCCCCTATAGGTTTTGTACACGTTTTTCTTTAGACTATTGACTTCGACACTTAGTAAATCCGATCGACTTGAGACTTGGCACACACATAGACCACTATCCACAGACGGTCGTAAGATAAATTTGGCACGATTACGTCATTCAAGGTCACGGGGCGTCACGTTAAAGGTTCAATTTTCCCCCATAGGTTTTGTACACGTTTTTCTTTAGACTATTGACTTTGACACTAGTAAATCTGATCGACTTGAGACTTGGCACACACAAAAGACCACCACATACATATTGAAAGTAACTGTAGACACTCGAAACAGCTCTGTGTTTGTACACAAACACATGTCTAGTTTTTTTTTTGTTTTTTTTTGCCTTTTGTTCTCCATAGGATTTGTACACGTTTGTTCAGACAATACACTTTGACACTTTGGTAAATCCGATAGACTTGAGACTTGGCATACACTTAGACAACCACCCAAGGACGGTCCTAGAAGAAATTCGTCGCGATTACGTCATTCAAGGTCACGTGACGTCATGTTAAAGGTAAAATTTTCCCGATAGGTTTTGTACACGTTTTTCTTCAGACTCTTGACTTTGACACTTTGGTATATCCGACCGACTTGAAACTTGGTATATACTTAGAACACCACCCACAGATGGCTCTTGAAGAAATTCGGTACGATTGCATCATTCAAGGTCACGTGACGTGACGTTAAAGGTGCAAATTTTTTCCCCATAGGGTTTGTACACGTTTTTCTTCAGACTATTGACTTTGACACTTTCGTAGACTTGATCGACTTGAGACTTAGCACACACCTCGACCACCATCTCCAGGAGGGCCAAGGGTAAAATCGTCATGATGACGTCATCGGGGGTCATGGGACGTCACATTAAAGGTTTAGTTTTTAGGACCCTCTATCTCTGGAAGTACAGGTTCGATTGGGGTCAAACTAGGTATGTAATTATTCAAGGATGTGTTAAAGACGAAAATTAAGATGACATCATCATGACATCATCAGATATCATGTGACGTCACATTAAAGGTCAATTTTCCCCATAGGCTTTGTACACGTTTTTTTCAACTAATATATCTTTGGCACTTGTGTAAATCAAATCGACTTCAGACTTGGCACACACATAGACCACCACACATACATATTGAAAGTAACGTTAGACAATCGAAACAGCTCTGTGTTTGTCCACAAACACATGTCTAGTTTTTTCTTTTTAGCTGTTTCGGTTTTTCACCGAAACAGCTTTTGTAATCGTTAAAGTTTTTTTTTTTCTTTTTTTTTTTCTTTTTAGCTGTTTCGGTTTTTCACCGAAACAGCTTTTGTAATCGTTAAAGTTTTTTTTTTTCTTTTTAGCTGTTTCGGTTTTTCACCGAAACAGCTTTTGTAATCGTTAAAGTTTTTTTTTTTCTTTTTTTTTTTTTCTCCTTTTTCAGACTTTTCTCCATAGGATTTGCACACGTTTTTTCAGACAATACACTTTGACACTTTAGTAATTCCGATCGACTTGAGACTTGGCATACACTTAGACAACCACCCAAGGACGGTCCTAGAAGAAATTCGTCGCGATTACGTCATTCAAGGTCACGTGACTTCGCGTTAAAGGTTAAATTTTCCCCATAGGTTTTGTACACGTTTTTCTTCAGACTATTGACTTAGGCACTTCGGTAAATCCGACCGACTTGAAACTTGGCATACACTTAGAACACCACCCCTAGATGTTTCTGAAAGAAATTCGGCACGATTGCGTCATTCAAGGTCACGTGACGTCACATTAAAGGTTCACATTTTTCTCCCATTGGTTTTGTACACGTTTTTCTTTAGACTATTGACTTTGACACTTTAGTAAATCCGATCGACTTGAGACTTGGCACACACTTAGACCACCATCCACAGACGGCCCTAGAATAAATTCGGCACGATTACGTCATTCAAGGTCACGGGGCGTCACGTTAAAGTTTCTATTTTTTCCCCCATAGGTTTTGTACACGTTTTTCTTTAGACTATTGCCTTTGACACTTTAGTAAATCTGATCGACTTGAGACTTGGCACACACACAAGCCCATCACACACATATTGAAAGACACTCGAAACAGCTCTGTGTTTGTTCACAAACACATGTCTAGTTTTTTTTTTTTTTCTCCTTTTTCAGACTTTTCTTCATAGGATTTACACACGTTTATTCAGACAATACACTTTGACACTTTGATAAATCCGATCGACTTGAGACTTGGCATACATTTAGACAACCACCCAAGGACGGTCCTAGAAGAAATTCGTCGCGATTACGTCATTCAAGGTCACGTGACTTCGCGTTAAAGGACAAATTTTCCCCATAGGTTTTGTACACGTTTTTCTTCAGACTACTGACTTTGACACTTTGGTGAATCCGACCGACTTGAAACTTGACATACTCTTAGAACACTACCCACAGATGGGCCTGAAAGAAATTCGGCACGATTGCGTCATTCAAGGTCACGTGACGTCACGTTAAAGGTGAACATTTTTCTCCCATTGGTTTTGTACACGTTTTTCTTTAGACTATTGACTTTGACACTTTAGTACATCCGATCGACTTGAGACTTGGCACACACAAAAGACCACCACACACATATTGAAAGTAATTTTAGACACTCGAAACAGCTCTGTGTTTGTCCACAAACACATGTCTAGTTTTTCTTTTTTCTTTTTCAGACTTTTCTCCATAGGATTTGCACACGTTTATTCAGACAATACACTTTGACACTTTGGTAAATCCGATGGATTTGAGACTTGGCATACACTTAGACAACCACCCAAGGACGGTCCTAGAAGAAATTCGTCGCGATTACGTCATTCAAGGTCACGTGACTTTGCGTTAAAGGTGAAATTTTCCCCATAGGTTTTGTACACGTTTTTCTTCAGACTATTGAATTTGACACTTCGGTAAATCCGACCGACTTGAAACTTGGCATGCCCTTAGAACACCACCCCCAGATGTTCCTGAAAGAAATTTGGCACGATTGCGTCATTGAACGTCACGTGACGTCACGTTAAAGGTGCACATTTTTCTCGCATTGGTTTTGTACACGTTTTTCTTTAGACTATTGACTTTGACACTTTAGTACATCCGATCGACTTAAGACTTGGCACACACTTAGACCACCATCCACAGACGGTCCTAGAAAAAAAATCGGCACGATTACGTCATTCAAGGTCACGGAGCGTCACGTTAAAGGTTCAATTTTCCCCCATAGGTTTTGTACACGTTTTTCTTTAGACTGTTGACTTTGACACTTTCGTAAATTTGATCGACTTGAGACTTGGCACACACATAGACCACCACACACACATATTGAAAGTAATGTAAGACACTCGAAACAGCTCTGTGTTTGTCCACAAACACATGTCTAGTTTTTTTTTTTTTTTAGCTGTTTCGGTTTTTCACCGAAACAGCTATTGTTTTCGTTCTGGTTTTTTTTTTTTTTTTTTTTTTTTTTTTTTTTTTTTTTTTTTTTTTTTTGCCTTTTGTTCTCCATAGGATTTGTACACGTTTGTTCAGACAATACACTTTGACACTTTGGTAAATCCGATGGACTTGAGACTTGGCATACACTTAGACAACCACCCAAGGACGGTCCTAGAAGAAATTCGTCGCGATTACGTCATTCAAGGTCACGTGACTTAGCGTTAAAGGTGAAATTTTTCCCATAGGTTTTGTACACGTTTTTCTTCAGACTATTGAATTTGACACTTTGGTCAATCCGACCGACTTGAAACTTGCCATACACTCAGAACACCACCACCAGATGTTTCTGAAAGAAATTCAGCACGATTGCGTCATTCAAGGTCACGTGACGTCAAGTTAAAGGTTTAATTTGTCCCCCATAGGTTTTGTACACGTTTTTCTTTAGACTCTTGACTTTGACACTTAGTTAATCCGATCGACTTGAGACTTGGCACACACATAGACCACCATCCACAGACGGTCGTAGGAGAAATTTGGCACGATTACGTCACTCAAGGTTACGGGGTGTCACGTTAAAGGTTCAATTTTCCCCCATAGGTTTTGTACACGTTTTTCTTTAGACTATTGACTTTGACACTTTAGTAAATCTGATCGACTTTAGACTTGGCACACACAAAAGATTACCACATACATATTGAAAGTAATTTTAGACACTCGAAACAGCTCTGTGTTTGTCCACAAACACATGTCTAGTCTTTTTTTTTTTTTTCTTTTTCAGACTTTTCTCCATAGGATTTGCACACGTTTATTCAGACAATACACTTTGACACTTTGGTAATTCCGATCGACTTGAGACTTGGCATATATTTAGACAACCACCCAAGGACGGTCCTAGAAGAAATTCGTTGTGATTACGTCACTCAAGGTCACGTGACTTCGCGTTAAAGGTGAAATTTTCCCTATAGGTTTTGTACACGTTTTTCTTAAGACTTGTGTCTTTGACACTTTGGTTAATCCGACCGACTTGAAACTTGGCATACACTTTGAACACCACCCCCAGATGTTCCTGAAAGAAATTCGGCACGATTGCGTCATTCAAGGTCACGTGACGTTACCTTAAAGATTCAATTTTTCCCCCACAGGTTTTGTACACGTTTTTCTTCAGACTATTGACTTTGACACTTTCGTAAATTTGATCGACTTGAGACTTGGCACACACATAGACCACCACACACACATATTGAAAATAATGTAAGACACTCGAAACAGCTCTGTGTTTGTCCACAAACACATGTCTAGTTTTTCTTTGCCTTTTGTTCTCTATAGGATTTGTACACGTTTGTTCAGACAATACACTTTGACACTTTGGGAAATCCGATGGACTTGAGACTTGGCATACACTTAGACAACCACCCAAGGACGGTCCTAGAAGAAATTCGTCGCGATTACGTCATTCAAGGTCACGTGACTTTGCGTTAAAGGTGAAATTTTCCCCATAGGTTTTGTACACGTTTTTCTTCAGACTTTTGACTTTGACACTTTGGTAAATCCGACCGACTTGAAACTTGGCATACACTTAGAACACCCTTCTTAGATGTTTCTGAAAGAAATTCGGCACGATTGCGTCATTCACGGTCACATGACGTCACATTAAAGGTGCACATTTTTCTCCCATTGGTTTTGTACACGTTTTTGTTTAGACTGTTGACTTTGACACTTTAGTAAATCCGATTGACTTGAGACTTGGCACACACCTAGACCACCATCCGCAGACGGCCCTAAAAGAAATTTGGCACGATTACATCATTCAAGGTCACGGGGCGTCACGTTTAAGTTTCATTTTTCCCCCATAGGTTTTGTACACGTTTTTCTTTAGACTATTGCCGTTGACACTTTAGTAAATCTGATCGACTTGAGACTTGGCACACACAAAAGACCACCACACACATATTAAAAGTAATTTTAGACACTCGAAACAGCTCTGTGTTTGTCCACAAACACATGTCTAGTTTTTTTTTTTTTTTTTTTGTTTTTCAGACTTTTTTTCATAGGATTTGCACACGTTTGTTCAGACAGGGCACTTTGACACTTTGGGAAATCCGATCGACTTGAAACTTGGCATACATTTAGACAACCACCCAAGGACGGTCCTAAAAGAAATTTGTCACGATTACAAAGTTCAAGGTCACGTGACCTCACGTTAAAGGTGAAAATTGTCCCATAGGTTTTGTACACGGTTTTCTTCAGACTATTGACTTTGGCACTTCCGTAAATCCGACCGACTTGAAACTTGACATACACTTAGAAGACCACCCCTAGATGTTTCTGAGAGAAATTCGGCACGATTGCGTCATTCAAGGTCACATGACGTCACATTAAAGGTGCACATTTTTCTCCCATTGGTTTTGTACACGTTTTTGTTTAGACTGTTGACTTTGACACTTTAGTACATCCGATCGACTTGAGACTTGGCACACACTTAGACCACCATCCACAGACGGCCCTAAAAGAAATTTGGCCTGATTACGTCATTCAAGGTCACGGGGCGTCACGTTAAAGTTTCATTTTTCCCCCATAGGTTTTGTACACGTTTTTCTTTAGACTATTGACTTTGACACTTTAGTAAATCTGATCGACTTGAGACTTGGCACACACAAAAGACCATCACACAAATATTAAAAGACACTCGAAACAGCTCTGTGTTTGTCCACAAACACATGTCTAGTCTTTTTTTTTTTTTTCTTTTTCAGACTTTTCTCCATAGGATTTGCACACGTTTATTCAGACAATACACTTTGACACTTTGGTAATTCCGATCGACTTGAGACTTTGCATACATTTAGACAATCACCCAAGGACGGTCCTAGAAGAAATTTGTCGCGATTACGTCACTCAAGGTCACGTGACTTCGCGTTAAAGGTGAAATTTTCCCCATAGGTTTTGTACACGTTTTTCTTAAGACTATTGAATTTGACACTTTGGTAAATCCGACCGACTTGAAACTTGCCATACACTTAGAACACTACCCCCAGATGTTCCTGAAAGAAATTCGGCACGATTGCGTCATTCAAGGTCACGTGACGTCACGTTAAAGGTTAAATTTTTCCTCCATAGGTTTTGTACACGTTTTTCTTTAGACTATTGACTTTGACACTTTAGTAAATCCGATCGACTTGAGACTTGGCACACACTTAGACCACCATCCACAAACGGTCCTATTAGAAATTTGGCACGATTACGTCATTCAAGGTCACGGGGCGTCACGTTAAATGTTCAATTTCCCCCCCATAGGTTTTGTACACGTTTTTCTTTAGACTATTGACTTTGACACTTTAGTAAATACGACTTGACTTGGCACACCCAAAAGACCACCACACACATATTGAAAGTAATTTTAGACACTCGAAACAGCTCTGTGTTTGTCCACAAACACATGTCTAGTTAGACTTGATTTTTTATTTGTTTGTTGGTTTTTAATGTATTTTCATATCAGAGCAAAATAGCAGCGTTATACTTTCTGTAAAAGATTCCCAATAGATCAAAATGATCAAAATATATAAGAAAAATAGGCTCATAATGTCCAGGAATGCACCTCAGAGCTTCTACTGTAAAAACAATTTTTGGGGAGAGGCCCCCACACCCCCCGTCCATGGCTAGGACCCCCACATTCCTAAATTCCTGCATCCGCCCCTGATTAAACATTTTGCAAATTACTTGTCCTACAACTAAACATGGGTTCATTTTTTTGTTCGTCTCTTTCAAAAGTAAATAACTTTTGTAGAGTAAGCAAAATAACAACTTCACAAAAAAAACAAAAAAAAGCCCCTCCAAAAACCTACCAAAAAGGAATGCAATTGTGTATATTCATTTTTTATTATTCTCTTTAACCAACATTTCCCCAAATTCAAAACGGATGACGCATAAACACGCTAAGTTCAAGTTCGGAAATGTATGTCAGCAGCAAGCAAGGCCGGAAATGCGTGGGTGTGCTTCCAGGCACTATCAGCCTGAACCCGCTTCGGATCGAGTTTCGTTAAAAATAATCCCACCCGTGGGCTCGGCGATGTTAAAATAATCCCGGCGCGAACTGGTTAAATACTCATATCAGGAGAAGAAGTTCCAAGCCCAGGCTGAGCTCTAATCCACAACTTGCAGAATTACAGCAAATCATCAATTCAATGTTACAGACCATGGCACTTTTACAAACATAAATGTTTTTCCACTTACCCTGTGAGCATTCAAGGTGAGGCACGGCCAGCCCCGCCCTCTCACAGTAGTACCCGGGATCGCAGGGGATGGGCTTTTCAATACCCCCTGGGCAGTACTCTCCTGGGGCGCACCGACCTCCGATGGACGGGTCTGTTGGGGTGGGGCTGGAAGCGCCTTGGATGCAATACCAACCATCGCTGTGAGAAAAGGAGGGAATTATTATTACATCTCATGGATATTTATGGGCCAAGTCAATTAGTAGGCTCTGAGCATAATGTCTGTAACAATGAAATTGCCAACATGTATCAACCTTTATATTTAAGACTCTGCAGGACTACCTGCAGTTGGACGTAGGCGCATCGTTGCCAGTGCCCATGCAGTAGGATCCAGCTGTGCACACCACGCAGGTCACGTCGTCAATCTGCTGGGGTAGGGCGTTGAAAGTCCCCGGTGGGCAGGGGAACTCGTTGGACCTTGTGGTGCCGTTGGGACAGTAGTGGCCCGTCGGGCAGACGTTATCAACGAAGTCGGTGGAGTTGGCCAGGCAGAAGAAGCCTGGGGCCAAAAAGAAAAACAAATTGGATGGACCGGGGATGGACCGGGGATGGACCGGGGATGGACCGGGGATGGACCGGGGATGGACCGGGGATGGACCGGGGATGGACCGGGGATGGACCGGGGATGGACCGGGGATGGACCGGGGATGGACCGGGGATGGACCGGGGATGGACCGGGGATGGACCGGGGATGGACCGGGGATGGACCGGGGATGGACCGGGGATGGACCGGGGATGGACCGGGGATGGACCGGGGATGGACCGGGGATGGACCGGGGATGGACCGGGGATGGACCGGGGATGGACCGGGGATGGACCGGGGATGGACCGGGGATGGACCGGGGATGGACCGGGGATGGACCGGGGATGGACCGGGGATGGACCGGGGATGGACCGGGGATGGACCGGGGATGGACCGGGGATGGACCGGGGATGGACCGGGGATGGACCGGGGATGGACCGGGGATGGACCGGGGATGGACCGGGGATGGACCGGGGATGGACCGGGGATGGACCGGGGATGGACCGGGGATGGACCGGGGATGGACCGGGGATGGACCGGGGATGGACCGGGGATGGACCGGGGATGGACCGGGGATGGACCGGGGATGGACCGGGGATGGACCGGGGATGGACCGGGGATGGACCGGGGATGGACCGGGGATGGACCGGGGATGGACCGGGGATGGACCGGGGATGGACCGGGGATGGACCGGGGATGGACCGGGGATGGACCGGGGATGGACCGGGGATGGACCGGGGATGGACCGGGGATGGACCGGGGATGGACCGGGGATGGACCGGGGATGGACCGGGGATGGACCGGGGATGGACCGGGGATGGACCGGGGATGGACCGGGGATGGACCGGGGATGGACCGGGGATGGACCGGGGATGGACCGGGGATGGACCGGGGATGGACCGGGGATGGACCGGGGATGGACCGGGGATGGACCGGGGATGGACCGGGGATGGACCGGGGATGGACCGGGGATGGACCGGGGATGGACCGGGGATGGACCGGGGATGGACCGGGGATGGACCGGGGATGGACCGGGGATGGACCGGGGATGGACCGGGGATGGACCGGGGATGGACCGGGGATGGACCGGGGATGGACCGGGGATGGACCGGGGATGGACCGGGGATGGACCGGGGATGGACCGGGGATGGACCGGGGATGGACCGGGGATGGACCGGGGATGGACCGGGGATGGACCGGGGATGGACCGGGGATGGACCGGGGATGGACCGGGGATGGACCGGGGATGGACCGGGGATGGACCGGGGATGGACCGGGGATGGACCGGGGATGGACCGGGGATGGACCGGGGATGGACCGGGGATGGACCGGGGATGGACCGGGGATGGACCGGGGATGGACCGGGGATGGACCGGGGATGGACCGGGGATGGACCGGGGATGGACCGGGGATGGACCGGGGATGGACCGGGGATGGACCGGGGATGGACCGGGGATGGACCGGGGATGGACCGGGGATGGACCGGGGATGGACCGGGGATGGACCGGGGATGGACCGGGGATGGACCGGGGATGGACCGGGGATGGACCGGGGATGGACCGGGGATGGACCGGGGATGGACCGGGGATGGACCGGGGATGGACCGGGGATGGACCGGGGATGGACCGGGGATGGACCGGGGATGGACCGGGGATGGACCGGGGATGGACCGGGGATGGACCGGGGATGGACCGGGGATGGACCGGGGATGGACCGGGGATGGACCGGGGATGGACCGGGGATGGACCGGGGATGGACCGGGGATGGACCGGGGATGGACCGGGGATGGACCGGGGATGGACCGGGGATGGACCGGGGATGGACCGGGGATGGACCGGGGATGGACCGGGGATGGACCGGGGATGGACCGGGGATGGACCGGGGATGGACCGGGGATGGACCGGGGATGGACCGGGGATGGACCGGGGATGGACCGGGGATGGACCGGGGATGGACCGGGGATGGACCGGGGATGGACCGGGGATGGACCGGGGATGGACCGGGGATGTTGTATATTACTTTTAACCAAACCTTGCAAGCTTTAATAGCAGTTTTTAAATGAATGGGTAATCAAAACTAAATTCCTGCTTACTTTCAGGGCACACTTTACAACTCCCATGTCCCTCCTGGTCCTGGTACTCCCCAGCCTCGCAGCCAATCGGCAGCACTGTTCCCAGGGGACACCGGTGGCCCCTCGGGCACACCCCGCCGACCCCATCGGGCAAGTGGCCGGGTAGGTCTTGTTCTCTGAGGGGTTGTTGGGGTTGGCTCGGTCCACACCGGAGTCGCACCAGTAGCCCTCATCGCAGAGGAGGCTGTAGGACGTGGCCGCGTTGTTGGGGCAGTAGTAGCCGCCGGGGCAGTCTGTGCACTGCTGGACCTGTTTAGTCAAGAGCAATATTGCAGGCATGAGAATGGGTTGTGTTAGAAAAAACTGGAAAATAGCGATTCACTATTAATGACCCAATCAAGCTGTGGGCTTGGCCTGAGCCGAAGGCGAGGCATGCCGGGGGTTTCAGGGGGCGGGGGTTTCAGGGGGCGGGGGTTTCAGGGGGCCGGGGCCCCCTTTAGAAAATTTTGACAATTTAGGTACTGAAAAGTAGCAATTTTCAATGTAATTTTTAGATCTGAATGTCCATAGGCCCTATTAAACAGCAGAAATAAACACAATTGACACTTGAGAATCTAAATGTATCACTCTATAATAACAAGTTACCAATTGATACAAATTTTAAGTTTTTGAGTTATTTCTTGAGAAGATTTTGAGAATTTTGAGATGTGGATTTCCATTTTAAACAATAACAAAAACCAATATCATTCTGATTCACCTCAGACTCGAGTACTAAAATACAAACTGTATCAAAATGACATAATTTGTCCTTCCTATCTTCACTAGATTTACATGTTCCGCTGTGGTAACATGAGCTTTTAGTGCACTTTTCCCGCAATTTCCATAGTTGATCAGTTTATTGCAAAGCGTGCACATCGACTTCCCTGGTATATCTACCTTTCTGGCGAACTCGCCGAGATTGCACTTTACTTTATCGGCAATACCACTTTTACCAGGCAGTTTAATATCCACATCGGCCTCTAACCAAGACCACTTCCATTTTTCTTTGACACCTTTATCCGACTCCCGTATGAAGTGTTCTTCATTTCTATCCAAAAATCTCGGCATTTTAAAGTCGGATGCCTCCGATATTTCACGATAATTTTACTATGACTGTTTTTCTTTCACGTACACAAATAAGCGTTAACACGATGGCCGCTCAATCAGCAACAGCATTTCCAAACGCTGTATATGTGTAAGGGATCGTCACAATATCGCATGAGGTTTACTTTGCCGATACATGTATCACTGCAGTATCATACACATGCAGCGATCGCACCCAGAGAGGGGTATTCCTAATTGCTCAATTGCGACACCCCCTAGTCTTTTTTCTAGTCGTTTTGAATGCTCCGCACTGTGTAGTTCGGATGGTGAATTGCATGAAGCCGGAACGTAGACGAAAAAAACGTTTAGAAAACGTCCACAGGACAGCTTTTTATCGCTATTGTACATGTCATGCAGCGCTGCTGAGTGCTAAATCATCATTATGTACATGTACGTTAACCGCAGGCTGTGTGCCGATCGTTGCGTGAAATCGCGTGCGCATTTAAAAGTGCCGATCTCGGGGCATTGCAGCAATGATATTTCCACAATTTCTCTTTAAAAAAAATCACCCTAGACCAACCATACCCCCCCCCCCCAATTTTAAACCGGATTCACATTGAACTCGGAGAGGACATATTTTGGCCTCCAAAAAGCGGGAAACCGCGGAACGGCGGGGAATTCTCATGCCTGATATTGGTTACTAAAAAGAGACAAGGCGGTTCTCGAACCATGATTTTCGCGATATCTCTATTTTACAACTTGACCTCAATGACCTTTTTCACTCAGCATGTGACCCCCACATGGCTGTTTCCATATTGCATCTATGACCCAAGTTTGATTGCAATTGGACTTCAAGTTTTCAAATGAGACAAGTTATACAATCATATATTAGGGCCGTTTGTTTTAGCCTTAACAATCCAGATAACGATCAGTATGATCCTGTGTAGCGTGAATGTCAGACTCTATAAAATGTGGATATTAGATAAAATGTGCATGTTTAACCAATTCGCGCCGGATTATTTCAAGTTACCGAGACCACTGGCAGGATTACAAGAACAAGAACAAAAAGAACAACTGCCCAACGCCGGTTGAAAACGAATGCCATTTTCCTTGCTCTTTTCTCAGGATCCATGATTGTAAAACTTGGGACAGGTCAGTTAAACGATATTTACTATAAAATACAACCAACTCCCCCAAATCCTTTCATTCCTGATAATTCAAGCAGTTACCAATGGTGTATTATACCTTTAAGTGTGGATAATGGGAAGAGTGACCGGTCACATAGTACGCAAAATAGGAGAAAAATAGGAGCCAGATAGAAAAAGTAGAAAAAGTAGGAATACTAAAAAAATTTCAACTGGATTAACAGGGGTGACATTGTACAAGTTGGTCTGGTTACTGTATGTACCGGCTGGGCAGGTACTCCAATCTAGACCGGTGCCATTGGTGCAGAAGTAACCAGCAGGGCAGTCAGTGATGCCTGGCTGTAGGTCTGGGTTCCTGACTGTTTCATTCTCTGGCAGGCAGTAGAAACTGTTGTACGACAATATCAGAAAAATGAAAGAAAAACAATTTAAATGATGATTTGGATAGAAACCAAAATTGAAAAAATAATGGAACAGTTCTTTATCATACTTCTAAAAGGTCCTTCTTGAAAAATTAAAACAAAAAAAGTTTAAATAAGAATCTAATAAGCAGAAATTGATTTGGATTAAATGTCCACAAAACACGCAAAAGATTGTAAAACAGGACAAGTAAGGTTTGGTTGAGCATAGCAACAGCTCTGTTCTAATCATTATTTTTTTTTGAAAATTTCCACACATACGAAACTATTGCATAAACAACAAAATATCCAAATTTCGAGACTGTGAGATAGTTACGAGGACCTAATTTGATTACCGCGTTAATTATACCAATAACGGACTTTAATCCAAACACTTAAACTGCGCAAACACTATGCAAAATAGTGTAATTTAAGAGATTTCCAATTATCGCACCTAAAAAATGGGAATATGTAGAGGAGGACTTTAGGTTTTCCAAATTGCGCAAAATCTTAAAATTGACCACCCCTCCATATTTTGACTTTGGATGGCTATATCTGCGAATCACCTATATAATACAAACATTTCACTTTCCTTGAGAATGACAGCACACCAGGTGCCGCGATTTCACAGGATGTTTGAGACTGTTATTTACTTATAGTCGAGCAGGGGGATTTCATAGTAATTTGGTTGTTTTATCGTTAATCAGCCAAATTGGCCACAACCTGAAAGCAATATTTGACAAAACAACAGATGATGACGCTCACCCTCTGGGGCATATCTTGCATTCATACTGCGTGGTTCGGTCCGTGGCCAGGCAGGCCTTGGGATCCGGGGAGCCCGCTGGGCAGTGCAGTCCTCTGGGACACTTGACGGGGTTGGGCCTGTCAGAACCTAGTAAAAACAGAAACATCAATTGTAGACAGCGTTCTAGCTAGGCATTAAATAGCGTGCCGGGCCGACACGCTATCGAAAATTTCCGACACGCTATAATTCCTCCGATACGCTATCGATACGCTTTAAAAATATTAACTTATAATTTTTTTTATAACGATTTCTCTGTGTTAATCTGTGGATCAATTATTTGTTTTCATATTGTAACAAAACATTGTGCAGCGCGATGCCATACGTCATAAGTCAGCTTACCAAATCACGCCGAAGTCGTCACCAACACAGCATGCAAAACGATTACGATCGGTGTGTGGTTACAAGCAAGCAAGTTGCCCAACTCGACATGTACGTACATGTACATGTACATGTACATGTACATGTACATGTACATGTACATGTACATGTACATGTACATGTACATGTACATGTACATGTACATGTACATGTACATGTACATGTACATGTACATGTACATGTACATGTACATGTACATGTACATGTACATGTACATGTACATGTACATGTACATGTACATGTACATGTACATGTACATGTACATGTACATGTACATGTACATGTACATGTACATGTACATGTACATGTACATGTACATGTACATGTACATGTACATGTACATGTACATGTACATGTACATGTACATGTACATGTACATGCGCGGTGCCTCACACAACCCCCTAGTCTTGGTGCAAGACGTTCTTGTTGAGTTAGTAAAACCATAAAACCATATGGCCTATGCACTCAACACTATACGCGTCGCGACTATTCCACCGATAGAGGGCGTATTCTGGAAGCCGCGAATCTGTTCTGAGCCGATGTGTGGTGGTTATCTGGAAGTTTCCCAACAGCGCCCTCTATTGTTTTATAGTCGTTAGGCGCAGGGGCGCTAAATCGCGATAGTTGCGCGATAATGAACAACAACGTCTTGCACCAAGACTAACAACCCCCACATGCGATACATCTTTGACATAACAGATAATGCACATGGCCATGTGGGTGCAGGTTGGCTGCATGTCGTAAATCAGGTTACCACTGAAAATCAGCCAAGCACCAGTCAAAATCTGGGATTTTTTTCATGGGCGCTGTTGTTGCGCTGTGCCGGCGATTTGGCATGGTTTGAGCGAGCGGGGGAAAGGGACTCGGGAAGGGAAGGGACTCGGGAAGGGGAGGGGGTTGGGGCGGACGGGAGCAATTTTTAATGGGAACATTTTATTTTTCTAAATAGATCCAAAACAGAGAATCCTTAAAAAAAAGAAGGTTTTAGGGAGGATGTCAATTCTATCTATACCACAGGGACAAAAAGGCGGACGGGGATGATGGGTTGAGCATTTTGTTCTACCGAGGCCCAATTAAATAAAATGAAACACCAAAACAAAATTAAAATTAGTACTCTGAGTCTGTGTGTTTTCTTAGTAACTGATTAACACTCTCATTTTGTAAAACCATCCCTGTAATTTCTATTTAAAAAAAATTAAAAAAAAAAAAAAAAAAAAGATTTTACAATAAAACTACTGATGACTATTACTGAAAATGTTGTTGTTTATTTGTATTTATTTGCCTACAGATTTGTTATCACAAAAAAAAAGAGTCACAAAATATTATGTGGACTAACTTATAATAAGGCAGTTTCTGCATTGGGTTTAAAATAATTCAGATGAATTTATAGGGTTACCAACTTCTCTGAGTGGCCTAGATTGCACCAGAGAGCCTCTTCGGCTTTAAAATTTTTCCGGGGCCATTAAGCGGGCCCCGGACCCCACGCCGTAAAGGCTTCGCGCTTCGCGCTCGCAAATTTCACGTTTCAAAAATGCCCCTACCCTATAAATTTTTCCTAGCTAGAACCCTGATTGTAGAAATTTGTGGCATTACAGTTTAGTATTGAAGTAAAGATAATTGCAATGGATCACAACCAACAAATAACTGTACAAAAGAAGTATCTGTATTCAGTGACGAGGAATCTGGTACTGCACATGGTTTTCATTACTTCACATACTGCTTTTTTATGCATATTTGTGACCGGCTCTACAAAAAGGTGTATTCAGTCGCGCTGTGCACTATCATGTAATGGCCCGCTCAACGTTGAGAGGGTAAACATTTCATAAAAATGTGATTTGTTGTCATGAATGACATCTTCAATACCTACAGTTTCAGGTTTCATTCAAAGAAATGTTGATTTTGATGATTAAAGTGGGAACAAATACCATTTTGTGTACATCGTTCTGTTGTAGTACAACAGAGGCCGGCTATTTCAAAGCCCGTTTTCTAAGTTGTGTAATTTGAACTCCAAGGAAGTAATAAATATGTAAACACGTCATATTTTTAAAATAAAAGCGACTATAGAGCTCTATTATATACCAAATGAAAGCTTACATTGTGGGTTTTTCAACCATGTATATAACTCAATTTGTGTTGCGACATAATACCCTTTTTTTTTTTAGAGCTGGTCACATTTGTCCAAATCAATTTGTACAAGATAAGTTTGTAGCTTATGGTAGAATAATATGAACTATACATTTTTTACGGAATTTGTGTGCAGTTCAACTTTACATGAAGTGATTACACAGAAGGTTTGAAAAGGGCCACAATATCAACAGGGAATACTATGCTGATCTCCTGAATATCATAAAGATTTCAAGTGGGAAACTGACAAGAGGGGTGCTCTTCTGCCAGGACAATGCTCCAGCCCACATGACCACAGTGGCCATGGCTGCCAACCAGAAATGTGGATTTTAGAGATGCCAACTTTTGAATTCTGTTGTCAGGGAGGATTTGTAAAGTACATTTTTAGGTCGTTTTATTTGCTTTCACGATAGTCTCCGTCATGTTGAACGTTGAACAGAGTTGCTTGGTTGCTTTTTCATTTGGGCTCATTGGTAGTATTGCGCATGCGTACGTATGATAATTATGACAGCAACTGATCACATGAGAGAGATTAACCAAAAGGGAAAAGAAGTCCGATTTTCACGTAAAATCAAGTCGCGAAACTGTGTTTCCGCCGGTCTTGTGACTTGCGTGTACCACATGTAATGTACACACGTACATGTACATTCATTGTAATCACTGTGCACCATGCATATGTTAATGGCTTACTACAGAAGTATATGCAGGCGCGCTGCAGCTAGCCGTGTACCGAGTGCTCCATCAGGCCGCACCGGCATGCTTGGTATGGTAACTGTGCATGCTGTAATGCATTGAACGGCAGCGCGTGCGCAGAAAGCAACAAAAATGCTGATACAAAAAATAAAGGCGCATTAATATTGCAAATCCGGGAGGATATCTTATGTGCCCGTAAGGTCGGGAGTTTAGTTGATTTTCCGGGAGCCTTCTGGCAAAATCGGGAGGGTTGGCATTTCTGTGATTTGAACTGGTCAAACACCCGCCCTATTCTCCTGATTTGGCACCCCTCTGACTACTACCTCTTCCCGAAGTATAAAGAGCTTGGTGGTCACCACTTTGCCTCAGATGATGACGTAATTAATTCTGTGGATCTCCTTCTGAGGGCCTAAGACAATGGCTTCTACACTGAAGGTAATTACATGCTCCATGACTGATGGACTACGTGTGTTAATGTAAGAGGGGACTCTGTTGAAAAATAAATGTGTTTCATTTTCAAAAACTGACTCCTTCTGGCAACGAACTTATCAACAATCCTCGTAGAATCTACTTTAGGTACAGAACTACAAGAGAAATTAAAAGAAGAAAAGATACTTAGGAAAACTGAAGGTTGAAATTAACATTCTTCTTAAAGTGCGGCAGATCATAGGTTGTGGGAAACAAGCACCAGGTAAGGAATTCCGAAGGGATGCAGCAAGACATCTTGTTCTAAGACAACTGATGATCTATTCAAACCAACTGTAAACAGGAAGTACTCAGATTTGAGTCACGAGGTGTCTGGTCACACACACAATTCTTTTTGTTTTAATCCTGCTTACCTTCAGGGCAGTAGTAGCCTTCCATGCACAGTCCTTTCTCCAAAGTCAGCCCGACCTGTCGGCAGTACCGTCCGGCCGTGCAGTTCCGGCACTTCCAAACGCTGCTCAGTCCGGTGTCGTTGGAGTAGGTTCCACTGGGGCACCTCTCAGGCACCGACGTACCGTTGCCGCAGTACCGGCCGGCTGGGCAGACGTGTTGCTGACGGTCGTCCGAGCCACGCCCGCAGTAAAAGCCCGAGAGGCAGTAGCCGGCAGAGGCAAGGAGGGCATCTTCATCACAGTACTGGCCTGTTCAATGGATATCAAAGGAAATAATTATAAAGGAAATAATTATAAAGTGGTGCTGATAAGGCCAATCATTTATGTTTAGGTTTTCATTACCATCGGCATCTTTTTTTTTTTTCTAAGTGTATTTTTAATACGAATCTCTCCAACCCAACCCCCCCCCCGCCCCCCCCCCCCCCCCCGATGAAATTCCTACCCGACTGTTTTCTAATTCGATAACGCTAGTTTGCATGCAATCGTCAACTAGTTCCCACTGCTAGATAGACAACAAGAAATATATTGAATAAAGTGGGAGCTAGCGTGCACATGTTACATGCTCGAATGTTCAGACGTAAAAAGGTTTCGGCAATTAGCGTGTGTTGAAAACTATCAAAATATTAAGGATTCCTTTGATACTAATTCACAAAAATTGCTCTCCCAGTTCTATAAGATATCTTATGTCTGTAATTTCAGTTTTTGTAAATAAATCTGAAGGTTTTTGTCGCACTCCAGCAAATTAGTTTCTCTATCTCTAGGATTGCAGATACAATGGCTATAATGGCTTCATACTATGGCAATTTTTGTATTTTCGAAAAAAGCCTACCTGCCAGACACGGTTCACACTCTGTCATGTTTATCAGCCCTTCCTCATTACTAATCGTCCCCCGGGGACACGCCATGGGTTCCGTCGTGCCCCGGGGCAGTAGTAACCGGCCGTGCACATCCCGGCATCCGAACCTTGGTCAGGCACGGCCCTCTCGGCCCTAATCCGACAGAAGTAGCCCGCCGAACAGCGGGTGTTGGGGGAGGTCAGTCCAGGCTGGCCGCAGTGGCACTGCTCCCAGCTAGCCAGGCCCGTGGCGTTGTTGAAAGTACCAATAGGGCAGGGGTACTCAGTGGTGGCGTGGGTTCCGTTGGGGCAGTAGTGACCTGGTTTAATAATTACATGGATTAATAAAAACAGCAGTAATATAATATGACCAAAGTATTAATTCACATGTTCAGTCCACAAGAATGGTTCTCTTACCACGAGTCTCGCCTACTTTCACGATTACCCTATTTTAAAACTTGACCTCAAATGACATTTTACCAAAGTATATTACCTTCACATGCAAGTTTCTATATTGCATCTATGATTTGATTGCAAACGAGGCCAATTTTACAATTACATTTACAACCCTTTTTTACAACTTGACCTCAAATGACCATTTGCTTCAGTACTTGACCTTTGAAAAGACCACCATGTAAAAATGACAATATTGCATGTTTGCAATTAAACTGAGTTTTAAAATGAGACAAGTTTTGCAATTCAAGCCGATTTTAGAACTTGAACTTTGACCTCAGTACTTGACCTTTACCACAACCATGATATTGCATCCATGACCCAAATTTGATTGGAATTAGATTTCAATATATACGACCAATTTTTTCACAACTTTAACCAAATTGATGTATACATACGAACGAACATCATACATGTACATAAATAGTGAGTGCATAGTCTCTAAACTTCGCTCAGGCGAGATAAAATCAGACAGATCTGGGCAGAAAGGGCTAAATTGGCCTCGGGGTGTATTGTGAGCTTTTTAGATTTTGATTATTTATATTCCTAAAAATGTCCATCTTGCTACAATTTCACATCAAAATTTCATCTATAACGTGTATTTGCGGTGATTTTTTTTTTAAATCAAAATTGGGAAGGCTAGTAATGAAGAATAATCCAAAAGATGTAGGTTTTTTTTAAAAGTAATCCTGTACTAGGAAAACATCTGAAACAAGGAAAAGAACTACATGTATGTCTAACAGGTTCAGTTTTTCTACATACCTTCAGGGCATATGTAGGCCGTGTAGTTTACTATAGGCCTGTCAGTGTCATCACAGTAGAACCCTTCAGGGCAAGTCTTGCAGGTCCACTCTTCCGGCTCATCCTGGTACGTTCCTGCCGGGCAGGGCACTTTGTCATCAACACCTTCCTTGCAGTAGTAGCCTGGAGGGCAAGGGTAGTCTAAGGGCTCACGCACAATCTGACCGCCGGGGCAGTAGAAACCTAATGGGTTTAAAACAGAAACTATTACACTAGGAAAGGACATGGTGTGATTTTGCATTCAAAACGGACACGGCCATTAGCAGGATTTATCAAATTCACATCCAAATGCTTTAAATTCACATCCTTGATCAAGTCGTAAAAATCTAAATTTACATCCAGTTGTGAAAACACTTTGCACCTCAAATCATTGCAAATATTTTTGGGAAGGTTTTATTTTTATTTCTGGCACTTAACTTGCTATAGTCTTCACTCGAGTTGAGTTGAGTCGACTTGAGTCTTCTGCCTGCAATAGCAAAAGCGAACGCGAATTTGTGATGTCACTTGCCGTTTTTACGTTGCAAAAGAAGTAACAAATGATGAACACATTTTAACTTCACAAAGCCCTCGCTGCCAACATTTGCCGAAGTCAAATTCGTTCGGCATTCGCTTAATACACGATAAGTATGAACTGGCCTTAACTCACAGAGCCCGACGCAAACCCGACAAAACCCGTTTAGAGAAATTACCAACTTTTGGCACGTTAATTTACATCAATATTCATGAGCTTGGGGGGTTTTAATAACACATTTTCATACACATTGACAATATTCTTTTACAAATTCATTTTTTTAACCAAAAGTCACTTGAAAATCTGGAAAAATGCGACTGGTATCATAATTATCGCCATGCTGCACTGCGCCTCGCCGCTGTAAATACACCGACCTACCGGTACGAGCGCGCCGATAGATGGCGCCCTTCGGCACAACCGTTGCATATTTAATGAGCTAGTTTCATATCTATTGAATGTCACCTGGATACACGTTAAAACACACCCGCGCGAGGATGAAAACAAACACTTTCTCAATGTTTTTATAAGCAGAAAAAGGGAAAATTCTTTACAAAATAAACAAAGCTATTGGACAAACCCAGCGGGCCTTTGGCTGTGAAAGTGTAAATAAAAGTGGAAAATGTAAATGGCCGTGTAAGTAAAAAGTTCTTAAAAATCTACAAATGTAATATCTAACTTTGTCTCTTTTAAAACTTTATTTAAAAATGAAGAACAGACAGACAGCGGCGTTTCTCTCTTGTAATTATGTGGTGGCCCTGAAAAGAGCCTTTTGGTTTTGTATGTGGAGGCCAAGTAATTTGTTTGTATTACTTTGATACTTTGAGGTCTTTCCGGGCAGAAGTAGTTGCTGGATGTTGGGAAGCACACCGCCTTGCGCGATGGTAACTCCACTCATCAACTTGTTAAGTTCTTCGTCGTTGCAGACATAGCAGGTGTCGAGGTGTCGAGGGTTAATTCTCGTCTTCTTATTGTCTCGTGCTGCGTTACCGGCCAGCTCCAGGATCTCCGCGATCAGGTATTCCATCACGGCTGCCAGGTAGACCGGTGCACCGGCTCCAACCCGCTCAGCGTAGTTGCCGCTTCGCAAAAATCGATAAACACGACCCACGGGGAACTGCAGTCCCGCCCTTGAGGACCAGCTCCTGGCCTTGCTTCTTGCTTTTCCGCTCTTTCCTCGTCCAGTCATCTTGAAGTAATTGGTGGCAGTAGATTGCGATCTGCAGTGAAAGTGCCGTACGAGGGGGGTGACGGCACTAGTTATAGCGTTCCGGTGGATTGGCCGAAGCACGCCAAGTAGCCAATCACGCGCGACACACTGATTGTACGGTTGAGTGCACCGCATCCAATTTTTTGGATGCGTGGAGACAGAGATACATTTTTTGAACGAGGTCTGTCCGTCTGTCTTCAATCTAAGCGATGAAATCATAACAGCAAAAACCCAAAGCACCCAAAAACCTTACCTGCTTTCTCAGACGATTTCTGTCATCCCGACGGAGTGTCCCTGTTGCCTACCGATTGACCTGCCTCCACGCTGGCCGCAGATCGGCCGTCATATACCGCATTGAAAACTGTCACGGATTTGTCTGCACGGAGATATGACAAACACATATATTAAACATACATCAAACAAGAAACCACTACTTCTCGTAATGGAGACTGAATGAACTGAAACCAGTGCGCGCAGGTGCTGAATAGCAAAAGGCTGTGACTTACTGAGGCTAAATTAACAATGACCCCCATTTGTCAATTTCGTTGTTGGCGGGCACGCGTATAATTGTTTTGGTCAAAGCGATATTTTGGTTTTAAAAATTCGATCGCTAAAGTTGGGCGGCGCACTGTCAGCCCTGCTGTGGTATATATCATTGTAATTAAATGGTGTACATAACTACTTTTGGTATCATTGGAAAGCTAACGAATCGCTCTTTACAAGAGTGTCAAACAATAGAACTCCAAATACTACAGAAATACTTTTCCCCGTCATGCCTTTTCAAGTCACATATTTGTTTTCAAAGGCGACGAGAACAGAATGTTAATGTTGATCTTCTTTTCTCCTTTTAAGGTCAGGGGAATGTAAAGACGGGAACACTACCCGAACGGTTGTACAACCTACGAATATTGACTGAATTAGTAACACAAATCGGACAGTCACATCTCTTTTTTAAAATTGTGTTGTCTCTGAAAAGAGCCGTTTGGTTATTATGTTCGTTTTGTTTTGTCCTCGGTCACCCTATTTTGAAGTAGTATACTTGGTGACGGCCTTGGTTCCTTCGCTGACTGCATGCTTGGCAAGCTCTCCCGGGAGGATTAGACGTACTGCAGTCTGCACTTCACGACTTGAGATGGTCGACTTCTTGTTGTAGTGGGCAAGGCGAGAAGATTCCCCGGCGATGCACTCAAACACGTCGTTGACAAAGCTGTTCATGATGCTCATTGCCTTGCTTGAGATTCCTGTGTCGGGGTGCACCCGTTTCATGACTTTGTAGATGTAGATGCCGTAGCTCTCCTTGCGACGCCGGCGGCTCTTCTTGTTTATGCTGACCGGAGCCTTGGTGTTGCCTGCCTTCTTCTGGCCTTTTCCGCTAACTTTAGGAGCCATGATTGGAGTAGATGAGTGTATGTGATCGTGCGATCGAATAGAAGGTCAAGCATGCCGGGACGACTTTTATGGCACCCGATAGGATTCTGGGCATACATGCATTGTCCGCACAATCACCCAAGCGTGAAGAAATCTGTACGCGTGGAAGAAATCTGTACGCGTGCAAAAAGACACGCATTCGCACAGAATGCAAAAGCCATCTCTCCGAATGAAAACCAAGAAACAAACAAACAATTGATAATAATAATAATAATAATAATAATAATAATATAGAACACCCACCTATTTATTATATTCGGTAAACGTCAACAATCCGGTGTGGTTTTACACATTATTTGTTTTGCCCCAAACGCCGGGTAAACTTGCGTGCCATCCAATGTAACGAAGAGTTCCCGTTTTCGAAAATATGACACAAAACGACTGCATAAACAATTGTGTACATGGCCAGGAAATTACCTTTTTTTTTTACCGAATTAAAAGTAAAAGAAATAGGGGGGGGGGAAGACAACCAAAAACAGGAGACAGATAAATAAACAAAATGGATAGAGACTAATCTTAATGATTTTATTAATCCGTTCTCCGGAACCCTGGCCAGTTAAAATTCGTATTTACCAATAGTAACCGAATTTAACTTTCCAAACTCTACAGAAAACGCTATTGGAATTAATCTCTCTTTAAAAAAAGTATTGGCCCTAAAAAGGGCCGTTCGGTTTGTTTTGCGCACACAGCTTTGACTCAAGCCCGTGAATAAAAGGGTAGCACCATAAACAAAAAGTAGCACCCATAACTAAAAGGAGCTTTATAATCATTGTGTAATGGTGGTAAAATTATTCTGATAATAAACTTAAATATTTATTTAGGTTAACTTTACGTATATATACATGTATACAACTGTGCAAACAAGTAGTGGTAATTTGTAAAAAGAAACTTGACTGATCACTTCACTGGTGACACAAACTTGGTCAGTGTTACCATATTATACAGTAACACAAAGTGTCCTATTACAAAGCAAGGTGTCATTGTGGTAATCCCAATTCATAAAAAAAATTAAACACAAAGAATGAAACCATGAAGTACCGGTATATTATACTTTATTTTTCATTGCAACATGTAAACAATATACTTTTTTCATGTTGTATATGCACACATATTCCAAGTTCCCCTTGCATAGTAGGTCAGGTTTCACAGACAAAGTCCCCAAATTACAAACTCCAGTTTAACTGTTTTTGATGTGTGTTTCACAAAATTGTACCAAATAGGGTCACATTTTCTGCCCGACATGATATTTTCTTGGCAACGCTCACTCAAAGTGTTGTTGTCTAGATACATTTGTATTTCCAATGTTAGTGTCATTGACTAGCAGTTTCCAGTGCCGACTAGGGATTTTCCTGTGAGAATTTGGCAATATTAACTAGAATTTCCTAAGGGGAATTTCAACTGTTTACTGGGATTTTCTTTGTGAAAGTTTCCAATTTTTATTGGGGATTTCTTCCAGGGACAATTCATAGAAAATACCAGGTAATGATTTTTTTAAAGGATTTAGATTTTTCAGTTCCTTAATATTTTGATTTGGGCATAATTCCAAAAAAACGTCTATAACCATGTTAGGGCTAGAATTCATGATAATTTATTAGGATTAGTGTTATTATTAAGGTAAGTATTAGGATAACCGGTATGTTTGAACAGTATTCCAGATAATTTGTTTTTTCTAAAGAAAATATAAAAAAGAATCTGATTTAAATCACCAAATTGCCCAACCCCGAGTACTTAATTCAAAACTTGGCTTTCACTGGTTCGGTGAACTCCAGAATACCTGTCTGAACCGGGGGTTACATACTTTAGGCAGCAAGGAGCATATACTGCTGGCAATAAAAAAATCAAAGATCATGTACAAAACATGATAAAAATTATATGTCTTTAACCAGTTCGCGCCGGGATTATTTTAACATCACCGAGCCGACCCGCGGGAATATTTGAAACTCTAATGAAACTCGATCCGAAGCGTGTTCAGGCCGCCAGTATCGGGAAGCACACCCACACATTTTCGGCCTTGCTCGCTGCTGACAGACATTTCCTGGCCTTGCTCGTGGCGTGTTTATGCGTCATCCGTTTTGAATCTGGGAAAAACTTTGCATTTATATTAGTCATCCGGCGCGAACTGGTTAATAGTCTTACACTGAATTACCTCTAGGCATCTGATCCTGAGCACTCCTACAGCTCCAGAAGCAAGAAACGTTTTCACACCCAAACCGACCTGTTACAAATAACATCATGAATAAGAAACACACAACTGATATAATCATTATAAATATTGAGAGTTGAAGGCAGGATACACTATTTGCAGATATCGAAAATATTTACTACCGTATTATTAAGAAATATCTTACTTATTTGAAAGTAAATAATGATTTTAGGCGTCCAGCAAAATGATTGCTCTAGATATTCTGATATTATTCCGAAAAATTGAATTTTATAAAACAAAACTCGCGATCGCCAGACGGCGAGCGCGAAAAAAACAATAACAACATAAGAATAACTGCTCGACGCCGGTCTAAAACAAACGCTGTTTTTCGTGCTTTTCTCGGCATCCATGATAGTAAAACTTTGGACAGGTCATTTAAATGATATTTACTATAAAATACAACCCCCCAAATCCACCCATTCATGATAATTCAAGCAATTACAAATGGTGTACCCAACCTTTAAATAAAACGTGTACTTAATTTTCTCTGCATTATATATTTAAATCATTTTCTGTTACCTCAAATGCCAGTCGAAAACAAGGCAAAGAAGCACTTGACTGCATACAAATTGGCAAGTAACAATTCACCTCCCGTCTTAGATGCATCTTTATTGAGCTGCCCAAAATATAAACCTGTAGAGAAGACAAAAGAAATTACAGTTTTAGAGGTGGGAGAAAAACCCCAGAAGAATATTCTGGAGAAAATCGACATATAAATCAGGTAGGGACTGAAAAACCTGCTTGCTGTGTGCCGGTGGCTGACAGATATTGCCAGTCTTGCTTGTGACATGTTTACCGTCATCCATTTTGAATCCCGAAAAAAATGTGCAAGGTACCTGTACACCCACCCTCCGATGCGAATTGAAACCTTGATTAATGGAGTTAAAACTTGAAATAAGTCCAACATCCGCCACTAATACATTTCGGAAACCTTTCGACGACTCTTTGCTGTTTAAATATCATTACTATTTACTCTGTGCTAAAAAATACATATAAGTCATCGTATTGTACTAAAAATACACCTATTACAAATTGTACTTTTGTGTTTTGTGAAATGATTCATAGGACACGACACAGCTGCAACCTGAGATGCATTGAAGTTACGACGAGTTTCATGAAAATGGATTCAGGCAACAAATGTAAAGTATTTTTGTACCCTAACGCCCTAGGCATTTATTTGGGGTACAGTACACAATACTACCCAGTTCTAATAGGCTAGTGTAATAAGAGTACTGCATACAAGTAGTATTTTGTAGTATTGGGTAAGGTGATAGGGTTAATGTTTCATGGTCTTTAAAACCTTACATACTGGGGAACAATATTGGAAAATGTTCTTGTCAAATATGTCATCTACAAGCTGTTTTGAATACACAGCAGGAATACACAGGGAGGAGGTCCACTTCTAAAGAATGCACAATCTTGTTTCTGAAGCATTATATAATTTGCTGCTTTCTTACCTTTGTATGTCAATTAGAATGTGTTGCAGCCAATTTTTGCTTAGCCTTTGTAACACTTAAAAGGTCAGGCAGTTTGTGTACATGGAGGATCTGTGAACAAAAAGGAGAAAAAAATACAAGAGAGGGTATTCAGTATTAGAAAGTATGTAACAAGTTGTAAAAAGAACCAAAAAGGTGCATGTTGTAAATGCACATAAGGAACCTTGAGTAATTTAGATTTAACTTCAAAAAGCAGGCCAGGCATATTATGTACATCAACATAGGAGGACCATTCTGATCACAAGCCTAAGCTTGTTAGCCTTGGCTGGCAGTCTACCTGAAATTGGTGAAATTTGAAGATTGGTGAAAAAGGCAGGGAAGCTTTAAGAAATGCGTCGAAGAATGCAGCAGGTTGTTTTAAATGCAAAGAATTTAAAGAATCCACGAAAGAATTCGAACTAGAATTTTGATGAAATAACAGAAAAATTAGCAGAAGAATTCGCAGATGTAAAGAATTGGTTGAAAATGTTGAGAAGCATGCGAAAAATCTACGTCAACAAATGCATCGAAGAAATACGTCGCAAAATTCGAATTAAAATATGAAGAATAAGAATGCAAATACAAAGAATGCAATTAAGAATGCAAATAAAATTATAGGAATGCGAAGAACGCCGAGGGCGAAAAAAAAAAAAAATGTTGTCTAAAAATGTATCTAAGAATGCGTCAAACATTGCATCCAAGAAGTGCAGAAGAATTCGAACACAAATTCACAGAATTTGCAGTTTTTTAAAAAGGCAAAGAATTTAAAAAAAAATTAAGAATGTGTCAACAAATACGAAGAATACAACGAATTCTAAGAATTTGAAGAAAGTAGAATTATTAAAATTTACTGAATTTGTAATTCAAGGAATTTGCAGAATTTGTAAATTAAAGAATTTACAAAATTTGCATTAGAATTTGCAAAATTCAAAGGAGAATTCACAGAATTTGAAGAATGCATTGACGAAGAATGGTCAAAAAATGGTCAAAGAAGACGTCAAAAAAGGACGTCAAAGAGTACGTCAAACATTACGTAAAAAAGAATACGAAAAATACGAGAGAGAATTTGAAAATTTTTAAGAAATAACAACTTGCAGAACTCCGATGCGGAAATTTTTTTTTGAAAAATGTGAATTCAAAATTATGCGTTGGATGTGAAAAATGCGTTGAAGAATTTGTTGAACAATGCATCAAAGAATTCAAAGAACGATGCGAGGAATACACAAAAAATAATTCAACAAAGAATTCACAGAAATTGAAAAATGCGTCGAAAAAAATGGTCAAATAATTCAATGAAGAATTCACAGAATTTGAAAATGCGTCGAAGAGGAATCGTCAAATAAGACGTCAAAGATTACATAAAAAAAAAAAAATACAAATAAGAATGCAAATAACAATTATAGGAATGCGAAGAACTCTGAGGGCAAAAATTTGAATAATGCAAATAATGTTAAGAATTCAAATAAGAATGTGAAGAATATGTAAAGAATGCATCTAAAGATTGTGTCTAAAAATGCATCCAAGAATGCGTCCAAGAATGTACAGAATATTTCAAACACGAATTCACAGAATTTTCAGAAAAATTTAAAGAACATGTCCTACAATATGTCCAAGAATGTGTCTAAGAATGCATCTAAGAATGCAAAACAGAATGAGAAAAAGCAGAAGTCAAAGCAGAATTAACCAAATTAGAAGAATGCGTCAAAGAATGCGCAAGAGAATACACCGAAGAATTCGCAGATGTAAAGAATTTTAAGGAATTTTTTTAAGAAGAATGCAAAGAATGAAAAAATGCGATGAGAATTAAAAAATTTGAAGAATTTAAATTAGAATGCAAAGAAAGCAAAGAATTCAAAGAACGATGCATCAAAAAATGCAAAGAATGGAAAAAATATAAATGTGAATAAACTGCTGTGCGTAACAAATATTAGTAAACAATTATTTGGGGCCTTGCTCGGGACGTGTTTATTCGTCATCCGTTTTGAATCTTGGAAAAATTGTATATACCTCATTCGACCCGAACTGGTTGAAGGATTTATTGCAGAATGCGTGCAAGAATGCGAAGAATTCAAAGCAGAATTCACATAATTATACGTCAAAGAATGCGTTGAAGAATGCGCTGAAGATAAATTCAAATTAGCAAACAAATTCGCAGAAGGATTTGCAAAATAAATTTAGGAAGAATGCATCGCACAATTCACATTAGAATGTGGAAATTTAGAATGCAAAAAATACAAAAAATGTGAATAAGAATGCAAATAATTTTTCTAATAAGGATGCGAAGAGTACTGTTGAACAATGCATCAAATAAGATTGCGTCAAAGTCAAATGCGTCAAATTTGCAGTATTTGTAATTCAAAAAAATTGCAGAATTTGTAATTTAAAGAATCAAAAAAAATTGCATTAGAATTCGCAAAAATCAAAGATGATTTTACAGAATTTGAAGAATGCGTCGACGAAGAATGGTCAAAGAAGACGTCAAAGAATACGTCAAAAATTACGTAAAAACAAATACAAAAAAAACAAAGAAGAATTTGAAGAATTCAAGGAAATAACAATTCTAAGAACTTGCAGAACTTCGAGTGCGACAACAAAATGCAAAATGCAAATGTTTTTCCCTGGTGCGGGTTGGCCGCTAGTACCTCGGTGACGATTAAAAAGGTGTGTGCTTGTCAAGACCACCTCGGTGTTCAACCACCGTCTACCAAACAGAGATGAGGACAAATCGTGCATCCTGTGGGGCGTCGAGTCGGCATGGTGTGGTACAAAATGGGCGTTACCGGTTGGTGCCAAGGTTAGGGTTAGGGTTAGGGTTAGGATTATGATTACAGTTACGGTTAGAGTTAGGGTTTACGGTTAGAGTTAGGGGTTACGGTTAGAGTTAGGGGTTACGGTTAGAGTTAGGGGTTACGGTTAGAGTTAGGGGTTACGGTTAGAGTTAGGGGTTACGGTTAGAGTTAGGGGTTACGGTTAGAGTTAGGGGTTACGGTTAGAGTTAGGGTTAGAATGGAGTTAGGGTTAGGCTTAGGAAATGCTTTTGAGTGTGGCCTTTTACAACATAACATTGCAAAATATCCATTATGTCCATTTCACAATTAGCACCAACCAGTAACGCCCCTTTTGTACCACACCATGCCGACTTGACGCCCCCCAGGATGCACGATTTGCCCTCATCTCTGTTTGGTAGACGGTGGTTCACCGAGGTGGTCTCAACAAGCACAGACCTTTTCAAAAGAACTTGCAGAACTCCGACTGGACAACAAAATGCAAATGCAAAAAGGAATTTGAAGAATTCAAAGAAATAACAATTCTAAGAACTTGCAGAACTCGAAGTGCAAAAAAGAATATAAAGAATGTGAATTTAAAATCAAGAGTGCGTAGGATGTAAAGAATGCTTTGAAGAATGTGTTGAGTAATACATCAAAGGATTCAAAAAAACAAAATCTAAAAATTAAACGAAGAATTCACAGAATTTGAAAAATGCTTTAAAGAAGAATGGTCAAATGAGACGTGAAAGATTACGTAAAAAAAAATACAAAGAATACAAAGAAGATTTGCGATAATAATAATGCGAATAAGAATGCGAATAAGAATGCAAATAAGAATGCGAAAAAGAATTCAATAAAATAACAGATAATTAACATAAGAATTCGCAGTTGTAAAGAATTGGTTAAAAAATCTTGAGAATAATGCGGAAAATTGATGCATCGAATGCATCAAAGAAAAAAAAATGCGTCGCGAAAGACACATTAGATTGGGAAGAATAGGTATGCAAAGAATACAAAGAATGCGAATAAGAATGCAAATCTAAATTATAGGATTGCAAAGAACCCCGAGGGCGAAAAAAATACGAATATGAAAAAGAATTTAAAGAATGCAAAGAATGTTAAGAATGCAAATAAGAATGTGAAGAATATGTAAAGAATGCATCTATAAGAATGCGTCAAACAAGGCGTCCAAGAATGTGCAGAAAAATTCGAACACGAATTCACAGAACTTGCAGAATTGAGAAAAAATTCTAAGAATTGGAAAGATTTGAAGAATGTGTCAACAAATTTTAGGAATTCAAAAATTCTAAGAATTAGAAGAAAGTAGAATTATAACAATTTGCAGAATTTGTATTTAGAAGAATTTACATAATTTGCGTTCGAATTTGTAAAATTAAAAAAAATTACAGAGTTTGAAGAATGCGACGACAAAGAACGGTCAAAGAAGACTTTAAAGAAGACGTCAAAGAATACGTCAACGATTAAAATATAAAAAAATACGAGGAATTCAAAGAAATGAAAATTCTAAGAACTTGCAGAACTCCGAGTGCGACAACAAAATGCGAATGCAAAAAATAATTTGAAAAATTCTAAGAAATAACAATTCTAAGAACTTGCAAAAATCCGAGTGCAAAAAGAATTTGAAGAATGTGAATTCAAATTCGAAGAATGTATAGAAGAATGTATCAAAGAATGTATCGACCAATGGGTCAAACATTGCGTCAAATACAGACCCTTATGCAGGATTTTTTTATGGGGGGTGCGAATTTGTACTGATAGGACCAAAAATGAAACCAACATTTTTTGTGTGCCAGTACTGTTATTTCTACATCAAAATACCATTATTTACCCCAGAAAATGTGGACCTTTTGATAATTTGGGGGGGTGCGTGCGCAACCGTCGCACCCCCCCTGCGTACGGGCCTGAAACAGTGTGTCGATTAAAGACTCTTTGAATGCAAAGACAAATGCAAAGACAAATGCAAAGACAAATGCAAAGACAAATGCAAAGACAAATGCAAAGACAAATGCAAAGACAAATGCAAAGACAAATGCAAAGACAAATGCAAAAACAAATGCAAAGACAAATGCAAAGACAAATGCAAAGACAAATTGTGGGTGAACTTTTTCGCGGGGGGAAACGTTTTCGCGGGGGGAAACGTTTTCGCGGGGGGAAACGTTTTCGCGGGGGGAAACTTTTTCGCGGGGGGAAACTTTTTCGCGGGGGGAAACTTTGTCGCGGGGGGAAACTTTGTCGCGGGGGAAACTTGTCGCGGGGGGAAACTTGTCGCTGGGGGAAACTTGTCGCGGGGGGAAACTTGTCGCGGGGGAAAACTTGTCGCGGGGGGAAACTTGTGGCGGGGGGAAACTTGTGGCGGGGGGAAACTTGTGGCGGGGGGAAACTTGTGGCGGGGGGAAACTTGTCGCGGGGGGAAACTTGTCGCGGGGGGAAACTTGTCGCGGGGGGAAACGTTTCGCGGGGGTAAACTTGTCGCGGGGGGTAAACTTGTCGCGGGGGGTAAACTTGTCGCGGGGGGGACTTGTCGCGGGGGGGGACTTGTCGCGGGGGGGGGACTTGTCGCGGGGGGACTTGTCGCGGGGGGACTTCCACAGGGGAATTTCCACAGGGGAATTTCCACAGGGGAATTTCCACAGGGGAATTTCCACAGGGGAATTTCCACAGGGGAATTTCCACAGGGGAATTTCCACAGGGGAATTTCCACAGGGGGATTTCCACTGGGGGATTTCCACTGGGGGACTTGCGTCATCTTTTGCAGGGGGAGTTCTGCAGAAAGACCTTCGCAAGGGGACTTTCGCAGGGGGACTTTCGCACGGGAACTTTCGCAGGGGGACTTTCGCAGGGGGACTTTCGCAGGGGGACTTGCGTCTTCTTTTGCAGCGGGAGTTCTGCAGAAAGAATTTCGCAAGGGGACTTCCGCAGGGTGACTTCCACAGGGTGACTTCCGCAGGGTGACTTCCGCAGGTTGACTTCCGCAGGGTGACTTCCACAGGGCGATTTCCACAGGGCGATTTCCACTGGGGGATTTGCGTTATCTTTTGCAGGGGGAGTTCTGCAAAAAGACTTTCGCAAGGAGACTTCCGCAGGGTGACTTCCGCAGGGTGACTTCCGCAGGGGGATTTCAACTAGGGGACTTGCGTCTTCTTTTGCAGGGGGAGTTCTGCAGAAAGAATTTCGCAAGGGGACTTCCGCAGGGTGACTTCCGCAGGGTGACTTCCGCAGGGTGACTTCCGCAGGGTGACTTCCGCAGGGTGACTTCCGCAGGGTGACTTCCGCAGGGTGACTTCCGCAGGGTGACTTCCGCAGGGTGACTTCCGCAGGGTGACTTCCGCAGGGGCATTTCCACTGGGGCATTTCCACTGGGGGACTTGCGTCTTTTTTTTGCAGGGGGAGTTCTGCAGAAAGACTTTCGCAGGGGGACTTCCGCCGGGGGACCTTCGCCGGGTGACTTCCGCAGGGTGACTTCCGCAGGGGGATTTCCATAGGGGGATTTCCGCAGGGGGATTTCCACAGGGGGATTTCCACAGGGGGACTTCCGCAGGGGGATTTCAACAGGGGGACTTGCGTCGTCTTTTGCAGGGGGAGTTCTGCAGAAAGACTTTCGCAAGGGGACTTCCGCCAGGGTGACTTCCGCAAGGGGATTTCCACTGGGAGACTTGCGTCATCTTTTGGAGGGGGAGTTCTGCAGAAAGACTTCCACAGGTGGACTTCCGCAGGGGGACTTCCACAGGGGGACTTCCGCAGGGGGACTTCCGCAGGGGGACTTCCGCAGGGGGACTTCCGCAGGGGGACTTTCACAGGGGGATTTCCACTGGGGGATTTCCACTGGGGAACTTGCGTCATCTTTTGCAGGGGGAGTTCTGCAGTAAGACTTTCGCAAGGGGACTTCCGCAGGGTGACTTCCGCAAGGGGATTTCCACTGGGGGACTTGGTCATCTTTTGGAGGGGAAGTTCTGCAGAAAGACATTCGCAAGGGGACTTCCACAGGGGGACTTCCGCAGGGCGACTTCCACAGGGCGACTTCCGCAGGGCAAATTCAGCAGGGTGACTTCCAAAGGGCAATTTCCACAGGGCGAGATCCACTTGGGGACTTGCGTCATCTTTTGCAGGGGGAGTTCTGCAGAAAGACTTTCGCAAGGGGACTTCCGCAGGGTGACTTCCGCAGGGTGACTTCCGCAGGGGGACTTCCACAGGGGGATTTCCACTGGGGGACTTGCGTCATCTTTTGCAGGGGGAGTTCTGCAGAAAGACTGTCGCAAGGGGACTTCTGCAGGGTGACTTCCACAGGGTGACTTCCGCAGGGTGACTTCCGCAGGGTGACTTCCACAGGGTGACTTCCGCAGGTACATTTCCACTGGGGGACTTCCGCAGGTGCATTTCCACTGGGGGACTTCCGCAGGTGCATTTCCACTGGGTGACTTCCGCAGGTGCATTTCCACTGGGTGACTTCCGCAGGTGCATTTCCACTGGGTGACTTCCGCAGGTGCATTTCCACTGGGGGTCTTGCGTCGTCTTTTGCAGGGGGAGTTCTCAGAAAGACGTTCGCAAGGGGACTTCCGCCGGGGGACTTCCGCCGGGTGATTTTCACAGGGGGATTTCCACAGGGGGATTTCCACAGGGGGACTTGCGTCGTCTTTTGCAGGGGGAGTTCTGCAGAAAGACTTTCGCAAGGGGACTTCCGCCAGGGTGACTTCAGAAGGGTGACTTCCGCAGGGTGACTTCCGCAGGGGGATTTTCACTGGGGGACTTGCGTCATCTTTTGCAGGGGGAGTTGTGCAGAAAGACTTTCGCAAGGGGACTTCCGCAGGGGGACTTCCGCAAGGGGACTTCTGCCGGGGGACTTCCGCAGGGCGACTTCCGCAGGGCGACTTCCGCAGGGCGACTTCAACTGGGGGACTTCAACTGGGGGACTTCAACTGGGGGACTTGCGTCGTCTTTTGCAGGGAGAGTTCTGCAGAAATACTTTTGCAAGGGGATTTCCGCAAGGGAACTCCCACAGGGGGATTTCCACAGGGGGACTTCCACAGGGGGATTTCCACAGGGGGACTTCCACAGGGGGACTTGCGTCGTCTTTTGCAGGGGGAGTTCTGCAGAAAGACTTTCGCAAGGGGACTTTCGCAAGGGCGAATTCGGCAGGGCGACTTTCGCAAGGGGACTTTCGCAAGGGGACTTTCGCAAGGGGACTTTCGCAAGGGGACTTCCACAGGGTGACTTCCACTGGGGCACTTGCGTCGTCTTTTGCGAGGGGAGTTCTGCAGAAAGACTTTCGCAAGGGTACTTCCGCAAGGGTGACTTCCGCAAGGGTGACTTTCGCAGGGTGACTTCCGCAGGGGCATTTCCACTGAGGGACTTGCGTTGTCTTTTACAGGGGGAGGTCTGCAGAAAGACTTTCGCAAGGGGACTTCCGCAGGGGGACTTCCGCAGGGGGACTTCCGCAGGAGGACTTCCGCAGGGGGACTTCCGCAGGGGGACTTTCACAGGGGGATTTCCACTGGGGGATTTCCACTGGGGAACTTGCGTCATCTTTTGCAGGGGGAGTTCTGCAGTAAGACTTTCGCAAGGGGACTTCCGCAGGGTGACTTCCGCAAGGGGATTTCCACTGGGGGACTTGGTCATCTTTTGGAGGGGAAGTTCTGCAGAAAGACATTCGCAAGGGGACTTCTACAGGGGGACTTCCGCAGGGCGACTTCCACAGGGCGACTTCCGCAGGGCAAATTCAGCAGGGTGACTTCCAAAGGGCAATTTCCACAGGGCGAGATCCACTTGGGGACTTGCGTCATCTTTTGCAGGGGGAGTTCTGCAGAAAGACTTTCGCAAGGGGACTTCCGCAGGGTGACTTCCGCAGGGTGACTTCCGCAGGGGGACTTCCACAGGGGGATTTCCACTGGGGGACTTGCGTCATCTTTTGCAGGGGGAGTTCTGCAGAAAGACTGTCGCAAGGGGACTTCTGCAGGGTGACTTCCACAGGGTGACTTCCGCAGGGTGACTTCCGCAGGGTGACTTCCACAGGGTGACTTCCGCAGGTACATTTCCACTGGGGGACTTCCGCAGGTGCATTTCCACTGGGGGACTTCCGCAGGTGCATTTCCACTGGGTGACTTCCGCAGGTGCATTTCCACTGGGTGACTTCCGCAGGTGCATTTCCACTGGGTGACTTCCGCAGGTGCATTTCCACTGGGGGACTTGCGTCGTCTTTTGCAGGGGGAGTTCTCAGAAAGACTTTCGCAAGGGGACTTCCGCCGGGGGACTTCCGCCGGGTGATTTTCACAGGGGGATTTCCACAGGGGGATTTCCACAGGGGGACTTGCGTCGTCTTTTGCAGGGGGAGTTCTGCAGAAAGACTTTCGCAAGGGGACTTCCGCCAGGGTGACTTCAGAAGGGTGACTTCCGCAGGGTGACTTCCGCAGGGGGATTTTCACTGGGGGACTTGCGTCATCTTTTGCAGGGGGAGTTGTGCAGAAAGACTTTCGCAAGGGGACTTCCGCAGGGGGACTTCCGCAAGGGGACTTCTGCCGGGGGACTTCCGCAGGGCGACTTCCGCAGGGCGACTTCCGCAGGGCGACTTCAACTGGGGGACTTCAACTGGGGGACTTGCGTCGTCTTTTGCAGGGAGAGTTCTGCAGAAATACTTTTGCAAGGGGATTTCCGCAAGGGAACTCCCACAGGGGGATTTCCACAGGGGGACTTCCACAGGGGGATTTCCACAGGGGGACTTCCACAGGGGGACTTGCGTCGTCTTTTGCAGGGGGAGTTCTGCAGAAAGACTTTCGCAAGGGGACTTTCGCAAGGGCGAATTCGGCAGGGCGACTTTCGCAAGGGGACTTTCGCAAGGGGACTTCCACAGGGTGACTTCCACTGGGGCACTTGCGTCGTCTTTTGCGAGGGGAGTTCTGCAGAAAGACTTTCGCAAGGGTACTTCTGCAAGGGTGACTTCCGCAAGGGTGACTTTCGCAGGGTGACTTCCGCAGGGGCATTTCCACTGAGGGACTTGCGTCGTCTTTTACAGGGGGAGGTCTGCAGAAAGACTTTCGCAAGGGGACTTCCGCAGGGGGACTTCCGCAGGGGGACTTCCGCAGGGGGACTTCCACTGGGGGACTTCCACTGGGGGACTTGCGTTGTCTTTTGCCGGGGGAGTTGTGCAGAAAGACTTTCGCTAGGGGACTTCCGCAGGGGGACTTCCACAGGGGCATTATCACTTGGGGACTTGCGTCATCTTTTGCAGGGGGAGTTCTTCAGAAAGACTTTCGCAAGGGGACTTCCGCAGGGTGACTTCCGCAGGGTGACTTAAACAGGGGGATTTCCACTGGGGGACTTGCGTCATCTTTTGCAGGGGGAGTTCTGCTGAAAGACTTTCGCAAGGGGACTTTCGCAAGGAGACTTCCGCAAGGAGACTTCCGCAGGGGGACTTCCGCAGGGGGACTTCCACAGGGCGAGATCCACTGGGGGACTTGCGTCATCTTTTGCAGGGGGAGTTCTGCAGAAAGACTTTCGCAAGGGGACTTCTGCAGGGTGACATTTAAAAATGCGTCAAAGAATACGTCAAAGACTAATTCATTGAATTCGCATTGAATTTGCATAATTCATTGAATTCGGCAGGCGGATTTCCCACAAGGGGATTTCCCGTAGGACTTCTGCAGGGGGATTTCCGGCAGGGGAATTTCCCGCGGGGGAATTTCCCGCAGGGGAATTTCCCGCGGGGAAATTTCCCGCGGGGGGTGGGGGGGGGGGGGGGGGGGATTCGCATTGAATTCCCATTGAATTCCCATTGAATTCCAATTGAATTCGGCAGAGGGATTTCCTGCAGGGGGATTTCTCGCAGGGGGAATTCCCGCAGGGGGAGTTCCCGCAGGGGGATTTCCACTGGGGACTTGCGTCATCTTTTGCAGGGGAAGTTCTGCAGAAAGACTTTCGCAAGGGGACTTCCGTCGGATGACTTCCGTCGGATGACTTCCGCAGGTGGACTTCCACAGGGGGAATTCCACTGGGGGACTTGCGTCGTCTTTTGCAGGGGGAGTTCTGCAGAAAGACTTTCGCAAGGGGACTTCTGCAGGGTGACACTTAAAAATGCGTCAAAGAATACGTCAAAGAATAATTCATTGAATTCGCATTGAATTTGCATAATTCATTGAATTCGGCAGGCGGATTTCCCACAAGGGGATTTCCCGTAGGACTTCCGCAGGGGGATTTCCGGCAGGGGAATTTCCCGCGAGGGGATTTCCCTCGGGGGGATTTCCCGCGGGGGGATTTCCCGCGGGGGGGGGGGGGATTCGCATTGAATTCCCATTGAATTCCCATTGAATTCCAATTGAATTCGGCAGAGGGATTTCCTGCAGGGGGATTTCTCGCAGGGGAAATTCCCACAGGGGGAGTTCCCGCAGGGGGACTTCCCGCATCTAAAAATGCGTCAAAGAATACGTCAAAGATTAATTCATTGAATTCGCATTGAATTCGCATTGAGTTCGCATTGAGTTCGCATTGAGTTCGCATTGAGTTCGCATGGAGTTCGCATTGAGTTCGCATGGAGTTCGCATGGAGTTCGCGGTGAATTCGCGTTGAAATCGAGTTGAATACGCGTTGAATACGCGTTGAATACGCGTTGAATACGCGTTGAATACGCGTTGAATACGCGTTGAATACGCGTTGAATACGCGTTGAATACACGTTGAATAGGGATTAAATCCGCATTGAATCCGCATTGAATCCGCATTGAATTCACATTGAATCCGCATTGAATTCGCATTGCATTCGCATTGAATTCGCCAGGGAGATTTCCCGCAGGAGAATTTATCGCAGGGAGATTTTCCGCAGGGGGACTTCTCGCAGTGGGGCTTTCGACAGGGGGACTTCCGGCATTTAAAAATGCGTCAAAGAATACGTCAAAGAATAATTCATTGAATTTGCATTGAATTTGCATAATTCATTGAATTTGGCAGGCGGATTTCCCGCAGGGGGATTTCCCGCAGGGAGATTTCCCGCAGTGAGATTTCCCGCAGTAACACGGGGGACTTTTCACAGGAAGACTTCCCACAGGGGGATTTCCACTGGGGGACTTGCGTCATCTTTTGGAGGGGGAGTTCTGCAGAAAGACCTTCGCAAGGGGACTTTCATAAGAAGACTTCCGCAGGGGGACTTCCGCAGGGGACTTCCGCAGGGGGACTTCCACAGGGCGAGATCCACTGGGGGACTTGCGTCATCTTTTGCAGGGGGAGTTCTGCAGAAAGACTTTCGCAAGGGGACTTCTGCAGGGTGACATTTAAAAATGCGTCAAAGAATACGTCAAAGAATAATTCATTGAATTCGCATTGAATTTGCATAACTCATTGAATTCGGCAGGCGGATTTCCCACAAGGGGATTTCCCGTAGGACTTCCGCAGGTGGATTTCCGGCAGGGGAATTTCCCGCGGGGGAATTTCAAGCGGGGAAATTTCCCGCGGGGGGTGGGGGGGGGGGGGGGGGGGGGGGGCTTGGGGGGGATTCGCATCGAATTCCCATTGAATTCCCAATGAATTACAATTGAATTCGGCAGAGGGATTTCCTGCAGGGGGATTTCTCGCAGGGGAAATTCCCGCAGGGGGAGTTCCCGCAGGGGGACTTCCCGCATCTAAAAATGCGTCAAAGAATACGTCAAAGATTAATTCATTGAATTCGCATTGAATTCGCATTGAGTTCGCATTGAGTTCGCATTGAGTTCGCATTGAGTTCGCATTGAGTTCGCATTGAGTTCGCATTGAGTTCGCATTGAGTTCGCATTGAGTTCGCATTGAGTTCGCATTGAGTTCGCATTGAGTTCGCATGGAGTTCGCATGGAGTTCGCGGTGAATTCGCGTTGAATACGCGTTGAATACGTGTTGAATACGCGTTGAATAGAGATTGAATAGAGATTGAATCCGCATTGAATCCGCATTGAATCCGCATTGAATTCACATTGAATCCGCATTGAATTCGCATTGCATTCGCATTGAATTCGCCAGGGAGATTTCCCGCAGGAGAATTTATCGCAGGGAGATTTTCCGCAGGGGGACTTCTCGCAGTGGGGCTTTCGACAGGGGGACTTCCGGCATTTAAAAATGCGTCAAAGAATACGTCAAAGAATAATTCATTGAATTTGCATTGAATTTGCATAATTCATTGAATTTGGCAGGCGGATTTCCCGCAGGGAGATTTTCCGCAGGGAGATTACCCGCAGTGAGATTTCCTGCAGGGAGATTTCCCGCAGTAACACGGGGGACTTTTCACAGGAAGACTTCCCACAGGAAGACTTCCCACAGGGGGACTTCCCACAGGGGGACTTCCCGCAGGGGGACTTCCCGCGGGGGGACTTCCCGCGGGGGGACTTCCCGCGGGGAGACTTCCACAGGGGGATTTCCACTGGGGGACTTGCGTCATCTTTTGGAGGGGGAGTTCTGCAGAAAGACCTTCGCAAGGGGACTTTCGCAAGGAGACTTCCGCAGGGGGACTTCCGCAGGGGACTTCCGCAGGGGGATTTCCACTGGGGGACTTGCGTCGTCTTTTGCAGGGGGAGTTCTGCAGAAAGACTTTCGCAAGGGGACTTCTGCAGGGTGACATTTAAAAATGCGTCAAAGAATACGTCAAAGAATAATTCATTGAATTCGCATTGAATTTGCATAATTCATTGAATTCGGCAGGCGGATTTCCCACAAGGGGATTTCCCGTAGGACGTTCGCAGGTGGATTTCTGGCAGGGGAATTTCCGGCAGGGGAATTTCCCGCGGGAAAAATTCCCGCGGGGGGGGGGGGGGGGGGGGGGTGGGGGGGGGGGATTCGCATGGAATTCCCATTGAATTCCCATTGAATTCCCATTGAATTCCAATTGAATTCGGCAGAGGGATTTCCTGCAGGGGGATTTCTCGCAGGGGGAATTCCCGCAGGGGGAGTTCCCGCAGGGGGATTTCCACTGGGGGACTTGCGTCATCTTTTGCAGGGGGAGTTCTGCAGAAAGACTTTCGCAAGGGGACTTCCGTCGGATGACTTCCGCAGGTGGACTTCCACAGGGGGAATTCCACTGGGGGACTTGCGTCATCTTTTGCAGGGGAAGTTCTGCAGAAAGACTTTCGCAAGGGGACTTTCGGAAGGGGACTTCCCGCATTTAAAAATGCGTCAAAGTATAATTTATTGAATTCGCATTAAATTTGCATTGAATTCGCATTGAATTTGCATTGAAATTGCAGGGAGATTTCCCCAGGGAGTTTTCCCGGGGTGGGATTTCACGCGGAAAGATTTTCGGCAGGGGGATTTTGAACTCGCCTTGAATTCGCAGGAAAATTTGCATTAGAAGATTTCGCAAAATTTATCCATGATTGCGCCAAAGAATATGCCAAAAAAATATTATAATTCAAAGAATTCGCAGAATTTTGAAGAATGCAAAAAAAAAGTTGAAGAATTGTAATTAGAATGCGGGACAACAAATGAAAACCTAATGCCAAAAATACAAAGAATGCGAATAAGAATTCAAATTAAAATTGAATAAGAATGCTAAGAACTCCAAAAGTGTAAAAAAGAAAAAGAATTTTAAGAATTCAAAGCATGGGAATAATTCAAATAAGATTGCGAAGAATACGAGAAAAATGCATTAAAGAATGCGTAAAAGATTGCATTGAAGAATGAGTCGAAGATTGCATCCAAGAATGCGTAGAAGATTGTGTAGAAGATTGTGTAGAAGAATGCGTTGAACAAGTCAAAGCATGTGTCAAAAAATACCTTAAAGAATACGAAAAATACTAAAAACTATGAATTTAAAGAAATTAAACATGCATCGAAGAATACGTCTTAGAATGCATCTTAAAATGCATCTAAGAATGGTCAAAAAAATATGTCAACAAATAATTTTCAGAAAAATTTGCGAATTTGCAAAATTAAAAGAATTCACAAAATTAAAATAAGAATGCATTGAATAAGGATTTGAGAAATGCGAAGAATGTCTCAGAATGCAAAGAATGCGTCAAAAAATGCAAATAATTTGCAAAAGAATTTGCAGAAGAATTGGCAGAAGAATTCCAGGGGCGCGTCGATGAATGCACCAAAGAATACAAAGATATCGAAGAATTTGCAGATGCGGAGAATTTTAAAAAATGTTGGAGAATGCAAAGAATTACAATAATTCTAAATAGAATGCAAAAAATAAAGCAAAGAAAACTAAGAATGCGAATACAAATGCAAATAAACATTATAATGAGAATGTGAAGAACTCCAAAAGTGTAAAAAGTATACGAAAAATGAAAAAAAAAAATTGAAGGTCAATGGGAAGACATAAAAAAGGATGCTAAGAATATGCATCTAAGAATTCATACAAAAATGCGTCAAAGAATACGTCAAACATTAATTTACATAATTTGCAGAATTCAAAGAATTCCAAGAAGAATTCACAAAATTCAAAAAAGAATTTGCAGAATTCAAAGAGAATGCATTGAAAAATGTTACGAAAAATGTTACGAAGAATTTGAAGAATGTGTCGAAGTATACGTCGAAAAAGGCAAAGATGAATGCGCAGAATTATCAGAATATTTGTTGCGGAAAAAATTGAAATGTTGAATACGTCAACGAATTTAAAGAGGAGTGCATAAAATGCGATGAAAAATGCATCGAAGAATGTTTTGACAACATGAAATACTATTGTATTGTTTGTACTTTAATAGGCATTAGCTAATTGAGTATGGCATAGTCTGAATTTTTTTAGAGAGGCAAGTGCAAACAAACATGGTGGTGTAATAGTGTGTGTGGTGAACGGTTCTTGCAAAGTTACAGTAGATTGAAAATCATATAAATGGATGGCTCAAATTCTCCCGAAACACCAACCCGTATTTTAGGTAGGTCATGCCTTATTGCATTTTCAAGAAGAATCTTAGAATACAAAGCCTTAAACTAAAACCCTCATAGGCTAGAAGTTGATACATTTTGGTATTCTTCAATCAATTTGTATTAATTGTTTTTGTTAATGAATTTTTCAAATATAATAATAATAATAATAATAACCAAGTCTTGTATAGCGCAACATCCATCAAATTGAAGCTTAAGGTATTTCACAGAAATATTTCAAAAAACAAGGAAACAAATCAAACACATATTGTAATTGATAAAATATAGAGACAAAACAATCAGAACAGACAATAATGCATTACAATTAAAAGGTTTAAAAAAATATATAAAAATTGTCAAATTCCTTAGGAGAATTCCTTAGAAGAATTCCGAAGGAGAATTCCGAAGGAGAATTCCGAAGGAGAATTCCGAAGGAGAATTCCGAAGGAGAATTCCTTAGAAGAATTCCGAAGGAGAATTCCTTAGGAGAATTCCTTAGGAGAAGTCCTTAGGAGAAGTCCTTAGGAGAAGTCCTTAGGAGAAGTCCTTAGGAGAAGTCCTTAGGAGAAGTCCTTAGGAGAAGTCCTTAGGAGAAGTCCTTAGGAGACTTCCGAAGGAGACCGCCTTGTAATAAAGACCGCCTTGTAATAGAGACCGCCTTGTAATAGAGACCGCCTTGTAATAGAGACCGCCTTGTAATAGAGACCGCCTTGTAATAGAGACCGCCTTGTAATAGAGACCGCCTTGTAATAGAGACCGCCTTGTAATAGAGACCGCCTTGTAATAGAGACCGCCTTGTAATATAGACCGCCTTGTAATAGAGACCGCCTTGTAATAGAGACCGCCTTGTAATAGAGACCGCCTTGTAATAGAGACCGCCTTGTAATAGAGACCGCCTTGTAATAGAGACCGCCTTGTAATAGAGACCGCCTTGTAATAGAGACCGCCTTGTAATAGAGACCGCCTTGTAATAGAGACCGCCTTGTAATAGAGACCGCCTTGTAATAGAGACCGCCTTGTACATCTGTTTTATGTTGATTTTTATTTTGATGTAGCTATACTGAACATCATCCTAGGGGCCATCAGCGAGATCAAAGTGGCTGTTTAGTCCATCCAAAGTGAAGTAGAGGCCAACAGGAAGATTCTGGAAAGGTAGTCTAAGTTTGAAGCTTTCCATGGAAGACAACATTGACTTACCGGCTAGTGTCACAAGCTGGAGTAACCGCTCTGCTGAAGATTCTTAAGGACAAGAAGACAAAAGCTGCACTGGTAAGCCCTCACAACATAAACGACTGCTTTTTTTATACTCTTTTGTTTTTATAATGCAAACAAACATGGTGGCATAAATAGTGTTTGGGTGAATGACACTGACAAAGTTACAGTACTTTGACAATCTTATAAATGGAATATGGATAGCTTCAGAGGCCTTGCTAGCCCGTATGCTCAATTCAAACTATTCGTTCGGCGCGCGCACGTACACATACGTACATCCATAGTAACGTACACAGAAATATGAGGAACTGGAGCACAATACGAACATAACAAATATCTCTTATGAAAACAACATTTCAATGGCCGTGCACTGTACCCCTACTACTGGGGTTTAAGGTTTGCCACCCCCACCCCCACCCCAACACCAACACCAAAAATAGGGCCAAACATTTGCCCACAGTTCCTAAATAAATTCTCAAATTGCCTTAGAATGCAGGCCGAAGCAATTTTAATTAAAACAAATTCCTAATTCAGTTATCACGCATTTATCTGCATACATAACATCAACTGTTCAATAACGCACAACATTGGGCCAAATACATAACTAGTAATTGCTTTTTGTAGCCATTTGCCTACATTTTTTGATACAAATAAGACATTTATAACAACAAAAGCTTCTACTTTTACGCATACATAACAACAATATACAATATATTGCTTTTTCTATGCTTTTTCTTACATTTTTATAATTCTTGGGAAGCAAATGCTTCCCAGATTGTATACATAAAAACAAGCATTTGCTTCTCAATAATCAATTAATTGTAGAGTTTCAAGTTCCCCAATAGGTAGCTTTAGCTCTTTCTTATCAGGCAAGATCGACCATTACTATCATGTGCCCTCGCTTTCATTTCCTTGCAACTTGTTTGGTACATGTAGTTGACACTTCTCTACAATTACAGTCAAACACCTGTATATATTGGGACTTTACAAATTATCTTGTTATAAAAGGTACCTTGTATTATCAGTATTAAAATGGAAAACTGGGAAAACTTGTTTTCCTTATTGTAAGTACATGTAGCATGTTGTATTAACAGTGCTCTTTAGGAGTCGACTGTACACTGTATTTCATTGGCAAGAATGGCAACCAACACATAACATTAAGTATAACAAGACATAGTTGGTATTTATGGTTAGCTACATGTACAACAAGTAATGGTGAATATGACAATTCTTTTTTTTATATTGTTTTTCACATATTTTAATGGTCCTTTTCTCTAAATAAGCTGGCGACTTTACAGCCCTTTTGTCGTGGATGGTCACATTATATACTTTTAAGCAATTGCTTTTGCTTTTGCTTGATGAGCTTTTGCTCGGTGCTTCTAGCTTATAAGCAATATTGCTAGTTTGTATGTATTCGGCCCATTGATCTATTAGTTTCAAACTAACCTACATGTAGATGTACCTGAATCCATCAACATTTCCTGCTGTGGAGAAGTTTGGCCGATATAGGATTCCTCCAACTTGAATACTGGGGAATTTTGATGGATTGAGGATTTTAAGCCTAGCGATACTGCAGGATTTTGATGGATTCAGAATACATGTACCATATCGGAAATCAGTAATCACCAACACCAACTTTTGTGTGCATGACTATGCTGGTGGATTTTGGCGGATTAAGGATACTTTAAAGTACCACTGAGGGTTAACTATGTACTTGTAGCCAGGGATGAAGTCGAGTCAACCACAAGTCCCTGCAAGTCCATGTAAGCCCCTGCAAGTCCCTGCAAGTCCATCACAAGTCCTTCAGTTCCAATTCAAATCACAAGCTATTCAAATCAGCTTTGACAAAAACATTCCTTTCTCATTGTTCATCCAGTTACTTGTGACTGCCTTTATGAAGGAACTTGTGACTGGCTTTCACGAAAGGACTTGTGAATGAACTTGCAGGGACTCGACTAAAACCCTGCTTGTAGCAAACATTAGCATTAGGCATGGCAGTTTTGGGATTATAGGATCAGGTACAATGTACTTTTATGTAATCAACATTTTAAATATATTAGAATGTCATCTGCACATGGGACATTTTCAAAATAAAAGCTAGGCTACACAAAAAAATAATATTATACCGGTATATTTCTAGTTCTACAATGGCCAAGTTTGATCAAGGAACCATAGTTAACTAGTGGTTAGTTTGTGATGATATTAGGACATGCGCACTGAAGTTGAAGTGCGAATAACTCTAGTCGAACTATTGACCATTAACTGCCAAACTGGTCCTCTCTGTACTGTGCTTTTAAAACGGCTATTGGTTACCATCGATGCGACCAACCACGGTAGGCTGGTCGTGAATAGTGGACTGAATAGTCAAACCATCGTCGACTATCCTGAGTTCGATCAGAGTTAGTCAAACTATAGTTAACTATAGTCCCTGATCGAACTTGGCCAATGATGCTCACAACACTTGCAGTTTACACCCTAAAGCCATAAGCTTATTTTACACGCTGTTTGACTCACACCAATGTAGCAGTATTTAAACTTCAACATCAACTTCTGAGATTTCAATGTTTAAGTGGGTTTCCTTAACCCTAATGTCCTTGGAGTGCAGTACTGCGAAACACTTCTAGGCCAGTGTAGCAAGAGTATTTACTCAAGTATTATTTTGTGGTATTTTGTAGTATTGGGTGTTGTTAGTGTTAAAGGGTAACTCAATGCTATTTTATGTATATTTTTTTCTTTAATCTGGTACCCCGTTCCAGTACGTACAATGTACTAAATGCAACTGCACACCATAAGAACATTATAATAATTACAATGTACTTTGCTTTCAAATAAATTATAATAAGAATAATTATAATACTGTAATACCGGTACTGTTTTTTTTATAGCGCACATATATCTACCAGAACTAGTAATATACTCAAAGCACTGTGTAATTATCCCCTGATCTGCATTGGGCCCATTCCAAATACCATCTCAGCTCCCTGGGGAGTATACAGCTCACTGCTGCCATTTCGGCACAAAGCAGCTAATAACAATAATCTCCGCCCTCACAGGCAGGTACCCATTTACTCCTGGGTGGAGAGAAGCAATGAGTGAAAAAGTGCTTTGCCCAAGGGCACATATGCACCATAGTCCCCAGACCGGACTCGAACCCACAACCTGCAGCTTTACCCACAGATTGCGAATTCAATGCTCCAGATCACGAGGCCATGGCACTCCACAATTATGAGTTTAATTACCATTTAGCAAGCAACATAAAGCAAAGGTAAATAAAGTGTGGAAATCTAGGCAGTGGGCTTCCTATGTAAGTGAAGTACATGTATGGGATTACGTCTTCACCGATAGCGGGATATTTATACCACCAGTGTCGCCCTGATGTTGGGGTATTCTTAACTTTTCTTACATGTAGCATAGAAAGGACATCATATTCATGGAAACCATACTCAGACAAGAAAATGTTCATATTGCCAGTAATGCTACACATTATCAGTGATCATGGTGATGGGATAGGCACATTTAGCTAGCTGTCAACAACTTGGTGCTCTAGACTCCCTCCCATGGCAGACGATCCAGAGGAAGACCAAATCTTACCTATGTGGACAGCATTTGTCAAGATTCTTAAAAGAAGAAAGTCTGTCTACTGCATGCTGTGGGCAACAGGGAACAGTGGAGAGCCATTATCCGGCAGACACTGCCGACTTAAGCAAGCACTTCCAATAATCTAAGCTTTTGCTTTTCTAAGTCGTTTCAACATCTTCAGTCGTTGTTTGTTGTCTATCCTCACTTTGGACCTCACTATATACTGGTGGTCACTTTCAATGCCCACTTTTGGGACTGTTGCCACATCCATCAGTATATCCTTCCTGTCGCTTATTGTGTAGTAATGATATTGTGTTTTGTTGCAGTTGGGCTCTCCCATGTCAAGTATCTCTTTAGAGACTGTTTACTACAAAATCCAGTAATCTTTCTCCCCTCTTATTCCTTTTTTCCAATTCCAAATGGGCCTATAGACCTTTCTCTTCCAGATCCTTCCTTAATCCCACCTTTGCATTAAAGTCACCCATAATTATTGTGTAAGTCGTCTTATCATCTCCAAGTGCCTGGCCAACTGCTTTGGACGTTTTTATTATTGAGAAAACACACTTTATTTTAGACTTCTTTTGGTGGTTGGTGAGCTGTATAAGATGTGCCAACAGTTTACATGTAGTTTAATATCGTTTTCTGGCCATCTGGTTTCTGCAAGGCCTAAATACATGCCAGTTGTTTTCCTCTACATTCTCTAGTAGAGCATCTAGACTTTCATCAGTTGCATGGATCTTACATTATAGGTGCAAATGTGCGGTGGTTGCATTCAGGTCCCTTGTCAGAGCTAGGTCTTCCTTGTGAGTTTGGATCTAGCCCATCATGAGCTGGCAATCTGCCAGAGGAATCTTTAGCATCCTGTTTCCTAACTCTATAAGCAGAGTTTGTCCTATTGGGGTCTTGGGCATTGCAACCTCTCTTTTGTCTCGTCTCCATCAATGGTAAAGGTAGTAGCCTACTCACACCGTGCTGGCAGGGTGTGTTGGAGAAGGAATATATAACCATAGCTTAGTCCTGGTTGGCTCTTCACACCAGGATTATTTCAACATAACCAAGCCGGTGTTCAGGCCGATGTTACCGGGAAGCACACCCACGCATTTCCGGCCTTGCTCGCTACTGACAGACATTTCCGGACTTGCTCGTGGCGTGTTCATGCGTCATCCGTTTTTGAATCTGTGGAAAATGTCCTCCGGCGCAAACTGGTTAAGTTCTTACTGGCTTTTGTAGTCATCTTGGTTCAGACAGGGATCCAGTTGCTCCCCTTCAACCCAGTGAAATTCATCATCCTTATCTCCAACCAAGAGTGGCAAATGCTGGATGGTTTGGTGCAGGCATCTAAACCTGGCTTACAGCGATGTTAATGCAGGCATGATGCCGGACTTAATTAAAGATAAATGTAGAAAAAGACGGAACACCATGCCAGAACCCAAACAGAAGTATGGGGATACGCCTTTCCCGTCACCAGGGGATCTGTGTGTATGTACCCCTGGTGACATCATTGAGGTTTTGACCATTCCAGGGGTCAGGCGCCTCTAACCCTACCTAAGCTAACCAGGAAGAATTCTAAGCTGATCTGGCTGGTGCCCCTAGAAAGGGGTGGGGAAGAAGGGAGGGAGGCAATATCTCAAAATCGCTACCACCTTTTTATGGTAGTTTTATGGTATATAATTATATAGGATTGAAACAAACAGTTGGTTCCAATTACCAAACGTATACGATCCTTTTAAGCATTCTTTCTCTAAAACTGGCACACACTCGATTTGGAGTGCTGAATTGACAAAATTAAATAGGGTGAAACAAACTGCATTTGAAAGCTTATTAATGCCTATACAAACATCAAAAGCAAATGCTGAATGTTAAAACTCTAACCCTCCCAAATCCACCAAAATCAATGTGATTTTGCACACACCGTAGGGAGTTAGGGTTTAACCTTATATCCCTAGGGTTTTTGCAAAACATTCCACTTGCACCATACTTTTGGTAACAAATTTCACCCATCCTGAATCCATCAAAATTCATTCCCTGTTTTGGAGGAGTTCAGTGAATTTAGTATATCTTCATATTGAACAAACTGGGGGACTTTGATGGATTCAGGATAATAAGCCCAGCAATGCGCCTTGAGCTTCTCATTAGGGTGGATAATGGCGCAATATAAATTGCCTATATCATTATTATTATTATTATACTACAGGATTTTGCAGTACTGCAAAATTGATTTTAAGATAATGGACTCTATAGAGAAACACACTACAAAATATTTGATACCAGCATGGTATCCTGAATCCATCAGAATTGATTTTTTATGGATTATTCAGGATATCTCCAGAATTTATACTGGTAGATAATTCTGATGTACTCGAGGCACCAGCAGTTTTTGCATGACAAACTTGTTGAATTTTGGTGGATTCAAGACACTTTGTAGTAATTTGGCCCATTAAATGTACACCATTTATATCATGTCTTTGCACAAAGTAATTGATTCTATCTAATCTATTTGCAAATGTTTCATGTTGTTTCATGAACTGTTGTTCATGTACTGTAAGAACCCCCCCTCCCTCCTCCACCACGAAGCACAGAAGCACATTAGGCCAGGGTTGTAGTCGAGTCCCTAAAAGACGTTTTTGTGCTTAGCAAATGTTTGTGCTTACAAGTTTTATGAAATTGGCACCTAGTTTAATACCCACCCTGATGTTCGGCCAAGGGTATCATTGCCACAGTACACCTAGCCCATACAATTCAACATACATGTAATCGGTTTTATTTCAATTTTCTTAAAAAGACCTATTCCCTTCAGGAATTCAAGGATCTTAACCCTAACCCCCTAGGCTCTCGCACTAGGAAGCATACCAAACCTAACAAACTTCAACAGCTCACACATGTTCAGTAATTTTTGGTACACTGTACTGAACCTAACAGTACTAAACCTGCCAAACTCCAACAGTTGAAGTTGTATTGACTTGGAACAGTGATAACTGGCCAGTGGTATTATGTGTTTTAGTGGGGACACACATACAAGGTGTAAGTGTACATACACTTACAGTTGACCAGGAACTGTGCCGTGACAATGTGGGTCACTCACGTATAAATGCCTGTGCATTCTCAAAATGTCTAACATTTTGTCAAGTCTCATGCCTTTCTGTCCTGAACCTCACAGAATTCAACAGGGTCTCCCTGGGCCTTTGGTACTGAGTCAAACAAAGTCTAACAACAAGTTGTTACGGTTTGGTACCAAACCTGCCAAAACCTAGCGAAAGCTGCAGTTGGAGTTTGGTGGGTTTGGGGTAGTTAGGTTTAACAAGGCATTTTTTTTTCAAATAGAGTATTTTTGGTCTCTAACATTAAAGTACTTTTATATTGCAGTTTATCGAAAGGAAATGTTCCCTATATTGACTGCCATTAAAAGGCCGGTTTATACTTTACGCGAATGTCATTGCGAAGCGAATTTGTTAAGGCAACGAAAAAGTCACAATGAAATTTAAATTGTTTACGTTATCAAATTTGCTTTGCATAATTCGCTTGAAGTATGAACCTGCCTCAAGTCTGATTATTTGCTAATTTTAACTTTTAGCTACATGTAGGTCTGTATAAGAAAACTGAAGGTACCGGTAGGTGTGTATTCATATTAACCCTAACCCTACCTAATGCTCCTTTTTACTACTAGTAGTAAAAAGTAGTATGCAGTACTCTCACTGACTTGTGTGCAATGCCTGTAGTAATTTTTAGTATTGGGTACTTTACCCCTAATTGCACTCATAGTCCTTTTTAGCATTGGGTACCTCTGCTTGCTGAGTGTGCATGGCCCATGTATGCTGTGTAAGGTGTTCTAAACTTTACAGCAAAAATTGTCACTTGGGACACAATGGGTCAAGGTTGGACTACTGCGTTTGTTGCCAGGTAAGTATTACTGACCTGTATTGCCACTATTAGTATTTTGTAGTTGGCACGGAGAGACCTAATGCTACAAAATACTAAGTAGTATTCTGTAGTACGCAGTTCTTTAGCCCCAAGTAAGGCCTAGGGGGTTAGGGTTAAGAGCTTCTTTTGCTAAAGTGTCGGCTTTCTCATTGCCCCTAATAACCAACATATCTACCCAAGCCAAAACATAAAATTTTTACATTTCAATTAGCTTAGAATAAGTTTCAAGTATGCAAGAATGTTCAAAATTAAATGTACTTATATTCAAAGCCATAGGAGGCTTTGTCAATAAAAGGTAAAATGAATGGGCAAACAGAGTCCATGAATTTCTGAGTGTGAATGTGGTCATAAATTAGGCAAAAATCACCCGTAATTGTTTTTAGCTGTTATATGATCTTGTAAGGTCAAAATAAAATCATTAACCCTAATCATTAACCCTAAACTCCTAACGCCATTCATTTGAGGTGCAGTACACTGTTATACTGTTTTGTACATAAACGAGTTGGGGTACAGTGCACGACCATTGAGAAATTTCCTCATGTATAAAGAAAAACTTTTTTATCAGGCTCCAGTTTTTTTATTTCTAGGAAATTATAGTCCTGTGTGAATGAAAATTCATGGATAGCGTTCAGTAAAGTAGTTTTCTACCAAATAAATAAGTCTAACCATTGATGGTGTTGCTGCAGATTTCCTCTCTAAATCTAATGAGTACTGCACAGAAACTAAAGTTTGGCAAGTGTTTTAGGCTTGTATTCTAAGATTCTTTTTCAAAATGCAATGAGACATGACCTACCTAGAATATGGATTGGTGTTTCGGGTGAAAATTGAGCTATTCATATTCCATTTATAAGATTGTCAATCTACTGTAACTTTGTCAGTGTCATTCACCCAAACACTATTTACGCCACCATGTTTGTTTGCATTATAAAAACAAAAGAGTATAAAAAAGCAGTCGTTTATGTTGTGAGGGCTTACCAGTGCAGCTTTGTCTTCTTGTCCTTAATAATCTTCAGCAGAGCGGTAACTCCAGCTTGTGACACATGCGGCAAGTCAATGTTGTCATCCATGGAGAGCTTCAAACTTAGACAGCCTCTGAAGAATCTTCCTGTTGGCCTCTACTTCACTTTGGATGGACTAAACAGCCACTTTGATCTCGCTGATGGCCCTTAGGATAATGTTCAGTATAGCTACATCAATTAAAAATCAACATAAAACAGATGTTTATATCAACGACATAGCAGGGGGGAGCAGAAAGGTGAGTAGAAACGGAAAGGTGAGTAGATAGTGAAATTAAGGGTACCAGTAAATATAGTTTAAATATTAATATATAAATAGATAATAAATAGATAGGGTAAATAAAGCCGAGAGTCCTTGGGTAAATAAAGCAGAGAATCCTACAGTAAATAAAGCCATGATGTCATTGGGTCTCAGGTTTATTATTAACTTTATTCCTAACTTTATCCTTGCATCCGCGCATCCAGGCATCAGAGTATTTAACCAGTTCGCGCAGGATGACCTATATACATGTACATGCAAAATAAGGCTTTCAAATATTTGTATACATTACCGAGTACAATTGTCCCCGACCCGGTGTGTAGTTCCACAGATGACTGTACACGCGTCAGATGTTATGGCGGGTAGCGGTTGAAATGCCCTAGGCGACAGAATGTTGGCAAAAACAAGTAAATAACGGTGCTAATAAACTAAGTGTTGACATATTGTAGTGCATGTACATGTAGTTGCATTATCAAAAAAGGACTATTTTACTGAATAAAAAAAAAAAAAATTAAACTTATAATTAACCCTAACGCTCCTCAATCCTCAAAAATCCTCATTGCAGTTTGAGGATTTTTGAGGATTGAGGCTGTATGGTGTTTTAAAAAAATGAGGATTTTGGAGGATTGAGGCACAATGTTATTAATGGGGTTTTAAAAAAATGAGGATTTTTGAGGATTGAGGCTGAATGGGGTTTTTAAAAAATGAGGATTTTTGAGGATTGAGGCTGAATGGGGTTTTAAAAAAATAAGGATTTTTGAGGATTGAGGCTGAATGGGGTTTTCAAAAAATGAGGAGTTTGGAGGATTGTATGGTCATTCGGCCTAAGAATGCATTGGGAGATTGGTTTGACTTGGGCCCGGGTAGTACATGTACATGTAGGTTACTGGTATGGATCTACAAATTAATTTGTTTTGTATACAAAGGTATAAGGACATGAAACAGTTTATAATAGTACACTAATTATATGCTGTGCACTGTACATGAACCAAGTGTATTGCTCAAAGGACACACAGTCCATTGTTCAAAGCAAAGGCTGCCCCATGAGTATCCCATTACATTGTGTACATAAAGAGTGGTCAGGATTTTACCCGCCAAGTAATCAATCATGCTATTGCCTTGTCTTATTCAACAACACCAGTTGGTTTCTGGGTCTCTGACTTATGGGGAAGGGCTGTGATCTAGATCGTCTGAAGTCTGGGCTTCATTTTTACTTTGTGTATTTTTCCAAAACTTGTGGAACATTCCATTTACACCAAGGTAAGTACGTTTTCAAGACAATGCATCTTTTGTGAAACAAATTATGTTATCAATAGATTATTGAATTTTATTTAAACATTCATCAAAAGGTAAGTCTTAAAATTATGTAATACTTGAATACTTATCTTCCAGTTTTCCTATAAATACGCTTAAAATTTACTACTCTCCCCAGTTCATATTTGAACATCTTTGAGTAAAGTTGTACAGTACGTGTACTATGAGAGAGTTGCAGTCACTACAGAGTTCTTTGTCTAGAGAGGAGGGAATTCTGTTTCTGTCTTCCGTCATGGGGGATAACCGCAAAAGAAAGAAGAAAAAGGTATTGGTGTCAAGCTGTGAGGAGGAAGGAGAAAAATACAAGGAGAAGCAGAAGATAAAGAAGAAGAAAAAGATGTTTCTGCCGAGTACATCTGAGGAAGAGGTGAAGATAAGGAAGGAAAAGAAGAGAAAGGAGAAGCTTCAGATCAGCAGCTCTGATGATGACTTCAGCCTCAGCAACTCTGATGAGGAAGGAGAGAAGATGAGAAAGGAGAAGATGAAGAGGAGAAGGGAAAAGAGGAGAAATAAGAAGAAGAGAAAAGAGCAGATTCACACCAGAGTTTCTGATGTAGAAGAGGAGGGGAGGAAGGAGAAAAAAGGAGGAAAGAGAAGAAAAAGGGGCTTTTGGTTACTAGCACTGATGAGGAGGAGGAGGAGGAGGAGAAGGAGAAGGAGAAGGAGAAGGAGAAGGAGAAGGAGAAGGAGAAGGAGAAGGAGAAGGAGAAGGAGAAGGAGAAGGAGAAGGAGAAGGAGAAGGAGAAGGAGAAGGAGAAGAAGGAGAAGGAGAAGGAGAAGGAGAAGGAGAAGGAGAAGGAGAAGGAGAAGGAGAAGGAGAAGGAGAAGGAGAAGGAGAAGGAGAAGAAAAATATTCAGGGCAAAGCTGGAAAAGGAAAAGCTCCTCTACAAAAGAAGAAGAGAAGACGAACAGCTGCAGAGGAAGAAGCGGAGCTGCGGGCTACACTTCGGGCAAGCGCCAGAGATGCTGGTGTCGCACTGTCCCGTCGACACTACCGAGCTGTGGTGCAGAGCTGCTCCGAAAGTGAGGAGGAATTCCTGGACGATGCAGTTGATGCTGCCAAAGCAGCAGATGCTACCAAAGCAGCAGAGGAGTCATGCATGGAATATACAAGCGATAATGATGAAAAGAATGAAGATGATGAGGAGGAGGAGGAAGAGCAGGAGGATGAGCAGGAGGAGGATGGGGAAGAGGAGGAAGAGGAGGAAGAGGAGGAAGAGGAGGATGAGGAGGAAGTCAGTGATATCCCAGAGCCCCCACTCCCAAGGAAGATTACAAAGTCAACCAAACCAAGAAAAAAAACAAAAATCCAACAACCGAAGTCTGACGACGACCCAGACCCTCCATCCGTCTACCAGCCAGACTTCCCTGAAGACAAGGATGGATGGACAAGAAAGCTGACTGACGTCCCCATTCATCGGTTTAAAGGGACAAAACCACCTGGTCCAACCTTCCACCAGAGTAAATCTCCAATGTACTACTTTGTTCGTTTTTTTCCTTTGGTACTCCTGTCCCGGATGGCCGAATGGACAAACACCAAGCTTCATCTTGCTAGGCAAAAGCTTACTTCCCTAGCTGAGATGCGGGCGTTCATTGGGATCCACCTGTTGATGGGAGTCGTCAAAATTGGAAAGTACAGGAACTACTGGTCGACTCATCCCGGTTTACAAAACAGACTCATCAGTGCCACCATGACCAGAAACCGGTATGATGTGCTCAACCAGTATTGGGCATGCAGTCGCCCAGCCAAAGACCCTCAACACCTCAAAGACAAGGCTCATCGCTACAGCTTTATGAAAAAGCACCCTGTCTACCCCCTTCAGCCATTGTGGGACGAGGTGAGAAAGCGGTGCATGGAAAAGTTCAATACCAGCCGGGAGCTCACGGTGGATGAAGCCATGATAAAGTACAGGGGCTTCAAGGCCAACATCAAGAAATTCTTCATGCCAATGAAGCCTATCCGCGCTGGCTTCAAAGTATATGCCATGACAGAGGCAAGGAGTGGCTTCATGGTGAACTTCAAAGTTCATCCACACAAGAAAACGACCATGGCAGCGATGGTGAAATCAATAACAAAGCACCACTGTGGAAAGTATCACCACCTCTTCACCGACCGCCTGTACACATCTGTGAGCCTGGCAACCGATCTACTTATTCGATCTGAAATGTATCTCACAGGTGCAGTCAAAGCCAACAGCAAAGGCCTCCCAAAGGACCTCCTCAACGTGGCTGAAAATCCCCAGCGAGAAAGAATAACCCAGATGAGAAAGGTGCCCAAAGGGACTTTTTATGTCCGGCAGAAAGGCCAAGCTGTAGTGACGATATGGAAAGACAGCAAGTGTATGCTGACGGTGTCAACAGGCCACCAGGGATGGCGGGATCCGGCTGTCCACCATGTAAAACGGAAAATTCCCGATGAAACCACCGGGCTTCTCAAGTCCACTGTCATTCCTGCTCCACCCCAGGTCTGTGACTACATCAAATTCATGGGAGGGGTAGACAGGAATGACCAGCTGCGGGCCTACCACACATGTAGTCGCAAGGCGCAGTATTGGTGGAAAAAGGTGGTATATTTTATACTTGATGTTGCTCGGGTAAATGCCTGGATCTGCTATAAGCAGCATCACCATAGCGGTGAGTCATCGGGCAGTGGCAGTGACGACAGCATGGGGGATCAACCCACCAAATCCCTCAACCATTCATCATTTGTGGTCACCCTCGCCACCGAGATGATTGATGGCTATGCCCACGGTGGGGCCGTGCAACAGTTCAGAGGGTCGAGGGCCACCTCCAGCCACAACATTGATGGGCACTTCTGCGACACAATGCCAGGTCTCTATCCCAAATGGTGCAAGTGGTGTCGGCTGCATGATGGGGTCACCAAGAAAGGTCGCACCAGGACAACCAGGAAGGGCTGCGTAGTCTGTGGGGTGAATCTCCATCCAGGCAAGTGCTTCACCAGCTACCATGCAGCCAACAAGCAGAACCACGAGAGTGGCACAGCCACAACCTCCACCAACCCATCTTCAACATCCGAGTAACCACCCACCATGCCCAACACAACAACCGGTACCCAACCCATCGCCAAGTCCAACCGCCGAGTCTCACCACAAACTCTGTCCAGCATCCGACTTGGCCAGCAAAAACAATTCGACCCACCCCCACTCCTTACTTGGGCAAGAAATATCCGAAGATTTTGCTAGCAAAAAGGGCCTAAGGGTTTACCCCTAGTGACCATTTAGTGACCATTGGCTAAATCCTGACCCCAACTGACCATTATTAGGTGACCATTGGCAAAATGATTGGATAAAGATTGCAAGAGAAAGAGCATTTCATAATTTTTCGTAAGAAAATGACCCCCACTGAATATTACGCGACCATAAGAAAAATTCTGCCCAACTGAAAATTAGGTATCCATTGGCCAAATTAATTGGAATGAGGCAGTAATTCCCCCTTGATTTTACACAAATTAAACAAATTGAGGATTTTTGAGAATTAAAACGAATGCATTTTTTTCAGTAGGGCAATCCGAGGATTTTGGAGGATTGAGGCAGTGGGTACCTCTTGATTTAAACACAAGTTAAAAAATTGGAGGATTTTTGAGGATTGAGGATAATGCATTTTTTTAGTGGGGCAATCCAAGGATTTTGGAGGATTGAGGCAGTGGGTACCTCTTGATTTGAACACAAGTTAAAAAATTGGAGGATTTTTGAGGATTGAGGATGAATGCATTTTTTTAAGTAGGGAAATCCGAGGATTTTGGAGGATTGAGGACGGTTGCTAGTAAAAAGGGCCTAGGGGGTTAGGGTTAATGAAAAATATCCGGCTAGTGGTCTCGGTAACTTGAAAATACACCTGGCGCAAACCGGTTAACCCAAACCCAAGCCGTCACATTACTTGTAATGAATAAATACCTAGGAGAGTTGATAGCTTCTGATTGGTCGAGACTCGATCACGTAAAGGGCATTATTTTGGTCCCAGCCTAGCCTATAGCGTGCATTGTAATTAGGTACGTGTATCAATATGGCTTTGCACCTTACACATTGTTGTATGGGCCCATATACTGCACGTGTGGAGTAAAAACGCATTGCGTTTGAAAACGTCACAATATATTTTTTTCCCAAATGTTTTACCAAATTATTTAAGTTAAGTACCGATCTTTCGATTTAAAGCATATATGCATGGATATTCCTCAATCCCCTTACTCTCAAATCTCGGTCGATTTCGTTCGTGTGGTTTTACTTTTGATGCAGCAATCGGCGATATCCAATATGGCATCTGTATCAACGATGCTTTCCCATCTTGCTTTGCGCTAACCCCAGGAGAAAGGCGAAACAACATTTTGCGCGGCAAATTTAGGATGTACAGTAGGATGCGCAATTGAATGATATAAATGGTGTCAGGTCAACTCGCCCCCTGATCGACTCGCCCCTTACCTACTCGCCCCTTTCCGACTCGCCCCCTGACCGACTCGCCCCCTGACCGACTCGCCCCTTACTAACTCGCCCCTTATTAACTCGCCCCTTAATAACTCGCCCCCTAGCCGACTCGCCTCCTGAACGACTCGCCCCTGAACGACTCGCCCCCTGGTTTGATTTACATGTATTTTTAATTCTATAATTTGTATCATTTGCCCTCGACTGAAAAGACGATCTGGGTAAACTTTTTCCTTGATTATTCTCTTGCATAGGCCCTAATCTCGATTATTTTTATCTAAGTTTTAGAAAATACATTTTGATGTTCGTTTTGGTGGTGGAAATTTAAGAAAAAGCAGTAGACCTAAATCCTCCTCGAAGCCAAAAAAAGTTAAACTCATAACAATTTATTTATACATTAATTTTATATATTTAAAGAAAATTTGGGGGGGGAAATAATCATGTTTGGTTCTTGTTTTTCTGAGGTTTTTTTCGGAGCGCGGGGGGACAAGTTGATCGCATAATTTGATGCGATTTTGTTTACTGCTTTCTAACCCAATAGGGCTTTTCAAGGAAGCTATAGGGAATCTGTCAATCACTCCACCATTCTTTGTTACGAAAACCAACGCTCTTAATGAGGGATTGAACCGGGTGTTACGACGCTCAGCTCTACAAAACTGTCGGCTCCCTCTGTAACATGTACCATGTACCATGTACCATGTACCATGTACCATGTACCATGTACCATGTACCATGTACCATGTACCATGTACCATGTACCATGTACCATGTACCATGTACCATGTACCATGTACCATGTACCATGTACCATGTACCATGTACATGTACCATGTACATGTAACATGTAACATGTAACATGTAACATGTAACATGTAACATGTACATGTAACATGTACATGTAACATGTACATGTAACATGTACATGTAACATGTACATGTAACATGTACATGTAACATGTACATGTAACATGTACATGTAACATGTACATGTAACATGTACATGTAACATGTACATGTAACATGTACATGTAACATGTACATGTAACATGTACATGTAACATGTACATGTAACATGTACATGCATGTAGCATGTACACGTATGTATGTACGTACAGTCAAACCTTGATATAGCGGCCATCGACGGTGCCGGTTTTCGTGGTCACTATACACAAGTGGCCACTATAGCGTTTGTTTATGGTGTAAATGGAGGACACATACCTGGCGACAAGAAGGTGAATTGGGGTTAGGGTTAGGATCGAGGACGACCTCGATTTAGATTCGTGTACAAAACCAATGAGAGCCGTCGGAAAACGTTAGAGTACAAACAAAGGCAATTTTCGAAAGGAACAAAGGAAACTCCTCGATGTACACCATAAACAAACGTGCATGGTGCGAAATACGGTACCCTCTGGAGACATGAACACAATGTGTACAATGGAGACAAAACGTCTCCGGAGGGTAAATTTCTATAGATGAATAGGTCTTCATTGGGAATTTCACGAATTAGATTTTTGGATTTTACTTAAATTACTCAAAAACTAGGATTAGGATGTGGGTTAGGGTTAGTGTTTGGGTTAGGGTATAATATAGGGTATATTGGGTCGAAATTTCAACCCAGGAAAAAAATTATGGTTAAAATGAGAGCATTTTGAAAAACGTGCTCGACTTTCTAACCATTTTGTACACGAGAACAAAGCCATGTCTCCACAGTGATACAAAAATGCGAATACATGTACATGTACATGTACATATGTACATGTACATGTACGTATGTATGTACACACATTGATGCGTGTGCTCGCATAATGAATGTATGTAAGTGTACATGTACACGTGTGCCCACCATATGACCATATGAACAACACAACTATTATGTATCAATCTGAAACAGAATTTTTCTGAAACAGAATTTGTGTTTATTTTTTGTCCAATTGTAATTTATTTATTTTAAAACCATGAACACGTACGTTTACATGTGTCGCGACGACAAAAACTATTTTAGTCTGTGCGCTCGGTACCGTTTGTGTAAAACACAAGTATGAAGTCCAGGAACCAAACAACAGGGGAAATTCTAAAGTCAACAGAGGGCGCACTTCATTTCTGCGGCCGGAGTATACAGGTTTTACGGCAATGCAATTGTACACATTTTATTTGCTGTGGGCTATTAAAGGTTGGCCGCTGGCCGCGTTACACAGTGGCCGCATTAGCAAGACGTGGTTAGGTATGTTTATGCAAGAATCAAACTGGGACCAAGCAAAGGTGGCCAGTGAAGCCAGGTGGCCGCTGTATCAAGGTGGCCGCAAAGGCAGGTTTGACTGTATGTGTACATGTACATGTACAGGTACAAGTCACAGGTACATTTACATGTACATGTGTATGTACATGTACACACACATGTGTACATGTTCTTGCACCACATAACGTCCGAGGGGCGAGACACAAAGGAGAACAAAGGAAACAAAAGCCCCTCGGTCGGCGGTATGAATGAAAAAATTTGGTCCTCGATCGACGGTGCAAGCGCAAAGCAATGGGGATTGGGTATAACATAGGAATAAAGGAAAACACAATATCGAGCCTCTTTTGTTATGTGGTTCACGACTGCGTGTACATTTACATGTGTAAATTATTTCACTTACACGTGAAGATAGCGGAAGGTTGCAGCGCACACCTTGTTGCCTTCGATGACATAGGAACATCTGGTTCAGGTCCGTTCTTTCTGCTCTTTTCTGCGAGTATTCTGTGTCATGCCACTGGTGTTCATGCAACATCGGAAGACACCTAAAAGCATCATGTCCTTTCACCTGTAAAGAAAATTGGAATTTGTTTAGATTTTACGAAGAACAAAATTACAAGGACAAATTAATTGGGCTGACGACATTACAGTCGAACGCAATGAGCGATTAAGCTAGTCCTGCTTAACAAATTTTAAAAATTATGTACAATCATGTGTCGTGTGTGCTACTGTCTGTTGTAACGTGTAAAGAATTTGAGTCAACCCATACCCTCGCAGTCGCCAACTCGTACCTTTACCAACTCGCGTACATTCACTTAATACCAACTCGTACCGTCGCCAACTCGTACCTTTGCCAAGACGTACCCTCGCGCCGATTATGTACATCCTGTTTTCCCACAGGCCGAATACGCAAGGTACGAGTTGGTGAAGGTCCGAGAAGGTACTAGGCGACAGCTAACGCATTATTCACATTACGTAGCTATCCCAAGGACAACCGTCAAGTTTGTGTCCTTAGGTCAACTTAAACAATATAAAAAAGATCAAGTCACAGCGAGTCACACAGTCCTTTTCTTTCAATCTTTGAGGAAAATTAAATTCATTTCAAAAATATTTCCAATCAGTTGCTGGCTTTCGTTCTTGGTAAATTTGTACCGTTTCTTATGCAACCTGAATGTGACTGTGGTTTTTGTAATTTGTATTGTTATTGTAATTTAAATCATGTTTATATAGGCCTAAATTAAAAAATTAATACAACAAAATAATGGCACAGATACATTTGTTACATTATTGATTTGAATAAACATTTAATATATATACCTTCAGTTAAGTCTTTTAAGGCTAACCGACTATCAGCAAATTGTTCTGGCGTAAACTGACGAGAACAAGGACCACTCTCGTTCATCACCACTGTCAGTGTCACCACCATCATAAACATCTTCTTCCCCTTGATCTTGCATAGAAGAATCGCCATCATGATCATCATCAATTAACATCGTCATCACTACCATCATCGTCGTTAGATTCGGGAACGCTGTCCAAGAAATACTCTTGAACGAGCTGGTTCAGTGCCCCTTCATCGGCACGAGAGCCTCCGCCGAGATTCGCGTCGCGAAGCAGGCCCAATGCGAGTTCAACTTCGCTGACTTTCGGAAGCGACATGGCTAAATTTTGGCCTTAAAACTTCACCAAATTTACAACTACTCAATTATTAACATAATACAAATATCAAAACTAACATAACAAGTAATACAATTTTGTTTGGGAAGTTTTGGGAACGATTTAGAATCAAGAAGTTCGCAGTTGAAATCGCATGTATGGACGTGTAACGCGTAATGGCATTTTCCACTGCACGCCAGCCCGGTCAAAGGTCAAATTTTGAGACCTCTGCGCATGCTCAGTACGGGCGTCATCCATAGTCAGCCAATCAGATGCATTACCTGTCATCACATGGTCTTTTACAATAGCAACACGAACGATTTGTTTACAGTTTTTAAACGTTTCTCATTGGTTAGTCATTAACATGTAACTAAAAATGGGTACGTCACTGGAACTGTCATTTAATAAGCTTTCGGACGATACCAAACATGAAGGGGGACGTTTTATAACATTCGAAAACGATGTCTGGAAGTACAGGCAGTTTTCGGAAGATTTGCATTGCTTCCTTGACCAAAATCATACGGACAGCGCACACAAATCCTCTTTATTTTCATCTTTATTGATTGTTTTTACGTACAAGACATTAATGACAATAAACTGTGATGACTACACTTCCTAAAAATACAATGTTCAGAAAATCGACATGGTCACGATTTTCACCCATGCGTTCACTTCAACGGCCTCTTGGTCAAGACCAAGCTAGCCCGTTCATTTGTTCCGCGCGCGGCGCGCCGTCCGTATTATTGAGGGCGCCCTTAATTATCGCCAGATTCCTGGATCTCTTCCACTAGCTAGTGGAAGAGATCCATAAATCTGGCAATAATTAAGGGCGCCCTCAATAATACGGACGGCGCGCCGCGCGCGGAACAAATGAACGGGCTAGCTTGGGGTGCGTTCCACTTACGCGAACTGTTTGCGCGAACGTTCGCCAACGTTTTGAGTTGGCGTTAATTGAAGTGGAACGATATTCTAAAAACTACGTTTTCAAAATGGCGGCGCCCAGTGAAAGTGACATCGTTTGGTTCGCTGGTCTTTGTCCAACTCATTATTTTTCTTTAAAAGATCCCTGTGAATGCTCAAAACAATCCACCGTTTATAACGAAAAGTATAAAACGTAAATAAAAAACGTGAAAATAACCCTGCCGTCTTCTATTCCGCTTCGCCATCATTAAAATACGTCACTGGCCAACAGCGAACAGCTCGGAATGTCGTTCGCCGTTTTGGCTAACGTTGGCCAACATAATTGGCGCACATTGCGTTCCACTCACGCGAACAACGCTAACGTTGGCCAACGTTGGCAACGTTCGCTGGAGTGGAACGCACCCCAGTTTCTGAACCACACATGAGCATGGGTGGCGCATGAGGGCGCGCTACTGATAAGCGTGGACGTGACGCGAGGCGCAGTGTGGATGACCATGAGCAATGTTACCACAGAATCCCGACTTGGATCAAGTCTAACCACTAGCTAGGGCTTGGTGCAAGCGTCACGTGATTCCGGAAAATTCCGAGGACATTCCAAGCATGGCTTAAATAGGCGCTGTGACGTAGACGGTTATGCAAATTATCGCGTCTAGTACCAAGTGTTCTTCTATTAAGTCGTCGGCTGCGTACATGTACATTGTACATGGTACGTGTACACACATGATAATATGTACGGGTTTCCCGTTTCCAACAAATTAACGAATGCGCTCGGTCCTACTATTCACCGACAACACACCGACAACACGCACAGCACCGACAACACACCGACAACACATCCAAAACGTATTCTATATTGACAAAAAAGTTATAGCACTGTGATATACACGATACAAAAGAGTGTCAGTGTGCTTGAGGTTACATTTCTTTTGTAAAAATGATGTTTTTATCACGCGAAAAATATATCTTTAACCAGCACGGTCGTTGGCCGCCATCTTGCCTTTGCGCGGAGTTGGCCTATACCATTTTATGTACGGGTGTGCAGAAAATTAAATGATCATGTCATACACAACAGAGGGCGCCCTGTACGGTTTTATGCTGACTTAAAGTTTAGTTGGAATGGAAGGTGGGTTTTGATATGACACGGCCTACTATGCTTTGTTTGACATTTAACATTCGATAACTCTGGTACGGTAGGACAATTAGCAATTTTTTTATTTTTTTTAATTTTAATCGAAATTAAATGTATTAATTACCTAAATAAATTGTTCCCGTTCTCTATTTAAATTGTTTTAATAGTACATGTGTGTGTATTAGTAGTAGGCCCCCGGCCCCTAGGCTAGTACAGCCTGTTATTACTAATGTGTGCTCGTAATTTGTTTTAATTTTGAATTTTAGGAATAGGCCTATAAATAAATGGCTTTCAAACATTTTTGCACTGATTGACCTTCATTTAAATTAAGATAATAAGAAAACAGTAGTGTCCGGTTGCAAACATTAAAGCTATGGCAGTTATTAAAGGCAATCAAATTAAATCAAACATTTTGAACTTTGGTATTTCCTGTGTTTTATTTTACTTAATGATTTGTTTTTCTTCTAATACAACTAAGTAATAAATTAAGATAGAAATATAATGTTCTTATAAAACTAATGTAGGAAATGGCAAGTATTTCAACAAACTTTTATGTTTTCGTTTCAGTCATGGTATACAATATATTAAACATTAAATTTGGGGGCTGGTGTCGATCAAAATACATACCTTTTTTAATACAACCGGTAAATTTACTGGAATTATTAATCAAAAAGAGAAATCGAATCACTATGAACATTATCCTACTAAAGTACTCGAATGTTAAATGTTGTCTCCCCATATAAAACAAAGCACCTTCCATTCCAACTAACTTTAAGTCAGCACAAAACAGTACAGGGCGCCCTCTGTTGTGTATGACATGATAATTTAATTTCCTGCACACCCGTACATAAAATGGTATAGGCCAACTCCGCGCATATTTTTCGCGTGATAAAAACATCATTTTTACAAAAGAAATGTAACCTCAAGCACACGGACACTCTTTTGTATCGTGTATATCACAGTGCTATAACTTTTTTGCCAATATAGAATACGTTTTGGATGTGTTGTCGGTGTGTTGTCGGTGCTGTGCGTGTTGTCGGTGTGTTGTCGGTGAATAGTCTAGTAGGACCCGCCGGAACTGCGCTAAACACCGCGGCACTGCACTTTGGAACCAAAATGGCTCCATACACCACGTGACCTAGCCGTTTTGAGTCTGTAGCCTCTGTCATGAAATGACGAAAATCAACCGAAGAGGGCGTTTTGCGGAAATTTGTCAATATGGCTTCCGAGCTCTCGCGTAAGACTAACGTAAGTAGCTATACCATGGAGGAAAGACAACAGATAGTTAGTGAATTGCGGGGAAATACTTAATAAAAAATGGCCAATCATAAAACTAGATTTTCTTTCCTGCACTTGAAAAGACCCGCCGTGTATTTATGCTCCTTAGAAAACCGGTTAGGCCCAATTAACATTTAAACAAAACAAAAAATTCAGTGGCACTGAACTGAAGCTTTATTTGAAAGCCATATTTGAATGCCATACAGTAAACAAATTCTGGGGCCAATTCATACAACTTGATACATGTACAAGCAATATTATTTTTGTATTTTTAATTATTTTTTGACATCAAATATAAATTTGGGGCTTTACACACAAGCACTTGGTTCACATAATTACTATATGGACGTTAAACCTCAACATTCCTGATCCTGCAATGTTAATTTAAAAACCAGTTTTAAATACTGTCACATTAAATGTACAGACGCCTAGTAATATTTTACCCTTTTATTGACCTGACATTAAAAGAAGTTCGTAAATATTAAACTTGGATTTTTCAAGAATTATTCAATTGCGCCACGACCAATTAGGGAGCACTCGGTCGATTGTGTGCACAATTTCTGGACGCCACCGTTTTGGTGTTTTTTTCGGACTAAGCTTACACCTAAATTGTTAACAGAGGGTAAATAGCAAGCATTAATAACATTAACATGGTAAAGGTACAATGAATGTGCAGTTTGTCAACAAAGAAGTATGGCAACATTGCATGAGGAAAGTCGGCCCAACATTTACTGTTTATAAACAATGTAAACGTCGAAGTACAGCTATACTATAGCTCTCCCAAAGGTCGAGTTGTCTCAAAGGTCGAGTTGTCTCAACGGGCGAGTTGTCTCAACGGGCGAGTTGTCTCAACGGTCGACTTGTCCCGAGTCGAGTTGTCTCAACGGTCGACTTGTCTGACATCCGCTAGCTACGCACGTACGTATATAGCGCAGCACGCTTTCACAAACTGACCATTTTTTCAGTCGCTGTTTCTTTCTCTTTCGTAATTTTAAGGTTTTGGATGACATTTAGCCTTATGCCTACGGTTTATCCTTTCGAAATAACCACAGCCTTTAGAGCTCCGTCGTAAGCCATAAAGTTCTGACATCGACGACACACGTGTTGCTGTTGGTAAGCGCCGCCATTTTGACAATTTTCCGCGCGTTGACCTTTTAGAAAGGTCATGACAGAGGCTAATGTCGCAACTCTCTCTATCTACGGCTCTGGTCCACTGACCTCAACACCTGGACAGATCATTGTCCATATTCTGCTGTGCTAACACTTGAAGTCGGCGCGAACTGGAAGTGCAACATGGCGTCACTGCTGTGAGCCAATGACATGTCCAGTTGTAGAGGTCAGTGGATTTACCAACCAACTGAACTCTATACCTGGACATTTCATTGGCTCACAGCAGTGACGCCATGTTGCACTTCTCTGCATGCCGACTTCAAAATGAAACAATGGATGATCTGTCCATGTATAGAGGTCAGTGCTCTGGTCCAGACGGTACCCGACTCACATAAAGAGCACACTATGCGAAGACGGGGGACGCGACAATGGCTTTTGAGCGACTATACGACTGTTTTGTGGTGCAGGAATTCCGGCCTGGATCGCTGCATTGGTGAGATGCAGGCCTGCACTCTTGCACCACAAAACAGTAGTGTAGTCGCTCGAAAAGCCATTGTCGCGTTCGCCGTCTTCGCATAGTGTGCTCTTTATGTGAGTCGGGTGCCGTCTGGACGTCCATAGAGTTTATACACCATCAACATCATTTGAAAACAGTGTTTTGAAAAGCTGGTCGAAATTAGTCGAATTTGCAACCCCAAATAACCGTGAATACCATTGAAGCCCAGGTAATGCATCTTTAACATTATAGAAGCCAGTATGCGCTTTCCAATATATTTTGTTAAGTATTTGGCGTGTTTTGGGCAACTTTTGTGTTCCTGTTGAGCGCATTTTTTAAAAACGCGCATTTTTTAAATTTGCGCATTTTTAAAATTTGCGCGCACAAATTGTAAAAACTGCGGGCGGAGATTTATTTTGTTCAAGTTTGCGCGCACAAACTTAAATTGCGCGCACAAACTTAAATTGCGCGATGCGGTCAACAACCAAGGCAAATACTGACACGAACTACACGGTAGACACGAGTTTTTATCGGTGTCACTCAGCGCTATCCGCTAGAGGGCGCGGAATCACATGTCGCATCGTTTTCAGCACAGATCGGCAGATGATATGCGTGGCGGCAACATCATGGAGCAAGTTCGGGCGCGAACTATAGTTAACCGTAGTTCGACTAACGTCGCTCGAATGCAGAATGGTTGGACTATCTAGTCGACTATTTGGAACCAGACCCCTGAGCACGGTTGCCGCTGGTTGACAGTAGCCTCTTTTCATAGGAAAACATGAAGAGAACCAGTGACGTAGAAAAAGGTGATGTCAGTAGACGGATAGAGGGAAAGGCAGTAACGCTAAGTGAAAATCTGGCGGGCCTAATGTAATTTTTGTCTTGTTTTTGGACCAACATGACTAATGTTATGACTTATCCTACTTATGCGTGGAAGAATAGTGGCAAAACCCATTTCATTCATGTCGCAAATGTAAACAAAGCGGTTGCCATCTTTTCAACAATAGTTCGACTAGAGCTGTTCGAGCGAACTGCATTTGAGCATGCGCATTGGTAAAGCAGAGACTGACTAATGGTTAACTATAGTTCGTGCCCGAACTTGCTCCTGGCAGTAAAACCAGCAGTAAATGTTGACGGTTTTTGAGAGTTTTGCAGAGGACAATATCTCTCTGACTTAACAACAAGCCTCACACTAGGAAGGGAAAAGGGGGAACATATTGTTGCTTTCCTGAAGGGGAGGGGACTGCCTAGTACTAGTACTAGTACTACGACTACATTCAAGAATTTTGTAAAGCGGAGGGCTTCCAGGTTTTAAGTTTCCCCGCTCACGATCTACATGTATGTACGCCTATAAGTAGGCTTAAATCTATTTGTATGTATTTTTAATTACACTTTTTCACTGGCAGACGACCAAAAACATAAGGAACAGGCAGTTTAAGATTTGAACAAACAAATATTGATTCCTAAAAATATGAGGATTAAGCCACTGTAAAATAAATATTAAGAATATTAAATATTAAGACCCCTACAACATTTATCTTTTAAATTTTACTATAGGGTTGACTGAGTTGATTTTGTATTTTATATTCCCTCCCGATCCCCCAAACCACCCCTAAAATGATCATCAGTCCCTTGGTCGCGCCCAAACCTGCAATATATTCCTGCCACCATGTAAAATAGACACACACGTTAGTATTTTTGTAGAACCAAATCCCTGGAGTTTGAAAATGCAAGTCTCAAATGCTCGATCTCCACAAATAATTTATATTTTTGTAGGCCACATGGACTTTTCATTTAAAATTATCTGAGGGATCACAAACTAATGAGCTCGCGCATAGTAATTCACAGTGAATTGGACTTCGAGGAGTACCTTGCCATCTTTTATAGCGCCCCACATGTTCAACAGGCAATAGCCTTTTCATTTTTAACAAACCGCTCCGGTACGGGTATGGCTGGCCAAAAGTTACAAACACTAGCAATTTGTTGTTTACAAATTGTGATGCAAAGCCAAATGTTTGACAAATCTTTCAAAAGGCAAATGCATTCTGTTATTTATTTAATTGTTCCTAATAATAGATTAAACACTGTTTAAACAAATTCTAGCAGTTTTTTTTTTATTTGTTCTTGTTTTCACTACATGTACTACCAGCACTCCTGGTTTTCCATACTTTTGCCAAATCTTTAATTGTATCCCAGCATCCCTTGAGCGCACGCTTTGTCACAAAGAATTTCGAACTTACAGTTCGTGTGCAACGCTGGTTTACTCAAGTTTTGAACAAAAATATCACTTTAGACAGAAATTAACAAACAGCAGAACGCTACTTTGGCCTTACCCTTTTTACCTTCAGAGATAAAATATAATTCTACGGCAAGTAATCTATGGTGGTCAGAATTTTGTTTGAATAATAAAGATCGCGTGATTTTCCAAAAATGCGCGTCAACTTTTTTTTTTTAAAGTGCGCGCCAGCGGAAAATTCGCTCAACATTCCCAATTCAGTTCTCCCGTTGCTTTAGGCTTAAGTTTGGTGTCGTTGGGGCGGACAACTCTTACCCAGGACAACTCGTACCCGGGACGACTCGTACCCCAAATTTGTGACCTGGGACAACTCGTACCCGAGACGACTTGTACCCGGGACAACTCATACCCGGGACGGCTCGTACCCAGGACGACTCGTACCTTGTACTTTTCTTATGACTTTTCTTTCTGAAACGGAATGAAAATAAAACAGTATTAACAAAAACAAATCTTCAGGCCAACTACAGCAGCCCTAAGCTTCTTCTCTCTTTTAAATGTAAAACGAAAATAAAAAAGATTCATTCGTAATCGTCTAAAATCTCTATAGTAATCAAACCATTCACAATTTCTATCTTTTAAAACAGCAGCATAATAATAATTGGTTGAAAACAAGTATGATAACGTTCGGCACAAGTAAGGCACAGTAAGCATTGTACGAGTTGTCTCGGGTACGAGTTGTCTCGGGTACGAGTTGTCCCGAGTACAAGCTGTCCCGAGTACGAGCTGTCTTGGGTACGAGCTGTCTTGGGTACGAGCCGTCTTGGGTACGAGCCGTCCTGGGTACGAGTCGTCCTGGGTACGAGTCGTCCCCGGTACGAGTTGTCCCACAATTCGTTGGGGCGTAGAACGACAGAAAAATCCAAAATTTGAAAAAAAGGAGTGAAAACGCCCCAATTATTGGGTCTAGGTAAAAGTGGGAGGTAGCCGGAGGTAGCAGGAGGTAGCTGGAGGTAGATTTTAATGCCGTTGTATACGCTTTGTAGTTTCCATACAGATTACTGATTACACTGAATACAATTTTACCTCTGCTCTGGGTTTCCACACGCATCACAATTACATTTGTATTTTCAAATTGTTCACTTCAAGATGCCTCCCGTATGTTGTTCCCTTTGGAAGGCAGCTTCTTCTTGATAGCTTTGAGGACCTGCATAAAAATATAAAAAAAGGGAAAAAAGAACATAATTAACATTTTTATTTACTTTTCTTTTTGGACGAGACCTCGCTAAAATTAAGTTTTAAATGTACATGTACCAGTAAAAATGAATAGCTTATAATTGGATTAAAAAAATGCAACAACAATAAAATGATTTTATTACCTTCTTGTAGTCCTTCTTGCTTTTTCTTGACATCATGACAAAAGCAAGTGGCACCTGCTTAATTTCCCCGCAGTCACCCTTGATGGACGGAGAAAAGGCGTGGACGGAGAAAAGCTGCACGAATGGACGGCGTACGAGCTTGAACGTGCCGTCCAAGTACCAGGTCTTAGCCTTGTCCAGAACCGCAATCTGGACATCAGTGAAAAAAAGCAGGTGTCTGGCCTTTCCGACTCGGATGTCCTTCTGCAGGAATTCAGCTGGAATAAAGTCATGGCAACATCAAAGTCCAGATCTCTTGGCTCGGGGGGACGTTGACTTTGGCGTACTCGTTTTGCAGTGCGTCTAAGGTAGGACGGGTTGGGGCAGCTGGCGGGGGCAGTGGTGGCCGTCTCGCTCAGGACATGCTCCACTATGCAACCTGCTGAGCGGTAAACTTCCTTTCGGGCAGCCTTCTTTACCGCGGTGACAGTCTGCAAAGCGACATCACCTCCAGGACGCGCAGGATGGGTGTGAACGGTGTGCAGGCCGAAGGAGAAGTAGGACCCATCTTGACAGACGGAGACTGGACATCTCTTTGATCGACTACGGATGCTGCACAGCCATACAATGGGTGATGATGATGTGCCTGGTTTTCTCCACTTCTGGGTGTAGCTGTATTCATGGCTGTCGACGAGGATAGGTTTACCATGCTGGGTTCCACCCTCAACAACCTTGAAGGTGACCTGATCCTGATGTCCGATGTCTGGTAGGTCGTTGGGCAGGGCAGGGCCAGGCAGGGGGTCTTCGGAAAATCTGCGTCCATCGGTTCGGCTGCCAGAAAAGGTGAGGGTGGTGCTTGGCGGTCTGCACATACGTTGCAAACCCAAGCCGCCAGGAGGTCGGGATCAGCAACTATCTGCAGGTACTCTTCCGACGTGAAGCCAGAATTGCACCCCCGGTGTTGCCATTTGTCGCACTGGTCGCATTCGAAGGCTTGTTGAGAAACTCGGACTGCCTTTCCACACTCGATGCAAGAATGCTTTGGTGCCATTACAGCTGAGTTTAGACTTGAATCTTGAAGGTGATGAATGAACTTGTAATATCGCAACTTTACAGTGTCTAGTCTCGATGATGAGTGCTTTTGCATGATCTCTTCAGGGCTTTTAAAGTGTTTTGAAGGATTCAGTGAAATTTGTCTCTAGCCAATCAGGTCTCCTATTAGTTTCAAAAGAGCCGCTTTTAATTGCAGTGGGCAGACTTGACCGCAATGTGTTTTCAAGTGCCGCCACAATGGATCAGGATGTAGCGTTGGGCCGGCGCGATGGAGCTTTTTGCTTCTTTGAGCAACAATAGAATGCTAGGATCGTCATGAGACATCGGCCAATTTGGATCACAAGCACTGATAGTAAGGCATACCACGGCCGCAATAATTTCTAAGCCCATTTCTGGACGTACATGTCAAAGTTAAATAAAGTAAATCAAATCTAAAAGACAGCGACCCTATACACAAAACGTACAAAAATGACTTCACACAGACGCCGTTGGTTATCCGGCTGTTTTTAAAAGTTTTTGTCCAAATTCACCATCAGCTCTCAAATTAAATTTTGTAAAATCTCATTCAGGGCCGGTATCAAAAGAAAATGAGACAAATCAGGTGCACTTTACTAGTCAACAAGTACTTTTAATTATATTTAAAGAGTTAACATTTTTAAATATTTAAAATTTCAATACTATTGAATTTGGTGTATGATTTTCTTTCCCTCAAATTTATATAAACTCGAGAACAAATTGAGCCCGAGTCAACTCGTCCGTCATGACTCTAAAATAACACTACCTCTCCAACGGTCATCACGCGCACGGGTACGAGTTGACTCGGGTACGAGTTGACTCGGGTACGACTTGACTCAGGTACGACTTGACTTGGGTGTAAAATATGGGGTACGAGTTGACTTGGGGTACGAGTTGACTTGGGTACGAGTTGACTTGGGTACGAGTTGACTTGGGTACGAGTTGACTTGGGTACGAGTTGACTTGGGTACGAGTTGACTTGGGTACGAGTTGACTTGGGTACGAGTTGACTTGGGTACGAGTTGACTTGGGTACGAGTTGACTTCGGTACTAGTTGACCCATTTCGGGTTCGCGTCATTAGCATGTACAGCATTAATAAAAGCTACCTCCGGCTACCTCCGACCACCTCCGTCTTTACCAACACCCCCCGGTATATGCTGCCCTATTTAACACATCGGTCGGTACACGCTAACATTTAAAGGTAGTATACACCATTGGTAATTGCTTGAATTATCATGAATGGGTAGAATTGGGGGGTTGTATTTCATAGTAAATATCGTTTAACTGACTTTTCCGAAGTTTTACAATCATGGATGCCGAGAAAAGCACGAAAAACAGCGTTTGTTTTCAACCGGGGTCGAGTAGTTATTCTTATGTTATTTTTGTTTTTTCGCTCTCGCCGTCCGGCGAGAGGGAATTTTTCTTTATAAAATTCATTTAAAAAAAATAATTACAGGATATCTAGCGCAATCCTTTGCTGAATGCCTAGAATCATTATTTACTTTCAATTGAGTAAGGTATTTCTTAATAATTCAGTAGTAAATATTTTCGATATCTGCAAATGGTGTATACTACCTTTAAGTTTAACAATAACTTATTAACAAGTAATATTTGTTGAAAAATCTTGCTTTGCCGTGCGCATTCCGTCCGAGGAATTGTGAAGTCGCAATTATACTGGATGCATTCTATAATTTTAGAAAATGTTGTCACACTGTGATTTATATTTCGCAAACAAACTTGACAATGCTCTGCCACAGCAATTTTCAATTGGAATATCTGTAAGGTTTTTACAAACGTCCCTTGGAGTTCTGTAACCTAAAAGATAAATTGCTATTATAAACATCTGTTTTATGTTTATTAATTTGTTATGTTTATTTATTTTTTATGTTTATTTATTTGTGTAGCTGTGCTAAAGTTGTCCTGAGAGGCCATCAGCAAGATCTAAGTGGCTGTTACCGGTAAGCCCATCCATTGAATGGATAACTCAAATTCCCCCAAAACACCAATCCGATTGCAGGTAGGTCATGTCTCATTGCATTTTTAAAGAAGGATCTTAGAATACAAAGCCTAAAACAGTGGCCGAACTGAAGTTTTCTAGTATACATTCTTAGACGCATATTCTTAGCATCCTTCATTTTCGTCTGACTTCTTAATATAATTTTTATTTGCATTTTTATTCGCATTATTAGTTTTCTTTGCATTCTAATTAGAATTATTGTAATTCTTTGCATTCTCCAACATTTTGTTTAAATTTCTACATCTGCAAATTCTTCGATATCTTTGTATTCTTTGGCGCATTTATCGACGCATTCTGCAATTTCTTCTTCGATTTCTTCTGCAAATTCTTCTGCAAATTTTTTGCATTCTTTGACGTATTCTTTGCATTCGGAGAAATTTTTCGCATTTTTCAAATTCTTATTCGATGCATTCTTATTTGAATTTTGTGAATTCTTATAATTTTGCGAATTTGCATTTTTTTTGACGTATTTTTTGACGTATTTTTTGACGCATTTTTTGACGCATTCTTAAGACGCATTCTTCGATGCATGTTTAAATTCTTTGATTTTTTTTAATTCTTAGTTTTAAGTATTTTTTGTATTCTTTAAGGTATTTTGTGACACATTCTTTGACGTGTTTAACGCATTACACGACACAATCTTCTATGCATTCTTTAATGTATTTTTTTTGTATTCTTCGCATTCATTTTTGAATTATTCCCATGCTTTGAATTCTTTAAAATCTTTTTTTTATTTTTCTTATATTTTTTTACACTTTTGTTCTTCGCATGTGTTTTCTAATTTTTATTTGCATTCTTATTCGCATTCTTTGTATTTTTGGCAATAGGTTGCATCTTTTTTTCGTGTTCTAATTAGAATTCTTTGAATTATTCTTTGCTTTCATCAAAATTCTTCACATTTGCGAATCCTCAAAATTTTTTGGCATATTCTTTGGCGCATTCATGGATAAATTCTGCGAAATCTTTTGCGAATTCTTACGCGATTTCTTCTGCAATTTCTCCTGCGAATTCATCGCGAATTCATTGCGAATTCAATGCGAATTCAATGCGATTTTCAATGGAAATTCAATGGAAATTCAATGGGAATTCAATGGGAAATTCATGGGAAATTCATGGGAAATTCATGGGAATTCAATGGGAATTCAATGGAAATTCAATGCAAATTCAATGCGAATTCAATGCGAATTCAATGCGAATTCAATGCGAATTTAATGAATTAATCTTTGACGTATTCTTTGACGCATTGTCAAAGAATGTGGGAAGTCGCCCGCGGGAAATCCCCCCGCCGAAAATGCCCCAAGGGAATTTGCCCCATGGGAAATCCCCCCTTGGTAAATCGCCCCACGGGAAATTCCTCCCGGGGAAATTCCACCGGGGAAATCCCTTGCCGAATTCAAGGAATTATGCAAATTCAATGCGAATTCAATGAATTATTCGTTGACGTATTTTTTGACGTATTTTTTGACGCATTCAATGCGAATTCAATGCGAATTCAATGCGAATTCAATGCAAATTCAATGCAAATTCAATGCAAATTCAATGCAAATTCAATGCAAATTCAATGCAAATTCAATGATTTAACGTATTCTTTGACGCATTTTTAGATGTGGGAATGTGGGATGATTTGATGATTTGATGATTTGATGATTGGATGATTGGATAATTGGATAATTGGATGATTGGATGATTGGATGATTGGATGATTGGATGATTGGATGATTGCATGATTGCATGATTGCATGATTGCATGATTGCATGATTGCATGATTGCATGATTGCATGATTGCATGATTGCATGATTGCATGATTGCATGATTGCATGATTGCATGATTGCATGATTCCCTGATTTCCTGATTTCCTGATTTCCTGATTCCCTGATTCCCTGATTCCCTGCGGAAGTCACCCTGGTGGAAGTCCTCATGCGAAAGTTGTTGTGCAGAACTCCCCCTGCAAAGAACGACGCAAGTCCCCCCCGCGACAAGTCCCCCCCGCGACAAGTCCCCCCCGCGACAAGTCCCCCCCGCGACAAGTCCCCCCCGCGACAAGTCCCCCCCGCGACAAGTCCCCCCCGCGACAAGTCCCCCCCGCGACAAGTCCCCCCCGCGACAAGTCCCCCCCGCGACAAGTCCCCCCCGCGACAAGTCCCCCCCGCGACAAGTCCCCCCCGCGACAAGTCCCCCCCGCGACAAGTCCCCCCCGCGACAAGTCCCCCCCGCGACAAGTCCCCCCCGCGGCAAGTCCCCCCCGCGGCAAGTCCCCCCCGCGGCAAGTCCCCCCCCCCGCGACAAGTCCCCCCCCCGCGACAAGTCCCCCCCGCGACAAGTCCCCCCCGCGACAAGTCCCCCCGCGACAAGTCCCCCCCGCGGCAAGTCCCCCCCGCGCAAGTCCCCCCCCGCGGCAAGTCCCCCCCGCGGCCAAGTCCCCCCCCGCGGCAAGTCCCGCATCCCGCGGCAAGTCCCCCCCGCGGCAAGGTCCCCCCCGCGGCAAGTCCCCCCCGCGGCAAGTCCCCCCCGCGGCATGATTGGATGATTGGATGATTGGATGATTGGATGATTGGATGATTGGATGATTGGATGATTGGATGATTGGATGAGTGGATGAGTGGATGAGTGGATGAGTGGATGATTGGATGATTGGATGAGTGGATGAGTGGATGAGTGGATGATTGGATGATTGGATGATTGGATGATTGGATGATTGGATGATTGGATGATTGGATGATTGGATGATTGGATGATTGGATGATTGGATGATTGGATGATTGGATGATTGGATGATTGGATGATTGGATGATTGGATGATTGGATGATTGGATGATTGGATGATTGGATGATTGGATGATTGGATGATTGGATGATTGGATGATTGGATGATTGGATGATTCACTGATCGCATGATTCCCTGATCGCATGATTCCCTGATTGCATGATTCCCTGATTGCATGATTCCCTGATTGCATGATTCCCTGATTGCATGATTCCCTGATTGCATGATTCCCTGATTGCATGATTCCCTGATTGCATGATTCCCTGATTGCATGATTCCCTGATTGCATGATTCCCTGATTGCATGATTCCCTGATTGCATGATTCCCTGATTGCATGATTCCCTGATTGCATGATTCCCTGATTGCATGATTCCCTGATTGCATGATTCCCTGATTGCATGATTCCCTGATTGCATGATTCCCTGATTGCATGATTCCCTGATTGCATGATTCCCTGATTGCATGATTCCCTGATTGCATGATTCCCTGATTGCATGATTCCCTGATTGCATGATTCCCTGATTGCCTGATTCCCTGATTGCCTGATTCCCTGATTGCCTGATTCCCTGATTGCCTGATTCCCTGATTGCCTGATTCCCTGATTGCCTGATTCCCTGATTGCCTGATTCCCTGATTGCCTGATTCCCTGATTCCCTGATTGCCTGATTCCCTGATTGCATGATTCCCTGATTCCCTGATTCCCTGATTCCCTGATTCCCTGATTCCCGGCGGAAGTCACCCCGGCAGAAGTCACCCCGGCGGAAGTCACCCCGGCGGAAGTCACCCCGGCGGAAGTCACCCCTTCGCGACAGGTCCCCCTTCGCGACAAGTCCCCCTTCCCGACAAGTCCCCCCCCGCGACAAGTCCCCCTCGCGACAAGTCCCCCGCGCGACAAGTCCCCCCGCGACAAGTCCCATTCGCGACAAGTCCCCCCCGCGACAAGTCCCCCCGCGACAAGTCCCCCCCCGCGACAAGTCCCCCCCCCGCGACATGATTGGATGATTGGATGATTGGATGATTGGATGATTGGATGATTGGATGATTGGATGATTGGATGATTGGATGATTGGATGATTGGATGATTGGATGATTGGATGATTGGATGATTGGATGATTGGATGATTGGATGATTGGATGATTGGATGATTGGATGATTGGATGATTGGATGATTGGATGATTGGATGATTGGATGATTGGATGATTGGATGATTGGATGATTGGATGATTGGATGATTGGATGATTGGATGATTGGATGATTCACTGATCGCATGATTGCATGATTCCCTGATTGCATGATTCCCTGATTGCATGATTCCCTGATTGCATGATTCCCTGATTGCATGATTCCCTGATTGCATGATTCCCTGATTGCATGATTCCCTGATTGCATGATTCCCTGATTGCATGATTCCCTGATTGCATGATTCCCTGATTGCATGATTCCCTGATTGCATGATTCCCTGATTGCATGATTCCCTGATTGCATGATTCCCTGATTGCATGATTCCCTGATTGCATGATTCCCTGATTGCATGATTCCCTGATTGCATGATTCCCTGATTCCCTGATTCCCTGATTCCCTGATTCCCTGATTCCCTGATTCCCTGATTCCCTGATTCCCTGATTCCCTGATTGCATGATTCCCTGATTGCATGATTCCCTGATTCCCTGATTCCCTGATTCCCTGATTCCCGGCGGAAGTCACCCCGGCAGAAGTCACCCCGGCGGAAGTCACCCCGGCGGAAGTCACCCCGGCGGAAGTCACCCCGGCGGAAGTCACCCCGGCGGAAGTCACCCCGGCGGAAGTCCCCCTTCGCGACAGGTCCCCCTTCGTGACAAGTCCCCCTTCGCGACAAGTCCCCCTCGCGACAAGTCCCCCTCGCGACAAGTCCCCCCCGCGACAAGTCCCCCCCCCCGCGGCAAGTCCCCCCCGCGGCAAGTCCCCCCCGCGGCAAGTCCCCCCCGCGGCAAGTCCCCCCCGCGGCAAGTCCCCCCCGCGGCAAGTCCCCCCCGCGGCAAGTCCCCCCCGCGGCAAGTCCCCCCCGCGGCAAGTCCCCCCCGCGGCAAGATTGGATGATTGGATGATTGGATGATTGGATGATTGGATGATTGGATGATTGGATGATTGGATGATTGGATGATTGGATGATTGGATGATTGGATGAGTGGATGAGTGGATGATTGGATGATTGGATGAGTGGATGAGTGGATGAGTGGATGATTGGATGATTGGATGATTGGATGATTGGATGATTGGATGATTGGATGATTGGATGATTGGATGATTGGATGATTGGATGATTGGATGATTGGATGATTGGATGATTGGATGATTGGATGATTGGATGATTGGATGATTGGATGATTGGATGATTGGATGATTGGATGATTGGATGATTGGATGATTGGATGATTCACTGATCGCATGATTCCCTGATTGCATGATTCCCTGATTGCATGATTCCCTGATTGCATGATTCCCTGATTGCATGATTCCCTGATTGCATGATTCCCTGATTGCATGATTCCCTGATTGCATGATTCCCTGATTGCAAGATTCCCTGATTGCATGATTCCCTGATTGCATGATTCCCTGATTGCATGATTCCCTGATTGCATGATTCCCTGATTGCATGATTCCCTGATTGCATGATTCCCTGATTGCATGATTCCCTGATTGCATGATTCCCTGATTGCATGATTCCCTGATTGCATGATTCCCTGATTGCATGATTCCCTGATTGCATGATTCCCTGATTGCATGATTCCCTGATTGCCTGATTCCCTGATTGCCTGATTCCCTGATTGCCTGATTCCCTGATTGCCTGATTCCCTGATTGCCTGATTCCCTGATTGCCTGATTCCCTGATTCCCTGATTGCATGATTCCCTGATTCCCTGATTCCCTGATTCCCTGATTCCCTGATTCCCTGATTCCCGGCGGAAGTCACCCCGGCAGAAGTCACCCCGGCGGAAGTCACCCCGGCGGAAGTCACCCCTTCGCGACAGGTCCCCCTTCGCGACAAGTCCCCCTTCCCGACAAGTCCCCCCCGCGACAAGTCCCCCTCGCGACAAGTCCCCCGCGCGACAAGTCCCCCCCGCGACAAGTCCCCCCCGCGACAAGTCCCCCCCGCGACAAGTCCCCCCGCGACAAGTCCCATTCGCGACAAGTCCCCCCCGCGACAAGTCCCCCCGCGACAAGTCCCCCCCGCGACAAGTCCCCCCCCGCGACATGATTGGATGATTGGATGATTGGATGATTGGATGATTGGATGATTGGATGATTGGATGATTGGATGATTGGATGATTGGATGATTGGATGATTGGATGATTGGATGATTGGATGATTGGATGATTGGATGATTGGATGATTGGATGATTGGATGATTGGATGATTGGATGATTGGATGATTGGATGATTGGATGATTGGATGATTGGATGATTGGATGATTGGATGATTGGATGATTGGATGATTGGATGATTGGATGATTGGATGATTGGATGATTGGATGATTCACTGATCGCATGATTGGATGATTCCCTGATTGCATGATTCCCTGATTGCATGATTCCCTGATTGCATGATTCCCTGATTGCATGATTCCCTGATTGCATGATTCCCTGATTGCATGATTCCCTGATTGCATGATTCCCTGATTGCATGATTCCCTGATTGCATGATTCCCTGATTGCATGATTCCCTGATTGCATGATTCCCTGATTGCATGATTCCCTGATTGCATGATTCCCTGATTGCATGATTCCCTGATTGCATGATTCCCTGATTGCATGATTCCCTGATTGCATGATTCCCTGATTGCATGATTCCCTGATTGCATGATTCCCTGATTGCATGATTCCCTGATTGCATGATTCCCTGATTGCATGATTCCCTGATTGCATGATTCCCTGATTGCATGATTCCCTGATTGCATGATTCCCTGATTGCATGATTCCCTGATTGCATGATTCCCTGATTGCATGATTCCCTGATTGCATGATTCCCTGATTGCCTGATTCCCTGATTGCCTGATTCCCTGATTGCCTGATTCCCTGATTGCCTGATTCCCTGATTGCCTGATTCCCTGATTGCCTGATTCCCTGATTGCCTGATTCCCTGATTGCCTGATTGCATGATTCCCTGATTGCATGATTCCCTGATTCCCTGATTCCCTGATTCCCTGATTCCCGGCGGAAGTCACCCCGGCAGAAGTCACCCCGGCGGAAGTCACCCCGGCGGAAGTCACCCCTTCGCGACAGGTCCCCCTTCGCGACAAGTCCCCCTTCCCGACAAGTCCCCCCCGCGACAAGTCCCCCTCGCGACAAGTCCCCCGCGCGACAAGTCCCCCCCGCGACAAGTCCCCCCCGCGACAAGTCCCCCCCGCGACAAGTCCCCCCCGCGACAAGTCCCCCCGCGACAAGTCCCATTCGCGACAAGTCCCCCCCGCGACAAGTCCCCCCGCGACAAGTCCCCCCCGCGACAAGTCCCCCCCCGCGACATGATTGGATGATTGGATGATTGGATGATTGGATGATTGGATGATTGGATGATTGGATGATTGGATGATTGGATGATTGGATGATTGGATGATTGGATGATTGGATGATTGGATGATTGGATGATTGGATGATTGGATGATTGGATGATTGGATGATTGGATGATTGGATGATTGGATGATTGGATGATTGGATGATTGGATGATTGGATGATTGGATGATTGGATGATTGGATGATTGGATGATTGGATGATTGGATGATTGGATGATTCACTGATCGCATGATTGCATGATTCCCTGATTGCATGATTCCCTGATTGCATGATTCCCTGATTGCATGATTCCCTGATTGCATGATTCCCTGATTGCATGATTCCCTGATTGCATGATTCCCTGATTGCATGATTCCCTGATTGCATGATTCCCTGATTGCATGATTCCCTGATTGCATGATTCCCTGATTGCATGATTCCCTGATTGCATGATTCCCTGATTGCATGATTCCCTGATTGCATGATTCCCTGATTGCATGATTCCCTGATTGCATGATTCCCTGATTGCATGATTCCCTGATTCCCTGATTCCCTGATTCCCTGATTCCCTGATTCCCTGATTGCATGATTCCCTGATTGCATGATTCCCTGATTCCCTGATTCCCTGATTCCCTGATTCCCTGATTCCCTGATTCCCGGCGGAAGTCACCCCGGCAGAAGTCACCCCGGCGGAAGTCACCCCGGCGGAAGTCACCCCGGCGGAAGTCACCCCGGCGGAAGTCACCCCGGCGGAAGTCACCCCGGCGGAAGTCCCCCTGAGCGACAGGTCCCCCTTCGCGACAAGTCCCCCTTCGCGACAAGTCCCCCTCGCGACAAGTCCCCCTCGCGACAAGTCCCCCCCGCGACAAGTCCCCCCCCCCGCGGCAAGTCCCCCCCGCGGCAAGTCCCCCCCGCGGCAAGTCCCCCCCCGCGGCAAGTCCCCCCGCGGCAAGTCCCCCCCCGCGGCAAGTCCCCCCCGCGGCAAGTCCCCCCCGCGGCAAGTCCCCCCCGCGGCAAGTCCCCCCCGCGGCAAGATTGGATGATTGGATGATTGGATGATTGGATGATTGGATGATTGGATGATTGGATGATTGGATGATTGGATGATTGGATGATTGGATGATTGGATGATTGGATGATTGGATGATTGGATGATTGGATGATTGGATGATTGGATGATTGGATGATTGGATGATTGGATGATTGGATGATTGGATGATTGGATGATTGGATGATTGGATGATTGGATGATTGGATGATTGGATGATTGGATGATTGGATGATTGGATGATTGGATGATTGGATGATTGGATGATTGGATGATTGGATGATTCACTGATCGCATGATTGGATGATTCCCTGATTGCATGATTCCCTGATTGCATGATTCCCTGATTGCATGATTCCCTGATTGCATGATTCCCTGATTGCATGATTCCCTGATTGCATGATTCCCTGATTGCATGATTCCCTGATTGCATGATTCCCTGATTGCATGATTCCCTGATTGCATGATTCCCTGATTGCATGATTCCCTGATTGCCTGATTCCCTGATTGCCTGATTCCCTGATTGCCTGATTCCCTGATTCCCTGATTGCCTGATTCCCTGATTCCCTGATTCCCTGATTCCCTGATTCCCTGATTCCCGGCGGAAGTCACCCCGGCAGAAGTCACCCCGGCAGAAGTCACCCCGACGGAAGTCACCCCGGCGGAAGTCACCCCGGCGGAAGTCACCCCGGCGGAAGTCCCCCTTCGCGACAGGTCCCCCTTCGCGACAAGTCCCCCCCTCGCGACAAGTCCCCCTCGCGACAAGTCCCCCTCGCGACAAGTCCCCCCCGCGACAAGTCCCCCCCGCGACAAGTCCCCCCCCCCCCCGCGGCAAGTCCCCCCCCGCGGCAAGTCCCCCCCGCGGCAAGTCCCCCCCGCGGCAAGTCACCCCCGCGACAAGTCCCCCCCGCGACATGATTGGATGATTGGATGATTGGATGATTGGATGATTGGATGATTGGATGATTGGATGATTGGATGATTGGATGATTGGATGATTGGATGATTGGATGATTGGATGATTGGATGATTGGATGATTGGATGATTGGATGATTGGATGATTGGATGATTGGATGATTGGATGATTGGATGATTGGATGATTGGATGATTGGATGATTGGATGATTCACTGATCGCATGATTGGATGATTCCCTGATTGCATGATTCCCTGATTGCATGATTCCCTGATTGCATGATTCCCTGATTGCATGATTCCCTGATTGCATGATTCCCTGATTGCATGATTCCCTGATTGCATGATTCCCTGATTGCATAATTCCCTGATTGCATGATTCCCTGATTGCCTGATTGCCTGATTGCCTGATTCCCTGATTCCCTGATTCCCTGATTCCCTGATTCCCTGATTCCCGGCGGAAGTCACCCCGGCAGAAGTCACCCCGGCGGAAGTCACCCCGACGGAAGTCACCCCGGCGGAAGTCACCCCGGCGGAAGTCACCCCGGCTGAAGTCACCCCTTCGCGACAGGTCCCCCTTCGCGACAAGTCCCCCTTCGCGACAAGTCCCCCTCGCGACAAGTCCCCCTCGCGACAAGTCCCCCCCGCAACAAGTCCCCCCCCCCCCCCGCGGCAAGTCCCCCCCGCGGCAAGTCCCCCCCCGCGGCAAGTCCCCCCCCGCGGCAAGTCCCCCCCCGCGGCAAGTCCCCCCCCGCGGCAAGTCCCCCCCGCGGCAAGTCCCCCCCGCGGCAAGTCACCCCCGCGACAAGTCCTCCCCGCGACATGATTGGATGATTGGATGATTGGATGATTGGATGATTGGATGATTGGATGATTGGATGATTGGATGATTGGATGATTGGATGATTGGATGATTGGATGATTGGATGATTGGATGATTGGATGATTGGATGATTGGATGATTGGATGATTGGATGATTGGATGATTGGATGATTGGGATGATTCACTGATCGCATGATTGGATGATTCCCTGATTGCATGATTCCCTGATTGCATGATTCCCTGATTGCATGATTCCCTGATTGCATGATTCCCTGATTGCATGATTCCCTGATTGCATGATTCCCTGATTGCATAATTCCCTGATTGCATGATTCCCTGATTGCCTGATTCCCTGATTGCCTGATTGCCTGATTCCCTGATTCCCTGATTCCCTGATTCCCTGATTCCCTGATTCCCGGCGGAAGTCACCCCGGCAGAAGTCACCCCGGCAGAAGTCACCCCGGCGGAAGTCACCCCGACGGAAGTCACCCCGGCGGAAGTCACCCCGGCGGAAGTCACCCCGGCTGAAGTCCCCCTTCGCGACAGGTCCCCCTTCGCGACAAGTCCCCCTTCGCGACAAGTCCCCCTCGCGACAGGTCCCCCTCGCGACAAGTCCCCCCCGCGACAAGTCCCCCCCCCCCCGCGGCAAGTCCCCCCCGCGGCAAGTCCCCCCCCGCGGCAAGTCCCCCCCCGCGGCAAGTCCCCCCACGCGGCAAGTCCCCCCCGCGGCAAGTCCCCCCCGCGGCAAGTCCCCCCCGCGACAAGTCCCCCCCGCGACAAGTCCCCCCCGCGACAAGTCCCCCCCGCGACAAGTCCCCCCGCGACATGATTGGATGATTGGATGATTGGATGATTGGATGATTGGATGATTGGATGATTGGATGATTGGATGATTGGATGATTGGATGATTGGATGATTGGATGATTGGATGATTGGATGATTGGATGATTGGATGATTGGATGATTGGATGATTGGATGATTGGATGATTGGATGATTGGATGATTGGATGATTGGATGATTGGATGATTGGATGATTGGATGATTGGATGATTGGATGATTGGATGATTGGATGATTGGATGATTGGAAGATTGGATGATTGGATGATTCACTGATCGCATGATTGGATGATTCCCTGATTGCATGATTCCCTGATTGCATGATTCCCTGATTGCATGATTCCCTGATTGCATGATTCCCTGATTGCATGATTCCCTGATTGCATGATTCCCTGATTGCATGATTCCCTGATTGCATGATTCCCTGATTGCATGATTCCCTGATTGCATGATTCCCTGATTGCCTGATTCCCTGATTGCCTGATTCCCTGATTCCCTGATTCCCTGATTCCCTGATTCCCTGATTCCCGGCGGAAGTCACCCCGGCGGAAGTCACCCCGGCAGAAGTCACCCCGGCGGAAGTCACCCCGGCGGAAGTCACCCCGGCGGAAGTCCCCCTTCGCGACAGGTCCCCCTTCGCGACAAGTCCCCCCCGCGACAAGTACCCCCCCCCGCGGCAAGTCCCCCCCGCGGCAAGTCCCCCCCGCGGCAAGTCCCCCCCGCGGCAAGTCACCCCCGCGACAAGTCCCCCCCGCGACATGATTGGATGATTGGATGATTGGATGATTGGATGATTGGATGATTGGATGATTGGATGATTGGATGATTGGATGATTGGATGATTGGATGATTGGATGATTGGATGATTGGATGATTGGATGATTGGATGATTGGATGATTGGATGATTGGATGATTGGATGATTGGATGATTGGATGATTGGATGATTGGATGATTGGATGATTGGATGATTGGATGATTGGATGATTGGATGATTGGATGATTCACTGATCGCATGATTGGATGATTCCCTGATTGCATGATTCCCTGATTGCATGATTCCCTGATTGCATGATTCCCTGATTGCATGATTCCCTGATTGCATGATTCCCTGATTGCATGATTCCCTGATTGCATGATTCCCTGATTGCATGATTCCCTGATTGCATGATTCCCTGATTGCATGATTCCCTGATTGCATGATTCCCTGATTGCATGATTCCCTGATTGCATGATTCCCTGATTGCCTGATTCCCTGATTGCCTGATTCCCTGATTCCCTGATTCCCTGATTCCCTGATTCCCGGCGGAAGTCACCCCGGCAGAAGTCACCCCGGCGGAAGTCACCCCGACGGAAGTCACCCCGGCGGAAGTCACCCCGGCGGAAGTCACCCCGGCGGAAGTCACCCCGGCGGAAGTCCCCCTTCGCGACAGGTCCCCCTTCGCGACAAGTCCCCCCCTCGCGACAAGTCCCCCCCTCGCGACAAGTCCCCCTCGCGACAAGTCCCCCTCGCGACAAGTCCCCCTCGCGACAAGTCCCCCCCCCCCGCGGCAAGTCCCCCCCGCGGCAAGTCCCCCCCGCGGCAAGTCACCCCCGCGACATGATTGGATGATTGGATGATTGGATGATTGGATGATTGGATGATTGGATGATTGGATGATTGGATGATTGGATGATTGGATGATTGGATGATTGGATGATTGGATGATTGGATGATTGGATGATTGGATGATTGGATGATTGGATGATTGGATGATTGGATGATTGGATGATTGGATGATTGGATGATTGGATGATTGGATGATTGGATGATTGGATGATTGGATGATTGGATGATTGGATGATTGGATGATTGGATGATTGGATGATTGGATGATTGGATGATTGGATGATTGGATGATTGGATGATTGGATGATTGGATGATTGGATGATTGGATGATTGGATGATTGGATGATTGGATGATTGGATGATTGGATGATTCACTGATCGCATGATTGGATGATTCCCTGATTGCATGATTCCCTGATTGCATGATTCCCTGATTGCATGATTCCCTGATTGCATGATTCCCTGATTGCATGATTCCCTGATTGCATGATTCCCTGATTGCATGATTCCCTGATTGCATGATTCCCTGATTGCATGATTCCCTGATTGCATGATTCCCTGATTGCCTGATTCCCTGATTGCCTGATTCCCTGATTGCCTGATTCCCTGATTGCCTGATTCCCTGATTGCCTGATTCCCTGATTGCCTGATTCCCTGATTGCCTGATTCCCTGATTCCCTGATTCCCTGATTCCCTGATTCCCTGATTCCCGGCGGAAGTCACCCCGGCAGAAGTCACCCCGGCGGAAGTCACCCCGACGGAAGTCACCCCGGCGGAAGTCACCCCGGCGGAAGTCACCCCGGCGGAAGTCCCCCTTCGCGACAGGTCCCCCTTCGCGACAAGTCCCCCCCTCGCGACAAGTCCCCCTCGCGACAAGTCCCCCTCGCGACAAGTCCCCCCCGCGACAAGTCCCCCCCCCCGCGGCAAGTCCCCCCCGCGGCAAGTCCCCCCCGCGGCAAGTCCCCCCCGCGGCAAGTCACCCCCGCGACAAGTCCCCCCCGCGACATGATTGGATGATTGGATGATTGGATGATTGGATGATTGGATGATTGGATGATTGGATGATTGGATGATTGGATGATTGGATGATTGGATGATTGGATGATTGGATGATTGGATGATTGGATGATTGGATGATTGGATGATTGGATGATTGGATGATTGGATGATTGGATGATTGGATGATTGGATGATTGGATGATTGGATGATTGGATGATTGGATGATTGGATGATTGGATGATTCACTGATCGCATGATTGGATGATTCCCTGATTGCATGATTCCCTGATTGCATGATTCCCTGATTGCATGATTCCCTGATTGCATGATTCCCTGATTGCATGATTCCCTGATTGCATGATTCCCTGATTGCATGATTCCCTGATTGCATAATTCCCTGATTGCATGATTCCCTGATTGCCTGATTCCCTGATTGCCTGATTCCCTGATTCCCTGATTCCCTGATTCCCTGATTCCCTGATTCCCGGCGGAAGTCACCCCGGCAGAAGTCACCCCGGCAGAAGTCACCCCGGCGGAAGTCACCCCGACGGAAGTCACCCCGACGGAAGTCACCCCGACGGAAGTCACCCCGGCGGAAGTCACCCCGGCGGAAGTCACCCCGGCGGAAGTCCCCCTTCGCGACAGGTCCCCCTTCGCGACAAGTCCCCCCCCCCGCGGCAAGTCCCCCCCGCGACAAGTCCCCCCGCGACAAGTCCCCCCCGCGACAAGTCCCCCCCGCGACAAGTCCCCCCCGCGACAAGACCCCAAAAATTTTGCATTTGTATTTGTATACGCATTTGTATACGTATTTGCATTTGTATACGCATTTGTATACGTATTTGCATTTGTATTTGCATTTGTATATTTGCATTTGTATATGCATATGTATGCATTTGTATATGCATTTGTATTCGCATTGGTATTCGTATTTGTATTCGCATAAATTTGTGTTCGCATAAATTTGTATTAGCATTTAATAGCAACCTTGTTCGCATTAGAAGTTTTTTCCGCATTTTTGTCTTTTCCTTCTTTTTTTTTTCCGCATTTTATTTTTTCCGCATTCTTTTTTTTTTTCGCATTCTTTTTTTTCGTATTCTTTTCTTTTTCGTATTCTTTTCTTTTTCCGCATTTTTTTTCACATTCTTTTTCTTATTCTTTTTCGCATTCTAATTCAAATTCTTTGAAATCTTATTTGCATTCGAAGAATCTTCAATCGACACACTTTTTCATGCCCATACGCAGGGGGGGGGGGGGGGGGGGGGGGGGGGGGGTGGTGCGACGGTTGCGTACGCATCCCCCAAAAAAAACAATTTACCAAAAGGTCCACATTTTCGGGGGTAAATAATGGTATTTTGATGTAGAAATAACGGTACTGGCACACGAAAAATGTTAGTTCTATTTTTGGTCCCATCAGTACAAATTCGCACCCCCCATAAAAAATCCTGCGTAAGGGTCTGTATTTGACGCAATGTTTGACCCATTGGTTGATACATTCTTTGATACATTCTTCTATACATTCTTCGAATTTGAATTCACATTCTTCAAATTGTTTTTGCACTCGGAGTTCTGCAAGTTCTTAGAATTGTTATTTCTTTGAATTCTTCAAATTATTGTTCGCATTCGCATCTTGTTGTCGCACTCGGAGTTCTGCAAGTTCTTTATTTCTTTGAATTCCTCAAATTCTTCTTCGTATTTTTCATATTTTAATCATTGACGTATTCGGTTGACGCCTTCGGTTGACGCCTTCTTTAAAGTCTTCTTTGACCATTCTTTGTCGACGCATTCTTCAAACTCTGTAATTTTTTTTAATTTTACAAATTCTAACGCAAATTATGTAAATTTTTCTAAATACAAATTCTGCAAATTGTTATAATTCTACTTTCTTCTAATTCTTAGAATTTTTGAATTCCTAATATTTGTTGACACATTCTTCAAATCTTTCAAATTCTTAGAATTTTTTCTCAATTCTGCAAGTTCTGTGAATTCGTGCTCGAATTTGTCTGCACATTCTTGGACGCCTTGTTTGACGCATTCTTATAGATGCATTCTTTACATATTCTTCACATTCTTATTTGAATTCTTAACTTTCTTTGCATTCTTTAAATTCTTTTTCATATTCGTATTTTTTTCGCCCTCGGGGTTCTTTGCAATCGTATAATTTTGATTTGCATTCTTATTCGCATTCTTTGTATTCTTTGCATACCTATTCCCAATCTAATGTGTCTTTCGCGCTGCATTTTTTTAGATGCATTTCGATGCATTTGATGCATCAATTTTCCGCATTATTCTCAAGATTTTTTAACCAATTCTTTACAACTGCGAATTCTTATGTTAATTTTTCTGTTATTTTATTGAATTCTTTTTCGCATTCTTATTTGCATTCTTATTCGCATTCTTATTCGCATTATTATTATCGCAAATCTTCTTTGTATTCTTTGTATTTTTTTTAACGTAATCTTTGACGTCTCATTTGACCATTCTTCTTTGAAGCATTTTTTAAATTCTGTGAATTCTTCGTTTAATTTTTAGATTTTTGTTGTTGTATCCTTTGATGTATTACTCAACACATTCTTCAAAGCATTCTTTACATCCTACGCACTCTTGATTTTAAATTCACATTCTTTAAATTCTTTTTTTGCACTTCCGAGTTCTGCAAGTTCTTAGAATTGTTATTTCTTTGAATTCTTCAAATTCTTTTTTGCATTTGCATTTTGTTGTCGCAGTCGGAGTTCTGCAAGTTCTTTTGAAAAGGTGTGTGCTTGTTGAGACCACCTCGGTGAACCACCGTCTACCAAACAGAGATGAGGGCAAATCGTGCATCCTGGGGGGCGTCAAGTCGGCATGGTGTGGTACAAAAGGGGCGTTATTGGTTGGTGCTAATTGTGAAATGGACATAATGGATATTTTGCAATGTTATGTTGTAAAAGGCCACACTCAAAAGCATTTCCTAAGCCTAACCCTAACTCCACTCTAACCCTAACTCTAACCATAACCCCTAACCCTAACCGTAACCGTAACCCCTAACTCTAACCGTAACCCGTAACTCTAACCGTAACCCCTAACTCTAACCGTAACCCCTAACTCTAACCGTAACCCCTAACTCTAACCGTAACCCCTAACTCTAACCGTAAACCCTAACTCTAACCGTAAACCCTAACTCTAACCGTAAACCCTAACTCTAACCGTAAACCCTAACTCTAACCGTAACTGTAATCATAATCCTAACCCTAACCTTAGCACCAACCGGTAACGCCCATTTTGTACCACACCATGCCGACTCGACGCCCCCCAGGTTGCACGATTTGTCCTCATCTCTGTTTGGTAGACGGTGGTTCACCGAGGTGGTCTTGACAAGCACACACCTTTTTAATCGTCACCGAGGTACTAGTGGCCAACCCGCACCAGGGGAAAACATTAACTCTAACCGTAAACCCTAACTCTAACCGTAAACCCTAACTCTAACCGTAACTGTAATCATAATCCTAACCCTAACCTTAGCACCAACCGGTAACGCCCATTTTGTACCACACCATGCCGACTCGACGCCCCCCAGGTTGCACGATTTGTCCTCATCTCTGTTTGGTAGACGGTGGTTCACCAAAAAAAAAAAAAACATTTTGTTGTCGCACTCGAAGTTCTGCAAGTTCTTAGAATTGTTATTTCCTTGAATTCTTCAAATTCTTCTTTGTTTTTTTTGTATTTGTTTTTACGTAATTTTTGACATATTCTTTGACGTCTTCGTCGACCATTCTTCGTCGACGCATTCTTCAAATTCTGTAAAATCATCTTTGATTTTTGCAAATTCTAATGCAATTTCTTTTGATTCTTTAAATTACAAATTCTGCAATTTTTTTGAATTACAAATACTGCAAATTTGACGCATTTGACTTTGACGCAATCTTATTTGATGCAATGTTCAACAGTACTCTTCGCCTCCTTATTAGAAAAAATATTTGCATTCTTATTCACATTCTTTGTATTCTTTGCATTCTAAATTTCCACATTCTAATGTGAATTGTGCGATGCATTCTTCCTAAATTTATTCTGCAAATCCTTCTGCGAATTTGTTTTCTAATTTGAATTTATCTTCAGCGCATTCTTCAACGCATTCTTTGACGTATAATTATGTGAATTCTGCTTTGAATTCTTCGCATTCTTACACGCATTCTGCAATATATCCTTTAACCAGTTCGGGCCGGATGAGGTATATACAATTTTTCCAAGATTAAAAACGGATGACGAATAAACACGTCCTGAGCAAGGCCCCAAATAATTGTTTACTAATATTTGTCACGCACAGCAGTTTAATCACATTTATAATTTTTTCCATTCTTCGCATTTTTTGATGCATCGTTCTTTGAATTCTTTGAATTCTTTGAATTTTTTGCTTTCTTTGCATTCTAATTAAAATTCTTCAAATGTTTTAATTCTCATCGCATTTTTATCATTCTTTGCATTCTTCTTATAAAAATTCCTGAAAATTATTTACATCTGCGAATTCTTCGGCGTATTCTCTGGCGCATTCTTTGACGCATTCCTTGACGCATTCCTTGACGCATTTTTCTAATTTGGTTAATTCCGCTTTGACTTCTGCTGTTTTGCATTCTTAGATGCATTCTTAGACACATTCTTGGACATATTGTAGGACATGTTCTTTAAATTTTTCTGAAAATTATGTGAATTCGTGTTTGAAATATTCTGTACATTCTTGGACATATTGTAGGACATGTTCTTTAAATTTTTCTGAAAATTATGTGAATTCGTGTTTGAAATATTCTGTACATTCTTGGACGCATTCTTGGACTCATTTTTAGACACAATCTTTAGATGCATTCTTTACATATTCTTCACATTCTTATTTGAATTCTTAACATTATTTGCATTATTCAAATTTTTGCCCTCAGAGTTCTTCGCATTCCTATAATGGTTATTTGCATTGTTATTTGTATTTTTTTTTTTATGTAATCTTTGACGTCTTATTTGACCATTCCTCCTCTACGCATTTTAAAATTCTGTGAATTCTTCATTGAATTATTTGACCATTTTCTTCGACGCATTTTTCAATTTCTGTGAATTCTTTGTTGAATTCTTAGTTGTGTATTCCTCGCATGGTTCTTTGAATTCTTTGATGCATTGTTCAACAAATTCTTCAACGCATTCTTCACATCCAACGCACTCTTAATTTTTGAATTCACATTTTTGAATTTTTTTTTTTCGCATCGGAGTTCTGCAAGTTGTTATTTCTTTAAATTTTTCAAATTCTCTCTCGTATTTTTCGTATTTTTTTTTACGTAATGTTTGACGTACTCTTTGACGTCCTTTTTTGACGTCTTCTTTGACCATTTTTTGACCATTCTTCGTCAACGCATTCTTCAAATCCTTTGAATTTTGCAAATTCTAATGCAAATTTTGTAAATTCCGCAAATTCTGTAAATTTTAATAATTCTACTTTCTTCAAATTCTTAGAATTCGTTGTATTCTTCGTATTTGTTGACACATTCTTCAAATTTTTCAAATTCTTTGCCTTTTAAAAAAACTGCAAATTCTGTGAATTCGTGTTCGAATTCTTCTGCACTTCTTGGATGCAATGTTTGACGCATTCTTAGATACATTTTTAGACAAAATCTTTAGATGCATTCTTTACATAATCTTCACATTCTTAACATTCTTCAAATTCTTTTTCACATTCTTATTTTTTTCGCCCTCAGCGTTCTTCGCAATCCTATAATTTTATTTGCATTCTTAATTGCATTCTTTGTATTTGCATTCTTAATTGCATTCTTTGTATTTGCATTCTTATTCTTCACATTTTAATGCGAATTCGCGATGCATTTCTTCGATGCATTTTTTGACGTAGATTTTTCGCATGCTTCTCAACATTTTCAACCAATTCTTTACATCTGCGAATTCTTCTGCTAATTTTTCTGTTATTTCATCAAAGTTCTAGTTCGAATTCTTTTGTGGATTTTTTTAATTCTTTGCATTTAAAACAATCTGCTGCATTCTTCGACGCATTTCTTAAAGCTTCCCTGCCTTTTTCACCAATCTTCAAATTTCACCAATTTCAGGTAGACTGCCGGCCAAGGCTAACAAGCTTAGGCTTGTGATCAGAATGGTCCTCCTATGTTGATGTACATAATATGCCTGGCCTGCTTTTTGAAGTTAAATCTAAATTACTCAAGGTTCCTTATGTGCATTTACAACATGCACCTTTTTGGTCCTTTTTACAACTTGTTACATACTTTCTAATACTGAATACCCTCTCTTGTATCTTTTTCTCTTCTTTTTGTTCACAGATCCTCCATGTACACAAACTGCCTGACCTTTTAAGTGTTACAAAGGCTAAGCAAAAATTGGCTGCAACACATTCTAATCGACATACAAAGGTAAGAAAGCAGCAAATTATATAATGCTTCAGAAACAAGATTGTGCATTCTTTAGAAGTGGACCTCCTCCCTGTGTATTCCTGCTGTGTATTCAAAACAGCTTGTAGATTTGACAAGAACATTTTCCAATATTGTTCCCCAGTATGTAAGGTTTTAAAGACCATGAAACATTAACCCTATCACCTTACCCAATACTACAAAATACTACTTGTATGCAGTACTCTTATTACACTAGCCTATAAGAAATGGGTAGTATTGTGTACTGTACCCCAAATAAATGCCTAGGGCGTTAGGGTAAAACAATACTTTACATTTGTTGCCTTAATCCATTTTCATGAAACTCGACGTAACTTCAATGCATCTCAGGTTGCAGCTGTGTCGTGTCCTATGAAACATTTCACAAAACACAAAAGTACAACTTGTAATAGGTGTATTTTTAGTACAATACGATGACTTATATGTATTTTTTAGCACAGAGTAAATAGTCATGATATTTAAACAGCAAAGAGTCGCCGAAAGGTTTCCGAAACGTATTAGTGGCGGATGTTGGACTTATTTCAAGTTTTAACTCCATTAACCCTAACGCTCCTCAATCCTCCAGAATCCTCATTGCAGTTTTGGGGGATTTTTGAGGATTGAGGCTGTATGGGGTTTTAAAAAAATAAGGATTTTTGAGGATTGAGGCACAATGTTGTTTCAAGTGTGGAGGATTGTTGACGATTGAGGCACAATGGGGTTTTCAAAAAATGAGGATTTTGGAGGAATGAGGCTGAATGGGGTTTTCAAAAAATCATAATGAGGATTTTGGAGGATTGACTTTTTTCAATCCCCAGAATTCTCATTGCAGTTTTGGAGGATTAAACAAATGAGGATTTTGAAGAATTGGGGCACATGATGTTTCAAGTGTTTCAAGTGTTTCAAGTGTGGAGAATTTTTAAGGATTGAGACTAATATGGGGTTTTCAAAAAATGAGGTTTTTCAAAAAATGAGGTTTTTCAAAAAATGAGGATTTTGGAGGATTGAGGATGGTTGCTAGCAAAAAGGGCCTAGGGGGTTAGGGTTAATCAAGGTTTCAATTCGCATCGGAGGGTGGGTGTACAGGTACCTTGCACATTTTTTTCGGGATTCAAAATGGATGACGGTAAACATGTCACAAGCAAGACTGGCAATATCTGTCAGCCACCGGCACACAGCAAGCAGGTTTTTCAGTCCCTACCTGATTTATATGTCGATTTTCCCCAGAATATTCTTCTGGGGTTTTTCTCCCACCTCTAAAACTGTAATTTCTTTTGTCTTCTCTACAGGTTTATATTTTGGGCAGCTAAATAAAGATGCGTCTAAGACGGGAGGTGAATTGTTACTTGCCAATTTGTATGCAGTCAAGTGCTTCTTTGCATTGTTTTCGACTGGCATTTGAGGTAACAGAAAATGATTTAAATATGTAATGCAGAGAAAATTAAGGGGCCGTCCAAAGTTGTCAACATTTTTAAGGTCGTACAGAGCGTACTACTTTTCAAGACCCCCCTCCCTCCCCCCAAAGTAGTACTTTTCAACATTCAATTTGTTTAATGTTGATGCACATGTTTTATCATCATTTTACATGTGTGCTGCACTGAGTATTACTATTTGCAATGTTATTCATGTTGCTGATGATCAATGCAAGTTAAAAACAAAATCAGATGAACATTTAATTTTGTCAAAAACAATGTACACATACATGTACTTGCTGTATAAAAGCATGACTGGTCTCTGGACTGCAACGATCGGACTGCAACAAGTGCGACGCCATGATCATTGGCAGTGACAACCTCGTCCCAAGTGTACAAACTCCAAACACCGGTGGAGCGCGGTGGGGCATGGCGTGCACCATGTCCATGCACATCTGTGGGAACGATTCGCAGTACAGTCGCGTCAAGGGTTTATTCATTTACGCTTGGCACATTCGCGCTCTATATTCAGGGCATGCATGTACACACTTGCGGGATTCGTCCATGCGCGCACACCTCATGATTAACGTTGTGCTATACGAACTCGGCCGCTGCGGCGTGTAGGGCGGGATTTCGGGCGGCGTCAAAAGTATCCCATCCTCGCCAGCTACGCTAGGGACGCATCAGGGTTTTTTCTCGGAGTTGCACAATAGCTGTAAACAATTAGGTATACCTGCCGAAGCAATCATTTTGGAACAGCGGACTTTGTATCGCTTCTGATTTAAAAAACCGAACCTCAAATTATATAATTTTCCTTTGCTGATTGTACGGTCCAAAATCAACATTTTATTCACCATTTAAAGTCGTACGCGGCCTCCAACCCCCCTCCTCCCTGTCGTACGCTTTGTACGACCATTAAAATGTTGACAACTTTGGACGGCCCCTAAGTACACGTTTTATTTAAAGGTTGGGTACACCATTTGTAGTTGCTTGAATTATCATGAATGGGTGGATTTGGGGGGTTGTATTTTATAGTAAATATCATTTAAATGACCTGTTCGAAGTTTTACTATCATGGATGCCGAGAAAAGCACGAAAAACAGCGTTTGTTTTCAACCGGCGTCGAGCAGTTATTTTTATGTTGTTATTGTTTTTTTCGCGCTCGCCGTCTGGCGATCGCGAGTTTTGTTTTATAAAATTCAATTTTTCGGAAAAATATCAGAATATCTAGAGCAATCATTTTGCTGGACGCCTAAAATCATTATTTACTTTCAAATAAGTAAGATATTTCTTAATAATACGGTAGTAAATATTTTTGATATCTGCAAATGGTGTATCCTGCCTTTAACTCGCAATATTTATAATGATTATATCAGTTGTGTGTTTCTTATTCATGATGTTATTTGTAACAGGTCGGTTTGGGTGTGAAAACGTTTCCTACTTCTGGAGCTGTAGGAGTGCTCAGGATCAGATGCCTAGAGGTAATTCAGTGTAAGACTATTAACCAGTTCGCGCCGGATGACTAATATAAACGCAAAGTTTTCCCCAGATTCAAAACGGATGACTCATAAACACGCCACGAGCAAGGCCAGGAAATGTCTGTCAGCAGCGAGCAAGGCCGAAAATGTGTGGGTGTGCTTCCCGATACTGGCGGCCTAAACACGCTTCGGATCGAGTTTCATTACAGTTTCAAATAATCCCGCGGGTCGGCTCGGTGATGTTAAAATAATCCCGGCGCGAACTGGTTAAAGACATGTTTTGTACATGATCTTTGATATTTTTTTATTGCCAGCAGTATATGCTCCTTGCTGCCTAAGATGACACTTTTATAAAGTATGTAACCCCCGGTTCAGACAGGTATTCTGGAGTTCATCGAACCAGTGAAAGCCAAGTTTTGAATTAAGTACTCGGGGTTGGGCAATTTGGTGATTTAAATCAGATTCTTTTTTATATTTTCTTTAGATTAAAAAAACCCAAATTATCTGGAATACTGTTCAAACATACCGTTTATCCTAATACTTACCTTAATAATAACACTAATCCTAATAAATTATCATGAATTCTAGCCCTAGTGTGACCAGTCGACCTATTTCTCTTGCGGTCAACGGGTCCCTCAACGACCACTTCCTTCATCCTTATTTGAAAACACTTTTACGCAACTTTCCGGGATCGATTAAATTCGATCCTCATGTCATAGCCACTGACCTCAACACCTGGACGGATCATTGTCCATATTCTGCTGTGCTAACACTTGAAGTCGGCGCGAACTGGAAGTGCAACATGGCGTCACTGCTGTGAGCCAATGAAATGTCCAGTTGTAGAGGTCAGTGGATTTACCAACCAACTGAACTCTACACCTGGACATTTCATTGGCTCACAGAGTGACTTCGTGGGTCCGCCATGTTGCACTTCTCTGCATGCCGACTTCAAAATGAAACAATGGATGATCTGTCCATGTATAGAGGTCAGTGGTCATAGCCCATTCAACCTTGTATTAGTGCGCCCGCTGGCGATAGCACTCCTGTATAATACATTCCATTCTCTTTGAGTATCCCATTTAACTTTGTGATAGTGCGCCCTCTGGCGATAGCGCTCTTTATAAATTTTTGTTTGTAAATACATTCCTTACAGCGCTATGCAAATTTGCACATGTGCGCGATGCAAGCCGCATTGCGAATGCCATCCACGTTTTGTCACGTATATTTTGGGTTATTGTTTGTCCTCCATTTTTTTAGCAGCACTTGCGTAACATCATGCGCTGGCCAGGCACAAGCCTTGTGACAGAAATGCACAAGTTTAGACAGAGAAGCTCCGAACTCCGTGAAGAGCACTTCAAAATAAACTCGCTATTTTGCCTGCATTGCATATTGCAATATACATTGTGTATTCACACTCGTTGTGAATATTGTTTTGCACTGCTGGTTGTGAAACCGCATATGCATTTAACTTTACACTCATTGTAAAGTCCCGAGTATTGGTGCTGACTTGTTGGCATCGGGAGTGGCACGGATCGTGGAAGACTACATGGTATGTATCAACTTTATTTTATGTTTATCGGTATTTTATAATGTCTTTCCATGTAAAAATAAACAACAAAACAAACGAACTGGCATGTACAGTATGAATGATAGTAGCATGAGTTGGGTGCGGCTATACACGTACATCTTGTACGGTAGAGGGTACACATTTGAACATGTACGTGAGAATATTTGCATTTCCTTTGTGTAGAAAAGCGGATTAGGTGTGGTAAAGCACCTTATGCATTTCAGGTTACACTTGTTAATATATTTTTATGAATATCTGTTAATAGTTTTGTTGTACATATTAAAGATTTATACATTGTCGTGAGTCGTTTCTAATAATGCAAGTGAACTGTCACTGACGTGTAATTTGTCAGTTGAAGTAATTATAAGAGCATGTCTTGGTAAAATCTATCTCCCTGCTTTCATTTAATTAGGTACACAAAATTGTGCTCGTTAAAATTTACTCGTGAAATAGCAGTAGCAATGTATCTTGGCCAAAGATTTGGGAACATAATATTTTTGCTCTTGCATGAATTATAATTTATTCTCTGCAGCGAGGTGATAAAAGCTGTAGAATAGATTACACATGTAAAGAAACATGTTTATGTACATTTAACTTAATACTTGCTCCTGTTTCATTTCAGTTGATTCCATCTTGTATATGTACCTTCCATCTTGGGACTCCGACTGCCACTGGGTTCTTGAGGTCACTTAGAGTCAATTACCGTTATAATTGACTGTCGTTTAGATACCGTTTAAGTGACGCTAAATTGATCTGTACATGTACCTCAATTTAACTATTTTTGTATAGATCCACAACTAATATATTTTGGAATATTCTATTAAAATAAAAATTATCTATTCAATTCTGGTTGCTCACTGGGTCTTCTCATTCTGTAGTGCTGTTTCCTAATAAAATAAATTTTACAATAGTACCACTTGGTTACACTAACATATCGTTAACGTTCGCGACTACAATTTCGACGTCTGGGTGTACACAATTAAATGGTCAGGCCATGGAACCAGATTTTTTTCACCGCCCACAACAAATGAACCGGCCTGAACCACTGACCTCTATAGAGGTCAGTGGCCTGAACGGTAATCGATCGGTGTATTTACAGCGGCGAGGCGTAGTGCAGCATGGCTATAATTATGATACCATTACCAGTCGCATTTTTCGAGTGACTTTTGGTAAAAAAAATGAATTTGTAAAAGAATATTGTCGATGTGTATGAAAATGTGTTATGAAAACCCCCCAAGCTCATAAATATTGATGTAAATTAACGTGCCAAAAGTTGGTAATTTCTCTAAACGGGTTTTGTCGGGTTTGCGTCGGGCTCTGTGAGGAGTCCTTGTATTGACCCCAAATACACAAATTAGAAAAATTAAAATATGAATATTATTCGGATGATAACAATGGTCGGGGGAATCAATTTGCATGCATAATTCCAGAGCGCCCTATTGGTTCAATATCAATCGTTAGCGCTTCTTGGCCTTTTGGCTAAGATCATGTGTTATTTATTACTGTAATATAAAAAAAGGATCTTCGTCTTCAAACTCTTCTTTAGGTAATTACTGCCCCGAAGGCTCCTCCTCCCAGACCACCCGTGACCTGGGTATGTACTGTGACACCAATGGCCTAGACACACTCAGGGCAAGTGCGCCGCTGGTTACTACTGCACTCACGGCTCCACCACCAATAAGCCAACAGGGACCGGAGGTAAGTGATGAAAAGTGAAAGAGGGTAATGCCCAGCGATAACAGCCATTCTCTGCATTCAGTGAACCCTGATCACCACATTCCATTTTTTGTTAAAGCCCACACAGCCACTGTGCATGCAATGATGTAACCATACGTGTGGGAGTTGACTATGGTCGACAGCCTTGATGCTACCATTTACTTCTGGGTTTTGCAGTTATGTTTTGTTTTCACTCGCACGTTATCTGATTGGCCCTCAAGTGGACTACGCCACACTTTTTTTCTCAAAACACGACACACCAGCATTGTATTATCAAAGCAACCAATTTTCAATGGTTGGCCGTTGACTATAATACATTTTCATAGCGGCATAAATTGCATACCCCCCCCCCCCCCCCTTTTCCACATCCCCTCGAAGTACGGGGGAAATAAAGAAAAACATCAAACCCGGAAGTAACGGTATCGTCAAGGCCTTGCTCTTTCAGAGCACCAGGCTGGGACTCTTACAAGAGGGCGATACGAGGTTCATGTACACACGTACTACATGTACATGGCACGGTACAGAAGCAATGTGTGCATCATGTGTGCGCATGGTGTGTGGAACCGACCGTGGGTAGCGATCGCCCTGTCAGTACAATGCGCGGAGGCTGAAACAGCACATGCTCATCCTTGTATTCAAGGCTAGTGTTACTGAGTTCCTCATGCTCTTGTTTGAAACGAACCTGTTTCTAGAATTCATTGCAACTTTGAGATTCTCAAGCAACAACAACTTATCCCTTGATATGTCTTTCTGTGCAGGTAATGAGTGCAGCTCCGGCCATTACTGCGTCGCCGGCAACAGCTCCGAGGAGGATTGCCCCCCATCAGCACCTACCTGCCTTCCCGGAGGGCGAAGAACATCACTTACTGCCTGGAGTGCGTCGGGGGACAGTACTGTGGGGCTAGTGGACTGGCTTATCCTGAAGGGAACTGCTCACGAGGTAGGTCATGATGGAGGAACGATCATTTAACTCTCCTGGTCTTCTACACCTCGCAACCCTTCATAGAGTTAGCACCTGTCTGCATCTGTTGAATACTGCAACAATCTCGAACTAGCTCACTGGATATAAACATTGCAGGCTCGAGTTAAAACCAGTTCATACTTATCGTGTATTAAGCGGATGCCGAACGAATTTGACTTCGGCAAATGTTGGCACCGACGGCTTTGTGAAGTTAAAATGTGTTCATCATTTGTTATTTCTTTTGCAACGTAATAACGGCAAGTGACATCACAAATTTGCGTTCGCTTTTGCTATTGCAGGCAGAAGACTCAAGTTGACTCAACTCAACTCGAGTGAAGACTGATAGCACTTAAGTGCCAGAAATAAAAAGAAAACCTTCACAAAAATATTTGCAATGATTTAAGGTGCAAAGTGTTTTCACAACTGGATGTAAATTTAGATTTTTACGACTTGATCAAGGATGTGAATTTAAAGCATTTGGATGTGAATTTGATAAATCCTGCTAATGGCCGTGTCCGTTTTGAATGCAAAATCACACCATGTCCTTTCCTAGTAGTTTCTGTTTTAAACCCATTAGATTTCTACTGCCCCAGCGGTCAGATTGTGCGTGAGCCCTTAGACTACCCTTGCCCTCCAGGCTACTATTGCAAGGAAGGTGTGGATGACAAAGTGCCCTGCCCGGCAGGAACGTACCAGGATGAGCCGGAAGAGTGGACCTGCAAGACTTGCCTTGAAGGGTTCTACTGTGATGACACTGACAGGCCTATAGTAAACTACACGGCCTACTTATGCCCTGAAGGTATGTAGAAAAACTAAACCTGTTAGACGTACATGTAGTTGTTTTCCTTGTTCCAGATGTTTTCCTAGTACCGGATTACTTACATCATTACTTACTTACTTACTTACAAAACCTACATCTTTTGGATTATTCTTCATTACTAGCCTTCTCGATTTTGATTTTAATAAAAATCACCGCAAATACACGTTATAGATGAAATTTTGATGTGAAATTGTAGCAAGATGGACATTTTAAGGAATATAAATAATCAAAATCTAAAAAGCTCACAATACACCCCGAGGCCAATTTAGCCCTTTCTGCCCAGATCTGTCTGATTTTAGCTCGCCTGAGCGAAGTTTAGAGACTATGCACTCACTATTTATGTACGATGTTCGTTCGTATGTATACATCAATTTGGTTAAGGTTTTGAAAAAATTGGTCGTATATATTGAAATATAATTCAAATCAAATTCCAATCAAATTTGGGTCATGGATGCAATATCATGGTTGTGGTAAAGGTCAAGTACTGAGGTCAAAGTTCAAGTTCTAAAATCGGCTTGAATTGCAAAACTTGTCTCACTTTAAAACTCAGTTTAATTGCAAACAAACTTGGGTTGTACATGCAATATTGTCATTTTTACATGGTGGTCTTTTCAAAGGTCAAGTACTGAAGCAAATGGTCATTTGAGGTCAAGTTGTAAAAAAGGGTTGTAAATGTAATTGTAAAATTGGCCTCATTTGCAATCAAATCATAGATGCAATATAGAAACTTGCATGTGATGGTAATATACTTTGGTAAAATGTCATTTGAGGTCAAGTTTTAAAATAGGGTAATCGTGAAAGTAGGCGAGACTCGTGGTAAGAGAACCATTCTTGTGGACTGAACATGTGAATTAATACTTTGGTCATATTATATTACTGCTGTTTTTATTAATCCATGTAATTATTAAACCAGGTCACTACTGCCCCAACGGAACCCACACCACCACTGAGTACCCCTGCCCTATTGGTACTTTCAACAACGCCACGGGCCTGGCTAGCTGGGAGCAGTGCGCCCCCTGCCTGGGCAGCTACCACTGCGGCCAGCCTGGACTGACTTACCCCAACACCTGCTGTTCGGCGGCCTACTACTGTCGGATTAGGGCCGAGAGGGCCGCGCCTGACCAAGATTCGGATGCCGGGATGTGCACGGCCGGTTACTACCGTAATTTCCTGCGGTAAAGCCGCACGGCGGTTAAGGCGCAGGTCCCTAAAATCACCCAAAAAAAATTCAAACGCCAACAGATAAGGCGCACTGCCGAATAAGGCGCATGCTTGAACGCACCCAAAATAACACCAGGCGCCACCCGGTGTAGGTACATCGCCAGAAAGGGGTCATTTTGTTGCCTTAGAACGATCCCATTATTCCAAGCATGAATTAAACCGTAACCCCATGGGCTGGTCCCATGAAGAAAAAACCCAAAGTACCTTTATCCATCGTGCCAACGCTGTGCATGATTGGGGTCATTTTGTTGCCTTAGAACAATCCCACTATTCCAAGCATGAATTAAACCGTAACCCCATGGGCTGGTCCCATGAAGAAAAAATCCAAAGTACCTTTAATTATCCATCGAGCCAAAGCTAGCTGTGCGTGATTGCGGTTTCTGACCCTGCAATGGTGCGTCTTTTTCCAAAAGAAATAAGGTTCAATGAACTAAAACCATTGAGTGAGCCGACACGAAATGTATCAACAATCGCAAACACCAGATGTTCCTGACCGCAGAGTTTATACAATGGAAGCCGATACACGTGCCTCTCCCACAGATATCGGGTTTCAAAACCACGTTTAATGTTTTGGTCCGTGGGATTATAAATTAATTCAGTACCGGTAGTATACCGGTAAGTTCAGTCAGTCAGTGATTATAGTTTCTTTCCAGACAACGTAATCAGACAACATAGAGTTGACTTAATATATGGAAGGGATTTTTAGAGGGGATTTGTTTTTAAATAAAGTTCTTTTCCTTTATTTCAAACCTATAATTTGTTAATCACGTTCATAAGATATTTGTTTAATACATCACTACTCTTAGTGTTAGTTTTATCCAATAACAAGCTAGCCGTTTATTTGTTCCGATCCGCGGCCCGCCGTCCGTATATATCTGGGCTTATTGAGGGCGCCCTTAATTATCGCCAGATTCGTATAGGGGAACGATTATGGCGAAATAAATCAATTCGCTCGAGAAATACATTGACAAACGCCTTTTAAATAAATTAAATAACTGCCAGGCGAGGGTTAGTGTAAGTAAATACAATGTATCTTTGTTGGAGATAAGCGGGCCGGGACAACATTTATTGAGAAGCAGTTTGTGTTGAGAGAACGTCAACACCCAATGGTAATCATTACTCGGACACTCTCGATAGAAGTGACATTTAATTGATTGTACACGAACCATCGGTACCGATGGTTCGTGTACAAATCAGAATGGGCCAATAACGACACAGCGCCCATAGTTTGTGCGCTGACAGATAGAGCCAATAAGAGAGCACACAATCACCCACGATCCCTGACCATTAAGCGCTTAACCTCGATAATTACGCAACTTTATCTAAACAGCAGATGGCGTATACGACTGCAGAGTTTGCGAGCGCTATGAGCGCGCTGTTTAGTAATTCACCAACATGCACTGACCTTCTATCTAGCTTCTACATGTATTTATGCTGTGGGTTGGCGTGCATGTCCTTGTAATTTGACTCTCTGAATACCAACAGCGTTAACTTGCACTGTAAAGCGCAGTACCTATGGGTTATAGTTTATGTACAAAATATGAATTGAACGGCAAACTAAACAAATGATGTTCTATGCTGTCCTTTCCTTTCTGGCAAGAGAATGTCGGTGCTTACCACATCAATAATACAACTTTATATATTAATTTATATATGAATATATGATGCCAGAGTCAGACATGAAGACGAAATGAGTGACGAAGATAATGAGGTTGACCATGACATATACTATAGGTCACAATGTGCAAAATGAAGACAATGATGAGGTAGAAATAAACGAAGCTAAAGCTAGTCACTTTGAGCAAAATGGGCAAAATTACGCCGGGATACGTACTCTATCGTCCGGCGTGACATTAAGACTGAGAGCTAGAGAGCGATAATTAGCCAGCTCTCGAGAACATGGGCGGACAAAAGCTCATATTACTCTTAGAAAACGGGTCTAAAATCGCTAATATTGCAACAACAGTGCACAGCGGAGATAAAGGAAGATTTTTGTTTGGCTTTGGCAATGGGCATCACATAAAATACACACAGAATAGGGGCCGTAAACCCACGATGGAACGGCAAACTTTGCACTGATGATGTCATAAATATTTTTAAAAAACATTTCAGTAAAATCGACTGGAAGTCAAATTAGCTTATACAAAGAACTGTTAAATGTTCACGTTTCTGTATGTCAGCTGAAAACAATTCTGCAGATGACAGACACTGATGAAGTTTTCTCCGAGTGCCAAAAGTGAAGTCATAACATTCTGCAAATTTGCGCTCGCACCCCTCTTTTGCTTTATCGCACCCCTCTCCGAGTGCCAACAGTGAAGTCAAAATATACTGCAAATTTGCGTTCGCACCCCTCTTTTGCTTTATCGCACCCCTTTTTCTCCGAGTGCCAAGAGTGAAGTCAAAACATAATGCAAATTTGCGCCCACACCCCTCTTTTGCTTTCTCGCACCCCTTTTTCTCTGAGTGCCAACGGTGAAAACAAAATATACTGCAAATTTGCGTTCGCACCCCTCTTTTGCTTTATCGCACCCCTTTTTCTCCGAGTGCCAAGAGTGAAGTCAAAACATAATGCACATTTGCACTCGCACCCCTCTTTTGCATTCTCGCACCCATTTTTGCTCTTGCCAACAGTGAAGTCATAACTGCACATTTGCACCCGCACCCCTCTTTTGCTTTATTATCGCACCCCTTTTTCTCCGAGTGCCAAGAGTGAAGTCATCGTAACATACTGCACATTTGCGCCCGCACCCCTCTTTTGTTTTCTCGCACCCCTTTTTTCTCCGAGTGCCAACAGCTGTGAAGTCAAAACTATTTGCGCCCGCACCCCTCTTTTGCTTTCTCGCACCCCCTTTTTATCCGAGTGCCAACAGTGAAGTCAAAACATACTGCACATTTGCGCACGCACCCCTCTTTTGTTTTCTCGCACCCCTTTTTCTCCGAGTGCCAACATTGAAGTCGTAACTATTTGCGCCCGCACCCCTCTTTTGCTTTCTCGCAACCATTTTTATCCGAGTGCCAACAGTGAAGTCAAAACATACTGCACATTTGCGCTCGCACCCCTCTTTTGCTTTCTCGCACCCCTTTTTATCCGAGTGCCAACAGTAAAGTCAAAATATACTGCTCATTTGCGCTCGCACCCCTCTTTTGTTTTCTCGCACCCCTTTTTCACCGAGTGCCAACAGTGAAGTCAAAACATACTGCCAATTTGCGCCCGCACCCCTTTTTTGCTTTCTCGCACCCCTTTTTCTCCGAGTGCCAACCGTTAGGTCAAAACTATTTGCGCCCGCACCCCTCTTTTGTTTTCTCGCACCCCTTTTTTCTCCGAGTGCCAACAGTGAAGTCAAAACTATTTGAGCCCGCACCCCACTTTTGCTTTCTCGCACCCCCTTTTTATCCGAGTGCCAACAGTGAAGTCAAAACATACTGCACATTTGCGCTCGCACCCCTCTTTTGTTTTCTCGCACCCCTTTTTCTTCGAGTGCCAACATTGAAGTCATAACTATTTGCGCCCGCACCCCTCTTTTGCTTTCTCGCAACCATTGTTATCCGAGTGCCAAGAGTGAAGTCAAAACATACTGCACATTTTCGCTCGCACCCCTCTTTTCTTTTCTCGCACCCTTTTTTCTCCGAGTGCCAACAGTGAAGTCAAAACATACTGCACGTTTGCGCTCGCACCCCTCTTTTGCTTTCTTGCACCCCCTTTTGCTCTTGCCAACAGTGAAGTCATAACATACTGCACATTTGCGCCCGCACCCCTCTTTTGTTTTCTCGCACCTTTTTTTTAGCGAGTGCCAACAGTGAAGTCAAAACTATTTGCGCCCGCACCCCTCTTTTGCTTTCTCGCACCCCCTTTTTATCCGAGTGCCAACAGTGAAGTCAAAACATACTGCACATTTGCGCTCGCACCCCTCTTTTGTTTTCTCGCACCCCTTTTTTCTCCGAGTGCCAACAGTGAAGTCAAAACTATTTGAGCCCGCACCCCTCTTTTGCTTTCTCGCACCCCCTTTTTATCCGAGTGCCAACAGTGAAGTCAAAACATACTGCACATTTGGGCTCGCACCCCTCTTTTGTTTTCTCGCACCCCTTTTTCTTCGAGTGCCAACATTGAAGTCATAACTATTTGCGCCCGCTCCCCTCTTTTGCTTTCTCGCAACCATTGTTATCCGAGTGCCAAGTGTGAAGTCAAAACATACTGCACATTTTCGCTCGCACCCCTCTTTTCTTTTCTCGCACCCTTTTTTCTCCGAGTGCCAACAGTGAAGTCAAAACATACTGTTGGCAAGAGCAAAAAGGGGGGTGCGAGCGCAAACGTGCAGTATGTTTTGACTTCACTGTTGGCACTCGGATAAAAAGGGGTGCGAGGAAGCAAAAGAGGGGTGCGGGTGCAAATGTGCAGTATATGTTATGACTTCACTGTTGGCAAGAGTAAAAAGGGGTGCGAGAAAGCAAAAGAGGGTTGCGAGCGCAAATTTGCAGTATGTTTTGACTTCACTGTTGGCACTCGGAGAAAAAGGGGTGCGAGAAAAGAAAAGAGGGGTGCGAGCGCAAATGTGCAGTATGTTTTGACTTCACTCTTGGCACTCCGATAACAATGGTTGCGAGAAAGCAAAAGAGGGGTGCGGGCGCAAATAGTTACGACTTCAATGTTGGCACTCGGAGAAAAAAGGGGTGCGAGCGCAAATGTGCAGTATGTTTTGACTTCACTCTTGGCACTCGGATAACAATGGTTGCGAGAAAGCAAAAGAGGGGTGCGGGCGCAAATAGTTATGACTTCAATGTTTGCACTCGAAGAAAAAGGGGTGCGAGAAAACAAAAGAGGGGTGCGAGCGCAAATGTGCAGTATGTTTTGACTTCACGGTTGGCACTCGGATAAAAAGGGGGTGCGAGAAAGCAAAAGAGGGGTGCGGGCGCAAATAGTTTTGACTTCACTGTTGGCACTCGGAGAAAAAAGGGGTGCGAGAAAACAAAAGAGGGGTGCGGGCGCAAATAGTTTTGACCTAACGGTTGGCACTCGGAGAAAAAGGGGTGCGAGAAAGCAAAAAAGGGGTGCGGGCGCAAATTGGCAGTATGTTTTGACTTCACTGTTGGCACTCGGTGAATAAGGGGTGCGAGAAAACAAAAGAGGGGTGCGAGCGCAACTGGGCAGTATATTTTGACTTTACTGTTGGCACTCGGATAAAAAGGGGTGCGAGAAAGCAAAAGAGGGGTGCGAGCGCAAATGTGCAGTATGTTATGACTTCACTGTTGGCAAGAGCAAAAAGGGGTGCGAGAAAACAAAAGAGGGGTGCGGGCGCAAATGTGCAGTATGTTATGACTTCAATGTTGGCAAGAGCAAAAAGGGGTGCGAGAAAGCAAAAAAGGGGTGCGGGCGCAAATTGGCAGTATGTTTTGACTTCACTGTTGGCACTCGGTGAATAAGGGGTGCGAGAAAACAAAAGAGGGGTGCGAGCGCAACTGGGCAGTATATTTTGACTTTACTGTTGGCACTCGGATAAAAAGGGGTGCGAGAAAGCAAAAGAGGGGTGCGAGCGCAAATGTGCAGTATGTTATGACTTCACTGTTGGCAAGAGCAAAAAGGGGTGCGAGAAAACAAAAGAGGGGTGCGGGCGCAAATGTGCAGTATGTTATGACTTCAATGTTGGCAAGAGCAAAAAGGGGTGCGAGAATGCAAAAGAGGGGTGCGGGCGCAAATGTGCAGTATGTTATGATGACTTCACTCTTGGCACTCGGAGAAAAAGGGGTGCGATAATAAAGCAAAAGAGGGGTGCGGGTGCAAATGTGCAGTTATGACTTCACTGTTGGCAAGAGCAAACATGGGTGCGAGAATGCAAAAGAGGGGTGCGAGCGCAAATGTGCAGTATGTTTTGTTTTCACCGTTGGCACTCAGAGAAAAAGGGGTGCGAGAAAGCAAAAGAGGGGTGTGGGCGCAAATTTGCATTATGTTTTGACTTCATGCACTCTTGGCACTCGGAGAAAAAGGGGTGCGATAAAGCAAAAGAGGGGTGCGAACGCAAATTTGCAGTATATTTTGACTTCACTGTTGGCACTCGGAGAAAAAGGGGTGCGATAAAGCAAAAGAGGGGTGCGAGCGCAAATTTGCAGAATGTTATGACTTCACTTTTGGCACTCGGAGAAAACTTCATCAGTGTCTGTCATCTGCAGAATTTTGTTCAGCTGACATACAGAAACGTGAACATTTAACAGTTCTTTGTATAAGCTAATTTGACTTCCAGTCGATTTTACTGAAATGTTTTTTAAAAATATTTATGACTTCATCAGTGCAAAGTTTGCCGTTCCATCGTGGGTTTACGGCCCCTATTCTGTGTGTATTTTATGTGATGCCCATTGCCAACTTACAAAAATCTTCCTTTATCTCCGCTGTGCACTGTTGTTGCAATATTAGCGATTTTAGACCCGTTTTCTAAGAGTAATATGAGCTTTTGTCCGCCCATGTTCTCGAGAGCTGGCTAATTATCGCTCTCTAGCTCTCAGTCTTAATGTCACGCCGGACGACAGAGTACGTACGCCTCCCGGCGTAATTTTGCCCATTTAATTTGCTCAAAGTGACTAGCTTTAGCTTCGTTTATTTCTGCCTCATCATTGTCTTCATTTTGCACATTGTGACCTATAGTATATGTCATGGTCAACCTCATTATCTTCGTCACTCATTTCGTCTTCATGTCTCTCTGGCATCATATATTCATATATAAATTCATAATAAAAGTTGTATTATTGATGTGGTAAGCACCGACATTCTCTTGCCAGAAAGGAAAGGACAGCATAACGTTTAGAACATCATTTGTTTAGTTTGCCGTTCAATTCATATTTTGTACATAAACTATAACCCATAGGTACTGCGCTTTACAGTGCAAGTTAACGCTGTTGGTATTCAGAGAGTCAAGTTACAAGGACATGCACGCCAACCCACAGCCTAAATACATGTAGAAGCTAGATAGAAGGTCAGTGCATGTTGGTGAATTACTAAACAGCGCGCTCACAGCGCTCGCAAACTCTGCAGTCGTATACGCCATCTGCTGTTTAGATAAAGTTGCGTAATTCTCGAGGTTAAGCGCTGCAATGGTCAGGGATCGTGGGTGATTGTGTGCTCTCTTATTGGCTCTATCTGTCAGCGCACAAACTATGGGCGCTGTGTCGTTATTGGCCCATTCTGGTTTGTACACGAACCATCGGTACCGATGGTTCGTGTACAATCAATTAAATGTCACTTCTATCGAGAGTGTCCGAGTAATGATGAAGATTTTTTTAACTGGACTTCAGGGTTGGATAACGATTTTGTCACTGGGGAAGTAGTGAGCGGTGCTGAGGGCTTTGATGTTGGTCTTTTCAAGAAACTTGGTCGGCTCATCACTCAGTCACCCTGAATAATAAGATAATATTACGTTAAATTCTTATAATACTTTCTCAAACAAACATCTAAAATTAAGATATAATAAAACACCCTCAACGTTCACACAATAGAGGTTGGGTGAATGCGAATTCCAAACGTTTAAGTAATTCTGTTGCAGCATTTTCGGAATGAAAGAAAACGGCCAGAAAGAAAAAGGGGGTCGACACATTGCGGCATTGTTGGAATAAAAGCACGGTCGTGGGGGGGGGGGGGAGGGGGGGAATCAACACATCGTGGCATTGTTGGAGGGTAAGCACATTCATAGGGGATCAACACATCACGGCATTGTTAGAATGGAAACACGGTCACAATGTCCGAAGAGTTGAGCTAATTGGTTGACCGCATTATTGAGTAAGATTGCGGCGTTCAAAGAATTCTTCACACAAAGACCATCACTTTGAACTCAAGCGACGTCGTATACGGCGCACTGAAAGATAAGGCGCGGCGATGTTTTTGTGGTCTAGAAAGTCAGATAAGCCGCGGCTTTACCGCAGGAAATTACGGTACTGCCCCGGGGCACGACGAAACCCGTGGCGTGTCTCCAGGGGACGATTAGTAATGAGGAAGGGCTGATAAACATGACGGAGTGTGAACCGTGTCTGGCAGGTAGGCTTTTTTCGAAAATACAAAAATTGCCATAGTATGAAGCCATTATAGCCATTGTATCTGCAATCCTAGAGATAGAGAAACTAATTTGCTGGAGTGCGACAAAAACCTTCAGATTTATTTACAAAAACTGAAATTACAGACATAAGATATCTTATAGAAATGGGAGAGCAATTTTTGTGAATTAGTATCAATACACTTTATTAAAAAAAAGACGCCGATGGTAATGAAAACCTAAACATAAATTATTGGCCTTATCAGCACCACTTTATAATTATTTCCTTTATAATTATTTCCTCTGATATCCACTGAACAGGCCAGTACTGTGATGAAGATGCCCTCCTTGCCCCTGCCGGCTATTGCCTCTCGGGTTTTTACTGCGGGCTTGGCTCGGACGACCGTCAGCAACACGTCTGCCCAGCCGGCCGGTACTGCGGCAACGGCACGTCGGTGCCTGAGAGGTGCCCCAGTGGAACCTACTCCAACGACACCGAACTGAGCAACGTTTGGGAGTGCCGGAACTGCATGGCCGGATGGTACTGCCGACAGGTCGGGCTGACTTTGGAGGAAGGACTGTGCATGGAAGGCTACTACTGCCCTGAAGGTAAGCAGGATTAAAACAAAAAGAATTGTGTGTGTGACCAGACACCTCGTGACTCAAATCTGAGTACTTCCTGTTGACAGTTGGTTTGAATAGATCATCAGTTGTCTTTAATAGAACAAGATGTCTTGCTGCATCCCTTCGGAATTCCTTACCTGGTGCTTGTTTCCCACAACCTATGATCTGCCGCACTTTAAGAAGAATGTTAATTTCAACCTTCAGTTTTCCTAAGTATCTTTTCTTCTTTTAATTTCTCTTGTAGTTCTGTACCTAAAGTAGATTCTACGAGGATTCTACGAAGTTCGTTGCCAGAAGGAGTCAGTTTTTGAAAATGAAACACATTTATTTTTCAACAGAGTCCCCTCTTACATTAACACACGTAGTCCATCAGTCATGGAGCATGTAATTACCTTCAGTGTAGAAGCCATTGTCTTAGGCCCTCAGAAGGAGATCCACAGAATTAATTACGTCATCATCTGAGGCAAAGTGGTGACCACCAAGCTCTTTCTACTTCGGGAAGAGGTAGTAGTCAGAGGGGTGCCAAATCAGGAGAATAGGGCGGGTGTTTGACCAGTTCAAATCACAGAAATGCCAACCCTCCCGATTTCGCCAGAAGGGTCCCGGAAAATCATCTAAACTCCCGACCTTACGGGCACATAAGATATCCTCCCGGATTTGCAATATTAATGCGCCTTTATTTTTTGAATCAGCATTTTTGTTGCTTTCTGCGCACGCGCTGCCGTTCAATGCATTACAGCATGCACAGTTACTATACCAAGCATGCCGGTGCGGCCTGATGGAGCACTCGGTACACGGCTAGCTGCAGCGCGCCTTCATATACTTCTGTAGTAAGCCATTAACGTATGCATGGTGCACAGTGATTACAATGAATATACATGTACATGTGTACATTACATGTGGTACACGCAAGTCACAAGACCGGCGGAAACACAGTTTCGCGACTTGACTTTACGTGAAAATCGGACTTCTTTTCCCTTTTTGTTCATCTCTCTCATGTGATCAGTTGCTGTCATAATTATCATACGTATGCATGCGCAGTACTACCAATGAGCCCAAATGAAAAAGCAACCAAGCAACTCTGTTCAACGTTCAACATGACAGAGACTATCGTGAAAGCAAATAAAACGACCTAAAAATGTACTTTACAAATCCTCCTTGACAACAGAATTCAAAAGTTGGCATCTCTAAAATCCACATTTCTGGTTGGCAGCCATGGCCACTGTGGTCATGTGGGCTGGAGCATTGTCCTGGCAGAAGAGCACCCCTCTTGTCAGTTTCACACTTCAAATCTTTATGATATTCAGGAAATCAGCATAGTATTCCCTGTTGATATTGTGGCCCTTTTCAAACCTTCTGTGTAATCACTTAATGTCACAAATATGCATAAAAAAGCAGTATGTGAAGTAATGAAAACCATGTGCAGGACCAGATTCCTCGTCACTGAATACAGATACTTCTTTTTGTACAGTTATTTGTTGGTTGTGATCTATTGCAATTATCTTCACTTCAATACTAAACTGTAATGCCACAAATTTCTACAATTGATGTTTCTGTTTTTACTAGGTTCTGACAGGCCCAACCCCGTCAAGTGTCCCATATGACTGCACTGCCCAGCGGGCTCCCCGGATCCCAAGGCCTGCCTGGCCACGGACCGAACCAGGCAGTATGAATGCAAGATATGCCCCAGAGGGTGAGCGTCATCATCTGTTGTTTTGTCAAATATTGCTTTCAGGTTGTGGCCAATTTGGCTGATTAACGATAAAACAACCAAATTACTGTGAAATCCCCCTGCTCGACTATAAGTAAATAACAGTCTCAAACATCCTGTGAAATCGCGGCACCTGGTGTGCTGTCATTCTCAAGGAAAGTGAAATGTTTGTATTATATAGGTGATTCGCAGATATAGCCATCCAAAGTCAAAATATGGATGGGTGGTCAATTTTAAGATTTTGCGCAATTTGGAAAACCTAAAGTCCTCCTCTACATATTCCCATTTTTTAGGTGCGGTAATCGGGAATCTCTTAAATTACACTATTTTGTATAGTGTTTGCGCAGTTTAAGTGTTTGGATTAAAGTCCGTTATTGGTATAATTAACGCGGTAATCAAATTAGGTCCTCGTAACTATCTCACAGTCTCGAAATTTGGATATTTTGTTGTTTATACAATAGTTTCGTATGTGTGGAAATCTTCAAAAAAAAAAAATGATTAGAACAGAGCTGTTGCTATGCTCAACCAAACCTTACTTGTCCTGTTTTACAATCTTTTGCGTGTTTTGTGGACATTTAATCCAAATCGATTTCTGCTTATTAGATTCTTATTTAAACTTTTTTTTGTTTTAATTTTTCAAGAAGGACCTTTTAGAAGTATGATAAAGAACTGTTCCATTATTTTTTTCAATTTTGGTTTCTATCCAAATCATCATTTAAATTGTTTTTCTTTCATTTTTCTGATATTGTTGTACAACAGTTTCTACTGCCTGCCAGAGAATGAAACAGTCGGGAACCCAGACCTACAGCCAGGTATCACTGACTGCCCTGCTGGTTACTTCTGCACCAATGGCACCGATCTAGATTGGAGTACCTTCCCAGCCGGTACATACAGTAACCAGACCAACTTGTACAATGTAACCGTGACTAACATGTCATGTCACCCCTGTTAATCCAGTTGAAATCTTTTTAGTATTCCTACTTTTTCTACTTTTTCTACTTTTTCTATCTGGCTCCTATTTTTCTCCTATTTTTCGTACTATGTGACCGGTCACTCTCCCCATTATCCACACTTAAAGGTATAATACACCATTGGTAACTGCTTGAATTATCAGGAATAGGGGGATTTGGGGGAGTTGGTTGTATTTTATAGTAAATATCGTTTAACTGACCTGTCCGAAGTTTTACAATCATGGATGCTGAGAAAAGAGCAAGGAAAATGGCGTTCGTTTTCAACCGGCGTTGGGCAGTTGTTCTTTTTGTTCTTGTTCTTGTAATCCTGCCAGTGGTCTCGGTAACTTGAAATAATCCGGCGCGAATTGGTTAAACATGCACATTTTATCTAATATCCACATTTTATAGAGTCTGACATTCACGCTACACAGGATCATACTGATCGTTATCTGGATTGTTAAGGCTAAAACAAACGGCCCTAATATATGATTGTATAACTTGTCTCATTTGAAAACTTGAAGTCCAATTGCAATCAAACTTGGGTCATAGATGCAATATGGAAACAGCCATGTGGGGTCACATGCTGAGTGAAAAAGGTCATTGAGGTCAAGTTGTAAAATAGAGATATCGCGAAAATCATGGTTTGAGAACCGCCTTGTCTCTTTTTAGTAACCTATATCAGGCATGAGAATTCCCCGCCATTCCGCGGTTTCCCGCTTTTTGGAGGCCAAAATATGTCCTTTCCGAGTTCAATGTGAATCCGGTTTAAAATTGGGGGGGTAGAGTTGGTTTAGGGTGATTTTTTTTTAAAGAGAAATTGTGGAAATATCATTGTACATGTATCACTGCAGTATCATACACATGCAGCGATCGCACCCAGAGAGGGGTATTCCTAATTGCTCAATTGCGACACCCCCTAGTCTTTTTTCTAGTCGTTTTGAATGCTCCGCACTGTGTAGTTCGGATGGTGAATTGCATGAAGCCGGAACGTAGACGAAAAAAACGTTTAGAAAACGTCCACAGGACAGCTTTTTATTGCTATTGTACATGTCATGCAGCGCTGCTGAGTGCTAAATCATCATTATGTACATGTACGTTAACCGCAGGCTGTGTGCGATCGTTGCGTGAAATCGCGTGCGCATTTAAAAGTGCCGATCTCGGGGCATTGCAGCCCAACAACGCGGCCACGTCCTACAGCCAACCCCAACAACCCCTCAGAGAACAAGACCTACCCGGCCACTTGCCCGATCCTCGGGGGTCACACTGGGGTCGGCGGGGTGTGCCCTGGAAACAGTGCTGCCGATTGGCTGCGAGGCTGGGGAGTACCAGGACCAGGAGGGACATGGGAGTTGTAATGTGTGCCCTGAAGGTAAGCAGGAATTTAGTTTTGTTTACCCATTCATTTAAAAACTGCTATTAAAGCTCGCAAGGTTTGGTTAAAAGTAGTATCCCCGGTCCATCCCCGGTCCATCCCCGGTCCATCCCCGGTCCATCCCCGGTCCATCCCCGGTCCATCCCCGGTCCATCCCCGGTCCATCCCCGGTCCATCCCCGGTCCATCCCCGGTCCATCCCCGGTCCATTCCCGGTCCATCCCCGGTCCATTCCCCGGTCCATCCCCGGTCCATCCCCGGTCCATCCCCGGTCCATCCCCGGTCCATCCCCGGTCCATCCCCGGTCCATCCCCGGTTCATTACAAGCTTCTAAAATCAACGAACAAAAAAATGAACCCATGTTTAGTTGTAGGACAAGTAATTTGCAAAATGTTTAATCAGGGGCGGATGCAGGAATTTAGGAATGTGGGGGTCCTAGCCATGGACAGGGGGTGTTGGGGCCCTCCCCAAAAATTGTTTTTACAGTAGAAGCTCTGAGGTGCATTCCTAGACATTATGAGCCTATTTTTCTTATATATTTTGATCATTTTGATCTATTGGGAATCTTTTACAGAAAGTATAACGCTGCTATTTTGCTCTGATATGAAAATACATTAAACAAAATTAAAAAAATCAAGTCTAAAAATGTGGGGTCCGGACCCCAGGACCCTCCCCTGTATCCGCACCTGTTAATTCGTTTTGGATTCACAATAATTAGGTTATCAGAAGGTTGACTGGTTCCCGCCTCCATCAGAATCGATAGCAAAGGGAGCAAGAAACCATTCTACACATACTTTTAGTTACTTCCATCAGATAGTGTTATTTTTGAGATAATTTCTCTTTTTGGGTCACATAAACAAAGTTTTAGGGACACTTAACCAGTCCTAAATTCTGTATGTCTGTACATCCGTATACCATGACCGTATGTACATGTATGAGTTTCTGGGGTCAAAGGCCATGTAGGGGTCATTAGAGGTCATTGTTTGTATGTATGTTAAAGTTTCCGGTTATGTCTCTGAATCAAATGTATAACTTCTACATGCTTTCATGACTTTTGATAACATTTGGATGCAGTGACCGTTGTGGGATAATTGGAGGTCATCATTGCAACAGGTGACACTCACAGCACTCACGATCCGAGGATCACTTGTTTTCTGTATTAATCTTAATTTAGTTTTTACTGCACCTTGGAGGCATCTGTCAGCAACCCCACCGACAACGTGACGGGCAACGTCTGCCCCCGGGGCCACTACTGCCCTGTGGGTTCCTGGGAGCCCGCCCCTTGCCCGATTAGCTACTACCTCGACGCCACCGAGCAAAGCGCTAACACCAGCTGCCAGATCTGCACCAAGGGGATGTACTGACATCGTGAGGGTCTTCCCACCTCTACGTGTTTCTGCCAGAGGGGCTACTACTGCCCTGTTGGTCAGATTACGGCCACCCCAGCCGACCACACCTGCCCTCAGGGTCACTTCTGTGGAGAGGGATATGGCGATCTGGAGCCCTGCCCGTCCGGCACCTACCGTGAGACAGTGGGACTGCAAGACCTGCCCTGCTGGGCATTACTGTAATGCCACCGTCGGGCCTGTGGTGTGGTACCGATACTACGTCTGCCCAAGTGGGTATTACTGCCTGAATGGGACAACGTACGCAGAGGAGTTTGCCTGCCCGTACGGAACATTCAACAACCTGACAACCAGGTGGGGTTACATGCAAACTCAACTCGGAACTCATGGTCTCATGTCAAGTCACAATCAGTGGAGTGCTGTGGTCTAGTTGTCTGGAGCATTGAAATTGCAGTCTGTAGGTAAAGCTGCAGGTTGTAGGTTCGAGTCCAGCCTAGGACTACGGTGTGTGTGCCCTTGTACAACGCACCTTGTCACTCATTGCTTCTTTCCACCCAAGAGTAAATGGGTACCAGTTCACGTCGAATGAGGTGTATATACGTAAAGTTTTTCCGGAATTCAAAACGATTCACGGATAAACACAACACAACGAAGGCTGTAAATATCTGTCCGCGACCAGATCGCAGTGAGCGAGGCTGGAAATATCAGGGTTTCACCCATATGCCGGGTCCTGTCAACGTCAGAATAATCCTGCGCGAACTGGTTAACTTTTCGACAGTCTGTATTATACACAAACAAACAAAGTACATATTTATTAAGCATCATACAGGTGCTCAAAGCTAATTGGGCCCATGAAACATTCCAAATACCATCTCAGCTCCCAGGTGAGTATAAAGCTCCATGCTGCCATTTTGGCCCAAAGCAGCAATCACTATATCTGCCCTCACAGGTACCCATTTACTCCTGGAAGAGGAGAAATAATGAGTGGCAAAGTGCCTTGCCTAAGGGCACACGCAAACACCCCCCACCCCCTCCCCAGGCTCCCCCCCAGGCTGGACTCGAACCCACAACCACGAGGCCACGGCACTTTATATGTGTTGTTAGTTATAAACATTCTATATGCCAATAAATAATTGCCAATCGAGTTTGCAGGATAATACGTTCAGGAAACGTGTGTCATTTTCTTTGAACCATACTAGGCTTGATGAGTCAAGGTGACTGCACTCCATGCCTGCCTGGGATGGCATGCGACGAGTCTGGCTTGGTCTATCCCTGCGAGGCTGGGTACTACTGCAGGAAAGGTGCCAACATTACCACGACCATGGATGGTATGAATACTCTCATATAATATTGGATTTTGGGGCGGAGGATATAAGAATATACTACAGCAAATATCTACAAAATCAAAGAATAGAAATTATAAATCAGCACATTCCACGTAGTTGCAAAGGGTAAGGCTGCGTCTGAATCTCTTGGCTACTGTTTAGGTCTACAACAATTATGCGTGAGCAGGCTTACAATAGATGTAGCCGTAGTTCTGTAAGCCTGTAAGTTCTGTAAGCCAGAAACAACCTGAGATGATGTTACTACATTCAAACACTCCTAATTCATTATACATCGATTGGATGAGGGTTTTGCATAATTACCCCAATTCATTGTTTTGGTTTTAAGTCAAAATCTGCCAAATTTTGTTAAATAACGAACAGCATATAAATACTCAAGTTGGGAATTTTCTCTTTGTTTTGTTACGCTCACTTTCTATTTGCATGTTTTTATTATTAATTTATTCATAGAAGTGACTAAATAATCAATATCCTGATGGTTACTGAGGACTGTTTTCTCAGATGAACTCGTGCATTATTTATCGTGCATTATTCAATATTTATAAGTTATTCCTGATTTCACCAGGCCTCCTGAACGACGAGTGCCCTGCTGGTTACTACTGCATGGCGGGCAAAGTGGAACCAGACGCCTGCCCAGAGGGGACGTTCATCCCGGTCACCAGGCTGAAGATGGTTGAGGAGTGCCTTAGTTGCACGGCCGGTAACTTCTGCAATTCAACAGGTGAGAAAGCTAGTCAGATGTTTGGTGGATGGTCCCGTATTTGGATGTTTGGTTTATCCGGCCCAGAGCCAAAGGGTATGCAGAAAGGGGTCAAGCCACCGTAGACCATTATTTTGTTGATTGGGCATTTCTATTTTTTATTTTATTTTTAAATTTTATTTATTTATTTCGCCAATGAAACCGAGGATTCCTCAAATAGCGCCCAAGGCACTGTAAGCTCGTAAGCCTGAGAAAACCTGCAGGAGAATGAACGAAATGCCAGAAACACCGGGGCGAACCCCTGCTCTTAGCGATAAGCGTGACTGGATTCTTTTACGTGTGTGTCCAGGTTCAATATATACACAATACACACACACGGGACCAACGGCTTTACGTCTCATCTGAAGGACGAAGCAATAGTGGTTTAATTGCCTTGCTTTAATAAGGACACACGTGTCGACGGCCGGGATTCGAACTCGCGCTCTGTGGAACAGAAATCGTTTGACGCAGCAAAAGTACCCAAAATCTAAAGACAGGTCCTTGACAACTAAACCTGATGAATTGTTATCTCTGTGAATGCTTGATCTTCCGAGAGTAGTAGGGAATGGCCGCTTCTAGACCACTTTCTAAAACTCGCTCAGTTTTCTCTTCTCTCTCTAAAAATGTAGTACGAGCAGCACAATTTTTTCTTCTAAAAAAGGACACTCAAAAAAGAGTGCCCTTTTTTCCCCCAACATTTAAAACGAGTCAAAAGGAGGCGCCGACGCGTAAGGAGGAGGTCGATCGAAATAATTGTTATTTATCGCGAAGCTGTAAGTTTTTCGATAAGACCTTTTTTTCTTTAGGGGATGTCCAAAGTTGTCAACATTTTTATGGTCGTACAGAGCGTACTACTTTTCAAGACCCCCCCTCCCTCCCCCCAAAGTAGTACTTTTCAACATTTAGTCCAAACACCGGTAGAGCGCCGTGGGGAATTGCGTGCACGATGTCCATGCACAGCTGTGGGAACGAGTCGCAGTACAGTCTTGTCAAAGGTTATTCATTCACGCTTGGCACATTCGCACGCTTATTCAGGGCTAGTATATAGGGCATCAATACATGTGTGTATGTACACCGCATGGTTAACCATAGATATGGAGAAAAAAAGAAAGTATCTCATCCTCGCAAGCTACATATAGCTAGCGAGGGACGCATCAGATTTATTTTCTCGGAGTTGCACAATAGCTGTTAACAAGGTATAACCTGCCGAAGCAATCATTTTTGAACAGCGGACTTTGTATCGCTTCTGATTTTAACGTTGGAGATTCTTTCGAGATAACAAAAGAAGGAAACAAAACCAATCATATAATTTTCCTTTGCTGATTGTACGGTACAAAATCAACATTTTGTTTACAATTTAAAGTCGTACGCGGCCTCTGACCCCCCGACCCCCTGTCGTACGCTTTGTACGACCATTAAAATGTTGAAAACTTTGGACGGCCCCTTAGACACCAACTCTTCCACAAAAAATATTATAATACTTAATATGGTTTACTCTTAATAAAAGTGAGATAAAAAAATTATTATAATATATTAATATGGTTTACTCTCAATAAAAGTGAGATAACAAAATTATTATAATACTTAATATGGTTTACTCTCAATAAAAGTGAGATCAAAAAAATATTATAATACTTATATTATAAAGCATGATGAAACCAACACCGATAGAATATGGACGTTGGTCAAAATCAACCTTGCAAAAGTATGTGGAGCGGAATAATATCACGATCCCAGAGCGCGAGCTAGGCCGGGACTATATCAACGCCATCAGAAGAGAGGAGAGTAAATATAAAAACTTAAATCACAAGAAACTGGATGAGCTCAAACAAATAATAGACGACCAAGAGCTACAATTTACATCAACTGGTAAACGAGGTTGATTTTTACGAAAGGATTTAATTTTAGCGATTAAATCGTATAAAAACCCCGATATCTTTAACCAGTTCGCGCCGGGATTATTTTAACATCGCCGAGCCGAGGGGCGGGATTATTTTTTAACGAAACTCGATCCGAAGCGGGTTCAGGCTGATAGTGCCTGGAAGCACACCCACGCATTTCCGGCCTTGCGCGCTGCTGACATACATTTTCGAACTTGAACTTGGCGTGTTTATGCGTCATCCGTTTTGAATTTGGGGAAATTTTTGCGTTTATATACGTCATCCGGCGCGAACTGGTTAAAGAGGCAGATTTTCAAGTACATAGAGCTTTTAGTAACAGTTATAGAAACTTGGAGTTAAAGCCTAGATTGTTTAACAACGACGTAGAGCAATTCTTTAATACGCACGTGCGGCAGATTGACAAAATTGTTGTGTCAGAGCTGAGAAATCTATCGGCCATAAAAGTTCAGTTAGGATTTAAAGCGGAATACGATAAAGAAAATCAAGACGGCTTTAGTAGAAACCAGCGCTTTTACCTTTTTTAGTAAAAAGCTAGTTGTTTTAAACGAAAGTCAGATAAAAGAAAATGTCAAAGATCAAATCTTTAAAATAAAAGAACTACACGCAAAAAATACCAGTCAAGGATCTGGTTGGAAACTCGTTAGGATACTCGCGTTTTATATCAACATCGACCGCTATAGACCTATGAGCAGCAGTTCTTATATTAAATTACCGACTTTTTTAGTAAACAAAAAAGCTTTTATTAACGTCAGAAACAAAGATAACGAATGTTTACGGTGGTGTTTGAGAGCCGCACTCGGCAAGTATACCGACGAAATAAAACAACGAGTAAAAGACAAACCCGATTCTAAACTCCACGAAGACAGGCCGTCAGTTTACGATAAAAACGATGGATTAAATTTTAAAGACGTAGACTTTCCTACTCCAATCAATCAAATAGAAAAGATAGAGAGACAAAACAATCTGAGTATAAATGTGTTCGTGTACGAAGAGGCTAAAGTACGACCGTTATATTTATCTAAAAACGCCAACGACCCCGCAGTCATAAATCTTTTGTTGTTTTCCTCGGACGACACGAATCACTATTGTTGGATAAAACATATATCTAGAATATTTTTGAACCAAACGAGACACAAGCATAAAACATACATCTGTTTTAGATGTTTGGCGCACTACAACTCACGAGACAAGTTGGACAGGCATACGCAAGATTGCGAGGGAATAGATATGCCACCATCTAAGGTCGTCTTTCAAAAAGGTTTTAACGACGACCCTCCGATATTAAAATTTAAAAATCAAAAGTTTACGCAAGACGCGCCTTTTGTCATTTATGCTGACTTTGAATCGATATTAAAAAAATTAAAGCCTCAAGAGGCAAACACGCAGAAGACTCAAGCTCACAAATCTTGCGGTTATTCGTTGATTGCTTTAAGGTACGACGGTAAACTTGAATTTCAAGAGACCTATAGAGGAAAAGACGCCATGACTAAATTTATAGACTCGACGTTGCGTTTAAGATACGAGTTTAATCAAGTTTTTAAAAACCCCAAGCTCATAGACTTTACATCGCCAGACAACATCGATCACCAAAACACGAGTACGTGTTGGATTTGCGAAAAGTCAATATATCCTAATTAATCCTCAAACTGTCAGTGCCCGCTTCTGAAAGAACCGAAGACTAACGAAGAAAAGAAAGAATGTTGTTACGTAAACAAAAAGGGATTTAAGAGTCAAAGTGTATCGAGTGTAAAAAGTGTATCAACAAATTTAGAAAGGTGAGAGATCACTGTCACATCACGGGTAGATACAGGGGAGCCGCGCACGCTTATTGCAATCAAAAACTGCAGGTGGTATCAGATAAAACTCAGATACTCGTCATCTTTCACAATTTACAAAATTACGACGCTCATTTAATCATGCAAGGTTTGTACGAGACTAAAGAAAATAAAAGAGTTTAATGAGCTCCACCAGCCATGCGCTATTGTCATCTCAACAATGATATAATGAATAAACATGAGTCACTAGAGACCTCATGAATCCGGACGGCCGGTACGCGGAAAGACGTGCTATTTAAACTAGACATGTGTTTGTGGACAAACACAGAGCTGTTTCGAGTTTCTAACATTACTTTCAATATGTGTGTGGTGGTCTATGTGTGTACCAAGTCTGAAGTCGATTGGATTTACACAAGTGCCAAAGATATATTAGTTGAAAAAAACGTGTACAAATCCTATGGGGAAAATTACACCTTTAATGTGACGTCACATGACACCCGATGATATCACCAAGACGTCATCTTAATTGTTGTCTATAACACATCCCGACATACCTGTATACCAAGTTTGACCCTAATTGGACTTGTACTTTCAGAGATATAGAGTCTTAAAAACTACACCTTTAATGTGACGTCACATGACCCACGATTATGTCATCATGACGTCATCCTAATTTTCGTCTATAACACATCCCGGAATACCTGTATAAGAAGTTTGACCCCAATCGGACATGTACTTTCAGAGATAGAGGGTCCTATAAACTGCACCTTTAATGTGACGTCACATGACACCCGATGACGTCATCATAATGTCATCTAATTTTTGTCTATAACTCATCCCGGAATACATGAATACCAAGTTTGACCCCAATCGGACCTGTACTTCCAGAGATAGAGGGTCCTATAAACTGCACCTTTAATGTGACGTCACATGACACCCGATGACGTCATCATAATGTCATCTAATGTTTGTATATAACTCATCCTGGAATACATGAATACCAAGTTTGACCCCAATCGGACCTGTACTTCCAGAGATAGAGGGTCCTAAAAACTGCACCTTTAACGTGACGTCACATGACCCCCGATGACGTAATCATGATGATTTTCCTCTTGGCCGTCCTGAGGATGGTGGTTGAGGTTTATATTAAGTCTAAAGTTAATCGGATTTACCAAAGTGTCAAAGTCAATAGTCTGAAGAAAAACGTGTACAAAACCTATGGGAAATAATTGCACCTTTAACGTGACGTCACGTGACCATGAATGACGTAATCGTTACGAATTTCTTCTAGGACTATCTGTGGGTGGTGGTCTTAGAGTATGCAAAGTCTCAAGTCGATCGGATCTACCAAAGTGTCAAAGTGTACTGGCTGAACAAAAAACGTGTACAAATCCTATGGAGAATAGTCTGAAACAGAAGGAAAAAAAAACTAGACATGTGTTTGTGGACAAACACAGAGCTGTTTCGAGTGTCCAAAGTTACTTTCAATGTGTATGTGGTGGTCTTTTGTGTGTGCAAAGTCTCAAGTCGATCAGATTTACTAGTGTCAAAGGCAATAGTCTAAAGAAAAACGTGTACAAAACCTATAGGGGAAAATTGAACCTTTAACGTGACGCCCCGTGACCTTGAATGACGTAATCGTGCCAAATTTCTCCTACGACCGTCTGTGGATAGTGGTCTATGTGTGTGCCAAGTCTCAAGTCGATCGGATTTACTAAGTGTCAAAGTCAATAGTCTAAAGAAAAACGTGTACAAAACCTATGGGGGACAAATTAAACCTTTAACTTGACGTCACGTGACCTTGAATAACGCAATCGTGCTGAATTTCTTTCAGAAACATCTGGTGGTGGTGTTCTGAGTATATGGCAAGTTTCAAGTCGGTCGGATTTACCAAAGTGTCAAATTCAATAGTCTGAAGAAAAACGTGTACAAAATCTATGGGGAAAATTTCACCTTTAACGCGAAGTCACGTGACCTTGAATGACGTAATCGCGACGAATTTCTTCTAGGACCGTCCTTGGGTGGTTGTCCAAGTGTATGCCAAGTCTCAAGTCCATCGGATTTACCAAAGTGTCAAAGTGTATTGGCTGAAAAAACGTGTACAAATCCTATGGGAAAAAGTCTGAAAGTGGGAAAAAAAAAAAAAAAAAAAATAGACATGTGTTTGTGGACAAACACGGAGCTGTTTCGAGTGTCTCAAATTACTTTCAATATGTGTGTGGTGGTCTTTTGTGTGTGCCAAGTCTCAAGTCGATCAGATTTAATAAAGTGTCAAAGTCAATATTCTTAAGTAAAACGTGTACAAAACCTATAGGGGAAAATTGAACCTTTAACGTGACGCCCCGTGACCTTGAATGACGTAATCGTGCCAAATTTCTCCTACGACCGTCTGTGGATGGTGGTCTATGTGTGTGCCAAGTCTCAAGTCGATCGGATTTACTTAGTGTCAAAGTCAATAGTCTAAAGAAAACGTGTACAAAACCTATGGGGGACGAATTAAACCTTTAACTTGACGTCACGTGACCTTGAATGACGCAATCGTGCTGAATTTCTTTCAGAAACATCTGGTGGTGGTGTTCTGAGTGTATGGCAAGTTTCAAGTCGGTCGGATTTACCAAAGTGTCAAATTCAACAGTCTGAAGAAAAACGTGTACAAAACCTATGGGAAAAATTTCACCTTTAACGCGAAGTCACGTGACCTTGAATGACGTAATCGCGACGAATTTCTTCTAGGACCGTCCTTGGGTGGTTGTCCAAGTGTATGCCAAGTCTCAAGTCCATCGGATTTACCAAAGTGTCAAAGTGTATTGTCTGAACAAACGTGTACAAATCCTATGGAGAACAAAAGGCAAAAAAAAAACAAAAAACTAGACATGCGTTTGTGGACAAACACAGAGCTGTTTCGAGTGTCTAAAATTACTTTCAATATGTGTGCTGTGGTCTTCTGTGTGTGGCAAGTCTCAAGCCGATCGGATTTACTAAAGTGTCAAAGTCAATAGCCTAAAGAAAAACATGTACAAAACCTATGGGGGAAATTGAGGCTTTAACGTGACGCCCCGTGACCTTGAATGACGTAATCGTGCCGAATGTCTTCTAGGACCGTCTGTGGATGGTGGTCTAAGTGTGTGCCAAGTCTCAAGTCCATCAAATTTACGAAAGTGTCTAAGTCATAGACTAAAGAAAAACGTGTACAAAACCTATGGGGGAAACAATTGAAACTTTAACGTGACATTACGTGACCTTGAATGACGCAATCGTGCCGAATTTCTTCCAGGACCATCTGTGGGTGATGTTCTAAGTGTATGCCAAGTTTCAAGTCGGTCGGATGTACCAAAGTGTCAAAGTCAATAGTGTGAAGAAAAACGTGTACAAAACCTATGGGGAAAATTTAACCTTTAACGCAAAGTCACGTGACCTTGAGTGACGTAATCGCGACGAATTTCTTCTAGGACCGTCCTTGTGTGGTTGTCTAAATGTATGCCAAGTTTCAAGTCGATCGGATTGACCAAAGTACCTAAGTGACCTGTCTGAACAAACGTGTACAAATCCTATGGAGAAAAATCTGAAAAAGAAAAAAAAAAAAAAGAACTAGACATGTGTTTGTGGACAAACACGGAGCTGTTTCGAGTGTCTAAAATTACTTTCAATATGTGTGTGGTGGTCTTTTGTGTGTGCCAAGTCTCAAGTCGATCAGACTTACTAAAGTGTCAAAGTCAATATCCTAAAGAAAAACGTGTACAAAACCTATGGGGGAAAAATTGAACCTTTAACGTGACGTCACGTGACCTTGAATGACGCAATCGTGCCGAATTTCTTTCAGGAACCTTTGGGGGTGGTGTTCTAAGTGTATGCCAAGTTTCAAGTCGGTCGGATTCACCAAAGTGTCAAAGACAAAAGTCTTAAGAAAAACGTGTACAAAACCTATGGGACAAATTTCACCTTTAACGCGAAGTCACGTGACCTTGAGTGACGTAATCGCAGCGAATTTCTTCTAGGACCGTCCTTGTGTGGTTGTCTAAATGTATGCCAAGTCTCAAGTCGATCGGATTTACCAAAGTACCTAAGTGACCTGTCTGAACAAACGTGTACAAATCCTATGGAGAAAATTCTGAAAAAGAAAAAAAAAAAACAGAAAAAAAAAAACTTTAACGATTACAAAAGCTGTTTCGGTGAAAAACCGAAACAGCTAAAAACTAGACATGTGTTTGTGGACAAACACAGAGCTGTTTCGAGTGTCCAAAGTTACTTTCAATGTGTATGTGGTGGTCTTTTGTGTGTGCCAAGTCTCAAGTCGATCAGATTCACTAGTGTCAAAGACAATATTCTAAAGACAAACGTGTACAAAACCTATGGGGGAAAATTGAACCTTTAACGTGACGCCCCGTGACCTTGAATGACGTAATCGTTCCAAATTTCTCCTACGACCGTCTGTGGATAGTGGTCTACGTGTGTGCCAAGTCTCAAGTCGATCGGATTTACTAAGTGTCAAAGTCAATAGACTAAAGAAAAACGTGTACAAAACCTATGGGGGACAAATTAAACCTTTAACTTGACGTCACGTGACCTTTAATGACGCAATCGTGCTGAATTTCTTTCAGAAACATCTGGTGGTGGTGTCCTGAGTATATGGCAAGTTTCAAGTCGGTCGGATTTACCAAAGTGTCAAATTCAATAGTCTGAAGAAAAACGTGTACAAAACCTATGGGAAAAATTTCACCTTTAACGCGAAGTCACGTGACCTTGAATGACGTAATCGCGACGAATTTCTTCTAGGACCGTCCTTGGGTGGTTGTCTAAGTGTATGCCAAGTCTGAAGTCCATCGGATTTACCAAAGTGTCAAAGTGTATTGTCTGAACAAACGTGTGCAAATCCTATGGAGAAAATGCTGAAAAAGAAAAAAAAAAAAAAACTAGACATGTGTTTGTGGACAAACACAGAGCTGTTTCGAGTGTCTTACATTATTTTCAATATGTGTGTGTGGTGGTCTATGTGTGTGCCAAGTCTCAAGTCGATCAAATTTACGAAAGTGTCAAAGTCAATAGTCTGAAGAAAAACGTGTACAAAACCTATGGGGGAAAAATTGAATCTTTAAGGTGACGTCACGTGACCTTGAATGACGCAATCGTGCCGAATTTCTTTCAGGAACATCTGGGGGAGGTGTTCTAAGTGTATGCCAAGTTTCAAGTCGGTCGGATTAACCAAAGTGTCAAAGACAATAGTCTTAAGAAAAATGTGTACAAAACCTATGGGGAAAATTTCACCTTTAACGCGAAGTCACGTGACCTTGAGTGACGTAATCACAACGAATTTCTTCTAGGACCGTCCTTGGGTGGTTGTCTAAATATATGCCAAGTCTCAAGTCGATCGGAATTACCAAAGTGTCAAAGTGTATTGTCTGAATAAACGTGTGCAAATCCTATGGAGAAAAGTCTGAAAAAGAAAAAAAGAAAAAAAAAAAACTAGATGTGTTTGTGGACAAACACTAGCTGTTTCGGCAGTGTTAAATGATTCTATGACACCATCACAACATACTTTTATTGATAACAAATGTGACAAAAATGACAAAAACATTTATCTAAAACTATAACAAATACACCTTTAATGTGACATCTCATTACACCCGATGACATAATCATGACGTGACCCCAATTAATACCTATAACACATCCCGAAATACTTGCGTATCAAGTTTGACCCAAATCGGACTTGTACTTTCAGAGATAGATGGTCTTGAAAACTCACCTTTAATGTGACGTCACATGACACCCGATGTCGTTATCATTACGTCAGCTCAATGTATACCTATAACACATCCCGGAATACGTGCATACCAAGTTTGACCCCAATCGGACCTGTACTTCTAGAGATAGAGGGTCTTAACAACTACACCTTTAAGGTGACGCCACATTACACCCGATGACGTCATCATGCCATCACCTCCATTTATATCTATAGCATATCCCGGAATACCTGTAAACCAAGTTTGAGCACAATCGGACCTGTACTTCCAGAGATAGAGGGTCCAAAAAAATGCACCTTTAATGTGACGTCACATGACCCACGAAGACGTCATCATGACGATTTTTATCTTGGCCCTCCTGGGGATGGTGATCGAAGTGTGTGCTAAGTCGGAAGTCGATCGGATTTACCAAAGTGTCAAAGTCAATAGTCTGAAGAAAAACGTGTACAAAACCTATGGGGAAAAAACTGCACCTTTAACGTGATGTCACGTGACCACGAATGACGTAATCGTGACAAATTTATTCTAGAATCATCTGTGGGTAGTATGCTAAGAGTAGCTAGCCAAGTCTGAAGTCGATCGGATTTACCAAAGTGCCAAATATATATCGGGTGAAAAAACGTGTACAAATCTTATGGGGAAAACTACACCTTTAATGTGACGTCACATGACGTCGTTATGACGTAATTATGACGTCACCTTAATTTTCGTATATAACACATCCCGGAATACCTGTATACCAAGTTTGACACTAATCGGACTTGTACTTCCAGAGATAGAGGGTCCTAAGAACTAAACCTTTAATGTGACGTCACATGACCCCGATGACGTCATCATGGCGATTTTCATATTGGCCCTTCTGAGGATGGTGGTTGAGGTGTGCGCTAACTTTTAGGTCAATCGGATTTACTAAAGTGTCGAAGTCAATAGTCTTGATGAAAACGTGTACAAAACCTATGGGGGAAAATTGAACCTTTAACGTGACGTCACGTGACCATGAATGACGTAATCGTGACGAATTTCTTCTAGAATCATCCGTGGGTAGTATGCTAAGAGTAGCTAGCCAAGTCTGAAGTCGATCGGATTTTACCAAAGTGCCAAATATATATCGGGTGAAAAAACGTGTACAAATCGTATGGGGAAAACTACACCTTTAATGTGACGTCACATGACGTCGTTATGACGTCATTATGACGTCACCTTAATTTTCGTATATAACACATCCCGGAATACCTGTATACCAAGTTTGACACTAATCGGACTTGTACTTCCAGAGATAGAGGCTCCTAAAAACTGAACCTTTAATGTGACGTCACATGACCCTCGATGACGTCATCATGGCGATTTTCATATTGGCCCTTCTGAGGATGGTGGTTGAGGTGTGTGCTAACTTTTAGGTCAATCGGATTTACTAAAGTGTCAAAGTCAATAGTCTGGATGAAAACGTGTACAAAACCTATGGGGAAAAATTGCACCTTTAACGTGACGTCACGTGACCATGAATGACGTAATCGCGACGAATTTCTTCTAGGACCATCCGTGGGTGGTGTTCTTATTGTATGCCAAGTTTCAAGTCGATCGGATCTACCAAAGTGTCAAAGTGTATTGGCTGAACGAAACGTGTACAAATCCTATGAGAAAAAGTCTGAAAGTGGAAAAAAAAAAAACTAGACATGTGTTTGTGGACAAACACAGAGCTGTTTCGAGTGTCTAAAATTACTTTCAATATGTGTGTGGTGGTCTTTTGTGTGTGCAAAGTCTCAAGTCGATCAGAATTACTAAAGTGTCAAAGGCAATAGTCTAAAGAAAAACCTGTACAAAACCTATGGGAAAAAAATAGAAACTTTAACGTGACGCCCCGTGACCTTGAATGATGTAATCGTGCCGAATTTCTTCTAGGGCCGTCTGTGGATGGTGGTCCAAGTGTGTGCCAAGTCTCAAGTCGATCGGATTTACTAAAGTGTCAAAGGCAATAGTCTAAAGAAAAACGTGTACAAAACCAATGGGAGAAAAATGTGAACCTTTAACGTGACGTCACGTGACCTTGAATGACGCAATCGAGCCAAATTTCTTCTAGGACCATCTGTGGGTGGAGGTCTAAGTGTATACCAAGTCTCAAGTCGATTGGATTTACCAAAGTGCCAAAGTGTATTGGCAGAACAAACGTGTGTAAATCCTATGGGTAAAAACACTGAAAGTGGAAAAAGAAAAAAAAACTAGACATGTGTTTGTGGACAAACACAGAGCTGTTTCGATTGTCTAACGTTACTTTCAATATATATGTGTGTGTGGTGGTCTATGTGTGTGCCAAGTCTGAAGTCGATTGGATTTACACAAGTGCCAAATATATATTAGTTGAAAAAACGTGTACAAATCCTATGGGGAAATTTGAACCTTTAATGTGACGTCACATGATACCCGATGATGTCATCATGATGTCATCTTAATTTTCGTCTGTAACACATCCTGGAATACTTGCATACCAAGTTTGACCCCAATCGGACATGTACTTCTAGAGATAGAGGGTCCTAAAAACTGGACCTTTAATGTGACGTCACATGACCCACGATGACGTCATCATGATGTCATTTTATTTTTCGTCTATAACACACCCTGGAAAACTTGCATACCAAGTTTGACCCCAATCGGACCTGTACTTCCAGAGATAGCGGGTCCTAAAAACTGAACCTTTAATCCCTTTAATGTGACGTCACATGACCCACGATGACGTCATCATGATGTAATTTTATTTTTCGTCTATAAAACATCCTGGAATACTTGCATACCAAGTTTGACCCCAATCGCACCTGTACTTCCAGAGATAGCGGGTCCTAAAAACTGAACCTTTAATCCCTTTAATGTGACGTCACATGACCCACGATGACGTCATCATGATGTCATTTTATTTTTCGTCTATAACACACCCTGGAATACTTGCATACCAAGTTTGACCCCAATCAGACCTGTACTTCCAGAGATAGCGGGTCCTAAAAACTGAACCTTTAATGTGACGTGCCGTGACCCCCCGATGACGTCATCATGAAGATTTTACCCTTGGCCCTCCTGGAGATGGTGGTCGAGGTGTGTGCTAAGTCTCAAGTCGATCAAGTCTACGAAAGTGTCAAAGTCAATAGTCTGAAGAAAAACGTGTACAAACCCTATGGGGAAAATATTTGCACCTTTAACGTCATGTCACGTGACCTTGAATGATGCAATCGTACCGAATTTCTTCAAGAGCCATCTGTGGGTGGTGTTCTAAGTATATACCAAGTTTCAAGTCGGTCGGATATACCAAAGTGTCAAAGTCAAGAGTCTGAAGAAAAACGTGTACAAAACCTATGGGGAAAATTTTACCTTTAACATGACGTCACGTGACCTTGAATGACGTAATCGCGACGAATTTCTTCTAGGACCGTCCTTGGGTGGTTGTCTAAGTGTATGCCAAGTCTCAAGTCTATCGGATTTACCAAAGTGTCAAAGTGTATTGTCTGAACAAACGTGTGCAAATCCTATGGAGAAAATGCTGAAAAAGAAAAAAAACAAAAAAAACTAGACATGTGTTTGTGGACAAACACGGAGCTGTTTCGAGTGTCTAAAATTACTTTCAATATGTGTGTGGTGGTCTTTTGTGTGTGCCAAGTCTCAAGTCGATCGGATTCACTAAAGTGTCAAAGTCAATAGTCTAAAGAAAAACGTGTACAAAACCTATGGGGGAAAAATTCAACCTTTAACGTGACGTCACGTGACCTTGAATGACGCAATCGTGCCAAAATTTTTTTTAGGAACATCTGGGGATGGTGTTCTATGAGTATGCAAAGTTTCCAGTCGGTCGAATTCACCAAAGTGTCAAAGACAATAGTCTTAAGAAAAACGTGTACAAAACCTATGGGCAAAATTTCACCTTTAACGCGAAGTCACGTGACCTTGAGTGACGTAATCGCGGCGAATTTCTTCTAGGACCGTCCTTGTGTGGTTGTCTAAATGTATGCCAAGTCTCAAGTCGATCGGATTTACCAAAGTACCTAAGTGACCTGTCTGAACAAACGTGTACAAATCCTATGAAGAAAAGTCTGAAAAAGGAGTAAAAAAAAAAGAAAAAAAAAAACTTTAACGATTACAAGAGCTGTTTCGGTGAAAAACCGAAACAGCTAAAAAGAAAAAAAAAAACTTTAACGATTACAAGAGCTGTTTCGGTGAAAAACCGAAACAGCTAAAAAGAAAAAAAAGAAAAAACTAGACATGTGTTTGTGGACAAACACAGAGCTGTTTCGAGTGTCTAAAATTACTTTCAATATGTGTGTGGTGGTCTTTTGTGTGTGCCAAGTCTCAAGTCGATCAGATTTACTAAAGTGTCAAAGGCAATAGTCTAAAGAAAAACGTGTACAAAACCTATGGGGGAAAAAATTGAAATTTTAACGTGACGTTACGTGACCTTGAATGACGCAATCGTGCCGAATTTCTTCCAGGACTATCTGTGGGTGATGTTCTAAGTGTATGCCAAGTTTCAAGTCGGTCGGATGTACTAAAGTGTCAAAGTCAATAGTGTGAAGAAAAACGTGTACAAAACCTATGGGAAAAATTTAACCTTTAACGCAAAGTCACGTGACCTTGAGTGACGTAATCGCGACGAATTTCTTCTAGGACCGTCCTTGGGTGGTTGTCTAAATGTATGCCAAGTTTCAAATCGATCGGATTTACCAAAGTGTCAAAGTGTATTGTCTGAACAAACGTGTACAAATCCTATGGAGAACAAAAGGCAAAGAAAAAAAAAAAAAAATAGAAATGTGTTTGTGGACAAACACAGAGCTGTTTCGCTTGTCTAAAATGACTTTGAATATGTGAGTGGTGGTCTATGTGTGTACCAGATCTGAAGTCGATCGGATTTACCAAAGTGCCAAATATATCTTGGTTGCAAAAAACGTGTACAAATCCTATGGGAAAAACTGCACCTTTAACGTGACGTCACATGGCCCACGATGACGTCGTCATGACGTCATCTTAATATCCGTCTATAACACATCCTGGAATACTTGCATACCAAGTTTGACCCCAATCAGACCTTTACTTCCAGAGATAGAGGGTCTTAAAAAGTACACCTTTAAAGTTACGTCATCTGACCCACGATGACGTCATCATGACGATTGTCCTTGTGGCCCTCCTAGAGGTGGTGGTCGAGGTGTGTACTAAGTTTCGAGTCGATTGGATATACCAAAGTGTCAAATTCAATAGTCTGACGAAAAACGTGTACAAAACCTATAGGGAAAACTGCACCTTTAATGTGACGTCACATGGCCCATGATGACGTCGTCATGACGTCATCTTAATTTTTGTCTATAACACATCCTGGAATACTTGCATATCAAGTTTGACCCCAATCAGACCTTTACTTCCAGAGATAGAGGGTCTTATAAACTGCACCTTTAATGTGACGTCAAATGACCCACGATGACGTCATCATGACGATTTTTGTTCTGGCCCCTCTGGGGATGGTGGTTGAGGTGTGTCTTAAGTCTCAAGTCGATCGGATTTACCGAAGTGTCAAATTCAATATTCTGAAGAAAAACGTGTACAAATCCTATGGGGAAAAATTGCACCTTTAACGTGACGTCACGTGACCACGAATGACGTAATCGTGACAAATTTCTTCTAGGATCATCTGTGGGTGGTGGTCTAAGTGTATGCCAAGTCTCAAGTCGATCGGATTTAACAAAGTGCCAAAGTGTATTGTCCGAACAAAAAACGTGTACAAACCCTATGGGGAAGAGTCTGAAGGAGAAAAAAAAAAAAAGAAAAAAAAAAAAAAAAAAAAAAAAAAATCAGAACGAATACAATAGCTGTTTCGGCTGAAATGCCGAAACAGCTAAAAATAAGAAGGAATACAATAGCTGTTTCGGCTGTAGTGCCGAAACAGCTAACTAGAAATGTGTTTGTGGACAAACACAGAGCTGTTTCGCTTGTCTAAAATGACTTTGAATATGTGAGTGGTGGTCTATGTGTGTACCAGATCTGAAGTCGATCGGATTTACCAAAGTGCCAAATATATCTTGGTTGCAAAAAACGTGTACAAATCCTATGGGAAAACTGCACCTTTAACGTGACGTCACATGGCCCACGATGACGTCGTCATGACGTCATCTTAATTTCCGTCTATAACACATCCTGGAATACTTGCATACCAAGTTTGACCCCAATCAGACCTTTACTTCCAGAGATAGAGGGTCTTAAAAAGTACACCTTTAAAGTTACGTCACCTGACCCACGATGACGTCATCATGACGATTGTCCTTGTGGCCCTCCTAGAGATGGTAGTCGAGGTGTGTACTAAGTTTCGAGTCGATTGGATTTACCAAAGTGTCAAATTCAATAGTCTGACGAAAAACGTGTACAAAACCTATAGGGAAAACTCCACCTTTAATGTGACGTCACATGGCCCATGATGACGTCGTCATGACGTCATCTTAATTTTTGTCTATAACACATCCTGGAATACTTGCATACCAAGTTTGACCCCAATCAGACCTTTACTTCCAGAGATAGAGGGTCTTAAATACTACACCTTTAAAGTGACGTCACATGACCCACGATGACGTCATCATGACGATTATCCTTGTGGCCCTCCTAGAGATGGTGGTCGAGGTGTGTACTAAGTCTCGAGTCGATTGGATTTACCAAAGTGTCAAATTCAATAGTCTGACGAAAAACGTGTACAAAACCTATAGGGAAACTGCGCCTTTAATGTGACGTCACATGACACCCGATGACGTCATCGTAATGTCATCTTAATTTTCGTCTATAACACATCCCGGGATACTTGCATATCAAGTTTGTCCCCAATCGGGCCTGTACTTCCAGAGATAGAGGGTCTTATAAACTGCACCTTTAATGTGACGTCAAATGACCCACGATGACGTCATCATGACGATTTTTGTTCTGGCCCCTCTGGGGATGGTGGTTGAGGTGTGTCTTAAGTCTGAAGTCGATCGGATTTACCGAAGTGTCAAATTCAATATTCTGAAGAAAAACGTGTACAAATCCTATGGGGAAAAATTGCACCTTTAACGTGACGTCACGTGACCACGAATGACGTAATCGTGACAAATTTCTTCTAGGATCATCTGTGGGTGGTGGTCTAAGTGTATGCCAAGTCTCAAGTCGATCGGATTTAACAAAGTGCCAAAGTGTATTGTCCGAACAAAAAACGTGTACAAACCCTATGGAGAAGAGTCTGAAGGAGAAAAAAAATAAAAAAAAAACTAGAAATGTGTTTGTGGACAAACACAGAGCTGTTTCGGATGCCTAATTTGTTTTGTAATAAGTGGGTGGTGGTCTAAGTGTGTCGCAAATCTGAAGTCAATCTGATTTACCCAAGTGCCAAAGATATATTGGTTGAAAAAAAAACCGTGTACAAATCCTTTGGGGAAAACTACACCTTTAATATGACGTTCCGTGACCCACGATGACGTCATAATTACTTCATCTTAATTTTCGTCTATAACACATACTCGATTACTTGCATACCAAGTATGACCCCAATCGGACCTGTACTTCTAGAGATAGAGGGTCTTATCAACTGAACCTTTAATGTGACGTCACATGTCCAACGATGACGTCATCCTGACGAAGTTCCCCTTGGCCCTCCTGGGGATGGTGGTCGAGGTGTGTACTAAGTCTCGAGGCGATCAGATTGACCAAAGTGTCAAATTCAATAGTCTGAATAAAAACGTGTACAAAACCAATGGGGAAAATTGAACCTTTAATGTGACGTCACATGACACCCGATGATGTCATAATTACGTCATCTTAATTTCCGTCTATAACACATCCTCGAATACTTGCAAACCAAGTTTGACCCCAACCGGACTTGTACTTTCAGAGTTAGAGGGTCTTAAAAAACTACACCTTTAATGTGACGTCACATGACCCGCGATGACGTCATCTTGATTATTTTTTTCTTGGCCCTCCTAAGGATGGTGGTCGAGGTCTGTGCTAAGTCTCAAGTCGATCGAATTGACAGAAGTGTAAAATTCAATATTTTCAAGAAAAACGTGTACAAAACCTATGGAGAAAATTGAACATTTAATGTGACGTCACATGACACCCGAGGATGTCATAATTACTTCATCTTAATTTTTGTCTATAACACATCCTCGAATACTTGCAAACCAAGTTTGACCCCAACCGGACTTGTACTTTCAGAGTTAGAGGTTCTTAAAAACTACACCTTTAATGTGACGTCACATGACCCGCGATGACGTCATCTTGATTATTTTTTTCTTGGCCCTCCTAAGGATGGTGGTCGAGGTCTGTGCTAAGTCTCAAGTCGATCGAATTTACAGAACTGTCTAATTCAATATTTTGAAGAAAAACGTGTACAAAACCTATGGAGAAAATTGAACCTTTAATGTGACGTCACGAGACACCCGATGATTTAATAATTACGTCATCTTAATTTTCGTCTATAACACACCCTAGAATACTTGCAAACCAAGTTTGACCCCAACCGGACTTGTACTTTCAGAGTTAGAGGGTCTTAAAAACTACACCTTTAATGTGACGTCACATGACCCGCGATGACGTCATCTTGATTATTTTTTTCTTGGCCCTCCTAAGGATGGTGGTCGAGGTCTGTGCTAAGTCTTAAGTCGATCGAATTTACAGAAGTGTCAAATTCAATAGTCTGAATAAAAACGTGTACAAATCCTATGGGGAAAAATTGCACCTTTAACGTGACGTCACGTGACCATGAATGACGCAATCGTTACGAATTTCTTCTAGGATCATCTGTGGGTGGTGGTCTAAGTGTATGCCAAGTCTCAAGTCGATCGGATTTACCAAAGTGCCAAAGTGCTATGCCAGAACAAAAAACGTGTACAAACCCTATGGAGAAGAGTCTGAAAAAGAAAAAGAAAAAAAAAAAAAAAAAAGAAAAAAAAAAATCTTAACGATTACAATAGCTGTTTCGGCTGAGTTGCCGAAACAGCTAAAAATCAGAACGAATACAATAGCTGTTTCGGCTGAAATGCCGAAACAGCTAAAAAAAAAAAAAAAAAACTAGAAATGTGTTTGTGGACAAACACAGAGCTGTTTCGAGTGTCTAAAATTACTTTCAATATGTATGTGGTGGTCTTTTGTGTGTGCCAAGTCTCAAGTCGATCGGATTTACTAAAGTGTCAAAGTCAATAGCCTAAAAAAAAACATGTACAAAACCTATGGGGGGAAATTGAGGCTTTAACGTGACGCCCCGTGACCTTGAATGACGTAATCGTGCCGAATGTCTTCTAGGACCGTCTGTGGATGGTGGTCTAAGTGTGTGCCAAGTCTCAAGTCGATCAAATTTACGAAAGTGTCGAAGTCATAGTCTAAAGAAAAACGTGTACAAAACCTATGGGGGAAAAAATTGAAACTTTAACGTGACGTTACGTGACCTTGAATGACGCAATCGTGCCGAATTTCTTCCAGGACTATCTGTGGGTGATGTTCTAAGTGTATGCCAAGTTTCAAGTCGGTCGGATGTACCAAAGTGTCAAAGTCAATAGTGTGAAGAAAAACGTGTACAAAACCTATGGGAAAAATTTAACCTTTAACGCAAAGTCACGTGACCTTGAGTGACGTAATCGCGACGAATTTCTTCTAGGACCGTCCTTGGGTGGTTGTCTAAATGTATGCCAAGTTTCAAATCGATCGGATTTACCAAAGTGTCAAAGTGTATTGTCTGAACAAACGTGTACAAATCCTATGGAGAACAAAAGGCAAAGAAAAAGAAAAAAAAACTAGACATGTGTTTGTGGACAAACACAGAGCTGTTTCGATTGTCTAACGTTACTTTCAATATATGTGTGTGTGGTGGTCTATGTGTGTGCCAAGTCTGAAGTCGATTGGATTTACACAAGTGCCAAATATATATTAGTTGAAAAAACGTGTACAAATCCTATGGGGAAATTTGAACCTTTAATGTGACGTCACATGATACCCGATGATGTCATCATGATGTCATCTTAATTTTCGTCTGTAACACATCCTGGAATACTTGCATACCAAGTTTGACCCCAATCGGACATGTACTTCTAGAGATAGAGGGTCCTAAAAACTGGACCTTTAATGTGACGTCACATGACCCACGATGACGTCATCATGATGTCATTTTATTTTTCGTCTATAACACACCCTGGAAAACTTGCATACCAAGTTTGACCCCAATCGGACCTGTACTTCCAGAGATAGCGGGTCCTAAAAACTGAACCTTTAATCCCTTTAATGTGACGTCACATGACCCACGATGACGTCATCATGATGTAATTTTATTGTTCGTCTATAAAACATCCTGGAATACCTGCATACCAAGTTTGACCCCAATCGCACCTGTACTTCCAGAGATAGCGGGTCCTAAAAACTGAACCTTTAATCCCTTTAATGTGACGTCACATGACCCACGATGACGTCATCATGATGTCATTTTATTTTTCGTCTATAACACACCCTGGAATACTTGCATACCAAGTTTGACCCCAATCAGACCTGTACTTCCAGAGATAGCGGGTCCTAAAAACTGAACCTTTAATGTGACGTGCCGTGACCCCCCGATGACGTCATCATGAAGATTTTACCCTTGGCCCTCCTGGAGATGGTGGTCGAGGTGTGTGCTAAGTCTCAAGTCGATCAAGTCTACGAAAGTGTCAAAGTCAATAGTCTGAAGAAAAACGTGTACAAACCCTATGGGGAAAATATTTGCACCTTTAACGTCATGTCACGTGACCTTGAATGATGCAATCGTACCGAATTTCTTCAAGAGCCATCTGTGGGTGGTGTTCTAAGTATATACCAAGTTTCAAGTCGGTCGGATATACCAAAGTGTCAAAGTCAAGAGTCTGAAGAAAAACGTGTACAAAACCTATGGGGAAAATTTTACCTTTAACATGACGTCACGTGACCTTGAATGACGTAATCGCGACGAATTTCTTCTAGGACCGTCCTTGGGTGGTTGTCTAAGTGTATGCCAAGTCTCAAGTCTATCGGATTTACCAAAGTGTCAAAGTGTATTGTCTGAACAAACGTGTGCAAATCCTATGGAGAAAATGCTGAAAAAAAAAAAAAAAAAAAACTAGACATGCGTTTGTGGACAAACACAGAGCTGTTTCGAGTGTCTAAAATTACTTTCAATATGTATGTGGTAATCTTTTGTGTGTGCCAAGTCTCAAGTCGATCAGATTTACTAAAGTGTCAAAGTCAATAGTCTAAAGAAAAACGTGTACAAAACCTATGGGGGACAAATTAAACCTTTAACTTGACGTCACGTGACCTTGAATGACGCAATCGTGCTGAATTTCTTTCAGAAACATCTGGTGGTGGTGTTCTGAGTGTATGGCAAGTTTCAAGTCGGTCGGATTGACCAAAGTGTCAAATTCAATAGTCTGAAGAAAAACGTGTACAAAACCTATGGGGAAAATTTCACCTTTAACGCTAAGTCACGTGACCTTGAATGACGTAATCGCGACGAATTTCTTCTAGGACCGTCCTTGGGTGGTTGTCTAAGTGTATGCCAAGTCTCAAGTTCATCGGATTTACCAAAGTGTCAAAGTGTATTGTCTGAACAAACGTGTACAAATCCTATGGAGAACAAAAGGCAAAAAAAAAAAAAAAAAAAAAAAAACCAGAACGAAAACAATAGCTGTTTCGGTGAAAAACCGAAACAGCTAAAAAAAGAAAAAACTAGACATGTGTTTGTGGACAAACACAGAGCTGTTTCGAGTGTCTTTTAATATGTGTGTGATGGTCTTTTGTGTGTGCCAAGTCTCAAGTTGATCAGATTTACTAGTGTCAAAGTCAATAGTCTAAAGAAAAACGTGTACAAAACCTAAGGGGGGGAAATGAAACTTAAACGTGACGCCCCGTGACCTTGAATGACGTAATCGTGCCAAATTTCTTTTAGGGCCGTCTGTGGATGGTGGTCTAAGTGTGTGCCAAGTCTCAAGTCGATCGGATTTACTAAAGTGTCAGTCAACAGTCTAAACAAAAACGTGTACAAAACCAATAGGAGAAAAAATGTGCACCTTTAATGTGACGTCACGTGACCTTGAATGACGCAATCGTGCCGAATTTCTCTCAGAAACATCTAGGAGTGGTGTTCTAAATGTATGCCAAGTTTCAAGTCGGTCGAATTTACCAAAGTGCCAAAGTTAATAGTCTGAAGAAAAACGTGTACAAAACCTATGGGGAAATTTTCACCTTTAACGTGAGGTCACGTGACCTTGAATGACGTAATCGCGACGAATTTCTTCTAGGACCGTCCTTGGGTGGTTGTCTAAATGTATGCCAAGTCTCAAGTCCATCGGATTTACCAAAGTGTCAAAGTGTATTGTCTGAATAAACGTGTGCAAATCCTATGAAGAAAAGTCTGAAAAAGGAGAAAAAAAAAAAGAAAAAACTAGACATGTGTTTGTGGACAAACACAGAGCTGTTTCGAGTGTGTGGTGGTCTATGTGTGTGCCTAGTCTGAAGTCGATTGGATTTACACAAGTGCCAAAGATATATTAGTTGACAAAAACCGTGTACAAATCCTATGGGGGAAAACTGAACCTTTAATGGCCTTGAATGACGTAATCGTGCCGAATTTCTTCTAGGACCGTCTGTGGATGGTGTTCTAAGTGTGTGCCAAGTCTCAAGTCGATCGGATTTACGAAAGTGTTAAATTCAATAGTCTAAAGAAAAACGTGTACAAAACCTATGGGGAAAAACATTGACCTTTAACGTGACGTCACGTGACCTTGAACGACGCAGTCGTGCCGATTTTTTTGCAGGACCATCTGTGGGAGGTGTTCTATATGTATGCCAACTTTCAAGTCGGTCGGATTTACCAAAGTGTCAAAGTCAATAGTCTGAAGAAAAACGTGTACAAACCCTATGGGAAAAAAATTCACTTCAACGTGACGTCACGTGACCTTGAATGACGTAATCGTGACGAATTTCTTCTAGGACCGTCTGTGGATGGTGGTCTAAGTGTGTGCCAAGTCCAAAGTCGATCCGATTTACCAAAGTGTCAAAGTGTATGGTCTGAATAAACGTGTGCAAATCCTATGGAGAAAAGTCTGAAAAAAGGAGAAAAAAAAGAAAAAAAAAAACTTTAACGATTACAAGAGCTGTTTCGGTGAAAAACCGAAACAGCTAAAAAAAGAAACTAGACATGTGTTTGTGGACAAACACAGAGCTGTTTCGAGTGTCTAAAATTACTTTCAATATGTGTGTGGTGGTCTTTTGTGTGTGCCAAGTCTCAAGTCGATCAGATTTACTAAAGTGTCAAAGGCAATAGTCTAAAGAAAAACGTGTACAAAACCTATGGAAAAAAAATGAAAATTTAACGTGACACCCCGTGACCATGAATGACGTAATCGTGCCGAATTTCTTCTAGAGCCGTGTGTGGATGGTGTTCTAAGTGTGTGTCAAGTCTCAAGTCGATCGGATTTACTAAAGTGTCAAAGTCAATAGTCTAAAGAAAAACGTGTACAAAACCAATGGAAGAAAAATGTGAACCTTTATTGTGACGTCACGTGACCTTGAATAACGCAATCGTGCCAAATTTCTTTCAGAAACATCTGGGGGTGGTGTTCTAAGTGTATGCCAAGTTTCAAGTCGGTCGGATTTACCAAAGTGCTAAAGTCAATAGTCTGAATAAAAACGTGTACAAAACCTATGGGGAAAGTTTCACCTTTAACGTGAAGTCACGTGACCTTGAATGAAGTAATCGCGACGAATTTCTTCTAGGACCGTCCTTGGGCGGTTGTCTAAATGTATGCCAAGTCTCAAGTCCATCGGATTTACCAAAGTGTCAAAGTGTATTGTCTGAATAAACGTGTGCAAATCCTATGGAGAAAAGTCTGAAAAAGGAGAAAAAAAAAAAACTAGACATGTGTTTGTGGACAAACACAGAGCTGTTTCGAGTGTCTTACATTATTTTCAATATGTGTGTGTGGTGGTCTATGTGTGTGCCAAGTCTCAAGTCGATCAAATTTACGAAAGTGTCAAAGTCAATAGTCTAAAGAAAAACGTGTACAAAACCTATGGGGGACAAATTGAACCTTTAACGTGACGTCACGTGACCTTGAATGACGCAATCGTGCCGAATTTCTTCCAGAACCATATATGAGTGATGTTCTAAGTGTGTGCCAAGTCTCAAGTCGATCAAATTTACGAAAGTGTCTAAGTCATAGTCTAAAGAAAAACGTGTACAAAACCTATGGGGGAAAAAATTGAAACTTTAACTTGACGTTACGTGACCTTGAATGACGCAATCGTGCCGAATTTCTTCCAAGACCATCTGTGGGTGATGTTCTAAGTGTATGCCAAGTTTTAAGTCGGTCGGATGTACCAAAGTGTCAAAGTCAATAGTGTGAAGAAAAACGTGTACAAAACCTATGGGGAAAATTTAACCTTTAACGCAAAGTCACGTGACCTTGAGTGACATAATCGTGCCGAATTTCTTCTAGGACCGTCTGGGGGTGGTGTTTTAAGTGTATGCTAAGTTTCAAGTCGGTCGCATTTACCAAAGTGTCAAAGACAATAGTCTTAAGAAAAACGTGTACAAAACCTATGGGAAAAATTTCACCTTTAACGCGAAGTCACGTGACCTTGAGTGACGTAATCACGGCGAATTTCTTCTAGGACCGTCCTTGTGTGGTTGTCTAAATGTATGCCAAGTTTCAAGTCGATCGGATGGACCAAAGTACCTAAGTGACCTGTCTGAACAAACGTGTACAAATCCTATGGAGAAAATTCTGAAAAACAAAAAAAAAAAAAAGAAAAAAAAAAACTTTAACGATTACAAAAGCTGTTTCGGCTGAAATGCCGAAACAGCTAAAAAAAACTAGACATGTGTTTGTGGACAAACACAGAGCTGTTTCGGATGTCTAAGATGACTTTCATTATGTGTGTGCCAAGTCTAAAATCGATTGGATTTGCCAATTTTCCCAAGATATATAAGTTGAAAAATACGTGTACAAATCCTATGGGAAAAACTGCACCTTTAATGTGACGTCACATGACACCCGATGATGTCATCATGATGTCATCTTAATTTTCGTCTATAACACATTCTGGAATACTTGCATACCAAGTTTAGCCCCAATCAGACATGTACTTCCAGAGATAGAGGGTCCTAAAATCTGCCCCTTTAATGTGACGTCACATGACCCACGATGACGTTATCCTGACAATTTTTCCCCTTGGCCCTCCTGGGTATGGTGGTCGAGGTGTGTGCTAAGTCTGAAGTCGATCGGATTTACCAAATTGTCAAATTCAATAGTCTGAAGAAAAACGTGTACAAAACCTATGGAGAAAACTGAACCTTTAATGTGACGTCACATGACACCCGATGATGTCATAATTACGTCATCTTAATTTTCGTCTATAACACATCCTCGAATACTTGCAAACCAAGTTTGACCCCAACCGGACTTGTACTTTTAGAGTTAGAGGGTCTTAAAAACTACACCTTTAATGTGACGTTACATGACCCGCGATGACGTCATATTGATTATTTTGTTCTTGGCCCTCCTAAGCATGGTGGTCGAGGTCTGTGCTAAGTTTCAAGTCAATCGGATTCACCAAACTGTCAAATTAAATAGTCTGAAGAAAAACGTGTACAAAACCTATGGGGGAATAATTTGCACATTTAACGTGACGTCACGTGACCTTGAAAGACGCAATCGTGCCGAATTTCTTCCAATATCATTTGTGGGTGGTGTTCTAAGTGTATGCCAAGTTTCAAGTCGGTCGGATTTACCGAAGTGCCAAAGTCAATAGTCTGAAGAAAAACGTGTACAAAACCTATGGGGAAAATTAAACCTTTAAAGTGCGTCACGTGACCTTGAATCACGCAATCGAGCCAAATTTCTTCTAGGACCATCTGTGGGTGGAGGTCTAAGTGTACACCAAGTCTCAAGTCGATTGTAATCACCAAAGTGCCAAAGTGTATTGGCAGAACAAACGTGTGTAAATCCTATGGGTAAAAACACTGAAAGTGGAAAAAAAAAAAAGGAAAAAAAAAAAAAAGAAAAAAAAAAACTTTAACGAAAACAAAAGCTGTTTCGGTGGAAAACCGAAACAGCTAAAAAAAAAAAAAAAAAAGAATAAAAAAAACTTTAACGATTACAATAGCTGTTTCGGCTGAAATGCCGAAACAGCTAAAAAGAAAAAGAAAAAAAGAAAAAAAAAAACTTTAACGATTACAAAAGCTGTTTCGGTGAAAAACCGAAACAGCTAAAAAAAAAAGAAAAAAAAAAACTTTAACGATTACAAGAGCTGTTTCGGTGAAAAACCGAAACAGCTAAAAAAAAAACTAGACATGTGTTTGTGGACAAACACAGAGCTGTTTCGAGTGTCTTTCAATATGTGTGTGATGGTCTTTTGTGTGTCGATCAGATTTACTAAAGTGTCAAAGTCAATAGTCTAAAGAAAAACGTGTACAAAACCTATGGGGGAAAATTTAACCTTTAACGTGACACCCCGTGACCTTGAATGACGTAATCGTGCCAAATTTCTCCTACGACCGTCTGTGGATGGTGGTCTATGTGTGTGCCAAGTCTCAAGTCGATCAGATTTACTAAAGTGTCAAAGGCAATAGTCTAAAGAAAAACGTGTACAAAACCTATGGGAAAAAAATAGAAAATTTAACGTGACGCCCCGTGACCTTGAATGACGTAAACGTGCCGAATTTCTTCTAGGGCCGTCTGTTGATGGTGGTCTAAGTGTGTGCCAAGTCTCAAGTCGATCGGATTTACTAAAGTGTCAAAGTCAATAGTCTAAAAAAAACGTGTACAAAACCAATGGGAGAAAATTGTGAACCTTTAATGTGACGTCACGTGACCTTGAATGACGCAATCGTGCCGAATTGTTTTCAGAAACATCTGGGGGTGGTGTTCTAAGTGTATTCCAAGTTTCAAGTCGGTCGGATTTACTGAAGTGCCAAAGTCAATAGTCTGAAGAAAAACGTGTACAAAACCTATGGGGAAAATTAAACCTTTAACGTGACGTCACGTGACCTTGAATGACGCAATCGAGCCAAATTTCTTCTAGGACCATCTGTGGGTGGAGGTCTAAGTGTATACTAAGTCTCAAGTCGATTGGATTTACCAAAGTGCCAAAGTGTATTGGCAGAACAAACGTGTGTAAATCCTATGGGTAAAAACACTGAAAGTGGAAAAAAAACAAAAAACTAGAAATGTGTTTGTGGACAAACACAGAGCTGTTTCGCATGTCTAAAATGACTTTCAATATTGGGGTGGTCTAAGTGTGTTCCAAGTCTAAAGTCGATGGAATAAACCAAAGTGCCAAAGATATATTGGTTAAAAAAAAAAACGTGTACAAATCGTATGGGAAGAATTTGACCTTTAATGTGACGTCACATGACACCCGATGACGTCATCATGTCATTTTAATTTTCGTCTATAAGTCATCCTGGAATACATGAATACCAAGTTTGACCCCAATCGGACCTGTACTTCCAGAGATAGAGGGTCTTAAAAACTGGACCTTTAATGTGACGTCACATGACTCCCGATGATGTCATCATGACGATTTTCCTCTTGACCCTCCTTTCAATATTGGGGTGGTCTAAGTGTGTTCCAAGTCTAAAGTCGATCGAATAAACCAAAGTGCCAAAGATATATTGGTTGAAAAAAAAACGTGTACAAATCGTATGGAAAGAATTTGACCTTTAATTTGACGTCACATGACACCCAATGACGTCATCATGATGTCATTTTAATTTTCGTCTATAAGTCATCCTGAAATACATGAATACCAAGTTTGACCCCAATCGGACTTGTACTTCCAGAGATAGAGGGTCTTAACAACTGCACCTTTAATGTGACGTCACATGACCCCCGATGACGTCATCATGACGATTTTTCTCTTGGCCCTCCTGAGGATAGTGGTTGAGTTGTGTATTAAGTCTAAAGTCAATCGGATGTACCGAAGTGTCAAAGTCAATAGTCTGAAGGAAAACGTGTACAAAACCTATGGGCAAAAATTGCACCTTTAAAGTGACGTCACGTGACCATGAATGACGTAATCGTTACGAATTTCTTCTAGGACCATCTGTGGGTGGTAGTCTAAGTGTATGCCTAGTTTCAAATAGATCGGATTTATTAAAGTGTCAAAGTGTATTGGCAGAAGAAACACGTGTACAAACCCTATGGAGAAGAGTCTGAAACAGGAAAAAAAAAACTAGACATGTGTTTGTGGACAAACACGGAGCTGTTTCGAGTGTCTAAAATTACTTTCAATATGTGTGTGGTGGTCTTTTGTGTGTGCCAAGTCTCAAATCGATCAGATTTACTAAAGTGTCAAGTGTAAAGAAAAACGTGTACAAAACCTATGGGGAAAAAATTGAAGCTTTAACGTGACGCCCCGTGACCTTGAATGACGTAATCGTGCCAAATTTCTCCTACGACCGTCTGTGGATAGTGGTCTATGTGTGTGCCAAGTCTCAAGTCAATCGGATTTACTTAGTGTCAAAGTCAATAGTCTAAAAAAACCGCGTACAAAACCTATGGGGGACGAATTAAACCTTTAACTTGACGTCACGTGACCTTGAATGACGCAATCGTGCTGAATTTGTTTCAGAAACAACTGGTGGTGGTGTTCTGAGTGTATGGCAAGTTTCAAGTCGGTCGGATTTACCAAAGTGTCAAATTCAATAGTCTGAAGAAAAACGTGTACAAAACCTATGGGGAAAATTTCACCTTTAACGCGAAGTCACGTGACCTTGAATGACGTAGTCGCGATGAATTTCTTCTAGGACCGTCCTTGGGTGGTTTGCTAAGTGTATGCCAAGTCTCAAGTCCATCGGATTTACCAAAGTGTCAAAGTGTATTGTCTGAACAAACGTGTACAAATCCTATGGAGAACAAAAGGCCAAAAAAAAAAAAAAAAAACTAGACATGTGTTTGTGGACAAACACAGAGCTGTTTCGAGTGTCTTACATTATTTTCAATATGTGTGTGTGGTGGTCTATGTGTGTGCCAAGTCTCAAGTCGATCAAATTTACTAAAGTGTCAACGGCAATAGTCTAAAGAAAAACGGGTACAAAATCTATGGGGAAAAATGAAACTTTAACGTGACGCCCCGTGACCTTGAATGACGTAATCGTGCCAAATTTCTTTTAGGGCCGTCTGTGGATGGTGGTCTAAGTGTGTGCCAAGTCTCAAGTCAATCGGAATTACTAAAGTGTCAAAGTCAACAGTCTAAACAAAAACGTGTACAAAACCAATGGGAGAAAAATGTGCACCTTTAACGTGACGCCCTGTGACCTTGAATGCCCTAATCGTGCCGAATTTCTTCTAGGACCGTCTGGGGGAGGTGTTCTAAGTGTATGCTAAGTTTCAAGTCGGTCGGATTTACCAAAGTGTCAAAGACAATAGTCTTAAGAAAAACGTGTACAAAACCTATGGGAAAAAATTTCACCTTTAACGCAAAGTCACGTGACCTTGAGTGACGTAATCGCGGCGAATTTCTTTTAGGACCGTCCTTGTGTGGTTGTCTAAATGTATGCCAAGTTTCAAGTCGATCGGATTGACCAAAGTACCTAAGTGACCTGTCTGAACAAACGTGTACAAATCCTATGGAGAAAAATCTGAAAAACAAAAAAAAACTAGAAATGTGTTTGTGGACAAACACAGAGCTGTTTCGCATGTCTAAAATGACTTTGAATATGTGAGTGGTGGTCTATGTGTGTACCAAATCTGAAGTCGATCGGATTTACCAAAGTGCCAAATACTTGGTTGCAAAAAACGTGTACAAATCCTATGGGGAAAACTACACCTTTAATGTGACATCACATGACACCTGATGACGTCATCATGACGTCATCACATGACACCTGATGACGTCATCATGACGTCAACTCAATTGTCGTCTATAACACATCCCGGAATACCTGAATACCAAGTTTGACCCTAATTGTACTTGTACTTCCAGAGATATAGAGTCTTAAAAACTACACCTTTAATGTGACGTCACATGACCCACGATTATGTCATCATGACGTCATCCTAATTTTCGTCTATAACACATCCCGGAATACCTGTATAAGAAGTTTGACCCCAATCGGACATGTACTTTCAGAGATAGAGGGTCCTATAAACTGCACCTTTAATGTGACGTCACATGACACCCGATGACGTCATCATAATGTCATCTTAATTTTTGTCTATAACTCATCCTGAAATACATGAATACCAAGTTTGACCCCAATCGGACCTGAACTTCCAGAGATAGAGGGTACACATCGTGGAATACTTGCATACCAAGTTTGACCCCAATCGGACATGTACTTCTTGAGATAGAGGGTCTTAAAAAAACTGAGCTTTTAATGTGACGTCACATGACCCACGATGACGTCATCATGATGTCATTTTATTTTTCGTCTATAGCACACCCTGGAATACTTGCATACCAGCTTTGCCCCCAATCCGACTTGTACTTCCAGAGATAGAGGGTCTTAAAAACTGCACCTTTAATGTGACGTCACATGACCCACGATGACGTCATCATGATGTCATTTTATTTTTCGTTTATAGCACACCCTGGAATACTTGCATACCAACTTTGACCCCAATCGGACGTGTACTTCCAGAGATAGAGGGTCTTAAAAACTGCACGTTTAATGTGACGTCACATGACCCACGATGACGTCATCATGACGATTTTTCTCTTAGACCTCCTGGGGATGGTGGTCGAGGTGTATGCTAAGTTTCAAGTCAATCGGATTTACCAAACTGTCAAATTCAATAGTCTGAAGAAAAACGTGTACAAAACCTATGGGGAAAATTGCACCTTTAACGTGACGTCACGTGACCAGAAATTACTTTTAATATGTGTGTGGTGGTCTTTTGTGTGTGCCAAGTCTCAAGTCGATCAGATTTACTAAAGTGTCAAAGGCAATAGTCTAAAGAAAAACGTGTACAAAACCTATTGAAAAAAAATGAAACTTTAACGTGACCTTGAATGACGTAATCGTGCCGAATTTCTTCTAGGGCCGTGTGTGGATGGTGGTCTAAGTGTGTGTCAAGTCTCAAGTCGATCGGATTTACTGAAGTGTCAAAGTCAATAGTCTAAAGAAAAACGTGTACAAAACCAATGGGAGAAAAATGTGAACTTTTAATGTGACGTCACGTGACCTTGAATGACGCAATCGTGCCAAATTTCTTTCAGAAACATCTGGGGGTGGTGTTCTAAGTATATGCCAGGTTTCAAGTCGGTCGGATTGACCGAAGTGCCAAAGTCAATAGTCTGAAGAAAAACGTGTACAAAACCTATGGGGAAATTTTCACATTTAACGTGAGGTCACGTGACCTTGAATGACGTAATCGTGACGAATTTCTTCGAGGACCGTCTGTGGGTGGTGGTCTAGATGTGTGCCAAGTCTCAAGTCGATCGGATTTATTAAAGTGTCAAAGTGTATTGTCTGAACAAACGTGTGCAAATCCTATGGAGAAAAGTCTGAAAAAGAAGAAAAAAAAAAAGAACTAGAAATGTGTTTGTGGACAAACACAGAGCTGTTTCGGGTGTCTAAGATGACCTTTATTATGTGTGTGCCGAGTATGAAACCGATCGGATTTACCCAAGTTAATTGGTTGAAAAATACGTGTACAAATCCTATTGGGAAAGCTACACCTTTAATGTGACGTCACATGACACCTGGGAATTTCATCATGATGTCATCTTAATGTCCGTCTATAACACATTCTGGAATACTTGCATACCAAGTTTGACCCCAATCAGACTTGTACTTCCAGAGTTAGAGGGTCCTAAAATCTGCCCCTTTAATGTGACGTCACATGACCCACAATGATGTCATCATGACGATTTTCCCCTTGGCCCCCATGGGTATGGTGGTCGAGGTGTGTGCTAAGTCTGAAGTCGATCGGATGTACCAAAGTGTCAAAGATATATTAGTTGAAAAAAACGTGTTCAAATCCTATGGGGAAAACTACACCTTTAATGTGACGTCACATGGCCCACGATGACGTCGTCATGTCGTCATCTTAATTTTCGTCTATAACACATCCTGGAATACTTGCATACCAAGTTTGACCCCAATCAGACCTTTACTTCCAGAGATAGAGGGTCTTAAAAACTACACCTTTAAAGTGACGTCACATGACCCACGATGACGTCATCATGACGATTATCCTTGTGGACCTCCTAGAGATTGTGGTCGAGGTGTGTACTAATTCTCGAGTCGATTGGATTTACCAAAGTGTCAAATTCAATAGTCTGACGAAAAACGTGTACAAAACCTATAGGAAAAACTGCGCCTTTAATGTGACGTCACATGACACCCGATGAAGTCATCGTGATGTCATCTTAACTTTCGTCTATAACACATCCCGGTGTACTTGCATATCAAGTTTGTCCCCAATCGGACCTGTACTTCCAGAGATAGAGGGTCTTATAAACTGCACCTTTAATGTGACGTCAAATGACCCACGATGACGTCATCATGACAATTTTTCTTCTGGCCCCCCTGGGGATGGTGGTCGAGGTGTGTCCTAAGTCTCAAGTCGATCGGATTTACCGAAGTGTCAAATTCAATATTCTGAAGAAAAACGTGTACAAATCCTATGGGACAAAATTGCACCTTTAACGTGACGTCACGTGACCATGAATGTCGTAAACGTGACGAATTTCTTCTAGGACCATCTGTGGGTGGTGTGCTAAGTGTATGCAAAGTTTCAAGTCGATCGGATTTACCAAAAGGTCAAAGTGTATTGGCAGAACAAAAAACGTGTACAAACCCTATGGAGAAGAGTCTGAAGGAGAAAAAAAAAAAAAAAAAAAAAAAAAAGAAAAAAAAAAAAAATCAGAACGAATACAATAGCTGTTTCGGCTGAAATGCCGAAACAGCTAACTAGACATGTGTTTGTGGACAAACACAGAGCTGTTTCGAGTGTCTAAAGTTACTTTCAATATGTATGTGGTGGTCTTTTGTGTGTGCCAAGTCTCAAGTCGATCAGATTTTCTAGTGTCAAAGTCAATAGTTAAAAGAAAAACGTGTACAAAACCTATGGGGGAAAATTGAACCTTTAACGTGACGCCCCGTGACCTTGAATGACGTAATCGTGCCGAATTTTGTCTAGGGCCGTCTGTGGATGGTGGTCTAAGTGTGTGTCAAGTCTCAAGTTGATCGGATTTACTAAAGTGTCAAAGTCAATAGTCTAAAGAAAAACGTGTACAAAACCTATGGGGGACAAATTAAACCTTTAACTTGACGTCACGTGACCTTGAATGACGCAATCGTGCTGAATTTTTTTCAGGAACATCTGGTGGGGGTGTTCTAAGTGTATGGCAAGTTTCAAGGCGGTCGGATTTACCAAAGTGTCAAAGGTAATAGTCTAAAGAAAAACGTGTACAAAACCTATGGGAAAAAAATGAAACTTTAACGTGACGCCCCGTGACCTTGAATGACGTAATCGTGCCAAATTTCTTCTAGGGCCGTCTGTGGACGGTGGTCTAAGTGTGTGTTAAGTCTGAAGTCGATCGAATTTACTAAAGTGTCAAAGTCAATAGTCTAAACAAAAACGTGTACAAAACCAATGGGAGAAAGATGTGACCTTTAATGTGACGTCACGTGATCTTGAATGACGCAATCGTGCCGAATTTCTTCCAGAACCATCTGTGAGTGATGTTCTAAAGGTATGCCAAGTTTTAAGTCGATCGGATTTACCAAAGTGTCAAAGACAATAGTCTTAAGAAAAACGTGTACAAAACCTATGGGAAAAATTTCACCTTTAACGCGAAGTCACGTGACCTTGAATGACGTAATCGCGACGAATTTCTTCTAGGACCGTCCTTGGGTGGTTGTCTAAGTGTATGCCAAGTCTCAAGTCTATCGGATTTACCAAAGTGTCAAAGTGTATTGTCTGAACAAACGTGTGCAAATCCTATGAAGAAAATGCTGAAAAAGAAAAAAAACAAAAAAACAAAAACAAAACTAGACATGTGTTTGTGGACAAACACAGAGCTGTTTCGAGTGTCTTACATTACTTTCAATATGTGTGTGTGGTGGTCTATGTGTGTGCCAAGTCTCAAGTCGATCAAATTGACGAAAGTGTCAAAGTCAACAGTCTAAAGAAAAACGTGTACAAAACCAATGGGAGAAAAATTGAATCTTTAAGGTGACGTCACGTGACCTTGAATGACGTAATCGTGCCAAATTTCTTTCAGAAACATCTGGGGGTGGTGTTTTAAGTATATGCCAGGTTTCAAGTCGGTCGGATTTACCGAAGTGCCAAAGTCAATAGTCTGAAGAAAAACGTGTACAAAACCTATGGGGAAATTTTAACCTTTAACGCGAAGTCACGTGACCTTGAATGACGTAATCGCGACAAATTTCTTCTAGGACCGTCCTCGGGTGGTTGTCTAAGTGTATGCCAAGTTTCAAGTCGATCGGATTTCCCAAAGTGTCAAAGTGTATTGTCTGAACAAACGTGTACAAATCCTATGAAGAACAAAAGGCAAAGAAAAAAAAAAAAAAACTAGACATGTGTTTGTGGACAAACACAGAGCTGTTTCGAGTGTCTTACATTACTTTCAATATGAGTGTGTGGTGGTCTATGTGTGTGCCAAGTCTCAAGTCGATCAAATTTACGAAAGTGTCAAAGTCAACAGTCTAAAGAAAAACGTGTACAAAACCTATGGGGGAAAATTGAACCTTTAACGTGACGCTCCGTGACCTTGAATGACGTAATCGTGCCGATTTTTTTCTAGGACCGTCTGTGGATGGTGGTCTAAGTGTGTGCCAAGTCTTAAGTCGATCGGATTTACTAAAGTGTCAAAGTCAATAGTCTAAAGAAAAACGTGTACAAAACCAATGGAAGAAATGTGACGTCACGTGACGTTCAATGACGCAATCGTGCCAAATTTTTTCAGAAACATCTGGGGGTGGTGTTCTAAGTGTATGCCAAGTTTCAAGTCGGTCGGATTTACCAAAGTGCTAAAGTCAATAGTCTGAATAAAAACGTGTACAAAACCTATGGGGAAAGTTTCACCTTTAACGTGAAGTCACGTGACCTTGAATGAAGTAATCGCGACGAATTTCTTCTAGGACCGTCCTTGGGCGGTTGTCTAAATGTATGCCAAGTCTCAAGTCCATCGGATTTACCAAAGTGTCAAAGTGTATTGTCTGAATAAACGTGTGCAAATCCTATGGAGAAAAGTCTGAAAAAGGAGAAAAAAAAAAAAAAAAAAAAACTTTAACGATTACAAAAGCTGTTTCGGTGAAAAACCGAAACAGCTAAAAAAAAACTAGACATGTGTTTGTGGACAAACACAGAGCTGTTTCGAGTGTCTTACATTATTTTCAATATGTGTGTGTGGTGGTCTATGTGTGTGCCAAGTTTCAAGTCGATCGGATTTTCCAAAGTGTCAAAGTGTATTGTCTGAACAAACGTGTACAAATCCTATGGAGAACAAAAGGCAAAGAAAAAAAAAAAAAACTAGACATGTGTTTGTGGACAAACACAGAGCTGTTTCGAGTGTCTTTCAATATGTGTGTGATGGTCTTTTGTGTGTCGATCAGATTTACTAAAGTCTCAAGTCGATCAGATTTCTTAAAGTGTCAAAGTCAATAGTCTAAAGAAAAACGTGTACAAAACCTATGGGGGAAAATTGAACCTTTAACGTGACACCCCGTGACCTTGAATGACGTAATCGTGCCAAATTTCTCCTACGACCGTCTGTGGATGGTGGTCTATGTGTGTGCCAAGTCTCAAGTCGATCGGATTTACTAAGTGTCAAAGTCAAGAGTCTAAAGAAAAACGTGTACAAAACCTATGGGGGACAAATTAAACCTTTAACTTGACGTCACGTGACCTTGAATGACGCAATCGTGCTGAATTTCTTTCAGAAACATCTGGTGGTGGTGTTCTGAGTGTATGGCAAGTTTCAAGTCGGTCGGATTGACCAAAGTGTCAAATTTAATAGTCTGAAGAAAAACGTGTACAAAACCTATGGGAAAAATTTCACCTTTAACGCGAAGTCACGTGACCTTGAATGACGTAATCGCTACGAATTTCTTCTAGGACCGTCCTTGGGTGGTTGTCTAAGTGTATGCTAAGTCTCAAATCCATCGGATTTACCAAAGTGTCAAAGTGTATTGTCTGAACAAACGTGTACAAATCCTATGGAGAACAAAAGGCAAAAAAAAAAAAAAAACCAGAACGAAAACAAAAGCTGTTTCGGTGAAAAACCGAAACAGCTAAAAAAACTTTAACGAAAACAATAGCTGTTTCGGCTGAATTGCCGAAACAGCTAAAAATAGCACTTGAATTAGAATACGGTCGTTTTCCCAGCTATACTTCTGGATCGCAAAAGAATGTTCCGGCTGCTTTAGGCTAGACCAATTTTAGAAAATCAAGTATTAACTAGACATGTGTTTGTGGACAAACACAGAGCTGTTTCGACTGTCTAACGTTACTTTCAATATGTGTGCTATAGGTCTATGTGTGTGCCAAGTCTGAAGTCGATTGGATTTACACAAGTGCAAAAGATAAATTAGTTGAAAAAAACATGTACAAATCCTATGGAGAAAAATTGAACCTTTAATGTGACGTCACATGATACCCGATGATGTCATCATGATGTCATCTTAATTTTCGTCTGTAACACATCCTGGAATACTTGCATACCAAGTTTGACCCCAATCGGACATGTACTTCTAGAGATAGAGGGTCCTTAAAACTAAACCTTTAATGTGACGTCACATGACCCACGATGACGTCATTATTACGATTTTTCCCTTGGCCCTCCTGGTGATGGTGGTCGAGTTATGTGCTAAGTCTGAAGTCGATAAAATTCACGAAAGTGTCAAAGTCAATAGTCTAAAGAAAAACGTGTACAAACCCTATAGGGAAAAAAATTGAACCTTTAACTTCACGTCACGTGACCTTGAATGACGCAATCGTGCCATATTTATTTCAGAAACATCTGGGGGTGGTATTCTAAGTGTATGCCAAGTTTCAAGTCGGTCGGATTTACCGAAGTGCCAAAGTCAATAGTCTGAAGAAAAACGTGTACAAAACCTATGGGGAAAATTAAACCTTTAACGTGACGTCACGTGACCTTGAATGACGCAATCGAGCCAAATTTCTTCTAGGACCATCTGTGGGTGGAGGTCTAAGTGTATACCAAGTCTCAAGTCGATTGGATTTAGCAAAGTGCCAAAGTGTATTGGCAGAACAAACGTGTGTAAATCCTATGGGTAAAAACACTGAAAGTGGAAAAAAAAAAAAAAAAAAAAAAAAAGAAAAAGAAACTAGACATGTGTTTGTGGACAAACACAGAGCTGTTTCGGATGTCTAAAATGACTTTCAATATGTGGGTGGTGGTCTAGTGTGTATCAAGTCTGAAATCGATCGGATTTACCAAAGTGCCAAATATATTGCTTGAAAAAAACGTGTACAAATGCTATTAAAACAACTAAACCTTTAATGTGACGTCACATGACCCACGATGACGTCATCATCACGAGTTTTCTCTTGGCCCTCCTGGGGATGGTGGTCGAAGTGTGTGCTAGGTCTCAAGTCGATCAAATTTACGAAAGTGTCAAAGTCAATAGTCTAAAGAAAAACGTGTACAAAACCTATGGGGGAAAAATTGAACCTTTAACGTCATGTCACGTGACCTTGAATTACGCAATCGTGCCAAATTTCCTCCAGAACCATCTGTGGGTGGTGTTCTAAGTGTATGCTAAGTCTGGAGTTGAGTGAATTTACCAAAGTGTCAAAGTCAATAGTCTGAGGGAAAACGTGTACAAACCCTATGGGGAAATTAATTACACCTTTAACGTCACGTCACGTGACCTTGAATGACGCAATCGTGCCGAATTTCGTCCACGACTATCTGTGAGTGGTGTTCTAAGTGTATGCTAAGTATCAAGTCGATCGAATTCATTAAAGTGTCAAAGTCAACAGTTTGAAGAAAAACGTGTACAAAACCTATGGGGAAAATGTTACCTTTAACATGACGTCACGTGACCTTGAATGACGGAATCGCGACGAATTTCTTCTAGGACCGTCCTTGGGTGGTTGTCTAAATGTATGCCAAGTCTCAGGTCGATCGGATTTACCAAAGTGTCAAAGTGTATTGGCAGAAAAAACGTGTACAAATCCTATGGGAAAAAAGTGACAAAAAAAAAAAAAAACTAGACATGTGTTTGTGGACAAACACAGAGCTGTTTCGAGTGTCTTACATTATTTTCAATATGTGTGTGTGGTGGTCTATGTGTGTGCCAAGTCTCAAGTCGATCAAATTTACGAAAGTGTCAAAGTCAATAGTCTAAAGAAAAACGTGTACAAAACCTATGGGGGACAAATTGAACCTTTAACGTGACGTCACATGACCTTGAATGACGCAATCGTGCCGAATTTCTTCCAGAACCATTTATGAATGATGTTCTAAAGGTATGCCAAGTCTCAAGTCGATCGAATTTACTAAAGTGTCAAAGTCAACAGTCTAAACAAAAACGTGTACAAAACCAATGGGAGAAAAATGTGCACCTTTAACGTCACGTCACGTGACTTTGAATGACGCAATCGTACCGAATTTCTTCAAGACGCATGTGTGGGTGGTGTTCTAAGTGTATACCAAGTTTCAAGTCGGTCGGATATACCAAAGTGTCAAAGTCTAGGGTCTGAAGGAAAACGTGTACAAAACCTATGGGGAAAATTTCACCTTTAACGCGAAGTCACGTGACCTTGAATGACGTAATCGCGACGAATTTCTTCTAGGACCGTCCTTGGGTGGTTGTCTAAATGTATGCCAAGTCTCAAGTAGATCGGATTTACTAAAGTGTCAAAGTGCTATGCCAGAAAAAACGTGTACAAATCCTATGGGAAAAAGTCTGAAGAAAAAAAAGAAAAAAAAAAAGAAAAAAAAAAACTTTAACGAAAACAAAAGCTGTTTCGGCTGAAATGCCGAAACAGCTAATAAAAAACTAGACATGTGTTTGTGGACAAACACGGAGCTGTTTCGAGTGTCTAAAATTACTTTCAATATGTGTGTGGTGGTCTTTTGTGTGTGCCAAGTCTCAAGTCGATCAGACTTACTAAAGTGTCAAAGTCAATATCCTAAAGAAAAACGTGTACAAAACCTATGGGGGAAAAATTGAACCTTTAACGTGACGTCACGTGACCTTGAATGACGCAATCGTGCCGAATTTCTTTCAGGAACCTTTGGGGGTGGTGTTCTAAGTGTATGCCAAGTTTCAAGTCGGTCGGATTCACCAAAGTGTCAAAGACAAAAGTCTTAAGAAAAACGTGTACAAAACCTATGGGACAAATTTCACCTTTAACGCGAAGTCACGTGACCTTGAGTGACGTAATCGCAGCGAATTTCTTCTAGGACCGTCCTTGTGTGGTTGTCTAAATGTATGCCAAGTCTCAAGTCGATCGGATTTACCAAAGTACCTAAGTGACCTGTCTGAACAAACGTGTACAAATCCTATGGAGAAAATTCTGAAAAAGAAAAAAAAAAAAAAGAAAAAAAAAAACTTTAACGATTACAAAAGCTGTTTCGGTGAAAAACCGAAACAGCTAAAAAAAAAAAAAAGAAAACTAGAAATGTGTTTGTGGACAAACACAGAGCTGTTTCGCTTGTCTAAAATGACTTTGAATATGTGAGTGGTGGTCTATGTGTGTACCAGATCTGAAGTCGATCGGATTTACCAAAGTGCCAAATATATCTTGGTTGCAAAAAACGTGTACAAATCCTATTGCAAAAACTGCACCTTTAACGTGACGTCACATGGCCCACGATGACGTCGTCATGACGTCATCTTAATTTCCGTCTATAACACATCCTGGAATACTTGCATACCAAGTTTGACCCCAATCAGACCTTTACTTCCAGAGATAGAGGGTCTTAAAAAGTACACCTTTAAAGTTACGTCATCTGACCCACGATGACGTCATCATGACGATTGTCCTTGTGGCCCTCCTAGAGGTGGTGGTCGAGGTGTGTACTAAGTTTCGAGTCGATTGGATTTACCAAAGTGTCAAATTCAATAGTCTGACGAAAAACGTGTACAAAACCTATAGGGAAAACTGCACCTTTAATGTGACGTCACATGGCCCATGATGACGTCGTCATGACGTCATCTTAATTTTTGTCTATAACACATCCTGGAATACTTGCATATCAAGTTTGACCCCAATCAGACCTTTACTTCCAGAGATAGAGGGTCTTATAAACTGCACCTTTAATGTGACGTCAAATGACCCACGATGACGTCATCATGACGATTTTTGTTCTGGCCCCTCTGGGGATGGTGGTTGAGGTGTGTCTTAAGTCTCAAGTCGATCGGATTTACCGAAGTGTCAAATTCAATATTCTGAAGAAAAACGTGTACAAATCCTATGGGGAAAAATTGCACCTTTAACGTGACGTCACGTGACCACGAATGACGTAATCGTGACAAATTTCTTCTAGGATCATCTGTGGGTGGTGGTCTAAGTGTATGCCAAGTCTCAAGTCGATCGGATTTAACAAAGTGCCAAAGTGTATTGTCCGAACAAAAAACGTGTACAAACCCTATGGGGAAGAGTCTGAAGGAGAAAAAAAAAAAAAAAACTAGACATGTGTTTGTGGACAAACACAGAGCTGTTTCGATTGTCTAACGTTACTTTCATGTGTGTGTGGTGGTCTATGTGTGTGCCAAGTCTGAAGTCGATTGGATTTACACAAGTGCCAAATATATATTAGTTGAAAAAACGTGTACAAATCCTATGGGGAAAATTGAACCTTTAATGTGACGTCACATGATACCCGATGATGTCATCATGATGTCATCTTAATTTTCGTCTGTAACACATCCTGGAATACTTGCATACCAAGTTTGACCCCAATCGGACATGTACTTCTAGAGTTATAGGGTCTTAAAAACTAAACCTTTAATGTGACGTCACATGACCCCCCGATGACGTCATCATGAAGGATTTTCTCCTTGGCCCTCCTGGAGATGGTGGTCGAGGTGTGTGCTAAGTATCAAGTCGATCAAATTTACGAAAGTGTCAAAATAAATAGTTTGAAGAAAAACGTGTACAAACCCTATGGGGAAAACAATTAGACGTTTAACGTCACGTCACGTGACCTTGAATGACGCAATCGTGCCGAATTTCTTCAATGGCCATCTGTGGGTGGTGTTCTAAGTGTATGTCAAGTTTCAAGTCGGACGGATTCACCAAAGTGTCAAAGTCAAAAGTCTGAAGAAAAACGTGTACAAAACCTATGGGAAAATTTTTACCTTTAACATGAAGTCACGTGACCTTGAATGACGTAATCGCGATGAATTTCTTCTAGGACCGTCCTTGGGTGGTTGTCTAAATGTATGCCAAGTCTCAAGTCGATCGGATTTACCAAAGTGTCAAAGTGTATTGGCAGAAAAAACGTGACAAAAAAGAAAAAAAAAAAGAAAAAAAAAAACTTTAACGAAAACAAAAGCTGTTTCGGTGAAAAACCGAAACAGCTAAAAAAAAAAAGAAAAAAAAAAAAGAAAAAAAAAAAAAAATCAGAACGAATACAATAGCTGTTTCGGCTGAAATGCCGAAACAGCTAAAAAAAAAGAAAAAAAAAAACTTTAACGAAAACAAAAGCTGTTTCGGCTGAAATGCCGAGACAGCTAAAAAAAAAACTTTAACGAAAACAAAAGCTGTTTCGGTGGAAAACCGAAACAGCTAAAAAAAGGTTTAGGATTCCTACCTACATTATAGAGTGTTGGACATAGGCCTACATGTACTAACATTTAAAACAATTACTTTTCATAATCTATGCTCTTCTAATTTTGAAAATACGATGTTAAAAAAACCAACATCACTTTTCCTAGTTCGGGATCGTTCTAATACCAGTTCCAGATCGGGTCAAAACTGTTTCGTAAATAACGAAATATAATTGGGCGAAAATAAATTTCAGTTAGAACCAACTTGAATGAAGCAGATTTTTTGAAACTGGTATTAAATAATTTATATAAATACAGTTCATTTAAAATATTTACAATAAGTTTAGTTTTCGTTTAACGTTAGATAGAGCATGCCTGCATGGCCGGCGCGGCAAAACGAAAACTGCCACGTCACATAAATCGCTTACGCACGTGTAGTTGGTATACAACAGGGGGGGGGCGGAGGGGGGGCCCAACAAAGTGCGCCACCAACGTTGAAATGTATCTCATTCGTTCTTCCACGCTCATGAGCCACACATCTCACACAGTAAATACGTATAGATCGCTCTCGCGCGGCGTACCATTGGAACACGTACAAATTTGCTCCGTGTATCGCTCTCCGAATTCAGTGATTCATGCAACGTCCGCAAAGCCAGAAACACATGCACGATCTACACGAATTTGTTTTGGGGCGATGTCATTTTCGGCCATTTTCGTTCGAAAACAACACGATAAAACGCAAGGGGGTCACAGGCAGATTTTTTAAAAAATTCAGTATATCACTGCTACATCCTTTTTTAACGTATCCATGGAAAAAAATGAGTGGGGTCAAAGCACGATTTTTCACAATTTATCGATTATTATTGCCCTTTTTAGGGGAGGTATTTGTTAACGTCGTTTGAGTATTTGTGCACAATCTCCACGCGCATCAACGGTACGTCAACGCTTAATTTTTTCGACTGCTTTTTTCATTTTCAATACAATTGTTGTCATTGGATGATAAACATTAAGGTAAATAACAACCTTTTACAACTACAAAAGACAAGATGTTAAGATTGGATGCCAAAAACTCTTTATTTTTCGCGTGAGAAAATTGTTTCCCCCTATTTTGAGAATGGACGGTACGTCAGCGTTGCGCAATCACAGTCTCGAAGGGCCCCCCCTCCGCCCCCCCCCTGGTATACAATATAAAAGGTATACAGCCCTGATACTTCACGACGGCAACGACGGCAATTGCCGTCGATGCCCCTACCGATTGCCGCAATGCCCTTTAAAAATCCCACTTTCCACGGCAATTGTTGCCGTGCCCTTTCTCCTGAAAAAAAATATGTTAAACGATATTCTGCATGCGACTTAAATCTAATAAAATGGCACAGAAAATGAGCTGAAATATAGCGACTGTCAAAACTTGCGACGTCTGTGTGATCTATCTGCAGATCCCAGAAAAAAAAATTAACGCAACGAACAACTTTCTCATACACACAAGTACATATGCACATATTCGGTCGCAGTTAACACTGGCCCAGACGCGCAGTAGGATGTGAAAATATTATACCGAATGCAGCGCGGTTCCCTGCAATTATGTATACTAATACTGCACGTGAACCAGCGACGCGGTCATTGATATTATTTTCCCACTGCGTGTCCGGTCGATCGAGTGTAGTGTTGAATGGCACGACTGTGGCCACGTGCAGTACAGTGCGTGCGGCGGTAGGCCTACTATTAATTAATACGCACGGCAGACCTAAACTTGACGTGTGTCGGAAGAATAATCCTCTATCTAAGACAGACATCGAGTAAACAAAACGGCCACAAAAGACAACTTTAGCAACAAAATAAGATGAACTGAAAAACACTTTAGACTTTAGAATTATAGACATTTATTTTTTTGATTTTATATAAATGTAGGTTTTTAAATTGGGCCTGTGCCTGCCCTACTAAATATTCTAATAATTATAACTTGTGCAGACCCACTGATAGTCTCTTATTACTAGTTTCCTTATTAGAGTGGTGTGTATTTATTGTGTAAGATTGTATTATTTATGAAATATGTGTTTTTTCAAAAATTGCCTTGCCTTGAAAGTCCATCCCCCCCCCCCCCCGCCCAAGGGACTAAACAAAAAAATTACCAAAAGCAAAAGTCATATAACAATTTAACACTGGTTTACTTGACAACAATGTTCCTATGCAACCATCCTTGTTTTGGCCTTTATTAGCGTCTTCAGGCCGATAATCTCATTGGTGCTAGAATTCCGTCTCCATGACAATCTGCTGTCTAGCGCTTAGTTCCCACGGTCAATACTTGGCGATGGGCCAAGAAGTTTCCCCGGGCAAAGCATCAGTTTAAGTTGTGGACGGCTGTTTACTGTGCAAGTAGTAGACCTAAATGTGTTCGTCAATGTTCCTACATGGAGGTCTGCAAGCGCTGTCATCCCCGACGATTTAAGCTGCTTGTTTAAGTATTTTTTAAAATAACATTTAATTGAATTGATATAAATCTGCCTAGGATTTTCTAATAGTTTACCTGTCCCAAAATTAATTTGCTTAAATTTATCAACTTGGAGAAGAAACTTCTGTATTGGAAGTTGTGCCACACAAACATTGTCCGTTAAAATTACTTGTGCGTCCCATATCTGCATTTTCAGAGTGCATACATAAACGGTCGTCGTGTTCCCCGTAGCTACATGTAGCTACATGTAGCAACTTGAATTATTGCGTGCCAGCGGGAATTTCCCGAGGCCGTTTTCCAAACCCCAACTTCGTCTTCACTGAGGCTTCGTTCCTGTAGTTTGGCAATAATGATGGAGCCCGCATAGGGACTAGGCTGGGGTTTGGAAAACGGCCCGCGTGCTTTTAGTTCCGAGTTGTGCAATGCATGCGTGCGAAGATCGCTGGAAAGTTCGAATCGTGTAAATAGGCTGTTTCGTGTATAATATCGCGTAAAGTTTTTTCCTTTCGTTTAGCAGTTTAAAACATAAAGATGGATAGAATATGCAAGATAAAGGTATCAGAGGAAATAAGAGATTCTAATCTTTGTTTAAATGATGCAAACTTTAAGAAACTTTGTAAATTTTGCAGTGTCTGTTCGTTAAAACAGAAAAAGGCCATGTATCAATTAGTCCCTTCGTGAAAACGAAAAACTCGATAGGGATACATTTTTCTTAATCCCCTAAAATAATCTCCCTTAAAAATAATAAATAATATCTCTTAACAATTTAAAACCAATGCCCTCTATTCGTGACATCCATGCATGTTCTTTTAATGTCGCCAATAACCAGTTTGGTATGCTATTTGGTCAACTATTCTGTATTTTGTTCCCTAATATTTATAATAGTGAACCGGGCCCTCCAAATAACGAACACGATCGTTAACTTATAAATAATACTTGTACTTAGACCGTTTACAAAATCCCTGGCTTCGGCTCTGTATCAGGCTAAAGCCTATTGCTAAACTGCAGAACGAAGACAAAGCTGTCCATGATCGTGGTCCGGGGCCAGTATGCCAAACCATCAAAATAGTTGCGGTTTTGCAAGTCGGTATTCTGCAGACTGACCGGCCATCGTCGTAACTATTCATATTTAAATTAGCTCCCTAGCGCTCCAGCTGGCCCGGCGGGTCTGCAGAAGATCGGATATATTCACGTTGTTTGTTATTTAAATGAAGCGTTCTGGCCCATGCTAGGACGGGTAACTAAGGGCTCTTTTGTTTAAAAAGTCTGCAGGAGTCTGCAGAAAGAACGCAGCCGGCACGGCTAGTCAATTTCGGTAAGCCGCCTAAAACAAAGATATTTAGATATTCACCCAGATGTGCATATTACTAAAATATTAAACAGTTTGCGGCCGGATAATTTTGACATTGACCATCCCCAGGTGCAAGATTAATGTTTACGAACCTCGATCTGCGACGGGTTTAGGCCGGCACCTGTGGGTAGCACACCTTTATATTTGTAGCCTCGCTCGCTGTGAGCTAGTCGCCGACAAATAATTCCGGCCTTGCTCCTAATGTGTTTATCCGTCAACAGTTTTAAATTCCGAAAAAAATGGTTTAATGTTGTGATTGTGAAAATAATTAACAAATCAATATTTCTACCCCCTTTGCAGCCAATACGCAGGTGACAGGTCCCTGTGACCCTAGCTACTATTGCCCCGCTGGGTCCAGCACACGCACCCAGGTGATTTGCCCCGAGGGCAAACACTGCCCTCAACAGAGCGCCGAACCCCAGGATTGGCCGGCCGGCACCTATGTGGACTATGAGGGCGCTGCAGAGTGTTCCGTCTGCCCAGAAGGTAATTTACAAAATCTTTGATTCGTTCTTGAGCTTCAACTTCAGGCTTTAGAATCATGATTTTTATCCTCTGACTAAACGGACTTCAATGATGGTCAATGTTTTGCTGTAGAGACTCCAAATGTTGTCACTGAGATGGTATTTGGAATGTTTCATGGGCCCATAGGACCAAGTTTTTTAATTTTGTTTGGATACTGTGCAAGTGTAGACTAAAAATCAAGTCCTTAGACACTTTTGTCTGTGCAGGCGCCACCGAAATAAACCAGAGCTGGAGGGAACGGGCATATTGGCTCAGCGCTGGCTCATTTCGGTGACGACTTGATTTCAGTCTAAACTTTTTTCTATAGGGGCCTATTATCGATGTTAGTTCTATTATTTGTTTAAATGCATTCTACGTGTGGTATTCCGTTATTTTTTTATATTTTGTTGTATACACTCTGTACAACATTCGCAAACATCAAAAACGTGTTTATGTGTCATCCGTTTTAGTCTGGGGAAAACTTTGCGTTTATTTACGTCATCCGGCGCGAACTGGTTAAAACACTGCTCTACTTGTTCATAATTTCTTTGTAATTGATTACACACCCGAAGCCAGCTTGACTGATTCTCTGACCTTACAAGTTTTCCCCAGATTCAAAACGGGTGACGCATAAACACCCTCACGAGCAAGGCCGGAAATGTCTGTTAGCAACGAGCAAGGCCAGAAATGCGTGGGTGTGCTTCCTGGTACCATCGGCTTGAACCCGCCTCGGATCGTGATTTGTTAAAAATAAACCAGCGCGTCGGCTCGGTGATGTTACAATAATCCCGGCGCGAACTGGTTAAGTGTTGTCAGAAAACCAGACTACAAGAACAAGGTTGATTTTTTTCTTATTCAGCATGTAAGAACCCAAAACGTCAAACAAGTTAGTGTAACAATATTGGCAATAACATTAACCCCAAAACTGTCAATTTCAAAAAATTACAGCACAAGTTCAATCAGACGGAATATGGCCACAGCTTAAATACTTTGTCACGTCTGCCCATCTGTCCAGTCGATGTAAAAATCGTGGCGAAAAAACTGGTTAACCCTGCAAGCAGCCATGAGGCTGATTCGGAAGGCACATTTCTTTTTCTAACTTCCATATGAAGTTGTCGGCCTATTCCATTCAAATGTTTGTATTCCTCAATGACACATTGTAGTTTGAGAAACCTGGGCCCTAGCGAAAAACCCATTCACTTGTGCACAAAATGGGCCCAATTCACTTGCGCACAAAATGGGCTCTTTGTGTTTCGCCGCCTAACTGTCTAGCCAGCCAGCCTCTCCAGAGGTGTCATAAGTCATCCTACTGCTGGCCTACAGTAGTGACAGGAAAAAAAACCACAGATGTATATAACTGCACAAAACATAGGTAAACCAAGGTGCCTTCCAAATTTACCCCATGGAAGCTGCGCGAAAATATTTTTGCTTCGCGCAGCTCGCAGGGTTAAAGGCTGTTTTTTCTGTTCTTCGTAGAACCCACTTCTGTAGGTGTATGTGTGACTGTCCGCCATAACCAAGTCGATTTCTAACTTCTTTTTTGGTTTTGGTTAGGATATTATTGCCCCCCTGGTAAGAAAACTTCTACCCCGGCTGACTACCTGTGCCCAGCTGGTCATTTCTGCAAGGAGAACTTCCCCGACCCTGAACGGTGCAACAACGGCACATACCAAGACGAGGAAGGCAAGTCAGACTGCCTGCTGTGTGAAGAAGGTAAAAAAAGAGATTGGCTCTCAGAACTATTGGAGGGAAGGGGGTGTTACTCAGTACAATTGGCCACACGGGGACGTGCCACAAACATGGGTCGCATTTTTAAATGTATGGTATATCAATAAACCCTTTTTCGCCCCTGTTTGGTGGTAAACTCGCACTCGGAAAGGGCATGATGTGGTTTTGCATTTAAAGTGGACACAGTCCTTAGCAGGATGTGATTTCAACAACAGATTTCAAATACCACATTCAAATGCTTGAAATTCACATCCTTCATTCAAATTCGCATTTTGGGTTAAGTCGTTAAGATTCAAATTCACATCCACTGGATTCTTATTTTGGAAGAGGATGTGAATTTTGAGTTTTTTGGATGTGATTTTGGAATTCTTTTTTCGAAATCACATCCTGCTAATGACCTGGGGTCGCTTTGAATGCAAAATCACATCATGCCCTTTCCTAGTGTCATAGATTGTAATTCTATCCTCAGTATTGACATGGTGTTTTATCACATATGGTATATGAATGGGTGGTAAATATTCTAGCTTGCTCGTTATAATAATAGTGCATGCTCACCATACCAGCTCGTAACGTTATGTATTTGATCTGTTTCCAACATTCAGGACATTCACGCACATGTGAGTTGAGTGTGCACAAAATAACCTTTCTACCTCCAACCCATGATTCTGACTATGGACCTGTCGATTTGTACTGTCGATTTGTTTATCAATGGATGGTATTTGAATCTAGTTTACCAGTATAGTCATGGGTACCTATTCTACGTTGGTATATGCATGGGTAGTGAAAACAAGTTCAAAGTGGTATAGCCATTGGTCTTACCTCAAAATCAACGTGACATGCATGTCTTTTTTACTCCGAAAGGTTACTTCTGCGACAACACTGAGTCTGCTGTGATTCACCTCAGCACCTTTGCCTGTCCGACCGGCTACTACTGCCTGTCGGGCACCCAGCGAGCCAGCGAGTACCCTTGCCCCGTGGGGACTTTCAATAACCTGACCAATGCCGTCAACGAGAGCTGGTGCCAACCCTGCCTGGCTGGCTTCTACTGTCTGGCGGGGACCAGTTGCCGTGCTATGCAGGGTAGGTTCTCCGTCTGGATTTATATCCGAGACAAGTGGCCGGTTGCTTGTTGTGCACATGCGCAGTTGGAATACTGAACTGGTTTACATTTATAAGTAATTCTGCAGGTCTGGGGTTTGAGTCCAGCCTGGCGTTATGGTATATGTGCTCTTGGGCGAGACACTTTGTCTCTCATTGCTTCTTCCCACCCAGAAGTACCTGTGAGGGTAGAGAGGGTTATTGTGTTTGATAAGATGGCAGTGACGAGCTGTACACACTCCGGGGAGCTGAGATGGTATTTGTAATGCTTCAGTGGCCCAATGATAATATTCTAGGTGCAATAATATTTGTTAGGTTCAATGAACTACTCTATACTCACATATGACCCGAGCCAGGAATCAAACCCGGGCCACAGCAATGAGCAATTTACACACTGCATCACTCATGAGGTTTTCATAATTAGGGAGTCCGGTTGGTGTAGTGGTTACTGTCCTTGCCCTTCCACCACTGTGGCCCGGGTTTGATTCCATGCCTGGTCTAGTTTCTACCTGATTCCGTGGGTTTTTCCCAGAATATTCTTCCGAGGCTTTTCTCCCACCTCCAAAACTGTAATTATTTCTCACTGTCTTCTCTACAGGTTTCTTGCGAGTTTAATTCAGTCTTGCACTCTTGTGGATTCCTTGGTATCAGTACCAGAAATATTATAATAATAATAATAATATTTCTGACTTCAGATACTACTGCAAAGGCGGTGACAGCATCCCCAACCCCAACGAATGCCCTGAGGGTAGCTACTGCGTGGAAGGTGGCTACCAGCCTACTCCATGCCCTGCAGGGACCATATCGTCTGGAACAGGCAACAAGAACGTGACAGACTGCGCACCCTGCGACATCGGGCACTACTGCAACGTCAACAGCTCTCAAAATGGTACAAGCCTAGCTTTTTTGCTCATATGAACTGTCGGTGTAGATGTCTAGTGCATTTTTCATTTTTGTTTCGCTTGTGCCATTTGACAGTGCTCCCAATTTTGGGTCTGCGAATAGTTGCCCTTGCTGGGATGTGTTTTAAGGCAACAACATAGTTCTTGATACAGAGATTTACATGCGCGAGGCACGCACTGCACAATGAGGAGTGATGTGTCACAGAACAAAATGTTAGTGGTGTAGTGTGAATTTGAGATTATGAAATACAAACTCATGTATTGCACATGCTGTGTGAGGGTTTAACTAATAAAAGGGTAAAAGAAGGCACTTTTATTAGGAGTCCAAATTTCATATGACACCAGGAAAAATAAGTGTTTAAAACAGTTGGTGTTTTATCATCGTTTTTAAATCACCCTTGTGACAGGCTGACGACCAATAGAAATGGCTAGGTATTTCTGAATGCATGTTTAATAAGTAAAGGGATTTGGGTAGTCAGGTTGGCGTAGCGGTTCTTTCCTCGCCTTCTTTCCACCGCTGTGACTCAGGTTCGAATCCCGGTGTTCAGTCCCTGCTTGATTTTGTGGATTTTCCTCCCACCTTCCTCTCATTGTCTTCTCCCTGCAGTTTTTGTTTTGCTTTCGAGCCACAGTACCAAGGACACTTTTCGAGTAATCCATGGTTTCATTAATGCAAATAATTAATAATAATTTGACACTCTACATTATTATTTATCAAAGCAGCCTTTTGTATTCTGCCCTCTGATGAAAGGGTCGCTAGACTAGCTTTAAAAACTGTTTGCCTTTTTGTGTGTGGACCCAGGTGAGACACCCCCCTGTGAGCCTGGCTACATCTGCACCGGAGGTTCAGACATCCCCGATCCCTCTGACAGCATCAGGGGTTACATCTGCCCAGAGGGTCACTACTGCGAGTCGGGGGCACCTAGGGAGATACCTTGCAACAAGGGGACATACGCCCCACAGATCGGCCTAGGGGCTTGCTTGCCATGCCCGGAAAGTAAGATTCCTTTGCATAGAACTCTTGGTCATTTCATATCAATTCGACACACTTGAAATAATATTTGATGTTATGATTGGCCGAATGTGCATTTGTATACATACATATGCAGTATATGTGACCTGTCACCACAATATGTGAGTAAAGTCGGAAAAATTGAAGGATGAGATATTGGTATTTTCAATTTCTTTAGAAAGAGAGCTTTCCAATGGTATATAACACTTGGGGGTTTTGCGATCAATACATTTTACAGCGCTCCAGAAAGTCACGGGTTTCACAAAATGTGTTTTTGAGAAACTTACTTATAAACATCCTAAACAAAACACACAAAAGATTGCCAAACGAGACGAGTAAGGTTCGGTTGAGCATAGCAACGGCTATTTATCAAATCTGCATTTCTGTGAATGAAACGGAAAACTGTACATGTAGGTAATAAAGATGTCATTATTGAAAAAAATAAATAATGAAGATCACATTTTGATGACATGTTTACCCTCTCAACATTGAGTGGGGAGTCGGGTTGGTGTAGCGGTTCTTTCCTCGCCTTCCACCACTATGACCCGGGTTCGAATCCGGCCTGGGCCAATATGTGGATTGGGTTTTCAGTCCCTGCCTGACTCCGTGGGTTTTTCCCCAGGATATTCTTCTGGGGTTTTCCTCCCACCTCTAAAACTGTAACTTCTTCACATTAATTGTTGAATGAAATAAAAAATTGTTGAATGAAATTTGTTCCCGCCGTGAATATGGCCATTGATGCTGGTACGGCGTTAAACCCTAAAAACTCACTCACTCACTCAACATTGAGTGAGCCAATACATGGTAATGCACAGCGTGACTTAATAATATCCTTTTTTGTAGAGCCGGCCACATATACACCTATTTTAATTATTTGGGGGTGATTGATCCCTATTTCCCCAACTCATCGAATCTGATTTACACCACTGGTGCAGGCCCGTACGCAGGATTTTGTATGGGGGGGGGTGCGAATTTGTACTGATGGGACCAAAAATGAAACCAAATTTGTGTGTGTGCCAGTATCGTCATTTCTACATCAAAATACCATTATTTACCTCGGAAAATGTGGACCTTTTGGTAATTTGGGGGGCGAATTTGTACTGATGCGACCAAAAATGGGACCAAATTTTGTTGTGTGCCAGAACCGTCATTTCTACATCAAAATACCATTATTTACCCCGGGAAATGTGGACCTTTCGGTAATTTGGGGGGCGAATTTGTACTGATGGGACCAAAAATAGGACCTTTAAGTAATTTGGGGGGGGGGGGGGGGTACGTACGCACCTGTAGTATCTAAGTTGGTGAATAAATGGAGACACACACGCAGTTATCGACTCGCTGTATATTGTATTCAGCAACTGAATGTAGGTCACTCTGTGACCTGTGATGTCATCAAGTACAGAAGTATGGAGTGCCTATGATACAATATTACAACTCTTTCCACCTTGCTTTGTTAAAGTCAAAAGATAATTTTTAAGTTTGTATAATGTATGAGGCCTAATGTTATACATGTAAGTACACCTTAACATTCGGAAAACGTTGGTTCTTTTACTTTCAAAACTTCCTATGTCGAGCCTTTCTTTAGTTTTTGTAAAGTAAAATGTTCAAAACGAACTGATAAACAAGAAACTGGAGGGAGATTGTTTTCTTCTCAATCTCAATCAACAAACGTAGTAACTAGCAATTCAACAGGAGAAAACTGTTTTTTGTTTTTTTAGTACAAATTACTACAATGTACATATACTTTCCTTTCCTTCTTTGATTATGGTAAATAGAGTTATCAAATTTGCATGAAATCGGCATGTTAAAATAAATGAGCCAAATTAGGCCAAATTGTGTTATTTTAGCATTATTAAATAACCAAAGAAAATGATCATATTTGATTGTGTTAAACTCTAGTTGGTCATGATGATGCGTCACAGTTTTGTCATCATGATTTATGAAACAAAGTCACGTAGGTGTGGAGGTGGCTGCCGATTGCGAGGTGGATTGCGACGTTGGGGCTGGTTTGGCTGAGGTGGTGTAGCCTGTGAAGGGGTGAAAATGTCGCTTTCATCATCACTGTCGAGGTGTTGTGGTGTTGGACCTGTGTATTTCTTGAAGTAGGAGGAGTTGCGTGTGATTTTATGCGTGTTGCGTTGTGCTGTGACGAGGGATCCTCGCTTGCTCATAACTGTGTAGGGCTGTGGGATGTAAGGGGGGACATGTGTTTGGGGACATATCCATCACGACGGACGAGAACACGGTCACCAATGTCAATGTCTTTAACTCGAGTAGTACCGCGGTTGTCAGCGTAGGTTTTCATCTGGGTCTTTTTGCGTTGATCACGTTCCTGAATAGGTGTGTGTTGTAGCAGTGGAGTGGACTCTGGTTCAGGTAGGCGTGTCTGAAACGATCTACCGAACAGAAGTTTGGCAGGTGAAACACCGGTCGTGGAATGTGGAGTGGCTCGGTAGTTGCGAAGGAATTTATACAGTTCTTGTTTCCATGGTCTGTTTTTTGGTGAATGCAGCACGGTATGCTTTTTTGAGAGTTTTCATAAACCGTTCAACTTCACCGTTTGCTTGAGGCCAACGAGGAGTAACTAGACGATGCTCGAATCCAAGGTATTTTGCGAAGCTAGCGAACTCGCGGTTGTTGAATGGTGGACCATTGTCGGAGCGGACGATATTTGGGACTCCGAAACTTGAGAAGATGCGATCAAGCTTGGGAATGACTTGCTGGGCTGATGTTGACGACACGATTTCTACCTCTGGGAATCGTGAATAGTCATCCATAACTACAAGCAAATGTTCTCCAGTGGGCAGATGAGCAAAATCAATGCTGACTTCTGACCATGCTCTGGTTGGGAGAGGTGACATCTTGAGTGGTTCTTTGGTATGTTCGATTGTGTTTGCTTGACAGGGGAGACATTCCCGGATTGTAGCTTCGGTCATGCGATCAATGGATGGAAACCAGACTTTTTCGCGGAGAAGGGCTTTTGTTTTGGTTATGCCTTGATGTCCTTCGTGCGCTATGTCGATGATTCGCTTGCGGAGCGTTTGAGGTATGACGAGACGATGGTCGCGCATGAGAATTTGCGATCTTGGAACACTGTGAGTTCATCACCTACATTGTGGTAGCTGGTTAGCTCTACTTTGAGTTGTTTGTCAGCGTTAGAGAGGATTTCATCCCAGTTACCGTGTTCAACTGCGGTCATGCAGAGTTGGAGAGACTGATCGCGGGATGTTGCGTCAGCTATTTCAACGCGTGTGACATGTTTCGGCACTGAGTGATCAGCAACGAAGTTGATGTGTGCTTCAGCAATAATCTGTTCAGTGGACAGTGACTGGTTCACACTCTGTGGGTGTCTGCACATATAGTCAGCTGGGTTGTGTTTGCCGGGTCGATACGCAACTGAGTAATTGTATGCCTGGAGTTTCAGGATCCAGCGCTCAAGACGGAGAGGAGGCTTGGAGTTGCAACTGTTGAACAGCGTGACTAACGGCTTATGATCTGTGATGACCTCAAATGGGCCACCGTATAGGTACAGATGAAAGTGGATGACTGCCCAGGTGATGGCTAGTGCCTCGCGTTCAGTTTGTGAATATCTTTGTTCAACGGGAGTGAGGGCTCTGCTGGCAAGAGCTACGACGGATGTGTTGTTGCGAGAGTCGCACCTAATCCCACGGGACTAGCGTCGACGAGTAGTTCAGTTTTGCTGGTGGGATTGAAGTATGCCATGGTGCAGCATTCGGTCATGCGTTGCTTGATGAGCGCGAATGCCCGGGATTGTGCAGTGTTCCATTCCCATGGGCTGGCAGTTTTGGTCAGATCGCGAAGTGGAGATGATATGGTCGCAAGGTCTGGAATAAAACGACTGCAGTAGTTAACCATGCCGAGAAAGCTGCGTAGCTCAGAGACGTTCTGAGGCTCGGGGACGGATTGGATTGCTCTGATTTTTTGAGGGTCGGGAGCAATTCCACTGGCGGAGAACATGTGTCCAAAGTAGTTGACTTGTTGGATATTGAACTTGCACTTTCAGGGTGAGATTGGCCTCACGCAAGCGTTGGAGGCAGGCCTTAAGACGACTGTCATGTTCTTCTTGGGTGCTGCCAAAAATAAGAATGTCGTCACTGATGTTGATAACGCCTTGAAGATCACGTAGAGTGGCTTGAATGTTGTGCTTGAAGATCTCAGCAGCAGATGATAGGCCAAAGTTCAGACGCTTGTATCTGAATAACCCAACATGGGTGGAGAAGACTGTGTACTGACGTGATTCAGGGTCAAGCTCGACTTGATGATAGCCTGAGTTCAAGTCGAGTTTGCTAAAGATGGATGCGCCATTGAGTACGACGATGATGTCATCGACGGTAGGGGTGATGTGGCGTTCCCGTTTGATTGCATGATTGACGTTGCGCATGTTGACGCAGAGGTGGATTTCCTCAGGTTTGTGCGGTTTCTTGACAACTGTGATAGGCGATACCCAGGGTGTTGGTATGCCATGGACAGGCTCGATGATGTCTAGTTTTAGCAACCTGTCAAGTTCTTGTTCTACTTGTCTGCGCAGGTGAAATGGTATGCGGCGATGTGGTAGAGCGACAGGGACAACTGATTCGTCTATGTGAAGTTTGCATTGGAACGATTTCAGCTTACCAATGCCTTGGAAGCGATCTGCAAACGACACAAACAGATCAGAGGAGACCGATGTGTGACTGGACTGCAGGTTGTATGCAATGTTTACAAGTCCAAGAGCTGATGCAGTGGCAAAGTTCAGGAGCGTATCAAATTCCGTATTTTTCGACGGAATGAAGTGTTCATTTAGCACCTTCTTTGCACTGTCATAGTCCGGCCCGGTACTCGCCAAGGTTTCGAAAATATCATTGACTTCCTCGCCAGAGTAGTGAAGCAATAAAGCTCTTTTCTGAGAGTCAGTTGTGATGTTGAAACCAACAAACATGTTCTCTAATCTTTTGATGTACTTCTCCCACCGGAGCCCAACGGTAGTTGGCTCGCTGCTCACGGGGAATGTGGGGAACGATGGGGGAGTCAACGTGTTCATCGTGACAGACAAACGTTAGCAAAGTTCACGAAAATGGTGTCCGAAACAACTGCTTAATTCACCGTACACCGGAGATGATTAGTCTATGTACATTACCGGACATGCCCACCGTTCAGATTGAGGGAAAAATCCCGTCTCGTCGCCAAAATGTAGTATCTAAGTTGGTGAATAAATGGAGACACACACGCGGTTATCGACTCGCTGTATATTGTATTTAGCAACTAGTACAGAAGTATGGAGTGCCTATGATACAATATTACAGCACCCGTCGCACCCCCCCCCCCCCCCCCCTGCGTACAGTCCTGTGGTGTCGTAATATTTGTCTGGAAACAGACTAGTGGTCACTAGTTCACAGTTTGCACTGATATCTGTCCAGAGAAAGAAATAAACACCACGCTGCCATGCCTGGCAGGCAAGGAACGGATAATAACGGAATGCCTTGCCCTTCAGATAGAATGCAAAACTAAAAAGCAGGTACATGTAACTTTAGGTCTTACACCTCAAGGTTATATGAGGTTCTACTGGGATTTACAGGGCACTCCATGGTTAAACCTCAAGTTATTGCTTTAAAACAAATACTATTTTGGCATGCTTCCCTGATGGGGATTAGGCTGGAATGCTGGTACTTTTGTTTGCCTTCCACCACTGTGATCCAAGTTTTATACCCCGTGGTTGTGTGAGGTTTTGCCGAGTTTTATAGTGCACCTCATGGTTAAACCTCAAGTTATTTTTTTATTTAAGATTTTGCATCCTTGGGGTACTGGTACTTTCCACTGTGGGCTGGGTTCGTATCCCTGATATGTGTGTTGGGTTTTCACTGTTTGCCTGATTTTGTGGGGTTTCCCTAGAATGTCATTCTGGGGTTTTCTTCCCACTTGTTTTTCTTATTTACATACATAAATAGCACATGCGCACTAGATTCCCCCCGTTTTCAGAAGGAGATTTTACAAAGTTTCTGGTTACTGGTGGTTCATCATCCTGAGCCACGCAGAGTTTAACGGGCTCTTGAATTTCCGCCCTCAAACCTTGCAGATATTCGCAGCAATCATTAAACAAGTTGCCCAATACATGATATGAACGTCCACCCCTGGTAAAATGAAAATTTCTACCACTATACTTAATTTTCATGGCGTTTACGTAGCTTTTCAGTCTTTTATGTAGCTTTTCAGTCTTTTATGTTTCGTATTCCGTATAATATATAATAGCAAAGCTTTATTTCACGTTCTGTACGTTAATTTCTACAATTTTTCTGATTAATTTAAATTTGTACGTGAAACAATTGTGAGAACACCTCAGAAGTCCAAGCGAATGGACCAACAGAAATGCGCGTTGCGGAAGAACTTAAGGCCGAGAGGATCGGGTGAAAAAGGGCTGTTTTCCGAACCCCAGCTTTCTCTTCGTCTCAGGCTTCATTCATACAGTTTTCATGCTCCTTCGCTTCGCTCATCCGCATGAAAAACAGTTTCATTCTAACTCAATACTTCAAGAAAACTACACAGGATACAGTGGGTAAATTCTGATGTTTTATTGTACAGCATGGGAGTGTACCTAGTGTCAGCTGCTTAACATGTTAGTCATTTTTTTTTTTTTTTTTAACAATTAAATTATATCACAATATTCGAAACTAAAAAACAAAACTTTATACAAACATGACAGTTTGAAAATTGTTGCTTTACCTTGGACCATTGCACAAATACGATATTATCGGCTCTATTTGAGCTTCAACTATTTATGGATACAAAATAAACTAACCGAAATGCATTTCCATACGCATACAATGTATATACAAATATATGAATTACCAGAAAGTGTAAATATTATTGGTGGACAAAAAACCGTCCCAGCTCCACATTTGAGCTTTAGCCCTGTCCGGATTATCTGTCCGGAATAAGTTATCTTAACTTGACATAAATTACAAAAATGTAACTGCACACACACATTATCGGCTCCACCTTGGAGCTATAGCCCTGTCGGCTCTTCGGAGTATCTGTCCGGTTTTCCCCTTTTTTTTTTTTTTTTTTTTAATACACACAAAAACACTAGGATGCTAATAATTATTAATGTATTGGTCATTTTGAATGGAAAGAAAAAACCTATATTATTTTGATTATTAATGTTTATCATCATCATTATTATTATCATTATCATTATCATCATTATCATCATCATCATCATATCATCATCATTATCATTATCATTATCATATCATTATCATTTTATCATTATCATATTATCATCATTATTATCATCGTTAACATTCAGTTAAAGACTCCACATGGGTTACCAAATTATTATGGTTTGCTAAGCGTAGCTGAAATGTCGAGGCGACGGTCGGTATCTCTTTTAATGTATCTGTTTTTAGCTTGGGAAGTTTTCCATCGACCGTGCTCCATAATTAATTCCTCTGAAATGCCCTTATTGGCCAGATGAGATGCTCCTCCTGAACGCATGCTATGCAAACCGTAATTTTTTGGGTTGTCTATTCCTATTTGTTTCAGAGCTTCCAAAAAGAGCTCTCGGCATCTAGAATAACTTAGCGGTTTCTTAATTGAGGGTCTATATGAATTTGAAGTTGACAAAAAAGACAAACGTGTGAAAATATAGGCGTCATCTCCGATGTGAATGTTGCATTGTGTTAAAAATCTTCGAAGTATCATTACTGGACAATATTGACCGTCAGTTTGTGAAAGGAAAGTGAAGTTTCCTTCGCGAAAAACGTCAGTTTTGGATCTTGGAATATAAATGCGCAATCCTGCTTGATCAGGCAGCTCGGTAATGTGGTTCGCCTTTATCTGTACCATCTCGTCGTGCCTAAAGAGAAGCGAGAACTTTAATGACACGTAGCAAGCGGTTCTTAACTGCATCAGACTACAGTTCTGATTACCGAAATGATCGATAATTGCATAAACTTGTTGAATTGTTAGTGGTTCTTTCTGGTGTGGGGGATTGTGTAAAACTTTTCGTAAACTAGTCAGTACTTGCTGCACTACCGGTGAATCAACGGGATTAGGAGTAATGTTGAGTATATTGTGCAACCATTTTATGGCAGCCGCTAATGTTACCATGGAGCTGTCTGAACTGGCGGATTGGCCTTTAACAGACAAGAAGGAAGCGATAACCTTATCGGAAATAGGAAATTCGATAGGAATGTTAAGCTCCCTCAACCAGGCGAAAAACATTCTGCACTTATACAGGTAAGATTGAGTAGTACCTTCTGCTTTCGCCATTAAAACGTCGTGAAAAATACGATCTCGATAAACTTGAAGATTTCTTGGAAAGCTAGACCAGAATTGTTGGGCAGAAATTACCTATATTATAAGTGAAAATACAAAAACAAATTATAGAAAAGATTAATTATTTTCAGACAAGTCAGTACAATCAATGTATACTACACACGTAGGCGTAATGATAGAATCCGATCCCAATACAGAATTCTTATTTCTACCCAGCTGTAAATTGCCAGGTCCATCCACTGTGATGGCATCTACAATCCATTGACTGTAACATGACCAAAGTAAAGGCCAGAAGGGGGAAGAGGGCCACCAAGGGAAAACTAACGCACCTCTGGCCTTGCATTTATACAAATGACTAAGTGTACTTGGTATTAATACAACCGGTGGTACAAGTAAACAATTTTCGAGTGACCAGTCCTGGGCAAAAGCGTCGATTCCAGAAGTTTCTGGGTTCCAGTAACGAGAAAAGAATCGGGATAACTTTTTGTTGTAAAAATTAGCAAAACAGTCCACGGTAAAGGGGCCCCAGCGATCATTAATTACATTAAAAAATTCGGACGATAGCATCCAGTCGTCTAGATCAACCAGCCTACTCACGAAATCGGCTTGATCGTTCTGACTTCGAGGTACCCATTCTACTTCCAAATGAATGTGATATTGAAGACATAAATTGAAAATGGCCATGGCTATGTTATGCAGTTCAAGCTTCATGCTTCCTACTTCCACTATTCTTGCTGCTGATTGACTGTCAGTGAAAACCTTTACACTGGAATCAGAAATGATCGGCAAAAATGATGACAATGCAAATTCTATTGTGTTTAATTCGCGCCAAGTAGAACTGGCCCGTGATTCGTCTGGTGTCCAGTTTTTATGTGCGGTATGAATATCATTACAAATTATGGCGCCCGAACCTACTGCACTAGCGTCACAGCAAATAATTTTGTTTACTCGGCTGCCTTTGAAAATAGATCGATTGTTGCAACGATTTATGTTATTTTTCCAAAAGGAAATTTCTGACAAGCAAGATTCATCTAAAAGGACAAGATTGTCTTCGTGTGAAACCTGAGCAATATTAATCTGAGCATTACGAGTGGATAATCTAGTCAGATTTCCGACAACTGGACTGAGGGAAATGATCTGCCCTACAAACGAGTGTAGTTTACGAGCCGTTATTATATTAGAAACGGAAATTTCATCAATTGTTTGGAGAATTTTGCTCACTCTTCTTTCTGTAACTTGTAAAGTACCAGACACAGAATCCCAAATCATGCCCAACCATTGAATACGGGTTACGGGTTCCCAGTTGCTCTTTTCTGGGTTAAAAACAAGACCAGACTGTATCAAATCGGCTTTAACATGGCGAGAAACTTCTTGAGCGATCTCAAAATTATAGACCGATTTGTCTTTGTTATGTGGTATTACGCAAAATCCGTCATCTAGGTAAAGAGCAATTAGAATGCCACATGACCTCCAGTGACCCACTAAAGGCTTCATCATCTTGGTAAAAAGCAAAGGGGCAGAGGATAACCCGAACGGTAGAACTGTAAATTCGAAGTACCTTTGTGTATTGTCTATGACCCACGAAAAACCCAAGTATTGTTGATATTCCAATGAAATGTCAATATGGTGATAGCCGGATTTCAAGTCGAAGGAAAATAAATATGCATTGTGTGAAAAATATTGCATGCCAATTTTCCAATCGTCCATTTTGAATTTTGATTTCAACACGTATAGATTCAAATTGCTAAGATCAAGTATGAGCCTTCTTTTCCCCGAAGCTGGGTAGGCTACGGATAGAGGACTGACGATGTAGGAAGGTTCTAGCTTTTCTTTAATACGACCCGAGTTGAGCAAATCTAACAATGTGTCGGTTACAAAGGTATATTCATTGTTAGCCGATTTATTGTTTTGAAATGACGCAGGAGGAGGGGGACTTACGAAGGGAATACGATAACCTTCGTTTATCACCGATAACACCATAGGGGAAGCTCCTATATCAACCCAAAACTGGGAATGAACTCTTAGACGTCCTTTAACGTCGACTTTAGAGATAAAATTATCACATATTGATTTTGAATCGTAGTTACATTTTACCTCTATAACGTCGCTAAATTTGCGAGACAGGTTCGACATCTGGGATGCATTATGCCGTTCGCGATGCTGAAGTGCTTCCAAGCGAGGTTCCAGATGATCCTGCTGTACTGGTTTGGCCGGTGGAGGATGCGGGGAAATCCGCAATGGCCCGCTGAGGATGCGGGGCTTGCCAGGGAACGAGTGTGTTACGGGAGTGGAACGGTCGGTACCCGACTGGCAGAGCCGCTTGCGCTCTGGGTCTGACTTGGGAAGGTGGCATGGGATGGCCGACGAATGGACATTCGCGGAACCAGTGTCCGACCATTTTGCAGTTGAAACACACATCATTTTGCATGCCTAAAAGAAAGAAAAGAAAAATACCGAAAACAACTGGAACCTAACGTGAGCTATTGTATAGGATCTTAAGGCAGTGTTCAGCAGCGAGACATAGGCCTGAAAGTGCACAGGGCGTGGTGTAGCTCGCTTATAAAGGGCCTAACGCTGAATGCTTGCTTGGCCGAGTGATTTTGAACAAAGAATTCCTAACATACCCCTGGCAGATGTATAGTGAAAGGAACAGATGCCATCGATTGAAGTCAATCGAACAAATAAAACTATATTTTCATGCTCCTTCGCTTCGCTCATCCGCATGAAAAACAGTTTCATTCTAACTCAATACTTCAAGAAAACTACACAGGATACAGTGGGTAAATTCTGATGTTTTATTGTACAGCATGGGAGTGTACCTAGTGTCAGCTGCTCCTGAAATTTGACAAAGATCCCTCGGGGTAGACGTATTTACCTCGAAAAAGAGAACGGTCAGGAGGAGTCTTGAAATCAGACGCATGTTGTCTATCAGTGGATGATCTTTTAAGCTTCTTTCTCGCTTCAAGCTCCTTGCAGGCAGCTTCTTCGGCCAGTTGAACCTTCTTCAGCTGCTCCGAAGACTGGTTCTTCTTGTCACCCTTTTCCAGCTGTTGGACGGTCATCCACCCAGCCCTGCTTGTATCGGCGATTTTAATTTTTTGTTTTCGGTCCGCAAGTAGATCCTCCGCTTGTTGGATGGCCGAGATCGCGGTGTCAGTGTTACCGGACTGGAGAACGGCGGTCTTAATCTTGTCGATTACAATTTGAAGCTCTCCGCAAAAAAGAAATTGGGCTACGTTCCCTGGTCTCGTAAGCTCTTGAGCCTCTAACTTATTACGTAGCTCTCTAATATTAGGGTCCGCGGCGGGTTTTCTATCCGAGAGCTTTTCGAATTTTTTATCGAAGTATATTTGAAATTTATTGAATAACAGATCAGTCTTTATGTCGGCTTCACTTTTGTCTCCTCGCGGACTATCCATACTGGAACCTAACGTGAGCTATTGTATAGGATCTTAAGGCAGTGTTCAGCAGCGAGACATAGGCCTGAAAGTGCACAGGGCGTGGTGTAGCTCGCTTATAAAGGGCCTAACGCTGAATGCTTGCTTGGCCGAGTGATTTTGAACAAAGAATTCCTAACATACCCCTGGCAGATGTATAGTGAAAGGAACAGATGCCATCGATTGAAGTCAATCGAACAAATAAAACTATATTTAGCAATAGGCTGTAGCCGGAGCCAAAGCCAGGGGTTTGGAAAACGGCCTTGGTCTGTTTGTCTGATTAGGCGCATGAATCTTTGCGCTAATAACCACGGATCTTGCCGAATGTCCGCAGGGGTTTAAGCGATATTAGTAGAAGGCTTGTAAAAGCGCTGCGTGGCTCAAGCTGGTGGTTCATGGGTAACAATGGTTTGTTGCGATAACGCTTTCTCGTGGCGGCGTGTTATCACAGAGGCGAATCACGGCGGTGGGGTAACGCGTATCTAACGTACATGTCAACACTTAACCATCTTTCAACAGGTTTCACAGCTGCTCTGGAAAACTATGAAAATGGGTTTCCATTTTTTCAGCTAGAGAAAATTTGGGGCAAAAAAATAAAAATTTGGCAAAACCCAGACTTTAATGTTAGTTCTTAAAAGTGACTTTGTCAGTGACTAAGAAAAGAACATTTGTTTTTGCCACCTTGGCAGGTGTGACAAAAAATGAGAATAAATTAAAACGATTGTAGGCACATACATATAGAGACTTTCTAACCTTTGTTTTTTGGTTGGTTCGAATCCCACCAGTACCTTTAGCGACCGGCTCTCACTCGGGGAGGAAGCGGAGTGCCAGCCGTGCCTGATGGGGATGTTCTGTGAGACGCCGGCACTGTCCTGGCCCACGGGCAACTGCGACGCTGGATTTCTATGCCTGGCTGGCGCAGCCACATCCAGCCCTGACGACGGCACTAATGCACCCTGTGTAGTCGGTCACTACTGCAAAAATGGTCAGTTTACGTTTCTCAATTATTCACTTGGGCTTTTTGCACGAATGAGAGAGGCAGTTTTGTTTGTACCTCTTTCAAGAGCCCTGTTGACAGGACTCACTGGATGCACGTACCACTTCGCATGCATATGGTGTGAAGTGTGCACGACTAAAGAAAGAGACTATGAAATCTCTATTTCTGTGCGAAGTCTTTATCTACGTATTTCATATGTACATAGTCCGTATGTATGTACGTAGTCCGTATGTATGTACGTAGTCCGTATGTATGTACGTAGTCCGTATGTATGTACGTAGTCCCTATGTATGTACGTAGTCCCTATGTATGTATGTATGTAGTCCGTAATTTACGTAGTCCGTATGTACATAGTTCATATGTGTGTGCGTAGTCTGGATTTGCGTAGTCCGTGCGTGTGTGCGTAGTCCGTGCGTGTGTGCATACGTCGTGCATGTGTGTATAGTCCGTGTGTTTGTTAAATGTGTGTCAAATGTGTTTTTCTGATTTGAAAGTTTGAAAACGACAAAAACTAAGGAGCTGAGAATTTGTAAACCCCTTTATTTCACCCACTTTGTCTTTTTGTGAACCCTTCCAGGCACCAACTTGGCCACCGCTTGCCCCCCTGGAACAATGAACTCTGACGAGGGTGGACGATCCATGGACGACTGCGTCCTATGCGAGGCTGGTCACTTCTGTCATGGCACGGGCCTGTCGGCACCGAACCGTACTGTTATTACCTTTAAAAAATTTCTTTTTTACAAGAACAATTTTCTTTCGGCGATATTTCCAGCGTTTTGTGTTCATGTTTAGGGGCCATGTTTTAGCTTATGCATGGTACCCTGTCTCTTCAATATGTGTTGTTATTATAACCCATACTTTGAGACCAGACTAGCTGACCACTGATGCCCATCGTACATAGCAACGCGCTAGCGTTAACAGACGAGACGCGCATTTTTTTAAATGCCGCGCGTATAGATACGAACGTTCTACGCTTACATTTATAGCGCGCAGTATCAAGATTTGACGCGTCCTTGTTACCGTAGAACTGTTGCATTCGTCCAATCATTGGCTTACATGATGCTTGATCAATGCTGGTTCAGGGAACATTTATTCGCTTCTTCTTGAAAGCCCATGATATTACTACCTGATAATCCACTCCACGTGATCGAGTCTCCACCAATCAGAAGCCATCAACTCTCCTAGGTATTTATTCATGTGATGTAAAAATCCAGACCATTATGTGGTGCAATCAAGCAAAATAAGTGGGACGTCTGGAATTCTGATTTTTAGATATGGGCCAAAATGTGTACTGGGGTAAAAAACAATTATATTTGACCTGCTCCAACGAAACCCAAACAAAGTTGACAATTTTATCTTTTTAGATTTAGCTTTTTTCAAAGAGGTGTACCTATCTTTATCAATAGATCTTGCCCATTTTGCAGCACATAATCCTCTGTAGTTCACTAGAGCATTTGCAGGCGAGTCTGGGGTCCCAATCCCAGCCTGCTAAACTTTTCATTAATTGCATTTCTGCACCGGTTTTCCATCCCACGGGCTTTCAAGTATTCCTACTTTTCCAACTTTAAAACAACAAATTATTGGTACCTTACTCTTACTTTTCCAACTTTTTCTTGAATTCCTACTATATCTTATTTGTTCCTACTTCTTTTGTTCCACAACTGCGTAAAATAAAATCGCATTGAATATGTTTCATACCAGTGTCACACACTGTCATGTAAATTACACTATCAGTGAAGGGTGCAGGAGTATTGCAACTGTACTTCTAAGAGCTTAGTTGAGGATGGAGCATGATTGTCGTGAGAACAGCATATGCTGAATGAGGCTTCTTATGTGCACATGTGTATCACCGTAAATAAAGTAAGTAAACTCCTGAAAGCCTGCAGAAGTCCTTTTTTTATCCTGATTTTGTTCTGCGAAGTCCTTTCGATCCTACTTTTTCGCCTTGGTCTGCTTAAGAGCCTGCATCCTATCCTGCATCCCATCTTGATTTATTGTTATATTTTATTGGTTTGATTCCTTAGGGAGTTACTGCCGAGGGGGTAGGATTGCAGGTCCCTGCACAGCAGGATTCATCTGCTACTCTGGCTCGGACACCCCGACCCCCTACGGATCAGACCCAGTCGGGGGAGAGCTATGCCCTTTTGGCTGCTATGAGTTGATAACATTTATTGGTTTCATCTTTCAGGGAGTTACTGCCGCGGTGGTTGGATTGCAGGTCCCTGCACGGCAGGATTTATCTGTTACTCTGGCTCTGACAGCCTGACCCCCGACGGATCAGACCCAGTCGTGGGAGAGGTATGCCCTATCGGCTACTACTGCTTGGAAGGTAACTCAGTTTTTACACAATTGCTAGGTCTGTTAATTAATTTGTATTTTGAATATCTGTTTTTTTAATGTAGATGTACATACATGTATTGTACATACATGTAACAGGTCAGCTTCGGAAACTTTCAGCAAAAGCAAATGTTACTGTAAATACTGTCTGTACCCTTGAGCAAAACAGTGCACCTTTTACAGCGAAGATTAGATCGCAAAATACTCTGTAGAGCATTAATTGGTTGGTCCAGGCTCCAAATGTCACCCTGGTCAACTTTCCTATTCGATGTCTTGTACACTGTTGCCAGGCGGAGGGTTTAACACCTGCTCGTTAATTGATTGGGGTGGTTTTTTACCAGGTGCGCTGAATGTATCTATATGTTCACCAGGGCAAGTCATCACAGAGCCAGGGGCCAAGAGCTCGGCGGAGTGCACCCAGTGCCCGGCTGGCTACATCTGCACTATTGACAGCATCAGGGCGGAGCCATGCACACCAGGTGGGGCTGTCATTTAGGCAGATTGTATTAATGTATGCGCATATATTAAAGGTGTTCACAAAGTATGTCTAGTGTAAAGGCCAGATCATTATACTTTCTGCTAATGCGAACGCAAAATCGAAATTCACGTCACAAAACCTCCGCTGCGAAATTTGCCAGAGTTGGCAATCCGGAGGTCGCTGGTTCAAGCCACGCTCAAGTCAATTTCTTTGTTAAATTTTGAAAAAAATAGTATTACGGGAACCTAGTCGGTTCTTTTAAAATGTTGTATTAAAAAAGGCGTATCATCTTTGAGTGATCAGTTTGTTATTTTCCCAGGTCAATGCAACATTGCTAATGTTGCTAGTATTGTGCAGGGTTTCCCCTTAACTCTTTTTTTTTTCACTAGCCGGCCGGACCAGTTATGTTTTTGTAAGTAACCTTTTAACGTCTATTAAAATGTAAAGAACGTATACACCGACATCGTGATAATGGTTAATTGGACAGTGATGTTCTAGAATATTATACATATTATTATTAATAACGGGGACAAAGCGAGCCACTTGAATTCCGACTCCCATTCTTTTTGGTACGATCGTTGCCGTTTGCTTTGATCGTAGTCTTTGTCGCGCTCAGATCTATCTTGTTTTGTCAATTTCCCAGCTCCAGGATCTGGAACGGACGGAAACAATCGCCACATCGCGTCAATTTTATTTTCGGGATCTACTGTTGTCCGATACGCCCTGTACTTAATCAAAATACTGCAGCAAAATGTGAAGCTAAAAAACCTTGCACATGCAATTCGCAAGCGACTAGGTTTAATAAATTGATACATTGTAAAACAATTAACTATGGCAGTCCTTAATTTTTAAGGAGCGCGATTGCACTCTTCCGCGTTCCCAAATATTTTCCAAGAAGAGCAAAACTCAGCGCTCCATAAAAATTCCACAGGGGAAGTAATTTCTTCAGTTTGATTTGTAACGCGAACCGGAACGACATCTGTTGATTTTGTGGAAAAACCTATACTACAGTACTAAGGTAATGTTTTTTTATGTACGCTTGCGGTATACTCACGCAGTATGTGTGCCGCGCCGGCCATGCGTGCCAATGCATGCGCTAGCTATAGCTAACCGGCCATGAACATCGCGAATAAACACTGTATGTACAGGAATGACATGATCCTATCTCTGCAATGTACGTGCACAGTTGTGTACATGTACTCTAAATTGTACATGTACTGTACTAAACAGTTGATCTTGGAAATCACATGTAATGTTTTCAATATTTTAACTCGCCCGCCGGACGACTGAGGAAAGTGTTTTGACTCGTTCGTGGCTGTTTTCACTCGCATTTGGCGAGTGGGCGACCGCTATAAAGGGAAAACCCTGTCGTGACTTTGGGGACGTGATCCCTGTCTATATGGAAATTACGAGTTTGTGGCTTCTGACTAGTGCCCCCGAACAACAATACATAATTTGAGGAACCCCCAACACAGGGCTGGACAGCTCAGTTGGTAGAGCACTGGAACGACAATCCGGCGGTTGCTGGTTCAAACCCCGCTACACTTGATTTCTTTGTTCAATTTTCAAAAGAGGAGTTAAGATGTGTTCAACTTTTTGAAATTTTTATCCAAACAAAATTCATGTAGCAGTTCATCATCAAATAAATATTATTGTTGAAATGCAAAACAGTTTTTAAAAAATTGCTTTCTTTTTTGTGTCGTTTCTAGGCTACTATTGTGAGTTTAACGAGGATCCTAAACCGTGTCCGAACCGGACCTACTCGGCCGAATCGCAGGCCACCAATTCCAGCACATGCATGCCCTGCCCAGCTGGCTATTGGTGCAACTACCCAGGTATGTGGTTGTACTCCTCGTTGGATGAAACACTGTTATAACTCTTGCATTCCAGTTTGGAATCTCGATGAAGCCATCCAAGCTGATGTGATGTTGTGCGTTCAGCTTAGCCATATTATTATGGCTCAAATGCTGGACTTGCTCCGTATTGAGAGCCACACAGCGGCCATATGTAAAAATGGCGGAAGGTCCAGAAAACATTCGGTTGCTATTGACGAATGAAGGCATAGCGCCACCAAGGGCAGCTTTGCACGTACACATTTCGAGCATGCGTCATGTTTTTGGGAAACCAAAGCTGCAGTTGGTGGCAATTTGCGATCTTGTGCACAACGATCCATCTTGCTAGTTATTGGTACAGGATTAGCTAGACGGTCTGAAGATACAGAATCCCCAAGTCAGTAACTGCATGAAAACAAAAGCCCAAACCGCTGTTTTTGTACCCTGTCATCATATCTATGTCCATAGCAACAGAATGTTTTTTACACGTGATCGCTGTGTGGCTCTCGATACGGAGGAAGTCCAGTATTTCAGTCATATTTCGTAACCGTCACCACAAAATTGGCCTAGCATATCGAGTTTTCACGAAGTGACGCTATCCGTGTGTATTAGCTATAGGCTTTGCGTTTCTTCGTGAAAATGCCAGAAGTGGGTCCCGATACAGCCATGACATTTGTGTTACTGCGTGGTGATGGCGGCGATTCATGGGGCTACATTCAGCTCATAACAAACTCGCTGTGTTTCTCGCCTGCGCATTCATGTGATTTTGATGAGTGTTCGATTATTAGTCGGGCGGATTTGTGCACAATATGATAGAATTGTTCACTTGATGATAAAAGTATGAATTTTGGCACACAGTCGGAGTATGTCATGGGAAATATATTTTGCCATGGGGTCGTTGCATTTTTGTAGGTAGAATAACATGCAATTGCAGCAATTTTGAACATTGTTTGTTATTCTACCTGACTGTATTCCAAATGACCTGTGGTCCATATCAATGTGCTCATGCGCAGCTAAAATACAAAATTAGTTTATTGTTGTGTTTGTTTAGCACCCTAATCGTTTGTTTTTGTTTATTTGTATGCGTGACAGTTTTGACATCCAAACAGGGCGTCCTAATGGTAGAACTGTCAGGGTTGTTCATTGATTTGACTGGCCTGCGAACAAAAGATGTCCACAGGATGCAGGAAGAGATTACGAATTGTGGACTAGCACACATGCACAGTCGGTTTCCCCCTCTCCGAAAAAGAGCTTTAGAGGAAAAATAGGGTTATTGTTATTTGTAGAAAAATAAAGGGAACACCTGAGGAACACCCAGAATCCAAATTTGAGGTTTAATTTAATTTTTCTGGAATTAATAAAAATGATTAATTATAGCCATACACGGATACAAAGGTATGGAAGTTACAACTGTGTTGTTTGGTTTTTGTGATGTCTTCAACTTGACTTATTTATTTTTCTGTATTTTATTATTTATTTGTTCCCAGCCATGACAGACTTCACCACCAGTCCCTGTGTGTTGGGTCACTACCGCCCCACGGCCACACCAGAGCCTATCTCCTGCCCACCAGGCTAGGGACCTACAGGGACACACATGCAGCAAGAAGTAAGGCAATTCTCAAATAATAATGCAGACAGAAGGCAAACCTTTGTTTGGTTTGTTAAAACAAAAACAAATGTTTAATTTCTTGTTTCATTCAGGCTTGGATACAAGTTTTCAGGTATAGCCTGAATTTAGCTTTTTCGTGTTTTTTGTGTTTTTTGTGTATATTTGACTTTCCACGGAATCGTGGGGCAACTCTAACAAATTCTGTCAGGGGTACAAAAGCAATTTGTTTACCTTAAACACAAGGCTGTAAGTGTCACTTATCAAGCTTGATAAGTTGACTGCGCAAGACTATGATGCTTGATGGCAGTTGCCATGGCTAGCTCGGTACAGGAATGTAGGAACAGTTCAGAGTGGACATATTGTAATGTGTGTCTGATGGTATAGCTGGGTGCTTTTACTATTACGACTGAGGATTGAAGCACAAAAGTGAACAAAGGTCTCCTTAGAATCCTCTTTGTTAAAATTTGTCCTCGATTGTTCGTGTAATGTTAGGTTAATGGGGTTAGGTTATAGTACAGGAATAAAGGTAATACAATAGGGTATCTTTCGTCGTTATGTGGCTCGAGACATGGTGTTTATTGGACTTTTTCATAATGAAAACTAGTGCGCATCCGCTTCCCCGGGTTTACTACACGGAGCTTAAACACGGTCAAACCTCTCAAAATGGAGGCACTTTTGTTCTAACATTGCTGTATCTTTTTGAACGGAGCATCATATTAACTTGGGGTGAACGGAATATGAAAGAATACGTTTCAGGCTTTTTCATCATGTATGTTTCGTAAACCTTTTTGAAAAAACCAGGGATCATTTTGTCTTCAAATGTTTGCACGATGCAGTTGTCTATGGAGAAGCATTGAAAACTGGCCAAACGGCCCGTGTTTACACTGACCCGTCGTCTTTGACTTGACGCAGCAAGAGAACCAAAGGTTATCGAACTTTGGGGTGAAAGGTTTTGGAAAGAGAGAGAACCCCTCTTTCATCCATGTAAACTTCATTGTGATTGGCTCAAAATCCACGGATCATTTTTTTTCTAAAGTTTTCTTCCAATAAGCACCCTTCTTACAAAAAAGGCTGTTGTAAGCGTACGTGCCCCAGTGTAGTATGCGGTATGCTAATTGCAAGGTCAACCCTGTGGAGTTGAGTGCATGAATGAGGGCTCTCTCACACACAGGAGCTTTTGCGCGTTTGGGGCCGAAAGTTTTCATTATGCTTCTCTGTTTTGGGGGAAACTTTATACTGCATCCTTCCTTCAAGTAAATCTATACCACACCTGTTCAAATATATGTAATGGGGTTCTGGCAAAATGAGACAGAACTGGGCAGAGGTTGAATAGAGGGTTCTCAGGTATTAGAAAAGAGGATAAAATTATCCTTACAATGCTGTTTGTTGCGCTTCAGTCAGACATTCCATAAACAAATTATAGCTGGTTAAAGTTTGCATTTATTAACATGTCGCAAAAGTAAAATATTGAGGGTTTTTTTTCCGCTGAAGGTAAACTTTTGAGGAGAACTTTACTGACGCTAATTTCCCAACGTTTTCTCAGGTCAAAATGAATGCTGGCTGTGCCCAGCCGGCTACTACTGCCCCAACGACACGGCCAACAGCTTTGGCATTGAGTGCTTAGAGGGCCAATTCTGCCCCAAGGGCTCATGGGAACAGCGAGATTGCCAACCAGGTAAGTCCGTAAAACAGTTTACCGACTGGACACACAGGTCTCAATGAAGAGTGCAAGGGCAAACATTTGCTGCAGTTTTTGTTGTGATCCACAGCAGGTGCATACTGTAACTTATTGTGTAAATTTCAAGACATTTGCGAGGTGTTCTGGCAAAATGAGATAGAACTGGGCACAGGCTAAAGTGGAGAATACAGTTAAAAAAAAAAAATCCAGAGATGATTTATTTTGTCCATGCGAATCACCCTACATATCTTTAAAAGGATTGTATACCACTTGTCAGTTGTGTATTTTCATTGTTTGAAGCAGCAGCATTGCTCAAAATATAAAAAGAAAGGTGCTGGACAAGTAACCTTACGAAGTTTTAGCTCTGTGAATTCCGAAAACAACATTCTCAGATTTGATTTCAAATCAAAATTTGCTGAGTTGATATATGTTCTACGATAGCCAACGATTTATACATTGTCGTTAATCTTGTCGCAATTGTCTGTAATCATAGAGTAGTCCTGACTGTTCCAGGTGCAATCGTACTAGAACCGTAGTACACCGTAATAAACCGTAGCAGGTTGTGATGAATTGGCTTTCAAATCGTACATCGTACATCAATACATCGTACATCAATATACGTACAGAGGTCGTCGATTATTGTAGTGTCGCCGTTGAAGGACTGCGAGTATTTGTAGGAGGCTGCAATCGGGCACTTTTTTTCTAAAATACTACGACTAATCGGGGACTCTGATTGCAAGAACTGTGACGGTGTGACTTAGCCTTCAGCTTCAAATTGACTGTGTTCCATGTCAGTGAATAACTTGAGATCTTCCTCGTCTTCCCCAATTTTGTTTAGGATACTACTGTAACCGTTCTCTGACCCAGTTTCTACTGCCCGGTCAACTCCCAGCTACCCCATGCCCTGCCCGGCGGGGCACTACTGCGGCAAGGATTGCAACACGGAACCTTGCGCAGGTAATAGGAGGGGTATTCTCGGAATAGAACGATCCACTAGGCCACACACCTCCAACCAATCACAATGCGTGATTTTAAAGTCCGACAAATTGTGGGCATTTTGTCCGACACATGTATATATAAAACAAATATGAACTAATTTGGAGTGATTTGACACAGAATGACTCAACTACACTAGGTTAGAATGCACTGTGCAAGTGATCAGCCAGGCATGCTTTACACTGCAAGGCAGTTACTATGGGGGGGGGGGGGGGGGGGGCTACTGGATCGGTGTATACTTCTTGCAAAGGAATGTGAATTTTTTATTTATTGAGCCTTTTTTTACTATTGGTTTGTCACTGTAGTCAGTTTAATTTGTGGCCTTTGAATGATTTATTTCAAAAACACAATATATGTGAGGCGTTGTCGTAAAATGTGACGGAACTGGGGACAGTCCGTAATGGAGACAAATTTCAATTTAATCCTATAACATCCTGGGCATTCATTTGGGGTACAGTACACAGTACTTCAAAATACTACACAATTCTCATAGGCCAGTGAGCTAAGAGTACTGCATACTGCAGTTTACTCAAGTAGTATTTTGTAGTATTAGGTAGTATTGTAGTATTGTAGTAAAATCGGGGCCCCGTCTATGCTACATGGAATAGTCATGGCTCTCCCCCCCTGAAGACGTGGACCGGTCCACCCACTCACCCCCTTTTCAGTTTGAATGTACACATGTGATTCTTTTGTATTTTAAGCTTTTCCTTTCTTGTGATTTTAATACCCCAGGAATCTTAATCCCTGGGCTGCAGTTAATTTGCATGATCTTATTGTTGATTTGTTAGCTGCTGGGCTCACCCCATATAAAACTGTTGGCGTTAAGAATTTCGGGGAGTCCAGCAGTTGAGTTCGGCGATAGTCACTAGTGTGGAGGGCGTGGCTCTCGGCAGGCCTTTAGGTTGGAGAGGTACCGGTACATGTACGTTGTACATGTATACCAGGTCATATATGTAAGTTCTTGCCCTTTTACTTTTTGTATCAGTCACTAGTTTTTGGACCCTATTTTCAAGTGCAACCATTGGTCTTTTGTTGGGAACCGCCCTAGTCTTTAACAGCCGTAGTAGCTTAATTGTAGTAAATAAATTTAAATACTTGTTTAGATTACAAAGCTTGAGTTTCGTCATAGTTTTTCTTTGTGTTACTGCCCGACTACGCTACAGTATTACTATACTTCTATACTATACTAATATTGCCAAATTCTCACCGCTTCATTCACCATCGCATGCCACTTTTTTTGGTATATTTTTTTGGGGTACTGTTTACCAAGCGCGCACGTGCATATTTACGCACATGGCATATAACTTATCTGCTACGCATGCACTTGAAGATGCATTTGTGGAGCTTAGGCACGGGTGTAGTACGCACGCACGAACGTCGCCCAAGCTGGACATGAAAGGAAGCTGGCACACGTAAATGTTAACCAGCATTTGTAAGGGAAGCTAAATGTGTAAGAGGTATAGTAAAACAAATATAACAAGGTTTATTTCAGGTGGATAGTATACGAATATTGAGTAGCTCAGAGATACAATCTGAACTTCTCCATTTTACGATGCTGAGCCGTGTGAAATGGAAAAGTCCAAATTTTACTGAGTTATAATGTTCCTCTCATTAACAATTGAGAGCCACTCAATATTTGTTTTATATTACTAGAGTCATTTAAAATCAATATCTAAAATGGACGTGAACGTTGGCACATATCTGTTGACGTCACTGCTATAATTGTGTGTGGTTGTCAAGCAGCACAAATCAGGTCACGCAACCTTCTCCCCAGGTTTAAGTCTGTGGCGCTCTGCTATTCCAAATTAGTGAGGGCTGACTGTTCAAAAGCTTTAGGAACAAGATTGGTCCTAACTTTAGAATATTAAATTCCATTTACATGGGGGAATGGGTCTTTTTAAGCCCCGACGCGAATGGGGGCAATAATGAATATCACGTGATGCGAGTTCCACCAATCAAACGGCAAGGATCTGTATGTAGGTTATATAATTGTATGCTTTCAACCAATCACAGGGGCCATAGTGCCGGTCAAGTGCCCGCTGGGTTACCGGGAGAAGGACGCGTCCTGCCGCTCTACGTTTGCCAACACCTGCGAAATCTGCAAGGCAGGTTACTATGGCAACGAGCCAGACCGGGCCAACTGTACCGTCTGCCAGGCAGGCTTGGTCTGTCTGGAGGGGGCGTCGACTGACGCCCCTCGAGGCAACGACACCAGCCACGGGGTCAACGTGACCAACTCCTACCCTTGCCCATACGGTAAACACTCAGGTTTATTTGTTTTAGCCAGTCTTCACCAGCCAAACACAGTAAGCTGTTTTGGGGATAAATCTAAAGAACATTTGGTACACTGACTTGCTCAAATTCTTGGCACATTTTAACTTTTACTTTTACTTTATCACATGATTTGGGGCAAGTTCTTGCATACATTACAGTGCAGTTAAAAGTTAACCTCATAATGGGAAATTCTGTTCACAATTTTTCTCAATTGGGAACCTGATTTTCACACTTTTTACAAAGTAAAAAATAGTTTTCACACTTTTTCACAAATGTTTTTATGATTTACCATTTGCCTATGCAGTGTTAACTTTCAACTCAACTGTACTGTAGTTACATATAAGTTCAGCACATTGTTCACAATGGATGAAAATTGCACATAGACACCAGACCATTTCATAGCTGGGGATTTCTAGTGTAATGCTTGCCCTGAATGACGTGATATAGTAACAGTCTCTACGGTCTGAAGAGTTTAAATGTGCCAAGCATATTGAGCGAGTCGGTGAACCTGTACCAGATGCTTTTCAAATTAAAGGTAGGATACACCATTTGCAGATATCAACCAATTTTAAATACTTTTAATTATTTGAATTTGAATTTGAATTTTCATTATTAAAAAATAGTGTACTTATTTGAAAGTAAATAATGATTCTAGGCATCCAGCAAAATGATTGTGCTAGATATCCTGTAATTGTTCCGAAAAATTGAATTTTGTAAAACAAATTCTTAATCGCCGAACGCCGATTGCGAAAAAAACAAGAACCACTCCCAGACGCTGATATTTACTAAACAATACAACCCCCAAAATCCACCCATTCCTGATAATTCAGGCAATTACCAATGTGGTATCCTACCTTTAACTCGCAAAAGGCTTTATATTCCATCTTAAGTCAATCACAAGTTAGTCACTCTTTTAAAAATTGAACAAAGAAATTTACTGGAGCGGGGCTTGAACCAGTGACCTCCAGATTGCTATTCCAGTGCTCTACCAACTGAGCTATCCAGCCCTGTGTTGGCGGTTCCCCAAATTGGTCATATCTTTGTTCAGTGGGCGCTAGTCAGAAGCTAACACAGGCTGGATAGCTCATTTGGTAGAACACTGGAACGGCAATCCAGAGGTAGCTGGTTCAAGCCCTGATCGAGTCAGTTTTGTTTGTTCGATCCATTCTGTGACTTGAGTCGATTACTGATCTTTTTTCCATCTCATGTCCACCTAGGCTACTACTGCCCGGAAGGTTCAGCCATCGAGACCGCCTGTCCTATAGCTACCTACAACGACGCGGAGTATGGCAAGTCCCTGTTGGATTGCCTGTCTTGCCCCGTTGATCACTTCAACCATCTGGAAGGGCAGGCTGCTTTCATTGCGGTGCTGAAGCCTACCAGCCAGCCATGCGACAGGCTCAGTGCATATGCACCGGCGCAGGCAAACAATTCCAGGTAACTTTGTGTTGACGAGAAGTAGTGGAGTACTGTGGCCTCGTGGTCTGTAGAATTGAACTAAGGATCTGCGGGTAATGCTGCAGACTGTGGGTTTGAGCCCAGCCTAGATTTCTGGCAAGGCCCTTTGTCACTCAGTGCTTCTCCCCACCCAGGAGTAAATGGGAACCTGTGAGGGCAGATATAGTTATTGTGGTTGATTTCAGCTGCTTTGAGCCGAAATGTTAGCATCGAGTTGTATACTCCCCAGGGAGCTGAGATGATATTTGAAATGTTTCATTAGCCCAATGATCAGGGGTAATAATAATGTAGCACTTTGATCTGAGTTAAAAGCACCATAAAAAAATATGTTCTCCTTGTTCTTATTAGTATTAGGGTAATAATATATAACAATGGTTGACTGCTGTGATGTGGGATATGACATTTTTAACAGACTCCATGGTGCTTTGCGTTCCTCGGCTGTTAAAAGCATCATATCCCACATCACAGCAGTTAACAAGTATTTTGTTATATCATGCCAATAATTCTAAAAAGATAAACAGCTGTATTTGTGTAACTTACTCTGAAAGAAACAAATCGCGTGTTTGAAACAGCTAAACATGTGTTCTGTTCCTACTACATGTATAGTCTACTATTGTCAACAGTGTAGGTGAAAATTGCCTGAGTAGCAATGATTACAGCTAATCGTCTGCTAATTCGTTGCTCTCATTATAGTTTGCTATCGTAACAGTGTAGGTGAACATTGCCCAAGTAGCAATGATTACAGCTGATCGTCTGCTAATTCGTTGCTCTCATTATAGTTTGATATCGTAACAGTAAAGGTAAACATTGCATGGGTACAATGATATGATACAGCTGACATCACAAAATAACACACGTGTAATATCAAGGAGTGTGCCATGCGCTTTTATAGACCAGACATAATGAAAACTTACGGTCATCTGCTCAACCAAAACAATGCACGCACGCTTCAACACGGGAAATGACCAAAAAAATCAGCTTTTTTTTTACAAAACCGAACGTATCTTTAAAACTAAACGAGCTGTAAATTTCTGGTGAACGGTTTCTAAAAATAGACACATTAAGCTTTTTTAAAATCTAACTCTCGATATCATGCTACCTTCAGGGGTCCCGCCAAATGTTAGGGAAGTGTGTGTTTCAAGCCACGTTTTCAATGGGACGCGATGACATTTCGCCCTTTTGGGTACACTTTTTTACGTTCAGCAGGTCGTATATCAATAACCGCTTGTCGTACAGACTTCTGGTGAACGGATTTGTGTAGCCGATTTCAATAGCTTTCCAGTGATATAAGACATAAATTGATTGGTTGTTTAGTTCGGCCGCCCATTCATAATAAAAAATAGTGTCCAATCACGCATTTTCTACTTTGGTACCCGGCTGCTTGGTGACCTTTTGAATCACGCTAGGACTACTGCATTCTCCCCATAGGTTTATGAAAACATACACACGTACACGTGCACACGTGCTGTTGATTTTACGATCGTGTATGTCAATGTTCATTTCTATCGCTTGTTGGTTTTACATTACAAATTAGCATGTATTTCTTTCTGTTTACTGCAGTGAATTAAACATGTTATAGCCTAATGCCTAACAAGAAGTCCAAGAGTAATTGTTCGACTCTGTACAATGTACATGATGTATACTACTTGTCGTTTAAACTCCCCTATAAATCGTAATGGAATAACCCACGTGGGGAGATTTCCATGGTCTGTGCGCGCTGCGGGTGTTATTATAATTAGGAAGGTCAACTCTCCCTGCTGCTGCACACACACAAACCAGTCGGAGCTTTTGCTCGAAATCAGGTTAAAGTTTTCATTATGCACGTGATCGTTCTTGGCCAACCAAGTTACAGTACTCAAGCACACTCATTCATGTGGCCATTTTCATTTCAAGGCACTTTAAGGCAATGTCGGTGTCTGGTAACCTGTCTTCTCGTGTTAACAGCCCAGTGATCGCAAGTGCCTGTGCAAGCAGGGCTACCAGACTCTAGTCGGTCGGGAGCAGGATTGCGTGGCGGAGGTGTACGAAATCTGCACGGAGGGAACTTCCCGCAACCAGAATGGAACGTGCCTAGACGCTGCCGAATGGGAAGATCACTGCAAAACAGGGGTAACATATAAAAACACAAAGAAAAGGTTCTAACTCATATTGTGAACCTCCCATTAACCCTAACTCCCTACACAACAAAGGAAGTTGGAGGATTTTGAAGGAATTGTATTGTTCAATAACAATGGTGAGGGAGTTAGGGTTAAACTCCAGTTGGTTGTACCCGACTTAAAGGATCTAGTGGGGTACTATAGCCCTTTTGCAGAACCCCTTTGAGTTCTTTGAAGTTTAATACAACTAGTTGACTTTGAAACTGCAGCCACAATGTCCAACTGATTGAGACCATATAGCAGTCATCATGTGGTCGTTGATATAATAACTCACTGTCAAAAAGCAGGCAGCCACATATACAAAAATGTAGTTCGGAAGGGCAGTAACTTCTCCAGTGGTTTCCCTCTGCGATTTAGGTCTTGGTTTTGGTTACAGTAGTTGATTGCATTATCTAATGAAAACCACAGGCAAGTGACATAAAAGGGGGTAAGGGAGTTTTAATGGAAGGTTCTTCTCATGTTAAATATCATGTGACATGGTCTACATTTTATTATTACGGGTTCTTTTGAAATTGTTTTGTCACTCAGGGCGGGTGTCCTTCTGCAGAAGACTACATCAGCTACGACGTGACCCTCTCACTCTGCGTCTGCAAGGTGGATGACCTGCAGGAGATATGTGACCTGGAGTGTCGCCTTGCCCAGCGCAACCGCATCAGTGTGGTGTGCGAGGACCCGCCGTACCTGTGCATTGAGTACCCCAGTGGAGACCAGGTAGGGCCGGTGTACTGTAAATAGACACTTAGGATGCCATAACAGTATTTATTAATTACCTTCGCCAGGAGGTGAGTTTAGGTTTTTGCCTGTGTTTGTTTGTTTGTTTGTTTGGGTTTTTTGCAGGGTGGGTAGATAGCTTTATGTGATGATTCTTTAAGTTGTTTAATTGCTCTGGATCCATATCAGCAATCTGGATCGCTTTGAATGATTTTTGTTAACGTTAAGATAGGGTGACATACGAAGCGTGTTAAGTGACAGCGCCACCGAGCAGTGACATGCCATTTCTTGGTTGGTGCACTTTTCGGAGGTTGGAGCAGAGGTCTGGGGTGCGTTCCACTAGAGTTCGTGCGTTTAAGACCGTAAATTACCGTTGTACGCAAGACTAGCCAATCAGCACATGCGAGTGTTCGTGAGGTCAGCAGTGCTTGCGTTCCATCCAATGAACTATTGGGACTGTACTGTAGCTTATTGTTATTCATAATAAGGTCTGGCATACGATCTACATGGTGTTGGGGTTGAGCCTTCTTTTCCTGAAGAAAACGCTTTAGGGATAAATCCTCACGAGTATGAAAAAACTTCGCTGAATGTCGGTACTTTAGCCATAGCGGGTATAGGATACCTGATGTACGAGTCTGCGCGGTAAAAAAAAAAGCCTTCTAACAAAATATTTTGTTAGAAGGCTTTTTTTAAAAACTTTTAACCAAGGCGCTTTTTTAAATAAACAAAAATTTAAGTTCCGACTCCCACTATAAAGGCCCACACAATGTTCGCCCAACCATCCGACGGTTTTACTCAATACGTTAAATATCCAACTCGCTATACCGCCTAAAATTCCGGGCAAGGCGTCGAGTAATTTTGAGCCTAGTTTAGCGAGCACGTTTGAAAAGTGTTTTAGTTGCGACTGTATCCATTCTTTTACGTTACCCGAGTGAGATGGTGGTATCGGAGTAGGCGCGGGCGCCCTCCAAGGGCCCGGTCCAAGGGCAGCTTTTGCTGAATAGGCTCTGTCTGTGGGGAGTCCCTTGAGCAACGACTACAATGGTTGAAGGGCAGCTTTTTGACAATTTAATGTTATACATTTTCATTTTTTTTTCCTACGACCCAGGTTTAGGCCTAACGTTATTAAAGTGTGAAAATAAAAATAATAATATTAACAATTGTTATTATAAATACGTTTACAATAATTAAATTGTTCGCCTACATCACGTATAAACGGTATATTAATATTATTAGGCCTATTTTTTAAATAAAAACTTACCTTCGTAATTTAAGTTGAAATAAAATAACAATTTTTATGGCGAAATAATCACGTGCTCCTGTGAAAGTGCGCCCTCTATTGAAGACTGTGTGAATTGTTTACATTTCAGAATTCATTTTTTACAGTTTCTGTTCCTCGTGAGTTTCGGGGTCCCTGTCGTGTTTAGGAAATTAGTTTGTTTAGTAAAATAATGTAATCCAGAAAACAGGTAAGCATATGGCTTGTGCACCGGTAACCCCCTTAATTTTTGTGTTATTTTTTTCATCGGAGAATAGGTGCCTTGGCCTAGACCTAGTTGTAATTGCAATTGTAGCCCAGTATTCGGACGCATTTTTCTTTTTGGCTTTAGCGTTTCGAACGTAAACAACTTTAATTTTTACCTTAAATTAATAGGAATAAAGCCATTTAAAATAGATTTTTAGATTGTCATCATGAGCCAAGTCGTACGCGGGCCAAGTCGTACATACGCGGGCCAAGTCGTACATACGCGGGCCAAGTCGTATACGTACGCGGGCCAAGTCGTATACGTACGCGGGCCAAGTCGTATACGAACGCGGGCTAAGTCGTATACGAACGCGGGCTAAGTCGTACACGTACGCGGGCCAGGGTCGTACGTACGCGGGACAACTCGTACGCAGATTGGTCATCTCGTCGTAGTCGTACGAGGGACAACTCGTACGCCATCCAACTCGTACACAGGCCAAAATTGTGGTTAAATATGGGTGGCATTAATCAATTAAAAAGACAGATACGGCATCCAAGGCGAATCTGTAAGACTTTTGGCATTATTTACCTTTTTGGCATTATTACCCTTTAGCTTTGTAAACACTTTTTCGTCAAAACTTTTAATTCCATTGAATGTAACGATGTACAAGTTGCATGAGATTCAGTCTGTTCAGTTTCATTTTTAATTCGGCCAGCGTAACATATGGAATTCCTGAAACTCCCGGAAAGAAAGATAAGGACGATTAAATTAACTTCTACAAGGTAAAACATAAGACAAATATGTTTTACATCGGCCTAATGCGGGATCTCGCATCCTGGATGTCAGTCATAGTGCAATGAACACATAGTCCAACCTGGGCTAGTGTAGACCCTAGACTTATGTTATCGTATAAATGTTTAGCGCTTTTGTATGCAATGTTCCAATTGGTTAATATAGTCCCAAATGCGTTTGTTTATATTTCATTTACCAATCACAGATACCCTAGCTGAGATGATTGCAATGTGGAGCCTCGTGTTCGTTTTTCAATTTAAACCCCTAGCCTAAACATTCCGTTTCAGCTCCATCACCATTGCCAAACTTCAGGAATGAAACCAAAAATAGAGAGGAAGCTGGGGTTTGGAAAATGGCATATTGGAACCGTCATTAATAGTCGGGAGCCACGTAGTTTGACGACGCTGTCCCAGGAATGGCATGCATAACCACCTGCAAATGTAAGTGTGTCTTTTGGGGGATTTATTTACCATATCAAATTTTATTTGGCTTTGTTTCCTTATTGTTCTCCAAAAATATACATTATTTTTGTGAAACAAATCATGAAAAGAACAGGTGCGTCGAACCCATACATCTACATAGCACTGCCACTGCTATGAACTGTGAGCATTAACCACTTATCCATGTACATTAACTTGCTCAACAGGAGGGGCAATTTCTTGTTATGGAGTTGGCCTACTTGTATACATACATGTATATGCAAATGTAATACAAATATCAGGGAGGGAGAAGGGTGGGGGTCATCTTACATTGAATGTTTATTCTAAACAAATGTAGTATCCTGCTGCTATTTCTTTGTATTTTAAAAGTGTTTTCTAGCAAAATTGGGAATGTTTCTCAGTTTCAGATTCATGTTTTTTAGCATGTTAATTATTTTGTTCATTTTATTATGTTCACTTTTCACACAGGGTCTCAAGTCAAGTTTTCGAGCAACCTTTCAAGCTTGTTCCTCAGTCAGTCCCAGAACGTACACAACATGACTTTAAGGTATTGTCTGGGTTGTGTTTTGGTACAAGATCTGTTTCCGAGGGTTACCCGAAACTATTTATTTTGTCGCACACGTTTGGCCACATACACTTGACACACTATTGCTTGTGGGGTACCTCTATTGTTTGAAAAATATACTTCCCTTCCTTTGTTCTCATTTGTCCCTTTAGAAATCTTGAAATATAAAGGTAAAAGTAATATTCATTAGATGAGACACCACATTTCCAAGCTCGCTTTCTCGAAAACAGATCTTTAACCAGTTCGTGCCGGATAAATGCAAAGTTGACGCATAAACACGCCACGAGCAAACATCACATGAACGAAGCGTGTCGTACAGTTGATTATAAATGAGATCAATGTGTACAACACTTACACGCGTACATGAAATCCTCATGAATGACAAGTGCAAAAGTTTACAATTCTTGTAAATTTTAGTATCAAAATACAGATCGTCTGTGTGACCGGCAGAGACGGAAATAATACGAGTCGAAAACATAACTCTTGAAGATTGTAGGAAATGAGAAATTTTGATTCAAAATTTCTCAAAACAGTCAGGATCACCAAAAACGAACAGGTATTCTAAAGAAAAAGTATTTTCATACCTCATACCTCAAGCCTTGTAAATAGCCTTCACAACAAAATAATAATTAAAAATACTAAATTTTCACGTACCATCCCATATTGGCCCAACGCTGCTGCAAAAATTTACTGTATGGCCTATTTTTGCGGCGCACTTATTCATGCTCGCAAAACTTTTTTGCGAGACCGTCAAATGGCTGCAAATAAAACGTCGCTGTACACCTCATTATAGAGTACACTGTGACCTGACTGGACACCAGAATTATCTTTTCTACTTTAACAATTTAAGTTGTTTTACATTTATTTATTTTCAATTAAATCTTCAACAACTACAAAATTAGGAAAAATTTTTTGGGGGAAATCTTTGCAACATGAAACAGTCAAGTTATCACAGCATAACGAAAGTCACCAAAATGCTCAACCAATAAGCCAGTTCGGTATTTCAACTGCGCATGTGCACAATGAATGATATAAGTCGCTTGTCTTTCGAGAAACACGCACACATGTTGATTGCAATAAGAATGGGCATCCGCTTAATACTGCGTGTCATTGCGTAAGCAATAAATACCGAATAACCTTTGACAGGGACTACTTCACCGATATACTGAACTGCCTTATTACTGACAACCAACAAATTATTGGTTGTGCTTGCCAAAACACAACCCGTTGTTCAATTAAAACTGCAATCTAGCAGTTAACCAGTTCGCGCCGGGATTATTGTAACATCGCCGAGCCGACGGGCGGGATTATTTTTAACGAAACTCGATCCAGGCGGGTTGAGGCTGATAGTGCCGGGAAGCACACCCACGCATTTCTGGCCTTGCGCGCTGCTGACATACATTTCCGAACTTGAACTTGGCGTGTTTATGCGTCATCCGTCTTGAATTTGGGGAAATGTTTGCGTTTATATACGTCATCCGGCGCGAACTGGTTAAGGGAATAATTTTGTTGGTCGGTTTTAGGAATACTTGTTTGCACCGGAATTATTTTAACATCAACAAGCCTAGGCGCGGGATTACTTTTTACTAAACTTGACCCCAGGTGGGTTCAGGCCGCTTGTATCGGGTAGCACACCCACGCTTTTCTGGCCTTATTGGCTGCTGACAGACATTTCTGACCTTGCTCGTGACGTGTTTATGCATCATCCGTTTTGAATCTAGGAAAATCTTTGCTTGTATACATACGTCCTCCGGGGCAAACTGGTTAACCCTATCATCAACCCAATACTTGAATAAACTGCAATATGTCGAAAAATTCATTCTCGAAGAGAACTATGTTTTATATTTTTCTGTTATATTGTGTTTATGAAAAGTTCCCACAACTTCCTGCATCATGAATTCTGAGAATTCTGGAAGCAAAATGTTCATTTGGAACTGAAATTAATTCAAAAAGTGAGAGTTAATGAGGCAAAACAAAAAATAGTTCTGCTCCCGTTTACATGGCATTTGAAAAAAGGGTAAAATGTAGGTAGGTAAAAAAGAAATTGTTGGAGATGTAGGCAAAGTAAAAGGTAGTGGTTGATGGTTTTTGAAAACGAAAATTGTTTGTCTTCAACAGGAGCTTATTGGGCGAGTTTCAGGTTATAAGGAGATCAAGATAAACCAAGTGCAGTTGCAGCCTGTGGTGCCCTTCTCTTGCTGTAGTTTCATGGATCATTGAAGGGTTCAGCTGGCTTCATTTGTTTTCAGCTTGTGCAGATCCGGCTTATCGTGATATCTAATATAAAAGTTCATGAGACCGATTGTACTAAGTTCCTTGGGTTCTACATCGATAACAAACTGTCCTGGAAACCCCATGTAGGTTTTATATGTAATATCGTAGCTAGAAATGGTGGTGTTAAATCAAGTAAAAGAGTGTTTTTCACATCATATTTTGTTATCTCTTATAATACTCCTATTCTACCTTACTTGAATTATGGTATTTTGGTATGGAGAAATGCTTCACGCATTGTGATTAATAGACTATTTCTGCTACAGAATAAAGCCATTCAATTGATCAGCAATGCACATTACTTAGCTCACACTGACCCCTTTTCTCAATCTTGAAACTCTGAGACTGCACGATATTTACTCTCTCCAGTTAGGAACATTACCTATTTGTTTTGCATCAATATTTATATATCATATTCATACTAATTGTACTCGTAAAGCTTTTATTTTCTCTTTTCTCGAACAAACATCTCCATGAAAACATTCAGATTTCAAGACCTACAACTGTAGAATTCGCTTCTTGCAAGTATCAAGGCTGCACATACCCTCTACTCTTGTAAACGCAAGTTTGAAGACTCTAAATTTGATAGTTATACCATGTAATTTAGTATTGCATTTGCAGAATTTATTAATTTCCAGTGGTAAATATTATTATCTAGGTTCCCGTACTTCACAAGCTCTGGTTTGTTACGGGTCTCTTCCACTTTATTATATTATACCTGTATTGTTCAACTAATTAATCATATCTTGAATTTTGTTTCTGTAAAGTTGTACACGTGATGTGGAAATAAAGTAAAGTAAAAAGTATGTCTGTTTCATCTTGAGTGGAGTCGGGGAACGAGACAAGAAGAACATGATTGTTTTTCCAGCATCTACAAATACAAACTGTGTAACAATATTTGCTGTACAATAGTAACCCCCAAATTCATCTTTTTCTGAAGATTACTACCAAAGCAAATGCTGTATTTATTTATTCCTTTTAAACCCGACTTGCTCGCATGTCGGATCCTGACACAACAGTCTTATTTGTTCTTGTGAATAAGTTAATATTTGAAGATTGCTATTTGACATTATTTTTTTTAGTCACTATTTCTTGTGACAATTGCAATTCGTGTCGTTTGAATTGTGAAGCAACAAATACAAGTTTGTATCAACTTTCATTTTCCCCCAAAGAAACTTTATAAACAAAATATGGCACCATCATGATTATGTGGTAAAGAGATGACCCCCCCCCCCCCCCCCCCCCCCCCAAGAAAAAAAAAAAAACTCTTTTGGTCATAGCTGAAAAGAATTCCTGAGATTCCGGAAACACAATAGTAATTGTGTTCATAGGGATATGTGTGTGTGCACAATTCCACAAAAACGACAGGGCAGGAGAATGTTTTTCTTTCTTAGAAGCAGTTGCACAAGAGAATAAAGATTTTAATTTGTAGTTTTCCTCTCTTTTGAAAAGGCGACGTCTCATAGTTTGCAATTGTGGCAATGTTGTTATTCAGCACGACCTCAAACAAGCATTAGCCCCATGACTGTAAAGGCTCTGTCGGAGAGAGTCGCGCAATTGTTTGTTCCATTTTGTAAGAAGAGAGTATAATATTCCCCGTATGTGCACGCGGTACGCACCAGCACTTGTTGCAAGCACGCTTCAAGTTGAAAGTGACGTCACACTCACCAATCAATTGGGGTCACGGACTTATTTTGTGTACATTTATAATTTATTCAATGATGACGTGCAGCGCGCAGCTGAAGCTCAAATGATGCCTTTAATTAAACGATATAGCCAGGCCGGGATTTGTTTATTTTAATTTAACAGACACACATTAGTTAGAAAAAAAATTGTTATTCCTGTTTTGATAATACAACTACATTGTCCTCCAATATCTCAAATTTTGTTTATTAGCACCGTTATTTACCTGTTTTGCCGAAATTCTTTCTCTCAACCAGTCGGTCAGTTAAAAGAACAGACCTCGCATGCACTGGTGAGAGTGTTCTCACTAACCGGCTTTTTTGTTGTTGGGGAATTTGAGTAGCCAAAAACTACTGTTGTGAAACAGATTTGCATTAATGCAAATTGTTTGTAACAGCATTGTACCATATGGAAGGAAATTGTTTATATCCTACCCAGTCATTTGAGTTGTTTTCCCCCAATCTAAATAGGCCGGGGTGGGCTTGAAACCCCCTCCATTTAGTACTATTAGGCTACTACGACAACAGGTTGTTGTTTAGCTAGCACAGGGATAATTTATTGACCGTTTAGGACTTCAAAGCACGCCCTGCACGGAAATATAAAAACGGGGAAAATGTCGCAGTCATCCCACTCATCTGCTACGATCCAGGCCCAACTCCCGCATGCTTAACTAAAGTATAAACAAAAAACCGAGGATAAAGGCTGATCATGTTTCCACACGTACAAAGCAATCAGCAGCATATTTAGAATTTTTCAGTAGAGTGGTTGGAGTATTAAGACCACGTGGCAACCTTTCGTAGTTAAATGGGGCGTTAAATAAGTTTAGCCGTTTTTATTAAAATACACCATTTGCAGATATCGAAAAAATGTACTACATAATTATTCCTAAATATCTTACTTATTTGAAAGTAAATTGATTGTAGGCATCCAGCAAAATAATTGCGCTAGATATCCTATAATTGTTCAAAATGAAATAACAATCGCCGGACGATCGGATCTTGATTCCCTCGGTATCCATGATTGTAAAACTTCCAACAGATCAGTTTTTACTATAAAATACAACCCTAAAATCCACTAATTCATGATATTTTTAGTAATTACTAATGGTGTATCCTACCTTTAAGTCAACGATTTACCATTTGTATTAAATGGCGTCTCGTAAACATTTGTGAATAATCCTTGCATTTACCGTTTCATCTTGTAACTTCAATTAATGTTTATATTATATATTGCAGTGTACACCATTGCATCAATTGACAAGCATTTATTATTTTCATTTGTCTTCGCTTGAAGGCATGCAGGCAAATACGTTTTGCAATTAGCAGGGGGTATTTGCCACAAAAAAAGAAAAACCACAGACACATTGCCAGGCAAAAACTGCACAAAACTGCAAGATTACATATTTTCAAGTTATACACCTGTTGCTCTAATTGACTCAAAGCTGCCCTTGGACCAAATCTGAAAACTCCTGTCATTGGTCCAAGAGCAGCTTACTCTCTTTCTTGGTTTCTATTTAGTCGTTTCACTAATTGTCTTAGAAAGAGCATAGAATGGGTTATTCTTTAATAATGGTGATATTGTTTTTTTCAATTTCCACTCGGTCCGGCCTGAAAATGGCCCAAAAAACTCAGTAGTAGACCCTTACCCTACACCTACATTTTGTGAGTCAGGTTTTGGTTATTTTCTTTGGTCATACTTTGAAATCACAGAATTGTATTTTTTTGCACACACGCCACAGCTGTATAATTTGTATTTTGTTTAATAGGTAAACTCTCCAATAAACACTTTCCACATTGTTTTCCCTAAACAAATCATCAGAAATATTTAAATATTACGTTTGTTATAGCAGGCTCGAGCATCCTCTCGATAGCTACTTTTCTTGGTTGAAGGGCAGCCTGAAATTTATGAAAATCCTTAAATTGTTAAAATCTGACACCTATTGGTGGTCCCGATTTTTTTCTGAACTGGAAAAATGACGTTTAACATGCAATTACATTTTTATTTATTTTTTAGGCGGGAAAGGCACTTTTTAGAACGAAAATGTAATTTTTTTTGGTTGAAGGGCAGCCGGATCTATCACTTACGGAACACCTGTATGTTTTATTTCCCCTTGGTTTTATTTTTGTTTCTGGCTTTATTTTACCTAAAACGGCATTTTAAAACATCTTCAATCGAGTGCCACCCTTTTTTTGGAAGAAATGTAACGATTAGACGTTTTTCACCATTTAATCATGACAATGCCCATCACGGTAACTGCTGTTTGTCACTGGTCAATTTCTACCGCGAGAGGGCTCCAAATTGGTCCAAGGGAAACAGCTTGGAAATGCCCAACGCTCGTTGCCAGGGTCGCATGTCCCAAAACTGTCTGAAATTGAGTTTTAGACAAGTCTTACAAAACACTCACAGATTTGTAAACAATGTAAATACCTCGAACTTAACAGGGGTATTTTTAGAATCTTTCCAATTACTATTTTATCACTGACGAGGCACAAGAAATATTTTGTCACAATGACGGTTATATATGTCGTGTACAAACGTTCAAATCAATATTGGTCCAAGGGCAGCCCAATTCATATCCCTTTTCTATTAAGCGTCTGATTAGACAAAAGTTTTAAAGTCCCCATATTCAAATCATCACATTTCCATTTAAACTCCGGGAGGTAAGTCTATTAATATGAAAGCGTTCTGATTTTTGAGGCCTCAGCTTGCCTATAATGCATAAAAAACTTCCACGCACCCAAACTCGGACTACCCATTTCCTTAGTTTTAATCCGTTTTACCTCGCTCTTATTAATAGACGTTAAAATGTAGCAAAAATACATTTTCTGGGTCGCCAGGGCCGCGCCGGTTGGCTACAACTTCTACGTGTGAGGTCCAGAATTGTATATACGCGTACGCGTAAATTTGTGATACTTGTACTACCCTATAAAAGTCTGTACTTTGTGTATACATTAATACTGACCTCGATTAAGCAAAGACACAAACAGTGCCTAAAGTTTTAAAGTTGCATAATTTATTAGCCATTGGTTGCTATACCGTGAATAGTCGGTCATAGCTTACCGTTGAAATTTAAGGACGCGAAGGAGGCATGGACGGGCACGTAACAATTAATGCAAGGCCTGTATTATTATGCAATCCCGTAGGCCTATATTTTGTTTATCACGTCTCTATGAATGGACCTTGGAAACAGTAAAAAAACATAAAATAAACAAGACAAGTTGTAATTATTGTTCAACCCTCACTGGTATTTAATTAAAAAAAACATGCTAATATTTCACTATTGATATTCCTCCATGCTCAAACAAATCTGACCAGCAAAATATAATTAACAAAAAAATCAAGTCAAATTTACTGTATCTTTTGTCATTTCCCTTTTTGGATAAAAATACACCTTAGTTTTGCAATGTTTTTAAATGTTTCAACTTTGAGGAATTGTTTGCAATGCATATAAAATATTTTTTTTAGAATACAGAATTTATAGTAACAAATGAATATTGAAACAATAAATTAATAAGATTTAATGTCGAGCTTTCAATTCAATATTTAACATTCAATTAGACGAACTTTAAAAAGATGCGTTACATTTCCAGATATCAACTTTTAGGCCAAACGAAATAAACAAATAAAAAAAAAAAAGGTTTTGCTTTGACAGGACCGCTAAATTATCATTTTTGTACATAAAATTAATAATGTCCAACTACATGCTTTTTCTTGTAGCATGTGGTTTGAGTGTGTTCACGGCATCTAGTGTACAGTTTCATGACATTTGACGCATCGGTTCCCATTTTAGGTAAAAAAAAACCCAAAAAACCTCTTGCTTTAACAGGGCCACTAAATTAACATTTTTGTACATAAAATTAATAATTTCCAAACTATGTCCTTTTTCTTGTCGTATGTGGTTTGGGGTGTGGTCACGGCATCTAGTGTCAAGTTTTGTGAAATTTTACGCATCGGTTCTCATTTTAGGTCCAAAAAGCTTTAAAAAAAGCACTCTTTTGCTCTAAATTATCATTTTTGTACATACAATTAATAATTTTCAAACTAGGTCCTTTTTCTTGTCGTATGTGGTTTGAGGTGTGGTCAATGGCATCTAGTGTCAAATTTTGTGAAATTTTACGCATCGGTTCTCATTTTAGGTCCAAAAAGCTTTTTAAAAAAGCACTCTTTTGCTCTAAATTATCATTTTTGTACATAAAATTAATAATTTTCAAACTAGGTCCTTTTTCTTGTCGTATGTGGTTTGAGGTGTGGTCACGGCATCTAGTGTCAATTTTTGTGAAATTTTACGCATCGGTTCTCATTTTAGGTCCAAAAAGCTTTTTAAAAAAGCACTCTTTTGCTCTAAATTATCATTTTTGTACATAAAATTAATAATTTTCAAACTAGGTCCTTTTTCTTGTCGTATGTGGTTTGAGGTGTGGTCACGGCATCTAGTGTCAATTTTTGTGAAATTTTACGCATCGGTTCTCATTTTAGGTCAATAAGGCTTTAAAAAAACACTCTTTTGCTTTAACGGGACCTCTAAATTATCATTTTTGTACATAAAATTAATAATGTCCAAACTACGTCTTTTTTTTTTGTCGTATGTGGTTTGAGGTGTGGTCACGGCAAAGTACATGCAAAAAGACCTTACCCTTCCTTCCGGTCCAAACCGGAAGTGCCTTATAATTTAAAGTTTTCAAGGATTTTAAATTGTTTTGATGGTATAAAAGTTCAATTTTTGAAAAATTTAATCAAAAAAATTGCGAATGCGAAAAAGCCCTATGTTCTGTTCCTCGAACAGACGTAGTTCTAGTTATTATTGTTGTTGATTTACTTGCCATCTTAAAACAATTAAGCGCAAACAAATTGTACTGTACGGGCTACTGCAAAATGCTGTGTGTATTATCATATTATTCTGCCAACAACAACATAATTAAGCAATTATTTGAAAAGATTTTGAACAATTTGTTAGACAGTGAATTTGAACATTTTCATAACATTTTGCTTACTCAACCTTTATAATTTATAGTGCAGTATAAGACATGAACAAGAGTACAGATATGTAATTAGTGAAAACATCTTTACTGATTTTGTTTGCAATATCTTTGTTGTAAATGTTGTAATGTTTTGGGGAGCATCATATAGTAATACTGGCATGCTTTATTGCTTTTGCTGATGCTGCTCCACATCCAAGTGCTGCTTACCCTCATATGGTGAATATTGATGTAAACAACCTGTTCCTGTACACAATCACAAACCAAGGTGGGCAAAACCCATTGTCACCAGATAATGTTGAAACGGTCTTGGAATCCATCCTTACAAAACACCATGTTTCACTTGACTATGTTGATGTTCCTCCAGTTTTGAAGACATTGCAATGTAAATTAAAGAAAATGTTGGCAATCGCATCTAAAAAGGCAAAACAGGGTGGATCATCTTTGAAACAGCAACTAGATCAATGGAAATTGTCTAGCTACTCACTAAAAATACCCCATAAAACTGGTACGCCTAGAAAACGAAAACTGGAAAATGACCTCATTGACCAGAAAGTAAAGAGGCAAAAACTTGAGAATGATTTTGATGCACTAAAGGCTGAACTTGATCAAAGTAGAGATGAAAAAGGTGAATGCATGCGGAAATTGCAGCGCATGAAAGATCCAGGAAAAAAAGCAAGGACAACGAGGACAGGCCAAAACAAAATTGAGCTACAAACGCGCACAAAAATACCAACACCGCACAGACAATGTCAAGACAATAAAACAATCTGTCTTAGATGCATCTAAAAATACAAAATTTTCACCAGTTTGTTTGTCTGTGACCGATGAAAATGGACTATTGACTGAAATTACATTTTCTGGTAACAGTGCAACTCAAGAAGTATGTCAAGATGACATTGATGAGATGATGTTTGTCTTAGACATGTTTAACATCTCACAGAAAGGATATAATGAGATTGCCCAGCGCTACCCAAAGTTGCCTAGACTTGGTGCTTTGAGGAAAAGAAAAAAAGAAATAAATCGGCAATGCCCTCTAACTGACGTGAATGCCCAAGTAGGTAATCATAAATTCACTGGAGTTGTACGATCGCTGAAAGAAGCACTTGTGTCTATTCTAGGTGTTCCTTCAAAAGCCCATCTTTGTGAAAATGGCACTGTGAAAATTAAATTGAGTGGAGATGGGACACGTGCAGGAAAAAAAACCACCTTGTCAACTTTTCATTTACGATCATTGGTGAAGATACCTGCAAATCTGAAAAAGGAAATTACTTACTTGCGATTGTTAGCTGTCCTGAAGACAATAAGTCTATTAAGGCTACCCTTGGAGACCTAATCAATGAATTTGAAAGCCTCGCATCAGTTGAAATTAACGGCCATTCCATTCAAGTTGATAAATATCTAGGTGGCGATCTGAAATGTTTAAATCAAGTCACTGGAATCGGGGGATTTGCCAGCACGTATTCCTGCTTGTGGTGCAAGTGCCCAAAAGATTTGAGATTTGACATGACAAAAAGCTGGTCAACGAGTGATACAGACAAGGGTGCACGAACAATTGAAGAAATTTGTCAACTTTCCTCCAAAAAGAAGAACAATTTTAATTGTGTTTCTAAACCTCTCTTTCAGTCCGTCCCATTAGTCAATGTGGTGCCTGAAACATTACACTTATTCATCCGCATTACAGACCAAATGATATACCATGTAATTAAATATCTGCAAGATCTTGACAACCTTGTAAAACTCAACTCCAACAATCTTGCTCAATCCAAACATTTGCAGCGTTTTCAGGATTTCATATCTAGCATCGGAATTTCAAACTGGCAATTTTTTGTATCTGACGGAAAGCTGAAATATGATTTCTTCACTGGTCCTGAACACCGCATGATCATGTCAAAAATAAATTGAGCGAATATTGTTCCGGAGCACACAAAGTTAACGTTGCTAGAATCTATTTGGACAAGTTTCAGGTCATTGATGGATCAATTAAACCAGGATATGTGTGAAGAAGACATAGATAATTTTGAGAAAGCCGCTAGGGATTGGGTAAACATGTACAGCAAGATGTATCAAACCATGCAAAGACGTGACGCCCTACATGCACATTCTTGCTTGCCATCTTCCAGAAGCGATGAGACGACATGGTAATGTTTTTGATTGTTGTCAACAAGGGTTGGAAAAACTGAATGATTTAGTCACGAAGTGTTTTTTCGATCAACAAATTATCATGCCTCTGCATTTTTACAAATTATTCATAAACAAAACCGGATCAGATGTTTGGAAGAAAAGTGTAGGCGGCCCCCCAAGTTTAACCTCAAATGCACAAAATGTAAAAGTCCGGGCCACAATAAGCGCACCTGTAACAAAGAGTAATACTAGATTTATGGCCATCCCTGTGGTTTACTTGACTGATATCATATTGTGATAATTTGTCTGCTCATGTATAGAAGTTACAATGGCCGACTATTAACTACATGTATGATGTTTTATGTGGGACAACTTGATCCCCAAGCCTATGTGAACCTATATGTTTTTGCTAAAACTAACTGGTGCTTGTATTTAATATGTATTTTGTATTAGTGTAGTTTGGTGTTATGTTACTTTATTGTATGCTTATAACATGATCAGATACGAGCTAAATACTGAGCTTACTGTCTGCCAAATAACAGTGTACATGTATATGAAACAAAAGACTTGACGTTGACAATGGCCGACTTTTAACTACAAGTATGATATTTATGTGGGACAAGTTGATCCCAAAGCTTGCCAAAAATAACTGTTGCCTTTGTTTTAGTTTGGAGTTTTGATATTTGATTGTGTGCTAATAACATGTTCAGACGCAGCTACACATATGTTTGAAAATGTATACTGACGTGAATGCCCAAGTAGGTAATCATAAATTCACTGGAGTTGTACGATCGCTGAAAGAAGCACTTGTGTCTATTCTAGGTGTTCCTTCAAAAGCCCATCTTTGTGAAAATGGCACTGTGAAAATTAAATTGAGTGGAGATGGGACACGTGCAGGAAAAAAAAACACCTTGTCAACTTTTCATTTACGATCATTGGTGAAGATACCTGCAAATCTGAAAAAGGAAATTACTTACTTGCGATTGTTAGCTGTCCTGAAGACAATAAGTCTATTAAGGCTACCCTTGGAGACCTAATCAATGAATTTGAAAGCCTCGCATCAGTTGAAATTAACGGCCATTCCATTCAAGTTGATAAATATCTAGGTGGCGATCTGAAATGTTTAAATCAAGTCACTGGAATCGGGGGATTTGCCAGCACGTATTCCTGCTTGTGGTGCAAGTGCCCAAAAGATTTGAGATTTGACATGACAAAAAGCTGGTCAATGAGTGATACAGACAAGGGTGCACGAACAATTGAAGAAATTTGTCAACTTTCCTCCAAAAAGAAGAACAATTTTAATTGTGTTTCTGAACCTCTCTTTCAGTCCGTCCCATTAGTCAATGTGGTGCCTGAAACATTACACTTATTCATCCGCATTACAGACCAAATGATATACCATGTAATTAAATATCTGCAAGATCTTGACAACCTTGTAAAACTCAACTCCAACAATCTTGCTCAATCCAAACATTTGCAGCGTTTTCAGGATTTCATATCTAGCATCGGAATTTCAAACTGGCAATTTTTTGTATCTGACGGAAAGCTGAAATATGATTTCTTCACTGGTCCTGAACACCGCATGATCATGTCAAAAATAAATTGAGCGAATATTGTTCCGGAGCACACAAAGTTAACGTTGCTAGAATCTATTTGGACAAGTTTCAGGTCATTGATGGATCAATTAAACCAGGATATGTGTGAAGAAGACATAGATAATTTTGAGAAAGCCGCTAGGGATTGGGTAAACATGTACAGCAAGATGTATCAAACCATGCAAAGACGTGACGCCCTACATGCACATTCTTGCTTGCCATCTTCCAGAAGCGATGAGACGACATGGTAATGTTGTTGATTTTTGTCAACAAGGGTTGGAAAAACTGAATGATTTAGTCACGAAGTGTTTTTTTCGATCAACAAATTATCATGCCTCTGCATTTTTACAAATTATTCATAAACAAAACCGGATCAGATGTTTGGAAGAAAAGTGTAGGCGGCCCCCCAAGTTTAACCTCAAATGCACAAAATGGGTTTTACTTGACTGATATCATATTGTGATAATTTGTCTGCTCATGTATAGAAGTTACAATGGCCGACTATTAACTACATGTATGATGTTTTATGTGGGACAACTTGATCCCCAAGCCTATGTGAACCTATATGTTTTTGCCAAAACTAACTGGTGCTTGTATTTAATAATGTATTTTGTATTAGTGTATAGTTTGGTGTTATGTTACTTTATTGTATGCTTATAACATGATCAGATACGAGCTAAATACTGAGCTCACTGTCTGCCAAATAACAGTGTACATGTATATGAAACAAAAGACTTGACGTTGACAATGGCCGACTTTTAACTACAAGTATGATATTTATGTGGGACAAGTTGATCCCAAAGCTTGCCAAAAATAACTGTTGCCTTTGTTTTAGTTTGGAGTTTTGATATTTGATTGTGTGCTAATAACATGTTCAGACGCAGCTACACATATGTTTGAAAATGTATAATGAAGATTTTATGTCCACACTGCCTTTGCATTGAGCCTGAGCCACTATATTGTTCATGTCCGAGCCTGCCTGAGCCATATTTTATTGTTATATTTTAATGATATATTTTTACAGTTTATATCAGGTTATTGTTTATACAATATTTATACTGAGCCCCACAGTTTGCCCAAGAGGTAATTTAGTCTCACAATGCCGGTATAATGTAATGTTAATATACGAAGTTTTCCACATTACTAATTTGTTCTTTTGTTTGACTACAACTCATTTAACCTGTTTTAATCAGTGCTTATCAATTGTCCAAATGAAGCCGATTCTGTTGTTACTTGTTAGGCAGTATTTTTGCCCAAACAGCTGACAGTTCTACTTTATTACATATTGAACAATTGAATAATAACTTTTAGTTTCAAGTATACATTACTTACCATTAAATCTGTGTTTTTCTGTGGTTACATTGGTGTTTTGATCAGAAGAGTAAAGCATTAACCCTAACCCCCTAGGCCTTACTTTGGGCTAAAGAACTGCGTACTACAGAATACTACTTAGTATTTTGTAGCACTGGGTCTCTGTGACTGATGATTGGGTGTGTACTGACAGAGTACAGATACTGCCAACTACAAAATACTAATAGTGGAAATACAGGTCAGTAATACTTACCTGGCAAAAAAATGCAGTAGTCCAGCCTTGACCCAGTGCTGTGTCCCAAGTGACAATTTTTACTGAAGAGTTTAGAACACCTTACACAGCATACATGGGCCATGCACACTCAGCAAGCAGAGTGACCCAATGCTAAAAAGTACTATGAGTGCAATTAGGGGTGAAGTACCAAATACAAAAAATTACTACAGGCATTGCACACAAGTCAGTGAGAGTACTGCATACTACTTTTTACTACTAGTAGTAAAAAGTAGCATTAGGTAGGGTTAGGGTAAAATACATGAACCACACAACATTTTGTTTTCGTTGTATGCTTACACTGTGCCTGTCCCCTCATTGTGCCATTGTTTATTTACCTATTCCGACAATGGAACGATCCTGCACTGCAGGTCAGTTGCCCGCGACCTTGTGTACACATCGCTCCTCAATGCGCGCGCCATTGGTCAACTTCTTCTATGAGACAAAACCGGGGAAACGTTTCCATATGCCGAAACAGTCCACTCCAACATATGTAAATGGTGGTTCACCGGGGGTAACTACTCTGCATGCGGGAAGAATAGCCATGCGCTGCTCTCCAGGTGATCCTCGCAGCCTCTTATCAAGAAGAGAACATGCTTTTTGCCAGAATAACCAGACAAGAACTCATGTGCATGTCGAACAACCAAGCTTGATAGGTGGTGATCTCGAGGTAGTGTCGCTGGGTACTTGCTATTTCTAAATTGGTGCAAGTCGAATCCTACCTCCAAGCCCGAGTGTACCCCTCTCATTAAGACACGGCGCAAGGCTGTAAATTGAGCTTTGTCTCTGTACTGAGGTCTTGCCCATCTGTAGGTCGTGGACTTCCTTCATGTAGCTCTTTCTCTGGACATATCTCACCAAGACTAGTTCCGCTTCTCGCAGCTCGCAGTCTTCTTGTGCCTTTATCACCACCCAGAGTCTGAGGCTTAGATGTATGACCAAGGAGCTATTGCTTGAACCGAAGGAGCCATGCCACAGCCTTTCTGAGACGGTACCAAGATGATAATCTATTGATCAGTCTGTCTATGATGTCATCTTGTCCAGCCCCCTCAATTGCTCTGGATACTACTTCTTTCTTCACCTCCTTGTTCCTCTCAAGTAGATTGGGAGCTTCCGTGTCACCGGCCATGTGGCCTCATCCTGCCAAAGAAAATTCGGACCTTTTCTCCACCTATCTCAGTGTTAATCATGTCCTGAGCATCAAGACCTCTGGATGCGTCGTCAGCAGGATTTAGCTCGGATTGCACGTATCTCCATTGACTTGCTGTTGAACCGTCATGAATCACAGCTACCATGTTTGCAACAAAGGTCTGAACACGCTTTGTTTGGTTGTTGATGAACTGAAGCACCAACATGCTGTCAGTCCAAAACGTTGGGTCCTGTACCTCCAGTCTTAATTCTCTCTTCAGCATCTTTTCCATCCTAACTGCTTCTACAGCTGCAGACAACTTCTTGGGTGTTAACAAGACGTAAGTAGGAAACGCTACTATATGCGTCTTGTGAGGCATCGGATAAGTGATGGAGTTGACACTCCCAAATTCTGCCCAAACCAGTCTGGAACAAGACACCTCTCCATGGTAAACCTATCCATCGTGAAAAGATCTCCCAACCACCTGACCCAGTGCCGTTTGGTGTCAACCTCCAAGGGATTATCACAGCCTTTACCCATAATTCTGAACTCGTTCTGGAAGAATCTTGGCTTGAAGGATGTATGGACACACAAACCCAAGGGGGTCGTACACAGAGCAGATGACACTAAGCAGACTTCTTTTGGTGTGACATCTAGACTTTGATTTTATCTTGATACCGAGCAGATCATTCTCTGTGTCCCAATGAACTCCTAAGGCTGTCTCGGTCAAGGTCCAGGTCCTTGAATACTTTAGCCCTGTCAACTTGTGGTATAGATTCTAGACCTTTCTGCTGCTACCAATCCAATTGGTCAAGCGGAAACCTTTCACTGCCAATAGGTCAGCTGCTTTCCCATCAGAACAGCCTCATTTTCAGACTGCACGGACTTGAGGCAGTCATCAACATAGAAGTTTCTTTTACCGTGACACCACATCAGCACTGAATTTGTCTTTGTTGTCTTCTGCTGTGCGTCTCAGTGCGAAGTTAGCACAGCTCTGGCTCCAAACGCCCCCAAACAGGTGAACTGTCATTCGAAAAACATCTGGTGGCCTGAGTTGTGTCTCCTTCCGGCCACCAAAGAAACATCAGGGCATCTCTGTGCTCTTTCTGAACTTGCACCTGGTGGAACATTTGTTCGACGTCACCCATCAATCCGACCTTGTGCTTACGAAAGCGCATGATGACTCCCACAAGTTTATTCATCATATCCGGCCCCTGTAGAACAGTGTCATTGAAAGACATCCCATGACTCTTGGCTGCACAGTCAAACACGACTCTCAGCTTATCTGGTTTGTTGGGGTTGATAACGGCGTGGTGAGGCAGGTACCAGGTTGCACCGGGAGAATTGTTCAGCTGTTCGTCTGCCACCTTCTCGGCGTAGCCCTTCTTAACCAGCTGGTTCATCTCTTTGGTATATCTAATTTTCCGGAGGTTTTCTTTCGTTCATCTCTTGCCCAGAGACGAAAGACGCCTCTCTGCCATCATCTTGTTGTTAGGCAGGTCTGGGGGGGGGGGGGGGGGGGGGGGGGGGGGGGTCGCGCTTAAAGGGAATGGCTAGCTGGTAATGGCCATTGACTATGCTTATTGACCCGTTCAATATTTTTACCGCCCTCATTTCGTCAACATAGCAGGCAAGTTACTTGTCAAGGATTGGCCGATATCCAACTTCCCAAACTTCTCTACCTGAGCCTCAAGGTTTCCTTGGACAAAGTTAGATACAGCACTACGGGTTCCCTTGTAACCCAACAGACCATTAATAGTCCACCCGAGTGATGTTTTGACAGCATAGGGATCCCCTCCTTGCCATGTCGTACCTCAAGAGGGACTAATATATCGGGTACATCTTGGCCATTTAACATGGTGACACCTTCCTTAGATATACGAGGAAACGGGATGCCCTTTAGGTGCTTGTGAGGGCTCAAATCTTCGTGAGTGGCACAGCTGTCTCGCAGGGTAGGAAAGTCCTTCAAGGCGTAGACTCGTGGCAGGTGGAACACTTTGCCCGTGTTGTTACCGGATATGTTCAGAGCGACCGCCATTGTCTCCACCTGTGATCCCTTGTTCAGCGTGTTGAGGGACAGGGCTTGTGGACTACCCTGTATGTCAAGCATCCTCACCAGATCTACGGAGCAGAAACTCTTGTTACTGCCAGGGTCAAGTAGCGCATGAGTCTTGATGCTGTCACTTCTGCTGACACCCTTCACGGTTACCGCAACGATAGGCAAAGCCACCTTGTTAGTAACCTGGTTCACTCCGCATGCAAGACATGTAGCTCCCATGTTCTGGCTGTCAGTTGACCGTAGCTCTGTCGGGGCTTGAACGTTGATATTGGAAGACTGGAACACACCGTGCAGTAGTTTTGAGTGTCTCACTTTGCAACCTCCAACTCCACATGCACCTGCTGATCACATCTTCTGGCAAAGTGGCGTCTAGCCGTCAGGCAATTGAAACATAACCTGTTCTTTCGGGCTACATCGAGACGATCATGTGGACTCATCATAGTGAACTCATCATAGTGAACTGGCAACACTCAACTAACTGATGCCCTCCAGAGCACAGGGGACCAGACTGTTTCTGAGCATGCTGGTATCCATTTCCTTTGCTCGGTCGGGTTCTTTGAGTAGATGGCTGTGATGTAGTCTTGGCTTGGACGTTGAAGTTTGATCCCTTCTTGGATTCCCTGCTGCTTTTTTCCTCAAACCCATACAGAGGATCGTTGGCCTCCCTGGCAGCCCTTCCAAGAAATTTAACAAGCTTCATGATGTTTGGATAGCGGCCTGTTTTGTCGAGGTGATCTATAGCCTTTGAACGCCATTTTTCGGCCGCCATGTTGAAATAAAAAGGCAGCCTCTGTCTCAAATTGTGCAAAATAAAAAGATTAGATTAAATAAAAGGATTATAGTAGTCAGGTGAAAGTTATTGTTATTATAGTCACCTCTATATACAAGTTCCAAGCCAAACTCATTCACAGTGATTATGGCATGATCTAACGATGAATTTATTAAGCTTCACCACATCCAAGCCTTTTCCGGAAAATCCTTTATGCATTATCCTATTAATTATACAGCGAGATAGTTATCCCGGAACACTTTGCGGTGATAGTAAAACAAAATGGTTCAGGTCTTGTTGAGAGTGGTTCCAAGCAGTTCATGCTGAATAAAAATTTTTTTTAACCACATTATGCATTAAGTTATTTTTAGTGTCAAAGTTAGGGAGTTTTGCTACGGTGGCGGCCATCTTGGATTTCAGGCCGTTAGAATTCTCAGAAAAAATGCCACCCTAATTTGTTTTCATGTTCATAGTATCATCTAACAAAATCAAGTGAGTTTTTGCTTTTAACAAAACAAATACACGAATCTTTTTTTTTCATGACGAATATGCCTACACTAGTACTCCGCATGAGATGCGTTTGAAATCAGACAGGCAATTATTAAAACTTGTACACTGATGACGATTATTTAAATAACTCGCAAACCAGTCTTGAGCAACCCCGCGTATACCATAATGATTTAATTTATCAAGCTTAACATCCAGCTTAAATCCGGGCAAATTTCAAATCATTCAATATAATAAAACTAGTCAAAATATTCAATTGAGTTCCTACAGGTGCGGATCCAGGGGTGGGGTCCTGGGGTCGTGGGGTCGGGTCCAGGGGTCCGGACCCCACATTTTTGGACTGTATTTAATTTTTTAATTTTTTATTATTATTTTTTATATTTTTTTAAAATATTATCAGACCAAAATAGCAGCGTGGTACTTTCTGTAAAAGATTCCTAATAGATCAAAACGATCAAAATATATTTAAAAAATAGGCTCATAATGTCCTAGAATACACCTCAGAGCTTCTAGTACTAGTACTGAAAAAAAATCTGGGGGAGAGCCCCACACCCTCCGCCCATGGCTAGGACCCCACATTCATAACATCCGCCTAGTCCGAGTAACTTGGACCCAAATATCACTTTTTTCAACATTTCGACATGGTCGGGTGATAATCACCCGACCATGCCCAAATGTTTAAAAAAGTGATATTTGGGTCCAAGTTACTCAGACTAGCATTCGCCCCTGTCCTACAATAGAATTCAAAAATAAGTTCTTACACAGATAATTCAAAAGTAAAAACAGAAAATTCAACAGAAAATCCAAATGCTAAATAAAAACAACTTGACAAAATATTTAGATTTCAACAAATCAATTTTGTATTAACGTAATAACGTATCACTTGCTGTGACTTTTATATAAATTCTTGAAACTACGATATAGCTATAGTCGTGCACATTCTTGTAGCATCTACTTGCCTCCTTGATCCTATTTGTAAGTTTCAAGTGCGAAATTAACTTTAAGTTGGGAGAAAAATAATGTATCAAGTAAGTAGTATCAAGTTGTTTGATAGGGTTGTACATGGAATACTCTGGATACACACGAACGATTATGCAATATATTCTCGACGGGGAGCCCTTATATAATATTCTCAAGTTCACTGCAAATTATATGCATTTTATATGCGAATGGCCTTGCCCAGCCTAGATTTGTTATTATGGTTGCTATTTTACGTTTGTGTGTGTGCGTGGTTGCTATGGTGCTTGATCAATGGACGCCCACATGCAAACGTCGTAATATTGACAAAAACACTGAGCGATAAGCAGAGCGTGTATAATGACCGTCAGCCATGGTATTAATACAATAGCAACACTACAAATTTTACCGCTATTTAGACTCTAGATTTATCCTTAACAAATCTTAACCTTTTGTCATTGAACACAAAAGGTTGAAGTTCATGCGTACGGACAATAGCCTATAGCTCCTATTTTGGTGGCAATGTAGACAATTCTTACAGGGTAAGTTTTTTTTGTTTAATATCTGATTCTGATGCTGACATTGGTTTTTGCATTTACAATATTTTTACGAAGTGTGAAGTCTGGTACACCGACGTAACTGGCCTCTAGTTGTCTTTTTTTTTACATTTGGACATCAAATGTTAAAAAAGCGATAACTATCTATCTATCTATCTATCTATCTATCAGGCTATAGTTCATCCATACGTTGGACAAAGCCCTCCTCATAACATTTCCATTCTCTTCTGTCTCTAGCTATCCTAGTCCAAGCCGCAGTTCCCATGTATGATGTTAGGTCATCTCTCCATCTTCTCTTCTGCCTTCCTCTTCTTCTCTTTCCCATCCTTGGTTGCCATTCTGTTAAACGATTTGTCCATCTATTGTCCTGGAGTCTTGCTACATGCCCAGCCCATCTCCACTTTAACGATAACTAGAGGCCAATAACTCGGTCTAGAAGTCTGGACTCCTAATGTTATTAAAGTTAGCCCTCGTTGTCTCGTGCAGGGTTTGGGAATAAAATAATCTGTACAATCAAATCCACGAGAGTTCTGTGAAAGGTTTCTAACTCTTACACTTTGTTTGTGCTGCAATATTAATGCTGGTGCTACTCAATACAACAGCGCAGGTAGATGAATCGTGATAAAGTCAAAGTCAGCACGATGGCATTGTTTTGCATACCAGTTACAATATAAAAAAAAATACGAAGTTTAAAGTCTGCTAACTTTTGTTTAAACATAGAACTGTCCTTGTTACAGCTCCATGGTTAAAATCATCCATGAAAATTGTCAAAAAATACCTACAAGAGTTCTATCAAATAATTATTTCAAAGCTCGCGCACTTTGTGTGTGCTGCAAATATCAAGGCATGGAGTTTGCACATGTTATCCCTCTTTTTATAGGTAGGATTTACATCATTGGTACTTGCTTGAATTATCATGAATGGGTGGATTTTGGGGGTTGTATTTTGTAGTAACTATTGTTTAACTAACCTGTCCGAAGTGGATGCCGAGAAAAGCACGAAAAAACAGCGTTTGTTTTCAACCGGCGTTGGGCGATCGCGAATTTTTTGTTATACAATTTTATTTTTCAGAAAATTACAGGATATCTAGCGCAATCATTTTGCTGGATGCCTAGAATCATTATTTACTTTCAAATAAGGAAAATATTTCTTAATAATTTGGTAGTAAATATTTTCGATATCTGCAAATATGGTGTATCCCTACCTTTAAATCACCAAAGGGTCTCATCAGCAGGGTTTGGGAATAAAATAACCTGTCTAATAAAATCTACACAAGTTTATTGTTCAAGAATGTTAAAACACATGGACGGTAGGCCTAATTTATGCATTCTAGACGAATTTAGTTGAAACCATTTTGTAATACAATACATGTAATTTAACGAATCCATTGGCACATTTGGCAGCCATGGTTGCCAGGTATTTTTCTGTAAATTTTACGGGATTTGTGTGTACATGTCAATACCGCAAATGGAGGGCTTTCATGTAAGTACACACTCACATACTGAGGACACCTTGCAAACCGAGCGCGTCCTCGGTATGAAATATTGTGAAAAATGGCACTTTCGTGGCCGTTTTTGACTGTTGGTTAAATATCAAAGCGTTTGGGAGGAGTCCTCGGTTGACGCATAAGACCTGACGTGAGGCAGTATGCACATTTTTTACCCCGTCAAATAAAATGCAAACAGTATTAACCTGAATGGCATAGCGCCCTCCTTTGGTTGCGCGTGTGACAACAAGGTAAATACATGTATACATGTACAGTACATTACATGTTGTTATGTACATTACATGTACGTTACATGTCTCTAATTAAACTAGTCCAGACATGTTTTAACTATTATAACGTTGTTTTGGCCTAAGTGCATATTGTAGCTAGCTAGGTGTACCATGGAGCTGGAATAAATGGTAAGTAGAGCAATTGTATTTGGAAGCTTGCATTATAACTCACTCTATGACATATATGACATGCTAATTTACGTTGTAAGGTAATTTGTAGTTATGGCCTCGATCTCTCACTCTAGTCTATAGGATGATGTGGGAAGTGAATATGCCTAATTTCAGAATAATATAGAAGTTATAACCAAATGTAACTGCTTTATTTTGCCAACGCAAGCATGAGTTGTTGAGCACCGTGCGAACAAGAAATAGTTAATTGTAGTTATTGTATAAATAATAAAACAAATAAGTAGCCACAATTATTAATATTTACTTGTATTATCAGTTTAATGGTATATTGTTGTTGTATTGTTGTCTTGTTACAGCTAGCTAGCTAGTCTAGGTGTGGCTGACAGAACTACCATAACAAACATGAAACGAAGTAGTCGTCTTGATGGAACCTTGACAAATCACCAGCATCATGAAGGGGAGAACGTAATCGCACTGTGGCCTCCAGATTCATCATGGTATCCTGCCGTAATAATCTCCTTCACCAAAGGTAAGTGCGGAGCCTCTAAAAGGACATATGACGAAAACAAATGGAATGCCCTCTTAATTTGTGGGTTCACGTTAACGTTGCGTCAAGACCGTGCTGTAAAACATATTTACTTAACCGATTTCTAACAATTGCACAAAATGATTTCGAGCGCAGGAAATGATTTCAAGCGCACAAAAAATATATTATTTCGAGCACACAAATTATTTCGAGCTCATGAAATTATTTTTTTCGAGCGCACGGGAAATGATTTCGTGGGCAAGAAATACAAAACTAAATTTATTTTGTCACGGTGATTACTATTCGTCATATGTCCCATTAGGGGTTCCGTAGGTAAGAAATGTAATCCATAATGTAGAATCCCATTTGTCACACATAAATTAAGACAGCTGTATACCCTCTTACATCCCCCCATGACATGTAGCACATGTAAATAAACAATGCAATTTTTCCTAAACTTGATTCCTCCCCCCCCCCTTCAGAACCAAAAATATATATGATCTGTAAACAACAAATACTTTTCAACATTTCACTCCCAATTGCATGTAATCCCTTTAAAGTTTAATTAGTTGAATTTGTGGCTTTCTTATCAGGAAAGTACTGCGTCCAGTACACTGATGGTGTGACACGCTGCCTATTTGAGCACCAGGTGAGAAAATTACCATAGAATGCATTAATTAACAACAGACAGGTTAGGAAGAATACAAATGAAATGCGTAATTCTTCCAAATAGGCACTTGGGGAGACAAACTAGCGTAAGTTTTTAGGTAATAAGGAGACAGTGGCACTTAGGGAGACATTTTAGTGTCTCCCTAAGTGCCTTAGAAGTCTTAGAAGTCATATAATGAATGCACATGACACAAATTCTCATTTGAATTACATATCTTTTTATGAAGAGGATAAATACCGGTATGTCGTCAGTTAAGTTGCACATCAAGGGCGAATGTTGTTGCTTGTGATGGTGTTAAAATGGATAGTATATTTTAGAGATAACCCAAAGAAATTGTTATTTGTTTAAAATTAAATGTGATTTTGATTTGATTTCTATGCCAGGTGGCCCATCCGAGTTACTTGAGTCCGCACTTAAATGGTTCAGACAGTCTACAAAGCAGTTCCAGTTGGGATGATGGCCCACAGGCTGATTCTGGTACAGGACCTGCCGTTTGCCCTCCAACATATGAGGTAATTCACACACACTCAACTTGTTTTCAGAACCCAAATATTCACTCTGGGTGCCCAGAAGCCAGAAACAAATTTATAAATCAAGTGTTTTTTGCAAGCACCTCCCCCCCCCTTCACCCCCCCCACACCCACCCCTCCCACCCCTCCCCACTCCCCCTACCCCTCCCCACTCCCCCTCCTCCCCACTCCCTCTCCTTCAGAGGGGCAACTAGTCCGAGGCAATTAGGCATATGCGTCTACCCCTAAAGAAAATAACAGTGGTGTTTGGTTTTTTTTCCACTCGTTCTAAATCATAAACGTTTTCTGCATCCGGCAACATAGAAAGTAGTAAGATTTTGATTCATTAGTGAACTTGTTTTCCGAACCCTATCAAATATTCACTCTGGGTGCCCAGAAGCCAGAAACAAATTTGTAAATAAAGTGTTTTTGGCAAGCACCACCCCCCCCCCCTTCACCCCCCCCCTTCACCCCCCCTTCACCCCCCACCCCCCCCCCCAACCCCCCCCCACACACACCCACCCCTCCCCTCGCCCTCCCACCCCTCCCCAAAGAAATTGTTATTTGTTTAAAATTAAATGTGATTTTGATTTGATTTCTATGCCAGGTGGCCCATACGCTTTTCTCGAGTTCGCACTTAAATGGTTCAGACAGTCTACAAAGCAGTTCCAGTTGGGATGATGGCCCACAGGCTGATTCTGGTACAGGACCTGCCGTTTGTCCTGCTCCATATGAGGTAATTCACACACTCAACTTGTTTTCAGAACCCAAATATTCACTCTGGGTGCCCAGAAGCCAGAAACAAATTTATAAATCAAGTGTTTTTTTGCAAGCACCCCCCCCCCCTTCACCCCCCCTCCCCCACACCCCACCTCCCCCACACCCCACCTCCCCCACACCCCACCCCTCCCACCCCTCCCCACTCCCCCTCCTCCCCACTCCCTCTCCTTCAGAGGGGCAACGTAGTCCGAGGCAATTAGGCATATGCGTCTACCCCTAAAGAAAATAACAGTGGTGTTTGGGGTTTTTTCCACTCGTTCTAAATCATAAACGTTTTCTGCATCCGGCAACATAGAAAGTAGTAAGATTTTGATTCATTAGTGAACTTGTTTTCTGAACCCTATCAAATATTCACTCTGGGTGCCCAGAAGCCAGAAACAAATTTATAAATCAAGTGTTTTTTGCAAGCACCTCCCCCCCTTCACCCCCCCCCCCCCACACCCACCCCTCCCACCCCTCCCCACTCCCCCTCCTCCCCACTCCCTCTCCTTCAGAGGGGCAACTAGTCCGAGGCAATTAGGCATATGCGTCTACCCCTAAAGAAAATAACAGTGGTGTTTGGGTTTTTTCCACTCGTTCTAAATCATAAACGTTTTCTGCATCCGGCAACATAGAAAGTAGTAAGATTTTGATTCATTAGTGAACTTGTTTTCTGAACCCTATCAAATATTCACTCTGGGTGCCCAGAAGCCAGAAACAAATTTGTAAATAAAGTGTTTTTGGCAAGCACCATCCCCCCCCCCTTCACCCCCCCCCCCCCCCTTCACCCCCCCCCCCCCCCCCCCCTTCACCCCCCCTCCCCCCCCCCCCCCCACACACCCACGCAAGTGTGTAAAGGCCTTCGATCGTGGACGGGGTATTGTCCGACCGTCTTCCCTCTTTTGTTTATACTCTAACGTTTTTTGATGATCGCCATAGGATTTGTACACGGGAAAAGATCGTGGACGTTTTGTCAATCGTGGACCCATTGTTTGACTCCCAATTCTTTTGTCCGACGACCACGATTGCCGGTCAATACAAACGCACCCCTCCCCTCGCCCTCCCATCCCTCCCCAAAGAAATTGTTATTTGTTTAAAATTAAATGTGATTTTGATTTGATTTCTATGCCAGGTGGCCCATACGCTTTTCTCGAGTTCGCACTTAAATGGTTCAGACAGTCTACAAAGCAGTTCCAGTTGGGATGATGGCCCACAGGCTGATTCTGGTACAGGACCTGCCGTTTGTCCTGCTCCATATGAAGCCTCAAGTGCCGAGTCACAGAGATCATCAACCGAGGCTACTGAGACCGGTCACATAACGGTCATGGAGACCAGCAATGAAAGTGGGCATAGGAAATGGGACAAGAAACACTTCTGCTTTTTTTGTGAAGTACCTCAATCTAAGTTGCCCCGTCATCTCCAGTCATGTCACAAAGAAGAGAGCGAAGTTGTAGAGATTGCGTCTGAGACCAACCCAAGTGCCCGTAAGATACTTCTGTGGAAAATCCGCAATGTTGGTAATCATAGGCACAATTGCCAAGTCCTTCGGAAAGGCCGGGGTGCACTTATTGTAGGATATAGGCCTAATCATAAGGTAGCTCCACATGCATACGGACCGTGCATATATTGTTATGGCTATTATGTGCGAAGTGATCTCTGGCGTCACCAGTGCCCACTGAAACCTGCACTCCCTGCACACTCGCATGGTAGTACTACCACAACTCCTCTGCGTAGACGTGTTGCTCACAAGAGTGATTTGTTAAAGCCCCACCTGTCGGTGTGTCTTTCCAGTTGAACCAGGTTCTTATTCCGATGAAGGGAGATGAGGTGACTCTGCTGGCCAAGAATGACACTTTGATTGTGGAAGTAGCCAAGCGGGAATACGCGAAACTCGGGCACGATGTAGATCAACATGGCTACATCCGAAACAAGATACGGGAATTGGGTCGTCTTGTCATACAACTCCGCAAGAATACACACCAACCAAATGCATCACTTGAATTATTTGTCCACCCCCACTACCTGAATGATATCATCAAGGCTATTCACGGTATTGCTGGCTTTAATGAAGACAAGCAGTTGTATGATGTTCCGTCTCTAGCTTTAAAGATTGGACATTCCATCAAGAAGTGTGCACTCATACTTAAAGGAAATGCTCTAGAGTCTGGCCAAAAGCAAAAAGCGCAACACGCTGAAGAATTTCTGCAGTTGTGCGAACTGACCTGGCGAGACCGTGTATCCACCCATGCACACAGAACACTGTACCAAGGAAAGCGCAACAAACCTAAAATTCTGCCGACAAATGCTGATGTTGTGAAAATGTCGGCGTTCCTCCATGAAGCTGGCAACAGAGAAGTGGAACTTGTCCAGGATGCTCGGGGCGAACAAATTGGACCAGCTTGGAAGAGATTGAATGAAGTCGCACTGTGCAACCTTATTATGTTCAACCGCAGAAGGCAAGGGGAGGTATCAAAGATGAAACTAGAAGACTTTCAGAAGCACACAACAGCTAGTGTCAACGGGGAATGCCTGCTGACTGATCTTGAACGGCATCTGTGCAAGATGTTCAGAGTTGTCGAAATAGTTGGCAAGAGGGGTCGAACTGTTCCTGTGCTTCTCAGCAATGAGGTGGTGGCGTGGTTGAGTGCTCTGATTGCAAAGAGAAATGAAGCTGGAGTCGCCCACGACAACACCTACTTGTTTGCACGATGTTCTTATGGAGGTACAGGTCATATAAGAGGATGTGACTGTATAAGAGTGTACGCAGACATGGCGGGCCTTGACAATGCTGCCAGCATCCGGTCTACAAAACTTCGTAAGCACGTGGCAACCGCATCGCAAATTCTTGCCTTGAAGAAACATCAACTTGAAACACTTGCAAACTTCATGGGTCATGATTTGCGTGTCCATCGTGAATACTACCAGTTGCCAGATACTGTGCAGAGGGTCACCAAACTTTCTAGGCTTTTTCTCAGCTTGGAGAGGGGAAACTTGCCTTCCCAGCAGGGCAAATCCCTGGATGAACTGCATGTCACTGGTGGTAAGGACACAGTTGTTTTAAATTATTTACTCAACAGCAAAAGAAAGACATTAATTATTGCTTTTGTTGAAAAATATTTGATCAGTAATTACTATTCACTAATACATCTTCAACAGCGAAAGAAATGCAAGAAATAACATTTTGTTATCAGTTCACAATATATGATAACAAATGGTATACGTGTTTTTGTGCATTTCTTTTGCTATTGCTCCTGCATTACAGAACAAGAAAGAGAAATAAAGAAAAATAGAAAGAAACAGACCACAGAAATTTGACAAGAGTTGAGTCCACTTTTCTGAATTTACATGCAGGACAACAACCAACTGTCAGGTATGTGTGCATTAATCTAACAAAAACTGCTCTTTGTGACTTGCAGAAGGCTTCACTAGTGACGAGGACAGCGATAACAGCAGTGACAATTCCTGTGATGTGCCCAGTGAAAACAGTAAGTTTAGGCTTATATGTGTCTGTATTTTAACCAGTTCGCGCCGGATGACGTATATAAACGCAAACATTTTCCAAAATTCAAAACGAATGACGCATAAACACGCCAAGTTCAAGTTCGGAAATGTATGTCAGCAGCGCGCAAGGCCGGAAATGCGTGGGTGTGCTTCCCAGCACTATCAGCCTGAACCCGCTTCGGATCGAGTTTCGTAAAAAATAATCCCGCCCGTGGGCTCGGCGATGTTAAAATAATCCCGGCGCAAACTGGTTAAGTCGGGCTGTCTTTAAAAAAACAATTGTCTGTCTGTCCATTTGTTTGTTCATCTGGCTATCGGGCTGTCTGAATTAAAAGTGCCTAAATATCTGTGTTTTATATCGACTTGTTTCCTATTTGACATTAGGTACTCGACAGGCTCCTATCAGTGTTCCATCTGGAAGTCTGGCATCTCTGAACAACTCAAGACGAGTGAAACGTCGTCCCTGGACTGCCGAGGAGAAGGGAGACGTTACGAAGGGTTTGCAGAAATTCTTTCTGCTGAAGAAGTTTCCTGGCAAACGAGACATCGAAACATCCTGTCTTGTGGCACTGCAGACACGAAGCTGGAGGAACATCAAAGACTTTTGTCGGAACAAAATGAAGCTTCATCAAAGCTAAGCAGGGTGTTTCGTCAGTTCACATACATGTACGGATGCGTCAGAGTACTTGACTATTTAGAATTTGCAATCGCAATGATGACTTTAGAATGCACATCAATATGAAACCAATGGACAACCAGAATTTTAGTGTCGTGTCCTCACTTTGATAGGTGTAATTCACACACACTCAAGTGTCCTCGATCCATTGGATAGAATGACAAGTATGCCCTCAGTGTGGTAGTGTCTACATGTATGCATGTGTGCGTTTGTATTGACCGGCAATCGTGGTCGTCGGACAAAAGAATTGGGAGTCAAACAATGGGTCCACGATTGACACAACGTCCACGATCTTTTCCCGTGTACAAATCCTATGGCGATCATCAAAAAACGTTAGAGTATAAACAAAAGAGGGAAGACGGTCGGACAATACCCCGTCCACGATCGAAGGCCTTTACACACTTGTGTGTGTGTGTATGGTAGAAGGAAATACTTGATCAAGTGTTTTATGAATAACTACATGTCGCAATCTTATTTTAATAACTGCACCGCGCATGGTAAATGGGTGACCTCCGGCTTTTCATGCATGGGAACAACAGACTACAACGGTCCATCCGGTGCAACATGATCAGTCACAGTACAGATCACACATTGCGTAATCAAAATAAAATGGAGAAGCCTCGGTCTGAACGTATTATTTGAACTAAATAAACGTATTATTTCAGTGAAGTGACTTCGTCAGTGAGGTGACGAGAACGCCGGTAAAAAGAAATTTGTGAGGTAAAAACTGACTAAACCGGCGTGTTCGCCAAAATGCCGAGCACCAAGGAAGTAGCCGAACTTATCAAGAAAGATTCCACGGTCGTTGATTCATACACGCCGCTGGCTCTTCAGGCGATACGAGACGACAAGGACATCAAGGAGAAATACGGCGACCTGAAAGATGCTCTTGCGAAACAGGTTTTTGAGGAGGTCAAATCCAAGTAGGTCCATATAATTTAATTTTTCGGAACAATTACATGATATCTAGCTCAATTGGTCTTTATTTACTTTCAAATACAAATTCAAAAGACTAGGATAGGCAGCTGCTCTCTGTGGCTAATTCGGAATAATGAGTTTGGTAAACTAAACCTTGATTTTGATGACTGGTTATTTATGTTATGTCTTAGGAATAACGAGCACGAGAAAATCATGCTGGAGTTGTGTCAGACGTGCCTGGAAAAAAGAGCGACTAAATACTACCACCTTGCCAAAGATATGTTTAAAGAGAAACAGATCATCAATTGGAAGGTATTGTTTATCAACAATACCTGGAAGTTTTTAGTGATGACCAAACTATTTAGAAATTAAATTAAATAGACAGTGCTAAAAATCATGCAAACAAGTTCAGGCCAACTTTGCTCATCACTGGACAGCTTACACACAATCTAACTATTTTCCTCCTTCAGTACATACAACCACAAAACTTCCATCCAGGAAATGAAGCAGAAATCCCATTATGCAATGCATGCAACATGTATAGTGCATCATAACTTACACACTTAAGGCAATTAAACCACTATTGCTTCGTCCTTCGGATGGAACGTAAAGCTGGAGGTCCCGTGTGTTGTGTAATGCACGTAAAAGAACCCAGAAAAACTTATCGCTAAGCGAAGGGGTTTGCCCCGGTGTTTCTGGAGGATCAAGACAGCTACCTTCTCATGGTGATCCGGCTAAAGGCCCTGTCACAAGAAACCGAATCGCAAGAACGTTCGTAAACCTTATTGAAAAATTAATATTTTTCTAGTACGGTGGAGAACGGACATAAAATGCAATTCATCAACTTTCTCATACCGCCCCAGTACCGTTCTGTTTCCGTACCAGTACCGTATACAGCATACAATGGTCAATTTGATCCAGAATCTAGCAATTTTGTCCGAGCCGAGAGAGTACTGTTGACGAATTCACCGTTGCTAAACCTAACCATTACCGTTCTAAGACCGTTCTAAAACCGAACACATGCACGAATCAATACCGTTCTACATAACTTACCAAAACCTTACCAACACCTTACCAATACCTAACGCATACCGACCGGCAACCGTCGGAAACGGGTGGCTAGCGAGTGTATAAATAAGCGTCTCCGTTCAAATTAAAATCATTACAGTTCCGGATATCGACGAGAACACTACGAGAACACTACTAAATCATTCTCCAGATTCAAGATGGGCAAAAGAGGACGCGGTGCTGGTGACCGTGGTGCTGCTAGTCGTGGTGCCGGTGGTCGTGGCGCTGGTGGTCGTTGTGAATATCCTGACCCTGAAGCTGCAGATTTAATAACAGCTGATGTCCACGATGTCCTCCCTCACCGTGGTGGTCGTCGTGCTGGTCGTGGTGCTGCTGCTCGTGGTAGAGGTCGTGTTATTGCTGCTCGTGGTCGTGGTAGGGGTGCTGTTGGCCCTGATGATCCTGCCATTCACGGGGGGACTAGTAGCAGCAGCAGTTCTCCAGCAAGAGAAGAGGAGGTGCAGGCTGAAGCTGAGTTGGAGGTTGAGGATGAGGCTGAGCCAGCTGCTTCACAGTCCCAGAGTAAGAAGAGGAAGGCTAAAATCAGCTACCAGGTGAAGGCTAGATGATGCGGACATGCTTCCCGTCAACGGATCCCAATGTGTTGGGGAAATTCCAACGCTGTTAGTATAGATCAGCAACCTGGCGCCATTCATCTGGAGTAGTTGCATCTCAGCATCTCATCAAGGTACTCATCTTGTATGGCTTGGCACACCTCACGGACGACAAGGGATATTGTGTTTTGAGGCACACGCCAGGCGAACTTCATGGCAGAGTAGGTGTGGCCAGAGGCAAAGTGGCGGAGGGTGAGGGCCAACTTCAAGCCTGGTGATAGTGTTTGCCTACTGATGTGGTGCTTCTCCAGTCTCGGGGTCAGCCTTTCAAGGAGCTCATCAAACATTTCAGAAGGCATACAGAGGAAATTCTTGAAGGAAGTTGGATCCTCAGCTCTCAACTCTACCATCAGCCGATCGTACACCCCAAGGTCTGGTCTTCTGGCTATCCATGGCCGAACCCACTCCACTCTTCTCTGTCTTCTCCTTCTTCTTCTTCTTCTTTTTCTTCTTCTTCTTCTTCTTCTTCTTCTATTGCGGCGCAGCACTCCAATGTACATGTTCATTAGGTCAATGTGGTGGTTCAGGGCAGCAATGGCTTGGATTCTCGCGGCATCTTCTGCAGGGTTCATCTTGGAATTCTAGTGGAATCTGGATCTGAACTGAGCTTCTCATCACAATTTGGTCATATTTATACTACATGTGTGTCATGCACGAATTGTTCGGAGAACGGTCGTGATTAGTGCGTAATAGGCGGTAGATACACGGTAGTAATAAGTTACGACGTTGTAAGGAACGGAGCGAGCGGGGAAGGTAAGGTGAAGTGCGGTATCGGCTCTGTATCAGAACGCTATCCAATCGTTCGTGATCCGGTACTGGTACGCTGATATCAAACCTTGCCGTATCAGTAACGGCTTATTTATAAACGGCAAAACAGATCCAATACCGAGCTGATAGCGTGCAAGTAACAACCCGTTAACGTGCTCCAGTTCGGTGGCAATTTTTGAACATGTTTAAAACTTTTTTTCAGCAATTCCGTGCTGTCCTTATAACCCCGAGACAGCCAGTGTCAATAACTTATCAGTAACGATAGAGAAACGACCACTTACCGATCACTCCTTATCAATACCGATTCCACATAAATCAGTACGGTACATGAACGGTAATGCAATTCGGTTTCTTGTGACAGGGCCTTAAGAGAAAAAAGACCTCTCGAACTAAAGCTGCCAATCAGGACTTCGGTCCATACGCATTATTATTATTACTTACACACAATTTGTATTTACTAATGTGACAGCTCATTTACATATTTCTCCTGCACAGCGCCCTCGCTTGACCCTTAAGGTAGAGCTCACACTTAGCCTTTGTCTAGAGTGAGTCATTCCACCACTAACACTTGTACTGTTCACATCACATACAGTGTTCTCCTGCATTCTTCTACATGTACATTTACTTAGTTGCCTCAAGATTTCTTGGATGACTCGACTGGGGTAAGAATTCATTTATATTGTTTTCATAATTGTTCTTATTGTTGAAGTTCCTTATAGACTGTTATTATCCAGACTCTGTGAACATTGTTCTGATCAATTCTGAAGTAGCTTGAGTATATTCTTAAACATTACTCTGATTATTGAATAAGTGGATTCATTGATGATAGTCTTTAGAAAGCCTAGTTTCTGTGTTGTTGTATTTATCATTGTAATATTCAAGAAGATCGTCCTTTTGATGACTTTCTTTGTTTAGAGATATATTCTATTTCCATGGATTTGAAGGATTTAGATTCCCGTTACTTTGATTTATATTCACTTTATTTCTTGTTGACATTTAGTTAACTTCTCGAGTACACAAAGTTCAAGAATGGATTTCCTTATTTTACTATACATGTACATTCTTTATCATCTATTTTCCACTTTTTATGAACATATTCTTAGATTTACACTTTTAGTTTATAAATTCATAGTTCCTTTGTCCTGCCCATAGTGCAGTGTGGTATAGCCACTGTTTAGACCCTTAATCTCCTAAGTTGCTGCATATATAATGAGGTGCACACAGTTCTTGGAAGACACCATACCTTAGTACAGGGAGGCAGGAAGTCTGCCACAAGTGTTTATTGCCCTGCAGAGATTTCTTTTGTCCAGTGTTTATTGGAGCATGTGACCTAAGATACCAGCAGTGTCTTATTAGACTGGCACACTAGTCCTTAATTCAGTTTGTGTGCGCATATATTACTCATATATTTCTCTTTTTTATACTTAATTAGGAGTGCCATCTGCATATTTGTTTAGCAGAATATTTAGTTACATGTATGTTATTTCTCTATAATCCTGTTCTTATAGTATTAATTCATTTTCCTAAGTTAGTTTCTTTATGGATCCTTAGGTTACAATGATGAGTGGACTGATTTAAGTCTATGGTTTGCCGAGTCCATTGTGATATGTGTTGAGGTCATTGCACACTTGCTTTAGTTATTTCCTCTTTTTGTCTTTGCAAGTTAAAGCATTCACATGCCTTGTGTTAATTCACTTTTGGAATTTAACTTGACTTTACTGTTAGAAGCAAATTGTGTTATTGAATTAGATTTATCTCTATTAATTGCATTAGATTCTTTGAGGATTAGTATTTGTTTCTTTTTATAATTTACTTTGCTGGATTGGTATTTCCTAAAGCATTGTATTTATATGGAATTCTATTTTGTATCTTTCCAGGGTTTTGTTATTCACTTTTAAGATGCAGTCACCAATAAAGAACTAGTCACAGTAAATGTACACCATCCTTGTCGTGTCACATTTTCCAGTGTCACACTAATTATTGGAATTGTTTTTGTATTGACCAATTCTTGGCGGCTGATTTGTTCCCATTTTTGGTCAAAATAATAGTGGTTTTTTTTTTAATAACATTTGAGAGTGACAGTGTTTTTTTATTTAAAAGGCAACAAGTTATCTTTGAACCAAATGTAGTGACACCTTTTACGGGGTTGTAGAAGGCCTAATAATGACTGAAACCTGAAATATAAGTCCTAAACTCACGTGACATTTTTTCCATCACCGGGTGATGGAAGATTTAACCGAGACGTCGCGTCCGCACTGGATTTTCTGGCTCGGTTAAAGTGACCTGGTCAATCGTCCTGGGCACCTTTGGCTCGGTTAAACTACCCACGTGGCGTGGGCAAGTTACCTGTGAGGAAAGTTACCCAGGCTGTTCGCACTGGACTTGAAATGGGTAAGTTACCCATTGGCTCGGTTAGTTTGCCCAAATTAAGTCCAGTGCGAACAGGGTTTAATTAGGTGACTGAAGAGTGCTGGAAAATGCTTCATGATTAAAAAAGACAAATACATCAGTTTTGATACAAACAAAATGCCTGGAATTAGTTTCTTTTATAGCCGAGACAAAATCTTGAAGAAAGTGCATGGGGGTTCTGGTGAAGCTGTGCAAGATGCCGAATGATCTTCACATTGTTGCAGGGCATGCGTTCACTTCAAGCTCCTGGCACCCACTTAGTTGGGACGAGAGCAATTTTTGTTATTGGTAAACATGCATTAAATTAATGGTAAACTTGGATGGGTTCATAGTTTTGTGGATGTTGTGACGCTGACCCCTTTTTGTGTGTAAAGTTTTGTGTTCACGCTGGAAAAACCAAGAACATTAATGCCGTTTTCGAAGTATGATTCCTTCAAATGGAATTGAGTATGGTGGCCCTGAAGGGACTACGCAGATCGTGAATATTGACGTCAATATTCACGACAAATTTCACGACTTTCCTCAAAGTCGCGAATATTGACGTCAAATTTGACGTCAATATTCACGACTTTCCCAAAAAGTCGCGAATATTGACGTCAAATTTGACGTCAATATTCGCGACTTGCCCCCAAAGTCGCAAATATTTTGACGCAAATTTTTTTCCAACAAGCTAGGTTTTGGCTAGTCTTGTTCCGGGGCGATCCGGCAATCGCGAATTTATTTTTATAAAATTATATTTTTCGGAATAATTACAGGATATCTAGCGCGATCATTTTGCTGGATGCCTAGAATCATAATTTATCTTCAAATTTTTTATGTCTGCAAATGGTGTATCACGAGATTTGTAAGCATTTATCACTTCGGTCACGTCAGTGCAGAACTAATACACAGGTATAACTGCGTGCAGAACACATGCTGTAAAGGGATATCCTTTTACAAATCAAGTGCTCAGAAGTGCCATAGAATCATAATTTACCTTCAAATAAGTAAGATATTTCTTAATAATTCGGTAGTAAATATTTTTGATGTCTGCAAATGGTGTATCCTACCTTTAAGTTCAGTTCACGAGATTTGTAAGCATTTATCACTTCGGTCACGTCAGTGCAGAACTAATACACAGGTATAACTGCGTGCAGAATACATGCTGTAAAGGGATATCCTTTTACAAATCAAGTGCTCAGCAGTGCCATGTCAAATTTTACCTTAAATATTGTTGATGTCTGCAAAGCTACCTTTAAGTTCAGTTCACGAGATTTGTCTCTAAACTTGAAACAAATCCACTGATCCCTCGTGACAATCGAGGGCGCCCTCAATAAGCCCGTTTTCTGAGTATGGATGATCGACGAACAACTGCATAGACGGACGGCGCGCCCCGGACAAATGAGAAACTCAGTCTTGGCGGGAGCAAGACTAGCCAAAACCTAGCTTGTGGAAAAAAATTCGCGTCAAATATTTGCGACTTTGGGAGCAAGTCGCGAATATTGACGTCAAATTTGACGTCAATATTCGCGACTTTTGGGGAAAGTCGTGAATATTGACGTCAAATTTGACGTCAATATTCGCGACTTTTGGGAAAGTCGTGAATATTGACGTCAATATTGACGTCAATATTCGCGACTTTGAGGAAAGTCGTGAAATTTGTCGTGAATATTGACGTCAATATTCACGATCTGCGTAGTCCCTTCAGGGCCACCATACATTTGGAACGGAACGGTTTATTGGAATACGCCCTTGCTGAAATTAAGTGTGCCCAGGAAGGTAATAATTAGGATAAGGAAGGAAAAATAAACAAATTCCAAAACATGAAGTAAACACTATTTATAGTCTTTCTGGTAGTTATTGTTAAAGTTAATCTATAATTGGGGATTAATTTCCGTACCTTTTTCAAAAATTCGTTGAATTAATCTGTCAATCTAGTTTCAAATCAGCACCTCGTTTTGTCGCATGGATTCTAAATTTCTATAAACGGCTGCGGCCAGCCAAATCGCGGGCTGAATCCACTGACCTCTATACATGGACAGATCCTCCATTGTTTCATTTTGAAGTCGGCATGCAGAGAAGTGCAACATGGCGTCACTGCTGTGAGCCAATGAAATGTCCAGGTGTAGAGTTCAGTTGGTTGGTAAATCCACTGACCTCTACAACTGGACATTTCATTGGCTCACAGCAGTGACGCCATGTTGCACTTCCAGTTCGCGCCGACTTCAAGTGTTAGCACAGCAGAATATGGACAATGATCTGTCCAGGTGTTGAGGTCAGTGGCTGAATCGCGTGTTGAATCGCGGGCTAGGTTCTGCCAGGTCACGTACCACGCGCCCTGTCGTCTGCTTTCCAAAGAGGTCAGTGAATTACCTTGACAAAATGATCTCCATTATAATGGAGATCAATGGGGGCGCCCAACCCAAACTGGGAAAAGGAAGGAGAGTGTCTATATATTTTGGCACACACAAAAATCAGCCATCTAAAAATAATATCAAATAAAAAATTCAACAGAATTAGGACCTTGCATGCAATAAACCCGACATTTTAAAAGCAGAGTAAATAAACTCATTATCAGCAAGGAAAAAAATCATAGTCAAACGCCGCGACAATAAATAAGGTTTCGTCAATTAAAATTAAAAATGGATTGCAGTTACATTTTAAAACACATTTAAAACCTTGGCCATTTGGGATCAACTTTCTAGAAGGCGGACACTAAAGTTTTCGTTGCGTTCTCTAACTTTGTGCACTAGTACGTTTACCAACTTTATTTCAACCTAAACCTTGTGAACCTACAAGTATCGAAAATCTAAGCCGGTGGCGTGCGGATATTGGGCACAAAATAGGCGCACTTTTTAAACGTGGCTCCCTTCATGCTCAGAACAAATCTCAGTCAAGACTTTAAAAACGTCTTTGAAGTTGACAAGTTACGATAAACTATTGTTATATCCACTCATCTATCGAACTGCAATGTTTGTCAAAATATATTTTCCTATTTTTGTGCGCAATTTGAAAGGTTCACTGCGTTCTCCAAAATAAAGTCGGACAATCGCGCCAGAGTAAAAATTTACGGATGGGAGTATAATGTTTAGAGCTTGATAAAATTTTACCTACTGTGAAATCCGAGGTCACACATAAGGCAAGGCACTAGAGACAAAAATCAAAATAAAGTTCGTCACGTGAACAACAGTATACAAAAGGGTAATATTTTGCCTTTAATTGTTATGTATAGCTGAGCTTGCAATAGCGATTAAAAATATGTAAAATTACTTTAGAAATTTGACAAAAGCAAGGCACGAGTTTATTACAAACATTTGCGCTTTGATTAAATGCTACATAATGTGGTTCATAATGAAATGTAAAGACCGTGTTTAGATTTGACCTATTCCTACATACAAATTTCTAAATGATAGTCGTAATTAGAAGCAGATTGCCATTAATTCCAATCACCTTGTAACTTATAGACCCCTAATTAGCAAACTAGTACAAATACAATACAAATATAAAAATTACCACAATTTTACGTACACTACATGTTTTATCTATCATTACACGTATTCTTTGTGAAGGAGGCAGACCTATAGTAGCTTCCGCTTCTTGTCTGATCGTCCTATACTAATATTATAGTGTTTCTCAGTGTGTATTACTTACCTAATAGTGTGGAAATAAACCTGAACACATGGTGCGAAATACGGTACCCTCTGGAGACATGAACACAATGTGTACAATGGAGACAAAACGTCTCCGGAGGGTAAATTTCTATAGATGAATAGGTCTCCACTGGGAATTTCACGAATTAGATTTTTGGATTTTACTTAAATTACTCAAAAACTAGGATTAGGATGTGGGTTATGGTTAGTGTTTGGGTTAGGGTATAATATAGGGTATATTGGGTCGAAATTTCAACCCAGGAAAAAATTATGGTTAAAATGGGAGCATTTTGAAAAACGTGCTCGACTTTCTAACCATTTTGTACACGAGAACATTAAAGCCATGTCTCCACAGTGATACAAAAATGCGAATTGATGAGACTATAAATGTTACAGTTTTTATATTAGGAAAAATACACTCTGCATATATAATATCATGTTACAAAACTATATATGAAGCAAGATATAAGGCAATTCTTTCAGATATGAATTTGAACTTTTCTTAACCTCTGAAAACCCAAATCTTCAAAATTCACGGGAACGCTTGTTTCGGTAGTAATGTGACGGATTTAGTACAATAGAGTTCCAGTCTATATTTTACATGGAGTGATGATGTATCAGGGTCAGTCATATACATGCATAGGTGTTCCTGTTAGATAAGATTTGTATTTAAATTTAGGACACATTCTTTGATGTCTTCCATCTACAAGAGTGATTGCATATTAAGGCAAAGAATCTGCCAAACAAATAAAACCAGTTTAAAGAAATTAAACAAGTATCACACTTTTGGACCCCTTATTTATGGACCATCTATTAGTTATACAGCAATTGAATAATTTTGGAGAGGCAAAACCAGGGATTAAGGGGTCCAGCAATTAAATTTAAAACAATTTTTTTTAACAAGTCATGTTTGGCACCTTTTTCGTTAATCAAATATTCATCTTGCAATGTTACAATTACAAATAGTACCAGTACTTATATATCTACTAATTGTCATAATATAATGACTTATTTGTAAAACAAAAACTCTAAAATTACTAATATACTTTAAAATTGATCAAATATTCATATTCAGATGCATTAAAATCTATTGACTGGTTCATAAAATAATGAAATAACATGTATTCAAATTCTGAGTAACACTATACGCATAAGTACTACTTTGCATTTATTAGTGCATACGAAATATAAAAAGCTGCGTTATATACAGTTATTTATTCCACTAATCTGTTGACAAACTAACAGATATGCTTCATAAAACTTTTAAGCTACTTTTTGTTTTAAGCTAAAGCTACACTAGGTAATTGATAAGTTTGCGGCCTAAATAGAAGGAGTCGGTTTTAAAAAAAACCTTTTTTCTTAAATTTTTTAGAGTAAACAAAGAAATTGCCAAGGTGAAATTTAAACCTGCGACCTCCGGAATACCAGACCAGCGCTCTACCAACTGAGCTATCTTGCCCTATGTTGGCAGTCTCCAAAATTGTCAGTATCTTTGTTCGAGGGCGCTAGTCAGAAGTCATAAACACCAGAATGCCTTGTGTTTTACAAGATAAAAAGTTGTATCCTCATTGAGTGATCCTCACAATGTCGCTTCATTGGCAACGTTTTTTTGTAAAGTAAATATTTTACCTGGGTCAGGACACAGAATAAATGCCAACAATAGGACACATGTTGTAGATTCCATAGATGTTCTGTACTCCTGTTCAATCTCACAGGTCATGAGGTTAACTTGCATGCTCTGTACCAAATAAAACGAAATGTTGCATACTACTCCACACTTCTTACTACTTAAGCCACTATTCTACAATGTTTGTTCTGAGGATAAAATTCAATACAATTTATTACTCTTGGACTAAAAAATGGAAAAGTGTATTTCCAGATTGTGCTAACATTTGGCGTGTGTGAGTTTGTTTCTGCAATTAAATAGGGGACGTTGAACAACATTGAACAACAGAGAACAACAGAGGACAACAAAGTCCCCAAACGTCCCTGATTGACAGTCGTGTACAAAACATATGGGAGGTCTTCCAAAAAAGATAAAGTACAAACAATAGAGGACAAAGAGATTTTAAGTGAGGGTCTCCGATTGACTGTAAATACACATGTGTGTGTATGGGTGCTGTGTTTTGACTTCGTCTAGGCTTCTTCGGAAGTGGGGAATGCTTGATTTACAAACTGATGCACCGATTCCTTGCTACTGCCGCTGCCGTCCGTTTGGCGCTTGGCAAAGTTGACAAACACCTGAAAATCATTAAATAAAAACATTGTAAACTTATGACAGGGATGTAGTCGAGCCTATTATGAGTCCCTGTAAGTCCATCACAAGACCTTCTGTCCCAATTCAAATCGCAAACTATTCAAATGACTAATCACAATTCAGTTTATTAGACAGACAATTACAGCGGCCAATCACCTGGTCCAGCGTTGTCTGGGTAACCGAATACTCCTGGATGCCGAGACGGGCTTTGTTCTCTTCCACAGCACCAAAAATGTCTGCCAGTCCCTTGGTTGCCAGGGGCAACTGGAAGTGCACTATGTTGTGATGTCTCTCCTGCAAGAAGGAAAGTTTGCAAATACTTTAGTTTGTTTAGGAAAAAGTCATTGTGTGCGTGTGGCGTGGCCCGAGTATCAGACATTATACCCATACAGAATATCGACCCCTTGTTTTATGCAACCCCGTGTGCCAGTCAATCGGAGTCGACTAAAAACATCATTTGGTAACGGTAGACGCGATATCGAGATGGAAAGCGTCTGCTGAAAAGCTTGCATATCATAGACACTCGTCCAATGAGCGGGTTTTCCATAGATTACAGTTTTAGTAGTGCAACTCAACAAAATTAGCTAAAAGTCACTAGATGTAACTCATTTTAAAGGTAGGATACACCATTTGCAGATTTCGAAAATTTTTACTACCGAATTATTAAGAAATGCCTTACTTATCTGAAAGAAAATATTGATTGTAGGCATCCAGCAAAATGACTGCGCTGGATATTCTGTAATCTTATAAGAACAAAATCGCGATCTGCCCGACGTGGCTTTGACCCGATATCACCACTGATATGTAACCACTTGCAAAAAATGGCAACAAATTGGGTACAGTATTTGAAGGAAAAAAAGTCACTTTGCTTCAAACGATGTTCGACCGACCATCGCTGAAAATTAATACAAACAATTTTCTTGATAATTATGGCACACAAGGTGCTGTGATTTCACAGGATGCTTAAGACTGTTATTCACTCGCAGTTAAAGTGAGGTATTTCGCAGTAATTTTGGAGTTTTAATGTTTGCAAATGTTGAACATTGGAATGCCAATACACCGAACATACGGCTACACCGAACAATCCTTGGCTCCCAATTTTTGTGTCCAAACATTGTTGTTGAAAATATGTCAACAGATTTTTAGAAATCCACTGGGTATATCAAACGTGTTTAATCCCCAATTGTCAAACGGCTGGTGCTTTATTTTAAAAAGTGACGGATGGCTATTATTTCCCCAATTAATAGAAGGGAAAAGCCATTGCTTTAAAATTTGGTGCGATTAATAAGGTGCACTTAAAGTAGGCCACAAGAATGCGCTATATAAAAGGGATTTGTGCCATCTTGAAAAATTAGCACGTGATGGACAGGCGGCTAAAATTTGCTATACCGAACAAACGATAAACCGAACAAAATCTGCGGATCCTGTGATGTTCGTTATAGCGGCGTTCTACTGTACTATTATCTTTAAGTTCCTGAATTTGTTCACAACTGCAGGAACCAAAAAACAACCACTTGGCTAAAAATTGAACGCGCGTCGATCACAACAGATATCATTTATTTGTCTTGCATAAGATTCATATTTAATGGACCAAAGCCTTTTCAAGGAAATTTTACGTACCTTTACGACTGCATCGGGAAACCTGTCGCTGACAAAGTTCATGATGCTGCTCCAATCCAACGTCTCATCCTTGATGCGAAGGACGAGAGTATAGCCGTCGCCATGACTATGCTTGACTTGCTGAGGGCTGCCCAGGCACTGGAATCGACCGTTGACCATGATAGCCAGGCGGGTGCAGAGAAGCTCACACTCCTCCATGCTGCGATGCAAGCAAGATAGAAATCAAGTCTACTAGTGCTCGGAAGGAAATTACTCACTAGTAATTAACAGACTTCTTATAAGAGCAGAAAGACTGATACACATTAGTACAAGTACGACATAAAGTGATAATAATCTTTCTATGCAATGTTTTTGGTCATTTACCTGAAATTTATTGATTGGGAGTGAAATCCTGGGAAGAGCGAGATGGATCAAACGATTCTTTGATTGCTAGCTTTACTGATAACATTCAGAAAAAAAGGCAACTTTATAGTTCAAAAACTGCAAAGTAGTTACTTTTTCTATAAGTCAACACTGTAAAAACAAGTTGCTACTCACGAGTACCTGATCTACTCGTGCCTGGACGAGTACTCAAGTAGATCAACAATTTATAGAATGAGTAGCACAAACTATTGTAACGTTTGTGCCGGTTGGCTGACAGAGGGCACTAGAGCGATTCCACGGTGGTGGAATCGCCCTGGTGGCTCCTGCTGGTGCGCCCCGGAAACCCGTCTTTGGATCGCGCATACGCCGAACCGGTTCTAACCAGTTCTAGAGACCGCTTGATTGTGTGAGCTTCATGTCAGTGTTTTGAGGCGAGAGTCCACAATAAACGGCAGGTATTCACCGGAAATCACGGAACACTTGTGTCCAGATTCCTTCTTGTGTGTAGTGTCGACCCCAGGCAAAATCTACGTTACATTGGTGGCAGCGGTCGGCATACAAGAGGATGGAAAAGACCAGGTGAAGAGTTCATGTTTTCGCAAAACCATGATGGTGTGGCGGCCGACTCGCCCTGCGGCGAGGAGGCGGGCTGGAGTGCGGGCCCGCGGAGAGGGGCCCAGTTTGGAAAGGATTCGGTGCATTCTGTGCATCACGCCGGGGGAGTTGGAGGCCTTCTTTAGGGATGTGTTTGGGAACTCTAGGGGGGTTATGGGGTTCCTGGAGTCTGGGTGTTTCCTTGGGAAGGAGTTGGGGAAGGATAGCGGGAAATTTCGGGACATGCGCCAAGTGCTGGGGGTTGCCGGTGCGTCCACTCCGATTCGGAGAGAGGGCGCCCTTCCCCATATTTTGTCTGGGGCCGCTACCGGATCTGACGGGGGGCCGCCCCATGCTGTAGACGGCGGCGCAGCAGACGTCTCGCTCCACACGGGGCGATTCCGAGCTGTGCCCTTGAATGCAGTGGGGGCGGGGCCTCGTCGGGACATTCCCTGGATCTTCTACAGGAATTATACCAAGTCCGGGGGGGCCCGGCCCATGCTGTGAACGGCGGCACAGCAGACGTTTTGTTCCGCTCGGGGCGATTCCGAGTCGGGTCCGTCGGCGCAGTAGGGGCGAGGCCTCACCCGGACACCCACGCTCCCTAAGCCAGTCGCAGTCGGAGGTGCCAGTCACGGTCAGTCACAGTCACAGTCGCAAGAATCAGTCGCAGTCGCAAGAGGCAGTCACAGTCGCGGCCACAGGAGCCAGTCGCAGTCGCAGTCGCAGGAGCAAGTCGCAGTCGCAGGAGCCAGGCGCAGTCGCAGGAACCACAGTCGCAGTCGCAAGAGCCAGTCGCAGTCGCAGGCACCAGATACAGAAGCCAGTCGCAGTCGCAGGAGCCAGTCGCTGTCGCGGGAGCCAGCCGCAGTCGCAGTCGCAGGAACCACAGTCGCAGTCGCAAGAGCCAGCCGCAGTCGAAGGCACCAGTCGCAGTCAGAGAAGCCAGTCGCAGTCACAGTCGCAGTCAAGTCTAAACATATTAGAGGGGTATGCCGAGGCCAGGGGTGTGCCGAGGCCAGGGGTGTGCCGGGGCCAGGGGTGTGCCGGGGCCAGGGGTGTGCCGGGGCCAGGGGTGTGCCGGGGCCAGGGGTGTGCCGGGGCCAGGGGTGTGCCGGGGCCAGGGGTGTGCCGGGGCCAGGGGTGTGCCGGGGCCAGGGGTGTGCCGGGGCCAGGGGTGTGCCGGGGCCAGGGGTGTGCCGGGGCCAGGGGTGTGCCGGGGCCAGGGGTGTGCCGGGGCCAGGGGTGTGCCGGGGCCAGGGGTGTGCCGGGGCCAGGGGCTTACCCCAACAATTGTTGTAATGTAAATTGTTAATGTAATTTGTTGTATAATTTTTGGCGTTGTGCGCTTTCCGGTGCGGGTTTTCCGGGTGTGCGGCGGCAGAGCCCACCGTCTTGTTTGGGGGCAAACAAGGTCTTCGTGGGGGGCTGTGTAACGTTTGTGCCGGTTGGCTGATAGAGGGCACTAGAGCGATTCCACGGTGGTGGGATCGCCCTGGTGGCTCCTGCTGGTGCGCCCCGGGAACCCGTCTTTGGATCACGCATACGCCGAACCGGTTCTAACCAGTTTGAGGCGAGAGTCCACAATAAACGGCAGGTATTCACCGGAAATCACGGAACACTTGTGTCCAGATTCCTTCTTGTGTGTAGTGTCGACCCCAGGCAAAATCTACGTTACACTATTATAACTGAGTACCTTGCCCAGCAGTAAGATCTACTCATTAATATACCTTTTGCAGGTACCATCCAAAAAGTAACCAACTGGCTTACTTGTTTAAAAAATATGAATGACACTATTAATCTCCCTGTGAAATTATTCCTTCTGGCATGCTGTCATTTTAAAGAAAATAATACAAGAATGTCATTACCAAAGATGCGTCTAAGAGCCACATTTTCGTTAGTAGTGCATGCAAGCCTTAGAATGACGCACGTACGCATGAAAAGGGACCTTAGATTTGATAAGCGTACGGGATGTATATGGCTCAAAAAAGTTGCCTATTAAATCACCATTTTGAATTGTTATTTCATCTGATACACTATCAACAATTTACATCTCATATCAATATGTTGAAAAGTTTGGAAAACGTTGAGGGCGTTACACTGAGAACATCTTTTACGAATCTTGTCTTCAGAAAGTTCCACCATTTTGACGATTTTTGGGGTTTCGACTTGCTTCTTACTCCTGATCGCCTAAATGCTCATTCATGTATCATCATAGACACTTTTCTGATATATCTCGTTGTCTGCAACCCTTGACAAAAAGAGATTTCAGCATCTTTTTGATTTGAGTTCTCACCCCAGGGCCATCGCATCGATCACACAGGTAGCTGTACATCAGGACTACATGGGGTAAGCGGCATTCTATACGTGTACAGTACGTCTCAATGCACTTGAACAATAGAGGCACAATGCAGCTGAACTATAGAACGCCAATATGGCTGACCATCGCCATACTCTCTGTTTCCATAGCCACTTCACCTGTTACCCACTCTCCAAAAACGATGACCAATCCACCTGTCATCAAGGGATATTTCAAGACTCATATTCCTTACTACATGAACTCGGTTGCTACATTCACGCTGCCTATCTTGATCTGTGGTGACATAAGCCCTAATCCCGGCCCGAATGCTACTGTCAACCAATCCAAGAAGAACATCTTTTGCTTACTCTGTAACTCTCGGAGCATTCGTAACAAGTGTCAAGAACTTGAAATTTACCTCAACTCTACCCCTGCCGACATAATCTGCCTCACCGAAACCTGACTTTCTTCGAACGACCTTGATAGTGTTCTTGGCTTTTCCGATGATTACGTCATCATACGAAAAGACCGTCACCAAGGACGCCGTGGTGGTGGTGTTTTGGCAGCAATTAAGACTTCATTGTCCCCCGTCCGGCTACCCTCTCCTGAGCCTGCTGATGACCTTGAACTTGTATGGATCTCCATAAAGCTCGGCTCAGAATCTTTCTTGCTGGGCCTACTCTACAGACCACCGTCTTCTTCTGCGGCTTACTGGGCAAAGCTCAGTCAGGCCATGGAAACTCACAACATTGACTCATTTGACGGCTGTCTTCTCTTAGGCGATTTCAATGTCGATCTCACCCCTTCGATCATGAGCAACCACCACCGTACTCGACTTCTTGACATCGCAAGTGACTTCAACCTGGAACAGCTTGTCCATTCATTTACTAGACCAAGTCAAAACAATCCTAACTCAGGGTCCATCATTGATTTAGTCTTCACCAACCGAGCAGACTTTATTTCCACCATCTACAAAGTTCAAAATCCCGTCCACTCTGACCATTTTGCAGTAATGACTACTTTCCGCTCTACTCGACCTGCCCCTAGCCCAGCAATTCTTCGGACATTCTTACAAACACGACGCAGTGACTTCGATCATTTAAAACACTTAATTCATCTAGTTCCCTGGTCTGTGTTCATAGATACCAACGACATCAACGAGTCCACAGAGAACTTCAATGATTTGTTTGATGCTGCTATCCGTGATTCGATCCATTCCAAAGGTCTCCAAACGAAGATCCCGTCATACACCTTGGATCACCCCAGAACTTAAAAAACTGATTAACGAAAAACACAAACTGTTCAATTTAGCCCGTAAATTTGGTCGCCCACTTGACTGGACTAATTACAAAACTGCTCGCAATATAGTCCAAAAAACTACCCGTAAAACATATTGGAGTTACGTTAATCGTTTGTTCGAATGTAATGACAACCGACGTAGTTTCTGGTCCTTTGTCAGAGGCAGGAAACAATCACCCCCGCCATCCAACATTTTATCATAATAACTGTAAAATAACCAGCCCTGACATAATTTCATCTGCATTCAGTGATTACTTCTGCTCTGTCTGTAAACAATCAGGTCCGGTTGCCCACCTCCCCCCGCCTTGCTCACTGCATATTCCTGAGTTATCTCACATTTCAGTTTCTGCCAGCCAAATTGCTGCGTTGCTTAAAAATCTACCCTCTAATAAATCTCCAGGACCTGATTGTGTCTTGCCTAATATTCTGAACAAAATCTCTTCCGAAATAGCTCATCCTCTTGGCTTATTGTTTAACGCATCGCTGAGCATCGGTCAATTGCCTGATGCTTGGCGGTGTGCTAATATTACGCCAGTTCACAAGAAAGGGGATAAGGTATTGTTAACTAATTATAGGCCTGTTGCTCTGACTTCTGTGTTATGTAAGGTTCTTGAACGCATTATAACTGTTGCCTTAAATAATCACTTAAACACCTTTGCTCTCCTTAATCCCTTTCAGCACGGCTTTGTTAAACACAGAAGTTGTGTTACCCAACTGGTGAACATTATTCAATCTTGGTCATTCTCCCTTGATAGACGCCGCCCCCCCAAGAGTAGATGCCTTTTTCTTGGACATGTCAAAAGCCTTTGACACAATGCCACACCACATCCTACTTCAAAAACTTGCTACCGCTTTCAATGTTCGGGGCAAGTTGTGGTGTTGGGTTCGGTCTTTCCTGACAGACCGCAAGCAACGGGTTCTCTTTAGGGGCGGAGTCTCCTCCTGGGTTAACATTACTTCTGGTGTACCTCAAGGCAGTGTATTAGGGTTGTTACTGTTCAATCTTTTTGTTAATGACATATCTCATTCAATTTCCTCCAGTTGTGTGTTGTTTGCAGATGACATCCTTTTGTACCGCACAATAGAAAACGCCAATGACGAACATGTGCTTCAATCCGACTTAGATAGGCTTACTAACTGGTCCGATGTCAATGAAATGACATTCAACATTAGTAAAACCAAGGCCATGCATATCACAAGATGTAGGAAACTTGACCCAATATTGTACAACCTAGGTACTCTTCCAATAGAATCTACCAAGTCGTTTCAGTACTTAGGGCTTACACTTGATTCCAAACTCTCATGGGCTACTCATACCTCTTCAGTAGTTGCCAGAGCCAACCGCATGTTAGGTTTCATCAGATCAGTTGCTAGAGGGTCCTCCACTAACGCAATTTTCTCACTGTACAAATCTCTTGTTCTCCCAATCCTAGAGTATGGTCTCCCAGCATGGCATCCGTTTACACTATCGCAACAAAATCAGCTTGAAAGGGTCCAAAGAACTGCCACCCGGCTTGCTCTTAAACAAAGGCGCGGAGTAATGTCTTATGAGGACAGATTGCAGCATCTTCACTGGCATCCTCTAACTTACAGGCATAATTACTTGCTCAGTGCCTTTGTGTTCAAGGTTTTACATGGCACTGCTCACTGCGAATCCATTCTTGCCGGGGTATTCATTAATCCTCGTCATCTTGACTCACTCACATTTCGCCATCTTTACGCTCGAACCGACTCATTGTTTCATTCACCCTCCCATCGATTTCCCAGATTGTGGGACACTATACCACCCTGCATTCGCGAAGCTGCTGTAATTTGTCCTCGTGACATTTCTCCGCCTCCTTAAGGATCACTGTTTAAACCTCACATTGTAATAGATGTTCAATTTGTTTGCATGCAGGTCGTGAACGATCCCCTGTTTGGTTTCCCTTTCCTATTGTTGTTTCTGAGTTCATTGTGTTTGTTGGTCATGCGTGGGGCAGCATGCTTCCGAGCAACAGTAATTTGGTTTACTTTTGTTACCCCTGACCCGCATGATTTGTTCTTGTTTTTTATCTCTTCTGTTTGTCGTTCCTATTTGGTTTTGTTTTTTTCCTGCATGCTCCGCCCCCAGCCGCCCTCAGCCGCCCTCTTACAGTGTTTATTGTTTATTTTTTGTTTGTTTATTTATTTTTATTTTTTGTTTTCTTGTTCAAATAATTTATTTATTTTATTTTATTTTATTTATTTTCACTTAATTTTATTTACTTATTTATTTATTTATTTATATTATTTATTTATTTATATAATTGTGTATTTATTTTCCTTATTTCTTGCTTTTTTATAATTGTTTTTTCCGTTAATGTTCTGTCTTGTGCTTTTGTAACTTGGTGTGTATGTATTGGTCGAATAAATAATAATAATAATAATAATAGTATAATGTTAGACAGATTATCACACAATATGGTGATTTAATAGGCAACTTTTTTGCATACGTATCTTGTGCACGTATCAAATCTAATGGTTCGTAATATTGGTCGGTTCAGTGCGTGATGGGTGCACCCCAAATGCTGACTGTGGTCGCAATTCAAATTACTATTATTAAAAATAATCCCACGCCTCGGCTCGGTGATGTGAACAAATCCCGGCGCGAACTGGTTAAACACCATGGCAGTCTACTCTGTTAAAAGGTTTTTATTTTTATTTGTTATCATTTGTATTCACTTCATAGTTCACAGAATCTTCGCTTTTAAAGAACTATACAATTATACAACAATTATACAACAATTATACAATTATCGTAGCTCAATGGGGTTTAAGTGTACAGGGTGTCTCTAAAAAAAGTATACCCATTTTCAAATTCATATTATTTCAAAATTACTGAACATTTCAGAAAAAGACAAATATCTGTGGAATGGGTGGAATGTTCTCTGTCCGATGGTATAAGGTTAATTATGTCATTGCCATGGATGACTGAACAAACAAGACAGTTATGAAAGGTACTGAAATCATCACTGTGACAAGTTGGGACGATAAGTCAGGCATGAGACTAAGATGCCAGTTATGCATTAACAGGAATGGTGACCACCACCTTGCATTTGTCAGGAAAGAGACCCTGTCATAATTTTTCCAATTTGTTCAACCTCAAACAGCAAAAGAATTTGTCCTTAAAAACACCTGCCGGAGCTTCGTCGCTCAAGTAAAACCAACTTGTCACAGTGCTGATTTCAGTACCTTTCATAAATGTCTTGTTTGTTCAGTCATCCATGGCAATGACATAATAAACCTTATACCATTGGACAGAGAACATTCTACCCTTTCCACAGACATTTGTCTTTTTCTGAAATATTCAGTACTTTTGCAATAATACCAATTTTAAAATGGGTATACTTTTTTTAGAGACACCCTGTAGAGTCGTAGTCACGGATCAAAGTCGTAGATACTACGCCCAAATCGTATAATGTTGGCATCACTGAAAATGCAAACATTTCATATCCCCAGAACGGGAGGGGCTATGGAGCTCTATTATACACCAAATAAAAGCTTATGTTGCAGGCTTTGCAACCTTTTAATTTCATTTATGTGCAAAATAATACCCATTTGTGTGGGTGGGTCACAACTATAGCTTTAAACGCACTGCTCTGGTGTATTAAGGTGTAGGGAGATAAGTGCACAAGTTTGCAAGTTTCTTCTAGTGTTATCCGGTGTGCAGCCCACCCCTTCGATGGAAGAGGTACATACAGCAGCACTGGAAACGGGTTGTGGTACTGGAATGGGTCCGGAATGATTTGTGATTGGGCAAGGGCAGGGGGTGCGGAATTAGGATTGCAAGGGCCTTCTTACCTGTGTGATGTGAGAATCACAGAGTGGCCATTCTTGATCAAAGCAAGGACGTTGGACCATACTGCTTGTTTGGCGATGGGATCCATTCCAGTCGTAGGCTCATCCTTAATAGACAAATAAATGCAGACAAATAAATGAAAAATATTCTACTAAACGACTCGGGCTCTTAAAAAAAAGTTTATAGAGTGTCACCAATTTTAACCAAGTCAAATCAAGTACTTATCGTGAGAATCGTACATCCAGAATTCTTTACATGATTGTCAACTTGTAAGGAGTCCAGAAAACTCATCACGACAACAATTTAGAATTTCTGATATCGGCAGAAAGTCCCGAGTTTTACTGGATCTAGAAACAGTGTTGTAGCGAGACTTTTCCTGAGACCTCTCAAAAATATACAATGTAATGTCAGATTTCAGTCTTATGTGAAGTCTTATGTGAATGAGCAAAGACTCCCACTGCCTGGACTTAGAAAACAATAGCAGCTGGCTGGCTGTAGCCGCAGCCTGAGCACAGGCCACTTGAGCCGCGTTCGCATTGGACTTTGTTCGGTAAAACCTACAGAGACTGTTGTCAACTTTAACCAAATTAAATCCAATGCGGACAGAGGGTAACATTGTCAAATTGTCCATTTTACCCTCTGCAACAGTAAGATCTACAGGCCCAAGCTTCTAGCGGAGGATTTAACACCGTGAACTTTGACAATCACGTACGGTAACTTTTGACAATATTAAGTCCAATGCGAACACGACTTTAGTCAGAAGGCTTAGTAAAATTACCGTTACCGGCGGATAAAAGCACCTTATTTGGCATGAAGAAATCTTAGAGCCTAGTAATTAATATTAGCCTAGGAGCCTTCCGGAGTTTTTAAAAACAATATGCCTATTTTGCATAAATCATAAATACCGTGTAACATATATTTGTTTCCATGTTTGGGTATATTTGGGTTTTTTTTATTTTGGAAAAGTTTAGTTTGGTGATTTTACTTACGTTACTTCCATAACATTTTTTAAAGCAAGTGACTGGATAATTATGAAAACATAGTAATGATCGAAATGGCTAATAATTATACCCTTAAGTTGCGCGCATTTACCTTGTCTCCAGATATCACCAGTAGTCTTGCCAAACCTCAGTATTGATGAGATTCAAATTCAACAAGTTGCAAGTTACAAGTTACTGGCACAGTTACCATAATAAAACCTTATCGAAAATCATACGAACAATGATAACATAGTAATATTTAGACCAGCAAACAAAAACGAAAAAACGAGGTGTCCGTAAATTGGGCTAAAAAGTAGACGAAGTTCAAGGAAATCCCCAAAATATTTTGACATTATAAACATCCTCTTATTTTGGCCATTTCCTTGAACTTGTGTAAGTCTCCCACGTTAGGCAACCCTTTACCTACTTTTTAGCCCAATTTACAGACATCTCGTTTTCCCCCGTTTTTGTTTGCTGGGCTAAATATTACAATGTTATCATTGTTCATATGATTTTCCATAAGGTTTTAATATTGTAACTGCCAGTAAGCAATTTGGTAAATTTGAAGCTCATCAATACTGAGGTTTGGCAAGACTACTTAGTACTTGATGATTTCTGGAGACAAGGTAAATGTGCGCAACTTAAGGGTATAATGATTAGCCATTTTGATTGTTACTATGTTCTCATAATTATCCAGTCACTCGCTTTAGAAATTGTTATGGAAGTAATACTAGAATTACCAGAATAAACTTATATATATATAAAATGTTATTGAAGTAAGGATGTGTAAGTAGAATCACCCCCCAAAAATCAACAAATTAAAAAATTAAAAAATATACCTCAATATGGGAACAAAATATATGTTACATGGCAGGTATTTACGATTTATGCAACTAAGGCATATTGTTTTAAAACTACCGAGGGCTCCTTCGCTAACATTAACTACTGTGCCCTAAGGGGTCTTCATGCCAAATATGATGCTTTTATCTGCCTGGTAACAGTAATCCCTGAATGTAACATTAAGCTACCTGACTATTGATCACCGCGGACATACGTCACAGGTCAGCGCGCCGATGAAAACAATGCGCGCCGACACTGCACTGAAGCATACAAGACTGCACGCGCGATTATCATTTTCATCGGCGCGGTGTACGTATTATGACGCGTTATTGTGAAGGTTCCCGGATGTCCGCCCCGACCTATAAACTGGGCCGGTTGATGTGTATAGCCGCAACCTGAGCATAGGGGATTTGTTTTCAGTGTGCGTGCTTTTTGTTTGACTGGATTGCACTTTGTATACTGACACAAAGCACGTCACCTGAATGTTTGTGTCCATATGCAAGTTATTAATGACGGTTTAATTGTTTGGATGAAACTGTAGAATTTCAAATTAACATTGCATGGAAAAATGTATCAAGAAAAAGTCTTAAAAAGATCGTGAACAGAGTTGGACTGTCAATAAGGCATTTCTATTAAAGCTTGGATGTTAATCTCTAAATAAATCTATTTCAGTATTCTTTCATCAAATATTGACAATCCGTTGCATTTGTTTTCACCTTAAAAATAAATAATAGATACAAGTTTGTACGGTCTAGCAAGAAATTAGGAATGTGTGTACTATAATGCCGTCTGAAAAGCTTGCAGCTTACCATGAGTATGACTTGTGGGTTACCCAACAGAGCTATGGCGGTGGACAATGAACGCTTCATTCCTCCACTGTACGTTCCAATACGATTGTTGACATATTGCTCCATGCTCATCTGTTTCACAATACAATGGACAGCCTGTACGTAGAGAAATCATTGGAAATTTAGCATTATTACTCCTGTTCATCAGAAATGAGACTATATTTCTGCAGCAGCTCACGATCGGTGCAATTAGGTCTCCACCTTCACAGGTATCCATTTTACTACCGGTATGTGAGTAGGAAAAAGGCTAGTGTGGTAATGTGTCTTACTCTAGAACACGGGCACCATGTTCCCGTCAGGGTTCGAACCCTTGGACCACAGGGAAAATGTGGGAAATTACACAGGTCAAAACATGACTGGGACACCAACAAATGGCACACTTTAGGATCCCTTAACTATAAACTAACCCACTAGTAGATACCCACCCATGTCCACAGCAACGTAAGTCTCATTTGGCATGTTCTGTACTCACAACACTTGTGCTCCATCCTCACCTAAAGCTCTTGGAAGTAACTGCAATACTTCTGCACCCAAGCCCTTCATTGTGTGATTTACATGAACATGTGACAGTGTGTAACACTGTTATTCATTTTTGGGAGTTGTGGGACCCCAAATGTTGAAATAGTAGGAATTTCAAGAAAAGGTAGGAATATTTAAAATCCTGTGTTAAAGGTAGAATATACTTTTTGTAACTATCTAGAAAGTAACCAACCGAAATACTGTTGAAAAGCTTACTTGTTGTAAAGATATGAATGATTCTACAATCTCTTTGAAATTATTCCATTTGGCATGTTGTCATTTTGAGAAAAAGATAACAAAAGAATGTCCTATTCAAATGCGAGTCTCAGAGACTAGACGCACATTTGAACATTTTCGCAAATAGTGCACGCAAGTGTTTGAATGACGCGCGGTGCGCACATTGGCGCTACTATTGGTCTATTCAGTGCGTGACACGGGAGTAGCTGCAATCTGCTGGCCGAGAACCACCCTGAATGCAGATTGTGGTCGCAATTCAAATTATGAATCAGCAAATTTTGAATTGAAATCGAAATATTAGATTATTATTTTCTTGGAATAAACATTATTCACAGAGCTAAAACTTTACAAGATTAGTTGTCAAACACCTTTTTTTATATTTTGAGTACTTTTGCTGCTTCAAACGATAAAAATGCACAACTGATCAACTAATCCAGCTTACCATCTTGCATTGCTTTCCAACGAGTCCCTTGATCCTAGCATAGCAGTACAGCAGCTCTGTGCCAGTCAGGAGAGAGTACAAGGCATCCTCTTGTGGGCAGTAACCAACACTGTCCAAGAAAATATGTTTCCAAATGGTAACCTAAGCCTAATTTTAGAGATCTACTTGGCAGAACAATTTTGCTGTAACAAATATACGTGTTCAGCAAAAGAGTAGCGGAGATACCTGTTAATAAACAATGCATGACATTTCGGCTGGTAACCATTTTCTGCTAAGCAAATATTTTCTGCATTTAGCCAACTTGATGGAATCAGGCCAAGGCAGATCAGGGGTAATAATGATGTAGCACATTGAGCACCAACTTTTGTTTATTACAGTGGAATGCCACTATAACGAACATCACAGGATTCACAAATGTTGTTAAGTATATCGATCGTTCAGTATAGCAAATTTCAGCCGCCAGTCCATGTTTCAAGATGGCGTCCGTCCTAAATAATGCCCTCTTTAACATAAAGCACCAGTAGTTTGACGTTTAGAAATTACAAATGGCCGAAATAGCATTCGATACCCAGTGGATTTCCAAAAATATGTTGACATATTTTCAACAACAATGTTTAGTATGTTTGGACAGAAAAATTGGGAGCAAATGACAGTAGGTTTAGTCAAATCCATTAATGTTTTTCAACAAAAATGTTTACAATTTATTTTTACACAAAAATCAGGAGCCAAGGATGGTGTTCGGTCCAGCGTTGTTCGGTATAGCAACGTTCCACTGTATTATTAATTTCTTTGCACAAGTCATAAGCACGCACTATAAATCCTTTGTGAAATGTGCCTTAATTGAAATATTGGACAGCGTGAAATGGCGAACAACCTACGCAATAAATTGTGGAACAAGTGGAGTTTATTAAAGCTGGAGTTTATTAAAGCTGCAGTATACCTTTTGCAGCTATCCAAAAGGAAACCAACCAAAATACTGTTGACAGGCTTACTTGTTGTAAAGTTACATTGTAAAACTCCCTGTGAAATTATTCCTTCTGGCATGCTGCCATTTTGAAGAAACAATTACATAAAAATATCATTTCCAAAGATGTGTCTCAGAGACGCATATTTGGACATTTTCATCAGTAGATAGTTATCCACGAATATGGTGAGCAGCGTTAAAACAATGCACATACATGAGAACGAGCTCCGAACGCTGAACAGCAATTTTTAAATTGAAATCAAAATCTTAGAATATTGTTTTTGGGTAATATACAGCATTCACCGAGCTAAAACTTTATCAGGTAATTTTAAGCACTTTTGCTGCTTCAAACGATGAAATTGCACAATTGACAAATGGTATACGATCCTTTTAACTTTATTTATCAGTTCTCTACCTGTTAGCCCTGACTTTGATGTTGCCGTGTGTGGGTGTGAGATCGTCGATAATCATCCGGAAAGTTGTTGTCTTGCCGGCTCCATTGACACCCAGAAGACCAAAGCACTGAGAAACAAACAAACAAAGTTGGTCGGAATATCTAAGATACAAATTGAGCTACCATTTTGTTGTTGATGTGCATGTGATTGACTCCTGATACTTGGTTGTGGTATTTTTTTTAGATAACCTTCTTGAGAAGTTTAAACTGGAGACATGTGATAGTTTTTCTTTAATGACCTTTATAATTGAATTGTGATTGATATGCGAGGACATGCGAGGACTCGTAAGTGACTATAGGAGCAAGTTCGATCAAGGACTATAGTTAACCATAGTTTGACTAACTCTGACCAAGCTCATGCTAGTCAATGATGGTTGGACTATAGTCTAGTCGACTTTTCGCGACTAAACTACCGCGGTTGGTGGCGCTGGTTGGTCTCACTGGTTACAATAGCAACATTTCCATGGCATAGTGCAGCGGGGACTATACCAAAAAAATGGCAGTCAGTGAAACTTCACCCTGCAAACTGGCATTAAAAAAAAAAGTTAGTGTGTAATTCTGTCACTTTTGTCATTCTTGTACGATAAGAACGGCCATTTTGTATGAAGTTACCTAAACTTCGCAATAACTAATATGGTGTAAAAAAACAGAAGTATCGTGTTGAAATATTGTTTTGCCGGTGTGGGTACGATATTTTCGTCGCCACAATTGTTTGACCACAGTTCAACTATAGTCGTTTGCGCTGCAACTTTATGGCGCATGCGCTAGTGACTTCACAAACCAATCACTAGTCAACCATTGGTCCTTCATCGAACTTGCTCCAGGCTGTAGGCCGGCCCCAATCATGCACTAGACTAGCTTACCTGTCCTTTTGGAATGCCAACGCACAAATCGTCCACTGCCACCAAAGACGAGTTGTTGACAGATCGATACACCTATAAAATAATGGCAAGTACTAAAATATAAATGTTGGCAAATTAGGTTTGGAAAACAGCAAAATGAAATGTTCAGGTCTACTGGTATGTTTCATCAAAACCTTTCTTATACTTGCAGCATATTGTGGGTATGGACAAAGAGAGCTATCCGATAAAGTGAGGCCAAAGAAAATGGAGAATACTGCTAGCCGCAATTGAAAGAGATATTCCTAATTACCCTAGACAGTTTACCCATTTCTATTGGTCGAGAGCCGCCATGTGGTCGGTTTTAAATGATAAAACACCAGGGCCAGATTTAAACACTTTTCCGATATCACATGAAATTTTTACATGCCTAATACCACAAACGAGCCCGTATTTGAGAGTTCTAAATTCAGTCTGTACCGGCAGCTCGCGTTCAACGTAACATCGTGCAGTACGTGGGACGCGTGCTGCTAATGTCTGTATTAAGAGTTGGTTTACCTCCCGGACCGATCACGCAAGCGAGGATATTCGAGGAACATACCATAAAATAGCTGGAGGGGTGTTTCACAAAATATGAAGTATAATTGTTGGAAACTGATACTTTTATAATTGTTTAGACGTCTTTAATACCCGAAAGGTAATTATGAATGGGAATAAATAATGTGGTTGGCCATGTTTAAACATACGTTTATAACCGGCCAACCACACATTTATTCCCTTATTTAATGGGCCGTATCACTAAAAGCTAGCATTTGCATTTACAGTGGATACATCACTGCCTTTCCATTTGAACAAATCCAAAATATTGTTGTCTGCACACGCGCGATGAGAGTTCTTTGAAAAAAAAAAAACATTTCACCTTCCATCCGATTCGTAAGTTGACATCAATAGTATCACCATAATTCTCAATCTTTACTATAAAGTCCGTAAGTGTCTTATTTTGTATGTTTAGGGTGCTTTTTTTGGTGGGCAGTGGTGGAAAAATATCAAAAAAACAGCCATGTAATGGGTTTAAGAGCTGGTTTTTCAAGCTAGTGCTTGGCAACATTTAGAGTTTTGCTAGCTTAGGTTTCCATAGCTTAGGTTTTCATACACGGAGTTTTGGGTACATATTTCATTGCTTGGGAGAGTAGGGGTTGTAGCAAAGACAAGGCATGGTTGTAACGACTCGAGTCAATGACCCAATTTGAGTCTGACTCGACATGATGAGTCTTTATGTGTAAATTACTCGACTCGACTCACTGCAGACAAATTATTAGACTTGACTCGAGTCCCTCATAAAAATGACACAACTCGAGTCAAGGCTATAAAACTCGAGACCCAAAAAAAACCGGTTTATGTTCATGTGAAATATATGTTCACTAATAATTATGTACATATACAGTACATGGTATACTGTGGCCGTCTGTTTTCCTTCTTCCATAATAATACAACAAACATGTGTTTACTTACACGTATTGTACAGTGTTCAAATATTTGTGACTCGAATTGGCTCAAGTTAAATACTTGACTCGACTTAACTACAAAGTGACTTGACTCAACTCGGTCTTGTTGACCTAATAATTCACTTGACTTGAGACGTGACTCATCTTAACTCGACTCGACTTTCTTGACATAATAACTCGACTCGAATTAAGTAATTTATTTAAAATGACTCGACTTACAAAAATCATTGCCTTGTTACAACTCTGAGACAAGGAGTACGTAAAGCAAAGATGGACAGCCACTTTACCTTTGTAAGATTGCTGATGCACACCAAGTCAGTCTTGGCATCACCAGAGACAACTCGCTTCCTTTCCAAGGCAACATCTTCATCGTCATCGCCATGGTGATCAGATGTCCTAAATAAATCATACACAATTGTAATAAATATAAAATCAATACCTTTGGCCCAATTTCACGCAGAAAATAAATTGCCACTGTGTGTGTGGTAATGCAGCATGCAGTGACCTTGTATAGCATGTGTAAGTTAACCTTGACAATGTACAAGGACTTCCGGGCCCATCAAATAGGAGCTTCAATGTGTAAAGCTAATTATTTTCTTGAAATAATATATATTAAAAAGTTTAATTTTGAATTTTTTATTCATATTTATGGCCGTTTCATGTTTCAGATCTTCGTAAAAACAAAGTATTATAGAAAACATTTATTATACCTGGCGGCATGAAGGTGCCCGGAAATTCAATTGTGACCTTTATGCCCGAGACTTACATGATCTATTACAATGAGTGCATAGCGCACACACTACTATGAAACAACAGGTCAATGGACTAGACCACTTCTTACTACGGTGGGGAGAAAAACGTAGGTGTGAATAGCTCAAATATAAACAGGACAACATTTCAAGATGTCTTTTTTAGAATTGTTCAAATACAAACGCGTTTATTGTTTCCACAACAAAACCACTCTGAGGTGTGTATACAATTTATAATAGAGACCAAAAATACCTTGTATACCCTAAAAAGACTACAGGGTTTACTGACTTTTATAAACAACGTTATGACAATTGAAAATATATTGTTCTATACACGTTCTTTGTAACCCTTCGTAAACCAGGGTGTATAAAACATAATAAATGACATGCTTTTCCAGTTCTTGTTGGTAAAAATAATCTCCACACAGCCTCATAACTTCAGGTACATGAAAGGCAAATTCGAGATCAATGTGGTCGAGATTCAATGTCCGAGCACCATCAATAATAGTATCGGTCAGTGACCACTTTTTGGATGGACCTGCTCTGTTAAGTTCGAGGCATCTACCCCAGAGACATGAGAATCACTGCGAGGCCCAAAAACGTGAAAAGTACAAAGGTCTCCTTTCCACGTATTAAAAAAATTGTATAATGGCGCCTACTGTTTACTTTTCACGCTTTTCGTTCCACGAAAAAGGTTTTCACGTTTTCTGGCCTCACAGTGAATGTGGATTCGAAGCCTCCTATACCAGTGACTTAGTTTAGAAACTTTAGATCACCACCAATACATTTTTTGATGGCAATGAATAATATTGTCATCAACTTCCACAAAATGTAAGTCGCTAAACTCATCACTCAAATTTTTCAGGATACATTTCTTCTATCTTTGGGCACGGAGCAATAGCAATCAGGTGTTATGGCCGAGCAGTTAAGAACACCGGACTCAAGCTCCGGTGTTTTTAATCAGCAAAGTGTGGGTTCGAGTCCCAGTCTTGACATGTGTGTCCTTAAGCAAGGCACTTGACCACCTTTGCTTTGTTTTTTCACTTCAGATGGAACATAAGTCGTAGGTCTCGTGTGTTGTGTAATGCATGTAAAAGAACCTAGTAACATTTATCACTAAGTTGAGGGGTTTGCCCCAGTGTTCCTGGCATTGGCTGCAAAGTGCACCACAGCACCTTGTAAAAAACTTTTACAAAGGTGCTACATAATGGGGCTTATAAAACTTCATTAACCGTCTTTAAAAATCCTAGAGCGCTTTGAAACACCTGAAACAACATTTGCGTACCTCTCTGCCAGTGAGGAATTGCTCACTGGAAGAGATGGATACAAATGTTTACAAATCAAGACAAATAACCATTTTTTGAGCGTTTATATTTTCGTGGGCTTTTATATTTTTGTTCAGTGTAGTTCTATTTGGCATTCTGGCAAAACGAGCCAGAACTGGGCACAGAACCGAGTCAAAATGAGGGTTTGTGGGATGTTAGGAAGATAATAAAAATCTCCTTACTTTTTGTTGCACTTTAATCAGACATTGTGACGAGTTATGTCTGTTTAAAGTTTGCATTGATGGACATGCCAAATGAAGGAAAGGCTCACAAATGTTCAAATGTTGTATTCATCAAAATTAAAGATGGCAAATGTTTTCATTAAAAACACTTCAATTTGATATAACCCAATATTCATCCAACGATATCATTACCATTTAACTTGATAGTGTCACAAAATAAATCTTTGAAGTGGAACAGCAAAGTGAGAGCATTGTGTCTGAAATACGATATACTCAAGCCATCTGGAAAGGCAGCAAGAATTTTATTCAGACGTCAATGACCCATGTGCCGCGTCATTCAAAACCAATTGTGCATATCCCTTCACACAGTTAATGAACTTTGGCTACCCTTAATTTCCAAAAACACTTGGTAATAATACAGTGGAACGCCGCTATACCGAACATTTGGCGATACCGAATAACATCCTTGCACTTTGAATAAGTAACAATGGATTTAGTCCCAGCAACAATAGACTTTCATTGTTAGTGCACCGTTTTTCTTTTGTTAGAGGTTCATAGTGTTGGCTCCTATTTTTTGGGGTAACAAATACTGAACACCGTTTTGGAAAAAAATAGTCTATGGGACAAAATCCACCGTCCTTGGCTCTTGATTGTTGTGTCCAAATAAACCAAAGATTGTTGTTGAAAATAGTTGTTGAAAATGGTGCAAATAGTGATGGGTGGTTACTGGGTTGGCAAACGCCGTCTTGAGAAATGGACACCTGATGGACCGGCAGCTGAAAATTGCTATACCGAATGGTTGATATACCTAGCAAAATCTGTGGATCCTGTGTTGTTCGTTACAGCGGCGTTCCACTGTATAGTCATTAAAACTCAGACATGTTCAGATACCATGACGAGGACAGATGCATCAGCGATTTAATATTAAAAAAATGTCTCCTTTCCCTCTCGTCATGAAGTAAGTGATATGCCTGTACCATGCACCCAAAACCATGGCAGGTATTTCTATGAACTGTTTTGCGAAGCTAACAAGTGCTTCGTAGGCTATAAAAGGCCCGGTGTACGGTTCACACCAACAGTTACAGCACAAAACAAAAGATGGAAGCTGCAATGAGTTCATTTTGGATGCTTCTATGGCTCATGACAATGGAGACACTGATAGGTACGGGTAACATTACTCCACCAACAGGTATGTGGCTAGGAAATGTGGTAACGTGGCTAGTAAACGTGGTAACGTGCCAAGAATGTTGTGGTACGAGTTGTCAATGATAGACTAACATATCAAGAAAAAAAATTGTTGATTTTTTATGCCGTTGTGTTTGCTTTTGCTGTCGGTATTTTTTATGCCGTTCTTCCTAAAAAAAAATTAAAATAAACTGAAATGCATAAATGATATTTTTATTAGAGGTTGTACTCTGTTCTTTGATATTGTACCGTGTAATCCATGACTAGCCCGTTTCATATTTTCTTTGTTATAACTGTAATCCTTGAAAATGCAACTTAAGGGTAATAATTTAACACTTTTTCTGTCATTTTTAAGGTATTTTGAAGACTTTTTGGTTGTTATGCTTGTACAATTTTCTAGATTTATTAGCAAAAGTGTGAAATAATTTTAGACACAACATTGGTCCTTTCAGGAACTGCCCTAGTGTATAATTACTGGTAATTTAATTGTAGTGAATACATGTAAATACTTGTTTAATTTTGATTACAAAGCTTGAGTTGTGATCTAGTTTTTCTTTGTGTTTCGGTCCGACTATGCTACACTATCAGTGTTACAGGCATTACAAAACCAGAAGTTATACAGTATTTAAAAAAAGATTTATTTGTTGGTTCAGCAAGTCAACGAGCAATCATTTCCCATTTGCAATGAACAGATTTTTGCGTTCTCAATTTGAACTAAAATTACATCACATGTACAGTGCTCTAAGTAGTCAAGAAAAGCATAGACCATTTTAATAAATAAAAAAAGAGATGTCTGCATGGTGAAGTAGTTTGCTTCGGATGCCATATATAGTTTTTTTTGGGATCCAAATCAATTGACGTATAAACACGCCACGAGCAAGACTGAAAATATCTTTCAGCGACCGACTCACAGTGAGCAAGGCCGGAAATCTCGTGCCTGAAAATCTTGTGCATTGGCTAGGCCAATGTACAATAATTATGATAAAGACAAATAGAAGATTTCACAAAATTGGTTTAAGAAAAATTCATGTCATGGTCACTTTAACCAGGGCCCAAGTTTATAGCACTGCTTAACAGTAAGCACAAAAGTTGTTCTTACTGTAGCAGAAAACCATGCTGCTGCTGCTGCTTAAGCACTATTTTTATAGTGTGAGCATACTTAAAGGGATCGTATACGTTTGGTAATTGGAACCCACTGTTTGTTTCAATCCTATATAGTTATAGATATATACCATAAAACTAACCTGCACAAATTTCATTTCAAAAGGTGGTAGCAATTTTGAGATATTGCCAAAAATCTGGAGCGGTTATGTCCACGCAGGAAGATTAATCTGCATTGGAATACACAATCTAAGAAACGTCACTGCAGTAACGCTTCTCAGAATGAAATTTTTGGGGGTAAAAAGTGATATTTTTTTTCAATAACCGCAGTACTTTAAGGTGAAAAGTTTCTAAAAATGCATTATACTATCCAAAGCTGCTGTACTACTTACCAAGTAAGTTTTGATTGCCATTTATTTCCCCCTGTGGTTAAGCATGATTTTTCTGTGCTTACTGTTAACAGTCTCTATGAAATGACGGAAGCTGTGTTAAGCACAAATTCGTCTGTTAAGCAGCGCTATAAAAGTGGGCCCAGGTAGTGAATTTAGACATTCTTTCCACCATAAGTACAGAAGGTTGTCACATTTCTTTAATAGCGAAGCCCCTTGCATGATCTCGTGCAAACAGAAAAAAAAACAGTTTAGATGTTGAACAAGACAAACTCGAAATTTAGTCGTTATCTGCATGCTACGTTGAAATAAATGGAATGCAGGTTTCACAGTTTTATTTAACCGTAAATAATTATCGCAACATGATCAGTATTACATTGAAAAGATCTTTTGTTGGTTTGCTGGCAGTTCGAGTACTTTAATTAATGATCCAGCAATAAAATTAACCTACAGTTGACGTACACAAAAGGTTGTAATGGTTTGTATAAACAGGTTGCGATGTTACAATGGTGAACAACAATCATATTCAATCAAAGTGTCTACTAATGCTAATCACAAAGCAACAAAGGCCTATTCATAGTGAAGGCAATGTACCCTCTGCGTAAGCTTTTCCTTTATAGGTCTTTGACATGGACATCGGACATTGGACATTTGGGGTACTGTGGTCCGATGGTTACGGTGTTAGACTCGTGGGCGATGGTATACACGAGTTCGAATCCTGATGGGAACATGTTGCCTGTGTTTTTGCTTTATTTCAATTTTCTATCTCCACCCAGTATTAATGGGTACCTATAAAGATAGATACCAAATTGCGCTATTCTCAAGCTGCTGCAGAAATGTATTTTTTCCTGATGAACAGGGATAATAATTGTATGCAAAACACAAATTGATCTCTGGCTGTGCTCAGTGGTCTACATGCCATCGAGTTGACCACGCTGTAGCCGTGCCTTTCGCAATTCAGCTTCTCAGCTGCCAGTCGAATTATTAGCCCCCGCCCCCCAAAAATATTTTATTATTATTATTCTCTGGATACATTTGGTTTGTTTTAAACAGGTGCCATTAGCGCGACACTCTATGGACTTGAAGTGAGAATCACGTCAGATGCCTCTTGTTGCCGACGATGCAACGTGGTGTCGCCACACATCCAGACTTATGCCACCTGCCATTGCGATGAGTATTGCTTGGTTTACCAAGATTGCTGCCTGGACTACGAGTTGCTATGCACTGACCTGGAAGCCAGACTTAGCAGAGACTGGGCCAATGGACAGCTCCTGGAGACGCTCAAGAATTGTTCCAAAGACTCGGCAAAGACCCCATCGATAACGGGGAGCACATCATCCAACAGCAGCGAGATCAGACGGGACCTTTGCAAGGCCTGGCAATCCAAGCTTGCACAGAGCTTCATCGACGAGTACAAGTGCCAGCTGGAGGCGCTCTGGGAGCCCGTCATATTGGTGCGCAATTCAAATCGATCTTTGGTTCGCGTGCCTTGTGATAGCACGTCGTCTTCCGAGTACGTGTTTGTCCAAGACTGCACGAGAGGTGGTGGGCGCATGGCTAACACTTACGACCTGTGCACAAACACAGACTTATCAAGCGGGTTCGACAATTTGAATGATGTCAAAAAGCTTGTCCCGGTTACTGGTCCAGATGGCTTGCATTACCGTAATATCTACTGCGCCCGATGTAACGGCTTGCAAGATCAAGACCTACAGATCTGGCAAGTACAGCTGGACTGCCCATTGGAAGTAAGACACGTTGGTCTGACCGACAGTTCCGTGGGTGGATGCCAGTTTGAGTTTGTCATTAATCCGGAGTCGTTCAAAGGCAACTATTCCCAGCCACGTCTCGTTCCTTTTGGGGAGATTTGGCATTCCTGTGGTATTTGTCACACTGTCCAGTCCGAGTGTAAATACGAAAGGGCGTGTCGGGCATATAAACTGAAAACCCGGTACGCCAAAAACCCACACTGCGAGAACAGATGCTCTTGTCCCGTTTCGGGGGTTAGTCCCGTTGATTTGTCGTATAGACCCTTCCTCTCTATAGACGCCCTTTTTGACTTCACCACTAACCAAGATGTGAGCTACTCACTGGAAGGTGACCCCACGGTTGTGGTCTGCGACCGCGAGAATGAATTATTCGATCCCGAGCTCGGAGCATGTCAAAGATTTTACTGCCCTCTCGGCCAGACTATTGCCCCTTATGGTTCGTGCGTCGTTCTGGACACTATGAGTAATCAGTGTTTGGTATCGGATAATCAGCACGTGATATCATTTCAGGTAGATTTTGATACTATGCCCTCATATGTTAGTTCGGCTAAGCTCCTCATGATCAACATGGCCAAAATGCTGCTAAGTGTAACAATCACAGATTTCGATCTTTTTGATTGCCAGGTACCTGATTATGCGTACTGGTTAAATTGCAAGTTATCTTTTACTGCATTTTCTCCATTTAGCTTTGAAGAGACTCTGTCAAATTTTGCAATCCAAATAAAAACGTCATTCTATTCACCCAAGGTACTGCATGACAGGCTTATTTCTTTGAAAAAACTGTCGCTGAGGAATTTTGATCAGCAAGGATTATTGGTCGATAGGTGCGGACGTTTAGGACACGTGCCAGTCAGTTACTCTCTCAGGGCCGACTACAGGAGGTTTAAGGTAAATGGGTCCTTTTATGTTGTCATCACGGTGGATAATGAGCAAATAACATGCCCTGCCACTGACGACCTTTACCAAGAGGTTGTATACCGACCGTTAGAGCGTCAAAAGCGATCAGAAGAGTTTGTGTATTTATGTCAAATGAAACTCAACTGCTCGATGATTATTTTAAACTCCACCGAGTATACTTGGCTGGATAACACCACCTTACGCTTATCTTCAGGTGTGAACCTGTCTAGCGATGAGTATATTCAACTGAGTGACGATCAAGTCGTAGTGTGTCGTGCTAGTGAGTGTCTGGACTGTACCCACAAACCCTCGTTCCTTGGAGACGCGGTGTTTTCTGTAGTCTGCCTCAGCATCTCTCAGCTGTTCCTGTTTCTGTGTCTACTCAGCTTCTGTCTGTTCCCAGAGCTCTGGACCTTACCTGGCAGGAACCTCTTCTGTTCCATCCTTGCCCTGTTTCTAACCCAGATGGTCTTCCTGATTGGTCCTGGGTCACCCCTGAATCAACACACCATAAGTAACGAGGACGCTTGTCTGGCATTTGCCGTCCTGATTCATTATCTCCTCCTGGCTTTTTTCTTTTGGACCAATGTGGTCTCGCTGCATTTTGCCCGGACGTTCGGTTTCCAGCTAAGGATGCAGACCAAGCGGTTTCGTCGAGCTTTCTTGTGGTACTCGGTGTACGGCTGGGGCGCTCCTGTCATTATATCAGGGACTTGGTTTGTCATTCATCGTCTGCTTTTGACTGGCAGGCCCGGACTGGTGATTTACCGACACTGCCTACCTTATGGTGTCGGCGCTTTATTGTTGGTGGCTGCACCAATTTCGATTTTAATAGTGTCGAACGCAGTTCTGTTTTTCTTGACAGTGGTCGGTATTAGGCGAACAAGAAAGTCAACCAGCTTGGTGATGAAGGAACGGAGAATGCTGGAGCGGCTGCAAACGGAAGTTGTCCTCTGCATTAAGGTAATCACCGTATTTTAAAAGTAATAACTTATTTTGTGCATCTTTTGTGCATCTTTTGACAAAAGATATTCCGTAATTTGCACTACATCCGACTTGAGACTAAGTCTCTCTCTTTCTCATTAAAAAAAAACTCAGATCTGTGTGGCGACAGGAATAAGCTGGATTCTCATCTTCATCTTGGGGTATGTTGATGTGGATGGATTCTCCTATCTCTTCAGTGTCTTGATCAGTGTGCAAGGACCTCTTCTCTTTTTCTGTTTTGCCTTCACGGAGCGAGTTCGCGCCATGTGGCGAATCAAAATCTCCGGGCTCTTGACGTGCGAGTCCAAGGCTGCGACATCGGAAGGGGCTGGTGCTAGCTCTCCTGCAATATCTACAGCTCGAACTAGCTTGCCGGTTGAAAGCCAGTAAAAAGATTGCCTACTCACACTAAATCATAATTTGTGCACTGACAATCTCGTGCTTCGGAAAGCATTGTGGGTTCCAACTGGAATGTTTACTGAGTAACCCCACAGAAAAAATGCTCAAATTGCTCAATAGGTTATGTCAATTTTGAGCCGTAAACTCCATTTTTGAATCATAAGAGCCCTATTTTCACGGGAGTAATTCATTTCTAAAAAACGACAGTCGTAAAAAGGAACATTTTCTGTGCTGTAGGTTACGCCGCGTGTGTCGATAAGCAAATGCATGGTTGCTTGTTATATAATTTCTGTTGAAATATATTGATATTTATTATTTGCATACTCGATATTTATGTATCATTTGCATACTCAATATTTTGTACATTTGAGAAAAACAAATATTTTTTTTGCCTATTTATCATAGGTTCCTTACATTTGTTGAACATGTTAATCACTTAGTTAAGAAAGGTAATCGTATGGCTGGCTTGGTGTGGCGCAACTTTAGTATGTGTAAAAATAAACAGGTTTTCCGGTCTATTTATTGTACACTAATTAGACCTAACTTGGAATACTGTACCACTGTTATCAACTCCATTTCCAAGACACAATCGGACAGACTGGAAAGAGTTCAAGGGCGTTATCTGTTTTTCATGTTTAGATCTCTTCGTAATACTCGCCAACTTGTAGAACACCCTGATAATCCTACTTACATTCAGCTCTGTGAACTTTTCAACTTACCCACACTTTATCATAGAAGAACAGTTAACGACTGCTTATTTCTGTATAAACATATTCACAATCACTTCAGTCTAACAGATGTCAACCCATTTTCTCTTCATGTCCCTAGTCGGCGTACTAGGTCAGCTCCTAAACACATTTTGCATGTTCCATGGAGTCGGATTAAGGCGACTAAACGAGGGTTTATCTCCAGAATTTTGTCTGCCTACAACCGACTTTATGAAAAATGCGATGTGTTTGGAGCCCCAACGCTAAAATGTCTTCGTAGTCAAGTCTACAAAGCTTTGTCGTGTGACCATCCAGTTTAAGTCTATTGTCAAATTTTAAACTCATGATACACTAGCTAACTTTAGGCTGTTAATTGTATACATATGTACATAATCTGTTTCTAATTGTTTTGTTTGACTGTTTTAATCTTTGCAGTAATTAATTATTTAATCTATAGCAAATATTTTATTTATTTTGATACCAAATTCTATTTTGTTTTTAATTTTGATTTTTAACTGATGCCTGTTAGTGGCGGTTTACCGCTGTTGGTTTTCAGAAATAAATAAATAAATTAAAATAAATAAAATAAAGCAAACCTTAATTTGTACAGTTACACTTGCGTGTAATAATAGCTTCAATGACACTCCATGTACAGCTGTACAAATGGATTCTTTTAGCAAAATACGCATTCATTCTCATAGCATGCATCGATTTTAGTAATTCTTTTTTATCCTTCAAATTAGCAGTAGAACATGCTCGTTTATGTGTAAAATTTAATTGCATTTTAGAGAGAAAAAACATTAACCCAAACTCCATAGTGTAATTTACTAGGAATCGTACACATCCTGGCAAATTTTCTGGAGCTGCTAAGCACAAAGAGTAAATACTCATCTGATATTCAGCAAAATAGTTGTTGGATCTCTTCCCAAAATAATAAAAAAACGTAAAATAAAAAGGTGGACGTGTATTACAGTTAAAAAACAAGCTTGCGGTGGACTTTTAGCTAAATTTCAGCTGCAATATTCGAAGTTTATTCACATTGACTATGATGAGTGTTCCATTTACAACTTCCCACACATGGTCTTGGAATTATACATTAGTTTTCATCATTTTTGTGGCATAAAACTGGCTACGAAAAGACACATCGTATTTATGGCAATCCAAAGATACATCATAATGTACAACGTGTTTTAAACTCTTCTCAAGAAACTTGAAACACATTGCAGGTTTCTTGAAATGGATGTACGACACATCGCAAGTTGAAATTTTTCAGTTTATGAATTGAGACAATACCTACCCTGACTTGCAATCCCACCACTGGCGTGTGCGTGTGCTCTCGATGATCAGCACCAGCAGGAACGCAAAAGTACCCTCGATGGCCAGGGCGACAAACTTCCAGCCCAGCATGTCGAAGCCAAAGGGATTGCGGTACGCATCTATACCAAAGTTGGCATAGATGTCTGCCTCGACTTGGTTGTAAAGGAGGTTGATGAGACCCGAGGCCAGACAGAAAGGAGAAAAGATCAGGAAGACGTGGTTGAGGTAGTAGAAGGCGTCATTCTCCCCGACACCCTGCAAATCCCAAAAAGAAATATTAAAAAAGGGAACTCGGTAAAGCGCAGACCGCCACCTCAACTGTAAAAACGACCTATCTCCTAATGTTAATAGTGATTCAGAATCCTGATCTGAAGACTTGTAGTCGAGTTTGTGCAAGTCCTTCACAAGTCCATTCATAAGTTCAGTTGTTGGTAACTGGTTGAACAATGCCAAAGAAATGTTTTTGTTATTAAACATTTGAATAGCTAATGACTTGCAGATATCAAATTATTAAGAAATATCTTACTTATTTCAGATTAAATAATTATTTTAGGCATCCAGCAAACAAAGAACAACTGCTCGACGCTGGTTTAAAACAAATGCTGTTTTTCTTGCTTTTTTCTTCGGCATTCATGATTGTAAAACTTCGGACAGGTCAGTTAAACAATATTTACTAATTCAAGCCATAACAAATGGCGCACCTACATTTAAGCACCCGTCTATATTGTTTTGCACTTGTGCTGCTTAATAAACCAAAACAATGCACAAATGATCTACTCTATAGGCAATCTGAGACCAAAATATTGCCTGCTTTCTGTAGAGTCGGCAAAATTCTGTAGTTGCTAAGGAATGACCAGTCTGTATACTCTCTGACCCATATTTGGCACCCGCTTGGTCATTTTATGCAGTGAAATGGTTCAGATTGTCCTGACAAGTATAGGGACAGAAACAATTGGACACAATGTACTTACTAGAGGCAACTCCTGCAGGAAGTTGGGTATGATTGTGAGGATAGCAATCAGGAATACCAGGCAGAAGTAGATGATGAAAGCCGTGCCTGATGACTTGAACAATGGCACCAAGATGTACATTTGGCAGACCGTGGCAAAACTAGCCAAAGGAAAAAAGATACAGATTTAGGCGGCTGGGGGGGGGGGGGGGGGGGTGTCGAATTCTACTGTGCGGTATCACAATGTTGTACTGATGTACGGGTTCCCTGTTGTGTTTGCCTTTCAAATTCTATAAAGACTAGCTGTGCAGTCATTTTGATTGAGCCCAACCATTCCTGAGTTTGACCCTGTGCATATTAAATTTTCATGAGTCACAAGTTTTCCATTCATAGAAGTCTGGAGACCAAGGTACCTTGAGGTTACTTGCGTCAACCTTGTGATACTACACATTAGAAATCAATCTCCCACCTTTATTTTAAAGTAAAAGTAGACAGCTTTGACAGTTCTGAATGTGAGCTCCATTCACAAATGATGAAAGCAGAATACTGCATAGGACTGACATTTAAACGCTCATGCAAAGCCGCAGCAGGTTTAAGCCAACCATTTTAACCATTTCGCTTCGGATGACGTGTAGTACATGCAAAGGTTTGCGGTATTCGGAAACAAGCAACGAGCGAAGCCAGAAATGTGTGCTTCCCACAGATGCCGGCCTGAATCCTTTTCGGATCAAGGTTCGTCGAAAAACACGGTCAATGTCAAAATAATCCCGGCGAGAACTAGTTGATAACAAATTGCCCCAAAGCCAATGATGAAACCACGAATTGGAAAATACATTTAAAGTCTGGTCCTGGATTAGTATTTTGTGTGCTACAGAACCACACGGTGGGAGTCTGTGACATAATGATAAGCGTCCACTGTAATGTACTGTATTCCTAAACTTTCTAAAGTGAGATTTGCAATTCATGGTAGACAATATTTTTTTTTTTAACTTTAAAGACAGTATATACACCATTTGCTTTAGCTGTAATTTTCAAAAATGGATGGGTCAGGGGATTCATATTTTATAGTAAATATTGTGACACTGACCTGTTTAAGGTTTTGTGTTTATAGAAGATGGAAAAACCAAGAAAAAAAGTGCTGTTCTTGCAGTCTGGTTCCTTGACTTTCTTCAGACCAATTCAATCAATTGGGGGCAGTGTTTGAAAATAGCCAGGTTTTTACAATGATTAATACAATTCATACAAAGTTCCACTTTTCTTGAAAACCACATCACATCATCAGGTGCCTTGATTTCACAAGATGCTGGAGACTGTTATTCACTAATACAGTCAAGTAGTAGGTATTTCATAATGGCCGAGTTTGGGCGGTCTGTTCTTGACACGCGAACTCTGTTCTCGCGCTCGAACGGCGGGAACGCGACCCGTGAACATTGCACTTGAAACAAGAACACACACCACCTATCCATCAGGGTTTTGCAAGAACAAGTTACGCGTGTCAAGAACAGACCGCCCGAACTCGGCCAATAATTCTGTTATGGTTTGTTTTTGTTTTCTTTGCAAATGGTGTATACTACCTTGTAATTTATAACAGGAATTTTACCTTTTGTGATCTAAAAACACTTTTCTTGGCAACTTTTCTTTCTTCCATTTCTCTAGGCAACACACAATTATTGATAGATTTACTCACCCAAACAGCAACAAGAGCAGACAGAATGCGGGCATGTTACTGAGTGAGCCAAAGGCATTCATTCCAAACGCGTAGACGATGATAAGACTGATACCAATGGGTATCAGGTACATCAACTACAAGAGTAAAATACAAAAATGAAGTATGAGTACAAGAACATACAAAACACTCTAGCCCGAGGTAAGCCTAAGATAGGCACAGTTTAGAGCATTGATTAGTTGTTTGGGGTAACGATGAAGGTTCCAATGAAAGAGAAAGTGGTGTCGTCACCAAATAATTTTTGCTTTTCATGTGAGATAGTGTGAGCTGAACGTGACAAGTTATTAGTGCAAAAGCAATGGTCACATTACCCAAAAGTAACCTGCTCGGCGGCCGAGCGGCGAGTTTTTAACCAATTCTGCCCGGCCACCGAGCGGCGGCCGCCCAGGCACCGCCCGCCCAGGCACCGCTCGTTTTTAGGGCATCGCTCGGTCGCCGCTGAAGTTTTAGCGTGGAGTTAAAATTTGGGCGGCGCATGATTACTTTTCACTCGCCGCCCAAAATACGCTCGGTGCCTGGGCGGTCGCTGCCCGGGCACCGACCTAATCGAGCGTTCGCCGCTGAGCGATTTAAGACAAATATTGAAGCCGCTAGGTCAGAGGCTGCCGAGCGGTTGCCGCCCGGTCGCCGCTGGGAGATCAATCGGTCACTGGGAGGCGAGTTCAAAATCGGTCGGCGTCCAGCAGCGCCAGCTCCATTCACCGCGACGTCTAGCCGATAATGGCTGACAATTACAATGACAATGGCAATGACAAAGCAAAAGCGGTTTTGATGATGACCAGTGTGGGGAAGTCACATCCCAGGTTGCCCGTGAGAAATTTTGGCAGAGCCTGGTGGGCTGCCCCCAGTACGCCTACGAGACACCCGCCGATGCCCCGTCGATTACCGGCCGGCCGCCGGGCAATTTCTTTAAAATCAGCCGGTGGCTGGTGGGAGACCGCCCGGCAATCGGAGGGTCACCGGTCGGTCACTGCCGGGACACTGCGCGAAAAAGCTCCGCGATTTCGCCCAGTTTTGACCTAAAATTGACCGGCGACCGACGAGAAATCGACAGGACACTGCCCAGGCATCGCTGGGGCCCTACAGCCTGCTCGACTTCTCCAAAAATCGCTGGGCGATGCCTAAATTCCAGCAGCGACCGAGCAGGCTACTGATCGGTCGGTCGCTGCTCTGATTTGTGACTAGCTTTACATAGCACACAGGGAAGAAAGAGTGGAAAAAGTACATGACTCGAGTCCAGGAGTTGGACTCGAGTTGCAATTTTAGTGAACTCGGTCCTGTTGAAAAAACACTCAGTTTCAAAGATCATAACTTGGACGTGACAACGAGGACGAGTTATGAGTCTCTCGACTCACTTAATAAGTAGAGTGTTTGAAAAATACAAAAACAGGTGTTTTTTTCATTGGTTGCCATGGTAAAGAGTTCATCACAAAAAAAGTTCATAACAACAAATACAAGTGCTTGAAATGTATGGCTTTAACTACGGGAATAGTGAAATAGATTAGATGCCGGAATAAATACCGGAATAGATTACAAAAAAACATGGCTACCCAGGTATCAGTTAAAGAAACCCAACCCAAAAATTGTAATCTCAGAAGTTCCTTTTCAGCTTGTTTATAACAATCCACACTATAATACTGCCACATCAGTGAGTCAATACAGCAAGATAGAAGTGTTTACAGTGAGCTTTGCAAATTCACAGTGTCATCAATTTGAAATATATTTTGTTTTTCCTATTTATAGCCTGGTTTCATTTTCAAAATTTCTAACAAATCACATTCAAAACCTGTGGCTTATCTCGAATGTAACTATGTAGTTTGTAAAATTGGCTACAGGTTCCTGAAATCAACGGACGGGTACTCGAGTACCCAGTTCCGATGCACAGCTTTATACCCACCATATCCCAGACGAGGTTAGCCAACCAGTATCCAATGGGAGTGACCCCGCTGACATAGTGCAGACGCTTGGACCCGTTGTTGTACTCCATGACAAGGAATGTAGCAAAAGTGGCCGGAATCAGACAGAATGCAAGAACTATGATCATACAGATGCCAAAGTTCTGGGCAGTACGGTTCCAACTATTAAAGAGGCAAAAATTAACGCAAACATTTACACTAAAAAGGTAAAAAGGTAAAAAGGTAAATAGGTAAATAGGTAAAAAGGTAAAAAGGTAAAAATCTGATTGTATGACATCAAATTCAGATGTATGACAGCTAGTTTCCCGCGATTGGTAACCATTGCAGTAGGCAAGCATTAGCAACCATGGTGCCTGACGTAAACTAGACAGTAGGGGTTATAACAGGCTTTTAAGCTAATCCAGATAAAAACAAGTTACAATTTGGAAAAGTAGGACAAAAGTAGGATTTGTTAAAAAAAAAACCCAGGATAAAGGCAGGCTCAAATTTTACGTCAAAGAGCATTCGCTGCAAAAATTCGCTAAAGTTAAAATGTATTCAACTTTTTCAAATTTGTATTCAACGTCACAAATTTGCGTTCGCATTAGCAGAAAGTATGACATTTGTGGGTTTGGAGGAGGTTTTTTTCGGTGATACTCGCCCATGTCCACAGCATCGTGAGCCTCATTTGACATGTTCTGTGCTTACAATACTTGTGCTCCATCCTCAACTAAAGTCATGGAAGTACAGTTGCAGTCATAGAGTTATATTATAGAAACTAGAGAGCGCACTTATCACGTGATCCCATCTCGACAAAAATGCATGGACGCCATTTTGTAAGTGAGCAAAAAATACGTAGTTGACCTACGCATCTCTTTCGTTTCCTTTGCCACGCATCCCCGGGGGCAAGATTCCCAAGACTTTTGCGTGCTTTGGCTGCACAAATCGGAGCAACGTCAACAAGACCAGAAACGTCTTCTTTCACAAGTAAAACTTTCTGAAATAGGGGTGCCGGCAGTTGAGGCTGCTAACCACCACGATCATCCCGACAATGTCGCCTGTTCATATTTAATTTACAAAAACGTTGATTTTGAGTAAAACCATGATGGTTAAGCCAAGCAACATGCAATATCAGTCTGTCATATCATCGTGTAATACAACTGCAGTTCACTGCTTCACGCCTTTGCTCTCTGTGTCTGTTGAATTCATGACCTTATCAGCCATGAACAATCTCCTTAAAAATATTCTGAATCTGCCATCGATTTGGGGGAAAATAGAGATGAGATTTACCGATGAAACTGTCTGTCAAAGTACCACAAGCAATATCACTTGAGACTGACATAAACGGCCAATAAAGTTTACTGAATTATAGCTGCCGCGCCGTTGAAGTGCATGATACATCCGGGTATTTTACTACTGTGTTGCCCACTTACAAAATAGCGGACGGGTTAAAGGGCGGCACGTTCGTGTAGCGTGCACAGTATAGCAGTGTGCTCTCTAGTCTCTATACTATAACTCTATGGTTGCAGTACACATACGCCCAAAGCCATTCACTGTGTTATTTATATATAACAGTGGGTGAACACAGATTTCATTTTTTCTGAGTTGTGGGACAAAAAAAATAAAAAAATTAGTAGACATTTCTAGAAAAAAGAGTAGGAAAACTTAGGACAAAGTAGGAATACTTGAACGCCTGTTATGTCATGTAAACCAGCAATGATTTCCTTATCAAATGGCACAATTCACCTGTCACAGTGTGCTGTTGTTATGTGCCCACCTAGCACTGGATGTTTGCTCCGTAATTTCTTTGTTTTGGGTCATCCATCACAGATTTTAAGGCTATCCCAACTGCGCTCTCTGATCTTTGACTACTATAAATAGCGCTGCTTTTAGGTTTTTCGATTCTTCTGATAATTCCATCGTAAAATTTGGTTTATCAGAATGCCAATGTGCATCTCTAAAGTTACCGACTGCTATATTTATGTGTTTAGACATCCCGAGACTTGGGACAAAAAGAAATATCAGACATGCCCCTATCTCTTGCTGTTTGCAACATTGCTTGCCTACATAGCTACAGGGACGTAGTGTCATTAACAAGTGAAATGTACTTACATGTCTCGTATGCTGAGGCCTTCTCCAGAAAACTCAAAGGGATGACTGTAAGCTGATATACCTGAGATAGAAAAGCACAAATATCAGTTCTTATTATCGTGTGCTTGGATACTGTAATTTGATTGGACAAAGAACGATCATATAAAAACGCATGGCACACTCCCAGTGTGATATCATGTGTATCATGATGTCACCTGTATTATTGGTACCCATGCAGTTTTCACATATACTATTACGATAGCAAACTATAATGGGGAAGCAGTGAAATAGCAGACCATCAGCTAAGTTTTTACCGCGTGATTTGTTCAAAACATGAAGGTAGTTTCAATTTGTTTTAAAAGTTACAAAAATACAACCTTTTATTCTTTTGAGGCAAAACTCCCTCGGCTTTGCCTCGGGTGCTGTGTGTCCTTCGGGTGTTAGAATTGTCATATCCCGTATTACAGCAGTCAACAATTCCTAAATGTCAAACTTGATGTTTGATTTAATATTGGGTTTTTGCAAATTCATAAATTTTGCAACTTATGGAAATTCTATCTTACAATTGTAGGCTTTCAGAAATACCCACATGAAAAAGGATAAAAGTACGACAATTGTTTTTAAAAAGCAAAATAAAATGTGGACTTTGACGAAAACAGGATAAAAGACGGACTTTTACAGGTTTTCAGGAGCAGTATTTAATGATCACTGGTGATACACACCCATGTTCACAGAATCTCAAATCTTGGATCGATTTACATATTTACAAGTAATTAAAGGGATTGTATACGTTTGGTAATTGGAACCCACTGTTTGTTTCAATCCTATATAGTTATTGATATATACCATAAAACTAACCTGTACAAATTTCATTTTAAAAGGTGGTAGCGATTTTGAGATATTGTCGAATCGGTTTTGTCCATGCAGAAAGAATAATCTGCATGGAATACACACTCTGAGAGACGTCACTGCAGTAACGCTTCTCAGATTCAAATTTTTAGGGATAAAAAGTGCTATTATTTTCTATAACCGCAGTACTTCGAAGTGAAAAGTTTCTCAAATGCATTATACATGTACTATCCAAAGCTGCTCTACTTCTTACCTTCTTGCCAATAATTTTTGGAGTAATTACCAAACGTATACGATCCCTTTAAAAAAAATCTGCAATTTGCAAACCTTCACACAATAAAAAATAAAAACAAGAAACTATGGGCATAACAAAACCTGTTAAACATCAAACAGCCCGACATAACAAGAATTTTGCACACTCAATGGTGTCATGTGCATGACGAATTGTTTGTTCTGGAAGAAAAGTCAAATTTCACTATAAATCTAAACAGTCTCTAGACGACCGGCAGAGTTCTTTTTAGAACCACACAAACCTCACATTAAAAACAATTTAACACACGGTGCTACTGCTGGGAGCTTTATTATATACCAAATGAAAGCATACGTTGCAGGCTTTCCAACCAGGTATTTAACTCAGTTTTTGTAGAGTGGGTCACAAATGATGTACAGCCTCCCCAAACTTACCGTAGCTTGCAGGATTTTGGCTGGGCGGTAGGTAGGTCCTCAGGATCATATTGTTGGCAGTATTCAGTGCAATGGGCATGGCATGGAACCCCTTATTGTTGTACCAGGCCTACAATCACAAATGGCAACGAAAAAATAACAAAAATGCACCAATCATCATAACTCTAACCAACTCCCCGCAAGTCCCCCAAACTCCAACACCTTGAGGGCTTAAAGGGGAGAGTATCATTTGCATTCACCCCGAAAGTAACCTATTATCGACCTGAACACTTATATAGTGATTGAGTTCGCTTTTTAGTTATCCTGCAGGTCTGTGCGCAGGAGTTCTCTGGTTGTTTACCGGTTAAGATGTTTATTTTTCGGTATTTGTTTTTGTTGATGTATATTTGTATTACTGTTTTTGTATGCAATGCACCCTGCAAAATAATAAATAAAAAAAACACCAAAAACAAACAAAACCCTGCATAATAAATGAACACAGAAAGAAAGTCATTTGTTGGCATAATAACAAATCGCCATGAAGCCAAAGGTATTTGATGTACGACAGAATCACAAGGTGGGAGTCTGTGACACGGTGTATGTTAGTACATGATAAGTGGCTCCTGTGCAGTAATGCATTCGCAAAGTTTTGCAATCATTTTTGGGAACTTGAGTGCTATTAGCCTTCACTGAATTGAGTTGAGTCTTCTGATGAGGGACTTGAGTCATGTCATTTGCCTGAAGTGACTTGAATTGATTAGAGTAATTTACCTGTCGGGCCTCAAGTCGAGTCACTAACAATTGTGACTCTATTCATACCAGAGTCGAGTCATTGACTTATTCATTACAACTCTGCTAAACACGTCTGTGTAATGAGTCTATCTTGCTTGCTTAAAAAAATAGGCAATTTTTGACAAACAATCAGTTCAAGCGACTGAGTTTTGAATAATAAAGAGTACCCTAGACGATCCGTGGTCAAAAGGTTGATGTTTAGAGAGCAAAAGATTGTGCATGTTTTCTTTTTTTCAATGTTTTCTCAAAAAGTGTAATATCCACAGAGCTGAAACTTCAAGAGGTTAGGTTTTGAACGTTCTTCTTTAGATTTCAAGTGCATGTTATTATTGGAAATGAACACAAAAGCAAATGATTCTTTTGTTATTTCAAGACTTTTTACATTGACAATACTGAACTAAAGTCAACTGGCAATTATCATAATCTGAGATGGGCATACAAACTTAAATACCTTGAGATATTCCGTCATTCCACCTTCAGGTTTACTGGTACTGTGTAGGGTTAGTCCATTGTACCTAATCGACAAACGAAAATGAATAAATTATTGATGAAAATGAACCAAACTACTAATGCAAATTGCCTTCCGACTGGAATGACCTAAAATATATACAAATCAAATAACTTAAAAGGGCCTAATAATTTGCGACATTGCGATCTTAAGAAGATCTACAGAGGCAATGTGTTCATTTTAAAATATGTTCAATCGCAAAATGTTGCTATTATGTCACAAAGTCACATTCTCATTTGCTTTGGCGTCAACAAATTAAAAGGACTTGAACAAGAAAGATAAGGCGACAGAGCAGAAAATATCAGCAGTTAGAATGTGGCTTCACTTGGACTTTTTAACCCTCCTATATACAGGGCAGTTGCCATAGAATTGTCTGACCTTTTAAAACCTTTCAAGTTTCCTGGACTGAAAGGTTTTGAAAGGTGAGAAAACTGTCTGACAAAAGGGACCTATGAAAGATTTTGAAAGGTAAAACAACTCTCTGAACAAACTGGTGTAAGAAAAAAAATACCTTTCAAGTTTCTTGGACTGAAATGTTTTGAAAGGCGAGAAAACTGTCTGACAAAAGAAACCTATGAAAGATTTTGAAAGGTACAACAACTTTCTGAACAAACTGGTGTGAGAACAAAATACATTTTGCATAGGTTTTCTGGGTCTTTCCAACAGTCAGAGAGATTGGTGCACTTGATGAATTTGTTCACTTGATGATAAAAGCATGAAATTTGGCACACAGTCGGAGTATGTCATGAGAAAAATATTTAGATATTTGGCTATAGGTCCATCGCAGATTTGACCTTTGAACAAAATATACATTTAGAATAACATGCAATGACAGCCATTTTTACATTTTTGAAAATTGCTGAGATAAAAAGAACCAATACCAAAAAATACCCAGTTATTTTCAAACCTGTTTTATCAGTTGTGTAATTTAAACTCCAAGAAAGTAGAAGGGAAGTGGCTATAAAACTCTATTATATACCAAATGAAAGCTTACGTTGTGGGCTTTTCAACCAGTATATAACTCAATTTCACTTTTTGTGTGCGACATAATACATTTTTCACAACTCTGCCTGACTACTAGTGCTGGGTAAGTAGTGGAATTTGCTACTTGAGTACTCAAGAAAATTACTTGTGAGTAGTCGAGTACTCACTGATAATTAACAGACTTCTCATAAGAGCAGCAAGACTGATACGTGTTAGTACATGTACAACATAAATTGACAACCAATTATTCAGCAGTGAGGTAGCCTTTCTGTGCAACGTTTGTTGTCACTTACCTGAAATGTATTTGTTAGGATTAAAATCCTGGGGAGAATAAGTGGATCAAGACGTGATTCCTTGATTGCTAGCTTCATTGATAGCATCCAGACAAAAGGCAAATAGTTAGTTTTTTCTTATTAGTCAACACAGTAAAAACAAATTTCTACTTGCGAGTCCTTGCTGTACTCGTGCCCAGATGAGAAATCATTAGTATACAACGAGTAGCATAAACTACTCATGGGTACTCGAGTACTCACATTACTCGCCCAGCAGTACCAACTACAAACCAACCTTTTGGAGCGGAAGTCTTTAGTGGACCTGAGCAGGTACTGCATAAGGTCTGTCTTTAAGCTGACGTCAAGCAGGATATCAGTGGTGTTCATTGTCCAAAGCGGTGGTTCGGCCCCCAAGGCGTCCTCTGGGCATTCCAGGAAGCTGTTTGAGCATGAGCAGTCGGGGGCATTGAGATCCCTGGCGAGCATAGCTTCTTTGTCTGTATTAGACAAGCCAGAAATTGGCTTCTTGAAGAAAGCTTCTGTGAAGTGGCAGGTGCTGGAAACAGAAACAACGATGATGAGCAACGATGATGAGCAGTCAAATAATCTCATTACAAGAAAAACAGACTAGGAGCACGCACAAGGGGCCCGGGGGGGGGGGGGGGGGGGGGGGGGAAGTTGAAGATCGAAACACCCCCCCCCCCCCCCTCCTGCTCTGACCAAACAAAAACAATTATAACAATTGTAAACAAAAAATATATAGATAATGTCAGCAGTAGATCTAGAGGTTACTTTTAGAAGAAACTGTACGAATTAACGCGTACCCGTCCTCAAAGTCAGTCATACATGTTGTTCCCAGGCCAGGCTCACTGAACAGGGCATTCGTCAATTTCCTTCCATCCGCCGTCTGAGAATCACTGTTGCTGTAAAGACCACCAAAAAAACAAAAAAAACCCACAATAAATGCCACATTAATATTTCTTAGGAACCTGCATTTTAATAGACCTGAGACGTAGGGACGTCATGACTTTGTTTAAATGTGCGCTTTCTTATGGGAACGGAGTCGGGATGCCAGACGATGTAGGGACAGACTCGCTCATAGGGAAGCGCACATGTAAACAAAGCGTGACCTCATTACAAAATGTTAGTCCAATACGAATGCAGACAGTCACCAAACCCGTAAAACACAGCTGGAAAAATAAGGGTAAAACAAATGAAGCCTCAAATAAGCCCGCAAATTAGTCAAGGTCAAAGGTTACTCAGAATAAAAAAAACCAGAGGTCATGTCACGTTATATTTATGTAAACGCGCATTCTGATTGTAATTAACGTGTGTGGTCGTGCGGCCACCTGGTGCATTCATGTGACCTGTCACCACAATATGAGAGTAAAGTCACACAATGTGATTCGGAGATATGGCCATCCAAAGTTAAAATATGAAAGGGGTGGTCAATTTTGAGAATTGTGCGAAATTTGATATTTTTTTGGGTGCGATCAGATGATCGAAAACCTCCTAAATTACGCGATTTTGTGTAGTGTTTGCGTAATTTGTGTTAAGATTAAAGTCCATTAAATATGCAAATTAGGTCCTTGTAACATCTCACGTTTTCTCAATTTTGACATTTTGTTGTTTATACAATAGTTTGTATGTGTGAAAAGTTTAAAGAATAAATAATGATTAGAACATAACCATTGCTATGCTCAACCGAACATTACTTGTCCTGTTTTGCAATATTTTGCGTGTTTTGTTTAATATGTTCATTAAAGGTAATATACACCATTGGTAATTGCTTTAATTATTATGAATGGGTGGATTTAGGGGGTTGTATTTTATAGTGAATATCATTTAACTGACCTTCCCGAAGTTTTACAATTATAGATGCCGAGAAAAGCACGAAAAACAACATTTGTTTTGAACCGGCGTCAGGCAGTTATTCTTATGTTATTAGTGGGTTTTCTGCGATCGCAGTTTTGTTTTATAAAATTCTATTTTTCGGAATAATTACAGGATATCTAGCGCAATCATTTTGCTAGATGCCTAGACTCATTATTTACTTTCCAAAAAGAAGACATTTCTTAATAATTCGGTAGTAAATATTTTCGATATCTGCAAATGGTGTATCCTACCTTTAGGCCAAATAAAATAAATAAAAAAACATGTTTAGCATCATGCCTTTTTTTTAAAGGAAGGAGGAGGCCCCTTTTTTTTTTCTCCTTCAAAATGGCCGCCCAACACATCTTAATTTGAGTCATGTAGTGAACATGTCACACCCTATCTTCCAATTTAAAATTAAAACATGGTTCACCCACGATTAAAAATGTTAATTCATGTGGGTCAATCATGTATGCACCGTACACGACTACACAAAATATTAAACAAAATATATGTCAAGAGCATGTACACAGTGATGCTAAATTCTAAAATACGATCTTAACATTTTATTATCTGTAAAAAAAATTGTTTTTACCAAAATGTTCAAATTTATAATTCTTTTCTAAAAAAAGATAGAAAAAAGAAGGAGGCGGCCCCCAAAAAGGAAGCGGGCGGTGACGCTAAGCATGTTTTTTTTTTATTTGGCCTTAACCAGTTCGCCCTGGGATTATTTTAACATCGCCGAGCCGACGGGCGGGATTATTTTTAACGAAACTCGATCCGAAGCGGGTTCAGGCTGATAGTGCCGGGAAGCACACCCACGCATTTCCGGCCTTTCGCGCTGCTGACATACATTTCCGAACTTGAACTTGGCGTGTTTATGCGTCATCCGTTTTGAATTTGGGAACAATTTTTGCGTTTATATACGTCATCTGGCGCGAACTGGTTAAGTAAGTTTTCTCACAAACAGGTTTTGTGAAACCCATGACTTTCTGGAGTGCTGTAAAATGTATTTATCGCAAAACCCCTAAGTTTTACGTACCATTGGAAAGCTCTCTTTTTCAAGAATTTGAAAATACCAATATCTCAATTTTCAATTTTCTCGACTTTACTCTCAATATTGTGATGACTGGTCACATACATGTGCGTTAGTTATCCCAAATGACCCGTGACCTAGGCTTGAAAGATGTCAGAATCAATTCGAAACTCGGAATTGGAATCCACTTTTTTACGGAATTGATTCTCTGATGTAGCTCATTTCCCCGTTGTCAATTCCAGTATTTGTGCAACGATCTTAAAAACCAGCCAACTCCAACAAGCCTTCAAAGAATGCCAAATTTCAAAAGCATGCAGTGCATCAAAGACAAGCCGAGAGCACAACTCTCTGATGGAGCTGCCCGCTACTGATGTAGCACAAGTTGATGCCAATCAGGTTTCCTAATTCTTATCATAGCAAGAAATTGTCACGGTTCTTGGGAATGGTATTATATGCAGTCGCTCCCGAAAACCGCTGTAAAACTTTATTGTTATTAAATAGTTTCTGAGTACTGTCTATTAGAGAGTGATTACACCCCATAATGACATTTAGCAATTTTATAAAATTTTTTGTTTACTTTGGAATCCATTGGAATTAAAATCAATTCAAAAATTGATGGATTCACTGAAGCCTAAAGTGACACATATGATTGTGCATATGCCCAGTTGAAATTCCGAGCTGGCTTAAAGGTTATTTGTTGAAAGGCACGGTGAACGAACATATACCGACAATTATGTAATGACTTTCGTTACCTGAAGAAGACATAGTCGCCAGGCCCGTACAGAGAGGGTGCAAAGTGAAGCTGTTGGTTCTTCTCCTTAGAGCCGAGGGTCCCGAAGACGACAGCCAGCAGGAGCATGAGCATGGGCAGGAGAATGGACCAGATGAAGCCGCGCCAATCACGCTTGGTGTAGTGAAAACGCTTGGTTAGAATGGCCCAAAACTGACGCAGGGCTGGAAAAAGAAATTTAGAAGGCAGTACATGTATGTTATTCAGTCATGTTGTAGTTAAGTCCATATCTGAGCCGCTAAGTTTACAATCTTAAAGTTGTATACGCACAAAAGTTATTTTAGACTGGAGTGCGGTGGCCTCATGGTCTGCAGCTGCAGGTAATTCTGCAGGTTGTAGGTTTGAGTCCAGCCTAACCCCCCCCCCTTACATTTCTCTTATTAATACTTCTTTGTTAGTTCTTTCTTTGATCCTACCCACATTGACATTTCCTTTTAACCCTTCAGCCTAATCCTCCTTTTGTTGTTCCACAGAACTCTGTACATGCTTTTTCTTTTGTGTTAAGCACTATTCACAGTGGTCAGTAGTTGGATGGGAGAATATTCCACGTATTGTCCTGGTTGGTGGCTTGTATGGGACATATGGTAGGGCTCCTTCATTTTAGACCATGTCTTTCTGGTGGGACATAAAACTGTAGGTCTTGTGCATTGTTTAATACACCATAAAACACTTATTGTGAAAGAGAGAATTAAGGGGCTTGCCCCGGTGTTTTTGAATCGGTTGCATAATACACTCTGAGTATGTTTGAGGTAATATGTGATGAGTATTATTTTGATCTTATTTATATGAAATTTGCAATATCAAATATTAATATTATTCATTAGAAGAGATTAAGAGATTTTGACAAGACTTACTAGATGGCTTCATGTTGTATCTGACCTTGGCTCTCTTCATTGTGGCCTCGGGAACTATCTTGGGGTTATCCTTGGGTCCTTCAGTTTTGCCTTCGTCTGTACTGGAAACGCTCAAGAAAACCTGGGGGGTGGGAATTTAGACAAAAACGAGAAATTGTTAAGACTTTACTGAAACCACGAAGTCACACAAGCATTGTACAAATACCACGTAATCTATTAGTGCTAGGACGTATACCACGGTACCCCATACCAACCCAAAATGTCACGTACATTGTTCAATTTGTTGGTCTCACTACCCAATACTTTTTGTGTAAATACACAAACACAACAATCTGCGGTGTTTCAAAATTTAGCACCCTGTGGAGACCAATGGGGACATTGGGAGTCAAAAGGTTTCTATTAAGTTATTTCTATAGATAAATAGGTCTCCACAAGAAATGTCACGAAATAGATTTCTGGATTTTACTTAAATTACTTCAAACTACGGTTGGGATATGGGTTAGAGCTAGTGTTTGGGTTAGGGTATAATATAAAGTTTATTATAATACAGTATTAGGGAGACCAGTATAATTGAGGATACATTTCAAGGTCTTCCCAACTACCAACTTCTAGAAGGAGAAACATTTTTAAACAGTTTAGATCGATAGAGCATGGTCCAAAATGTATAAATACCAAATTTCGTAAAAGAAGGATTACGGAAAATCAGGTTAGGTGACAGTAAAGTTTGAAAAATTGTGTGCGTTTGTCTATGGAGATGTCTTGCAAATGACCGGTGTGCAGGAATTATTATTATTATTATTCTTCCAAATAGGCACTTGGGGAGACAAATTAGCATACGTTTTTAGGTAATAAGGAGACAGTGTCTAGCTACCCTAAAAAAACAAAATATTTGGGAGTTATTTTCGTCCTAGAACGACAGATTTTGGTCTAAATAGCATAAATCTCGAAGATCTTAAAGAAAAGGGTTAGGGTAAACAAGTTAGGACTGTTTTAAGTTTGTGTATATCTTTATGGGATTGTCTCCCTAAGTGCCTATTTGGAGGGTACTTTGGGAGACAATCCCATAGAGTCGTGCAGAAAATGGATACTGCCCTAACTTTTATACCCTAACCCTTTTTCTATGATCTTCGAGATTTATGCTATTTAGACCCAAATCTGTCTTTTCCGAGCAAAAATAACTTTCAAATATCGTTTTGTGGGGTAGCTAGACACTTAGGGAGACATTGAAATGTCTCCCAAGTGAATCAAAACTTATCGCTAATTAAAATAATATTAATTATTATTATTATGGTTGGTTATTTTTTGGATAGGTGCAATGGTGAACTGAGCTTTAAGTATGCTTTATTCACAAGTGACAGTCGGTCAGTCGACTAATGAGTCAGAGTATTACAGGCTGGTCGATCAGTGACAAGCAGACGAGTCATCAATGTACCTCTTCCAGTGTGGCGTCTGACAGGCCGTAGCTTGACGCATGCAGCTCAGGCAGCTTAGCGTCCAGCTCCTCAAACAGTCCCTGGAACTTTGCAGTCTGGCCAGAATTGACCGGCAGGGTGAAGGACACCTCCGTGCCAACATCCTCTTTGATTATGGCCGACGGGAGGTGAGACTGGATCAGCGAGGTCACCTGCAAGTTTTAAAAAAAAGGATCAATAGGTAAATTTGAAAAAAAAGATAAGCGATATGTCACCAATTACCCGCTGACTGCAAGAAATCAGAGTGATTCAAGGTCCATGAATTTAAAAGCTTGTGAGATTTGTTGTAGCACGATTGGGTATCAATGATATTGGCCCTGGATGCGATGGATTTTTTTTTTTTTTTTGGGGGGGGGGGGGGAGTTACTAAGGGAGCTCATACATGTGACCAGCTCCATAAAAACAAGATATTAAGTCGTGTTGTGCCATTATGTAATGGCCCGCTCACCATTGAGAGGGTGAACATTTTGTCCAAATGAGGGTGAACTTTTTTGTTGTGGTTTTCATTTTGAGGTTTCATTCGCAGAAATATTGCAAGGCCTGTTTAATATGCAAACATGTCATATCTATGAAACAAGAGGGGCTAAGGAGCTATATTATATATCAAATGAAAGCTGACGTTGTGGGCGTTCCATCACTGTATATAACTCGATTATATATGTAGGGGCATGTAGTATTCACCATTCAACTTCCCAGATACAGAGCTATATTTAGTTGTCATAATTTGCATAAGTAAACATTATACTAGTTGCCGCGTAATTCAACTAGATCCATCAGTTTTAGATTCTTTTCGCAAATAGTTGGTTATTATAGTTATATTTGCATATGAAATGTTATTATTCGTAGTCAAGTGTTTTTGTATGGGAAATTGACATTTATTATTATATTTAATGTTTTGTAAGGTGCATTAAGAAATGCTTGGTGCCGTGTCCACACCTAGCTAGTGCGGTTGGGAATTGTTTTTTCCTCTCCGTTAGTTGGAGATCGTTTTTATATTTTATGGAGATTGTTCCTCATACTTTTGAAGGGTTTGCTCCGTTCTTTGAGGCATGACTGTGTGCTAAGTGTGAAGGCAAACAATCCCAGAACCTGTGGCGAGTGTCTTTTTGTGTAATCTTTTTGAGGAACTTGTGTAAAATTGAGACACTTTCACTCAAACTTTTGGGGCTTAGCGTCGTTGCCATAGGCACCGTCGCGCATATTCCAATGCATGTACTGTATTTACGTTACACGCGTTGTATGCACTACACAGTCATGACAGTTAACTCTGTATGTCCATTGTGATTGCTTTGTGTGCACACACAACTACCAGTATTATTTTGACCATGTGTTTCTTGTGTTTTCTTCTAGGTAAAATGTAGGCCTATCGAGGCTGCATTGCGCCTGGGGATCTTTTACTGGAGATTTTTTTAATGGAGATCTTTTACTGGGAAACTTTTACTTGGGATCTTAACCCTCTTATGGTTTTACCTTTCAAAACCTTTCAAAATCTGCTTAATGGGCAAAATGGCTATCAATAAGTATGAACCTTTCAAAACGCTCCAGAATTTTTTTGCTACTGCACTACTACACCTTTCAAAACCTTTTGAAAGTTTTTTGTTTTTTTAACACCAGTTTGTTCAGAGAGTTGTTTTACCTTTCAAAACCTTTCATAGGTTCTATTTGTCAGACAGCTTTCTCACCTTTCAAAACGCTTCAGTCCAGAAAACTTGAAAGGTTTTGAAAGGTCTGACAGCTCTATGGTAACTGCACTGTATATAGGAGGGTTAATGGGAATCTTTCTAATTTAATCACATAATCTGTACTACAATAATTGATCTGCCTGGGTTTTGATTAATTTGATTCATCCAGTGATTGAATACATTTGGGGAGATTAAACTGTTAGTGATGATTGGCTGGTGATTTGATGACATCAACCCTCAACAATTTCAACACACTTATCCTAATATACCTTTATAATTTGTTTTGCGACATAGAACCCTTTTTTGTGAGGCAGGTATAACACATGAATACACTAACCTTAGCACAATTGAAGGATTCCACGAATGAGGACACACCGCTGGAGGATTCCTGAGAGCTGGTGCTGGCGTGATCTTGGGCCGCCTCAGGTTTCATGTTTGCCATTTCTAAGTAGACATTTTCCACTGCCTTGTTGCGATTGTAGTCTGCCAGCAGGCCCTCCCCGTCACGGGCGTGGTCTCCGCCCGGCACCTTTCTCTCGGTCTCTGGGGTGGGCTGGCCGCTAGGCAACTCCTTGGCAATAGTCAGCGTGTAGCCGCTGGTGAAGTGGGCCTTGAGGAACGTGGAAGAGCCACAGCAGCGCAGCTGGCCACGGTCCAAGACGGCGATGCGGTCGCCCAGGAGATCAGCCTCGTCCATGAAGTGGGTGCACAGGAGGATGGTACGACCTATAGACAGACATGAATATTCATGTGGCTGGTTTTTACTGCATTCTGATTGGTTCGTTTACTAATCACAAAGGTTACGTATTCAGAAAGGTTTAGCTTTTGGTTACTTTTCAGTGCCATCACATTAGGATACAAAATAATGGTCCACAGATATCCTAATCAGTTCTGAAAACAAACAATGGTGGCTTCAATAAAGGTAATTTTTTTACAATAGAAGATGTTTAAATAAAAACACTGGCAGGAGTGGGATTTGAACCTGCGACCTCCAGAATACCGTACCGGCGCTCTACTAACTGAGCTAACTTCCTTTATGTTGGTGGTCTCCCAAATGCTCAGTCTTTGTCGGCGGGTGGAGGCGAGTTTGTATCCCTATTTAAATAGTGGATGTAGATCAATAGAGGAAAACAGGGTCCACGATTGACAGAAAGTCCATGATTGAAAATCGTGTACAAAACCTAAGGGAGACCAAGCTTCCACAAACGTTAAAGTACAAACAAAAGAGCGACAATAGGAGGTCCACGAAGGAAGGTGTTTACACACGTATGTGTGCGAACAAAGGGCAACAATGGGCAAGTTCGGTCTTTAGAAATGGAAGTACTCCACAGGCTAACGCTATGTATTTCAAGATTTCTAAGGGGACAACAGAGAACAAAAGAAGGGAAGTAAAGTCAAACAATAGAGGTACCCCACAACCAATGGCATGCCCAGTGTGTGTGTGTTTGCTTTTCTTTTGTTCACTTAGAACCTGCCACAATTTATATCCAGGGCGAGTTTCAAACAAGTTGCATTTGCTTTGTCCGGAAGAAGCTTCGCATTTCTCCCGAACATATTCATCAGCAACTGCTTGACTTGCTAAATACTGACAACTTCATTGCGGGAAGATTCTGGAGGAAATTGTTCAGAATCCTTGAACTTGATTAATTCAGTAGAGGTCCTTTTATACCTTTCTTGTTCTTGCTGATCAGGTCCCAGATGGAACGCCGGGCGTGGGGGTCCACCCCACTAGTGGGCTCGTCCAGAATGACAATGCTGGATCCTCCAAGAAACGCAATCATGACAGATAGTTTCCTCTTCATGCCCCCGGACAGATTGCACACCTTCACATTGGCTGCACCCTGCATGCCCACATCGGCGATGAGGCTGCCATGGCAACAAAGAGCAGGTCAAAAGGTCAAACAGTTGCACACAAGCGTCAACTATCTAATGCGCCCACTTCCAAAATTCAGAAAAAATATTTACAACTCTTTAAGATGTTTGAGACACACATCAAATTTATTTCATCATCTTTAAGTTTCTGTTTAATATTTAATGTAAATTTTTTTATTAAAAAAGAAAGGATGCCTAGATGCTCCATTGCAAAATACAGCACTTTTTGACCCCATTTCTTTACAATTTCACCGTAACACAAGCTGGCTGTCCTGTGAACAGCTTCCAACCTTCTTCTTTACAAACCATTCAGATCATGGTCAACAAAATGCTCTAATAGCAAGAAAATTGCAGTCACACAAATTTGGATTTGACTTAGGCAATGTGTGGCCCATTTAACTAGTCTGTATCTATATGAAGCCACAGTATAGCCAAAGAAACAAAAAGTACTGTTTCTCTCAAATGTTGAATATGACACCAGTTTTTTTTATCTGATCTTCTGACGTAATAGTTTATTATGGGCGAACATTGTGGCAAACGGTGAACAAGTATTGTTTCTGTAATCTGATCTTATGATCATAATAGTTTTTTGACAGCAAATTAGGTGCTCACAACAGACAGAAGAGAAACAAGAATTGTTTGTCAAATTTGATCTTCTGACTTTTAGAGTTGATTATTAAAGGTGAAAGAGCTGGCTATTGTGGCCATGAAAAAAAACAGTTTCTCAAGATTTAATCTTCCAACCAAAGTTGGAAAAGAAAGTAAAAGAGACACAGTGAGACAACTGTTCATTCTCATTAACTGAACTTACAACCTCATAATAAACAAAACTGAAAAAGGGGGGAGGGGGGTATAAGATACTTACTCTTCTGACTGTTGTATGATGTCTTTTAGAGACATTCCTCTCAAGTGTCCATACATCTCAAGATGTTCCTGCACTGTCAACCTACGGAAAGAAAAACCAATCATCCACCCATTCACATCTAAATGGGGAATGCAACCTCCGCACAATTTGAACTACATTCATAATGACCTCAGACAGTTTACCCATTCCTATTGGTCGCGAGCACATCACGTGGCCAGTTTTAAATGGATGATAAAACACTGGGTCAAGTTTTAAACACTTTTCCGATGTTCCCTTGAAATAGCTGTAGTGGTATTTTGGAAATCATAAATTGAAACTGAAACTAACAATAAAAAAAATCATTGGAAGGTTTTAATTTTGGGCTTGTTTTGACTTTTGGACTGAAGTTTTTCTGTTTTTTACCGAAATGGTATTTATGAATGGGAATGATAATGTGGTTGGCTGGATATAAAATGCACATTTAAACTGGCTCATGGGCCTGAACATTGTTAATGCCCTGTTAAAACAGGCAAATCACATATTTATTTCCTTTATAGTCAAATTTATTCACATTTCTTCTCTTTGCCCAGGCAAAAGGGCCATTTTCCCCCAGATTTTCAGATTTATTTATATTTGTAATCTTTTATATTTGGAATACATTTCCAAGGCAAGACAATAGGAATCTTTCATTTTCACGAATACAAAACTTTAGAAAATCTTTTTTCTATTTATTTGTTTGTTTTTTGTTGACAAGTTCATAAACTTTATGCAAACTTCAAACAGCCATACCTTTGAAGCGCAAATGTATTGTGTGAGATATTGAGTGGGATCTGACCAAGAACTTCGGAACGAGCTCATCTATACCCAGCACGATATGTGGCAGAGGGGTACCCCCCTCTTATCCCTATACTTTATACGCACTCAACACTATTGTAACCTAACCCATCCCCCCTTGAAACCTAAAAAGAATTCCTGAGATTCCGGGAACACAATTGTCTACACAAAAGAGGGGGGGTTTTCTCTGCCACATATCGTGCTTCATATGAGCTCATCTGGTTTATTCAGCCATATTTTAGCCTGCAGCTAAAATGTGTAACAACAGAGGGCGCACTTTATATACACTATGAGCGAATCGCTAAAGTGCGGAGCATTACATATTGTAAGATGAATGTTATTCCCTTTCTTATTACCTGTACCCGATGTATCTCTGTCTATTTGTTTTGCCAGAACGGCAATTTTCTGCTGACTGTTCAGCAGGGCCACAACAGAATGAGTCAGGTTGGCGCAGCGGTTCTTTCCTTGCCTTCCACCGCTGTGACCCAGGTTCGAATCTCCCCTGGGCCAATATGTGATGCGATCAAGCAAAATCAGTCGGAACTCGGCAATTCTTGTTTTGAGATAGGGCCAAAATATGTTCGTAGGGGTGGACAAATCCAAATTGACTTTTTTACAAAAACAGAAGGGGAATTTTTTATTTTTTTTACCTGAAAATACTCTTTTAACCAAATTCAGAAGGGAAGTGATACAAATACATGATTTTCTCAGTTTCTTTATTTTTAACGTGCTGATGTTCAAATGGTTGTAATTGTTTAACCAAAGGTCGTATTCACATGGGGTTTTCACTGAAATGGAGCCTGAAGTACGCTACAAAACAATCTCTAAAAAAAAAAAAAATTACCAGGGCCTACTTTAGACTGATTTTTCTTGATCGCATCACATATGTGGATTGGGTTTTCAGTCCCTTCCTGATTACATGGGTTTCCCCCCGAACATTCTTCTGGGGTTTTCCTCCCACCCCTAAAACTGTACCTTCTTCTCATTGTCTTTTTTCTATACAGGTTTCTTCAGGCTTGCGAGCTATAGTTTTGAGGAATCCTTGGTTATATAACCAGAAAGAAGTAATAATAATAATATTGAGAAACTTACTGGTCATAGAGTGCATCATGTTGGGGGCACACTCCCAGATCCTTGCGGATACTGTGCAGCTGTTTTATGACGTCCTTACCGTAGATGTACACATTGCCTTCTGTAGCTGGGAACAGACCCATAATGATGGAACTGTGAAAAAAAAAAGCACACATCTAAATCATACTATAGCGGAGTTCCTAAAAACATTATGACAATTCACTCGACTTCCCTCATGTAGTGTTGTCAAACGTCTTTGATGACAAACTTCATTTAGGTAAAAATACTGGTTCTTTTACCTTACTAATACTTGCTGTTAAAAATTTCAGTGTCATAAAAGTTTGTACAAAATTCAAAATTGGTGGCATTTGGAAATTGGGCACAAAAGCAGCAGAGTGTCCCCCCCCCAAAAAAAAAAAAAAAGTTAAAATTTAATAACTTCTTCCAAGTTTACAAATTCTGATAAACATTATTACTTCCATTCACAATCCCAACTACAAGTTTGTCTGAAAATTATTGTTATTTTGGGATGCATTTGGATGTTCATTGTGCACCACTAAATAAGAAAGAAATACAAATTACTGTTTACTTTGAAATGAGTTGGTAAACGAGTATGGATCTAACAAATTCTCGTTAGGGAAACAAGCTTAATACACCATTTGCAGATATCAATTTTTGTATTATTATTAAGAAATATCTTACTATTTGGAAGTAAATAATGATTTTAAGCATCCAGCAAAATAATTGTGCTAGGTTTCCCTTCACTGGTTCGAAAATTGTTATTTTATATAAAAACAAAAACAAAAACAAAAACAGCGAGAACAGCTGCCAGACACCGGTTGAAAACAAACACCGTTTTTCTTGCTTTTTTTTCGGCATCCATGATTGTAAAACTTCGGAAAGGTCAGCTAAAACGACATTTACTTTAAAATACAACCCCCCAAATCCACCCATTCCTGATAATTCAAGCAATTAACAATGCTGTCTCCTACCTAATAACCTAAATTATTGCTAGTAATTAAAATTGAAAGATCTTTTTGTTTCTGATCTCAACAAGAAACATTTTTTTGTTTTAAACATAAATCATTTTTCCCTATTAAGAATGATTATAAAGTGACTAAAGACTGAATTTCACAAAACCCAGAGTTTAAAATGAAATATATACGAAAACATTCCGAGAATATTACTTGATTGAAAACCATTGAAATAAGATTTTTGAAAGTCTTAGATTTCAGTAATATGATATTCATGAGAAGAATTTTTGTGAAAAAAACCTTCATCCCGAAACAAATACTTACATAGTGGTGGTTTTGCCGGCACCGTTACGGCCCAGGAAGGACGTGATCTGGTCTTCATAAAAGTTGAGTGTCAAATCGTCCACTGCTTTCTTCTTGTTGTACTTCTTGGTAAGACCCACGATAGAGATGCCACAGGCAACGTCAGTAGGGTCCGATTCCACATCGGGATCTGTGCAAATATGGCCAAGGATGTTTGTTGGAACTGTTCTTAGATCATAGGATCAAATCAGGGGGGGGCGGGCGGAAGGGGTGTTGCGCAATCATTTGCAATCGCAGTTTGGGTACACTCCATTTAAAAAAAAGTAATGACCATTAAACATAAATAAATAATCCATGTATACTGTTAACATGTTCTCTTTAACAGCACTGAAAACATAATAGTTTATATTGAAAGAGTATTTTCAATTGTTGAGGTGCTTAGTTTTAAATAAAATGCGTACAAATATTACCGACAATTTTCCGTTGGTTTATTGCAGCAGCTAACGTGTATGAATGGGTCCAGGTGGGAATTTCGTTACAAAACGTCTCCCCTAAAATGGCTGCAAATATCGACATAATGTGAAAAAAATTATCGTTCATCCTCTGATTTTTTTCCACTAATGTAATAATTAGGAATAGATCTTTCATTCCTGAAAGTTAAATAAAAATCCCTCGGTACATCCTCTGGATATTTGACCTTTTTTTTTGAATTTGTTTTTGAAAATGGTTTCTGCCAATTCTCAATCGCGAAAGTTTACGCCATGCCTGTACTGTACGAATCTGGCTTTGCGGACGTAGCATAAATCACTGAATTCGGGAGAGATGCACGGAGCAAATTTGTACGTGTTTCAATGGTGCGCTTCGAGGTAGCGATCTATACGTGTTTACTGTATGAGATGTTCGACTCGTGAGCGTGGAAGAATAAATGAGATACATTTCAACGTTGGTGGCGCACATTTTTGGGACCCCTTCCGCCCCCTCCTGGATCAAATGTTCCAAATCGTGATCCCCACAGCACGTTTAACGTGTTCAATTACCTTCCCCGTGCTTAGGCCTAATACTTGGGTAAGCACAAAACCGTTCAATTTGAAGATCACGTGACTTCTCGCACTTATTTGGGGCTGGCCCCCCAAAAAAAATGATATGTTTTGTTTTAGACATCACAAAACATTATTTTTTTAAGTGCTCAGTATCACTCGGTTACAATCCTTGCACCATTTGAAAGCGCTATATTTCCTTAACTTTTTCCATTTGTTATTAACAGGACATGACAAGAACCTACCAAACACGTGTACAAATTAACCAGGTAATTCACGGAAATTCGTATTTTACGAAAATATGTAAATGTTATGAATAGAGAGCGAATGATTGTCCTTTTTTGTTTGTTCAAAAGATGAAGTCGCGTACATTTTCGTTGCGCATCTGAAAAACAAGATGGCAATAGCGTATCTGGGCTCCAAACATACTGCGCATGTCCAAAAGGTATATTTGACTGTTGAATGACAGAAAGGTTTACTCCAGTCAGGCTGATTCTGAAGCGGGCAGCGCTGAGCGGTTGGCATGAGACATGGCGTTCAAGGGGATTAACGGAGGGCGTTAAGCTAATGCGGCGTAGCGCGATACCCATTAGCTCACCACAGTATTCCAGGAGGTGCTTATTGGAATTTGCAAATGTGGGAACTTTGTACTAACTCCTTCTATTCCTACCTCCATGCTCTCATGTACCGCACATGTACAACCGTTCCCTTATTTTCACAGCATCGCGTGATGAAGCCTACATTGTAGTTTCGAATATTACCCGATATTCCGTTAGAAAAAATGACGTCCCCATTAACCAATTATGCATCACTGAAGGGTAGGTTTTTCTTGTTTTTGAGGATTTATAGGATATTATTTAGATATGATTGTGAAATTCCTGTGGTGGTTCGGTTAAAAAATTTAACACAAGTTTCTGTGAACGTTAATGCCAAAGGAATCTTGGCATAATTTCATTATGTAATTGTCATTTCTGTGGCGAGATTTTGAAGCAAATGTTGTCACATCACAATTCACATGCAGTCCAAGACCTACGGTGATGGTCTATACGTTAGGTCGTCAGTTTTAACAATACATGTATAACATGATATGCCCAATAAAGGGAAACCTTTAATTGTTGAAAATTTCGACCACCCCATTCCCCCGTATCTTTGAATTACAAACAAAATAGTACCAAGGTTACCTACAAAAATCCCACCTAAAAAATACACGAAAGCGTCTATCTGTTTCTTTTTTGTCACCTAGACCATGTTATACTTTGCCTGACAAGATAAAATAATAAAATAGCAGCTTACCATCGACGATGCACACTGTATCACAAACATCTAGTGTTTGAATAAATTCTAGAGTAATGCGTGTCATAGATGAATTACCTAACAGCGAATATTGCATCGTGCAGCGTTCCGCTGGGAACGCGGTGTTCCCTGGCAGACCACATTTTGGAATGTTCCCGTCCAGGCACGGAACGCTTCTGTGTTCCATTCAAAACTCGGCATGTTTCAATGGAACGCCTGACTTTCAACAAGGAACGTTGTACTGGACTGCGAACGTTGCCAACTTATGAGAAGCTCCCTTAGTCTACCGTGTGTTCCCACTGGATTTAATTTCCAAAGAAAAGTCACGGTACCTTAACCCAAAAAGTCCAATGGGAACACGACTTATGTAATGGTCGTCAAAATAGACTTTTGACAGACAAGACAAAGCATAGCAGAAAATAACAAAGTAAACAAAATGGGATATATCACATTTTGGAAAGAAACTCTTCGTGTAATGAACAATGCTGTTCAGAATCCTTGTTCTCCTGGACTTACTTTTGTTGCTGCCATCGGCATAATTCCTGCTGCTGCTCAAGTCTAGCTTGCCACTGAAGCAGTTAGACCAGTAGTAGGGAACAAAGATGAAATACCACGGCTTAGGCACGCCATGGCGTCCTGAATAATATTAAACAGACAAAATATCACGAGTTAGGCATGCCGTGATGTCCTAAATAAACAAAGCAAAATATCACGATTTAGGCATGCCCTGACGCACTAAATAATATAAAACAAGGTAAAATACCGCGGTTTAGGCACACCGTGACATTCCAAACAATAAACAAAGCAAAATACAACGGCTTAGGCTACCCATGATGTCCTAAATAAAAAACAGCAAAAACAACGACTTAGGCATGCCCTGACGTCTCAAATATTACCCAAAGCAAAATACCTTGGCTTAGGCATGCTGTGTTGTCCTACAATCTAACAACGAAAAACAAAAAAGTAGTATACACCATTTGTGAAATTCTTTTTAATGGATGGGTTAGGGGATTTATATTTAGTATTAAATATTGTGACGCTAACCTGTTTAAAGTTAAGTGTTCATAGATGCTATAAAAAAAAAAAAATTGTTAAGAATGTTATTCTTGTGCTCTGGTTCCTTGACTTCCTTTATACAAAACAGAGCAATTTTTTGATGTCAGGGAATTATCAGGTTAAGAAACTAGACTATTTGCTTCCACGCATTCATAAATTGGGGGCAGCGTTTGAAAATAGCCTGTTTTTTTCCAACGAATCGTTGAAAATTGATCAAAAATTTTACTTTTCTTGAAAACCACAGCATACCGAATCTAGGCTAATCCTATCTCAAGATAATTAGGTGTCGTAATTTCACAGGATGCTTGAGACTGTTATTCACTTTACAGTCAAGTAAGATATTTCATAATTATTCACTAGTTTTGTTGTTTTGATGTTTGCAAATGGTGTATAGTCTATTTAAAAGAAATTGTCTGTGTTATTCTTCTTCTTCTTTCGTATGGATCGAAGTCCGGATTGACAGCTTTAGTTCGAGAGGTCGTTTTTCTCTTAGCCGGATCACCACGAGAAGGTAGCTGTCATGATCCTCCAGAAACACCGGGGCAAACCCCTTCTCTTTGCGATAAGTTTTTCTGGGTTCTTTTACGTGCATTACACAACACACGGGACCTCCAGCTTTACGTCTCATCCGAAGGACGAAGCAATAGTGGTTTAATTGCCTTGCTTAAGGACACACGTGTCGACACCGGGACTCGAACTTACGCTCTGCGGAACAGAAAACAGGGTTCTTAACCGCCCGGCCACGACACTCTGTGGTCTTACCTGGGAAGACAGAGCTGATGTAGCAGGCAATGAGGAAGTAGATCACGCCATCCCATAGCATGGCCAGACATTTCCAGTTGAAGCTAAACACCTCAAATTGATGGAAGTCTGAACCGAAGGTATCCCACTGAATGCCGACTGTCTGTGCTTCCTTCACCGCGATCTCGTTACAGCCAATGGTGAAGGCACAGGTAGAAATAAGTGACTACAAAAAATAAAAAAATTGACCACAACAGTTTTGTGACCGGTCACCATGAAATGAGCTTAAAGGGAAATTCCAGGCTCAATAATATTTTACCTAGTCTAAAAGAATATATGGTAACATACTGACTCCGCAGAGAAATTGTTTTGATTTGTTATCGAGAACGACACACGCGCTTATTATATTCACGATTTCTTGCCATTCAGGAGTACAAGGGCGCGGCCATATTGTTCAAATTTCCCGCCTTGCCCGGGAAATTATGACGTAGTGTCTGCACCTCAATACACATCGCTTTATTGCCTGTTGTTCGCACTGGTATCCCACCTTGACGCGGCCAACTACATTATGCAGACGTATGTTGTACGGCACCCGACTATTGCGAGTACATGCATTGCATTTCTGTGCAGAATATCGACTTGACGCGCCACAAACTATCGTTTATTTTTTTATTTTCTGAGAAAAATAGAAAATCTGTGAGCTAGTAATTATGGCATCAGGTCCTTCTCCGTATGATTTTGAGCCTACTTTCACATGTACAGTACACATTGTGTATACACTATGCCGTACACAAAAGGGTTCACTTGCATTCTATCGATCGGGCTTCGCGTACTGATGGTGCAGACACTATGTCACAATATTTCGGATGTACCGATAAACCAGAACAAAATGGCGGCTTGCAGGACGGTAAGCGCAGTGCGAGAAAATCTCTGTTTTATATGATTACCGAAACCGATAAAAATAAAATAAAAATCAAGTCACAAAGGCAATTGACACTCTTTAACACTATGCAATTATAAACTATGGGTGGAGTTTCCCTTTAAAGTCAGAAATTGCCGTTTTGCAGAACAAAGGACAAAAGCCAAGCCTTAAAGGGGTGGCCATTTTTGTGTTTTCATGTGAACCAATAATCTATTAGTCCTGTTTTACCTTTCTTCAATTGCGTCCAAAATGAAATACTTACAACCAAGAAGGTCTCAAGGAAAGGTCCAAAATTCCTCTGCAAAATGACGTAAGGAACGTAAGGCAGGTAGGAAATCAGAAGAATCAACACAGCGGCAAAGGCAGCGATGTGTGCCTTCTGGAAGAAGGTGCTGATCATGAAGCTATGGAATGCAATCCAGACAAAAAAAACCCAATATTATCAGTATTAGCAATTGTAAAGCTACGAGTGTCTTGTATCAACCCAAGAGTCCCTGCAAGTCTATCACAAGTCCTTTAGTTTCTGGGTCACAAAGAAACTGTTAACAAAATCACTATTTTGGCATTGTTCTTCCAGTTACTTGGGACTGGCTTTATGAAAGCAGTCAACAATTAATAAATATTGGCAGATAACTGAATAAAGCCCTGTTCGTACTGGACTTATTATGATAAAACATACCTAGACGATGGGTACTTTTCCCATTTTAAGTCCAGTGCGGACAGCCTAGGACGTTTTCCTCTCAGGTACTTTACCCGAGTCCAGTGGGTACTTCTACCGGCCAACTGCTGCCCGGGAAAACTTTCCAGGTAACCTTTCCCTAGACGATAAGTCCAGTGCGAACAGCGCGAGTCGGTAAAAGCGTCTCAGGAAAACGTTAATCCGGCCCTCCAGTGCAAGGTCATGCTACACAAGACACCGCGCATGCGCTCTTTGCATTGTTTACGTGCGGGCACGCTGATGCATCGGGCAAATGGGTACACCGGGGTCAATGCAGAAAGGTCACGCAAAGCGCCCTCACGAGTCATTATAATGACAGCTCGGCTACTTCTCCCACGGTCTCGTTAAAATTTCCCGTGTCAAAAGTCCAAGTGCGAACAGTGGTAACATTTGACCATTTTTTATTTTACCATCGTCTCAGTAAAACCTTCCCCCCAAAAGTCTAGTGCGAACACGGCTTTAGTGGACCATACAAACAATCTAAGTTTTAAACTCTGCAACCTATCACAGATTGCACTGGGGAAGGGGGCCGGGCCGCTGGACCTTTACCTCATCATGATGAGTGAGAATGAGAAGCACAGTAGGAAGACGAAGAGAAGTGACCAATCAGAGGAGGGCAGGATGCTGCCTGCTTTGAGGATGAGTACGAGGAGTGCACATATGACCGTCATGAAAAGGAGGTTGTTGAGGAACCAGGATAGAAGGTTGAGGCCAGCCCGCAGGCCCATGGCTTTCATTAGCTGTTGGAGACAAAATAGCACTACAATAATTACTATCAAATAATTGTGGGGTGTTCTGGCTCAATAAGACTGAACTGGGCACAGGGCATAGTGGAGAAATCTGCAAAATAATGGCTGATTTTTTTTTATTTTCATATTTCTAATTATTTGTAACCTTTGGTATGTGTCTAACTATATTTTGTTTAGAAATAGTATGGAAGTAGTGGAATATAAGTGTTTTTAAGAAAAATCAGTTGACATTTTTCCATATCACATGTACACAACTTTTTCTTGAAATTTTACTTTTGTGACATGCTGACAAATACAAACTTTATCCAGCCAGAATGCCCGATTGGAGCGCAAGGAACAGCATTGTAAAGATATTTTTATCCTCTTTGCTAAAACCCAGACTGCGATCGCAAAAAAAACAAAAGAACAACAACAATTTCTGCCCGACGCCAGTTGAAAAAAACGTCGTTTTTCTTGCTTTTTTTTTTCTCGGCATCCAGGATTGTAAAACTTCAGGTCAGTTAAACGATATCTACTATAAAATACAACCACCCAAATCCACCCATTCATGATAATTCAAGCAATTACAAATGGTGTATCCTACCTTTACATCCACCCATTCCTCATAATTCAGGCAATTACTAAATGGTGAATCCTACCTTTAATTTTTTTTTTAAACCAACTGCTTTCTTGGGTTTCCCCCTTACTTCTTTTGAAATGCACAGGCTATTAAGTGAAATAGTCTGTACACCTTGCTATCATTCTAGGGGTTTTGTGGATGATTGTAGTTCGCGTACAAACCTCTTCAATTCCTAGTTCTTTCTCATAGACCAGTTGATGCGTCATTGAACCAATAGCTCCGATGAAAACAAACACCAAGATGAGAGGTAGCAGATAGGCGATACGCTCAACAAACCTTGAAAAGAAAACAAAAACAAAAAACAAAACAAAAAAGACTCATAAGGCAAAACACAAATCTGTGTGGTGCACAAAATTGAAAAAGGGGGTTGGTAGGTTGGATTTGTTTTTAAACAGATTAAGACATTTTTCTGGTTTAACCAGTTCGCGCCGGGATTATTTTAACATCACCGAGCCGATAGGCGGGATTATTTTTAACGAAACTCGATCTGAAGCGGGTTCAGGCCGATAGTGCCGGGAAGCACACCCACGCATTTCCGGCCTTGCTCGCTGCTGACAGACATTTCCGAACTTGAACTTGGCGTTTTTATGCGTCATCCGTTTTGAATTTGGGGAAAACTTTGCGTTTATATACGTCATCCGGCGCGAACTGGTTAAACAAAAAAACATTTGCACAAGAGGGATCGGAATGTCCTAGAACCTTGTCCCCAATGGTGTCGAGCAGTATGCTACCAGTTTTTAGCACCTGCTCATTTTACTATAGGAAACAAGGTTGAAAATAAAGTCAACACTGTGGACGAGTGTTTTAAACAAATTTTAAATGGTGTCTGAACACACCCATTGTGAGAAACTGCATGGCATGGGTTTTGATCTGTGCTGGTAAAGGGGTTATATTGTTTCGCAATGACGAATGAAAACCACAAGTGGGTGTTTTCTAGGATAGATTACTGGTGTAAACACTTGCAAACAATAGACCCAAGGATAAAACAGTTTCTGATCAGCCACCGAATCACGAACCAGCCACCGGATCGCGAACCAGCCACCGGATCACGAACCAGCCACCGGATCACGAACCAGCCACCGGATCACAAACCAGCCACCGGATCACAAACCAGCCACCGGATCACAAACCAGCCACCGGATCACAAACCAGCCACCGGATCACGAACCAGCCACCGGATCACGAACCAGCCACCGGATCACGAACCAGCCACCGGATCACGAACCAGCCCCCTTCGCCTGGTAGCTTAGCAGGTATGAAAGAACATTTTGCTACGGGACGACGAAAGGGGGCCCTTTTTTAACTGGATCCTAATCGTTACCATCCCTTAATCACTTAGCACATCAATCTTTGTGTGCAACTAACCTTTCCTTTGGAAAGATTTTCTGGCTGATATTATTAATTGTTAACCCTAACCATCTAGGGTGCGTTTGTATTGACCGTCAATCGTGGTCGCCGGACAAAAGAATTGGGAGGCAAACAATGGGTCCACGATTGACACAACGTCCACGATCTTTTCTCGTGTACAAATCCTATGGCGATCATTCGAGTACAAACAAAAGAGGGAAGACAGTCGGACAATGCCCCGTCCACGATTGCCAGTCTATACATGACTGTGTGTTCTTGTATCATATTACGATCGAGGATCAAAACACAAAAGAGAACAAAGGGAACAAAGGATCCTCGATCGACGGTTTGCTTGTCCGAATTCGGTCCTCGAGCGACGGTGCAAGCGCAAAGCAATGGGGATTGGGTATAGTAAAGGAACAAAGGAAAACACAATATCGATCCTCGGTCGTTATGTGGTTCACGACTGCGTTAGTCTTGCATACGCACTGTGGACCTCCGAACAATATAGGTCCACACGATGCGGGAAGAGGTTACGGTTTGTGGACTTGCCCAGGTCCACAATCCGTTTTTCAGTTTCCGAAAAAGAGCGCTAGAGGAAAAACGGGTTAGGGTTATATATAGAAAAGATAGAAGGGACAGCTGAGGGGCCCATAATCCAAATTTGAGGGTAAATTTGTTTTGGGGAAGCGAGAAAAATGAGTATTTAGTCAAAGTTTTTTAACTACACGAAGACAAAGGAATGTCCACAGTACGTATGTAAGGTAAACCTAGTTGTGTGTGTGTGTGTGAAAATTGGTACTGAAATTGAGGATACATTGTGAAAAGCAACCAGAAAAAAAAAGGAAGAAAATTGGATCAATTTGTCAAATAACTGTGTAATCATTTTAGGGTGACAAGACTTACGGATCGATGACGTGGCATGGGTAGGGCATATGCTGCAAGTAGACCCCCGGCTTGACCGTGTCATTGCCGGTCTGTAATTGGATTATTGCTTTCTCAATGATGTCCTGCAAGATGATGAACCCTCGCGTGTAAACCTGATTGACCAAATCATTGTCGGCACCAGCAGTCCAGTCCCTACTAACAGACACCAGTATTTCAAAGTAACGAAAACAAAAACAAATTGTACACGGGAGAGAATTTGCAGATCGCGAGTGTCACCTTTTCCTTTGGTTGATCCCTATATGTTTTGTGTAAAACAAAAGTCAAATTGTGTGCATGTTTTATACGACCTGAAATGACCCCTAGATACTTTTTAACCTATTTTTGACCCAGCACGAGTAAATGAGACACTTTGAGGCAAAACAAAATTGAGATTTTGATTTCATCATTTAAAGCTAAACAAGCTTTAAATGATGAAATCAAAATCTCAATTTTCATTTTTGCCGCAAAGTGTCTTATTTACTCGTGCTGGGTCACATTAAAAAAAAGTTGTGATGAATCCCCCACCTAAGGATCACTCCATCCGAGTCGCATAAAAATACATCAAATTATGTAGACAAAAAAGCATTTGAAGCATATTTGAACAATGACCTCTAATGACCCCTGTATGACCTTTAACCTCAGTAACCCCATGTAAAATTGTGTTTTCCCACCCAAGGGTCCTGCATCCAAGTTTTATCAAAATCCATAAAATTATGTAGAAATTGTTAACAAAAAACGTATACAGATACGTAGATACAGAATTTAGGACTGGAAAGTGCCACCATAACTTTGTTTAAGTGACGAAACAAGCTTTAAATGCACCACTTTGCTATAAAGTTTAGTTCCTGAATTCAGAATAATTTTAAAACTAGTCTTGCAGCTGATTTCATGAAAAAATGCCTAGCTTGCATCATTTTCAAGCTTACGCAACAAAACAGTTGCGTAGCTGCGTGAATTTTCTTATGGACCATGAAATGTTGACACTTAGGCCGTTTTCCAAATCCCTGGCTTCGGCTTTGTTCTGGCTTCAGTCCATTGCTAAACTGCATTAATGAAGCCTGAGACGAAGACGAAGCTGGAGTTTGGAAAACAGCCTTATTTAAAAGCAAAACCATTTTAGTGCAAGTCTCAAATTGGAAAGGGGGGGGGGGGGGGGGGTGGAGTATTGTACCTGTGTTTGAGTTTGCTGGTTTCTGCAGTGTTCTCTATGTCCATACGGATTACATAGTGCACATGCGGAGGAAGACTATCGGCATCCCTCAGATTGCTGAAATAAACACCTACCAACAGAAGAAATTTCAGAAATGTTAAACAAAATTCAAACCATTTCTGATTTCCTTTCTGGTTCAGGTTGCAAGACATTTTCAAGTTTTAAAGAAATATTCGATCAACACTTTTTTACTTATCAACCAACAAATATAAAAAATATAAGTATGAGTTGGCCTTGAGTGACCTACCAGCAAAGAGAGTGTTATTCTGACTCAACCTCTTGGCGATTGCCTTCATGGAGCTCTCGGTGCGGTACGGTACAAACCGGTCAAGCTCAACGCAGCCGGTCAAGTTGACCGCTAATTGGGCCATCTTGTCCAACACGGCTAGGTCGTCGGCCGAGATGTCCGCCAAGTCGCTGCCTAGGAGCGACGCGATCAGGTCAGCATCCAGTCCAAGCTGGTCCTGTATGATCTCTCTGGTGAAGGAGTTGGCTAAGAAATCCTGCAACCCAATCGGTGAGAATACAATGAAGACTTCAGACACAAAGGCCTCATAAGGCGCGTTCACACTGTCCAAAATCTGGGGTTGGAACTGGTTTCAACCCAGAGATTTTTTCAACCCCTTTCACACTACTAAAATTTCAACCCGGTTCCAACCTGGGTAGCAAGCTCTAGCCGGATCGAAACAAACCCTGGTAGGGACCAGGGTTGAAAATCTCAACCCAGATTGAAATTGCATTTTTCGGCGTGAACCGTGTCGAAAATGATAGTGTGAACCGCCCCGAGTTGAGTTCGCTTACCGCTGATCCGTGTTGAGTTCCGCGAAATCCTACGGAAATCGGACACGCAGTACAAAGGTCAATAAACAATCAGTTCTGCGATCGACGTGACATGTACATGTACACGCATACATTTACACGCACACTTGTACGTCACGCATGTTGTGCATATGCGCTAGCACACACGGGGTTCTTCACCAAACCCCAACACAACAGCAACAACACGCACTCAGGCATTTCTCTTTAATTTTGTTCGAAACAAAAATGGGTCCCAAAAAGTCCGACAATAAAGCTGAACACCAACGTGGAAGGACAAAGAAGTAAAGGCCATGTTGACGATTTGGTCGGACGAGGCGGTTCAGTCGCAACTGGTCGACACACGACAAGAAATAAGGTGTTCACAAAAATGTCTGAGGATCTCGAAGGCCAGGGAATCCACGACAAAATGCCGAGCCAGTGCAGCATCAATTAACAAATTTGAGGCGGGATTATAAGCATTGTGGGATCGGGGAATCATCACAGCGCGCCTTTTTGAATGCGATCCGTGTGGAGAAATGTGTAGTGTGAATGCACGGCGGCCCTAGCCGGATTGAACGTTACACGGTTCACTGGCGGCTGGTTCGCTAAAGAGAAGTAACAGTCTCAAGCATCCTGTGAAAGCACGGCACCTGATGTGATGTGGTTTTTAAGAAAAGTAGAATTCTGTATCAATTTTTAACAATTGCCGGCTGGTAATCATTGTAAAAACCTGACTATTTTCAAACACTACCCCCAATTTATTTAATTCGTCTGAAGGTAGTCCAGAAACCAGTCTGCAAGAACATCACTTTTTTTTCTTGGTTTTTCAAAATTCTATGAACACAAAACTTTAAATAGGTCAACGCCACAATGTTTAGGCCTAAATTATGTGACCTGTCATCACAAAATGAGCGTAAAGTCGGCAAAATAAAAAATTGAGATATGGGTTTTTTTTTAATTCTGTAGAAACAGAGCTTTCCAATGGTATCACTTGGAGGTTTGATACTCAATATTTGTTTTATTTATATTTTTTGTCTGGAGTCTTAATACAGAGATTATGAGAAAACGGGCATTTCTTGCAAGAAATTGTGTGAACGCGCAAAGGAAGGCATAGTCAAAATTGTCTCCAATTTTTGTATTTTTTTATATAATCGTCCTGAAAAATTGGGAATTGATTGTTGGGGATTTAGTCTTAAATAAAACCATATAATCTCAAAATCAAGACACCCCTTCAAATTTTGACTTTGACTGGCCGTACTGGATAATCACTAAGTGCGACGTTATGCTCATTTTGTGATGACTGGTCACATATGTATCTCTGGCCCTGACCCATCCATTTTCGAAAATTACAGCAAAAGCAAACAGTATACTACCTTTAAACATAAAACTGCAAGTTTCCCGATAAATGTTCTCAGCCTTCACAAAAATAGTATGAATTTTAAAGAACTTATTTCCGCAACTTGAGCCTCAATTTGTTGGAGCAGTTCATTTGTTCACCCATGCCTAAATATCCTCGTCTAGCCGTTGTTGCTCACCTTGATGAGGCTTATTTCTTCACTGCCAATCAGCATGCTGACATCGTCAGAACCAGCTAGCCAAGCTGTAGCTACATCACGGATTGTGGCTATCTCCTCAAAGAAGAAATTGGACTGAACAAAAATAATAATAATAAAAAGAAATACAAACGAAAGATTAAAAAAAGGATGGTTCACTATTTGCTCTGCACAACTATTTTGTTCAGAATTACAACTAGACAATTAATCAAATAACGAAAAATGAATATTTTGAAAGTTTGGTAACATGTTCACAGTTCACCTCTGCGCCATTTTTTATTTAAAGTTGCAACCTAGAATCCAACAAAACATGCAGTTTGATTTAGATTGGTTAAATTTGGTTAGATTTAAAGGTGGAATACAAAAATACTGTTAAAAGCTTACTTGTAAAGATATTAATGATTCTGAACTCCCTGTGAAAATAACAAAAGAATGTCAATTCCAAATGTGCGTCTCAGAGATGCACATTTGGACATTTCTGCAAATAGTGCAGGCAAGTGTTTGAATGACGCGCGGTGCGCACATTGGCACTACTATTGGTCAGTTCAGTGCGTGACACGCGAGTAGCTGCAATCTGCTGGCTGAGAACGCACCCTGAATGCAGATTGTGGTCGCAATTCAAATTGTAACTCGGCAAATTTTGAATTAAATTCAAAGTTTTAAAATATTGTTTTCTCAGAATATGCATCACTCACAGAGCTAAAACTGTACAAGGTTAGTTGTCAAACACTTTTTGAGCACTTTTGCTGCTACAAACGATAAAAACACACACAACTGACAAATGGTCTATTGTTCATTTTAACCATGTTATTTGATTTGTTTGCTGTTTCAAAGTCAGTTCATATAATTTCATGTGAATACCAATGCGGTGAAAACCTGACACCACAAAGCATTCGCTGCCTAATGTGTTCAAATTTTTCCATTATCAGTGCAAAAACTGGTCCTTATGCCACAAATTTTGCTTCCGCGCTCACTGCAAACTAGCCTTCACAGAGTATTTAACATTTCTCCTGCAACATTAGAGAGTAGAGTAAAACGAAACCAAAGTCAAAAATTTTTAAAATATAGAAATTCCTTTTCTCTTTAGAGTGTAAATCTTCTTTACCGCTTTGATGATTTTAGCGGTGACTGCGTTTTGAGGTGCATACGGGATCCTACCCAGCAGAATGGGTTTGATGTAACGCCACAGAAGACGACCATTGTGGCCAGCTTGCAAGGCTTCATACAGGGAACTGCAGAACGGGGCTGAATCAAACAAACACAAATATTAAAAACAAATAAATAGTTAACTCAAGTTTATTAAAGGTGATTGTTCACCCACCTCCTACAATTTCAGAGAATTTGTCAGGGGTTCTGGCAAAATGAGACGAAACTGGGCAGAAGTTGAAAGGAGGGTTCTCAGATGTTAGAAAAGAGGATACAATTCTCCTTACAACATTGTTTGTTGCACTTCATTTGGACATTTCGTTAACAAGTTATGGCTGTTTGCAAAAGTTTATGTTGAGAACAAATCCTTTGAAGTTTCGAGTTTTGTACATGTGATATGGAAAAATGCCATTGGTTTTTCCTTAACCAGTTAGCGCCGGGTTTATTTTTAAGTTACCGAGACCACTGGCGGGATTATATTTCATAATTTTTTTTTTTATCAGTAAAATACTCCTGTTTTGATAATACAACTACTACAAGATGCCAACACTTAGTTTATTAGCACCGTTATTTACATGTTTTTGCCAACATTCTTTCGCCTAGGGCGTCATATTACGTCAACCGCTACCCGCCATAAAATCTGACGCATGTGTATACGTCATCCGAGGAACTACACACAGGGCCGGGGAAAAATGTACGCGGTAATATATACAAATATTTGCAAGCCCAGCTGAAAATCACACTTTCAAGAATTTCAAGAAAGACTAAAGGACAATAGTTGGGAAATTTGAATGTCAAGAAATTACTGGACTGATAATCTTCGGCTGTATGAATTTAATAGAGATAATGGAACTAGGGTGTTGAATGAACCTAATCACTGAAGCGTGATACCACAATATAGTGTGTTTACACGTCCACCGCGACAATGAAGCATGCTTGGCAACGTTAATGTATATTCTCGTCCACCGCGTGTATTCCATGCATGTCAGTTGTGTATACTCGTGCTCCACAGCGTTAGCAGGTAACTTTTGGCGTAAATATAGTACACGTCAACTGCAACAATAAAGACAACTTTTGCAGCGTATAAACACGTCCTCCGCGGAATTAAACTGCTGTGCCTGATGGATTAATACGTTTTCTATGGATAGTAAATGTTTTTTCAAGCCTTGCTTGAGTCGGTTTTTTTTCGTCATCCGTTTTGAATCTTTGAAAAATTGTGCGGATATAAACGTCGCAAACTGGTTGAAAAGACTTTAAATTTACACTACTTCCTTTAATACTATTTCTTAACAAAATATAGATTTTAGGCAAACCAAAGATTACAAATATCAATAAATTAAAATATCTTGATATTTTGCAGTTTTCTCCACTATGCCCTGTGCCCAGTTTCTTCTCATTTTGCCAGAACGCCCAACATTTGTGTTTATCTAGTGTTGATGAGTAGGATGTTTAGAAATAATCCTGAAAACAATTCTAGGTCTAACTTAATTGGGTCTCAAAATGGCAGGTACAAAACTGGCTTGTCCATGGAATCCTCATTGTAAATAAGCTTGTTGAAGACAGAAACTCAAATGTAAGAAGCTCTCGTGGAAAAGCCAGTTTTGTAAATACAATCTGTAATGGGTCATATCTTGAGATTCAATTAAGCTACACTTAGCATTTTTTTCAGGATTGTTTCTAAACACTCTACTCATCAACAATATAAACACAAATTCTCTTGAATTGTAGGAGGTGGGTGGACAATCACCTTAAATTTGGGCTAACGTTTTTTTTACCATCATGTAATTGACAATAAGTTCCGGTTTTAGAAAAACTGTTTTGTGAGTAGAACCCCGGAATATTCCATTTTTAACGGCACATAAAGGGACAAAGTAGGTAAAATATTATTAAACCCTAATCCCCTAGTGTGATTTAGGAGAAACCTTCTTCATTCTTGCAAAATTCGAGTTGTGGGACAAGAAGTAAGAATTTTTTTTTTTTTTTTTAAAGTAGAAAAACTAAGAGCAATTAAGGTGAATAAACTAGAAAAAAGAGGGAATACGTGGAAGCCTAAAAAGCTGCAACTCACTGCTTCCCGGTACTTTCTCAAACATCTCCTCTCGTTTCCCTCGGCTCCGCTTATCGCTTCGCTTGCTCCTTGTTGCTATGGACGACAGAGTTTCCAACATGGCGAGGGTCATGGAGACCTCGTCACCGCAGACCATGTCGAACAAAGAAACGAATGAAGTGGATGTTTGAGCAGCTGGGTTGCTCATGAGGGAATCCACAATGTCGTCAACTGCCAATGAGGTGAGGTTGAGAGACTGGAACTCAGTTGTGATGGACTTGAACAAGCCCTGGATGGTGTTAAGGTCAGCCGCCACATTGGACAGGTCGCCTAGGGAAGCCGTGGTGTTGCCGAATCGCTCTTTGAGACTGTATGTCAACAGCTAGGAAGAGTACAAAATGTGAAACGGTTTAGTCTAAGTGGTGTAGTATATACTCGGGTCGTGATGGACTGGAACTAGCCCTAGATGGTGTTCAGGTCTGCCGCCACATTGAATAGGTCGCCTAGGGAAGCTGTGGTGTTTCCGAATCGCTCTTTGAGACTGTATGTCAACAGCTAGGAAGAGTAAAAAATGTTAAATGGTTTAGTCTAATCAAACGTAAGGTGGTGTAGTTTATACTCAGGTCGTGATGGACTGAAACTAGCCCTGGATGGTGTTCAAGTCTGCCGTCACATTGGACAGTTCGCCTAGGGAAGCCGTGGTGTTGCCAAATCGCTCTTTGAGACAGCTAGAGTGAGGACAAATTTGAAACGGTTTAGTCTACTAAAACGTATTGTGGTGTAGTATATACTCAGGTCGTAATGAACTTGAACGAGCCCCGGATGGTGTTCAAGTCTGCCGTCGCATAAGACAGGTTGCTTAAAGAAGCTGTGGTGTTGCCAAATCACTCTTTGAGACTGTACGTCAATAGCTAGATGGAGGAGAAAATGTAAAACGGTTTAGTCTATTAAAAAAACGTAAAGTGGTGTATTATATACTCAGGTCGTGATGAACTGGAACTAGCCCTAGATGGTGTTCAGGTCAGCCGCCACATTGAGTAGGTCGCGCCTAGGGAAGCTGTGGTGTTGCTGAATCGCTCTTTGAGACTGTATGTCAACAGCTAGGAAGAGTAAAAATTGTTAAATGTTTTAGTCTAATCAAACGTAAAGTGGTGTAGTTTATACTCGGGTCGTTATGGACTGAAACTAGCCCTGGATGGTGTTCAAGTCTGCCGTCGCATAGGACAGGTTGCCTAGAGAAGCTGTGGTGTTGCTGAATTGCTCTTTGAGACTGTACGTCAACAGCTAGATGGAGGAGAAAATGTAAAACGGCTTAGTCTAAGAAAACGTAAAGTGGTGTATTATATACTCAGGTCGTGATAAACTGGAACGAGCCCTAGATGTATTCAGGTCTGCCACCGCGTTAGACAGGATGCCGGAAGCCGTGGTGTTGCCAAATCTTTCCTTGAGACTGTTGGTCAACAGCTAGAAAGAATGTTAAACAGTCCAGTAGTCAGGATTCTTTCCAAAAGGCCGGTTCATATTTCATGCAAATGCGAAAACGAAGCAAATTTGATTATTAATTTAACAAAACATTCCCTGTGAAAGTTTGCCACAGTTGAAATGTGCTAAACTTTTGTGAATACGTAGCGCGAAAACGTGCCTCGATGTCAAAAAATTGTTACCTTTGTGCCGAATATGAATCGGCCTTATACCAGTTTGCGCCGGGATTATTTTAACATCACTGAGCCAAGGCGCGTGATTATTTTTAACAAAACCAAATCCGAGGCGGGTTCAGTCTGATAGTACCGGAATTCACACGCACGCATTTCCAGCCTTGCTCGCTGCTGACAGACATTTACGGCCTTGCTCTTGGCGTGTTTATGCGTCATCCGTTTACAATCTGGGAAAAACTTTATATACTTTATATACCTCCTCCGGCGCAAACGGGTTCAGACTGACAAGTCCACTGAAGTATAACCACTTCCCGAAATGTTTTAACCCAGCTCTGTAATGCTGGCACTTCGGAACAATACGCCTTCCGAGGTGATCCATGGAGTGTTCTGTTTCCCGAGGTAAAGTCTCACAAGCCCGAGGGGGCATAGACATGCACTAGTGACTGAATTGCCAGTCTATATAATATACTCATTACAATGTACAATGTAACTATAAAGGAAAAAATTAATCTTTCTCATCTGTCATTCCACAGTCTTCTTCCCTGACTCAATCCTCTTGTTTATCATACCTCTTCAATAACAGCACCAATGTTCAGCCTCAGGATTATCCCCTCCAAGGCAGTAGTCAGCCGCTTGGAATCTAGCGTGCACAGTGTCTGCAGGACACCGGTGACATTGGTACCTTTTGGGAATGTGATGAGCTTGGTCAGTTCTGTCTCATTGCAGGTAATGGCATTGACGGTGGTGAAGTTTAATAACGGCGCCTGCACACAGATAGAAAATGTCAAAATAAAACAATCTCAACGGTCCGTTGCATGTTGTACATTCAAACACAGTACGGTTATCAGAGTTGTATCGAGTCACTGAATTTTGTGACTTGATTCAAGTCGAGTCATTTTAAATAAGTGACTCGAGTCAAATATTTTTCTCAAGTCAATTTAAGTCATAAATAATCGAACACTATACAATAAAGTTTGTCCTCGATGAAGTTAGTAAGAAAGGCATTCAAATACGTTTTTAATGTACTTATTCAAGCGATTTTGGTCATGGTGACCCTGGGGTTCCTATTCACATTTAGGGCGTTCAGCTTTGTTTAGAGACATTTAAATTTATTTGCAAATTAGAATGCTGTTTAGGTGCATAGATTGTTAATTTGGATGGTTATTTTGTTTAAATCGCATTACGCAAGAGTATACTCACAAAAACAACATTGAAGCAGCATTCAAATTTGTGCAAAACCCTATGACGCGGTGATTAAAGGTAGTATACACCATTTGCAGACATCAAAAATATTTACTACCGAATTATTAAGAAATATCCTACTCATTTTAAAGTAAATAATGATTCTAGGCATCCAGGAAAATGATGGTGCTAGATATCCTGTAATTATTCCGAAAAATATAGTTTTATAAAGAAAAATTCGCGATCGCTTGGACGCCAGTTACAAACAAACGCTGTTTTTCGTGCTTTTCTCTTCATCCATGATTGTAAAACTTCGGACAGGTCAGTTAAACGATATTTACTATAAAATACAACCCCCAAATCTACCCATTAATGATAATTCAAGCAATTACCAATGGTGTATCCTAACTTTAAATTGGATGCTTATTTGCCGAAAATTCTTGCATTAGTTCTTAGCCGCGAGCACATGTGCAGGTTCTATACATGTACGCAGCGCGTATTATATAAGAGGTTTTGGAGACCAGTGAAATTAGTAAAAGTTTGCATTGGGTAAAGGCCTGCACTAGTCAGCTGGTGGTTGTGGGCATGAGTCTAATTGAGCAAGCTGCAGTATTTTCCTAGCAAGCTCTCAAACAGAACCGAGTTTACAGTGGTGAACAACAACAACATGAACAAAGGGCACAAATCCACTACTAGAATCCCAAAAATGAATTCACCCAAGCCTTTCGACTTACTACGTCTAAGCTCAGAGAGGCTGAAAGCAGATCAGACGCCGCCCGGTCTGAGAATCCCACTTCTGCCACCAGAAACTCCCGGACCTCGACTGGGTCCTTGAAGAGCTTGCTCAGGGAAAGATCTGGGGACAAAATACGGAGTAAAATAAAGAATGGAGAAGTAATGATAGGCCTGCTAAACAGGGATAACAGTATGGGGAGAAGCTGCTTAGATGGTCGAAGCCATTTGGAATGCTGATATTCGGAACTTTGACTACAAAGAGACAATGGTATTGGTTTTGGATGCTGCCTGACAAAAAAAGCCTAGCTACAGGGCAATTCCACACAAAAGTGAACATGGCTGAAAAGTAGAAAATTTCTAAAACCTTCCAAATTACAAGCCTTCATCTTTTAGAAATTACTTTTTTTTATTACTTTCCTCAAAATGACAGCATGCTAGAAAGAATAATTTCACAGGGAGTTTAGTGTCAATAATATATTTTTAACAACTAAGCTTTTAACCAGTTCGCGCCGGATGACGTATATAAACGCAAATATTTCCCCAGATTCGAAACGGATGACGCATGAACACGCTTCGGATTGAGTTTCGTTAAAAATAATCCCGCCCGTGGGCTCGGCGATGTTAAAATAATCCCGGCGCGAACTGGTTAACAGTAATTTGGTTGGTTATTCTGTTGACAGCTCAGTACCCAGCTGTTTGTGCTGGGGAACAAATTAAACAGCATCCTACAATCTGCAGAAGAGTTGAAGGTTTCATGTGTAAAAATGTTTCTAAATGCCAGTTTGGTACTCCAGCTGCGCATGTGCATATCAAGATTTAGTTCTAATCTTTATCTGGTTGGCGTTTTTCATGGAATAATAAAATAAAATTAAATAAATAAAATATTAAAATATCTCAAAAAGGTGGTATTTGCTAGGGTTCTTTTTTAAAAAATCTACGGACTCTGCAGGCTAAATTTCATCCTCACATGTAGTTATGGGCTGGTTGGAAGACCAGAAGGCTTTTTTGGTTAGTCTTAAATAAACATCTGTCTGGAGGATCCTCGAACAGTTGACCCTTAAGCCGTGTTCGCACTGGACTTTTTTTTGGGAAGGTTTTACTGAGACGATGGTAAAATAAAAAATGGTCAAATGTTACCACTGTTCGCACTTGGACTTTCGACACGGGAACATTTTACCGAGACCGTGGGAGAAGTAGTCGAGCTGTCATTATAATGACTCGTGAGGGCGCTTTGCCACGGTGACCTTTCTGCATTGACCCCGGTGTACCCATTCGCGCGCGCGCGGTTTTTTTTTTTACCGCATGCGATTGATTTCGCTGCTGCTCTTCCACAACTGTTTTTAGCCGACGCATCCATTGTCGTGCTTTCTTTTGTCGTAAGACACGTTGACGTTCTTTATTATCATTTGGAAATGATGCACTGGTAGCACCAATCAAACTTCCTACTGTATCAATAATAATATCTGCCACAATATTGACCAAAGGAACCCCAACTCTACGTAATCTTTTTGCAGAACCATATGCGAATGTGATCACGATACGATTTGCATGCATCAGAGTGCCCGCACGTAAACAATGCAAAGAGCGCATGCGCAGTGCCTTGTATAGCGTGACCTTGCACTGGAGGGCCGGGTGGACGTTTTCCTGGGACGCTTTTACCGAGTCGCGCTGTTCGCACTGGACTTATCGTCTAGGGAAAAGTGACCAGGGAAGTTTTCCCGGGCAGCAGTTGGCCGGTAGAAGTACCCACTGGACTCGGGAGAAGTACCTGAGAGGAAAACGTCCTAGGCTGTCCGCACTGGACTTAAAATGGAAAAAGGACCCATCGTCTAGGTATGTTTTATCATTTTAAGTCCAGTGCGAACATGCCTCTAGCAACAGCAGAATTCCACTAAATTCTGCAGACAGTCTGCAGAGTTTTTATTTAAAAGAACCATAAGTTGTATTTGTGAATTTCCTTGCATACAGCATTAATCCATAAATGAAAATGGCATTTGCAATGCCACACTGGCTTGTGGTTTTACCTGGGAGCTTGCTAAGGAGGTCCAGCAAGCCTTCTAAGCCGTTGAGAGAGTCCAAGAGTTTCTCTATCGTCTGGAAAGTGAAGTCATTACCCAACGCCGGACGTAAAACATCAATCAAAGGCTGCAAGCTGAATAGACAGAACAAATACAGGGGTCTCGTAAATAAAAACTGCATTTCAATACAAATACGACAACGATTAAGTGCAACTTGCAGGACCTCATCTAAAAACCAAAGTAGAACCTGTTGAAGCCTAGTTGCCAAAAAAACAACATTCTTTGTTTGGGAATGTCTACAATATGTCTATATAATGTATATAATGCATACTAACAACTGACAGGCTTTTTGAATCTCTGGCTTCGTTTTCGTTTTTGGCTTAAGGCCATTTTCAGGCATGAGAATGGGTTGTGTTTGAAAAAACTGGAAAATAGCGATTCACTATTAATGACCCAATCAAGCCATAGGCTTGGCCCGAGCCGAAGGCGAGGCATGCCGGGGGTTTCAGGGGGCCGGGCCCCCTGGCGGGGGTTGAAGGGGCCCCCTTTAGAAAATTTTGACAATTTAGGTACTCGTGAAAAGTAGCATTTTCAAGCAATTTTCAATGTAATTTTTAGATTTGAATGTCCATAGGCCCTATTATTAAACAGCAGAAATAAACACAATTGACACTTGAGAATCTAAATGTATCACTCTATAATAACAAGTTACCAATCGATACAAATTTTAAGTTCTTGGGTTATTTCTTGAGAAGATTTTTTAGGATTTTGAGGATTTTGAGATGTGGATTTCCATGTTAAACAATAACAAAAACCAATATCATTTTGATTCACCTCAGACTCAAGTACTAAAATATGTTCCGCTGTGGTAACATGAGCTTTTAGTGCACTTTTCCCGCGATTTCCATAGTTGATCAGTTTATTGCAAAGCGTGCACATCGACTTCCCTGGTATATCTACCTTTCTGGCGAACTCGCCGAGATTGCACTTTACTTTATCGGCAATACCACTTTTACCAGGCAGTTTAATTTCCACATCGGCCTCTAACCAAGACCAATTTTTTCTTTGACACCTTTATCCGACTCCCGTACGAAGTGTTCTTCATTTCTATCCAAAAATCTCAGCATTTTGAAGTCGGATGCCACGATAATTTTACTATAAGTTGTTTTTCTTTCACGTACACAAATAAGCGTTAATACGATGGCCGCTCAATCAGCAACAGCATTTCCTAACGCTCATTGTATATGGGATCGTCACAATATCGCACGAGGTTTACTTTGCCGATATGATCACTGCAGTATAGCATACACATGCATATACGTACACGTACGTACACATGTAGCGATCGCGCCCAGAGAGGGGTATTCCTAATTGCTCAATTGCGACACCCCCTAGTCTCTTTTCCAGTCGTTTTGAATGCATGCATCGCGCTGTGTAGTTCGGATGGTGAATTGCATGAAACCGGAACATAGACGATAAAAAACGTTTAGAAAACGTCCACAGGACAGCTTTTTATCGCTATTGTACATGTCATGCAGCGCTGCTGAGTGCTAAATCATCATTATGTACATGTACGTTAACCGCAGGCTGTGTGCCGATCGTTGCGTGAAATCGCGTGCGCATTTAAAAGTGCCGATCTCGGGGCATTGCAGCAATGATATTTCCACAATTTTCCTTTAAAAAAAATCACCCTAGACCAACTCTACCCCCCCAATTTTAAACCGGATTCACATTGAACTCGGAGAGGACATATTTTGGCCTCCAAAAAGCGGGAAACCGCGGAACGGCGGGGAATTCTCATGCCTGCATTTTTGGCTCCCAACTGTGGGAACTCCAGCCAGGTCATTCTGGTGCCTGTTGTGCTTTAAAAACATTAAATTGGTTGAACAAAAACAAAAAGTTCCAATATTTCCATTTACTTTCATTTCTATTTGCTTCTCAGTGATTCAGAAGTCAGAGGCGAAGCCAAAGACAAAGCAAAGGTTTTGAAAAGGCCCTATGCGGTGTGAACAATCCCTGGCCAAACTACATGTACTATAAAAAGTTACCATGAATCAGAACAATGTGTGTTTTCAACCAAACATTAGGTTTGTTTCCTAATAATGAACTTTAAATAAATAATTTAGTTTATTGAAATAGATGGTAATTTTTGGGCTGAGCATTGAACTGTGAATTACCCGGCACTGTCACACCTTCATTTACCTCTTTGCAATGCGGATCAGGTCTTTGGCACTCACAGCCAGCTGGACAATCTCCGTGATGTTGACAACTCCATCCATCAAAGTGGGCCACTGGTTAGTCAGGAAGCGGTCAAGGATGGCCGGGTCAAGAGCGGACAGACCCTCCAAGGCTTCAAGCATCTGGTCAAGGTACTCAGGCAGGGTCACGCCCATCGATGGAGAGGTTATCTGATTAATTGGTTGCAAATATAAACAAGAATGTTTTTTGAACCACGAGTTACCCCGTTTTTACAACTTGACTTCAACTTTGAATATATAAGACTACAGACAGAAATAGTGATTTCAAAGTATCTTACTGAACTTCGTTCAAGCCAGACACAAAAACAGACACGGGGCAACTTGATGAATGCAAAACTTAAAGATCAACACTCACAGCCCGAATAAGTTCAGTGACATTGAGCGAACCCTGAAGGAATTCCAGTACGTCCGTGCTGTTGAGAGATTTGCAGACCAAGGTCTGAACCGCCGATGCGACAGTCGTATCGTTTAAGACCAACAGTTTGAAGAACAGTACGTCATCTGCACACAGCTCGTCTCTGATGCTACCCTGGAGTAGGGCAAGCTGGGGCGAAACGAAATCAGACAATGGACATTTAACATGCATGATACGAAAAAAGGTCAAACTATATGAAGAAACATAACACGATGTGTGTGGACAAGCATACAGTAGTACAAGGTGATAATCGGAATGAAAACCAAACCTTTGGATTATGAATACGTCCACTTCAGGGATGATGCATTAGGTCATTTGGAAGAAATTTTGCACAGGAAGTGGGCATCTAGCATGAAAATAACCCCACACCCCCGCACAAAAACCCCAGAAATCTTTATTAAACGCACTGGATTATACCAAATCTGTATTACATGCTCAGTCTATTTAAATTGCTAAATATGAATGACTAGTTTAGCCCTATCAAGGCACTATAAGTGTAATAGGGATTTTGTATTATACAAATTTCATGTGCGAATAATACAGACTTCGTTTTTGGCCGGGGTGGAGAGGTATTTTCATGCTAGATATACCCACTTCCTGTGTAAAATATCTTCCAAATGCATCACCCCTGAAGTGGACGTATTTGTATTTCCAAAATGTTGGTTTTCATCCCGATTATCACTCCATACTACAATGCAGGAGCTACATTTAATGGAGCTGCTAAGCACACAAATTTGCTTAGCACAAAATATTTATTCAGGCAGCAAATAAATGAAAATGATTCTGCAGTCTGCAATGAATCAAGGCAAACTGGCAATGCAGCCGTGATTTAAAAAATGGCACACTATCACTCACCGTTGAAACATTGAGTTTATTGTTGATGATGGCATCAATAATGTCTGGACTGAAGCCATCGATAGCTGCAAGGTAATCCCTGACCGCTGATGTGTTGCTCCAGAGAGAACTTAACTCCACAAACTTTGTCTGATCTGTGCAAGATAAAGAGAATACCAGTGATTGACATTGATACTGAATGGGTAGCTGTCAGTGTTGTAGGTTTTTGAGAACGGTTTCGAGACCACTTTTGCTGGGTTGGTTTCTCTTTACCCTGTGGTCTTGATATTTTGGCTTATATTTTACATTTAAATATTCTTTGTACTATCCACAGTTTCGGTCCCGGACCATCTCAGTCTCAGTCGCTCTTAAAGGTCTTTGTCTCGGTCTTTGTCTCGGTCTCGGTCTCGGTCTCAGTCTTGGTCTCGGTTTCAGTCTTGGTCTCGGTTTCAGTCTTGGACTTGGTATCAGTCTTTTTTTCGGTTCTCAGTCTCGGTCTCAGTCTTGGTATATTGATCTTGGTATCAGTCTTAGTCTCAGTCTTGGTCTCGGTGTCAGTATCAGTATCGGTATCAGTATCGGTATCAGGATCGGTCTTGGTATCGGTCTTGGTCTCGTTATCAGTCTTGGTCTCGTTATCAGTCTTGGTCTCGGTATCAGTCTTGGTCTCGGTATCAGTCTTGGTCTCGGTATCAGTCTTGGTCTCGGTATCAGTCTTGGTCTCGGTATCAGTCTTGGTCTCGGTATCAGTCTTGGTCTCGGTATCAGTCTTGGTCTCGGTATCAGTCTTGGTCTCGGTATCAGTCTTGGTCTGGGTATCAGTCTTGGTCTCGGTATCAGTCTTGGTCTCGGTATCAGTCTTGGTCTGGGTATCAGTCTTGGTCTGGGTATCAGTCTTGGTCTCGGTATCAGTCTTGGTCTCGGTATCAGTCTTGGTCTGGGTATCAGTCTTGGTCTGGGTATCAGTCTTGGTCTGTGTATCAGTCTTGGTCTGGGTATCAGTCTTGGTCTCGGTATCAGTCTTGGTCTCGGTATCAGTCTTGGTCTCGGTATCAGTCTTGGTCTCGGTATCAGTCTTGGTCTCGGTATCAGTCTTGGTCTCGGTATCAGTCTTGGTCTCGGTATCAGTCTTGGTCTCGGTATTGGTCTCGGTATCGGTCTTTGTCTCGGTATCGGTCTTTGTCTCGGTCTTGGTCTCGGTATCGGTCTTGGTCTCGGTATCGGTCTTGGTCTCGGTATCGGTCTTGGTCTCGGTATCGGTCTTTGTCTCGGTCTCGGTCTCTGTCTCGGTCTCGGTCTCGGTATCAGTCTCGGTCTCGGTATCAGTCTCGGTCTCGGTCTCGGTATCAGTCTCGGTCTCGGTCTCGGTATCAGTCTCGGTCTCGGTATCAGTCTTGGTCTCGGTATCAGTCTTGGTCTCGGTATCAGTCTTGGTCTCGGTATCAGTCTTGGTCTCGGTATCAGTCTTGGTCTCGGTATCGGTCTTGGTCTCGGTATCGGTCTTGGTCTCGGTATCGGTCTTGGTCTCGGTATCGGTCTTGGTCTCGGTATCGGTCTTGGTCTCGGTATCGGTCTTGGTCTCGGTATCGGTCTTGGTCTCGGTATCGGTCTTTGTCTCGGTATCGGTCTTTGTCTCGGTATCGGTCTTTGTCTCGGTATCGGTCTTTGTCTCGGTATCAGTCTTGGTCTCGGTATCAGTCTTGGTCTCGGTATCAGTCTTGGTCTCGGTATCGGTCTTTGTCTCGGTATCGGTCTTTGTCTCGGTATCGGTCTTTGTATCGGTCTTGGTCTCGGTATCGGTATCAGTCTTGGTCTCGGTATCAGTCTTGGTCTCGGTATCAGTCTTGGTCTCGGTATCGGTCTTGGTCTCGGTATCGGTCTTTGTCTCGGTATCGGTCTTTGTCTCGGTATCGGTCTTTGTCTCGGTCTTGGTCTCGGTATCAGTCTTGGTCTCGGTATCAGTCTTGGTCTCGGTATCAGTCTTGGTCTCGGTATCAGTCTTGGTCCAATTGGTATCAGTCTTGGTCTCGGTATCGGTCTTGGTCTCGGTATCGGTCTTTGTCTCGGTATCGGTCTTTGTCTCGGTCTTGGTCTCGGTATCAGTCTTGGTCTCTGTATCAGTCTTGGTCTCGGTATCGGTCTTGGTCTCGGTATCGGTCTTTGTCTCGGTATCGGTCTTTGTCTCGGTCTCGGTCTCGGTATCAGTCTCGGTCTCGGTATCAGTCTCGGTCTCGGTATCAGTCTCGGTCTCGGTATCAGTCTTGGTCTCGGTATCAGTCTTGGTCTCGGTATCAGTCTTGGTCTGGGTATCAGTCTTGGTCTCGGTATCAGTCTTGGTCTCGGTATCAGTCTTGGTCTGGGTATCAGTCTTGGTCTGGGTATCAGTCTTGGTCTGGGTATCAGTCTTGGTCTCGGTATCAGTCTTGGTCTCGGTATCAGTCTTGGTCTGGGTATCAGTCTTGGTCTGGGTATCAGTCTTGGTCTGTGTATCAGTCTTGGTCTGGGTATCAGTCTTGGTCTCGGTATCAGTCTTGGTCTCGGTATCAGTCTTGGTCTCGGTATCAGTCTTGGTCTCGGTATCAGTCTTGGTCTCGGTATCAGTCTTGGTCTCGGTATCAGTCTTGGTCTCGGTATCAGTCTTGGTCTCGGTATTGGTCTCGGTATCGGTCTTTGTCTCGGTATCGGTCTTTGTCTCGGTCTTGGTCTCGGTATCGGTCTTGGTCTCGGTATCGGTCTTGGTCTCGGTATCGGTCTTGGTCTCGGTATCGGTCTTTGTCTCGGTCTCGGTCTCTGTCTCGGTCTCGGTCTCGGTATCAGTCTCGGTCTCGGTATCAGTCTCGGTCTCGGTCTCGGTATCAGTCTCGGTCTCGGTCTCGGTATCAGTCTCGGTCTCGGTATCAGTCTCGGTCTCGGTATCAGTCTTGGTCTCGGTATCAGTCTTGGTCTCGGTATCAGTCTTGGTCTCGGTATCGGTCTTGGTCTCGGTATCGGTCTTGGTCTCGGTATCGGTCTTGGTCTCGGTATCGGTCTTGGTCTCGGTATCGGTCTTGGTCTCGGTATCGGTCTTGGTCTCGGTATCGGTCTTGGTCTCGGTATCGGTCTTGGTCTCGGTATCGGTCTTTGTCTCGGTATCGGTCTTTGTCTCGGTATCGGTCTTTGTCTCGGTATCGGTCTTTGTCTCGGTATCAGTCTTGGTCTCGGTATCAGTCTTGGTCTCGGTATCAGTCTTGGTCTCGGTATCGGTCTTTGTCTCGGTATCGGTCTTTGTCTCGGTATCGGTCTTTGTATCGGTCTTGGTCTCGGTATCGGTATCAGTCTTGGTCTCGGTATCAGTCTTGGTCTCGGTATCAGTCTTGGTCTCGGTATCGGTCTTGGTCTCGGTATCGGTCTTTGTCTCGGTATCGGTCTTTGTCTCGGTATCGGTCTTTGTCTCGGTCTTGGTCTCGGTATCAGTCTTGGTCTCGGTATCAGTCTTGGTCTCGGTATCAGTCTTGGTCTCGGTATCAGTCTTGGTCCAATTGGTATCAGTCTTGGTCTCGGTATCGGTCTTGGTCTCGGTATCGGTCTTTGTCTCGGTATCGGTCTTTGTCTCGGTCTTGGTCTCGGTATCAGTCTTGGTCTCTGTATCAGTCTTGGTCTCGGTATCGGTCTTGGTCTCGGTATCGGTCTTTGTCTCGGTATCGGTCTTTGTCTCGGTCTCGGTCTCGGTATCAGTCTCGGTCTCGGTATCAGTCTCGGTCTCGGTATCAGTCTTGGTCTCGGTATCAGTCTTGGTCTCGGTATCAGTCTTGGTCTCGGTATCAGTCTTGGTCTTGGTATCAGTCTTGGTCTCGGTATCAGTCTTGGGCCGTGTCCGAAACGGACTTTCAGAGCTACGGCTACGTCTATTGTCAGCCTGCTCACGTGTATTTGTAATGGGCGAACACCTAGACAATAGCCATAGACAAGAGATTCGGATGCGGCCTAAGTCTTGGTATCAGTCTTGGTCTTGGTATCAGTCTTGGTCTTGGTATCAGTCTTGGTCTCGGTATCGGTCTTGGTCTCGGTATCGGTCTTGGTCTCGGTATCGGTCTTTGTCTCGGTATCGGTCTTTGTCTCGGTATCGGTCTTTGTCTCAGTCTTGGTCTCAGTATCAGTCTTGGTCTCAGTATCAGTCTTGGTCTCGGTATCAGTCTTGGTCTCGGTATCAGTCTTGGTCTCGGTATCAGTCTTGGTCTTGGTATCAGTCTTGGTCTCGGTATCAGTCTTGGTCTCGGTATCAGTCTTGGTCTTGGTATCAGTCTTGGTCTCAGTATCGGTCTTTGTCTCGGTATCGGTCTTTGTCTCGGTATCGGTCTTTGTCTCGGTCTTGGTCTCGGTATCAGTCTTGGTCTCGGTATCAGTCTTGGTCTCGGTATCGGTCTTTGTCTTGGTATCGGTCTTTGTCTCGGTCTTGGTCTCGGTATCAGTCTTGGTCTCGGTATCAGTCTTGGTCTCGGTATCGGTCTTTGTCTTGGTATCGGTCTTTGTCTCGGTCTTGGTCTCGGTATCAGTCTTGGTCTCGGTTTCAGTCTTGGACTTGGTATCAGTCTTGATTTCGGTTCTCAGTCTCGGTCTCAGTCTTGGTATATTGGTGTAATGGTATCAGTCTTAGTCTCAGTCTTGGTCTCGGTCTTGGTATCAGTATCGGTATCAGTATCAGTATCAGTATCGGTATCAGTATCGGTATCGGTCTCGATCTCGTTATCAGTCTTGATCTCGTTATCAGTCTTGATCTCGGTCTTGGTCTCGGTATCAGTCTAGGTATCAGTCTAGGTATCGGTTTTGGCATCGGTTTTGGCATCGGTCTTGACTACAACACTGGTAGCTATATATGGCACGGGTACCGGCAGGGATCCCGAGCAGACAGTGAATTTTTGAATTTCGTAATTAGGGGTGATTAAATGGCTAAAAAAAGACAAGTTAATGTTAACATTGTTTTACGAAGTGATAGCCCGTGCAACAGTATCGATTGATTGAGGGTCTTGTTCTTTCCATGCTTAGGCTTAGGATCTTTGGTATTAAACTTACAAAATTGCCTTGATCGCTGTAAAGTGTGATTTTATTTGACATGAATATTTGTTTTCTATTTTGGATGAAAATCATACAAGATTTAAAAACAAAATCTACAAAATACCTAGTTGGGAGATTAGATATGCGTCGATTAACTCCAAATATGGCAGAAATGCATCTAGTCTTGTTCCGTTGTCCTGGAAACTGTTGTCAAGCAGAGGACCAATCAGAGGTTGCACAAGATGGTAAAGCTCAGTCAAGCTACATTGCAGACAAAATAATTAAAAAATAAAGAAATTACAATGTAGGCAGACAAAACAAATAATTTAAGGTATCACCTAAGATTTAGCATCAGCATTTGTTATGTATCATTTCTGATTCAAAACTTTTAATTATTTCACCAAGGTTAAAAGTACATGGTTCATTGCATGAAGTTGGGACACAAAGTGTGACATTTTTTTTCACATTTCTAGTTACATGCCGTTTATTCCTGATATTAGTTGTGGATGTTGGACAGAATTTGACAAATTTTGTACCACTTGAACATTAGTTTCCTGAGAAATTTGACTCCGATGTAACAGGGAATGCCGTGCCTCTTTCACATTTGTTTGTCATGTTCCAAGGTTAATTGTACAAACCGTCTCTGCATACTAACTGACCACAAAATGTAACCATACATATTTGTATAACGTTATCGTAGATAAATTACAAGGGATATGTGTTCCGACTTACAAATGTCACACTAGCCCTCCTATGGTTTTACCTTTCTAAACCTTTCAAAATCTGCTTACTGGACAAAATGGCTGTAAATAGGTATGAACCTTTCAAAACGCTCCAGAATTTGTTGCTACTGCACTACTACACCTTTCAAAACCTTTTGAAAGGTATGTTTTTTCTCACACCAGTTTGTTCAGAAAGTTGTTTTACCTTTCAAAATCTTTCATAGGTCCTTTTTGTCAGACAGTTTTTTCACCTTTCAAAACCTTTCAGTCCAGGAAACTTGAAAGGTTTTAAAAGGTCAGACAATTCTATGGCAACTGCCCTATATAGGAGGACTATAGGGTACACCTTGTTAAATTGTTTATATAGCTACGGATTTACTTGTATTTCAGGTAAGAGTATCTAACTTCAATCTTGTATACCCATTTTCAAATCATATTATTGCAAAACAACTGAATATCATAACACACACACAAATGTCTGTGGTAAGGGTAATATCTTTTGTCCAATATGGTATAAGGTTCAATTATGTAATTGCCAAGGATGACTGAACAAACAAGACAGTTGTGAAAGGCACTGAATTCAGCACTGTGACAAGTTGTTTGTTATTGACTGACAATGCTCAGGCAGGTGTTTTAAGGACACATTTTTTTGCTGTTTATAAACACATTGGAAAGTGATGACAAAGTTAATGTGCTGTGCCCTTCACATGGCCACCATTTCTGTTAATGCATAGCTGGTATCTTCGTCTCATGTCTCTTACTGCCCACCTTTTCATCTCAACTTGTCACAGTGCTGATTTCAGTAACTTTTATAACTGTCTTATTTGTTCAGTCATCCATGGCAATGATATAATAAACCTTATACCAAGGGACATTCTACCCTTTCCGCAGACATTGTCTTTTTCTGAAATATTCAGTAGTTTTGCAATAATATGAATTTGAAAACGGGTATACTTTTTTAGTCAAGTTCTACAGCAAATAGAATGGTCAAATTTCACATGACATGTGCAGTGAACACCCTGCTCACCTTTCAAATTCCTCAGTCGTTGTATTTGCAAAAATCATTGGCAATACTCCAAACAGATCGAAGTACTCAGGCCGCTGGAACGAACTGAAGAAGTGGGAGTATTCTGAAGGGAGCCCCAACAACTTCATGATGAAACTCTGACCGTCTATCACAAACGTCAGGCAGTCAAAGGGCTCAAAGTTTGTCAAATCGACACTAAATAGAGCTGTAATCTACAAGTGTAAAAAGATAAATATGTTTAAAGGCTGCTTCATACCATGCTCAAATTTGTGTGCAACACATAGTTTTCAGAAAAGTTAGAAACATTTCAACTGAGGTAAACTTTGCAGTAAATGATTTGTGATTTTTTCTAACGTGGCGCTGCCCCAAACATGGCCGACTCTGGTTTCTCAGACTTTGGGAACTTCTTCAATTTGTGAATTTTGTTAGCGCTAATAACTTACAAGTGATTTTACGAGATTTATTCAAGTGCGCCACGTCAGGAAACACTCGGCCGATTTGGTGCCAAATTTGTGGACGCGGCACCATTTTGTTTGTGCTTTATAAATATCCATTATTATTATAAACCCTAAATCCCAAGAGTGTGTGCACAATCGTATTTATCTTAGGGGATTAAGGACTGTTAGGGGTAATTTGAGAGAATACATACTTCTAAAACATCTAAAATTGTACCCTTGTTTATGTAAAGTAGTTTTTCCCGACCTATACAAAAAATACCTTGGGTAACAGCCTTTTGAATCCCACAATCCTTAGGACTTCCTGTACAGCATGTGTGTGAAGGAGTTTCTCTACTCCACAGAAGAGTGGACTCAGATGAGTGACATTTCCGTGAGTGACCTGTGAGAGAAGGTACTCATTGCAGACCACGCCGCCAAGAATCTGGCCTTGTATGACACGGTCAAAGAGGTCAATGGCCTGAAACAAAAACCCGACGACTATGATGAAAAATAGCAAGGTCATAGTTGTAACGAGTCACATTTTTGTACATACATTTTTGTACATGTATGGTGTGATGATGTACATGTAGGTATTATTTTCTTTTACACATGTATATTTATAAATGAATAGAAATGATGTATATTTTTCACATGCTTTATCGTTAGTTTTTGTTTGCTACATGATCAAAATGAACTACGAATAAACCACAATCGATGAAACCCCAGAACCCAACTCTTCACCGAGTATCACTACACTCTCGTGCCTTTTCTGCCAACTCTATTCTCTCTTCTGTCCACTGCACATGAAATACGTCCGCTACTGGTATCTATCAAAACATCCTCAAATTGTCTAGGACCAGGCTACTGTATGTTCATATCGTCGTGGCAAGTCGGTCATGTTTAATTCTTGCTGACCGTATACTAGAACAAGGATGGTTCTCGAACAATGAGTTCAGCCTACTTTTACAACTTGACCTTAAATGAACTTTGACGTCCTTTTGTGACCTTTGATATCACAAATCACATGCAATTTTCCATATTGCATCTACGACTTTAAGTTTGCATACATGTATAAGACCATTTTAACCAAAATGGCACAAACATAATGGCGCACTATGCTGTGAATTGTCCATATTGACCAGAGGAAATTATCAGTGAACAGATCAAGCACTTGTCAATCTGTCGTCATGAAGGGTTAAAAATGTAATATTGTTTGAATAGCGCCCTAAATCGATAACGTATAAAGGGACTAGCGTTCTTACCCTCGACATGAGATTGGGGTCGAGGAGAACGGCTGCGCCAGATTGCACGATGTCGCGCTCAACCTCCGTGAAAACCGTCAACAGTTCCAGGATCGCTGTCATGTTGTTTAAGACAATCTGCAAATCGTCCTGGTAACCTGCAAAAACAACAAAATAGATAAATTAAAAACATTTCCATGTTTTGATTGACAAGTTCTCATCGTGGCATTTAAAATGAAATAAATAAATAAAACTAAATAAATAAACAAAACAATTATTAAAACAAAAATGTACATTAAGAAACTTAGGGGTTGGGAAAGATACAGGGCTAAAACAAGAGAAAAAACAATCAAAATTAAAATAAGTTACCACTCCCCCCCCCCCCCACCCCCCAATACAAAAATATAAATTAGAATTATTAAAAATACAAAGAATTATAAGTATGACAAATATGAAATGGCTTTAGTATTCAAAACATTATGTTTCTGTCGTTGTCATTTAGTCCTAAATGAGGAATTCCGTTCACTTTAATTTCAATTTCGGACAAAATTTCATGACACTATAATTCTTCACAAAGGTTTAACAGCAAGTACCGGTACTACTAGGCTAAAACATCCGGTATTTACCTAAATCAATTTTTTAGTTTTTCAAGAAAGATGTTTGGCAACAATGCTTGAGGAAATTTTAGGAAAACACTTAAATTATGTCTCCGTTTAGCGACAACACTGAGTTTACAGTGTTTATAACAAATGTTGATGAAGGCAAAATCCCAATATCAATATTAATGTTTCTTCTTACCTGGCAGAGCAAAGACCAAATCTTGGATGATTCCCATGGCCCGACTGGTAGAAACCAGTGAAGGACCAATCAGTGTCTGCCATGCGGTGGTGTTCAGGAGTTGAGGGGTCAAAGTCTGACACACGCTGGTAAAGTCAGCACTGAAATAGGGCGAGAATGGGGTGGGAATTGGGTGAGAATTGGGTGAGGGTTCAGAGCCTTGCACACGCTGGTAAATGTCAGCACTGGAATGGGGTGAGAATGGGGTGAGAATGGGGTGAGGGTTTATAGCCTTGCACACGCTGGTAAAGTCAGCACTGGAATGGGGTGAGAATGGGGTGGGAATTGGGTGAGAATTGGGTGAGGGGTCAGAGCCTGACACAAGCTGGTAAAGTCAGCACTGGAATGGGGTGAGAATGGGGTGGGAATTGGGTGAGGGTTTATAGCCTTGCACACGTTGGTAAAGTCAGCACTGGAATGGGGTGAGAATGGGGTGGGAATTGGGTGAGAATTGGGTGAGGGGTCAGAGCCTGACACAAGCTGGTAAAGTCAGCACTGGAATGGGGTAAGAATGGGGTGGGAATTGGGTGAGGGTTCATAGCCTTGCACAAGCTGGTAAAAGTCAGCACTGGAATGGGGTGAGAATGGGGTGAGAATGGGGTGAGGGTTTATAGCCTTGCACAAGCTGGTAAAGTCAGCACTGGAATGGGGTAAGAATGGGGTGAGAATTGGGTGAGGGTTCAGAGCCTTGCACACGCTGGTAAAAGTCAGCACTGGAATGGGTTGAAAATGGGGTCATAATTGGATGAGATTTGGAGGAGAATTTGATGAAAATTGGGTGAAAATAGGGTATAAACATTGGGTGAGAATAGGATGAAAAATAGTTGAGAATTTGGTGATGAGTCAGAGCCTGGTAAAGTCCGCACTGGAATAGGGCGAGAATCGGGGAGAATCCAGAGAGAATCGGAGGGAGAATCAGGGAAGAATCGAGGGAGAATCAGGGAAGAATCAGGGAAGAATGGGTGAGAATGGGTGAGAATGGGTGAGAATGGGTGAGAATGGGTGAGAATATGGGTGAGAATATGGGTGAGAATATGTGAGAATTGGTTAGAATTAGGAAGAATTAACGAGACTCGGGGAGAATTAAAGAAAATCGGTGAGAATCTGTGAGAATTATTGAGAATTAAGGAGAATCAGTGAGAATCAGTGAGAATCAGTGAGAATCAGGGAGAATTGGTGAGATTTTGTGAGAATCGGTGTGAATTACATGTAGTTAGAATCAGTGAGAGTTAGTGAGAATTGGTAAAATATTTGAGACATTTTGTGAGAATCTGTGAAATTTGTAGAGATGCCATTTTCTGAGGAGGAACCAGACTTGTGCAAGTCGAGCTAATACGTATTAAGCAGGCTCCTTTGACTAATACGCGGGCTACTGCCATGATTGGAACTGTTACTTACTTAAAACCAAGTAATTATTTCATAATAATTTAGTAGTTTTGTTTTTAGATGTTTGCAAATGGTGTACACTATACCTTTAAAGTGTCCCTTAGTAATTTACTCAATCATTAACTTACGTTGTGTTCATCAGCATGGGAGGTAGATTTTCTATGGGTACAGACATGGCCATCCACTGAGTTAGGAAATCATTCAGGAAGTCATGTGTTGCCAGACCTACAAAGTTGTTGATGAGATGCTCAAACTCCTGGATGGACTGTCGCCAGTCTATGTCTGTGAAGTTACTCGCAGTCGTGCCATTCACAAAGAGATTTTCAATCTGGGAAAAGAGTTCATACAGAAGAGATATGATGTTTGGGTTTTGGAAAATCAAAACTGTTGAGCCTGTGTTTTTACCAATACTCATGTACATAGCTGCCAAAGTAGCGCACATCACATTTGTGACCCAGCACATCAAAACCAATCATTAGAAAGCTTATGAAATTGTCCCAATTTTCACGAAGAGGCGAATTGAGCTTTTCACGGTTTGAACAAACTTTCAAGAAAATCGCTTGTAAAGTTCGTCATTTTTTTGTTTGGCAGTTTGAAAAATAAATATCCATACAATATACAAGATTAAGGTATCATGGGAAAGAAGAGATTTCAATCTTCTTAAATATAGCAAACGTTAAGAAAAATAGGTGATTAGTTTTGCAGAATTAATCAATTAATAGAATTGCCTCTTCGTGAAAAAACGATACATTAGCAAATTCGCCCATGGCTGTGAGAGTCAGAATGTATACATTTCCCCATTGCGCCCCAAATTCGCCTCTTCGTAAAAACGCTAAAAGCCAGTACGCGCCCAATTCGTCTCTTCGTGAAAATGCTAAAGTCAATACGCGCACCAAAGTGCCCCTTCATAAACACGTTGAAGTCAACGCTATTTCGAATTCGTCTCTTCGTGAAAACGCAAAAGGCCACTTGATGATCAATTCGCCCATTCGTTAATTAGGTTAATTAGGATTTTAATGATTTTTTTGATGTATAACTTCACCAGGTTGTAGAAATTGCAATATTTAATTTATCAAAACAAATTATTTTGATAAATAGACGATTTTTCATGAAATTCGCCCCTTCGTGAAAACGGTGATGAAATGTCTAATCTTCTGAGGACAAAAGTCTGGATAAAGGTTGGATTTTGTTTGGCTTTCGGGTAGTTTTTTGTTTGATACTCACGCATGTCCATTGTCAGCCTTATTTGGCATGTTCTGTACTCACAACAATATGCTCCAGCCTTTAACTATAAGCTCTTGGAAGTACACTGATTTGCAGTACTCCTGTGCCTAAGCCCATTATTGTGTGATTTACATAATGACAATGTGTAACACTGTGTGAAATATGCAATGGGATTTCATTGTTTGAGTCGTGAGACAAAACACTACAAATAAAAGAAATTTCAAAGAAAAGAGAAAGAGGAAGAGAAGAAAACTAGGAAAAAAGAGAAAAAAATTAAACAAATTTAAAGTCTTAAATAGTCTGAACAGAAGAACATCGAGTTGATACTACAAGTAGCTGCAACTATTATAAAGAACATTGTGTGCGCCTAACTAATACTGACAATGACTGAACTCAAACTGGTGAACATGAGTATTGGTGCAAAGCAAAATGGTGCTGAATGTGTTCGCAGACAGTTACAGGTTTCATATTTCAACCGCTATTAGGTGCCGTAACATTTACCTCTTTTTGAATTTGGACAATATTGAACATCGAAGCAAGATCGTTGATGAAGGTTGGGTTGGTTCTGGCCTGACTACAGAGGGTGCCCTGTATGGCCGTCGAGTTGGTTCCCGGTGGGAGTAGGATGAACGTACTGAATACGGCTGGATTGCACAGGATAGACCTCAACTGTTGAGGTTGCATCAGAACACCCAGCTGTTGAGAGTAACATAACATGAGATTGATCGCAAGTCAGTCGCAAGCCAGTCGTAAGCCAGTCGCAAGCCAGTCGCAAGCCAGTCGCAAGCCAGTCTCAAGCCAGTCTCAAGCCAGTCTCAAGTCAGTCTCAAGTCAGTCTCAAGTCAGTCTCAAGTCAGTCTCAAGTCAGTCTCAAGTCAGTCTCAAGTCAGTCTCAAGTCAGTCTCAAGTCAGTCTCAAGTCAGTCTCAAGTCAGTCTCAAGTCAGTCTCAAGTCAGTCTCAAGTCAGTCTCAAGTCTTTCACAAGCCGGTCGCGAGCCAGTCGCAAGCCAGTCTCAAGCCAGTCTCAAGCCAGTCTCAAGTCTTTCGCAAGTCTTTCGCAAGCCGGTCACAAGCCGGTCACAAGCCGGTCACAAGTCACAAGTCAGTTGGTCCGTCACAAGTCAGTTGGTTACAATTTCATAACAAGTCAATCACGAGTCCACCAAAAGTCAGTCACAACTCAAATCTAGTATTAAAAATGAGAAATAGGTCATTTTTGTATAGAGATAAGTTTTAAGAAATCTTTCAAAACAACCTACAAGACTCTAAGGACGTCAATTTATGAAAAATTCAAATAACGCTTTGACCACTGGATGCAAGTTTGTTATATCACCAATGAATCAGGCAAATATCTAGTTTGTTACATACCAATGCAGGATTGATAGATGCAGTCAACAGGGCTTGTACATGTTCTGGGGCCAGGTACTGGGCAAGGAAATCCTGTGCAGTTGGCTTGAAGACTCCCTCAAGGGTGTAATTCGATGCTAACATGGATAACAAGGAACCAAAATGCAGAAAACAGTTTTGTCAAACATTTTGCGGAATCATGCGGCAATTACTCTACAAAACTCTGTCACGGGTAAAAAAGCAATTCGTTTACTTCACACACTTTTATGAAACTGTCGTGAACAAAATGTTACGCAGCTACAAAAGTTGTGCAATGTACGTAACAAATTGTGGCACCAATTGTTTTGTGAAATTGGCTGCTGGACCAATTCTATGGAGATTCTATGCACAGAAACTAACTTGCTTAGCATAATAGATATTTGCTCCGCAAAAATACCTGCCAATGTCATAAAATATGTTAACTTGTGACTGGGGCCCAATTTTATGCCTCTGCCAACCATAGCATTTCCCAATTAAGATCATAATGTAATGCTATCATAAGAGCGCTAGCACAATATTTGGTTTTAACCCTGTAAGCACAGATTCCTTAAAAATACAGTCAGGTTTTCGGAGTTGTGAGACACAAAATTAGGAAAGAGTATGAATTTCAAGAAAAAAAATGTAGGGAAAGTATAAATATTTGGAAGCCTGTACCTGTAATAGTCAGACAGATTGGTGCAAAATATGATAGAATTGCTGATTTAATGATTAACAAGCATGACATTTGGCACACAGTCAGAGTCTCTCAACTTATAAACCGTATCTATAAATCTATCTTGTTGAATGTTTATTGTTGATATATATTTAATTAGTCATCTTGTTACATAATTTTCATGTTGGCCTATGTTTTGTCTTTGTTGTCCTTGTTTGTATCACTTAATGTATTTTGTATTATTGTGTGTAAAGTTCATTGTTTTAATTGGTGGAAATTAATCATATGGACATTCATTTTGAACCAAGTATATGTATGTATGTATAAGGGTCCCATATTTACAAGCTTTGCTTTTTTTGGGCCCCTCTACAGTATTCACTCCCCTGGAAGCTGTTACGCTGTATTGTATTATTTTGATATTTATATGAATTTATTTGTGAATCCTGTGGAAATAAATGAACTGAACTGAACTGAACTGAACTGAACCGAAGTATGTCATGAGAAAGATATTTGGCTTGAGGGTCATCACAGATTTGTCTATTAACCCTAACCCTCCAGGGTATTTTGGATAGACACCCTGCCAGATGCAGCAACATGCACCATTTGTCAAAGTGACTAGCCTGCACAGTACCTGCAGCAAGATCCACCAGGTCAGAAATATCAAGGCAAACTGCATCAAAGTCTGTGGTCACCGGTAACCCAACCAGCAGAATCCATCTCTGGCAATGTTCAATAGGGATTAGCTCTCAATAGTCTTAGACTGCGGTCGTTTATGCACTGGTGTTGCCAGCTGAATGCACTGCGCTGTGTCTGGCAGGGTTAGGGTTAAATTAAAGAAATATAGGTATAATAACAAGAAATTAAAAACAGTTGAGATTGTTTAGTTACCGGCCAGTAATTCCAGTTGCTGATTGAACAATGTCACAATGTGTGTTGTTATTGCAACAGCCTTCTGGACTTCAGACCAAACCTCATCCTGGTTCATCACACCGTCAAGACGCTCCAAAACCTCCACCGATCTGAGGAAAATGAACAGTTCAATATTGCCCCTAATTTATTAAAACAATTAAGTTAGTTCACTTTTTGTTTGCAATTTGCAATCTGTGAGTGGGTTCAAGCCAGCAGGTATGGTTTCCTAACCTTATGGTTCCCCAACTGCTCTGATTCGTCTAAACATGGGTCAAGGAACCTAGACTACAAGAACAGCATTTTTATCTTGCTTTTTCCAGCATGTATGAAGGCAACATTTTAAACATGTCAGTCTAGCAAATGTTGTATACTATCTTTAAGCTGATGTAGGACAGGGCGGCATTACGTCAACAGGTGAAAACATAGGTTTTCACCGGTTGCTATGCGTTACCATTTAGCACTCCAGACTCTACAACCATTTTGTTATAAAAATGGGTCTGGAAACGAGACAAGGAGACTTTAGAAGTTCCTAAATACCCGCACTCCTCTACATTGATTTGTAAGATGCAAACAAGTTTTAGCAATGAATATTTAAGGTTTACAACAAAGTTTTATGTTTCTCTTTAACAATTCACTTTTAAACTTTTGACGGACTCACAGTTTCAGGTTGAAGGTTATCAACCCATTTTGGAGTTCCTGCAACAGAAGGTAAGCTTCAGTCAGGTTGCCATGATTACCAGGCAATCCCAGGATGCCTTGCAGGGCGGCCATGATGGATTCAACGTTGACAACAACTCCGTCCCAATCAAAGTGTGCTGTGGTGTCGTTTGAGGCAGGCAGCCGAACGTTTGTAATTTCAAAGATCTGCAAAGTTTTTAAAAGAAATTAAATTGTTTTAAATTATTTAAACATCTCAAGGTGTGAAAACAGAATTTATGCAAGAACAGTATTACAGGTATATGTTGCCTAGTAGTCAGGTAGTCAAAATATTAGCTTATATCGACTATACCCACCCGAAATAAACCATGTTATTATTTGATTTACTATACCTCATACATATTCAGTAGCATTACACACAAACAAGCGCTGAAATATTTACATGTGCTACCATCTTTTCATGTGTTTGGACGGTGAATGTGTGTACGTAATACACCTGTGTAATAGTTCCACGATTGCATCGTAAAGCGCATGTGTAGTAATGTAGCACACGGCTGTGCGCTTGTCTACTAAACATGTGTATTAATACCCTGTGTGTGAATTTTCGCATTCACGTTTGGCAAACAGCAAAAATATCGGCTGGCAGGTGATGGTGAATAGGCCAGTGAGAATATGGCTCTCGTTCATAAACATGTATGAGGTATAGTAATACACGAACAACATGCATACAGCACAGAAAGCACAGTGCATTTTTTTCTGAATGTTTGTGCATTATTTTTTGGTTTGAAGCAGAGAAGTGCTCAGAATCTAAAAACGATTGCTTAACATGTCATCAGCATTTTCACGGAGAGACGAATTTGGCCATGGGAAGTTGCACATTGGTTTTGAGAAAATCAGGTTTTAAGTTGGTCACTTTTTGAAAAAGAGATTTGGCCTATTTTTAAAGCACACAATAACTTATATTTGGTACGTACAGAGAGGCGAGATCTAAAACTTACAAAATATACCTATTAAAGAACACTACACTTTTTTATTGACGAGTAATTAATGTAGATATAAATTTGTCTGTTCATGAAAATTCAAAATCTACGGTGGTGGCCTTTTTGCCCATAGCGCGCAGAATTTGTCACTTCGTAAAAACTCAAAAACTTGTTTTGCGCATATTTGTCTCTTCGTGAATGTATATGTATATACATTGTAAGCGCGTTGTTTTTTCACTCGGAGCAACGTTATTATTATCTACGCAGGGACAAATTATTATTCGTCTGTTCGTGAAAACTGAAAATACGATTTAGGTGAAATTTTCCCCTGTATGATTTTTGTAATCTTAACGATTCAAACTGATTTTGACAATAACCTCGCCAGAATGTTCGTTGCTATCCACTTAATCGGTTTCGGCCAAAAAACGATTTTCAAAAAAATGATTTTGGCCAAATTCGTCTTTTCGTGAAAACGATGACGATGTCGTTAAACCAGATAAAGTTTTAGCTTAAAAATGTAAAAGTGAACAAAGAAATTGCAAGGCAGGACAGGCGCTCTACCAACTGAGCTATCTTGCCCTATGTTGGCGGTCTCCCAAATTGTCAGTATCTTTGTTCGAGGGCGCTAGACAAAGTCATAAACACCAGAATGTTATATGTGGCCAGGGATCTTGCCCTTTTTTACGATACAACCTGGGAAGCGACATTGTGGGGATCACTCAATGAGGATCTGACCTTTATGTTGGCGGTCTCCCAAATTGTCAGTATTTGCAAATGCTGTGTTCTGAGAAAACATTCTAGGATCTCAATTTCAATTCAAAAGTTGAGTGATATTTTGAATTCTAACGATAAAATTTAGGAGCATTTGGGACATGTTCTCATTCAGCCGATTGTATCTACGCGATGTCAAGCACTAAACCTACACGCTTGTGGGCTACATTGTTGGGATCACTCAATGTATGTACATTGTACATGTCAATGCTTGTGCGACCGTTCGAAGATTACAAGCCAACTATAATTTGTTTTTTATTAAATTGTGTCTCTGGACATAATCTTTAAAAATGACGTTCTTTTATTGTTTTGTTTGAAAATTACAGCAAGCCTGAGATAAAGACAAAGTTGGGGGTTCAATACCCGATACTGCCGCAAATGGGTTTTCACACCATTTTCAAAACAATGTGGCTCGGTGAGGCATGACTTAATTGAGGAATGCCATCAGTATATGTGACCCACCACCCCAAAACCAGGCTAAAGTCGAAATTTTTCATATGAGAGATTTTTATACCATTGGATTGCTAACGTTTTAAGCTTTAAAATGATACATCACATGCACCAGTACCGCTATGGAATAAAAAGTTTGCTCAATTTGAGTAATAGCAACGACAACAAAAATCAGGAGAAGGCCGATATTATCACTTTCGGGGATTTTTAAAAGGGTTTAAACATGAACAGCCCATAAATTGGAGTTTTAACTAACGATTTATGAGAAAAAAAACGCAATCGACGGGCAACACATTTTTGTGTGTACAATGCCATATCTCGAAATGGCATTTCCCGACTTCCGCCTGGTTTTGGCCTGGTGGGTCACATATCATCTACAGGCATTTTGCTCCTACTTTATGGCAAACAAACGATTATAGTCATACAGCATACAGTTTGGTCAAATTGAACCTTTATTTGAGGATTAGATTTGTTCTCGGACACCCTGTGCATCAGACTCAAAATGAACCCATATTAGGGCAAAGTCCAGAGTCCTAAGTTTGAAGAAGCCAAAGCTGGTGACAAAACCGAGAGTTTAAAAACTGCCATTTATAATAAAAACCTCACCATAGTATCTGGACAAACCAATACTTACTGATCGCTGCAGGCCGAGCACATCCACCCCCGTGATGTTATCGAGCATTCCAAAGAACTTCACACGGTCCAATTCACAAAGCTCCTTTCTCAGGGCCGTTTCATTCAAATTTGGGTAGTATCTGGGAAAGTTTATTGGTAGGCAAAATTTTTCCTCCCAGTAACCAGAAAGATGGAAATACGCCAACTGGAAAACAAAATTGTAAAAGACTTTTAACAAGTACACTAGCTATAATTTTCAAGAAACAAATTATAGATTTATATCGATTTTATATAGAAATTATATAGATTTTAAATTTGTTTATGAGTCAGACTTTTTTCCTCCCAGTAACCAGAAAGATGGAAATACGCCAACTGGAAAACAAAATTGTAAAAGACTTTTAACAAGTACACTAGCTATAATTTTCAAGAAACAAATTATAGATTTATATCGATTTTATATAGAAATTATATAGATTTTAAATTTGTTTATGAGTCAGACTTTTTTTCTACTAACAAATGTGACTGGCTCCACAAAAAAAAGAGTAAAGTCGCGTTGTGAATTATCGTGTAATGACCCACTCAATGTTGAGAGGTTGAACATTTCGTTCAAAAGTGATTTTCATTTTTTTGTCATGAATGACATCTATAATACCTACACTTTCAGGTTTCATTCACAGTAATGTTGATTTTGATGAATAAAGTAAAAAAAAACACCATTTTGTGTGCATTGTTCTGTTGTTCTACAACAGAGCCGGCTATTCCAAAGCCTGTTTTCTCAATTGTGTATTTTGAACTCCAAGGAAGTAAACAATATGCAAAATCATAAGAAAAAGTATATGAAAAATCTCCTGAACGGGAGGGGCTATGTAGCTCTGTTATATACCAAATGAAAGCCAGGCCCGTACGCAGGGGGAAAGGGCGGGGGGGTTGTAACGGGTGCGTACGCACCCCCCAAATTACCAAAAGGTTAACATGTTCCGGGTTAAATAATGGTGTTTTGATGTGGAAATAACGGTACTGGCACACAAAAATGAACTTGGCGTAGGCGATAATGTCAACTAAACACACCCCCATGAGAGCTATTCAAACTATGTATGAAGGCCCCTTTTCACGTATGAAAAAAAAAGGGTTAAGCAAGACTTTGACAGACATAAAAAGTGTACACGTAACATTTCTGTTTTACGTGAACAGGAGACCTAATGTTTACCTTGCTTGTTTTTTGTTCCGACATCTTTGGGCCTTAAAGTGTGGCAAAATTCCACAGTAAAGTATATGCAGTTCTCTCCCAAAAAATTGCAACAGCAAATCGTACTTGATTCAATATCTTATTAAAAGAAACATGATTGCAAACAAATTACACTGACTAACCTCTGATATTGGATGGAACCCACCCACTACAATTTGCAATGCTAACTCTGGGGAGACTGTGCTCAGCGCCCCTTGTAAGAACCTATCCAGCACAGTCCGGTTGTACAACAAGGCTGGTATGGCTTCACCTGTAATTTGACATGACCAAAGGACATCCTTTACAAAGTAGTATAGGTAACCAATTAATTAGACCCAAAAGCTAATGAATGTGTAGAAAGTTTAAACAGCAAACATGTAGATGAACTATTGTTGACCATTAAGGGTGTGCGTTTACGGGTAGTACGGGACCCGGGTACCCTATTCCCGTCACGGTCGGGTACCCGGGTACCCGCGACTATTATTAGGATCATAACAAAAACCCGGAAGTATACACCGCGTCGGCACGTGCAAGTATACATCCCCACTCACTCCACTAGCAAGCTGCAGCGCGACTGCCGCGCTGGCATTGCGTGCTTACTTCCCCTGCAAAACAGCGGCGGTCTAGTCAAAACCCTTTTCTAAGAAGTCCCATAAAACATTATCTGAAAGATTAGCGAATTAAAGCTTGAACAAATAAGTACAGGGAAATAAAATACAAACTTAAACCTCGGAAAAACTTACTCAAATTAGGACAACTGTAACAAAACACTGATACAATGTCAACCGCAGGTTATATCAGCTGTCGGAATTGTCGGTAAATAGACTTCAAAGGCATTTTTGTTATCACAATGACAACAAAGAAAGCACAATCATCTGTTAGGCCGCTATCTAGACATCGGGAAATTGTTGGTAAATGGACTTATAAGACATTTTACTCGGATGTTTTCTAACAATTTATCGGCACGCAGTGAACAGAAAAGACGCTTGCCTTTCTGAAATAATGTGTCATCATTTACAAAGGCAGTTTCGGGTAATAAAATCGATAAATTGGAGCCGGGTACCCGCAATCAGCGGTCAGGTTACGGGTACCCGGGTACCCGGCACGGCCTTATTGACCATACATAATACTCTCATTAATACGCATGAAGAGTAACTAATTATAGGAAAGGGCGTGGATCAAATGACATACATATATGCTTATTAGCTCATAAATTTGTATGAGTGTAAACTAAGGCGCATACTGCCTAGCGAGATATCCAAATTTAACAATGACTTAAATGCCTTTTACTCAGTCATAATTATGAGTTTAAACTATTAAACTCATTTGTATACTTTCAAAGTGACAACAAATAAATGGCAAGGTGGGACTTGAACCGGTGACCTCTGGAATACTGGACCAGCGCTCTACCAAATGAGTTTAATATCTTGCCCTATGTTGGCGGTCTACCAAATTGTCAGTATCTTTGGTCGAGGGCGCTAGTCAGAAGTCATAAACACCAAAATGCCGTGTGGCCAGGAATCATGTCCGATTTTATGCTACAACCTGAGAAGCGACATTTAGGGGATCACTCAATGAGGATACAACTTTTTATTTTATGATACACAAATAAACCACAAGGGAAACTGACTAGGTAAATTTTCATAAATTTCAAAGTGAACAAAGAAATTGGCAAGGCGGAACTTGAACCTGCGACCTTTGTATTAACCTATTTTGCCCTTCGTTGGTGGTCTCCCAAATTGTCAGTATCTTTGTTCGAGGGCGCTATAGTCAGAAGTCATAAACACCAGAATGCCGTGTGGCCATAAAAAGTCGTATCCTCATTGAGTGATCCCCACAATGATGTTCACAGGTTGTATCGTAAAATTGGGCGTGATCCCTGGCCACAATTTATTTATGTATCATTTGTATACTATTAACCTATTGAAGAACACTTACTCATAAAATGTGAGGGGTTTTGGCAAAAAAAGACAGAACTAGGCTAGCAGGGTGTTCCTAAAGGGGTGTTCCTCAAAACACGAAGTAAAATTGTTGAACAAGATCAGTGAAAAAAATGTTTTGACTTTTTGATCGTAAGGTATTTAAAATGTGGCTGGCCAGTATTAAACTAGTATATCTGAACATTGCTAATACCCAAGCTGAATGTCCAGGCCAATGAGCCAGTTAAACTGGCCAACTACATATTTATTCTTTTATTAATATGTATGACCCATACACTTTAATGTTAGCAAAGGAAATGTGTACATTGCACATTAGGTCATTAATATGTATGAGACAGAACTACTAGGCCATACCTCCAAGGTGAAGATCTGTGTTGATTCCATCCAGGATGATGTTAGCAAACTCCAAGTAGGGTCTGACACTGTGCCAGAGATCCAACCTCTTCAATGCGGCCTCTAGCTGGGGCAATGCTTCTAGCTGCATGCCATTGCTGAGGACAAATAGAAAGACAAGTGGGGAAATAGAAAGACAAATGGGATAATAGAAAGACAATTAATGGGGTAATAGAAAGACAATTAATGGGGTAATAGAAAGACAAATGGGGTAATAGAAAGACAAATGGGGTAATAGAAAGACGAATGGGATAATAGAAAGACAAATGGGATAATAGAAAGACAAATGGGGCAATAGAAAGACAAATGGGGTAATAGAAAGACGAATGGGATAATAGAAAGACAAATGGGGAAATAGAAAGACAAATGGGGAAATAGAAAGACAAATGGGGCAATAGAAAGACGAATGGGGCAATAGAAAGACGAATGGGATAATAGAAAGACAAATAGAGTAACAGAAAGACAAATGGGGTAACAGAAAGACAAATGGGGTAACAGAAAGACAAATGGGGAAATAGAAAGACAAATGGGGAAATAGAAAGACAAATGGGGTAATAGAAAGACAAATGGGATAATAGAAAGACGAATGGGGAAATAGAAAGACAAATGGGGTAATAGAAAGACGAATGGGAAAATAGAAAGACAAATGGGATAATAGAAAGACGAATGGGGAAATAGAAAGACGAATGGGGTAAAAGAAAGACAAATGGGGCAATAGAAAGACAAATGGGGTAATAGAAAGACAAATGGGGTAATAGAAAGACAAATGGGGTAATAGAAAGACAAATGGGGAAATAGAAAGACAAATGGGGAAATAGAAAGACAAATGGGGAAATAGAAAGACAAATGGGGTAATAGAAAGACGAATGGGGAAATAGAAAGACGAATGGGGTAATAGAAAGACGAATGGGGTAATAGAAAGACGAATGGGGTAATAGAAAGACAAATGGGGCAATAGAAAGACAAATGGGGTAATAGAAAGACAAATGGGGAAATAGAAAGACAAATGGGGAAATAGAAAGACAAATGGGGAAATAGAAAGACAAATGGGGTAATAGAAAGACGAATGGGGAAATAGAAAGACGAATGGGGTAATAGAAAGACGAATGGGGTAATAGAAAGACGAATGGGGTAATAGAAAGACAAATGGGGTAACAGAAAGACAAATGGGGAAATAGAAAGACAAATGGGGTAATAGAAAGACAAATGGGATAATAGAAAGACGAATGGGGAAATAGAAAGACAAATGGGGTAATAGAAAGACGAATGGGAAAATAGAAAGACAAATGGGATAATAGAAAGACAAATGGGGAAATAGAAAGACGAATGGGGTAAAAGAAAGACGAATGGGGCAATAGAAAGACAAATGGGGCAATAGAAAGACAAATGGGGAAATAGAAAGACAAATGGGGAAATAGAAAGACAAATGGGGAAATAGAAAGACAAATGGGGTAATAGAAAGACGAATGGGGAAATAGAAAGACGAATGGGGTAATAGAAAGACGAATGGGGTAATAGAAAGACGATTGGGGTAATAGAAAGACAAATGGGGTAATAGAAAGACAAACAGGGTAATAGAAATGATAAGGAAAAGGGTAGGACATTCAGTTACTTTTATAAGTCATGTGTGGCTCTGACAAGTACAAAGTGAACTCAATCATTTAAACAAAAATGTTCTCTACAACGCCTGAAAAAAATCTCTGTCACCCTGAATGGTGATCGTTGTCGCAATAGTCAAATTACGACTCAGCAAATTTTGAATTTAAATAGAAATCTTAGAATATTGTTAAGATTTGAAGGTTTGCACGGTGAAAAAATTTAACAAGATAAGTTGTTTGCGGTAGCACTATGCGGAAACTATCTTTTGTAAGTTTGTGTGGTTCTGAAAAGAACCGGAGAGAATAACAATGTTTTTAGACAGTATGCTCTGCCCGTCGTACTGCTGCTGTGCGAAACGTCGAGTTCCCTCCGGTTCTTTTTAGAACCACACGACTCACAGAGAGAATTTACCACATGGTGCTACAGCAAACAACTTATCTTTTAGAATATTGTTTTCTTGAAATATATGTCAATCACAGAGTTAAACCTTTCATCAGGTTATTTGTCAAACAGCTGCCAAACACTTTTGCTGCTTCAAACGATAATAAGCACAACTGAAAAATGGTCTTCTGTAGCTTTAAGATTAATGAGACACAAGGGAGCAGTTTTTACAGACATACCTGTTGAGTGCATTGGATAAGTTCAGGGCTGCGTGGAAAGAGTCACGGATCTGCACCACAATTGTGTCGTCTCGGAAGTACTGTCGAATGTCTTCAAGAACTTGGATCAGGCTGAAAATACACAAGACATGAGTGAGTTGTAACTGAGTCACGATGAGATATAGATGTCAGTTAGATGTTAATTAGAAGTCAATGACAAGTCACGTACACCGCACGTCAGCCAGTCTCCAGTTGTATGACAAACAATTCAAATAACCAGATCGCGCCGGGATTATTTTGACATTGACCGGGCCCAGCATTGTTTTTATACACGAACCTCGAACTGAGACGGGTTCAGACTGACATCTGTGGGTAGCACACCCTGATATTTCCAGCCTCGCTCGCCGCGAACCGGTTGCTGACAGATATTTCCGGCCTTGCTCGTGATGTGTTTATCTGTCATCTGTTTTAAATTTCGGAAAAACTTTGTGGGTATACAGGGCATCCGACGCGAACTGGATAAACGGTGATGAAAGCACTTCATTTGTAGTGTCACTTGGTGGTTTATTCGTGTGCGCTAAAGGTTTCGTGCACAAGTACACCCCCCCCCCCCCCCCCACCTTCTTCAATGACAAGAAATGGATGATGGAGAGGAACATGGGGAGTCAGGTTGGCGTAGCGGTTCTTTCCTCGCCTTCCACCACTATGACCCGGGTTCGAACCCCGTCTGGGCCAATATGTGGATTGGGTTTTCAGTCCCTGCCTGACTCCGTGGGTTTTCCCCAGGATATTCTTCTGGGGTTTTTCTCCCACCTCTAAAACTGTACCTTTGTCTTATTGTCTTCTCTCTACTGAGGGCCCCAAATGATCAGCTTCTGCTGGATGGGTTACCCTCATTAAAGATGGTTGTAAATAAATAAATAAAACATCGAGAGAGACAATGGATCGCTTTACTGACGACACTCAACCAAACTTTTTTTACAAGCCCCCTTCCACCAACCTCTCTGACCCCAATGCGTGTGACTGGAGGCGATTAATAAACATGAATGGAAATGGACTCAATAGTGTTTTCTTGGTGTCAAAGCTGACCCAAAACATCCATTTCTTGTGTCTCAACTTGAAATTATCTTGTAGTGGACCTTCTTTCCAAAGGTTTTTTTAATTCTTTTTATTTAGAGCCGATTAAGTTTTGTCGCAATTTGTGAAAGTAGATCTGCAGCGAATTTATTCATTTTTGTGTACCGGTATATATATATATATATATATACGTGTTTGTAAACCGATTCAACTTCGGAGAGTGCTCTACTTTATAAAAGGAGCGATATAAAATCAATCACAAAAACTAGGATAGGTTTTTGTCCATGGCGAACAAAAACCTATCCTAGTTTTTGTGATTGATTTTGATATTATATATATATATATATATATATTTTTAAATTGCACACACTTCAGAAGTAAATGGTGACATCAATATTTTTGGATACAAATGCACTTCTGTTTTGTATAAATGGACTGTGCCTGTCAATCAAACAGTGCACTGACCAATTGAATGAATGGATATAGTCCCGTGACATGATCTATGATTATTGTACACAAACCAAAAGTGGGTGGGTCTTAATATTCAAATCCAGAAGTCCATGATTGACTTGCCTATACTCTTCCTACCTGTCAATCACACAGTGCACACGGACCAATTGAATCACTGCTTTGATCAAATGTTTTAGTCACATGACATGATCTGTGATTAATGTAAACAAAGTAAAAGCGGACGGGACTTCTGACCAAGTCCATTATGAGCTTGCGTTTAATACTCACAGTAACAAATTCTGTTGTCCCTGGTTATTCAGTGCTTCCAGCAGTAATGTCATATTCTGGATGTGGTCTCCTTGCATAACTTCAGGAATGCGCTGTAACTCCATCAGCAGGGTCATCATTTCCTCAACGTATTGTCCCAATCTAGTCCAGTCATAATCTGTCAACGATCCACCGGGTAAACCTTGAATAACCCCAATCTGAGAGAGAAAAAAAAGCCACAAAATGCCAGACAGGGCAGATATCAAAGATCTTTACTACCGAATTATTAGGAAATTTCTTACTAATTTGAAAGTAAAAAAGATTATAGGCATCCAGCAAAATGATTGCGCTAGATATCCTGTAATTGTTCAGAAAAATTGATCTTGACAAAAAAAAAATCACGAGCGCTAGACGGTGATCGCGGAAAAAAGAACAACTGCCCGACGCCAGTTGAAAAAAAAGATGTTTTTCTTGCTTCTTGCCTTTAAATGTTTTATTTGTGCCTCTTGGGGTGTTCAAAATGAACCACTTTATTTTAGGATATGAGCTTTGAAATTATATAAGGAAACTCCACCCATAGTTTATCAATTGCCATTGTGACTTGATTTTTATTCTATTTTCATCGCTGCGACGTAGCGGTCGGAAGATCCACATTCACTTTGTAAATTTGATCAATATGAGCAAGACGTACATGTAGCCTACGCTGATGTATACCCGGCCCGTTGACCAGCCAATTACTAGGTCGGCCGGCCATAACGGGTGCCTAAACGGAGGACTTCGATCCTAATGGTGGGGAATTGTGCAGGTTTGCGATTCCGATGGAGGTAGAGCCTGGTTTGGTGTTCGTTTTAGGAAACAAGGTAGGAGATATCTAAATCTTTGCCGGTGGTCGAACATGGCACTGCTAAGGAGGTACAATTGTATGGAGCAGCCATGTCATTTTGTCAATGTGAAATTTGATTATGGTTATTCGGCTGCGGAAGGTCATAATAAGAATTTGGGCAAGTTCTTGTTTAAAATTCGTTCTTTTGAATACCATTTGTGTGTTTCCACATATACCATGTAGGAATTCCTCAATGTATATACGTACGTTGAGGCTGACAGGGTCAGCGCGACGGGCGTGGTACATTAGGTAGGCGTACGCAGTCTTTGTATTGTACAAAGCTATTGTACAACGCTATTGCACAAAGCTATATTGTACTTTGGATAATAGCACGCGCTCAAGCATGCACGACACGACACTGCGAGAAGAAGATGGCCTCGCATTCCTGCGGAATTTTCACGAAGGCGTGGGTATTGTCCAAAGGTATGTGGATATGGGAATTTGGTTATTTATAAGTAGGCCTATGTCGGACCGGGTTTTATCATGGTTCTTATAGTAGTACTCTTTAGTAAAGAAAATGCCGGTCCGGTTATCAGAGTATACCAAATCTATGAGTAATGCAAGGGTGTCTAAAATAAAGAAGACGTAAGGTGGCTTTCAAAATGCAAAGCATGTACATGTACATTTTATTTGTAATCCTTAGCGTCGCCGTGAGTATATTAGTGGTAGCTTTGGCACAGTATAGTACGGCTATTACGTATGTTCGGCTTTCCTGACAATTCTGAGATTTGAGGAAGTAAGGCCTACGGCAGTTAAACCCAGCAGGTTTAGTAAACCCTTCCTGGTTATGGGTATATGATTAACGGTTGTTCTCCTTTGTTTCACAGTTATTGATTTGTTCTTTACAAAATATGATTCACGTTCATATCTTCGTGACAATTGTGCATAAAAAGGAAGCTTGATCCCCAATAGGTTGATCGAAATAATGAATTTGGCAAACCTTTGGGCAGATTTGCGGAGAATAGCTGTGAAAAGGCGTATAGAAAATTTTCAAGCTCTAAGGCCACCGTAGCGCCAGCTTATGCAATTATGTTAGTGGAATTTCATGGGCATTAGCGGATGTTTCATATCAGATGCTTCATATCAGATGCGGCGAATGAGTCCGTAGGTAGCCAAGTGACTACCAGGTGAGGGGTTGTTTTTTTCCAAACTTTGTCTAAATTCAGAATGAGTGGTTTATCTCAGAGGAAAACTTTGTAGTCCTATATAAGGACATATGTCAGACCTTTTCTGAATTTAAAATATTATCACTGGTGACTGTAAAGGCAGTTCACCGTGAATATGGGTATGCTGGTAGCAAGAGGTAGGATGGACAAGGTTAGAACGATGGATTTATCCCTCTGTGATTTAACAGACACATCACCGTTTATGTATTTCACGTTTCTCTTGATTTAATCCCATTTGTACAGGACATGTGACGACTAGTATGGCAGGGGTCTGGTGAAGCAGAATCTTCATTACCAGAGGCACTAACACAATGGAGGAGGTCCTTGGAGCGATAGAGGGGTAAAGCTTTGCTCTGGGTCTCCAAGGTTTAGGAGTGATAATAGGCCCCTAGAAAGGGTATTTATAGTTAGTCCCTGAAATTGGTTTATGTTTGGCACAGCCCAGGCGATCAGACCTTGATTGTTATGGGAGTGTGTGTACAAGGCGGCGAAGCCCCACGGCAAAGCCACAGGGCATGAGATGGCAAGTTGTATGGTGTTAACCTGCAAACAGGAATGAGAGGGTGGTGAAGTAAATACGTGCATATTTACTTTAACATTCCGTTCATGATAGCCAAAATTCACCAAAGAAATAGACTGGGAAACGGTGAACTAATGCGTTTGGCTATCGGTTGCAATCAAAGTTCAATATTTTAACTGAAGACAGAGGCCGCTTTTGCGCTGCCTTGCAATAGCACATTCCATCCGTTGAATTATATTCACTCTTTTGAAGCATGTGGCTCAATGTATTCCAAGCGAGAATGGAGAAAATTCGCACTTGTGGACTGGGAACAACCATGCCTCCTCATGCGTTGATGTTAAACAATATTGTATAGAGTAAGTTTAGCCAAGATATAGATATTAATCAAGGATTATACACAAAGGTAGTATATCTTGGTGAGAGGAAGTTCCCAAACGGTGTTGGTGGAAAGTACAGTAGGCATGTACGATGGGAACATGTACAGTAAAAGGCAACTGTATAGGTCTAAGGAGAATATATTAATTTTCAGTTGTGGTTGCACTTGCAGGATTTGGTTGCTCTAGATGACCATAGTCTTGGCGGAGTGTAACAATGAACAGAAGATAAGGGTCAGACTCAAGTGTGGTCTCTCGGCGGGGTTGGGCGCCCCGATGTTGGCAAATATTACCCAGAAAATGGTGTCTGGTAAATAGTTGGTAATTGCCCTTAAAGTGATAATGATAAATGTAACGCTTGGCTCACAACGAAATATGTGAAAGTGATGTCTGTGAAAGGACTGCAACCAAGTATCTGGGAACAATTTTCTATTTACAAATTGTATGTGCATATCAGACAACAAATTTCGGAGTCTGGCGATTTATATGACATTGTGGTCAATTCCTTGGAAGAGTATTACTGAAAGTGGACAATTGTTGCTGTCTAATAAACGGCAAGCATTACAGCAATGGACACTGAGCGTCAAAATCGGAAGGGGTTTTTGATCTTTTGCTGGAGTAGACGTGCTGTACCTATATGATATGGGAAATAGTAGTGAAATGGTGGGAGGAAACAAACACAGGCCCCGCATACAAATTGTTTGGCTAAAATAAGGTCTTCAGAAAGACTAGTCATATCCTAAACAACAAGTTATTTCGATTGAATATTTTCTGGCTGTTAAACCTTGCTAATCCTTAGTGCACAAACTGTTGCGTGAGTTTACCTTAACGAAAGTTGCCACCATGGTATGTTTGTTTCCAAAATCGGAAATAATGTTTTGTTGACCCTAATAAAGGATTATATTACTGCATAATACTTTTATCAACTAAGGCATGTTTGGAATGAGTCGGTTAAGCCGAACAAATTTGCTGCAGTTAAACTGTTGGGAAAATAAATAAATAAATAAAAAATCTTACAGTTGATATTATGCAGTAGATGCGCATGTCAAGATGCAAAATGCTAAACAAAGGTTACCGGTGATAAGCATTTGCCTAAATAATTCAGTGTGGACGAAGTAGTTCAATTTAAGCCCGATGTCAAGAACTTCTAACTGTGAATCTTATCTTGTGAATTCCTATGTCTTTAACTGACTCCTGTTAGATGATACTGCTGCTAATCCAAGATATGTGGTACATAATGTGTATATGTACAGGTAATGCATGTGTACATAGGCAGGGCAGTGTTTTGGCATGATCAGAGTAACATACCCCATGGGGATGTGTGTTTGGACTAGGGTATAAAATAGATAAGAGGGCTGGCAAGTTTTGCGGTTGGTTTTATTGTTTTCTCTAACAAGTTTCATGGTAAGCAAGAGATGGGACAGAGGTAACCCCTCCCCCCTTCTTTTGTGGTGTTTAGTGTTTTCCGGAGTGTTATGGTTTCTCCAAAATTCTGTTTAGATTTTTGGGGGATGCTATAGGTGACCATGGTATAGACAGGGAAAAGCCCCGTTTATACAAAATGACATAAAAAGCCATTCATAAAAATGAAGTGAAACGCCCCGTTTATACAAAATGAGATGAAAGTCATTCATAAAAAATGAGGTGAAAAGCCATTCATAAGAAATGAGGTAAAAAAGCCCCATTTATAGAAATGAGGTAAAAAGCCCCATTCATAGAAATGAGGTAAAAATCCCCAATCATAGAAATGAGGTAGAAATCCCCAATCATAGAAATGAGGTAAAAAGCCCCATTCATAGAAATGAGGTAAAAATCCCCAATCATAGAAATGAGGTAAAAATCCCCAATCATAGAAATGAGGTAGAAATCCCCAATCATAGAAATGAGCTAAAAAGCCCCATTCATAGAAATGAGGTAAAAAACCCCATTCATAGAAATGAGGTAAAAGCCCCAATCATAGAAATGAGGTGAACAGCCCCAATCATAGAAATGGGATGAACAGCCCTATTCATAGAAATGAGGTGAAAAGCCCCATTCATAGAGATGAGGTAAAAAGCCCCATTCATAGAGATGAGGTAAAAAGCCCCATTCATAGAGATGAGGTAAAAAGCCCCATTCATAGAGATGAGGTAAAAAGCCCCATTCATAGAGATGAGGTGAAAAGCCCCATTTATAGAAATGAGGTGAAAAGCCCCATTTATAGAAATGAGGTGAAAAGCCCCATTCATAGAGATGAGGTGAAAAGCCCCTTTTATAGAAAGGAGGTGGAAAGTTCCATTCATAGAATTGAGGTGAAAAGTCCCATTCATAAAACTGAGGTGAAAACCCCCATTCATAGAAATGAGGTGAAAACCCCCATTCATAGAAATTAGGTGAAAACCCCCATTCATAGAAATGAGGTGAAAAGCCCCATTCATGGAAAAGAGGTGAAAAGTCCCATTCATGAAAATGAGGTGAAGAGCAAAAATAAATATTTTTTATTTTTTGACGGGTGGAAAACCTGATTTGTAGACATGAATGGTTTAAAAGCACCGTTGAAAGGCATGAAATAGAAAGCCCCATATACAAATATATAAATTGAGGCAAAAGGCTATAGATGGGTGAGGGGGAAGGCCCTGGAGATCGATGTGGGGAAAAGCCCCGGAGATCGATGTGGGGAAAAGCCCCGGAGATCGATGTGGGGAGAAGCCCCGAAGATCGATGTGGGGAAAAGCCCCGGAGATCGATGCGGGTAAAAATCCCCAGAGATCGATGTGGGGAAAAATCCCCATAAATAGATGTGGGGAAAGGCCCCAGGCCGAAGGGTGGGGAAAGGCCCCAGAGAAATGGGGAAAAGCCCTATAGTTAAATGTTAGGGAAAAACCTAGATTTTAATGTGAGAAAAAGCCTCGGATATTAATGTGGGGAAAGGCCCCAGGGAGATATGTATAGAAAACCTCCAGAAATAGATGTGGGGGAAACCCGGAGATTATTGTTAGGCAAAACCCAGAGTTTAATGTGGAAAAAACAACAGACGTTGATGTTTATTTTTGACAGGTGGAAAACCTGATTTGTAGACATGAATGGTCAAAAGCACCGTTGATAGGCATGAAATAGAAAGCCCCATATACAAATATATCAATTGAGGCGAAAGGCTATTGATGGGTGTGGGGGAAGGCCCTAGAGATCGATGTGGGGAAAAGCCCCGGAGATCGATGTGGGAAAAAGCCCCGGAGATCGATGTGGGGAAAAGCCCCGGAGATCGGTGTGGGGAGAAGCCCCGAAGATCGATGTGGGAAAAATCTCCAGAGATCGATGTGGGGAAAAATCTCCAGAAATAGATGTGGGGAAAGGCCCCAGGCTGAGGGGTGGGGAAAGGCCCCAGAGAAATGGGGAAAAGCCCTATAGTTAGATGTAAGGAAAAAACCTAGATTGTAATGTGAGGAAAAGCCTCGGATTTTAATGTGGGGAAAGGCCCCAGGGAGATATGTATAGAAACCTCCAGAAATAGATGTGGGGGAAAGCCGGAGATTAATGTTTAATGTGGGAAAACAACAGACATTGATGTTTATTTTTGACAGGTGGAAAACCTGATTTGTAGACATGAATGGTCAAAAGCACCGTTGATAGGCATGAAATAGAAAGCCCCATATACAAAGATATAAATTGAGGCGAAATGCTATTGATGGGTGTAGGGGGAGGCCCTAGAGATCGATGTGGGAAAAAGCCCCGGAGATCGATGCGGGGAAAAAACCCCAGAAATAGATGTGGGAAAATGCCCCAGGCTGAGAGGTGGGGGAAAGGCCCCAGGTTGAGATGGGGAAAGGCCCCAGAGAAATGGGAAAAAGCAAGGAATTAAATGTAAGGGAAAACCTAGAATTTAATGTGAGGAAAAGGCTGGGATGTTAATGTGAGACAAAAACCCAGAGTTTAATGTGGACAAAACCAGACATTGATGTGGACAAAACCAGACATTGATGTGGGGAAAGGCCTAAGGCAGAAAGGTGGGGGAAAGGCCCCAGAAAAAAAATGCGGGGAAAAGCCCCAGAGATCGATGTGGGGAAAAGCCCCAGAGATCGATGTGGGGAAAAGCCCCAGAGATCGATGTGGGGAAAAGCCCCAGAGATCGATATGGGGAAAAGCCCCAGAGATCGATGTGAAGAAAAGCCTCAGAAATAAATGCGGGGAAAAGTCCCATGTAGGGATGGGGAAAGGCCCAGAAGAAGATGTGGGGAAGAGCCCTAGATATTGATGTTGGCGAAGGCACAAGGCAGAGGTTGGGAAAGGCCCAATTTGTAATAATGTATTTATGAAAAGGGGAATAGCCCCAGTGAATTAAGAAGGCAGGTAAAGGTATCTGTTATGTTTTATATGTTGTATTAGTTATTCGGCCAAGAATGGCAACAAACGAACAATATGCTTGTGCAGAAAATATGATAATGTAATAATGTAATAAAGCAACAAAGCAACAAACAAGGGCAAGCAAAGGGTTATGAATATTACTTAGACAGCAATAGGAAGTCAAGGTTGTTACAATAGAAGACAAAACAGGAACGAGGCAATACCAACATAAAATAGTCAAGAAAGATGAAATGAATAATGAAGCGGGTATTTATGGTAAATTGGATCTAAAACGTATAAGGTTTGACGCTTGTAGGTTGTAGATATTGCCTAATAAAACAGAGGCATGACAATGGGGGCAACAACCCCAGTTTAAATAGCACGGGGTTATTTATGTGTATTCTGTATTCCCCTTAAATGTAAGCCAGATAGGCCGATTCAGTGGCCACAGATTCTCGGGAGGTCGACAACTCGCATTGCATGATTTTGACGTCTGACCAATTGGTAGCTATGCTGTCCGGCGGGATTCTTCGCCTTAGCGTGATTTTCTGCACTTGGGTTGAGTTAACGTATTTCACTTGTAGGCAAATTATACCCACTTGGTTTTAGTAATGGTTGGGGTTTTTCCGTTTCTAAATGCGACTCCCATTACTGTTAATAAAGAGAAAAGGAAACCTTTAAGCACTTCAAGGTTTTAGTTACCTGCTTGTATGAAATTACACAAAGGTTAAAATTGCACTGTGCAAGTGTTTGGCCATGCCCACGTCACGCTACAAGACACTCACTATGGCGGGCGTGGCCCAATCGATGAATTTTGATGTCCACGGTTTTGTTTTGCAAATAACAGTGAAGTTTGAGAAATAAAGCAAACAACAAATGAGATAAACCCCGGTTATAGCAATGAGATAATAAAACCTCTAGGGGAAATGGGACTAACAATAATAATTGGGGAATGAGTACCGTAAATAAAGGAAGCAGGCCGCAGAATGAGTTAGGCAAAGCGCATTATCAGGAGATAAATATCAAGGCCACTGTCGGCTAATCAATCATAATGAGGAGGTAAATCATGATTTTGAATACTTTGGGGCTAGCATGCATCAGTGGATATATTTTAAATTTTTAGCTGAGCTAACCGATTTGCATAAGAATACTTTGCAGGAAGGACCATGATGCATTGAAGTGGGAGAGTGCTGTAGCAAGCACTGACCTCGTTCGGCATACAAGACGACGGCCGCGTGACAACACGCCTACGAGGGACGGAGGAAGGATGCAAGTCAGGTTTAGAACTTTGGCATATCAGAAGTGAAAGCACATCATTGGGTACTCTTCAAAACAATGGCCTCGTCTGGCGCACCAATTGAAGGGGTTACGATGAAGAAGGGACATCTGGAAAGTATTGGAGATTGTGAGTATTGTTTGATTCTGCCCAGCAGTCCAGTGAGGCTGGTAAGTACAGGTCAGACTCATTTCGTCCACTCTGTTTTGCCGACGAAGCTTGGTGCTCCCAAAGTTAATGGCATTGTGACGAAAAGTGCAATGACTTAGTGCTGTTATGCTATTGTAATTATAACCTTATGAATGAAATGTAACCCAGGGTGTACGTGACCTGTAGTTGCGCGCGCTGGCTGGGCGGAGCTTACCGCTCAGTGACTCGCTGCGTGAATGCACGAGATTGTGTAACAAAGCCTATAGGTGTAAGTACATGTAGGTGTTTTTTACATGGTGTACGTGTTTACCTGGGTGGTACGTAATGCGTGTTCATGGTTAGTTGGTGGAGTGCCGCGCCACCGGAAAAAGTACAGTACATGTAGGTTCACGACTTGTGTTTCTGAGTTGTACGTAATTTGCGCACGCCACTAGTGCATTGTATATGCTGTGGTTCATTGTATATGAGATAATATATTATGTACGCTATAGTGCATTGTATATGCTGTAGTACATTGCGTATGCTGTTGTGCACTGCGTATGCTGTTGGACATTACGTAGTTGGGCGTTGCGCATGGCGTTGCACATTGTTGATGCTGTCGCGCGTTGCGTATGGCGTTGCACATTGTTGATGCGGTTGCGCGTTGCTGCTGTAAGCAGTAGGTTTTCCTCCCCAGTATTTAGGAACTCAGGAAAGGAAACAGCCCCAATTGAATCGTAATTATCGTACATTGTATTGATTGTTGAGAATAAATCATCATTGTTGATCTTTGCAGGCCTATACCGACAATAAGGTGTCTTTGTTCACAGGTTTATTGTGTATTTAACAGAGAGTAATCGCCATCATCATAATCGGTGGTATATGTCCACCAAAACGGACCTGCACCCTTAGCCTTTAGGTTGCTCTGAGTGATCTCTCGTATAGGGAAGAGCCTTGGGTTGGGAAGATTGTCGTCGGTTTAATGGGTGTCCGACTTATCGTAACAGCCTTAGGTTGGCCTGGGGAGTTCCCGCCACAGTATGCTGCATTTTGCTTGTTTCCTTTTGTTGCTTGTTTCCTTTTGTTGCTTGTTCCACTTTCTCACAATTTTGGGAAGAAAGGACTAAAGGTAAATGTTAGTGTTGGCTGTGATTTCATTGATTTTTTCGTTGTTCCCCCTGCGCAGTCAAGTAAAGTTTTGGTTTCAGGACGGTAGGTTTTAATTTTAACAATATGTTGTGGAGGATTTTGTATATGTAACATTTTAGGGAATTCGAATAGCGCTGGTCGACTGGGATGAGGATGTCCTTTAATTTGAAACAACCTGGAGGTATAATGGGCGGCGGCCAAATTTCGCCGATGGATGGGCTCGGTGAGAAAGCGGTTTTCACTCGAAATTTGCTGACGGGCAAGACGAGAGGTCGTTTTAGGCAGCTCAGATTTCAGCATGTATATATGTCGTCGAGACGGAGACAAACTATGTGCATTGTAAGAATGGTCAAGGTGCTACAATCCATCTCGGGGTAGTCCAGGCTTTCACTATTTTGCAACATGCCAAGGGCTGGTGAGGCGACACCGTGTGACAAAGCGAAATTAAGAATTGGTCGGCTACAGCAGTAAGGGAACAATGAGAAAAGTACAATGCATAAAGGTAAGGCAGCTTGAGACGGCTCTATGAGGAATAGTGAAAGTTGCCAAACGCCTTGTGGTAGTGTGCAAACAAGGATGGTACCTGCAAAACATGGGCTTGTCCTCATTTGAGGGTTAGTGGCTAGAGGATCCTGTCGGCAGGGAACAACATATCAAGACCATTAACTGGTAGACAAATCGATACAAAAACTATTGGTGGCAAAGGCTGTGTATCCCGAGGATAATCACGGGTAAGATTAGGGCTGAGAAATGGGATGAGATATGGGATGGGATGGGGGTTGTGGGGTAGAGGAAGAGAGAATAGTGGATTGGATTGGGGGTCTAAGTTCGGAGCGAAGAATCCTTCTACCCATACCTAAGATCAAATTTGGACTCTGGAGTCCGAACAAAGCAGCGATGCAAATACTTTACTATTTGCATCGCTGCGACGTAGCGGTCGGAAGATCCACATTCACTTTGTGAATTTGGTCACTACGAGAGAGAACGGTAAGTCGAAGAAGCCTTTGGTTTGTCGCTCCGAGGACAGGTAAGATCCAAAATATTTATCCCACCCACCCTCCCCATACTGGTTGGTCCTGCTGTTCGGATTCTATAGTCTCTACGCTCGAATCCTTCTACCCATACCTAAGATCAAATGTGGACTCTGGAGTCCGAACAAAGCAGCGATGCAAATACTTTACTATTTTCATCGGTTTCGGTAATCATATAAAACAGACATTTTCTCACACTGCGCTTACCATCATACGAGCCGCCATTTTGTTCTGGTTTATCAGTAAATCCAGGATATTGTGATGTAGTGTCTGCACCATCAGTACGCGAAGCCCGATCGATAGCGGCCCTGCACGCGCAAGGAATGCAAGTGAACTCTTTTGTGTACGGCATAGTGTATACATAATGTGTACTGTACATGTGAAAGTGGGCTCAAAATCATACGGAGAAGGACCTGATGTCATAATTACTAGCTCACAGATTTTCTATTCTTCTCAAAAAATACAAAAGTAAACGATAGTTTTCGGCGCGCCAAGTCGATATTCTGCACAGAAATGCAATATGTGTACTCGCAATAGTCGGGCGCCGTACAACATACGTATGCATAATGTAGTTGGCCACGTCAAGGTAGGATACCAGTGCGAACAACACGCATAGATTAGACTAGATAAAATATTATTGAGTCTAGAATTTCCTTAACTTAATTGAGTATACAGTGTTGATAAATTATGTCAGACAAAACTATAAATTCAGAAAAAAATTACAATACATCACCCCGACACAAAACATTTGGTTGAGGTACTCGCTGCTATTCAGATTCAAACCAGCCAGCCGACCCCGGCTAGCTCGGTGGTGGAGTGAAAAGACGTCTGCATGAGGAAGCAGCAGGTCGTGGGTTTGTGTCCCACCCAATGTTACGCGGAACGCAAGCTTCAGGTACACCGTGAATTAGGGACTCTAAAATAGGGACTCGTTTACAAGTGGTATTGCGCTAAGTTGTGAGGTTTCAACCAATAAAATTGTAAAGCGACCAGAGGACAATTTCACAAAAGACTAAGATGAATCTTAGGAAGACTAACTCATCCTAACTTGCATTGGATCCAAGTTAAGAGGAGTTACTCTTCCTAAGATCGATCTTAACATTGGTGAAATCGACCGCTGATTTCACGAACATCCACATTTCATGTGACATCGCAAAAGTGTTTGAAACTGGCCCTGGTGTTTTATCATCCGTTTAAAACCGGCCACGTGACCGGCTCTCTACCAATGGGAATGGGTAAACTGTCTCAGGTGTTTGTAAATACAGTAGTATATGTATATTGCCATAATACTGTTAGTATTAAACAAATTAGAGTAGTCTTCCATGATTCGTTTACAGACGGCATGCATCATATGCAATCTAATTAAAGAGTATGATGTCATAGCGACCCGGGGCTAACCGAGTTAACACAGGGCTAACCGGAGTCAACACAAGGTTAACCAGAGTCCACCCGGGGCTAACCAGTGTTGACCCAGGTGAGCAAAACGAATGAACCCCTTAGTTTATAAGTTCAAAGGTGAACTAACCTGTTGCTGCAGTCTCAGCACATCAACGTTGTAGATTCCAGAGGCATGACGAAAGAATTCCGTCTGGTTGAGTGCACACATGGCCTGCTGTACGGCTGTTGAATTTACACTGGGCGGAAGAGGGTAGGTCGAGTTGAACGTGTTACTGTTGCAGAACACCTCGTCCCAAAATCCTCCGTTGTAGATCCCCGCCAGCTGGAGAAGCAACAGCCACAAGTAAAAGCATTCAAAGAAATGCCGAAAGTCTTTATTTTTAGGAAAAGATTATCTAATTATCTTAGAGCAAGTCAATTATGGCAATTTCTATTGGTTGAGAGCCAGTTTCATGACCTGCACACAAATATATAAAAGACCGGGGAGAGTTTAGTCTTGGTTAAGTTTGCTTTGGACAATTATCTGACGATTGTCCAACGATCGACGGTCGGCCAGTAACGGTGGTCATAGCGGTGGAAGTCGAGGTAAAGAACCGCTACACCAATCGACTTTCCAACTCTGTAGCGACGTTAATTGTCAGCTAAAAAAGGATTTAATGACAACTATAAACTATACAATAACCACACATCAAGTTTTCAGTCGCGCGACCATCGAGGGACCGACTATAAAACTATGAACCAGGAACTGTCTGAAACACTTTTGTTAGTGTCAAAATGTCTGAAACGTGAACAATAGACTTAAGTTTCAGACATTAAATTTCTGAAATGTAAGTAGCGATTACGATTCAGACATTTCATATGTCTGAAACAATAAAGCTTTCTAATTACAAATTACATTTCAGACATTTCCAAATGTCTGAAATCAGGGTATTAATTACGTTTAAGAACATAGGCCCATATGTAATCGCTACTTGCGTTTTAGACATTTAATATCTGAAACGTAAGTCTATTGTTCACGTTTCAGACAATTCCTGGTTCATAGTGACAAAAAGAAAAGGCTTCATGGTACAGAGCTTACAGCAAAGACAGAGAAGGCACTGTCAGCAAGAGATGCCTTGAGCTGGTCTGGCATGACACTCAGGCTGTTCACCAGGTAGTCTATAGCTGTGCTGTTGGACAGACCCACTTGAAGTTCAACTGTCAAATCAAAAGAGAAAAAAACAAAAACATTTTCCCCTTTAAAAAGAAGAAAAGTAAAGAGGGCCTAATATTTTGATCTACATATGGAAAACTTTGAGCCGATTTCGAGCATAAAAGATTTGACCCGTGTGTGTGTGTGTGTGTGGATTATGCAAGCACAGAGGAATGCACTGACCTCCGTGCACATAAACAACCAACGGTGTCAGTGGACTACAACATTATCACAATAGGGGAGAGAAAACAGTAGAGATACACACACGTATAGGAATGGAGATATACACATACTTAACTTTGTATTTCAAAATTAGCAAAGTTTTATTCACGTTATGTTCTTGAAAAGAGAAAAACTACTGACATAAAATATGAATATTAAACTATATCATTTAGAAATTTGGCTGAAACATGAATACCATGCCGTACGACGTACGAACGCCCCTCAAAAGCAAATGTTGTAATCCGAACGAGAAGAATAAAACCACGCCGTTAGTTAGTCCTAAAATATGACTAATTTCTCTTCAAAAGAAAAGAAACACACAACTTGAATCGTGACTATATATCTTCACTATCTATCAGCATACTCAAGAAAGGTTTCTTAAGGTAAGAATGAAGAGAAATGGAACAAATCGAGGCAATGTAACCGAAGTAAGCTGACGAGGATTCTTCCACGACAACGTGGCGTGTGTGGATAGTCTAGTTCCCGTTTGCAGCAACGCGCATAGAACCATATTATGAGAAATTTAAGCTACCAGACTATAGGCCACTTAGCATAAATTATAGAGGTCGCCGCCTTATTAGTGAGGGATACAATGATTGGACTCAAAAGAGCCCTAAAGTCCTTTCGACCAATAGAAACTATTGTTATATCAAATGAAAGAATATACTATAAGGCTTAATCTTGCGTGCGAGGTGGAACCAAAGGGGGCTTCAAACGATTGTGCTGTTCGATTTAGTGAGAAATTTGTGTTGACCTCCATAGGAAAGACACTTTTTTGGCCTTTGAACCAATTTTGTAATCGAAAAGAGCCCTATCGGCTCGGATATAAATGGTTTGACAAATATCACTACTTGAAAGGGAATTATTTCAAGTTTAAAATGCCCGGCGAGGTGGGTTAAAACCACCTACCACTTTTCGTGAACAGCGTAAAGTTTGGAGGAACAGCATGGATTTGTCTGACGTTTTGCGTGTTGAAGGCTACGTTCAGCGTGTCATTGAGCAAATGCGCGCAAGTTTTTCATATGAACAAGCTCTTCTTCCAAGGCAAAATGGCTGTGAACAAGAAACAAACATATTAAGGAGGACATACAAGCATGATGCATAATATGTTATGGTTGGGAGAAAAAACACAAAAGAGGGATAACGGAAGTAGAGTGGATCAAGAACCAACAAAAGGAGGACTAGGCCAGGAGGTTTAGGCCAAGAATGATAAAAAGAGCAGGTCAGAGTTGGTAGGATCAAAGACATTTTTTTCAATGCTGCCAATTTCACAGAATGGAAACTTAAAATCATACATCAACAAAGAGCAAGTCTAACTATCGACCAATTAGCCTTTTTAAAGTATGGCCGACACAATAGGAGAGCGCTGTTTAATTTGGGTAAAGTCTAAATTGTATTTTATTCAAACTAAACAGTGCCCTTCTGTTGTGTCAGCCATACCTCTAAAAGGCTATACTAATGGTTCACTAGTGGTTGGTTTGTAATGTCACTAGAGCATGCACCATGAAGTTGCAGTGCCAATGACTCTAGTTGAACTATGGTTGAACTTTTGTGGCGCAGAAAACATCCTACTTGCACCGGCAAAACAATAGAAAAATTCAGGTCTTGCAGTGGCCCTTTTCATCAATATCCAGCTTGTTAATAAGTCTTGATATACCAAGTATATCTTTGTAAAGGTTTCTGAAAATACAGGCATTTATATGTTTTTAGGGTTCAATTTTTATAAGAAATACAGGTAGAAGAAATACAGGTAGAAGAAATACAGGGTGGATTAGAAAAAGCAAAACTGAGATTTTAAACTGGCTACACGCTTAAAACTAAAGTGTTGAATCAACCTTATAAGTGTGCGGTCAGTGACTACTCTTTAAAAGGTTGGATTTCAACCATAAAACTGTTGAATTCAACACTCAATGTGTTGAATTCAACAGTTTTATGGTTGAAATCCAACCTTTTAAAGAGTAGTCACTGACCGCACACTTATAAGGTTGATTCAACACTTTAGTTTTAAGCGTGTAGCTTGTCGACAGAGTCCTAAGACATCTACACAAAAGAGCAGGAGGTCATGGGCTGGTGTCCCACTCAAGTGATTTTTATAATAATAATCCCTCCAGACAACACTGAGAATGTAGCTTTTGTAAAAAATACGTCAGTGAAGGGCAAGACCTAATATGGAAATGCAAAAAAAACACCAGAAAACCCAGAGACTGGACCTACCTTGTTGACGCAACTGCTTGGCAGTGCTTTCCAGAGCCAGGGTGAAGATCTCTAGATAAGGCCTGATGGCTGCCCAAGCACCGGTTGATCTCAACGAGACTTCTAGTCCTTGAAGAAGATCCAATGTGCTACAAATAAGGCAATTAAAAAAAAAAAAAAATTCCCGAAATTCATCCAAATGGTTCAAGTTTTAAGGTAATTTGGTAATTGCTTGAATTATCAGGAATGGCTGGATTTAGGGGGTTGTATTTTATAGTAAATATTGTTTAACTGTTCGAAGTTTTACAATCATGGATGCCGAAAAAAAAGCAAGAAAAACGGCGTACGATTTGTTTTCTTTTGCGATCGTCATGCGGCGATTGTGAGTTTGTAAAATAAAATTCAATCTTTCGGAACAATTACAGGATATCTAGTGCAATCATTTTGCTGGCTGCCTAGAATCATTATTAACTTTCAAATAAGTAAGATATTTCTTAAGAATTTGGTAGTAACATTTTTCGACATCTGCAAATGATGTATTCTACCTTTATACCTTTGCCACTATACAAAAAGTAACCCACAAAAAATGCTGTTGAAAAGCTTACTTGTTCTGGCATGCTGTCATTTTGAAGAAAACAAGAAAAGAATAAAAGTGGAGTGTCGTGGTCTCATGGTCTAGGGCATTGAATTTGTGGGTATTAGCTGCAGGTTTGGGGTTCGAGGCCAAGCTGGGGTTATAAAGCCTGTCCGGTCTTAATCTTCCGCCTACTTTTGTCCAGTGCATAACCCTGTTTGACCTGAATTTTATGAAGTCAGTCAGGTGCATCAATTTATTGCCCCCTTGGGGAACATCCAGAGCAGAACAAAAGAAGACATACTGGATTAAAGACTTGTGGCCAGAGATTACTGAAAGATAATTTTACGTTCCCATTGTGTGCTAAACCCCAAGGCAAGGGTTTTGATTTGTACTGGCAAAAGGGTGTTTCACACTGAGGAATGAAAACCCCAAGTGGGTATCTTCTGGGATAGATTACTAAACATTATAGACCCCAGGATGGAACAGTTCCTGATCAGCCACCAGATCACGGATCAGCCACCAGATCACGGATCAGCCACCGCATCACGGACCAGGGGCCGATGTCACAAAACGCTAAGACGCGTCTTAGGAAGAGTCGTAACTCGTGACTCGTCATAGGATGGAATTTACCAAAGTTAAGACGGGTTCAACACGTCCTAACTTCCTTAGCAACGCAGCTGAGGTGGGGGTGGAGGTTGGGGGGGGGGGGGGGGGGGGAATTAATAATTGCCCAAGCTGGGCTCGAACCCGCAACCTGCAGAATTACCCTCAGACCACAAATTCAATGCTCCAGAACACCAGGCCACGGCACTCATGTATCGGGATGCCTCATTCAAAATTTCAAAATGTTTACTTGTTGACTTGGCTGTCCGTTGCCATCTGTTGCAGATTCACCAGCCAGCTGTTCAAGACGTCCTGCAGTCGCGGCTCGGTCGCATTCCACCAGGCTTCGTCCAGGCCAACCTCTGGCGGCGCGTAGACAAGTTCTTCGATGACCACCGCCAGACGGCTTCTGTCCTCCATCCAGGCGGTCCAGTTGAACGGCCCCAGGCTCGGGTCGTTATCGACGATCCGTTGGAGATCTGCCTGGATCTGGCTGATCCGGAAGCGGTCGGCCAGCTCCAGCGGCACCTGGGTGAAGTTGACCGCACAGACGACCTCCTGGACTGCCGTAAGATTAGATGGGCTGCCTGGCGGGAGCCGGAAGAATGAGGCAAACTGACGGTTAGTGCAGAGAGTGGCGATAGGGTCTGGCATGTCCCAAAATATTGACCACTGCAAAACATAAAAGAGATATAACAACGTCATACTAATAAAGCGCTGTCAATCATGTCAATGATCTCAAACCACTTTACAATTATTACCCCATTCATCAGGCCCTGGACCACGTGGCTGCCAATATATGGTATTCTAAAGTTGGTATTAGTTATGCATATGTCACAAGCTAATCAAAGTTAATCGCAATATATGCATTGTTTCAAATTGTAGTGGCTAACAAAATGTATTTTGCTTAAATCACAAAACCTTTTTTAATGTTTATGGCCGGGGAATTTTGGATCATCCCTATCACCCCACTCACCAACACAGATTAATGCCACTGCAGTCGTAGAAATAATGTAGAACTATATAGTGATATAGCATATAGTTATATAGTATAAATTATATAGTGATATAGTATATATTATATAGTATATAGTGATATAGTGAATAGTAGAGCAATAGTAGAACCAAAGCAATAGTAGTATTATGGTTGAGCAAGGGTTGAATGTGTGGCATTTCATAAGGCAAATAATAAGTTTTTGGAAGGTTAGTTTATAATGGTAGATAAATAATAGAACTGCAGCAAAATAAAAGTAAAGCCTGTCACGAGCCAATGTGGCTCGTCAGGCAAGAGTTTAACTGCTGTTTCTCAAGCATGAAATGACTGAGAATATTTCTATCCCCCTGGATGGGATCCATCGCAGGTTACTCCCCAGCTAATACCGCCGGTACTCATTTATACTCCTGGGTGGAGGAAGGCACGTGGGGGTGGAGGGAGGCACGTGGGGGTAAAGTGGCTTGCCCAAGGACACAACGTATGGCCAGCAGCTGGATTCAAACCCCTGATTCTCTGATCATGAGTCACAAACCCTGACCACTAGGCCACACGCCCCCCAATTATTACATTCAAATATTTTCAAAGCTCAGTTAATGGTAGAGAAAAAATAGAACTAAAAAGCCAAAGCTAAACTATAGTACAGTCACAATAGAAGTATAGTGGAGCCATGGAGCAAGTTCGGTAGGGCGACTAGATCGACTAGACTTAACCATTAGTCAAATTAGTTGTCACTCGAACGCTGTGTGGCAAGTTGGGTTGGGTGACTAGATCAACTAGACTTAACCATTAGTCAAATTAGTTGTCACTCGAACGCTGTGTGGCAAGTTGGGTTGGGTGACTAGATCAACTAGACTTAACCATTAGTCAATCTAGTTGTCATTCGAACGCTGTGTGGCAAGTTGGGTTGGGTGACTAGATCAACTAGACTTAACCATTAGTCAATCTAGTTGTCACTCGAACGCTGTGTGGCAAGTTGGGTTAGGCGACTAGGTCGACTAGACTTAACCATTAGTCAATCTAGTTGTCACTCGAACGCTGTGTGGCAAGTTGGGTTGGGCGACTAGATCGACTAGACTTAACCATTAGTCAATCTAGTTGTCACTCGAACGCTGTGTGGCAAGTTGGGTTTGGTGACTAGATCGACTAGACTTAACCATTAGTCAATCTAGTTGTCATTCGAACGCTGTGTGGCAAGTTGGGTTGGGTGACTAGATCGACTAGACTTAACCATTAGTCAATCTAGTTGTCATTCGAACGCTGTGTGGCAAGTTGGGTTTGGCGACTAGATCGACTAGACTTAACTATTAGTCAATCTAGTTGTCATTCGAACGCTGTGTGGCAAGTTGGGTTGGCGACTAGATCGACTAGACTTAACCATTAGTCAATCTAGTTGTCACTTGAAGGCTGTGTGGCAAGTTGGGTTAGGCGACTAGATCGACTAGACTTAACCATTAGTCAATCTAGTTGTCACTTGAAGGCTGTGTGGCAAGTTGGGTTAGGCGACTAGATCGACTAGACTTAACCATTAGTCAATCTAGTTGTCACTCGAATGCTGTGTGGCAAGTTCGGTTGGGCGACTAGATCGACTAGACTTAACCATTAGTCAATCGAGTTGTTACTTGAATGCTGTGTGGTTTGCTAGTCCAACTGGATCAACATAGCCCCGGACCATGGTTTCTCTAGTCACTCGTGAGTTACGTCATGGTTTCAAGATGGAGGAAAAGTAAACTGGGGAAAGCTTTGCAAAAGTTTACGATACATTTCTTTAGTGATGATAACTCTTTGCAATAAGATATTGCATTATTTATAGATATTTTTTAAATATTCATTGCACTAAATTAAGTGTAGAAAATAACACGTTAACAACGTGAAGGCCTGTCGTCTGCTCACAAACTAGATTTGACGTCATCGATCGACTAGAGGCGTTCGAATGAAAAAACGAACCAGACATGCGTGAAGTTAAATCAGAAATTGACAAGTTCAGTTCAGCAGCACCCGAACTTGCACCTAGTTGAACAGTAGAAACAGAATATCCAGGGGGTGGTCGTGCGAACATGGTGGTTACTCGATTGCGTCCTAACCCAACCACTTTATTATTGTTATTATTCATGCCTCAAAATCGTCAGTTTCAATCAGGAGGATTAAGGTCTCCAAGGACTGTAATAGCCATAAATTGTCCATGCCTAATAAATTGCATCACAGCTCTGTAACCATTGGATCAATTTCATTCAAATCTTGACAGAACTTGCCCAACAGTACACAAATATTGAATGCTTCGAGTGCTGCAGTAAAACTAGCCTTCTGAGGTGATCCATGGAGCATTCTGTTTCCCCGAGGCGAAGCCGAGTGAAAATGGAATGCTCCATAAATCACCGAGGGAGGATAGTTTTACTACATCACAAGATACGGCATTCAATATTTGTTTTATAACACCTCACCCACAGATTCTGCTTGGTTTTAATATTTTTAAATTATCTAAATCTAAATACAGTTAAAATGAACTTCGATTTAATACCAAATTGGTGGAATTTTTTTTGCTCTTTTCAAAACCACCCCTTCAAATAATGTTTGAATTCAGCTCTGTAGTGCTGGCTCTTTGGAACAATACACGCTTAGCGCTACGTTCAACGCTCAACATGCACATTAGCATATATTTGCACACAAATATCGCGCCATCGGTATAGTACTTTGGTTGCTATGGTATAGTACCTTTGGCCGTGCACAGAAAGATAGTAAAAATAGAAAATACCAATACTAGCTCTCGGCCAATCAAGACATAGGATCTGTGGGTGAGGTGTTATAAATATATGATATGTTGTATTCGAACTACTGTTACATTTGGTTACTTGGACAATTTGAGTGATTGAAGAAAGAAGGACAATTCTTTTGATAAACCCTGTAGTTGAGTCATAGTAGAATTATACAGGAGCCACAGCAGAGCTATAGTAGCGCAATGGTTAAACATTTTTGTAAGACAAATGTAAGGGGTTCTGGCAAAATGAGACAGAACTGGGCAGAGGTTGAAATGAGGGTTCTCAGGTATTATAAAAGAGGATACAATTTTCCTTTAAATCAATTCTGTTTCTTGCACTTCAAAAAGACATTCCGTTAACAAGTTATGGCTGTTTAAAGTTTGTATTTATCAACATGTCGCAAAAGTAAAATATTGAGAAAAAGGCCTTTGAAGTTTCGAGTTTTGTACATGTGATATGGAAAATGTAAATAATTTTTCCTTAAAAATACTTTTATCCCACTACTTTCTTACTATTTCTTTAGAAATTTGGTTTAGTAAACATAACAAAGATTACAAATATCAATAAATCTGAAAATTCAACAAAAAATAACTACCATTCACTAGTTTGCATTTTTCTCTTCTATAGCCTGTGCCCAGTTCCGTCTCATTTGCCAGAATGCCTCACAAATATTAAAGTTTGGGGAAAAAAGAGTAAAGCAATTATTGAAGTCTAGATCCCTGTCTCCACCTACCGCCTCTGGTTGAATGGTCAGGGACAAGAATACATCAACGACATCGGGTGCCAGGTCCCAAAGAGCAAACAAACTCCTCACGTTGTCTGAATCCACAAACAGTCCTTCCAGTAAAGGTAAGGTCAAATTTTGTCCTGCACATAGAAAAAAACAAACAAATTATCTATGTTTTGTTTTCAAAATCCTGCAGCCGATATGGACTACTATTATTATAGGTTTTCCCGGTCAATTTCGGCAAATGAGTAGCCAATTAATTTGTTTGTGTCCGAAATAAAGTGATTTTGCCTCTCCGGTTTTTGCCGGGTTTTAAATTCAGAATTCGGGCATAAAATTTAGTTTTGCGGCATTCAAATTTCTTTAGCAATGTGTTCAATTTAGCACATCGTCGTTCTTTTTCGGGACACACACTCATTATTTAATTTAGCAAAGATGGTTCGACTGGAGATTTTTGCCGATTTATTTTTTTCCATTTCGAAGACGCAATCAATTTCGCTAAATGAGAATTCAAATAAGTACTACAAAAAGGGAAACAAACAGATAAACAAAAGAAATTGTGGTAACAAACTGTCCATATTTTCTCTTTTTGGGGGGAGGGGGGGGGGGTCTTCCTTGGTTACCTGATCAAGACCTAATTTGTTTTTGTTTTTGTGTTTGTGAAACATTAACATTTTTTTTATTGTTTGGGTGTTGTGTTTGTTTTTTCTAAATCAGGCTACCGATTCCTAAAAGTAATCTTCTACCTTTTCCAAAATTCTCTAGCAAAACAAGCACCACACTTACCAACAAACATTGGTATCTGGTCGAGCAGGAAGTGATTAATGTATTCCTGAAGTCGGCACTGCATGATGAAGCTGTTGTAGAACTCACCTCTCCCAGACAAAGCGCTGTCAATGAACATCAGTAGGTTGTCCAACTCACCTCCAGATCTGTGAAGAGACGTTGTGTCAAGGAGTGTCAAAATATTTATCAAACACAGCAGCAACAGAAATAGCACTGAGCAACAGAAATAGCACTGAGCAGCAGCAACAGCACCAACAGCACCAACAGTACCAACAAAGGCGGCAGCAGCATTAGCAAAATTAACAAAAGCAGAAGCAACAGCAGCAACAGCATCAAAACAATAGTCGCTTAAGCATCAGTGGCAACAGCCAATAGCAACTGCAGCACATGCACCACATAATAAAACAAACATCAGTTGCATTAACAAAAGCAACATCAGCAATATCAGCAATAGCAACAGCAGCAGAAGTAGAAGCAGCAACAACAGCAGCATCAACAATTCCAGCATTAGCATACCAGCAGAATCAACAATGGCAACAACCAGTTGCAACTGCAGCAGAGGCACCACAGAATAAAAAAAGCAGCATCAGAATTTCCAAAAACAACAGAACCAACAAAAGCAACGGAAGCAACAACAGTAACAACACCACCACCAGCATTAACAGGAACAGAAGCATCAGTGTCAACCGCCATGGCAGCCAGTAGAAACTGCAGCAGAAGCATTAATGAACAAACAGAATCAACAAAAGCAACATCAACAGAATCAACAAAAACAATACCAACAATATCAACAACAGCAACAGCAGCAATTAACAGCAGCATTACCAACAGCTATGATTGCAGAAGTAGCAGCAAATATATAGCAACAATGGAAGCACTAACAGCAAGAGCAAAACAGCAGCTGCGACAGCTAGAAGCAACAGCAACAACAGCAGTCATTTCAGCAATCTGCAGAAACAGCAGTAGCTCCAGCCGCAGTAGAAATGGCTAAAGAAACAAAAGCAGTAGCAAAATCAGCAAAAATAGCCTCGGCAGCAGCCTCGGCAGCAGCCTCGGCAGCAGCCTCGGCAGCAGCCTCGGCAGCAGCCTCGGCAGCAGCCTCGGCAGCAGCCACGGCATCAGCCACGGCATCAGCCACGGCATCAGCCACGGCATCAGCCACGGCATCAGCCACGGCATCAGCCACGGCAGCAGCCACGGCATCAGCCACGGCAGCAGCCACGGCATCAGCCACGGCAGCAGCCACGGCATCAGCCACATTAGTAATAGTTGCAGAATGTACAACAGCAGCAAGAAGTAGCAACCATAGTAGCATCAGTGACTGCTGCAGTGACTGCTGCAGCAGAAATGCTTTCTCCAAAAAGGATTGGAATCCATTCCATTCCACATACCTGAATATCACTTGACACTCTGTCCTCAAACCCTATAAGACTGGTCACAAACTTTTTTTTCAGTACTATGCTTCAATATTTTCTGTTAATTTAATCTGTTTAAACAATTAGTGATGTTAGTGTATGGAATTTCTCCTGAAAGATTCCTAATAAATGAAGTGTTAACTGTTTCTTTATTCTGGCACAAAATCAGTCTTACATGTCGCTACCGAAGGGAACCAGAGATACCAGGATCGCTTCTGTCTGTCTGAGTTTCTCGCTGAACCAAGCGGCATCGTACATCAGCAGATTAGGAGGTGATTGGACGAGGTTAGTCAACGTCTCGACCAATGATAGAACAGATTCATAGGAGGCTGTCCAGTTCAGAGGCAGGTTACGGCGCTCCTAAAAACAAACAAAAACAAACAAAACAAAGAAATGTGAACTGGGGTCGATTTCACAAAACTTGTCTTGTCTTATGACTCATCTTAGAACTTAGGACGAATCCCCACTCAAATATCGATCTTGGCTAAGACGTGTCCCGAGACAGATTTTATTGCAACTACCAAGTTGATGGCCGTTTCATGTTTGTTTTTACCGCTAGAGAAAACAGTCGTTGAAAAGAAACGCGCAAACCACCTTCCGGCGCACATAACTTGTGCATATAACTTTTACCAGAAGTCAAGTGTGCAAAATAAAATCACGTACGGTAGTTATGCACATTCTTTTCTATCATATATACGACAGAGTCGCCTAGTTGTTGGCGTATAAATAATTAAATAAAACTAGATACACACGTATCAAAAATCTTTTAAAATCTGTTTCTTCCTAAAGAATCTAACTCTACAACGACATTCGTCTTTAACAAGCAAAAATTGCAATAATTTCCAGACGATATATACAAATTGATGCACGCATTAATGAGATAAGACGACCCTCGGACCGATCTTAAGTTAAGATGAGTTCAGCCGCGTTGCTATGAAAGTTTTAATTTTTAACTTTGGTGAAATCGATCAAAGAAAGAGTCGCGAGTTAAGACGAGTTACGGTACTCTTCCTAAGCATTTTGTGAAATCAGCTCCTGATCCCACAAATTTTTCAACCAAAAAATAAACCAAAGAAACAGTTAACAATTCTCGGCACATTGCATTTTTAAGAGCCTCGTGAATGGAATATCATCATCAATTTCTTTAGTTTTAATAACTATTTTTTCAGTTCAGAAAAAAACAAATTTTGAAATTGAAATTGTGAAAAAAAACTGACAAAGAAATCCTAATATTAAGGAAAAATCCTTGACAAAAAATCCCGTCAAATTTCACAAGCGGATATTTCATAGACTTTTCAAACTTTCCCCTAGTCTCTGGTGGTGGTCAAACAGTCGTGTTTCACATAACGACCGAGGATTCCCTATTGTGTTTTCTAATGTTCCTGTACTGTAACCTACCGCAAATCACTTATCGTACACTCTAAAGACGATGGCCCGAGGACTTGTTCGTCTATTATGCTTCTGTCCTCGAGGGTTATGTAGTACACGTATGTGTATACAGGTCAGTGGTTGCCATGGTTTTGGTACACACCGTGGCCTCATGGTCTGGAGCATTGCATTTGTAGTCTGTAGGTAAAGCTGCAGGTTGTGGGTTCGAGTCTAGCCTAGGACTATGGTACATGTGCCCTTGGGCAAGGCACTTTGTCACTCATTGCTTCTCTCCACCCAAGAGTAAATGGGTACCTTTCAGGGCAGAGATGGTTGTTATTAGCTGCTTTGCGTAACGCAGCATTGAGCTGTATACTCCCTAGGAAGCTGAGATGGTATTTGAAATGTTTAGTGGGTCCAATGACCGGGGTAATAATTATATGTGAAGCGCTTTGACACCTTGTATAAAAGTATAAAGCGCGTAACAAATAGTGCTCCATGGTGGGGCCTCACAGTGTTGCAAAATCTGAAGTTACGGTGTGAAATATCATACATTAATACTGTACAAATGACACTCAGGAGTCATACAATGCTAGTGTTGTTTGACTTAATTTTAAAATTTGGCCGATGTGTCTTTCTTTTGATAAAACAAAACTCTTGTAGGAAGGTGGGTAATTTACCAGGTTAGCACACCATCAATTAGCTTACCTCAAAGAAAACCAGTTCTTGGGACCACTCTGAGGCCAGGAGAACGTAATTGGAATGAATTCCAACAAAGAAATGTGAACTGGGGTCGATTTCACAAAACTTGTCTTGTCTTATGACTCATCTTAGAATTTAGGACGAATCCCCACTCAAATATCGATCTTGGCTAAGACGTGTCCCGAGACAGATTTTATTGCAACTACCAAGTTGATGGCCGTTTCATGTTTGTTTTTACCGCTAGAGAAAACAGTCGTTGAAAAGAAACGCGCAAACCACCTTCCGGCGCACATAACTTGTGCATATAACTTTTACCAGAAGTCAAGTGTGCAAAATAAAATCATGTACGGTAGTTATGCACATTCTTTTCTATCATATATACGACAGAGTCGCCTAGTTGTTGGCGTATAAATAATTAAATAAAACTAGATACACACGTATCAAAAATCTTTTAAAATCTGTTTCTTCCTAAAGAATCTAACTCTACAACGACATTCGTCTTTAACAAGCAAAAATTGCAATAATTTCCAGACGATATATACAAATTGATGCACGCATTAATGAGATAAGACGACCCTCGGACCGATCTTAAGTTAAGATGAGTTCAGCCGCGTTGCTATGAAAGTTTTAATTTTTAACTTTGGTGAAATCGATCAAAGAAAGAGTCGCGAGTTAACCACTTGGCGCCGGGCTACCCGAAATCGGGCATTTTTCCCGATACCACGCAGCCGGGTGCCCAGTTTCGGGCATCCAAAATTATATAAATTTTATAGTGCTGGAGGATTGTCTAGACTCGGTAACAAAGAGCGGATTACGCAAGACCAAACAATGGGGCCGTTTATTTCCGGGCGCAATTCAATGGAGTCACTGGAGCGTGCAGGTCAGGCTAAACTAGCCCGGCTCCGTGTCACGCGCTCGGTATTTCCGCCCGGCGCGAAATGGTTAAGACGAGTTACGGTACTCTTCCTAAGCATTTTGTGAAATCAGCTCCTGATCCCACAAATTTTTCAACCAAAAAATAAACCAAAGAAACAGTTAACAATTCTCGGCACATTGCATTTTTAAGAGCCTCGTGAATGGAATATCATCATCAATTTCTTTAGTTTTAATAACTATTTTTTCAGTTCAGAAAAAAAACAAATTTTGAAATTGAAATTGTGAAAAAAAACTGACAAAGAAATCCTAATATTAAGGAAAAATCCTTGACAAAAAATCCCGTCAAATTTCACAAGCGGATATTTCATAGACTTTTCAAACTTTCCCCTAGTCTCTGGTGGTGGTCAAACAGTCGTGTTTCACATAACGACCGAGGATTCCCTATTGTGTTTTCTAATGTTCCTGTACTGTAACCTACCGCAAATCACTTATCGTACACTCTAAAGACGATGGCCCGAGGACTTGTTCGTCTATTATGCTTCTGTCCTCGAGGGTTATGTAGTACACGTATGTGTATACAGGTCAGTGGTTGCCATGGTTTTGGTACACACCGTGGCCTCATGGTCTGGAGCATTGCATTTGTAGTCTGTAGGTAAAGCTGCAGGTTGTGGGTTCGAGTCTAGCCTAGGACTATGGTACATGTGCCCTTGGGCAAGGCACTTTGTCACTCATTGCTTCTCTCCACCCAAGAGTAAATGGGTACCTTTCAGGGCAGAGATGGTTGTTATTAGCTGCTTTGCGTAACGCAGCATTGAGCTGTATACTCCCCAGGAAGCTGAGATGGTATTTGAAATGTTTAGTGGGTCCAATGACCGGGGTAATAATTATATGTGAAGCGCTTTGACACCTTGTATAAAAGTATAAAGCGCGTAACAAATAGTGCTCCATGGTGGGGCCTCACAGTGTTGCAAAATCTGAAGTTACGGTGTGAAATATCATACATTAATACTGTACAAATGACACTCAGGAGTCATACAATGCTAGTGTTGTTTGACTTAATTTTAAAATTTGGCCGATGTGTCTTTCTTTTGATAAAACAAAACTCTTGTAGGAAGGTGGGTAATTTACCAGGTTAGCACACCATCAGTTAGCTTACCTCAAAGAAAACCAGTTCTTGGGACCACTCTGAGGCCAGGAGAACGTAATCCAGGGAACAGAGCAGCGAGTTGACGGCCGACGTGTTCACATTGGGAAGGAATTCAATCAGCTCTGTCATGCCGGTAGAGTTATCACAAAGCAGGCCAACCAAGTCAATGGGTCCAGTCAAGGTTTCCAACTGAAACAGACAAATGACTCTACTCAAATGACTTGACTCGATACTCAACTCTAGTATAAAAGGCAATAGCACTCGAGTCCCAGAAATAAAAGCAAAAACTTTGCCGAAAAATATGTGAGGCGTTCTGGCAAATAGAAGGGAAAAATTGCGCACATCCACACGGGGTGGGGTCCGAGGCCCGCTGAAGGGCCCCGAAATTTGTTGGATTCTATGCTCTGTGGTGCAATCTGAGGTGATTCCTGGCCACTTTCTTTAGATTTTTTTAGCAAAAGATTTCAAGATTATATGAAGATACAATGGACAATTTTTGAGATTATGATGGAGAATATATGTAAATATATTTAGAAAATTTGTCGCCAAAAAGCTTTATTTGGACAATGTCCTTCCTCAGATCTAAAAAAAAGAGACAGAACAGAAAAATAGACTTTATACTTAGATCACTACAAACAAGTACAGTAACAATTCCAACTAAAACATGAATCATTAATCGTTACATGAATCAAAGAGCTATCGTACCAGTACATGCATCTGTCTCAGCTTAAATTTATATATGAATATATACATCATAGCCATTATTTTAGCCATGTCATGAATACAAAAATCTAAGTTTCTCTCCCCCTATTTTCTGCATTTAATTTGCAGTTTTTGCCCATTCACTTTTTGCCAATTGTTACTTGCCCTGTGTTAAAACCATTGGCAGATAGGCTGCAAATAGTCTCATCGTACTTCGTCTGTGTGACAAGAAATTGTCATCGGCGATTGTAATCGGCGATTGTAATTTCCACACGGTACCCTGACACTTTAGACGAAACCGAGCAATTTATAAACGTTGAGAAAAATCATCCTAGCTTGCTTGCACCCGTTGCAAACTAAATTGGACAAACTAAATTGGGGCAGTATTTGAAAAATAAGTCACTGCAATCATCATTGAAGAATAATGTTTTAAAAATCAGTTGTTCTCAATAATTACACTACACCAGACTGAAGGTGCTGTTCACCTTTAATAATGGTGGCTTTATTTTTTACTCATACACCTTTGATTTTTTTTCAACGTCACATCCTTTGATTTTTTTCACAGAAGGTTCTTTGGAAAATGAAACACGGCTTGTACGCAAGGGAGGGGGGGGGGGGGGGGGTGCGACGAGTGTGTACGCTAGTTCTCATAACGTATGTGCGAATGTCGTGTGTAAATTTGCTGAACTATGGCCAGTCCACCTACACGAAGAACATGCGACTAAAATGCGAACAACACAAATGTTAACCCTAACTCCCTAGGGTGTCTGCAAATCGTATTGATTTTGGAGGACTTGGGAGGGTTAGGGTTAAACGAATTTTGGGCAACATTCGTGCAACTTTTCGCGCATACTTCACGAATAATGAACGTCGTGCAACATTCATGCGACATTCGTACCTATGTCGCGCAATTATCTTGCGAAAGGCTAGCGTCTGCTTCCTTGGCGAAGTCACCTGTTCTCAAGAAGTACGCGAACAGTTTGTGAATAGCTCAAAAAATGATCGGACAAACTATGCTGCTTTCGCGAGACATGCGCGATACATTCTCCCAACTGTCGGAATCTGTTTGGGGTTTCACAAAGATTTTGCGAAACATCACGCACGTCGTGAGTAGGTCGTGCGCATATGACGAAGCCTTTAAGATATTTTCAAGGGTAAATCACGAGCATATCACGACCCGGAATGCTGAAAACGTTCGCAAGGAATTTCAAACTTTTTTGAAATTCTGGCCGAACTAAAAACGACGTCGCTTCCGAACCCCCGCCCTTGTTTGGCAAACTTTTGGAGCCTAAAATACAAATGTGGGACTTTGCCATTTTTTTCGGCATTTGCATCCTTCGCAAATCGTTCGCGTGCCCCATGAAAACCCACCCTTCAGGCCCGTACGGCCTCCAAATTACCAAAAGGTCCACATTTTCCTGATAAATAATGGTATTTTGATGTAGAAATAACGGTTTTAGATAAATTTTCAGATTTATTGATATTTGTAATCTTTGTTATGTCTACAAGCCCTATTTCTGAAGATATACTATAGAAGTGGTATGTGATATTTGTTCATATTACATGCACAAAACTCGAAACCTCAGAGGCCTTTTTCTCAGCATTTTACTTTTGCGACATGTTGATAAATGCAAACTTTAATCAGCCAGAACTTGTTAACGGAATGTCTGATTAAAGTACAAGAAACAGTATTGTAAGAATAATGTTATCCTCTTTTATAATACCCGAGAACCTTCATTTTGCCAGAACCCCTTACAATTGTGCAAGCATCCAGACACCATCTTACATTTTCCACAAAGTAAAATTTGTTTTAATAAAGCCAGTTCGGTATTCCAACTTTGTTTGTGCACCACAAGAATTGATGATCTAAAATTCGGTACCCTCTGGAGACCTGAACACGATGTGGAGACAAAAGGACGCCGGAGGGTAAATTTCTATAGATGAATAGGTCGCCACAGGGAATTTCACGAATTAGATTTTTGGAGTGTGCCTCAAATTACTCAAAAACTAGGTTTAGGATGTGGGTTAGTGTTTGGGTTAGGGTATGATATAGGGTATATTGGGTCGAAATTTCAACCCAGGAAATTAATTGTGGTTGAAATAAGAGCATTTTGAAAAAGGTGCCCGACTTTTTAAGCAGTTTGTACACGAGAACAAAGAGATGTCTCCACAGGGATACAAATTTGAGAGTCAATGATCGTTTTTTCAACAAAAACATTTCATAGTGTGCGTGCAACAGCATAGCGTGCAACAGCATAGCTGGTACCAGCAAATTAATACAGAGATAGTCGTGTTTTGAAGTAAAAATAAAATAAAAATTAAAAAAAATGTTTGGACAGCGAAGTGTTTTTAGGTGTCTTGTGTATTTATCTGCCATGTTTATCCCTTTATACAAATTGTCAAATCTTGTTGCACACCTGCGCAGGTGGAATACCCAACTGGCTTATTTGTCCTCAGAACTCACCTTAGTTAAGTTGACGTAGGATCGCGACAGAGCACGGACGATTTCTGGGAAATCTTCCATCAATCTCTGGAGCAGGTCAGCCGTAGTCGGAGGGAGGATGTCAAAGAAGGTGAAATTTCCTCCTGTGGTGGAAAAAAATTAAAGAAGGTTAAAACTGCTGCCAATGGCTTACTGGCTTGAATGAGCTGAAATATACAAATCAAATAAGTTAAGAGGACCTAATATTTTGATCTTAATAAGATCTTCTTCAGAGGCAAAATGGCTTTGTACATGAAACAAAAGTATAAAGGGGGACATACAAGCATGATGCGTAACATGATTGGGAGGAAAAAAGAAAAAAGAGGGATAACAGAAGTGGGGTAGAAGAACCAACAGGAGGAGGATTAGGCCAAGGAATGAAAGAGGTCAGAGTGGATAGGATCAAAGACAGACCAAGGGGGTAAAGGGGCAAAAACCTGGGTGGGGAACAAACAAGGAAGGGGTGAAACCACAAGGAAAGGGGCCATGTCGTCACCGTTTTCACGAAAAGGCGAATTTAGCCTTTCATGATCTGAACAAACTTTCAAGAAAATTGCTTGTAAAGTTGGTCCTTTTTTCGTTTGGCAGTTTGAAACATAAAGATCCATAGAATATACAAGATTAAGGTATCATGGGAAAGAAGAGATTCCAATCTTTTTAAATATAGCAAACGTTAAGAAGAATAGATGATTAGCTTTGCAGAATTAATCAATTAATAGAATTGCCTCTTCGGGAAAACAACAAAAATATAAATTAGCAAATTCGCCCGTGGCTGTGAGAGTCAGAATGTATACATTTTCCCATTGCGCCCCAAATTCGCCTCTTCGTAAAAACGCTAAAAGCCAGTACGCGCCCAATTCGCCCAATTCGTGAAAACGTTAAAGTCAATACGCGCACCAAAGCGCCCCTTCATAAACACATTGAAGTCAACACTATTTTTAATTTGCCTCTTCGTGAAAACGCAAAACGGCACTTGAGGATCAATTCGCCCATTTGTTAATTACATTTGTTAATTAGGATGTAGATCTTGAAATATTTAATTGTTTTCATCAACAAAATTAATATCGATAAATAGACGATTTTTTATGAAATTCACCCCTTCGTGAAAACAGTGACGATGTGTTCAGTGGCGGATCTAGGTTTAACTAAGGAGGGGGGGGGGGGGGGTTACCTGAGCGTGCCAAAGGCACGCCTTGCTTGTAGATCCGCCACTGGTTTTATAAGTGTGACTGGAGGTAATTTTGGGGTGGGGAGAGGGGGGAGGGGGCGGTAGTGAGGAAAATGAGTGGGATGCAGTATTACAAGAAGAAATACATTGGCATAAAACTGCACAAAATTATATCCAAATGACATTGAGAGTATACATCTTGTCTATAAAATACTCTTTTGTCCATTACAATGCGAATACTCGTAGTCATCTGCGAGTGCAGTAGTCAACTTCATCACAACTCCACGTTATATAACTCGTGACACGCACTCATCATGTATGACTCGTTACTTGGACTCAAAACTCGCACCAGGTGACTCGGGCTTATAGTTGATGTTTGGTGAATCAAATACAAGTCTTCAAGTCCATCACAGTTCGTTAAAAAGAATACATACCAGTAGTTTAATTAAATTGTTTAAGTTGGAAAAAAACATTCATTTGTTGTTATTCATACTGGTTAATACTTGAGACTGGAACTTTGCGAATAGGATTCTGAGAAAACAGTTTACGGCAAGCAGATCATACAATGAAGGAACACATCTCCTTTTACTTCAGGAAATTGTATTGGTGTTCAGCATATTTCACAAACTATTTAAATACACAGTTTACTTTACTTGTTAAAGTTTGAAAACGATATTCATTTGTTGTTGATCTTACTTGTTACTCGAGACTGGAATTGCGAATGAGATTTTGAGGAAACAGTTTTTTTTGTTATGGCAAGCAGATCATACGATGAAGGAACACAAGCCTTTGACTTCAGAAACAAGAAATTGGGCCCTGCTCTTACCAGGGAGAGGTGCTAGTTTCATGTTGGCATAGTCCAGGATTGATATCAGCTCCTTGAGTGGTCCCTTGATGTCATTCCACCATGACTCATTCATAAACTGGGCGTCAAGCTGTTGGAGCATTGGTACCACTCTACATGATGGAAAGATATAAAGGATGAATAGGATAACATAGGATTAACCCTAACCCCCTAGGCCTTACTTTGGGCTAAAGAACTGCGTACTACAGAATACTACTTAGTATTTTGTAGCACTGGGTCTCTCCGTGACTGATGATTGGGTGTGTACTGACAGAGTACAGATACTGCCAACTACAAAGTACTAATAGTGGCAATACAGGTCAGTAATACTTACCTGGCAAAAAATGCAGTAGTCCAGCCTTGACCCATTGCTGTGTCCCAAGTAACAATTTTTGCTGTAGAGTTTAGAACACCCTACACAGCATACATGGGCCATGCACACTCAGCAAGCAGAGGGACCCAATGCTAAAAAGTACTACGAGTGCAATTAGGGGTGAATTAAGTACCAAATACTAAAAATTACTACAGGCATTGCACACAAGTCAGTGAGAGTACTGCATACTACATTTTACTACTACATGTAGTAGTAAAAAGTAGCATTAGGTAGGGTTAGGGTTAATGGGAAAACAGGGATTAATGGGATGACATGATTATAGGGATTGCAGGGATTGATAGGATTAAGGGGATTACAGAAATTAGTGGGATTACAGGGATTATTGGGATTACAGGGATTGAGTACCAGTCTTGGTAGATACGTGCGCTAAAATATTAATTTATAAGAACTGCCTATTAATAAAAAGCTCATATGGAAAACTTTGAGCCGATTTTGAGCATAAAAGATTTGACCCATGTGTGTGTGTGTGTGGATGATGCAATCACAGAGGAATGCACTGCATGACCTCCGTGCACATAAACAACTAACCATGTCAGTGGACTACAACATTATCACAATAAGAGACAGGAAACAGTAGAGGTACACACATGTAGAGGAATGGCAGTACACACACTTGATACACTTAACTTTGTATTTCAATATTAGCAAAGTTTTATTCACTTTATGTTCTTTATATTGTTGAATAGAGAAAAACAACACATACAATAGGCCTATGAATATTAAACTATATCAAAGATACTTCATTTAGAAATTTGGCTGAAACATGCGCAGGCCGGAATACCATGCCGTACGACGTACGAACACCCCTTAAAAGCAAATGTTGTAATCCGAACAATTACTCCGTTAGTTTGTCGTAACATTTGACCAATTTCTCTTTAAAGGAAAAGAAACACACAACTTGAATAGTGACTATATAACTTCACTATCTATCAGCATACTCAAGAATGGTTTATTAAGGTAAGAATAAAGAGAAATGGAACAAATCGAGGCAACGTAACCGAAGCAAGCTGACGAGAATTCCTCGACGAGAATTCCTCAACGACAACGTGGCGTGCGTGTATAGTCTAGTTTCCGTTTGCAGCCACGCGCATAGAACTATATTATGAGAAAATTCAGCTACCAGACTATGGGCCACTCAGCATAAATTACAGAGGTCACCGCCTTTTTAAAGAGAGATACAATGATTGGACTCAAAAGAGCCCTAATGTCCTCTCGACCAATAGAAACTATTGTTATATCAAATGAAAGAACATACTATAAGGCTTAATCTTGCGTGCGAGGTGAAACCGCAGGGGGCTTCAAATGATTGTGCTGTTCGATTTAGTGAGACGACCCGCGAAAAAAATGGGAAATTTGTGTTGACCTCCATAGGAAAGACACTTTTTTTGCCTTTGAACCAATTTTTAAATCGAAAAGAGCCCTATCGGCTCGGATATAAATGGTTTGACAAATATCACTACTTGAAAGGGAATTATTTCAAGTTTAAAATGCCGGGCGAGGTGGATTAAAACCACCCACCACTTTTCGTGAACAGCGTAAAGTTTGGAGGAACAGCCTGGATTTGTCGGACGTTTTGCGTGTTGAAGGCTACGTTCAGCGTGCCATTGAGCAAATGCGCGCAAGTTTTTCATATGAAACGTCGGCCATCACAATCCTCGCATAAAATTGAATTTTATTTTGTTTAAATCGTGATTGCCAGACGGTGATTTCCCAAAAACGGGAACAACAAGAATTCCCCACATTCGGTTGAAAACGAACGCCGTTTTTCTTGCTTTTTTTCCCGGCATCCATGATTGTAAAACTTCAAACAGGTCAGGTAAACGATATTTACTATAAAATACAACCCCCCAAATCCACCCATTCCTGATAATTCAAGCAATTACCAACGGTGTGAATCACAATTGAAATAGATTTTTTTCCTATGTAGCCTAGTTTCATTTTAAAAGTTCGCAACAAATGACATTTAAAACCTTTATCTTAGATCATCTGATAAGTTACTTCATGTATTCATTAATAGATAATTCCATTATTATCTTTTATACTTACCCTACATAGATTTACATTTTATTAAGCCTTTTAGGTGTTTAATCGTGTTTTCTTTGTTAAAAGTACTTTGTTTTCTTAAAAATGTTGATGACTTGATTAAGATTGTTATAAACTATTTCTTTAATCGTACGTTCAGACCAACAATCTACCTTCAATCCTCTTCTGATATTTTCCTATATGGAAGGTTCAATATAATTATTGTACTTTTTGTAAGATAGATGTATCTACATGTAAAACTTGATATTTTTCAACAAAACGAACTTAGCCGCAAGATGGCGGCTATCGCCCATCTTTTGACGCGAATCATCATTTGTTTAAATTGATCATCTTTTCATGGTTTAGCCATCCAATTATATTTTTACTTTGATAACTGTTTGATGTTTACTACACTATAAATTGGCTAAAGCAGTCCGGAGAGACATATTTTACTTTTAGATATTTTGTATTAATATTTGCAGTGTAAATATTTACTTAAGTCCTACTCCAATTTCTGTTTTCTAAGAGACACCACATTTATGTATTATTCTCTTCATTTTCCTAAAATAAAACGACAGATTATATCAGAGAATTTGATCAAGCCGCTTTCTCATTTTCCCATTTTCAACACTGATTCCCTAGTGTCACATATCGTCACCGTTTTCACGAAGAGGCGAATTGAGCCTTTTTACGGTCTGAACAAACTTTCGAGAAAATCACTTGTAAAGTTCGTCCTTTTTTCTTTTGGCAGTTTGAAACATAAATATCCATAGAATATACAAGATTAAGGTATCATGGGAAGGAAGAGATTTCAATCTTCTTAAATATAGCAAACAGTTAAGAAAAATAGGTGATTAGTTTTGCAGAATTAATCAATGAATAGAATTGCCTCTTCGTGAAAACAAAAAATGATACATTAGCAAATTCGTATACATTGTATTGTGTATACATTTCCACACTGCGCCCCAAATTCGCCTTTTCGTGAAAACGCTAAAAGCCAGTAAGCGCCCAATTCGCCCAATTTGCCTCTTCGTGAAAACGCTAAAGTCAATATGCGCACCAAAGCGCCCCTTCATGAACACGTTGAAGTCAACGCTATTTCGAATTCGCCTCTTCGTGAAAATGCAAAAGGGCACTTGAGGACCAATTCGCCCCCATTCGTTAATTAGGTTAATTAGGATTTTAATGATTTTTTTGGATGTATAACTTCACCAGGTTGTAGAAATTGCAATATTTAATCGTTTTCATAAAAAAAAAATAGTTTAGATAAATAGACGATTTTTCATGAAATTTGCCCCTTCGTGAAAACAGTGACGAGTATTTGGTTCCTGACATCGCCGGTCGGGTACTTGAGTACCTGGTTCCTGATGCACAGCCTTACTTACCCATTGATGTTGTTTGGGTTTATCTGGGCTTGATTCATCCCCCAGACCTGCAAGACCTGCACCACCTCATGGAACGTGTTGTTGAGCCACGTCTCGTTGATGTTAACGGTCAATGGGTCTGCAAAGAATGCCATGGTCTTCTCATACAGGATGATGAATCGTTGGGCAATCGCTGACAGGGAGTCCGAGGGACTAGAGCTGACATAGGCCATAAACTGTTGAGGAAATTATCAATCATGGTTTGTCCTTTATGTTGAAGTTTTCTCTGGAAAGGGAATATGTGACCGGCTCTACAATAAAGGGTATTAAGTCGCGCTGTGCATTATCATGTAATGGCCCACTCAAAGTTAAGAGGGTAAACATTTCATCAAAATGGGATTTACATGACATGACATTAATGACATCTTTAACACCAATATGTTCAGGTTTCATTCAAAGAAATGTTGATTTTGATGATTAAAGTGGAAAACACGCCCATTTTGTGTTCATCGTTCTGTTGTTCTACAACCAAGCCGGCTTTTTCAAAGCCTGTTTTATCAGTTGTGTAATTTGAACTCCAAGGAAGTAATCAAAAGCAAACATGTCATATCTCCAAAACGGGAGTAGCTATGGAGCTCTATTATATACCAACTAGAAGCTTACGATGTGGGCTTTTCAACCATGCATATAACTCAATTTCACTATTTTGTGACATAATACCCATTATTGTGGAGTGGGTCACATATATTAAAGGTACATACACCATTTGCAGATAATGAAAATTTGTACTACCGATTATTAAGAAATATTTATCTACTGGCATCCAGCAAAATATTTGTGCTAGGTATCCTGTCATTGTTCCAAAAATGTGAAATTGATATAACAACAAATTTAAAATAATTATCGGATGGCAATCGCGAAAAATAACAAATATAAAAAGAACTAGAAATATGTTTGTTCAAAGAACAGAGCATTATGGCTTTTCCGCAAAGTTTCATTGTTCATTTCATTTATGATTTCATTTGTCAAATTTCCTTTTCATTCAATTTTCATTGCATAAATTGAAAATTCCAAAACATTTCTGGATTATATCTCTCGCGGTTAAATGTTTAAATGTTTAAAGGCCTTTTAAATGCAACTTCCAATATTCCAAATGCGATCTAATGTATATTATGTATAAGATCAAGAAGCTGTCAGCATCGATGTACTTGAACAATCGCGGTGTTATCTCGACATCATTAACCAAAAGCTTGAGAGCCGTCATAATGTTGCTATTTGAAGCAAAAATCTTGATATCTCTCGCTGTTGATTTTTCAGCAATATTTTCAAGTGTAATGGTCTTTTCATTGTAACTCCTTGTCTGGTGACGTCATCAATTATTTTCTCCCTCAACATGTTCTTTACATGAAGCTGATTATACACATCAGTTGTAAAATTATTTTAGCAAACTTCGCCACACGAATCCACTGATTGTTCATTTTCAAATGTTTTCAACCTGCCGCTAGAGGGTGCTATAACATTTTATTTTAGTGTAACTTACAATCTAAACCAAAGACTACCATCGTTGAAAGTAAGTTATCATTTTCCACTTTCAAATTATAAGGCACTTCCGGTTATTTTGCATGTAATACGAATTATGAAGACCAAGGATTATTCTATCAACTCCCGTAAATATCTAAATCAGATCTCTTACAGTTGATTATATATTGATTTTTAAAGATTCAATCTAGAAATCATTGGTTGCTTGTAATATGATACTTGATGACGTCATCGTGACGTCATTAACAGAAACCTCGAGAGCTGCCTTAACTTTGCTATTTAAAGCAAAAATCTGGATTATATCTATCGCGGTTGATTTTTTAGCAATTATTTCAGGTTTAAAGGTCTTTCCATGGCAACTATCGGTCTGGTGACGTCATATTTATTTCTCTCCGTCAACTTGTTACTAACATGAAGCTGATTTTATACACCAGTTATAAAGTGATTTCAGAAAACTTTGCCACACACATCAACTGATTATTTATTTTTAACAGTTTTCAGCCTGCCGTTAGAGGGCGCTGTAACATTTTAAGACGTCACCGGTAATTTTGTTTGAAAAGCACTATAGCCAGAGACTAGACTAACATCGTTGAAAGTAAGTTTGCATCATTTTCCACTTTCAAATTATAAGGCACTTCCGGTTTCGACCGGAGACAAATTATTGGAAATTTCCGTATGGTTTGTAATCCCTGAATGGTACGCACAAACATTCGTGCAAAAGCATAGCGGGTACCAGTGAAATTTAAAGAGGTTTGTGTGTTCTGAAGTAACATTAAAAAAAAAAAAAATGGACAGTGCAGTATTTTTGAGGTGTCTTTTTTGAGGTGTGTCCAAACTTTTGTTCGAACAAATGTGACCTGTCACCACAAAATGAGAGTAAAGTCATCCAAAGTCAAAATATGAAGGGGTGGTCAATTTTAAGATTTTGTGTACCGGTAATTCGGAAAGCCTAAGTCCTCCTCTACATATTCCCATTTTTTGGGTGATATCAGATGATCGAAAACCTCTTAAATTACGCGATCTTGCATAGAGTTTGCGTAGTTAGTGTTTGGATTAAAGTCCATTAGTGGTCTAATTAAAACGGTAATAAATATGCAAACCAGGTCCTCGTAAGTATCCCACATTTTTGAGATTTTGATATTTTGTTGTTTATACAGTAGTTTGTATGTGTGGAAAATTTCAAGGAGAAATAATGATTAGAACATAGCCGTTGCTATGCTCAACCAAACCTTACTTGTCATGTTTTGTAATCTTTTGCGTGTTTTGTTTAAGATGTTTAAAGTAGGTTTTCTTACAAACATGTTTTGTGAAACCCATGTCTTTCTAGAGCGCTGTAAAAAGTATTTATCGCAAAACCCCCAAGTGTTGTGTACCATTGGAGAGCTCTCTTCCTCAAGAATTTGAAAATACCAATATCTCAATTATCAATATTTCCGACTTTACTCTCATTTTGTGGTGACAGGTCACAAATGTTTCCATCGTCTTTTCGATAGCAACAAAAAAATGCAAAATCAACCAGTACTGGCAGTGGGCTTGATCCAGCGAAAGCTGAGCCGCAGAATTGGTGACCTTCAGTTCACAGGTCACACAAAGTCTATCCAATCAGAGCTCAAAACGCATCGGCGCTTCACAGCGCCCAGTTTGGGCGGTGGGACTGAGCAAATTATCTGCCGCGTTTATCCCAAGAGTAAAGTCATCAAATCTTGTTGGAATACCAAACTGGCTTTATGTTGCACACCTACCTGATCCATGAAAGTATCAATGGGGACAACCTGAAGAAACTCCATCTGGACTTGTAGCAAATCTACCGAGCAGACGGCCGACTCTAGAGTGAACAGATTTGTGTTGGAGTTGGCTGGAAGCTCAAAGTAGGTGCTGAAATTGCCGGCAGTGCACAGAACGACCAATGGGTTTGCATAGCTGAGGAATTCTTGCAGCTATATAACAGCAACAACAAAATTATATTGTCAACATAAATTATCAATTGCTGTCCCTATAACCTAGAAGCCAACCTCGTTGCCATGACTACGATCTTGCTGCGGCATGTTGTCCAATCATGCCTTGCGCAATCTTAACCCCTCGAATTATCTAATTTAAATGTGCCATATTTTGGCTGATTTAAATTAGGACTGAAGAACGCCTCCTCACACTTGAACATGATATTTTGACTACGCGTTATTTTATAGCAAGGATTTATATTAAATGTACACGTACGTACCTCTGTCGTCCCTCTACAACGTAAGATACAGGTGTTCGGGCTAAAAAGCCAAAATCCATATTGTACAGGTATTGTGCAGTCTTTAAAAAAAAAATTCAAATGTGATGTGACGTACAGGAATGCGCGACGCATTACATTCAGGCGTGCAGTTTTCGAAATACGCGCGCAGCACGCACTGAATAGCCAGTCAGCATCGTTTACGTATTCTTCACGGCCAGGGGTTAGTGAAGGAATGCACACGCACCCATCGTGGCAAGCTGCCTAGAAGCTTTGTACATGTTTTTCTACAGTGCATTTTATTGGTAATATTTTACATGAATACGATTAAAACTGCTGCAAACTGCTTACTGGCTTGAATGACCTGAATTATACAAAGTTAAGAGGACCTAATATTTTGATCTTAATAAGATCTTCTTTAGAGGCAAAATGGCTGTGTACACGAAACAAACATATAAAGGGGGCTATACAAGCATGATGCATAACATGGTTGGGAGAAGAAGAGGGGTAACAGAATGGGGTGGAAAAACCAACAAAAGAAGGATTAGGCCAAGGAATGAAAGAGGTCAGAGTGGGTAGGATCAAAGACAGACCAAGGGGGTAAAGGGGTGCAAACCTGGGTGGGAAACAAACAAGGAGGGGGTGAAACCACAAGGAAAAGGACCAGGGTAAAAATCAAAGGGAAGAACTAACAAAGAAGTGTGACTGGGGTTAATTGGGATCGAAATATTAGGCCTTCTTAACTTTTTTGAATTGTAATATTTTACACTTGCATTAGGACACCCCATTTTATGGTGCTCTTCTATTTCAATTGCTATACCGACCGAACAAAATTTGTGGATCCTGTAAAGTTTGTTATAGCGGCGTTTCACTGTACTGAATCTGCACAACCCTTACCAAAAATTCCAATTCATTACCAATTGAAAATTCAAATTGGAACCAATTGGAATATTTACCAATTGAGTATTGGCACTTTTTAGTTGGAACCAATTGGACATTATTTTCTCCAATTGGTGTTTTTCCAATTGGTGTTTTTCCAATTGGTGTTTTTCCAATTGGTGTTTTTCCAATTGGTGTTTTTCCAATTGGTGTTTTTCCAATTGGTGTTTTTCCAATTGGTGTTTTTCCAATTGGTGTTTTTCCAATTGGTGTTTTTCCAATTGGTGTTTTTCCAATTGGTGTTTTTCCAATTGGTGTTTTTCCAATTGGTGTTTTTCCAATTGGTGTTTTTCCAATTGGTGTTTTTCCAATTGGTGTTTTTCCAATTGGGTTTTTTCCAATTGGGTTTTTTCCAATTGGAAAGAAAAAAAACCAATTGGAAAGAAAAAAAACCCAATTGGAAAGAAAAAAAAACAATTGGCAATCCTTTATCCGATTGGTTTTTTTCCAATACCAATTGGTATTTATATTGCATGTCTTAAAAGCTACATTAAAGTTGTCACACAAATAACTCACAATCAATAGGATTAATCTGATTTTGAATTCGGACTATATTTTTTTATCACCACAACAGTCTTCAGTACGTTGTTGAAAATCACACAGAAGTTTACGTTACAAAATTTATTGTAAATTTATTGAGCACCATTTCAAGCTTTAATTACGTGCCAGTGAAGTTTATCTTTTATGCCCTTTTGTCTTCTTTAACCAGTTCGCGCCGGATGACATATATAAATGCAAAGTAATTTCCCCAGATTCAATTTCCCCAGAAGTTTCTGGCGTGGTCATTCGACGACTGTTCGGGTAAGGTGAGGGGAACGCCCCCCTTTTCTTCGAGTTCAGCCTGTATTATGGCCTTTGATCTGGCCCTCTCCATAGCGGCAGTCTGGCTTGTTTGGCTACCTGTTCTGCTTCCATGTTTGCTCTCACGGACGCTTCTGCAGCTTGATCAGTTCTTAGTTTGGCCGTCCGTCTAGCTATGGCTTCCTTATAGGCCGCTTCCTGGTCTGCGGCAGCAGCGTCGGCCAAAGCTTGTGCTCGGACACTAAGGGCCGATGAAGATGACCTTGAACTCCTTGCTGATCGTCTTGAACCTCTGCTGATGTTTGAGCGTACTTCAAGGGCCAAGGAGTGGATTCGGTCCATCGCGTGAGCGATGACACCGTTTGCAAAGTTACAGTTGTCGAGGAAAATGCTGTAGATTTGTAGGCTATCTCCTTGAATGTGTCTGTTTTGTCTTGAGCGTAGGTATTCTTAAGTTCCGACCACACCTTGTTGTAAGATTTGAGTGAATGACGGGCGTTGCTCAAATCTGTGTCAAGGGTTTTTTCTTCATCGGGGGTGTGTTGCAGCTTTTCCAGGGCTTGTTTGGTCTTTCGCCACTCTGCGTAGAAATTCTTGGTTTTCGTCTCAATTTCGTTGGCAAGGGCCTTCTGGGTGGTGTGTCTTTCTCTCTGTGGTCGACCCGAGGGGTCTTCAGGGGGAGTGGTTTCATCAGGGGGGTCTCCGGAACGAGCAGTTCCATCGGAGTCATCATTGCCCTTTAGCTCCGGTTCGATCTGGTCCAGGAACAGCCCTGTCCTACTTTCTGACATGATGGATGGTTCGGGGTCCACAGCATTCGGTTCTGTGGCACAGTCAATTCACTGTACTGGTTTCTGTGATAACGTCGAGAGTAATCTTTCACCAGCTAGTGTCAACCACGATCTTAGACAAATAAGCGGCCAAAGGTCAGGACTTCAGATTCCACTGTCTGTCTTTAATGCGCGGTGAACTGTTAACAAAATAAGAAATACAAAACTACTCAAAAACTAGCAAAGTTCTAAAACATGAACAATCTTCAGGAGGAAATGGTGAATACAATCTCTACTAACAATAAATCTGGTTAATAAGTCTATTTAAGAAATACAGACGAAGTACAAACTATAGTACTATATTATGAATGAGCAGTCTGTGACCTATCACACCTAAATATAGTAATCGGTAATTATCTAAAGCACTATCGAAGTGATCAAGAACTGTGAGGAAATAATCTTGATAATGTCGAATATCAGAAGAAACTAATCACTTAATAATTAGAACAACGGTTCTGGATGCCTACAATAACACTGAGACCATGTAGGGGTCAGCAAACAGTCAGCATGTTAAAAATACTTGAGTGCATGTAGAGGAAAATAACATGAACTTGTAAACAAGAAGCACACGTTTTTAGGCTCAGAAAGTCACTTAAAAAACCACTTACTTGACTGTGGTTCTTGTGGGGTCAACTCGGAACAACATGTCAGGAAAATCTATCTTGGCTCTAACTACCAAAAATCAATGTGTGAATCACATAAAACTATCGAAAACACCGATTAGAAAACTGGTTATCAGAGCCTCTGTCTCGTGTGGACGATCGAAGTGTCAGGAATACAAGCGGCCTGCTATTTGACCTTGAGTGCACTGTAAAAGTGAGACGGCGCCCTCAGGAGCTGGGGTTGAAGGAAATAGCGCCACCAAGTGGTAACATCGTGGGAGGAATCAAAACAAACATTGACCATATTACAACCATCAATGGATGGCTTTAGGGGTTCATAAAGTAAATATTGTGATGCAGACTTGGAAAAACCAAGAACATTGTTGTTTTGGTAGTCTGGTTCATTGACTTACTTCATTCATAAATGTATTAAAGTATTTTAAAAAGCACTTAATGTCTTTTTGTTTGTCCTTTTGAATACTTATTTTCCATGGGAGGACAAGAGATTTATGCGAATATTGTTATAATATACCATCCCCAGGCAGGTTTCCAATTGGAAATGAAATGATTGAATTCCAATTGGAAATGAAACGTTCAGAAGGGATTCCAATTGGAAAAGAATTGATAGATGGGTTTCAAATTGGAAATGAAATGTTCAGAAGGGATTCCAATTGGAAAAGAATTGATAGATAGGATTCCAATTGGAAATGAAACGTTCAGAAGGGATTCCAATTGGGAATGAAATGATAGACGGGATTCCAATTGGAAATGAAACGTTCAGAAGAGATTCCAATTGGAAAAGAATTGATAGATAGGATTCCAATTGGAAATGAAACGTTCAGAAGGGATTCCAATTGGGAATGAAATGATAGACGGGATTCCAATTGGAAATGAAACGTTCAGAAGAGATTCCAATTGGAAAAGAATTGATAGATAGGATTCCAATTGGAAATGAAACGTTCAGAATTAGGGATTAAAATTGGGAATGAAATGATAGATGGGATTCCAATTGGAAATGAAATGTTCAGAAGGGATTCCAATTGGAAAAGAATTGATAGATAGGATTCCAATTGGAAATGAAACGTTCAGAAGGGATTCCAATTGGGAATATGAAATGATAGACGGGATTCCAATTGGAAATGAAACGTTCAGAAGAGATTCCAATTGGAAAAGAATTGATAGATAGGATTCCAATTGGGAATGAAATGATAGACGGGATTCCAATTGAAAATGAAACAATCAGAAGGGATTCCAATTGGGAATGAAATGATAGACGGGATTCCAATTGGGAATGAAATGAGAGACGGGATTCCAATTGGAAATGAAACGTTCAGAAGGGATTCCAATTGGGAATGAAATAAGTAGATAGGATCCCAATTGGAAAAACCAATTCCAATAGTTTCCAACTCGAACCAATTAAATACCAATTAAGAGTATGGTACATCAGTTGGTTTTCCAATTGGTCGGTGACTTTTTTTCCAATTGGAATAGAGCATACCAATTCAAACCAACTTAAACCAACTCAATACCAATTGAACCCAATTCATTCCAATTGGCTTTTCAATTGGAATGAATTGGTCATTTTGGTAAGGGAATCCAGAATTGTCTTCACGCGAGCGTCAAGCACGGTCAGAAATGCGCTTGAAAAACCCTTGCTGGTGTTCTCCCTCTGTAAACATTGAGGGCGCACTTGTACACATTGTCCACACAAGCAAAACAACAAACGCAGACACTCTCACCTTTTCTTGTTTCACAACGAGGCCCAATAAGGCATCTGTCAGCTCGGGGGTAAAGCCAGTCACGACTTCAAATGCCTTCTCAATCTCGCTGATATTGGCCAGCAAATTCCGGATTTCAGGAAACACCAGGTGTTTGCCTGACAAGAAGAAAACAAAATGAATTGCCCTAAAAGATGATAACCTTTCACAACAAAAAATAAGCAATTTTGAGATTTTTTTGGGTCATGATTTTTGTATCCCTTTGTTTTTGAAAAATTCAAATATTGCTGGTGCTAGAGTTTTTGAAAATCCCTAATTTGTTCTCCAGAATATTAGAATTTGGGGAGGAAAATATGCTTGCAAAAAATGCCACTCCCGAAAATAGAAGAGACAATATTTGTCCTGGGGCTGATTACATGAAACTCGTCTCATCTTAAAACTCATCTTAGTTCTTAGGACGAATCCCCGCTCTAAGATTGATCTTGGCTAAGAGTAAGACATGTTCGGGATTGATTTTACTAAACCCATCTTCTAAGAGACGCATCACAACTACAAATTCGATGGCTGTTTCATGTTTGTTTTTACCGCTAGCGGAAACAGTCTTAAAAAAGAAACATGCAAATCAACTTCAAGCGTGCATAGAACACAAACTTTCACTGAAAACTACTCTGCGCAATACATTTTAAATGTATAGTCTTGCACGTTCTACACATGATTCGACTATTGTTGGCGTATAATTGAATTTTGTAAACAAATTATGTAATTAAAACTATACACATGTATCAACAATCTGTTCAAATCTGTTTCTTCTTCAAAACTATAACTCTAGGCCGACATTCATTTTTAATGAGAAGATAATGCAATTATTTCCAGACGGTATACAAATTAACACACGTATTAATGAGATAAGTTAAGACGAGTTCAGCCGCAAGGAAGTTAGGATGTGTTGAACGTGTCTTAAATTTGATCCTAGGACAAGTCGCCAGTTTAGGATGTGTTACTCTTCCTAAGAAACGTCTCAGCAGTTTACTCTAACAGTGTTTTTATGCCACAGTAGTTTGTATATTAAATACGTTCATGTCACATGCTGTTACCCACATGCGCAGCAGTAGGGCTGTCACAATGGGAGCTGCACTTTCCCCTTCAAATTTGTTTTTTACAGCGATTACATGGCGTAAAATGGGTGAAATCGCAGTGAAACAAATTTCATTGTGACCTAATCCGGACACCTTATAAAAACAGTGAAAATGCAATAAGTCTCCAGGAGGCTGATGTAAAAACACAGTGAAACTGCAGTAAACCAATTCTCTACAGACCTGCAGCCGATTTCACGAAACCTTACGCAATGGCGTAAGCCCCCTTGCGCCACAATATATTGCGTAAGCTGCACCAATTTTGTTTGCTGTGCAACATTTCGCTTACGACAGTTTCACGAAAGTTTGACAGTGCGCAAGTCCGCGGCTTACGCAACAAATTATGGCGTAGCTCGCGCAGTCAATTTAGGTGGCGTAAGAAATGGCGTAGCGAATGAAAATGACCTATTTTACCAACAAATCGTAATTGACGTGGAGCCCGTCATTGCTCAACGTATTAAGCTTGATGAAAGACACTCACAGTTTCATAATTGAAGTAAAGGAATCAATATTTTACTCGTGACAGAATTGTTAATGTTGCCACACGATTTCGCGGAAAGTCGGACAAAACTATTTTCAAAATGGTGGGCAAAGGTGATACAATGACGATTTCGTGAAAGAACACAAATATACGCAAACAGTCGTCGTAAACGCTGTTTAAAACGTTGCGCAGCTACACCAAGTTTTCGTGAAATGCTCTGTAAGGAAATGGCGCAGCTACGCAACATTTTTGTTGCCTTACGCCACTTTTGAAAATGGCGCAAGCTACGCACTTTTTGTGAAATCGGCTGCAGACCAACTTTGCACTGTGAAAATGAGCTAAAACTGCAGTGTAAAAAAGTTTCACTGTGATTTTAAGGGAAAAGTGCATTTCCAATTGTTCAGAAATGTGTGCATTGGTCTACAATCTCTCGTGGCGTTATATTTATCAGATTTACCTTTCAGAACCAAAATTCTGTCTGCGAAATATTCAGTGAAGTAGGCCACTGATCTGATTTCCTTCATGATGTCTCTGTACCAGCTTTCGTTGATGAGCCCCATGTCAAGGTTACTGTCAAAATTCACACAAATGTATACTGCATTACTTTCCTAAATGGCCATTGGTCGATTCATGATCAAATTACCTAAAACTGACCAATCCGATTTTTTTTAAATGCCGTTTTAATACCACATTTTTATTCTCATTCATAAATACCTTTGGGGTAAAATAAGTCAAAACAGGTAAAAACCGTTTCCAATGTTTCCAAGTTTCCAACGTTTTTCTTAAACAATTATACTGCATAATTGTGTAAAACACCCCTCTAGCTACGCTTATGATATGATCCTCGCTCGCGCGATCAGTCTTACACTATATGTGACCTGTCACCACAATATGAGAGTAAAGTTGAAAATATGAAGGGGTGGTCAATTTTGAGATTTTGTACAATTTAGAAAGCCCAAGTCGTCCTCTATATTCCCTTTTTTTTTTGTGCGATGAGATGATCATAAACCTCTTAAGTTACGCGATTTCGCGTAGTGTTTGCGTAGTTGGTGTTTGGATTTAAGTCCATTTGTGGTCTAATTAACACGGTAATTAAATATGCAAATTAGGTCTTCGTAACTATCCCACATTTTTATAATTCAGATATTTTGTTGTTTATACAATAGTTCGTATGTGTGGAAAGTTTAAAGAAGAATAGCTTCAATAAATCGTCACCGACACCACGAAGTAGCACTCATGTACACACAGCGAATAGTTTTGATTTGAAGATAAACGCGTTTGAATGTTTGCAAGTTATTATCCCGCAAATAAAATGTGAATTGAAAACCTGTTTGGGATTTATATAAAGTACAACATTAAAACGTTGTGAATGTGTTACTTATGTTTCCATGGGTTAATTAATTACGAATTAATTAAAGATTTAAGAAGAGTGTTACTTCGTGAAAACAAAATCTGCAGAAAATCCGTACAGTGCGCGTACACAAAGATATTATCAGTGCTACTTCGTGAAAACGAAAACTGCAGGAAAACTGTAAGTGCGCGCACATACAACTCAGTGCTACTTCGTGGAAACGAAATCTGCAGGAAATACGTACAGTGCGCGCACACAAGCATCAGTGCTACTTCGTGAAAACGAAATCTTTGAATGCAACGTCGTTTTCAATAATGACCGTAGAGCGCCGTAATGCACTGATTGAGCGCGCGTACAATTCAATACACTGTAAAATGTCCGTGTGGATGTACATGTGCGTGTACCCCTGGGGACGAGAGTAGAGAGTTACTTCGTGGAACTACACAGACATGCAAAGTGCTCAGAATCGTTTTCACGAAGTAACACTCTATAAAGAGTGTTACCTCGTGAAAATGAACAATCCACCAAACCGCGTTATTTTACTTACACTCATTAACCTAATTACCATAATAATTAACTTTTTAAATTGTAGAATTTAAAATATAATAGTTTTTGTCTTACTAATATATTTAATGCATTACAACATTTTTTTACTGCATGGAAGTATGGTCGAGTGTTACTTCGTAGTGTCGGTGACGAAATAATGATTAGAACCTAGCCGTTTCTATGTTCAACTGAACCTTACTTGTCCTGTTTCGCAATCTTTTGTGTGTTTTGTTAAGATGTTTATTAAGTAAGTTTTCTCACAAACAGGTTTTGTGAAACCCATGACTTTCTTGAGCGCTGTAAAATGTATTTATTGCAAAACCCCCAAGTGTTATATACCATTGGAAAGCTCTCTTTCTCAAGAATATGAAAATACCAATATCCCAATTTTCAATTTTCCGACTTTACTCTAATATTGTGGTGACAGGTCACATATTATTGTCATTGACACGCGCTTCCCGCGTACTGCGCGATGTTACGCGGAATGCAAGATGCTGGTACATCGTGTAAACTGGGCTATGAAACACGCTGTTGTGGTATTGCGCATGCATTGTGCGGTTTCAACCAATAACAACGGTAAAATGAACAGATTTCATGGGCGTCCAAATTTCATGTGACAATGGAAAAGTGTTTATTACCCGGTGTTTTATCATCCGTTTAATACCGGCCACATATTGGGCTCTCGACCACCGGGAGCTGGGTAAACTGTCTCAGATATTTATGAATAACTTTTTACAGGTGTCCACTATTACAAAATGTTTTAGTTATTCTGACAAAATTCACTATTTTCAATTTTTCTCCATTATTTGAACTGTGCCCAGTTCCATCTTATTTTGCCAGAACGCCACACATTTTACATTCACAAAAGAAGTCAATCTTAAAATCCAGACTTACTCGAGAGAATACAGAAGTGTTTCCACAGACCAGGCCTGTTGCCATGCCAACTGGTTGAATCCTGTGTATTCTGTGAAGGGATTAGATGCGAGGGGGACGACGTACGAGTTGACCCTGTAGTTGCCCAGTGACACCATGAGCTGCAGAAAGGTCTGGGCGTCATGGATGAAGGATGTCGAGTTGAATTCACTGGCTTGCAAGGAAGCAATCTGCAATTTCAGAGATAAAATGTAAAAAACAAGATTGATGCGTTGACAACACAAATACCCTGTTGTCCCTAGCCTTGAATACAAGGCTGCGCTGTACCTGCAGCGTGGGATCATCATTTGCCATAACACTCCACGTGTACATAGCCCGCAACGCACCGCCCGCCCCCCGCCCCGCATGAGAGCTAAAGCCATAGAGTACAGCCTAGAAGGGTTCGTCACTTCCGGGTTTTATGTTTTTCTTTACTTTGTGTTTCTCAACGGCCAATCACAGATCACCGACTGTTGGTTTGCATCAACCTCCTGAATTATCGCATTTCAGAATGTCCAATCAGCTTCTTAGAATTTGCAAATTCTATTCAACGTGTGGATTGTGTTTTCAGCTTGGGTTTTCCCCAGGATATTCTTCTGGGGTTTTCTTCCCACTTCTAAAAACTGTACCTTCTTCTCATTGTCTTCTTCCTACGGTTTCTTCAGGCTTTCGAGCTACAGTGCCTAGAGATTTTGCTTTTGAGGGATCCTTGGTCTCAGTACCAAAAAGAACGAATACAATTTTTGTTTATAATGACAAAAATTGTCAAAACTATCAACTTGTGTATGTTATAGACCATGTGCCTTCTGTTTACATCTATATTCAAATGTGCCTGGCGGTGTGCGCACGCATCATGTTTTGCATAAATTTTGGTGAGGATTGACATCGCAGGTCAGATCGCCTTTGAATTATGCGACCTCTAATGCCACCTCTTAACCAAATTAAAACACATTTGAATATAGTTGTAAACAGAGGGCACATCGTCTATTTACACTTGAAATGTGAAATTCTCTTCTGAAGTCTCACGCCGTTTGTTTTAAACGAGACACTCCAGCAATATAAACAAACCTCATTAAAGAGATGTTCCAGTATGTGCGTGCCATTAGTTAGAGAGTACAACGACTCTATGAAGACATCGCCGCAAAGAATCTCGCTGAGCTGCGTCACATTGAAAGAATTAGAAGACACAAACACTGCCCTCAGAGAGTCGACGTCGCAAACCGCCCTCCGCCAGTCAGCCATGGCCACCAATCTGCTCAACTGCAGGGTAGATTCAGAATCGCACACAAAGAAATAACTCAAAATTAGCATAAAAGTCATGAAAACTGTGACCTGAACAACTGTGAACTTCAAGCGATTTACAATTAGAAGTGGCTGCACAAAATGGTCCATGCATTTGTTACGTCACGCATTGATTATTGCAATAGCCTTCTGTATGGACTTCCAATTTCCCAGATCTCAAAACTTCAGCTACTTCAAAATGCTGCGGCTCGGCTTGTGACACGTTCAAAAAGTGTGTACATACCGGTATGACACCCATTCTCCACTGGCTCCCAATTTCGGAACGCGTCAAGTTTAAGATTTTGCTCATTGTTTTCAAAACTATGAATAATCAAGGCCCGGCGTATCTGTCTGAGTTGATCTCCTTGTATGTTCCTCCGCGAGTTCTTCGCTCAGGGCACAAACGCCTGCTGATGAGAACCGTCAAGAGCAGGACACCCTATTACGGTTCCCAGGTTCTCTACTGCAGCTCCATTACTATGGAATCGGTTGCCGGACAACTTGCGATTCTTGCGTTATGTGGACGCTTTTAAATCCGAATCAGGGACCTTTAATCAGGGACCTTTTCCAAATAGGGGATCCACTTTTTCTACATCCCCTAATTTCAATAAAAAACAAAACTCACCCATATACTTGTAAACACTAGCAACCGTGGACTCTCTATTGTCCCTCTTTTGTAGTTTTTCGGAAGGCCTCCCATAGGTTTTGTACTCAATTTTTTCAATCGTGGATGGTCTGTCAATTGTGGACGGTCTGTCAATCAAGGACCCTCTGTTTATGCCCTAACCCAATTGTCCCTAGTCCACGATTGACGGTGTTTACATACTCATACACATGCAGTCTTATGTTCCATCGTACTGTGGACATTATTTACTCATTTTTCTCGCTTCTATAAACAAATATAAAAAACACTCGGGGACCCTCAGGTGTTCCCATTCATTTCTCTACAGATAACCCTAACCCATTTGTTGTACTCCCTGAACACATGACAATTACGGGTTTGTTGTTTGCGACTTCTGATTAGTGCCTTCTGAACAAAGATATTGACTAATTTGGGTATAAACCACCAACACAGAGCTGGATAGCTCAGTTGGTAGAGCACCAGAATGGCAATCCGTAGGTCGCTGGTTCAAGCCCCGCTCCAGTCAATTCCTTTGTTCAATTTTCACAAAGTAAACTTCTTTTTTCCCCATCATGACGACTTGACCAATAACAGTGCTGAACTGCACTATGAATATGTATTAGATATTAGGAAACCACTTTGATTGGCTTACCTGGAATGGATTGATAGGTGATGCTAATATTGCGTTGAATGTCTCAGCACTTAGAGTCTGTTCTAGAGCATCAATGACACGATTAACGAACAAGTCGTTGGTCAAAGGACGCAGCAGTTGCAGAGTTAGATTCAGCTCTAAATAACAGTAATACAAAATAATTGAAAATTTGGAAATTGTTATCCTTCAAACAAAGATACAACTGCGATTGTAAGGCTAAATGTGAATGTAATGTCAATAAAGAATTGTAGAAAACAATCCTGGGAGTTATAATCTGGTCAAGCTTTGTAATTTCACAGTGTACAAAACTTGTCTTATATCACAAATTAACAATTGTGACTTACCACGACACATTTCTATACAAATATTTCAGTCTTTCTAAAGTTGTAAACGGTGTCAAAGGTGTACATGTGGGTTAAAGAAAAACAAAGTTGCAATATGTTTTTGGTCTGGTTAACCCTTAGCACGCTACCATTCATATACACACGTATTCCCACGGCGCTGGATTCCCTGTGCAAGTCACTAAGTAATGCACACTAATATGTTCCGAAGCTTTTTATTCTATGATGGGTGTGTTTTACAGGAAAATGCAACATAAACTATTTGTTCAGTATGAAATTTCCTTTCCATTGGTGGCCGTGAAGATGGCTAAAATTGATCAGCCAGTTGTGGTGGTACGCCCTCCGAAATGCATCATTACGAGCTGCGATCCGAGCCGCGTTAGGAGCCGCAAAACCTCCCGCTTGCTGGCGAACTTCACCGGGGCCATCGTCGCGTTGTGCCCCATCACTACTATCGTCATCAATGGAACCTTCACCACGTTCTCGTACACACTGGCATACTCGTTGTCGACACTATCGTTGACATAATCGTCCTGAAAAAGGTCTTCAAAGTCCGAATCTCTGGAGTCTGAGTCCCCAAAAATCTCCTGAAATGCAGCTCCGGCGTCCATTGAACACTCGAACAGCGGAACGGACAGATTTTCAATCGAAAATAGCAGAGAATTTTGTAAGAAACGAGTGTGAATTTATGATTGAACAACGTTAGCCTCGTAATCATCTATCCAATGATACCCGGGTGAGGGTCAGGGGTCAATGGTTTGTCATATTCATTCATTTATAAATAGAACGTTGTCGCGGGCGACTGTAGTCGCCCGTAGCAGTGTGGGAATAAATGCGCTGGGCGACTGGAGTCGCCGATAGCGTGCAAAGGGTTAAACACTGTTCTCAGATATGATTTAAAATTGATGGTGAATACAAAATGGCTTACTTGATTAACAATGTAAATGCGTTCTGTCAAATTTAGGAAGGCTCCATATAGCGCTTTAATACTTAAAAATTGTATAGGCATTTGTGAGATTTTAAATACAAATTTCTATATACAATCTACAGAAACATGCATTCAAATTCTTAAGAAAGACTATACAGTACATTTCTCTGTAGAGCTTTTAGAAATCGTATAATCGTAAATTCCTCAACAATTATATAGAAAAATACAATAATATCTAAAGAATTTCTATAGGACGTTTCTACGAAAATTCTAAAGAGTTGTATAGAAATTCTAAAGAAAATGGGCAAAAATTCTATAGAAGTTCTTTAGAATTTATATACACATTCTATAGGATTCTTTAGAACCAAATGTATAGAAACACTACAAGAAGTTTGTATGGAAATTCTATAGATTTTTTTGTTTATATAATTCTATAGACATTTTTTGTACGGGTCATCAGGTCGGTATTTAACTCTGGTTTCTCTAGCATGAAATAAGTGAGAATGTTTCTATTCCTCTTGGATGGGATGTTGGTCCATCGCAATTACCAATGGTTTATCCTTCCTGTAAAAGGAATACCAATTCCTACCTCCACCTTTTCTGATTTTCTTATTTCGTCCGATTTTTCTTTCTTCCTATCCCTTTTCCTCAAGTGGTTTTTATAGCCTTCCATAGGGCGAATTTGCATTTTTAATAAAGTTATAATTTCAATACCTGGTTTAGCTTCACAGATGTAGGTGTGCATGTCGAAGCAATCTGTGTGGTACCACAGACCATCACCGCTAAAGTTGACCTTTATGCAAAACGTATTTTCTGAGACGTTTTGAGTGGCAAAGTTCTGGTAAGTTCCGTAGAATTGGTAGGGACTCATCCAAACATCCGTGTTTGGCCTGGAAGAGAAAACAATAATCGAATCATGACTCAAATTCTAATTTCTGGATGGCAACCATGACCATTGTAGACGTGTGGGCCAAAGCAATGTTCTCGTCAGCTTCCACGCTAAATCTTATTTATTTGCTGCCGTAGCCATTTCCGGAGATCAGCGTAGTAGGCCCTGGTGATAATGTGAACCTTTTCAAACTTTCTGTGTAATCATTTAACAAAATGAACTGCAGGCAAATTTACTATTAAAAACTGTATTGCTCATCTCCCTCTATTAGACCACCAACGTATCAATCTCGTAGAGTTCAAGCATTCAACAGAGAAATCAACTTTCTAACGAGATATGTACCCATAATTCTCCAGGAACATCTGCTCGGCTGCGCTGTCCACGTTCAGTAAATCACCCTGCATTTGCTGGGAGCAAACGGGGAAGATTTCGTAGTACGAGATCGACTCGTTGATGTGCTTGTAACAGGATTGGTCGTGTCCTAGCCAACCATCACGGCAAGGGTTCTCTGAAAAAATGACAAACGCAAGCCAAAATATACCAATGTTGTCACGTTAATCAATTTGTTTAGAACCTGTCATGTAAGTGGTGTGAACCAATGTTTTAAGAGTGGGTCCACGTAAATATTTCATATAAGTGTCCTCGGCATTTTTTTTTTTTTTTTTAATATGAAAGGACTTGGTAAGCAAGTAACCAAAAGTGAAATATTTGTTTTCTTCTATTGCCCGTTGCCATGGTAATGGGCCATTTTGTGTTTTGGGCACTTTTAGCCAGTTTTGGGGCCGCAAAAACAGTTTTTTTGCTTATTTTCAAAAAATCTCCAAGTCAAAATACAAAATGTTATCACAAAATAAACGATATCATTACAAAGTATCATCCTTGCCCTTACTTGAGAAAAAAAAAAAAAGTTTTAAATTTCACCCTTATGATATTTTTAGAACATGCATTAAAGCATGTTTTCAGAACTTGTAAAATTGACATTTTTAACCTATTTTTGTCCCTCTAAAAGTCACCTTGCCAGGGGTCTCAGAATATTTTCCTTTTGGATTGGATTAGAGCCAACATTGGTCTTTTCATATCTGGTAAGAAAAGTTTGGGGGATTGTATCCTCTTAAGGCAGTACTGAATCAAAATTTGTCATTTTTCCAAAAAACTAAACAAATGAAATTTGAACTTTTTCTTTAGTTTGAAGTAATAATACACGAAAACAATAATATTTGTTGAATCTGGCGCCTTTTTCAAATCATACAAGTGAGTTGTAGGCCTGTGAATTACTCCTACTGAACAAGCAGCATTTTTTACGGCGAAACTTTAGACTAACCGCCTCCACAACTTTTCTTACATACCATATTCTGATAACATTTTATTAGTGGCATATACAAAGAGGAAACAATACTTGTTGTGAACAAAACAATTATTTCCACAGAACCCAACTAAAGCATTATTTATACATAACCCAACAGTCCCGTTATGCAACCAAAATGCAAAATTAAATCACAAAATCAACGATCACAAAGTATCATCCTTGCCCTTACTTGAGAAAATAATTAAATGGTTTAAATGTCATCCTTAGGCCTATGCCATTTTTAGAACATGCGTCAAAGCATGTTTTTAGAACTTGTAAAATTGTAATTATACTTTTGTCCCTCAAAAAGTCAACTTGCCAGGGGTCTTAGCCTGAAATATTTCCCTTTTGGATTTGATTAGAGCCAACATTGGTCTTTCCATACTGGTAAAGCCCCTGTCACACTTGTCCGAATCGTCACTCCGTTTATGTTCCGAGTAAAAAATTGTGAATTCGGTGTTTAATCGGTTTGAACTGAACTCAAACGGATTTCACTCGGTTTTCCTCGGTTTCCCTCGGTTTTCCAACGCTATATACTCGTGTACGTTCGGTGATGCACTGAGGAACTCGGAGAAATTATTGAACCTGTTTAATAATTTATCCGAATTGTCGCGGCAACCTCAATACGGACGGTATCCGGTGTACACACGGAATATGCACTGTAGGCCCCTACTCATTCGTTGCCATTCGTTGCAATGGGGAATAGGTACGGAAGAGTACGGAAAAGGCCTCCGATTCCGATCGATAACCGTATGTATTCAGATTTCATTCCGAACCCACACCAATGTAATGCCGATCAAAAAACGGACGCACCGACTTTGATGTCACTAACTCCGACGATATATATATAACGATCATATAACGAATAAATTCCGGTTCAGCGGGAGATCCGGGGACGGCAAAATCAATAAATTTTTCAAAGTGGCATGTCCGGTGATGATCGGAGAGGTTCTGAATATAGACAGATTGCAATCGGAATGGCAACTTATTAGATCCGGAATAAGACCGGATTATGATCGGTGTATTTTCATTTCTGGCTGGTTTTTTTGACATTTCTCTCCGAACGTGTTCGAATTAATAATATTTCAGATCGGTTTATGAACGGAATTATAGATTCGGACAAGTGTGACAGGGGCCTAAGAAAAGTTTAGGGGATTGTATCTTCTTTAGGCAGTACTGCATCAATGGTAATTTCCCAAAAAATCTGGGAAAATGAAATTTGAGCTTTTCCTTCAGTTTAAAGTAATAATACACACAGCAATTGTACTTTTATGAATCTGGCTCCTTTTTCAAATTATAAGAGTGAGTTGTAGGCCTGTGAATTACTCCTATTGAATAAGCTGCATTTGTTATGGCGAAAATCTAGACTAACTCCCTCCACAGCATTTCTTACATTCTATTTTCTGATAACATTTTATTAGTGGTATATATAAAGAGAAAACAATACTTGTTGTGAACTAAAACATTATTACTACAGAACCCAACTAAAGCATTATTTAAAAAAACAAACCAACAGCCCCTTTAAGCACGTCACCTCTCAAAAACAAAACTTTATTGCCTGCTAGTGTATCTAAAGTGTTACATTATAGCGCTCCCTTAGAGCTATGTCAGTTCGAAGAACAAAACATAGGGCTTTTTTGCACTTGTATTTCTTTATATTTGAACTATTATACCATATAACAACTTTTTTAAACCAATCAAAACAAAAAAATGTATGTGGTTTATTTGTGTAGTATAAGATAAAAAGCTGTATCCTCATTGAGTGATCCCCACAATGTCGCTTCCCAGGTTGTATCGTAAAATCGAGTGTGATCCCATGGCCACACGGCATTATGGTGTTTGTGACTTCCGACTGGCGTCCTCGAACAAAGATACTGACAATTTGGGAGACTGCCAACATAGTTGAATGGTAGTTGACTGCGTGAAGAAGCTATGCCTATATTCGAATGGTCGAATTTGTATTAAAAAGTCACGCCCCATTTAAGCAATTTGCAAAGACCATTGCGTGATCGAGGGAGCTGATGGGAATATAAATCGTGTCGTTAGCGGTTGCACTGTCGAATACAGTGGTCGTTGGCAAAGAATATAAGATAGCTCAGTTGGTAGAGCGCCGGTCCGTTATTCTGGAGGTCGCAGGTTCGAGTCCCGCCAATAGGGGGCGCTATAACGCAACACTTTGGATACACTTGCAGGCGATAAAGCTGTGTTTTTGAGGGGTGACGTGCTTAAAGGGGCTGTTGGGTTCTGTAGAAATAATGTTTTAGTTCACAACAAGTATTGTTTCCTCTTTTTATATGTCACTAATAAAATGTTATCAGAAAATGGTATGTAAGAAATGTTGTGGAGGGGATTAGTCTAGATTTTCGCCGTCAAAAATGCTGCTTATTCAATAGGAGTAATTGATAGGCCTACAATTCACTCTTATGATTTGAAAAAGGCGCAAGATTCATAAAAATATTATTGTTCGTGTGTATTATTACTTCAAACTAAAGAAAAAGTTCAAATTTCATTTTTTTCGTTTTTTGGGAAAATGACAATTTTTGATGCAGTACTGCCTCAAGAGGATACAATCCCCCAAACTTTTCTCACCAGATATGAAAAGACCAATGTTGGCTCTAATCCAATCCAAAAGGAAAATATTCTGAGACCCCTGGCAAGTTGACTTTTTGAGGGACAAAAATTTGTTAAATATGTCAATTTTAAGAGTTCTGAAAACATGCTTTAATGCATGTTCTAAAAATAGCATAAGGGTGCAATTTAAACAATTTTATTTTGTTCTCAAGTAAGGGCAAGGGTGATACTTTGTAATGATATAGTTAATTTTGTGATAACATTTTGTAATTTGGCTGGGTGATTTGTTTTAAATAAGCAAAAAAACTCCTTTTACGGCCTCCAAACTGGCTTAAAATGCCCAAAACACAAAATGACCCGTTACCATGGCAACGGGCATAAGAACAAAAAATTAGTTCAATTTTGGTTACTTGCTTACCAAGTCCTTTCATATTAAAAAATAAAAAAAAAATGCCGAGGACACTTATATGAAATATTTACGTGGACCCACTCTTAAGTGTTTACAGATAAATACACCATTTGCAGATATTGAACATTTGTACTACCGAATTATAAAAAAATAGCTTACTTATTTGAAAGTTTGTTTTAGCTTATTGACTATTGACTATAAAATATGAATTCTCTAACCCATCTTTTTTTAAACACCCTGCTATATGGGCACAAGTACCTTTTGCCTTGTCAAGGAATTGGTTCATGAAGGCAATGTAGGCATGGACTTGTTTCAGATCTGCCGTGCCGCCAGCATCCAGTGTGTCTAAGACCATCTTCAGCCCTGGCACGTATTGAATGATTTTTCCCAGATCCACCTCACTGAAAGATATTAAAAATACACCATTTTGATTTTTAATATTACTGTTTAATAGTCGGGCTGGGTAGGCTTCAGTTTTGCAAGTTTTCTTTTGGGGTTGGGTCAGTTTAAACCATCTTGTAGAAAATCCTGAAATAAACAAATCTGAAAAACCCCATAAGTGTGTGTAAGATGTGTAATTTCTAAATTGAGTTTCTAAATTTGGTACCCTGTGGAAACCTGAGCACAATGGGGACAATGGGAGTCAAAAGGGTATATTTCTATAGATAAATAGGTCTCTAAAAGTTTTTTACAAAATAGATTCAGAGATTTTACTCAAAAACTAGCGTTAGTGTTTGGGTTAGGTTTTGGGTATAATATTATAGTGTATTTGGTTAAAATTTCAATCCAGTAAATTAATACACTTAACTTTGTATTTCAATATTAGCAAAGTTTTATTCACTTTTTGTTCTTCATATTGTTGAATAGAGAAAAACAACACATACAATATGAATATTAAACTATATCAAAGATACTTCATTTAGAAATTTGGCTGAAACATGCGCAGGCTGGAATACCATGCCGTATGACGTACGAACACCCCTTAAAAGCAAATGTTGTAATCCGAACAAGAAGAACACAATTACTCCGTTAGTTTCTCGTAAAATTTGACCAATTTCTCTTCAAAAGAAAAGAAACACACAACTTGAATAGTGACTATATAACTTCACTATCTATCAGCATACTCAAGAATGGTTTCTTAAGGTAAGAATAAAAAGAAATGGAACAAATCGAGGCAATGTAACCGAAGCAAGCTGACGAGGATTCTTCAACGACAACGTGGCGTGCGTGTATAGTCTAGTTCCCGTTTGCAGCCACGCGCATAGAACCATATTATGAGAAAATTCAGCTACCAGACTATGGGCCATCAGCATAAATTATAGAGGTTACCGCCTTTTTAGAGAGAGATACAATGATTGAACTCAAAAGAGCCCTAATGTCCTCTCGACCAATAGAAACTATTGTTATATCAAATGAAAGAACATACTATAAGGCTTAATCTTGCGTGCGAGGTGAAACCGCAGGGGGCTTCAAAGGATTGTGATGTTCGATTTAGTGAGACGACCCGTGGACAAAATGGGAAATTTGTGTTGACCTCCATAGGAAAGACACTTTTTTGGCCTTTGAACCAATTTTAAAATCGAAAAGAGCCCTATCGGCTCGGATATAAATGGTTTGACAAATATCACTACTTGAAAGGGAATTATTTCAAGTTTAAAATACCGGGCGAGGTGGGTTAAAACCACCCACCACTTTTTGTGAACAGCGTAAAGTTTGGAGGAACAGCCTGGATTTGTCTGACGTTTTGCGTGTTGAAGGCTACGTTCAGCGTGCCATTGAGCAAATGCGCGCAAGTTTTTCATATGTATCCACACCAAATCATCCTAACATTCTGGTAGTTAAGCTGGTACTTGGAAAGTACTCCACTAAACAACACTGGTGCACGGAACTGCAATCAAGCCTGTGATTTGCAGTTTATAGGTCATATAGTGAGTGAGTGAGTTTTGGGTTTAACGCCGTACCGGCATCAGTGGCCATATTCACGGCGGGAATGTGTACAAATATAAGACAATAGTTAGTAATAAAAAAAAACAATCAAGTGAACTGTGGAGAATATAAGAACTTGGAGTCAGAAGGAACAATTATCACACAGGAAAAGAATGAGAACGATTCAAAAGAATGAAAAACCATTGTATAGAAGTATAACGATAGACTGATTCTAGGCAGTTTTCCAGGAGAATCCCGTGGAAGGCGGGCCACGGAGGATTCCCCAGACACACGGCACCCTGTCTAAATTTGTCCCGCAAGGCCGGCCGTTTCCCTTGCAGTTTAAGGGTCCGGGCCCCGCCGGTATTTATAGGTCATATAAGGAGTGTTCATAGTACATGTACCACATCCAGAAAAATTACGCGATGCGCTTAAGTTTAGCATAAAAAACATACACAATGTTTGTGAAATATAGCAAGATTTGCCTAAGCAAAGTATCACTTATCACGTTATTAATACGTGAAAATTACAGGGCCTATTGTTAACTTTTTATGTTTTTGGTTCTAACAAAAGGTTTTCCCGTCTTTGGGCCTCAGTGTTAAGTCCAACCTCGGCCCAATTCCATAGTGCTGCTTAACCAGTTCACGCCAGGAGTAGTTTAACATCACCGAGCCGAGCCGCGAAGTTATTTTTAGCGAAACTCGATCTGAGGCGGATTCCGGCTGATGGTACTGGGAAGCACACTCACGTATTTCCGGCCCTGCTCACTGCTGACAGGCATTTCCGGCCTTTCTCGTGACATGTTTATGCGTCATCCGGCGTTGGAAAAAAACTGGCTTCTTTGAAATACTTCCCCAAATTTACCATATTTGTGACCTGGCATCACGAAATGAGCGAAAAGTCGCACACGGTCAAAACAAGTTATTGGCCGAAACGTTCATTTTTCAAGTGGGAGGTTGGTTTTGAGTTGTTAACGTTTACCTACAAACAACCCTTCTTTATCATATCCCAAAATTTTTATAGCTCGATTCAAACTCTAAAGTGTGTTTTTTGGTGGATGAATTGCACTGACTGATAGGATAGTTGACACGGTTCATAGACTTTGAACTCCGTTTTCTCAAAACAAGGGAGCATGACTTCAGCGATTTCAAAGGAGTATAGCGGCGGCTACGAATAAGCTACAACAACACACAATACCGGTACATCATTTAAAAGCTTAGGACTTCTTCTTTCTAGAAATGTAACAATTTTTATTTTGCGACTTTCTACTCATTTCGTGGTGCCAGGTCACATTTAGTTGGTCCGCATTTTGTTAGCAATGGATACGAATGGGTACAAGCCAGCTAGACTAGTTTCCTGACCTTCCAATTCCCTAGCAACATTTATATATTGCTCTATTAGATCAGGGATAAAGACTTCAATTGTTTTACTTGGTTTTTCCAGCATCTACAAATACAAAACTTCCAACAAGTCAGTGTAATAACACTTGCTATCCAACACTAACCCCCCAAATCCATCCATTTCTGAATATTACAAGCAAATTATATATATTCCCTCTAATCAGCAACAAGGTAATTCCTGCTACAGTAAGCACAATGTTTTTGCTTACAGTTTATAATTGCAGGGCTATGAAATTGGGCCCTGAACAAGACTTTTTCTTGCAAGCTTATACAAATGTGACCTGCTCCCACAAAACCAGACATAAGTGGGTTTTTGGAAAAGTGAGATATCGTTATTTCCATTTAGTACACATCTTCAGCTTTCATTTGGTACCAAAACCACCTTTATACCATACATACTTCCAATTTTATGAGGATTTTTTTTTGATGTATTTGGGAAATAAATTACCACTTTTAGGACACAGTTTGCTTCAATAAATGCATGATTTTTGTACTTTCTCATTAATAAAGTTGATTTTGTTTAAACTAACTGAGAGTTAAAGTACATGTATACATATTAAAGAATAACAAAATAATGAAAAACAAAAATTGATTTGTCACCCCATTTCAACGTTGACGAGCCGTATCTCGAAATAGCCTGTGCGACTTATGTCGGGTTTCGTAGGAGCGGGTCACAAATGTGACCGGCTCCAAAAACAAATGGTATTATATCGCACTGTGCATTATCACAAAATTTGCCTGCTCAACGTTTAGAGAGAGAACATTTCATCACACAGTGATTTTCATTGTTTGTTATGAGTGACATCTTTAATATCTAAAGTTTTAGGTTTCATTCACAGAAATGTTGATTTTGATGAATAAAGTTATGTTGTTCTACAACAGAGCCAGCTATTTCAAAGTCTTTTTTTTCTCAGTTTTCAGTAAATTTAAACTCCAAGGAAGTAATCATTATGCAAATATATGTCATATCTCTAAAACGGGAGGGGCCATTAAGCTCTATTATACCAAATGAAAGCTTATGTTGTGGGATTTCCAACCATGTATTTAACTTAAATTTACTTGTTTGCGATATTATACCCATTTTTGTGGAGTGGATTACAAATTATGTCAGTGAGGACTTACTTCTTTTCGTTTGTGACCCCAGCATTGCTGAAACCCAGAAGTACTGTGTTGACCAGTGCCTCGGCTGTGGGAGCCAGAGAAGTCAGATTGTATAGCTCATCGAGGGAGTCGATGGTCCAGGGCAGGTATGCCTGAAGATGCTGTACCAGGTTATCTACATTCTGGACGAGCTCAGCAACACTGACGGTGCCCAGGGTGGTTGTGTTGAAGTCTCCAGTTTGGAGTGCGTTGATCTGGAATGTCAAGAAGAGGACGATAGCCACAAATAATAATAATAATAATAATAATAATAATAATAATAGGCAGTTCTTATTATGTGACCTGCTCCCACGAAATCAGAGTAAAGATTACATTTTGATATTTCCAGATATTGGTATTTCCAGATTCCTTGAATTCTTAGCTTTTAAATGATATATAATTTATTGGGTAGGGTATTAAAAATCTAATCTAATCTAATATTGAGCAAAACCAGCGGTCATTACACACATCAAATTAAGAATAGTTACTGAGAAAACATTAATTTTGCGATCAAAAAGTGTCACAAACGCCGGCACGAACGAGGTAAACAAAGCATGTGAGTTAACGTTCGTCGGGGGTTTCCCATCAGCTAGACCCAAAAAACGATTCCCTACTGTCAAATCGGCTATTTTCAATCATAACTCAATATAGCATAGCGCGACTTTACACCATTTTCATGGGAACAGGTCACATATAGCACACGTATGTACCAAGACTGGTACTCAAGGCACTGCATGGCATCATTATCCATGCTCACTGGACCCACAAAACATTCCAAATATCATCTCAGCTCCCTGAGAAGTATGCTGCCATTTTGGCGCAAAGCAGCTAAATCAACCACAATAACCATCTCTACCCTCACAGGTACCCATTTACTCCTGGGTGGAGAGAAGCAATGAGTGACAAAGTGCCTTGTCCAAGGGCACACACACACACATGTAGCTTTACCTTACATACGTACTGTGGACATTCCTTTGTCTTCGTGTAGTTAAGAAACTTTGACTAAATACTCATTTTTTTCGCTTCCCCAAAACAAATTTACCCTCAAATTTGGATTATGGGCCTCTCAGCTGTCCCTTCTATCTTTTCTATATATAACCCTAACCCGTTTTTCCTCTAGCGCTCTTTTTCGGAAACTGAAAAACGGATTGTGGACGTGTGCAAGTCCACAAACCGTAACCTATTCCCGCATCGTGTGGACCTATATTGTTCGGAGGTCCACAGTGCGTATGCAAGACTAACTCACATACACACACACATGTATAGACCGGCAATCGTGGACGGGGCATTGTCCAACCGTCTTCCCTCTTTTGTTTATACTCTAACGTTTTCGGATGATCGCCATAGGATTTGTACACGGGAAAAGATCGTGGACGTTGTGTCAATCGTGGACCCATTGTTTGACTCCCAATTCTTTTGTCCGACGACCACGATTGCCGGTCAATACAAACGCACGCATCCCCAGCTCGACTCGAACCTTCAACCTACAGCTTCGCCCACAGACAGCGAATTCAATGCTCCAGACTACAAGGCCTTGGCACTCTACAATCAATTTCAATGGCAGTTGCACTACCAGGGGAGATAGGAGACATTTGCCCGCCATGTTTTCTTTTGAAAACAATCATATCGTACTTTTATTTTTGAGGAATCTAATCTCTGTAGTGGCTATATTTCTAGTTACCCTTTGAGTTCATTTTGAGCTCAGAGATTAGAGCAATTTGGGGTTAAGACATGTCATCCTCGAATCACGATGTGTCGCCTTTACCCGCGGTCGATCCCCGTGTGTTTTGTGTTAAAAAAACACCAAATTTGCATTTGTAAACGACGACTTCTAATGACCCCCTACATGACCTTCGACCTCAGTAATCCGATGAAAAAATGTCTTCCCACCCAAGGGTCAATGCATCCAAGTTTCATCAAAATCCCTAAAAGCATGTAACAACAAAATATTTTTTCTTTTAATAACCTAAAACGTTGGCATATACAGGAATACAGAATTTAGGACCGGTAGAGTGGCCCCAAAACTTTGTTTAGGCGACAACAAAAAAGTGAATCATAGCCATAGTATTTTTTTTATCTGTGAAGATTGTAACGCAGAACAAAGTCTGGGTTTTACATTTTGAGATAAATAAAACACCTCTTGATGAACGTACACTGGCGATTTAAATGAGGATTTCCGTTATTTCAGGCAAAATTTAGGAATCGATTCTAAAAAAATGTTATAGTTGCGTATTACTCACCTGTGCGACAATGTCGTCATAGGAGATGGCATATCTCAACTCTTCAGCAAGGATGTCAAAGTTCACTCTGCACAGATACTCGTCCAACGCGGTGGTGTTTACAAACTGACCGTTACTGTTTAGCCAAGACCGCCGGAGAGCCTCGTTGCAGAACAAAGCTTTTACATCCGGCGAACCAATCAAGTCAGAATACTGGCAGAGAATACAAGAAGTTTAGTTGTCTAAAACATTGGACACCACACAAAGCCTTGTTTTGTTGGGCAATGGTGGTTTTTTTTTTTTTGTTAATACACAAATTTGTCAAAAGAAATAAAGTAAACGCCGTTATACCGAACACTCTTCCTTGGCTCCCAAATGTTTGTGTACAAACATACCAAACATTGTTGTTGAAAATATGTCAACAGATTTTTAGAAATCCACTGGGTATATCAAACACTATTTAGGTAGTGTTTTATTCTCAGTCGGTGCTTCATTTTAAAAAGTGACGGGTAGTTATTATTTCACCAATGAATAGAAGCAACCGTTGCTTTAAAATTCGATTTGACGAATAAGAATTTGGTGTGACGAAAAAGAATTTGGTGTGACGAAAAAGAATTTGGTGTGACGAAAAAGAATTTGGTGTGACGAAAAAGAATTTGGTGTGACGAAAAAGAATTTGGTGTGACGAAAAAGAATTTGGTGTGACGAAAAAGAATTTGGTGTGACGAAAAAGAATTTGGTGTGACGAAAAAGAATTTGGTGTGACGAAAAAGAATTTGGTGTGACGAAAAAGAATTTGGTGTGACGAAAAAGAATTTGGTGTGACGAAAAAGAATTTGGTGTGACGAAAAAGAATTTGGTGTGACGAAAAAGAATTTGGTGTGACGAAAAAGAATTTGGGGTGACGAAAAAGAATTTGGGGTGATGAAAAAGAATTTGGGGTGATGAAAAAGAATTTGGGGTGATGAAAAAGAATTTGGGGTGATGAAAAAGAATTTGGTGTGGCATTTAAAGTAGGCAACAAGAGGAAAGTATTGAAAAGGACGGACGCCATCTTAAAAAAATGGGCACCTGACGAAAGTCACTATAACCTATATCGTGTAGCGGTTCTTGTATTTTTCAAGGCACTTTAGGTAACCTAACCCAGTTTTTCCACAGCCTTGCTCTACGGTTAAAATAATCCACAAGAACCTTTGCCAAAGAAAAAGATACATGTTTAACGATAGTCGGATTCGAACCTCAGACCTCACCAGATCCATAGCTCACCTCTCTACAAACTAGGCTATTGGCGAGTTGGTCGAGGACAGCCGTTCTTAAATGAACCCGAGTTGCCATCGTTTTTTTCTCATGAATATACATTCATGCACAACCCAGCCGCTAATTAATTTTTTTATATCGCGAACCGCTACACGGGTCAGTATCAAGTGTCTTCTGCACCTGATGGACCGGTGGTTGAAAATCGATATACCGAACTATCGATATACCGAACAGAATCTGTGGATCCTGTCATGTTCGTATAGCTGTGTTCCACTGTGTATTTCGAGAATTGTTCAGTTTTGTTTTCGCACGGCACATGATCACATTAATCTCACTTATGAAACAAATAACAGAACTAGTGGCAGACATGTGATGGTGAGTAGACCAGTTAGAGTAATCCCCAAAACAAACAAATTGAGGAAGGGGGGGGGGGGGAGGGAGTGTGGTTAAGGTCGCAAGAGTTTAAATTTAAACCTTAGAAGGGTCGTCCCAGGTCGCGGAAAGGGCTGCAAGCATTTCTGGGCCGTCGTCAATCAATCCCATAATTCCAAGCAGAAAGCGTTGCACTTCTGGCAAAATGATATTGGAAGCTTGTCTTTGTCCGAAAACTGAAAATAGGAAAAGAAAAAATAGGAACTGGGTGACGCAGGCATTTGAAAGTAGTGGTCAATAGTTACGATTCACACCACGGGAACTTGTGGTGCAAACTGCAAAAAAGGTCAGTGCCAATTAGGCCAATATAAAATATTTGATCTTCCACCCAACATCCCAGTAACTTTTTCTAACGCCTCAACCAAGGCTACTCAGATAGGGGTCTAACAATTTCTAACCTTTTGACCAAGGCTACTCAGATAGGGGTCTAACATTTTCAAACCCCTCGACCAAGGCTACAGGGGTCAAACATTTTCTAACCTCTTGACCAAGGCTACTCAGATAGGGGTCTAACATTCTCAAACCCCTTGACCAAGGCTACTCAGATAGGGGTCTAACATTTTCTAACCCCTTGACCAAGGCTACTCAGATAGGGGTCTAACAATTTCAAACCCCTCGACCAAGGCTACTCAGATCTGTATCTGTATACGCTACTGCACAACCGCCACCATCTGGGCTATCACGTGCAGGTTACGCTGTCACAGCTGCTGGTTGCAAACTAAATTTTAAGATGCGCAAGCTTAGTAAGGCGGTTGATGTCAACTTTATCTAGCTGGGTCTTGAAAGAGCCTAAGGTCAGGGCACATCTGGCACTGTCGGGAAGAAGATTCCACTCAGGAATGGTCCATGGATATAGGGACTGGAGATAACAGTTTTTGTTTGTCTGGAATCTACTGTAGATGAAGTGGCCTGAAGATTGTCTGGTCTGTATAGTTGAAGTCTGAGCCTGGAGAAGATGAGCTATGTTGTTGGGGATGAGTTGATTTGTTTCCTTATAGATGGTACAAAGGCGGGCCTTGGTTCGCCTTGATTCCAAAGGTTCCCATTCAAGTTGATTTAGCATCTCAGATACGCTAGATGTTCTGGCATAATCATGTGATACAAATCGAGCTGCTCGTCGCTGAATCTTGTTGATATTATCAATGTTGTTCTTTTGATGTGGGTCCCATATGGTTTGGCAATATTCAAGAAGGGGGCGCACCAATGCTTTGTATGTTATCGCTTTAGTAGATTTGTCACAACTAGAAAGGTTTCGCTTGAGGAGGCCCAAAATTCTGTTTGCTTTTATGGTAATTTGATTTATATGTCTATTCCAGGAGAGATCAGATGCCAGTTCAACTCCTAAGTAGGGGTAGTGATCTACTTCGTTGAGAAGACTGTCACCCATCCTGTAACGGTTTATTATAGGCTTCTTTTTATAGGTGACTCTCATGGAAAAGCACTTGGTGTGGTTGAAACCCATCTGCCATTTCGCCTCCCAGTCACAAAGATGTTTGACGTCATTCTGAAGAGTGTTGGCATCTTCAGGATCTTTAATATTGCGGTAGACTATACAGTCATCTGCGAACAACCTCACACATGATGAAAGATTATCCGGCAGGTCATTTATGTAGACCAAAAAGAGCAAGGGTCCCAACACCGTTCCCTGTGGTACGCCTGACCTGACTGGTGAGCGCGAGGAAGACTCTCCGTCCACTACAACCTGTTGATGTCGTTTGGTGAGGAACGTCTCAATCCAGGAGTGGATGTTGTTTCGAATACCCATATGAGTTTTGCCATTAGATGAAGGGAACGGTGTCAAAGGCCTTGCTAAAGTCCATTATTACTAAGTCGGCTTGTCCCCGGTTGTCCAAGATGCTATACAGGTCATGTACTAGGGCAGAAAGTTGTGTTTCGCAGGACCTTCCCTTGCGGAAGCCGTGCTGCTGGTCAGCTAATATATTGTGTTTCTCAAAATGCTTCATTATATGGCCATGTAAAATGTGTTCAAGGACTTTGCAGACAATTGAAGTCAAAGATATCGGTCGGTAATTTGCTGGGTTTGAGCGGTCACCTTTTTTGTAAATGGGTGAAATGTTTGCGTTTAACCAATCACTGGGGAGATTACCAGTAGACACAGATCTTTGAAAAATTGCTTGCAGGATTGTTGCAATACTAGCAGAACAGGACTTTAGCACCTTGGCTGTGATGCCATCTGGACCGCAGGCTTTATGTGGTTTTAGTTCAAACAAAAGTTTCTCAACTCCCTCCGTGGTAATGGTCAAATTACTGATATCCGGAATTTTACTGGAACCAAGATCAGGAAAATCAGTTTGTTTCTCCTTTGTGAAAACAGAGCAGAATTGACGATTAAGGGCTTCTGCCTTCTCTTTTGCGCTAGAGATTATGTTATTTGCGACATTTAAGGGCGAGACGCCAGACACTTCCTTACGTTTGGATTTTATGAAGTTCCAAAAAGGCCGGGTATTATCAGTCTGGAGGCTAGCACCAATGACGTCCCTGATGTAGGAGCTGTGGGCTTTGCGAATTTTCCTGTCGATGTGTCTGCGAAGCTTGCGAAATCTTGCCCAACATGAAGCAGAACCATGTTTCCGCGCGTTGTTGTAGAGACGCTTTTTTCTATTGATGTCTCTCTTGGTGGAGTTGTTAACCCAAGGGTACGAAAAATGGCTAGAACTTGTCTTTGATGGAATATGTTTTTCAATCGAAGTAAACAAGGCATTCTTGAAGGAAGCGTATAACCCCTCCACAGAGCTAGTTGTGGTATCAGTCAACTTCTCGTAAAATTGATTCATATCACTATCAATATTAGCAAAGTTCGCTTTTGCGTACAGGAAAATTTTGCGTCTCGGTGGTCTGGAGATTTTGGGTTTCAAAATCGCACCCACCACAACTAGATCGTGGTCGCTTATGCCACATTTGACATTAACAAAGTCAACAGCAGCAGGTGTGTTGGTAAGACATAGGTCTAAAATATTGTTGCCTCTTGTAGGCTTTTTGACAAGTTGGTGAAGATTGTAGTCATTGAATATGTCAATCATGAGCTTGTTAATGGCAGGGTACCGTCCACCAGGTTTGGAAGTAACGGTTTCCCAATCGATATCAGGTAAATTAAAGTCTCCCAATAACCAGATGTTTGCGTTGGGTGGAATTTTGGATAGGGAAGAATCCAGTTCCTTGACATAATCGATATCCGTTGACTGGGATCTGTAGAAAGCACCAATATAAACGGGAGATAAGCCCTTCACACAAATGGAGATCCACAATAATTCACAGTCAGTTTGAAGTTTAGCTTCAACAGAAGCTATCAAAGTATTTTTGACGGCTATAAAAACACCACCACCTCTACTGGTCTGACGGTCATGACGAAAAACATTGAAGCGTGACGGGAACACTTCACCAGAGGCGATGGAGCTATTTAGCCATGATTCAGTACCTATCACAACATCAGGATCTTCCGTTGCCAGAATAGCTTCAAAGTTGGGAAGCTTGCCTTTAATACTCCTACAATTCATATTAATTATTTTCAAGTTAGTCACTTGTTTTGATTTGGATTTCTTGGTAGTTTTAGTCTTGTTGGTTTTTGGTCTCTGGTCAGGCTTGGGGCTAGAAGAGCAGGCCGGTTCGCCAGGCAAGGACCGATTGCTCTCATCGAGATCACTAGAACCAAGGTCTTGAGACTCGTTGGTCAGTAGGTCAAAACTATTTGAGTGTTCGAAGCCACAAAGGCTTTCAATAAATAAAGTTGAGAAGTTCGGCACAGTTGTCACATATCCAAGAGTAGAATGGATGGTTATTCAAAACATCATACATGTCATCATCCATGTTCAAGCATGACACGTTGAACCAGCCATTACAATGCTCGCACTCAATTGCTTTTTGGCCCCATTTAGCAGCTTTGCTACACAGTTGGCAGGGGTATTTCAAGGGTCTCGGGCCAGGATTGAGTTCAATATCCCCGGCAAGCAATGCAAATAAACATATCTAACATTTTCTAACCTCTGGATCAAGGCTACTCATATAGGGGTCTAACATTTTCAAACCCCTTGACCAAGGCTACTCAGATAGGGGTCAAACAATTTCAAACCCCTCGACCAAGGCTACTCAGATAGGGGTCTAACATTTTCTAACCCCTCGACCAAGACTACTCAGAAAGGGTCTAACATTTTCTCAGGCAGACTTCGAAAACGAAAATCATTTTAGAATTTTTTTTTTTTTTTTTTACCTACTGCTGTGCTGAGCAGCTCATTGGTTGCATTCACGACTGTATTAGCCAATTGTAGAACAGCATTGTTGTAACGAAGTGCTTCCATGTTCAACCCAGAGGCACCGCTGCCAGTACTGAAACATAAAAAAGAATACTGTTGCCAAAATGTCTTCACTATACATCAATGAAAAGTAGTCTAAACTGTGCAACTCGGTGTAACTAAATTTTCGGGAATAAACTTAAAAGGGTTGTTTCCCAATACAAATCTGCAATAACAGTTTCTGCAAAGTACTTACGCCGTTTCCAACCACAGCTCCAGTTGTCTCTGGTTCAGCAGAGCCTGAATCCTCGTGAACACTTCTTGCCATTCCGCACCGCTCCCCGTTACCACAAACTCAGGGTCAGTCAACAGGAGGTCGGGGTCAAAGCGTCGCTGGCTGGCGTCAACGATCAGCAACTGCAGCTGCTGGCTCTTGATGATATATGCCGAGATGTTGGCATAGTGCGCGTACTCGGATGGGATAGCCGTCATGTTGTGATGTGAAATGAATGCGTAAAATCGTTCAAACTATTCAAAGAGAATGAAAACAGCCCGGAATTATTCAAAACTGATAACGTCTTGGCAATAATAGAGTCCAGGAAAATTGAATTGTTTAATACAATGTATCATTGTACATTTTTTCTTTTTACAAATGGGCTAGTGGAACCACCACTGAAGTGTTGGTTGATTTCGGTGGACACATATGTGACCTGTCACCACAATATAGTTGCACAATGTGATTCGGAGATATGGTAATTCAAAGTCAAAATATGAAGGGTGTTCAATTTTGAGATTTTGCGTAATTTGGAAAGCCCAAGTTCTCCTCTACATATTCCCATTTCTTGGGTGCGATCAGATGACCGAAAACCTCTTAAATTATGCGATTATTTTGCGTAGTGTTTGCATAGTTAGTGTTTGGATTATTAAAGTCTATTAATTAACACGATAGTTAAATATGCAAATTAGGTCCTGACGTAAATATCCCACGTTATCAACATTTTGATATTTTGTTGTTTATACAATAGTTCGTATGTGTGGAAATTTAGTTTCAGGAAGAAATAATGATTAGAACATAGCCATTGCTATGCTAAACCGAACATTACTTGTCCTGTTTTGCAATCTTTTGCGTGTTTTGTTTAAAATATTTTTTTTAAGTAAGTTTTCTCACAAACATATTTTGTGAAACTGACTTTCTGGAGCATTGTTAAATGTATTTATTGCAAAACCCCAAGTGTTATGTACCATTGGAAAGCTCTCTTTCTCAAGAATTTGAAAATACTAATATCAAATTTTTTTTTTTTTTCTGACTTTACTTTTATATTGTGGTGACAGGTCACATATTATACATGCCCTTAATATATGACAACACGTATCCTTGGTCCAAGTCCGCCAACATTCAACGATTTGGGGAGATGGATTTTGGCGGATTTGGGACGATTAGGGTTATGGAATAAACATGTGCTTGGCCAGTTTTAGTAAAAAAAATTCGGATGTTTATTTTCTAAGACCTTCCTACCGGTTCATAAAATTTGTCAGATACAAACCTATACAAAATTACTATATGAAAATACCTATGAAAACTTGTCAGCTTCACTTACTGCAGCTTGAATATCAGGCCCATTCCAGATTGCAGACTGTTCCTGCAGTAACGTCCATGGGTCCAGGCTACAGAGTCTTGGTCTGGCCCAAGCATCAGATGGCTGGAGATCCACAAAGCCCTCACTGCACAGAAGGGTAGAATGGTCATCCCGATTGGTGTCCAGAAGCATCTAAAATACAACAAATTCCATGTCAATAAGGTTGTTTCACGTTCCAGTTGCGCATGCTCAGTAGAGCGCCCTCTGTAGGCCTACTACATGTAGGAAGAGGGGAACACCCATATAAACACGCTATCATTCGGGTAAGTTGGGTACCTCTTTTTGCGCTGAATCCAAGATGGCCGCGGAACGTGAAACAACCTTATAACAATAAATAATTGGCATCGTTCATGTTTACAAATATAAAACTCAAAACTTTAATATTTTTTTTTTTATTAAATGCAAACTTTAAACAACCATAACTTGTCAATGAAATGTTATACTTGAAATCAAGTTGGTAATTAGTCCGCCTGCGCTGCCGTGACTGACACTGTACACCGCACTTCCAGGGGTTACTTCCGAGCGGTATAATAAGTGGGAACGTTCTGTGCAACCTCAGCCCCAAGATGCTTGCATCAATCCCCATGCAATTACCGACTTAAATCATTTGTAATTTTAATAGAGAATATGAATATTCATGTTACATGTGCTTTTATAGCAAATACGATTATGGAGGGAAATACGGTACACTGGGACAATGTAAATAAGTCTCCAGAAGGTAATTTCAATAGATGTATAGGTCTCTATTAGGAAGTTCACAAAATAGATTTTTAGATTTTACTCAGATTACTCATAAACTAGGTTTAGGATGTCAGTTAGGATTAGGGTAGGGTATATTGGGCCCAAATTTTAACCCAAGAAATTAATTGTGGTTCAAATAGGAGTATTTTGAAGACATGCTTGACTTTATGACATCTTTAGAGATGTCTCCACAAGGATACACGAATGTGAATGTATTGTATAATGTATAAAATGATTCGGACTATCTATACATATCGTAATCTTTAGTTTAACAAAGAGATATGCAGGATTAGAAAGACACACTTTAGGGCCTTCACCTACGTTAAGTTTTTTGGAAATATGACTTTGTTTTCTAGTAAAAGTGCTTGTGCAAAAAAACCTGTACAAAGTCTATGGGATTTAGGTCCCCCACGCCCCTTTAAAAAAAAAGTTTTTCGCAAAATTGCAAATAAAGCCAGTTAAAGGTGTACAAGTCCACATAACCATAGTTTAGAGGAAAAAAATGTTTTATTGTTGCAAAAGTGAAGTTGGAGGTCAACATTTTAACTTAAAAAAACAAGCTTTTCTGGTCGCAAATGTTCTCTAACTATTTTTAAACCGTTTATTTCAACATGCTTGTGTCATCTGTAGGCCAATTAACCATGAAAAACACCCTCTGTTGTTTTAGATGAATCAAATTGCGGCAGCTTTGTCAGTCTTCCTTTGGAAGTGTTTTGTCTACCGTATAGCATACCTACAGAACGGGCAAGGGAGTACTTTTTGAAACAGTCGACATCGTACGTACATTGAATCAATCGACATCATGAACACAGAACGAGATGAAAACGCTTTATCCAAAAAGGAGACAAAACATTTACAGCTGGAAATATTATACGTGCACCACAAAATGGCCACCACGTCAGAAATAATAAGTAACCTCGTATTTAGGAACAGTGATTTTTGCCTCCAACCAGCAATCTTCAGTCATTTCAGGGTGGCGTGCCCCTTTAAAGGTTTATTGCCCTCTTAATTCAGTAATTTAGTCGTATACGTTTTGCATGTTGTAATTTTACAACCGGGATTATTTTAACATCACCGAGCCGAGGCGCGAGATTATTTTTAATGAAACGCGTTTCAAGTCGGGTTCAGGCCGATGGTACCGGGAAGCACAACCAACGCATTTCCAGCCTCGCTCGCTGCGGACAGACATTTCCGGCCTTGCTCGAGACGTGTTTATGCGTCATCTGTTTTGAATCTGGGAAAAACTTTGCGTGTGAATATGTCCTCCGGCGCGAACTGGTTAAACATGAATTAGTATGTGCCGGTTATGTTGAGTAGGAATTTGGGGTGTGCGGACAAAATTTAATAGACTGGTTGACCGGTGTATGTTTGGGTAAATGTGATTGGGGTGCGAGCAGAGGATTATTTTTGCAAATCCTCTAGTTTGCAATACTATGCTTTGGTGCCTTGCTGTGATGGCACCAGCTTTCTATGGTCTGTTGAGTCTCTTTGGTTATTTTAGGGATGGGGCTGTGCGTGCTCTTAAGCCATGTTCCCATTGGACTTTTTCTTCCGCGGCCACGCGGAAACTTACCGCGGCATTTCTTAGCGTGAATCTACCACGCGTTCCCACCTGGACTTATATTCCGCGACGAAATGGTTCTTTCGCTGTTCGAGACAGGTAAAATGTCACACATTGCGGGTGCTGTGCACAGTCACCTTTGACATATGCGGGATATGACGTGCCTGTGACGTATTTTTCGCGCGCTGGATTCGTCGGCCACAAAATCGATAAAATCTGCCATGTTTCTAACTAGTCAAGTAGCGAAACTGCAGCAACTGGACGACATTGAAAAAAGCGCTGACCGTATTGCATCCTACACACGCTGCGTACGGTACGATGATATACCACACCACCATCAATGCAAACGAGACAGGGAACCATACTACCATTTTCGCGCGAGTTCTGTGTATAGTTGTGACGTATACAGGAAGTGTTGTTGTTTGCATAGCGTTTTACAGCGTGGTCGCGGTAGGTTTACAGCGCGGAGCGTTCCCATTGGACTTTTTAGCGGCCCTGATAATTTACCTTGGCTGCGCGGAAGTCTCCCGCGACCTCTTTCGGCCTGTTTATTTTACATCACGGTCGCGGTAAATAGACCGCGAGGTCAGTCTACCGTGCGTCCCCATTGGATTTAATTTTGTCATTCTAAAGAAAAGTCGCGGTACTCTAACAAAATTAAGTCCAATGGGAACATGCCTTAAGTCTGTTGCAAGCTTTAAACTACGCCTGAAAAGGACAGCGCCTTCAAGTGATTGTGGCATACTGCATGGGCTATCTATCGCTAATGTCAATTAGTCATTAATTACGTAATTAAAAAATATTGCCTCATCACTGTCTGCTCGGGATCCCTGTCGGTACACATGCCAAATATGAATGCTGTCAGGCTGCCGGTGTCCGAGGAAAATGTAGGACAGAGATACTAGCGGTATTTGCTCAAGCTAACTTGTATGTTTGTAAGATAATTTGCCTATCGGGGGAACAAATAATTGTAAGCTATTCTTACCTCCAACTTGGTGACATTGAGTAATGACCGAATGACCGATTCGGTGACGCTAGGGCCGAGTTCTAGGAGGGTTCTCGTGGCATTGACAAATGGCTGCTCCTTCAAGAGTTTGACCAGGATGTGATCTGTAAAAAAGAATCACATCAACGGGAAATACGTGATGTGGTCAAGCAGAATGAGTCCGACGCCGACCCTAGTTAGGCCCGCGATCCCAATTCGCACGGTTCTCAGACGGTCTGGAACAACCTCCGCCTGCTTAACCAGGGTTCGACCTTAACACTGGTCCGCTAGACAAATTCTAGTCAAAATAGCGGCGGTCTAGTAAAAACCCTTTTCTAAGTAGTCCAGCGTTCTAGTGACAAAAATTTCCAAGATAAGCTAAGCGCGCGCGCCTTCAGAGCCAGATTGCCAACAGCGATCCCCAATTGCGTGGGGTTTACTCTATAAATCTTTGTAAATACAGTGTACTTGGTCAGTTTATTTTTCAACCGGGCCGTGAATGTATCAACTGTTTTAGCCGCCACAGTTGACCCGGTGTTGCATAAGCTGTTCTTGTGGCGCGCTCTTAAGCGCTGTTCGCACTGGACTTTTTTTGATAAAACTTACCAAGACGATGGGTACTTTTCCCATTTTAAGTCCAGTGCGGACAGCCTAGGACGTTTTCCTCTCAGTTACTTCTCCCGAGTCCAGTGGTTACTTTTACCAGCCAACTGCTGCCTGGGAAAACTTCCCAGGTAACTTTTCCCTAGACAATAAGTCCAGTGCGAACAGCGCGAGTCGGTAAAAGCGGCTTAGGAAAACGTACATCCGGCCCCCTAGTGCAATTTCATGCTACACAAGACACCGCGCATGCGCTCTTTGCATTGTTTACGTGCGCGCGCGGATGCATGCACATCGCATTGTGATCACATTCGCCTTCATGAGTCATTATAATGACAGCTCGGCTACTTCTCCTGCGGTCTTGGTAACATTTTCTCGTGTCGAAAGTCCAAGTGCGAACAGTGGTAATATTTGACAATTGTTTATTTTACCATCCTCTCAGTAAAACCTTCCCCCTAAAAGGTCCAGTGCGAACACGGCTTCAGTGTAAACAAATTGGTCCAGGGTGAAAGTAAAGGCCCTCATAGCGGTGTGGGCCAAACTGACATCGTTTCTTCGCTCCACTTGCCTTTTTATCATGCTCAAGAAAGCAACTATCCTTAAGGCCATCGACAGCCGGTTAGTTTCTTCATTAGAAACAATCATTTGCTGAATCACGATAATTATTTTAAGAAGAATTTTTCGAGACAGCGCCATGTTGAAAATCATGTATTTAGGGTTCGCTGTTGTGCGCGCAACCAAGCGATGAATGCATGCATTACGCACTGTGTTAGGAAGCGAGTATTCCTGTGGCCGGGTGCACACAGAATGTGTGCCCTCCCCTGCCCCCAAACACCAAGATTGACACCTGCGTCCCACGTCGGCTTCTCTTCTCTCAGATGACCCCTCCACATAACCGTTACAGCCACGGAACAAAATACCTGGCAATTCAAATGATGCGTCGTCGGTAATTGCTCCTGCGGTCTACTATTTTTTAGTGACTCATTGCTGATAGCAGCTATTGTTGATCTACAGTGCCACTCCATCAATCAACCGAGTATCATGCCTAAGTAACCGGGTGGCCACAGTGGTTGTAGCGGGCGGGGGCTTACCGAGCGAGCCTGCTCCCCGAACGGTCCCATTAAGGATCGTGTCCCTTACTTTGAGTTTGCTACGGGTTTCTGCAGGTTTGCAATTAGTTACAGTGCATAGGGTGCTTTTGAGGAATTATTGGTTTCATTACCAGAATGAATTAATAACATCTGTGTTATTTAAAATCGTAGCCATGTAATTCTGACCGGCCTATTTAACTGCCTATTCATAAATACCTGGGACAGTTTAGGCATTCCTATTGGTCGAGAGCCCGTCACGTGGCCGGTATTAAACGGACGATAAAGACATGGCTGGAAGTGTTTAAAACCAGCTGGCAACAAAACCCTGTCACGCGATCGCGCATTATACCCGTCCCCAGGGCTCACTTTATTTCCAACCGTACATCGTCTCCAATAGTAGGGTGGTGTTGGGCGCGTACAGCTTGACACGCTGAAAACGAGGTTGCCAATAGCAGTAATAGTCTGGTTCCTAGTAAATACGCTTTATTGCATGTATTGTGTAGAGCGACAGAGGCGGAAACATGTCATTTGACACGCACAGAATGGCGAAACACCGAAATTTACTTGCGACAATTTTCCGTGATTTTCGGGGCTTTTATGGCTGAATTTTACAAAAAAGGTATTTATGAATGGGAATAAATGTGTGTTCGGTCGGTATTAATCACTCAATCAATCATTAAACAGAGTGATTAAAACCGACCGAACACACATTTATTCCCTTAATAAAAGTTACATTTACAAATGTACCTTGTTGTCTTTCACAAAGAGAACTGTTGATTTGGACACCACAGTTGAGTCGTTGCCACACCCCGTCCGTCCCAAAGTTGGCCGCCCCACAGTAAAAGTCTGGAGACTGTGATTCGGGCGCCCAGTTCTCAAAAAAAATGTAGTCATAGAAGGAGTTGGCACCAATCCAAGATAGCTTGTCTCGACTACAGACAGGGAAAGGAAAAGACGAAACTCAATTTAATAAGAAAATTTACTCAAGATAGAAATTTGTCAGATATGTTTAAAACAAACATATTATTTTTCAAACAGACCACATATGTATCAGGGGCATGAGAATATTTTTTTATTTTGGTTGGAACAAAAAAATTGACTTGGAGCGGGGTTTGAACTAGCGACCTCCGGATTGCCGTTCCGGTGCTCTACCAACTGAGCTATCCAGCCCTGTTTTGGTGGTTCCCTAAAATGTCAATATCTTTGTTCAGGGGGCACTTGTCGGAAGCCATAAACCCGTAAATGCTGTATATCCTCGGACTAGCACCCCCTGAACAAATATATTGCCAATTAAACACGCTAAACAACCGCTAAACATGGGTGAACAAATAATGTGTAATTCATATTATTTAATTCATATTTTAATTACATACTTGTATATTGTTTTTATCAACTATATATTTTAATGAATTGTTGTAAAAGTTTATATTTTCGTGATTCTTTTATTTGAATGTAATTTTAAACATAATTCAGCTCTAGAGCTGTGACGTTTAAATTTTCAATAAACCAATAATAAAAATTAAAAAAAAAACAAAAAAAAAACTGACTAGTAGGGTTTGAACCTGCGACCTCTAGATCGCTGTTGCTGTGCTGACTATGGCACCCCTTGAATAGGGACATTGACAAATTAGGAATCCCCAACATACATGTAGGGCTAGACAACTCATTTGGTAGAGCACCAAAGACAGCAATAATAAGGTCACATGTTCAAACTTAACTCCAGTCAATTTGTTGACAGTTAAGGGCTTATCAAAATTTGTCAACAGATCCTGCTCGCAAGGTAGGTTCGCAAGCTCCAAGATGACATCATAAACCTCATTTGGCACATTCTGTACTTACAACACTTGTGCTTAATCTACATCTTTAATCTCTTGGAAGTACAGTTACAGTACTCCTGCACCCAAAGCTGTTGTTTACATATGACACAGAATGCAACACTGTCATAGTGATGTAGAACAAAAAAAAGAGGAAAACGTATAGTACATTGCGATTGAAAGTTTAAGGCAGGATACACCATTTGCAGATATCAAAAATTGTTACTTTCGATTATTAAGAAATATCTTACTTTAATATTTGAATTAATAAATTAATAAATTATAATTCTGGGCATCCAGCAAAATGATTGCGCTAGATATCCTATAATTGTTCCGAAAATAATATTCCTGATAATTCAATATTTACCAGTGGTGTATCCTACCTTTACATCCACACATTCCTATAATTCAAGTAATTACCAATGGTGTATCCTACCCCAATACATCCACCCATTCCTGATAATTCAAGCAATTACCAATGGTGTATCCTACCTTTACATCCACCCATTCCTGATAATTCAAGCAATTACCAATGGTGTATCCTACTTTTACATCCAACCATTCCTGATAATTTAAGCAATTACCAATGGTGTATCCTAACTTTAGAACTGAGTGTGAATGCGAATGGACAATTTTGTGAAAAGAATTTCATTTCACATTCACATTCCCTTTTCCCATTTCGCACGCAAATTTTCCTATCTGTGTGAAAAGGTGTGAAATGATTTTCCCACTTTTGTAAAAAAACGTCTTTTCATTTGTATTAAAAGATGTAAACATGTTTTCACACTTTGGTGAAAAGGTGTGACAAGTTTTCCTACTTTAAGAAAATATTTTCATTTTTTGTATAATTAAAATAAATTTCATAGGTTTTTTTCAGTGTAACTTACAATTGCAATGTACTGTAGGGTAGGAGCAAGGAACACTGGAGAGGGCACTGTTTAAGCAGCTGCCATATTTTTAATTTGTGTTGGAGTTTGTAATTTTAAATCCATTTTAATCTATGTTTTTATTTGACACCAAGTCTTAATTGTAATGTGATGTGGTTTGCGGACGTTTACGGATCCAAGTTTGGTGAACTTTGTGTCTATTTCATTTTTATGAGATGAGTTTGAATGGAATTTTATTGTGATCCGATATCTTTAAACTGTATGTGCAAGTGATTGGTACTGGCAACATGTGAATTTATGGCATTTGGATGTAATTTTGGATGTGACACCCATTCCTGGTGTACCAGCCTTATATGAAAGTCCGAGGCCAACGCCCAGGTTTCGTTAACTTCATTCCACTCTTACCCGATGCTTTCAAGAAACTGCTGTTGCTGCTGGTCATATATGTCGGCAAGGTAACTCCCTGGCTGGACAGCATAACAGAGATCGTGAGCGTTAAACCAATCAGTGCTCTCATTCGCAAAGTAATAGCAGGAAGTATGGTCGCCATGCCAACCCGTCCTGCATGAACCGCCTGTTTAAACAAAAATAAAAGCACTTGAAGACGAGGCTTGGTTCTCAAAGCACGAGTCTTGCCTACCTTTGCAATTACCCTTTTTGACAGCATGACCTCACATGACCTTTAACCACAAATGTTACCTTTAATATCACCATCTTATAGAAGTTTCCATAATTAATGTATGACTCGTTTACTTGCAATTTTCAAATGAGACCAATTTTACATTTTCAGTCTCTTTTACAAAGATTACAATATGTGACCTGTCACCACGAAACTCGGACAAAGTCGCAACCATGCATTCCATATAAACAGCGTGTGAAGTCATTTTTGCATGGGATCATCGATTTTTAAGTTTCCATGCTTTTGTTATCTTAAAATATTCACAGAGCATATCCCAAAAAACAAATACAGTCTGATCACAATAAAGACGTATTTTAACCCTTTTTCCGAACGGTGGTTGTATATAATTACAAAAGCACTTCCTGCACAAAAACCTCGTTTTCTCTGTTTGGCTTATGATTGATCCTAGGTCTTAATCTCCTCGCAGGGGATTACAGTAGAAGTTTAAAGGAATAATATCTACCAGTGAAAGGTTGGACTATTGCAATCTGCAGGTCCAGGATAAGGTTCTGGGTGATCAACTGCTGCTGAATGGCCGGCCAGAATTCCGTCATGGACAAATAATTCTGAAGAAGCTGGGGATACATTCCATAGCTGCAACAAAAATAAAACACGCAAAGAATATACAAAAACACTGACTAATAGCTCCAGGTATTAGATAGCTGGGCATATGTGACCTGTTCCAACGAAACCCGGACAAAGTCGCACAATGTGTTTTGTCACAATGTACTCCTGAAGTCATTTCGGGATGGATTTTACCATTTTGAGGTTTTAGGTTTTCCTAAGTCACTCACTATTAATCTACAATCTCCTCAAATTTGAACAAAATCCGTCTACCAGAAGTGTGTTTTTTTGTCAATTTTGTGAAACATTTGTGTATAGAAATAATACGCTTTTCTGATATTCAAAGCTGTTAGGTTGTCAGGGTTTTATCACTAAATCCAGACCCCAGGGAAGATAGGGAAGATAGGGTGGGGGTACATATGTAAATGATACATCATTTTAAAGCTGAGAACCTAGAGAATTTGAAAAAAGTAAAATCTGAAAAACTAAAAAGTCGACTTTGTCCGGGTTTCATTGGAACAGGTCACATATGATGTGTAGTGGAGAAAAATGAAAGAAATAATAGATAATATACGTAATCTTTAATGTCTGCTCTACACTATTGTTATACCTCTGTCTTGGGCACTGTAATATTATTGGTTTAGAACGATTACATGTTTAATGTATAACAACGCATATCTCATGATATCAGTGTGAGGGCGTGATATCACACGGCTGCTGTTCTAATCGGTGAGCTGTATATCATTGTTACCCATGCACATTTCCTCCTGTATATTATTATTATTATTATTATTTCTTTTCGGCAATGAAACCGAGGATTCCTCAAAAGCGCCCAAGGCACTGTAGCTCGTAAGCCTGAAGAAACCTGAGTAGAAGGATGAACGGAATGCCAGAAACACCGGGGCGAACCCCTTCTCTTAGCGATAAGCGTAACTGGGTTCTTTTACGTGCGTGTCCTGGTTCAATATATACACAATACACACACACGGGGACCAACGGCTTTACGTCCCATCCGAAGGACGAAGCAATAGTGGTTTAATTGCCTTGCTTAAGGACACACGTGTCGACGGCCGGGATTCGAACTCACGCTCTGTGGAACAGAAAACACACGCTCTTAACCACTCGGCCACGACACTCCACGAGAACTGAAGTGGAGCAGCAACAGAGCAGACGATCAGCTGTTTGCATTGTAAAATAATTGTTTACTTAAACGTTTCGTAACTTCAGTCCTCAATGTCTGCTGGTATAGCAAAGACAGAGGTATAGCAAAACCATTGTTGACTGTGGTGCTATGCGTCTCTCGGGTGTTCAAAACGTCATATCCCACATCACGGCAGTCAACAATTGTATAATTAAACCTGACCTGAAACTAACCCAACCCGTAACCAACTTTTGGTTATGTTAGGTCATGTTAGGTCATGTTGGGTCATGTTGGGTCATGTTGGGTCATGTTGGGTCATGTTAATTTTTTTTTACTTTTTGTGGAAAATCCAAAGGAAACAGAAAAACTCCTAAATAGGGTGGAAATTCATGCGGTATAATAATATTGCAGAGTTAATTATGTGCTGCTTGCATATTTTGCCACATCAACCCCCGAACGATTGTACGTGTAATTTGCGATCTTTTTGGCAATTTCTGGCACCAAAAGCGGACACAAAACGATTTGCCAAAGTCACGTATTTGGGGGAGGGGGGAGGTGGGGGTGGTAGTTTTTGCTATTTACTAGCTAGCTGGGTGGAATTTAAAAGTTTGTAATGTTGGTATGGAGGTATGACCAAATTTATCAGTGGAAAGAAAAACAATTAGAGGTATTACCTCTAATTTTTTTTTCCCACTGATAAATTTTGTCATACCTCCATACCAACATTACAAACTTTTAAATTCCACCCAGCTAGCTAGTAAATAGCAAAAACCTTAGGCAAATCAGTTGGGGAGAGAAACAACCAGAGAGTTAAGTATTTCAAAACAGTCAGAGGAAAAACATTCAGGCAATTTGGAAAACTCACCCTGGTTCCTGCAAAGCTTTAAGGAGAGTTTCGTCATCATAGAACCAGCTGATTATGCTCTGCCAGTCACCGGGGAAATTCAGAGGATGCTGGAAGATTTTGAGAAGGAAAGGCAGCTCGTTGACGAAGCTTGGGAGACGCTGAATGCCCACGGATATGTTTGCTAGCTCTTGTAGCAGTAGACCCCAGTCATCGATGATGCCAATGGGACGACCCAGGGCAGAGCTTAGCTGAGCAAAAAATGTTAACCAGTGTTTTTAGAAGTCATAATGAACAACATTCATCCAGCACTGGTAGGATTGTAAGCCACAATCATATGCCAAATCTCAAGTGCAGTCTCAAGTCACAAGCTATTCAAATGAACTATATGACAAAATGCAATGACCGCCCTTGCCACAACCCTTGCCACAACCCTTGCCACAACCCTTGCCACAACCCTTGCCACAACCCTTGCCACAACCCTTGCCACAACCCTTGCCACAACCCTTGCCACAACCCTTGCCACAACCCTTGCCACAACCCTTGCCACAACCCTTGCCACAACCCTTGCCACAACCCTTGCCACAACCCTTGCCACAACCCTTGCCACAACCCTTGCCACAACCCTTGCCACAACCCTTGCCACAACCCTTGCCACAACCCTTGCCACAACCCTTGCCACAACCCTTGCCACAACCCTTGCCACAACCCTTGCCACAACCCTTGCCACAACCCTTGCCACAACCCTTGCCACAACCCTTGCCACAACCCTTGCCACAACCCTTGCCACAACCCTTGCCACAACCCTTGCCACAACCCTTGCCACAACCCTTGCCACAACCCTTGCCACAACCCTTGCCACAACCCTTGCCACAACCCTTGCCACAACCCTTGCCACAACCCTTGCCACAACCCTTGCCACAACCCTTGCCACAACCCTTGCCACAACCCTTGCCACAACCCTTGCCACAACCCTTGCCACAACCCTTGCCACAACCCTTGCCACAACCCTTGCCACAACCCTTGCCACAACCCTTGCCACAACCCTTGCCACAACCCTTGCCACAACCCTTGCCACAACCCTTGCCACAACCCTTGCCACAACCCTTGCCACAACCCCTGCCACAACCCCTGCCACAACCCCTGCCACAACCCCTGCCACAACCCCTGCCACAACCCTTGCCACAACCCTTGCCACAACCCTTGCCACAACCCTTGCCACAACCCTTGCCACAACCCCTGCCACAACCCCTGCCACAACCCTTGTAAACCGCCTTACAACATGCCTTACAGGTGCTTTTGTTTTAAAACTTATTTTTGCCCCCTCCTCCCCCCCCCCGCCCCCTTAAAACAAAAATGCTTACCCCACCCTTAAATACAAACCTCGTCCGAAAGCATCGTCAAGTCCAGCTCATCCAATAGCGTCCTCAGGAATGCATCGGCATTGAAGCTGCTGTTGCTAAGGTGACAGAGTGCCATTTGCAGGGAATCGGCCAATTCTACCACGCTGGATGCATTATCAGGTACTATCAGGTAATTTAGCAAGTTCTGGTTACCGGTGCAGAAAAGGTCGGCCGGATTTTGCTGGTCCACGACTAATTGAAGAAGAAGTTCAATTGCCTGAAAAAAACAAATTGAGAAAATAAATGATTAACGGAACTAATATAACAATTTGCTTTTGGTGTAATTTTCAGAAATGGATAGATGATTTTTTTTATTTTTTTTTTGGGTGTATTTTGATTTATTTATAGTTTTGTGTTTAAAAAACCAAGATATTTATGCTGTTCTTGTAGTCTTGTTCCCTGATTCTACTTGATGAAATTGAAAATTTACAGCCGTCAAGAAATTGACAAATTAGTGACCCAGATTAGTTGCCTTGCCTCATTCAAGGTTGTGTAACCAATTAAAAACAAAATGTGGAATAAATTGGGTAACTTTATGTTGGTCAGACAGTAAAAATCATATAACACTAGAAAATGTTATAACTGATTGGAAACACTTTCATAGAAGAAAAACAAGATAATTCAGTCATCCTAAAAGTATTTGCTTTACAACATATGTGACCCGCTCCATCGTAATCAGGAATAAGTCGCTGAGGCCATTTTACACAATCGGCCGTTCAAGTGAACGCATTAGTGAAAATCGTGACCAAATCGATTTTCCGAACATTGTATTTTTAGGAAGTGTAGTTATCACAGATTATTGTTATTATTGTCTTGTATGTAAAAACGATCAATAAAGATGAAAATGAAGAGGATTTGTGTGCGCTGTCCGTATGATTTTGGTCAATGTTGTTTATTTCAAAGCTGTTTTTCTCGGGAATGTGGATTCCGCAAATAAATATACATATCATGGGTATCATTAGAAAGCTTATGAAATTCCCTTTTTCACCATGTGCATATATATCTCCAAAAGTCATTTTGTGACTTATTTCTGATTTTGATGGAGTGGGTCACATATATGCTGAGTATTTATGTTCCCGTTCAATTTCTTATTGAAAACAGACATGAGGTACTTGTAATTCGTTACAATCTCTATATCATCATTTCTGATCTGCACTCATCACGACACACAGTCAGCATGAGTAATGGTGGAATGGTGGGGTGTGGGTGGGACAAATACATAGACAGAGAATTATAAATACTGAGTAGGGATTGGAGACTGAACACTAAAATAGACCAGTAATAAATTAGACTAGGTAGGGTGGGGGAAAAGGAAGACTGTGATGGGTATAGATAAAGGGAGGGGTGAGTACCTTGTACATATCGATGCTGGTTTGTCTCAGCAGCTCAACGTCCGCTTGGGTGAGGTTCAATTGATTCTGGAAAAAGTTTCTGAAGGCAGAGTCATTACGGAACAGCTTTCCCAAGGTCAGAGGTCCTAAAATACAATCCAAAAAAAAGTTTGTGTCTTTACCTACGTACATTTATGAGCACAGTCTACCCAATGCTGTCCAGAGGTTTACTGTTTAGCTCTAGCATGACACAAACCCTCAGTCTAAAGCCCTGTTCCCATTGGACTGTTTCTTCAGCGACCTTGTGGTACATGAAACTTACCGTAACATTATTTTTGTGTGATTCTACCGTGCGATCCTACTAGGACTTTTACAACTTTGTGCGAGACTGGCAGAACGTCACAAATTGCGGGCGTTGAGCACAGTCACCTTTGACCTAAGCAGGATGAGACGTGGCGACATGACGGTGTGTTTTTTTGCGGCTTGTTTGCAAGCTGCTGTGACGTATACAGAAGTGCAAGGCAGTTTACGCGTAGTCGCGGTACTTCTACAGTGCAGGACGGTTTCCATTGAACTTGTCAGCGTCCCTGATAACTTACAGCGGCTGAGTGAAAACTTTTCGCCATCACTTTTAGCCTGGTAGTTTTACATCACCATCGCAGTACAGTGTCAGAGATGGTAGTCTACCGCGCGTTTCCATAAGATTGATTTTTGTCATTCTACAGAAAAGTTGCGGTACGTTAAAGGTAGGATACACCATTGGTAATTGCTTGAATTATCATGAATGGTTAGATTTCGGGGGTTGTATCTTATAGTAAATATCGTTTAATGACCTGTCCGAAGTTTTACAGTCACGGATGCCGAGAAAAGCACGAACAACAGCAATTTTTTTCAACCGGCGTCGAGCAGTTATTCTTATGTTATCTTTGTTTTTTTGCGATCTTTATAAAATTTAATTTTTCGGAATAATTAGAGGATATCTAGCGCAAATATTTTGCTAGATGCCTAGAATCATTATATACTTTCAAATGAATCATTATTTACTTTCTTAATAATTCGGTAGTAAATATTTTCGATATCTGCAAATGGTGTATCCTACCTTTAACTAAAAAAGTCCAATTGAAACATGGCTTTACTTGTGCAAAGCAAAAAGTAAAATGTAAATGTAAATTCTCTCCCAAGCCAATGTGGCCCCATCAGGCCAGAATATATATCCAGTGTCAACAGCAAGAAATGACTTAGAATATCTCTATTCCCCCTGGATGGGATGCTAGACCATCCCAGGTTACTCCTCAGCTAATGCTGGTAACCATTTATAATCCTGCGTGGAGGGAAACAAGCGAGGGTGAAGTGGCTTGCCCAAGGACACAACACATGGCCAGCAGCTGGACTCAAACCTCTGACCCTCTGATCATGAATCATGAACCCTAAGCACTAGCCCAGACATCTTCATCGCTTGCTGTGCGTATCACAGTACAGCACAATAAAACTTTGACAACATGTTGTATATGGGTGATTTAGATTTATCAATTAATCATACGAACCCCCAGAACTGTGGGGGTTCTACATGTAGCTAATGCCCAGTTAACATAGGCCATGTTCACACTGCGTTTTAGCTAAAACGGTTTTAGTTAAAACGGTAGATCACCACGGGTTGTCGGTCGTAAAACTAAAACACCGAGCGTTCAGACACCGTTTTAAGTATAGCGAGTTTTAATTTCATAGCGTTTTATCTCTGTCCGGGGTCACGTAGAACTTCCGCTCATTTACATATTTCGCGCGCTACATAATTCGTGTGCACATCAAAACATTCTGTGTGAGATCACGGGTTGCCGGCGTACTTGCTTTCTTCGAGGAAGTCGCAACTTGATCGGCCCCGTCCACTTCGTCGGTTAGAATCCACCGTGGCCTTAAACTTGTGTTTTAGTGCCTTAATTTTATTGCACACGCTTTCGGAATTTCTATCATGCCCCAGATCTTTTAGTTTCTTGGACGGTCGTTTGTAAATTTTGGAGTTTCTTGTAAAGGGGATCATCAAGGGCCCTCTGCACGTCCTCCTCGGCCCACACTGCTACGAGAGCCTTCACTTTCACCCTCGACCAATTCGCACCGCGCGGTACTTTTTTTGATCCTTTCTCTACACCTTTTTCTAAACCTTTTTCTAAACCTTTTTCTGCAGTTGATGTCGTCGGAGCATTGGCCATGATGGTAAACAGAATTGAAAGTATACAGCTAGCGTTAATAATCGACGAAAATACACGAATAAACTAGATATAACAACGCAACCGAAAGCAGTTTAAAACGCTGCAATGGCGGCTGTATGTTGATGGCGTGGGTATGATGGTGCGTGTGGCATGACTACACACAATAGCGCGCATGGCGAGCTACCGGAGCGTGCATGTAAACAACCGTGCTTGTTTACACCAAAAGCGCGCCACAAAAAGAGCTTACGCAACACCAGGTCAACTGCGGCGGCTAAAACAGGAAGTGTTTTAGCTAAAACCGTTCACACACCGTACTAAAAAGATAAAACGGTCAGAGTTTTAGCTAGACCCTCCCTCCGAGGTGTTTTAAATCACCGTTTTATAGCGGCGAGATAAAACCGATTCTGTTGAAACTAAAACCGTTCACACATCGTTTTAGCTAAAACTTTTAACCAAATCGAGTTCAACTAGTTTTTTAAGCGAAATTAAAACGGTGTGTGAACGCTAGTTGGTAAGAGTGCTAAAATAGTGTTGCAATTATTGTCAGGGTTAAATCCCAATACCAGTACATTTCTGTATTCAAGTTTATTCAGTTTGATATAAAACATAACCATTCACTGGCGTATTGTTTAACGAACTAATATAGCCAATGCTCTCCTAACTTTCCTCCAATAGACCCGAGACCTATAATTACATTTACTGTTTTTTTTTTTACATATGCGCCTTTCTGTGAAAACGAAGTCAGGACGCCAGATGAGGTAGGAACAGACTATCGCATAGGTAAGCGCACTTGTAAAACAAAGCATGACGTCATTAGGCAGTGCTCTCCACATTTTTTGATGCCTAATGCTAAAGTTTTGCCGCCCCACTACAATTTTCACCGCCCTGCTTTTTTTTTCCCATTTATTACTGTCTTCACAGATTATCTAAGTACAAAGAAGAGTTTGCCTGCATTAATATTTGGCAGTATTGCAGTAACTTTAATACAAAAATCCGACTCAACGTGCGCAACATGTAACATATGTGACCTGTCACCACAAAATGAGAGTAAAGTCGGAAATAATGAAAATTGAGATATTGGTATTTTCATATTCTTGAGAAAGAGAGCTTTCCAATGGTATATAACACTTGGGGGTTTTGCGACAAATACATTTTACAGCACTCCAGAAAGTCACGGGTTTCACAAAACGTGTTTGTGAGTAAACTTATAAACATCTTAAACAAAACACACACAAGATTGCCAAACAGGACAAGTAAGGTTCGGTTGAGCATAGCAACGGCTATGTTCTAATAATTATTTCTTCTTGAAACTTTCCACACATACAAATGATTGTATAATCAACATATTATACTCACAATCACGTAATTTAAGAGCTTTTTGATCATCTGATTGCACCCCAAAAATAGGAATATGTAGAGGAGGACTTAGGTTTTCCAAATTTCGCAAAATCTCAAAATTGACCACCCCTTCATATTTTGACTTTGGATGGCCATATCTCCAAATCACATTGTGCGACTTTACTCTCATTTTGTGGTGACAGGTCACATATGCATTCACATACATTTATTGTACCTACGCATGAAATTCTGGACTGGTTCCAATCTCATTGGTAATATCATTTTCAGAAACAATTTTCATTCGACAACCAGTTTACCTAAATTACAATGTTCCCATAACACTTGAGCGCCTGTTGTGTTATAGTGCCCTCTCGTGAGTGTTGTTATGGGCCCTATATATCTTACTTCAGGCATTATTTTGCTGCATTAAAGTTGATACTTTCATTCGTTAAGTCTTTTGTTTGGCTGTGATTCATTCATCTTGAGCACCCATTAACTACCATAGTGGTGTGGTGGCAGCATCGAAAACGTTTCCACATTTTCAGCTCAAAAAGTTAGAAGAAAGTGGCAAGAAAATGCCTCAGATTGCACCAAAGAGCATCTAGAATTCAAATTTTCCCCGGACCCCACGCCGTAAGAGCTTCACGCTCTGCACTCGCAGCCCTGCTAAAATGTAAGCCTGTGGAGAACACTGAATAGGTGACTTAGGACTATTTCAACAGGAATGTTATGAAAAGAAAAACCTATCATGGACAATGTTTACACTACATTTTGTGATTGTAAACAATATTTATTTCCTACCTTGGTATTTTTCAACCTGGGCAAGCAGGGAACTAAGCATGCTCTGTCCTCGTAAGATGATATCTTTGACCGTGGTCCACCACATCGGGGACGGTATGCCAAGTTGCATGTCTAAGGCCTCCAGTAAATCCACAGTGCTAAAGGTAGAAAACAAATTATTTTAAGATACAGTGTGACAAAAAGATGGGTCTTTATTTCTTAATTTTGCTTCATTTTGAGAGTATTGCATTTATATCAATCTCCTTTCATTATAACCCAATTAAACAGAATCCTTGACATTAACCTTTTATTTAACAAATGAAATCCGTAACTCTTATTTTGATACCTATAAATGCGTAACCTGACAATTACATTCCAAAAAGTGTTATTGCGAAAAAAGTATTTGACAATTTTTCCCTAATTGTTCCTACAAATTGAGCACACTTCAACTGTTGGCGACATGTTTAAAATTAGCTGACATATGGCCGAAGCAGTGGTGATGTATTCCTTACAAGAATTACAGGCATTCAAGCAGACATGGGAGAAAAAGTAGGACAAAATCAGTTAAAAAGTATGAATTCAAATAGGAAAATTAGCGTGTAAAAGTCAGAGTTTTTTATATTATTTTTTGTACATTGATTTATTTTAAACAATTCAACTTTGAAAAGGCATTTGTAAAATTGTTGCCAGAATCTCAATTTATGGAAACTGAAAAATTGCATAATATTAAAGAAAACTAGACAATATGTCTGTTCGAGGAACAGAGCATATGGCTTTTATGCAAATTTAAATTGTTAATTTCATTTATGATTTCATTTATCAAATTTGCATAAAATTTAAAATTGATGACAAAAAAATGGATTATATCTCTCGCGGTTGATTTTCCAGCAATGTTTAAATGTTTAAAGGCCTTTTAAATGCAACTTCCAATATTCCAAATGCGGTCTGATGTACATTTTGTATAAGATTAGGAAGCTGTCAGCATCGATGTACTTGAACGATCGCGGTGTCAATGTGACGTCATTAACCGAAAGCTCGAGAGCCGTCTAAATGTTGCTATTTAAAGCAAAAATCTGGATTATATCTCTCGCGGTTTATTTTTCAGCAATATTTAAAAGTGTAATAGTCTTTTCATTGTAACTTCCAGTCTGGTGACGTCATCCATTATTTTTTCCCTCGACATGTTCCTAGCATGAAGCTGATTATATACATCAGTTATAAAGTGATTTTAGCAAACTTCGTCACACGAATCAACTGATTCATTCATTTTTAACATGTTTTTAACCTGCCGCTAGAGGGCGCTATAATCTTTTATGAAGTCACCGGTTACTTTTGTGTAACTTACAACCTAGCCAGAGACTAACACCGTTGAAAGTAAGTTAACATAATTTTCCACTTTCATTTTATAAGGCTCTTCCGATTTTGACCGGAAGAAAGGGTCAGGTCACGTAATACGAAGTCTGAAGACCCTGGATTATTCTATCAATTCTCGTAAAAATCAAAATCAGATCTCTTACAGTTTATTTTATATTGATTTTCAAAGATTAAATCTAGAAATCATTGGTTGCTTGTAATCTGATACTTGATGATATCATCCTGACGCAATTAACAGAAAACTCGAGAGCTGTGTGAACTTTGTTATTTGAAGCAAAATCTGGATTATATCTATCGCGGTTATTTAAGGCAATTATTTCAGGTTTAAAAGTATTTTCATTGTAACTTTCGGTCTGGTGACGTCATATTTTGTTTCTCTCTGTCAACTTGAAAGGCCAAATATAATGCCAACAATTTACCTCTCATCTCCAAAAATCTAAAATACATGTGGATTCATGAAAGTTGGAGCACTCAAACTAAGAAGAACATTTATGAAATAATTTAGTGGTGGTCATTGGGTAAAAAAATTATCTTAATCAGTAGACTAAAATGTATTTTGGGACTCACGTTAAAAAAAAAAAAAAACATTCATTTACAAACAAATCTAAAATGACCGTTGATAAGAAATGTATTAAAGCGTGATTCAAACAAGCTTCAATAAATTTAGAATCCATCGGATGTAGGTAGGTAAATCTTCGCGTCGTTACCAATTTTGTTTTCACAATTTCACACAATGTGAAAACAAACGTGATCGAACAAGGAGACCTAGGAATAAAAATACGAAAAATCTATTTTTTGGGTGGAATGCCAAGATAAAATTTTAAACATGAATGTTTTTCGCAGAAATAGTACAGGCAAATTGCGCAAAGACAAAATGGTTCACTACAGTACAGTGTAATTGAAATTTAACACTGTGAATGAGAATAAAATGTTTTGTAAAAAAAGTGTGAATATAGTTTCCCACTTGTGTAAAAAAGGTGTAAAAAAAGTGTGAAAAACAAATTCTCATGTGTGAAAAAGTTTGAAAAGAATTTTCCATTTTAAGGTTACTTTCACTGTACTGTATAATAGCATGACTCGCCTTTGGTGCTGAAGGAATTCTTCCACTGTTGCGTTGCCTTCAATCAAGCTGGCCAGGCCGGTCCACTCACCGGAGGAGAAATTCAGCGGCCGCTGGACAATGACCAAGAGGTCCGGCAGGTGTTGGAAGAGACTCGGTAGGTCTTGGATGTCAGACGTGAGGAGCAGGAGTTCTTGCAGAAGGTGCTCCCAGTTATCCGTTTCATATGTGGTATTGGCAAGCTAGAAAACAGAGCACATTGAGGGCAATTCCAAGCAAACAGCATGACGCATTCATATTTCAAGTGCAAATGACATACACAGGTTATTGTTAAAAAAAAAAATCTTTCAGGTCTACTGTAACAAGGATGAAATTACAATCTCTAACAAAATCAAGTAGATTTTCAGTTTGGTTAGTCTGATTTTTGTGATCAATCACCCCTCAAACGATTAGGTATACCGTATACATACGTGTACTGTGGTTAAGCCTAGTTCTTAATTGTACTCATAGTTGGCTACATGTATGTGGCAAAACCACACAGTGACTTCAATGATTGCTATAAGCAGGCAGAATCGCAACAATGGGCAGTTTTAAGGACAGAGTTGGCCAGGGGCCAATTTCATGGGGCTGCTAACTAAGCACACAAATTTGCTCAGTCTTTCTCAATAAAAACAGTTTACCAGCGTAAAATTAAAAACCATGTATACTTTTCATGCTAAGCAAAAAACGGCTGATTATACCAGTCACAGACAATATACATCATCTCAAAATTTTGGTTTGTAATCCTGTTTTTACGAAGGACGAATATTCATGCTAAGCATTTTGTTTATGCTAAGCAGCTCCATGAAATTGGCCCCCAGGTCTCACCTTCTCAAAAGCCTGGTACAGCCTCTGGATATCCTCAGCCGAATGGTTCAACCGGTTGGACAAAAACGGTATCAACAAACTCTCATTCTGAAACAGGTGATCCAGTGACGTCTCTTGTCCTGAAAAAAATTCAATCACATTTACTGGTGTGCATCTTCTACAGTCTAAGTTTCAACATATAGGGCAGTTGCCATAGAATTGTCTGACCTTTCAAAACCTTTCAAGTTTCCTGGACTGAAAGGTTTTGAAAGGTGAGAAAACTGTCTGACAAAAGGGACCTATGGAAGATTTTGAGTGAGTGAGTGAGTGAGTTTTTAGGGTTTAACGCGGTACCAGCATCAATGGCCATATTCACGGCGGGAACAAATTTCATTCAACAATTTTTTATTTCATTCAACAATTAATGTGAAGAAGTTACAGTTTTAGAGGTGGGAGGAAAACCCCAGAAGAATATCCTGGGGGAAAAACCCACGGAGTCAGGCAGGGACTGAAAACCCAATCCACATATTGGCCCAGGCCGGATTCGAACCCGGGTCATAGTGGTGGAAGGCGAGGAAAGAACCGCTACACCAACCCGACTCCCCCGGAAGATTTTGAAAGGTAAAACAACTCTCTGAACAAACTGGTGTGAAAAAAAATAATACCTTTCAAGTTTCTGGACTGAAATGTTTTGAAAGGCGAGAAACCTATGAAAGATTTTGAAAGGTAAAACAACTCTCTGAACAAACTGGTGTGAGAAAAAAAATACCTTTCAAAAGGTATTGAAAGGTGTAGTAGTGCAGTAGCAACAAATTCTGGAGCATTTCGAAAGGTTCATACTTATTTATAGCCATTTTGTCAAGTGAGCAGATTCTGAAAGGTTTTGAAAGGTAAAACCATAGAAGGGTTAGAGTCTTGCTAAAAAATAATTGAATGGTCTTTGGATCGCGACTGCTGCTTTTTCCTGTAGTTGATTCCTGTTTAGCGTTCTTAAAAAGTAAAAAGGTTGTGAATTTTTAAACGATGACCTTAAATGAACCCTAGATGACGTCCTATTTTAAATAGGTTGTGATGAACCACCAACTAAGAATCACTCCATCCAAATTTAATTAAAATCCATCAAATTCGAAGTAAATTTCAACAGTGATCTCAAATGACCCTTACATGACCTTTGACCCCCAGTAAGATGATGAAAATTTGGGTCTTTCCACCCAAGGGTCACTGCATCCAAGTTTCATAAAAATCCGTAAAAGCATTCAGAAGTTATTTTTTCTTCAAAACGATTACCTAAAACTTAATACACAATTACAGTCCTTGCAATATAAATCAGTACATCATGAGAAAAGTCGCGAGTTTTGGGTGTGATACAATCAACATAGAAGTGGCACCAGTGTCATTTGTCTATGTGCATACATTGTCGATACAAATGAGGGCTAATCAATTTTTTTGATTCAGGTTATATTTCTCTCCTGCACATACATTTTGTCTTTCAAATCATACTCAAGCAGTAAATGACAAATCTACATGGAAATAATTTCTCAAAATAAATATATGTACCAGCAATTAACAAATTTCCTACAATAAGAAAAACATTATTGAATCTAGAATACACACAATGTGTGTCGTAGTCACCCCAGTGCACATTTTCATTTCTGCCACTATTCAGGAAATATTCTTTGTTTATATTAAATATTATGCTGTTGAGAAACCAAACTAAGATAAGAAAACATGTTAACTTCCCAAGATGAGAAATATTTTTTTTTAAATAAAAATTGTAGACAACCCTTTATTGCTAATAGGCCTATTTAAGAAAAGTTTTAGAACTCTAACTTTATTTTCTTATTAACCAGTTCGCGCCGGGATTATTTTAACATCACCGAGACAACGCGCGGGATTATTTTAAACGAAACTCGATCCGAAGCAGGTTCAGGTCGCCAGTACCGGGAAGCACACCCACGCATTTCCGGCCTTGCTCGCTGCTGACAGACATTTCCGGCCTTGCTCGTGGCGTGTTTATGCGTCATCCATTTTGAATCTGGGGAAAACTCTTGCTGAGTCACAGCTCTTTGAATTGCGACGACAATCTGCGTTCATGGCGCGTTCCAACCCAGCTGATTGCAGTTGCACTGATCAGACCAATAATAGCGCCCACATGTGCGCAAGCTTCATTCAAACGCTTGCGCGCACTAATTGCGAACAATTTCAAAAAGTGTGCCTTGGAGACGCGCATATTGAAAACTCTGTTTACCGACATCTTTGAGGAGTTTACATGTGAAATACCTCATGCGTAATGCACCGCGCTAAACCTGTCCTTATATTTTGGATTTTATTGTACTATTGTTGCTGAAAAAAGGAACTTTCATTATCCCAGAAAACGTTACAAATTCTGTTGAAAAAAATTATTTAACCTTTTTGGTTGTGTCTAGTTTTTTTCCTTTCACGCTTGATTTAAACACAAATTTAAGACATTTTGGAGGGAGTCAGTTCACTCAATTCAACAGTGCAAAAAAACGAACAGTTCTTTGAATCTTCCATGGCCGCAGTTTTATTCTTTATGAAATTCTGTAGTTTCTCATGTAAAAATCATTTTGATTGGTCCAGAATATAGTCTTGTAAAATCTATTACCAATTAGAAGATGCGTTTCTTTTCAGAATTCTTTCTGGCGGCCACGTCGTTCTTGTGTACGTAATGTACATGTACACACACACGCATGGCCCATGTGCCTATATTGCTGCATGCACCAGTGCACGCACACAGTAAAACCTTACATACCGGTACCTTATGTGGACATTCCTTTGAATTCATGTAGTTAAGAATCCTTGACCAAATTTCACCAAAATACTAATTTTCCTTACACCATGAAAATCCTTTCAACCCACATTTGCAACTGTGATACTCTACGGTGTTCCTCTTCACTTTTTAAAATATAAACCTCTAACCCATTTTACCTCTAGAGCTCTTTATCGAAAAGGGATAAACCTTGTGTGGACATGGATAAGTCCACATAAGGTTTTCAGTTTGTGTAGTGTGTGGACATCTTTTGTTTGCAAGTCCACACAGCATTTGCAAGGTTGGTAGTACCAAACATACTATTGTAGGGGTGTTCTTGCTGTATGATGTTTTAACTGTACGATGCATATTGGAATAACATTGTAAAGCTGTGCTATTTCTTTTCTGAAAACAACTCATAACAAGGTAGTATGTGCTGTATTACTCCATCAGTTTGTTTGTTTATTTTGTGTTTCAATACACATACATGTACAAAGGAAAAGTTAGTTGTCTGATTTCCTTTGCGTAGAGCTGCATGGCTCCCCCTCTTGTACACAATGGTAGAACCCAGCACTTCGTTGATAGGGGTGACCTGTTCACTTTTGCACAGTACTGCGTAATTCAAGTGATTAATGTTTTGTGCACATATAGACCTGAAAGTTTTCAATATGCTTTGGAAATGGCATTGTTTTGTTATTTTCTTCAAAAATGACAGCATGCCAGAAGCAATAATTTCACTTCAGTTTAGAATCATTAATATCTATAGGCCTACAACAAGTAATCTTTTCAACAGTATTTTGGTTGGTTACTTTTTGGATAGCTTCAAAAGATATATTCCACCTTTAATCTTTGTTCCTGTTTGCCTATGACTACCATACCTGGCAGAGACATCAGTAGGCTCTGACCGGTGGCAATCAGCTCCTTGACTGCATTCAAGATGGCTGAACTGTTGGTCAAGGGCGAGTCCAGTGCAATCAGTATCTTCTCAATCTGGATGTTCAATGTGTCCAGCAGAGCTGTCAGGCTTAGAATTCAAACAAGGAAAGCAATAAATGTGATTGCAGCATTTCAGAAGAGGAGGGCAATTTCAACCCAGGAATTTAACTGTGGTTGAAGTAGTAGGATATAAAAATAATTTTTGACAGTTCACAAATTTATTTTTGACACGAACAAACAAAGAAACGTCTCCACGGAGATGCAAATGTCAGGATAGTGTGACAGAGAGATCTTGGGTGGTGTAGCAAAAATACGCATGTTTTGGGGGTCCCCAAGCATGTTTTCTGGCTGAAATCATGGAATTTGCTTGTAGTCCTTTTGGCACCTCATTTTAAAATGCAAAATGCAAATCTTTGTGGTTAGAGTACGTGCTTCTCAAACGCCACAATACTTGTAATCTAGTCTTCATTCAAGACTCATTTTCCACTGGATTTTATGAGTAATACAGAGGTTACGAGATTATCGATATGCCTGATAAGGGCCAAATGACTGCTCTGAGCTCTAAAGTTGAAAGAATGTAATTTTTGAATTTCTATAAAATCGGTGAGGAGACTTCCTATCTGCTGGGGTTCGGTTGTATCGAGTATTACGCTTACCTCCCATTGGCCGAGCTGCGCTTGTATGGGCCAATCACCGACTCCAAAACCCTCTGAATCATGTGCTCCCATTCCATGGTCTGGTTGTCCACATCGCCATACCACTCCAAGATTTTCTGGAGGTCGATTGGTCGCGCAAAGACGTCCGCCCAGGCCTCGTTGAGTTGGGTGTATTTGTAGACGAGGGCAGAGAGATTGGCGTCGTGGGAGTAATCAAGAGAGATGTTGACCGGACCAGCTTCCAGGAATGCTACGTAATCCAAGATCTGAAGTACAATGAAAACACAGCCAAGCTAGTCAGTCAATAGTCTGGTTACCAGACCAAAAGAATACTGCTGATGAATCGTTGGGCGTATTCAAAACTCCGTTCTCGTCTTAAATGAAGGTTCTGAATGATGAGAACCAACACGCGAACGTTGTTCGCAAACAAGATTTTCACTTCTCGCTCAGCGGGGAGTAGATGGTTTCACACCCCTAAATTGACTTCCATAGACCCCGATAGATACGCCATCTTAAAAAATGGCAAATACTTGCAACTCTTCAAGATGTTTGAGACACACATGAAATAATGCGCCCGAAATAATGTGACATTCTGCCAGTCTTGCACGGAGAATGAAACGTTACTTAGATTTACCTGAAGGAATGTCACGTTAAGTCCAATAGGAACTCAGCTATAGACAAGTAACAAGCTGAAGTCACAGCCCAAATAAAGAATCAACCCACCTGTTTCTGCAGTTCAGGCACCTGCCAGTATTGCATCTGCTCAGCCAAAACCTCCGTCAGGTTGAAATTGCAGAGGGTCTGTCTGACCATTGCGACGTTAACTGAGGGCGGCAAGCTACCCAAGTCAATAAGGCACAGCACCCTCGCTTGCTCACTGGGAGGCATTTGCACCAGTGCCTATTGACAAAAAAAACAAACATTCCACGGTAATATTTGTAATAAGTTAAGAGGGCCTAATAAAATGTGTATTTATATATGCATATATAAAGCTAACATATTTACCGGTATCGGTACTCAAGGCACTACATCATTATTACCCCTGCTCATTGGGCCACTGAAACATTCAATATACCATCTCAGTTCCCTGGAGAGTACACAGCTTAATGCTTGCAATTTCGTCGCAAAGCAGCTAAATCAACCACAATAACCATCACTGCCCTCACAGGTACCCATTTACTCCTGGGTGGACAGAAGCAATGAGTGACAAAATGCCTTGCCCAGGGGGACAAGCACTGTAACCCTAGGCCGAACTCGAACCCACAACCTGCGTAACCACAGACCACAAATTCAATGCTCTAGACCACGAGGCCACAGCACTCAACCAAGATATGACATTTTATTTATACCAATGTATACATTTCTCGCTGAAATTAACAATTTAAAATCCTAACCACCTGGTTCTTCAGGCCTTGCCTGCTCAATCCACTACAGTCCCACTCAGTTGTTGGGTATCACAGGTTACCACAGATTTGTGTGTGTGTGTGTGCAGAGACTTGTTTTTATTTAACTGAGAAAAATATCATTTCAAAAATGAATTGTACTACAGAGTTGTGCCATATACATGTACCAAATGAAAGCTCATTTCCTGCTCTTTTTGACCAACTATAGAAATGTTAACACATCAGAGGGATGGGAGATGACAACCTTCACAACCCTGTTTTCACTAATGTCAGTACACCGATGTAAGCAGTAACACGTTAAGGTGCTCATCATCATACGAAAGAAGAATAACACATCAGACTCATTTTTGCAGAGTGGGTCACAATTGTTTTCAAAAAGTGAGTTAACCAGTTCGTGTCGAAGAACGTGTACCTGTACAAAGCTTTTCTGGAATTCAAAACAGATGACTGTTAAACACATCAGAAGCAGCGACCAGCTCGCAGCAAGGTCAGAAATATCAGGGTGTGCTTCCTACAGATGCCGGCCTGAACCCGTCTCAGATCAAGGTTCGTGAAAAACAATCCTGCTTCTCAGCCTGGTCAAAGTCAAAATATTCCCAGCACGAACGAGTTAATGGTTTTATTTTAATAAAGGTAACCAGTTGTGTCCTTTGGTCCTGACTAAAGGCAAGCTAGGTTTACACACATTCAAGTTTATATTTGCTTGCCTCAATGAACGATGTGTTGAGAAACGACCGGAAGATTGCCTCGGTAACATGCGGGCCCAGGTCCAACAACATTTGTGTGACTCTACTCATAGGATCACCCCTCAGAAGCTGAATCAGCTTGTGATCTGTAAAAGAGAAACTATCATCAAACTAGGGCACATATTTTATTCGACCTATTTGCACGCTTCTGCCATAAGCATGAAGAGCTTTGAACTGACAACTTTATAATAAATATCCAGTTTACTGATTACCATGTACGTTGCTTTAAGGTAGTACACATGGAAATCACTGAACCGGCTATATATTTATTGTGTAAAGTTGAAAGTTTGAAGCTCTCCATGCTTACGATGGTAGCGTGCAAAGGATAAATTGGCTCTGACCACTGATGGTAGCAGACCCTATGTGATGCAAGGTCATAGAAAAGTTCTTCTGATGGGTAGGTTTTTAGGGCATAGTCTGGCCATCAGTGCTTTAGGACAAACAAAAATGTATTTTGTCTATTTTTTTGTTTTGAAAAATGGCTTTTTTGCTCGAGGTATTTGTATACACTTTATCATATAACTATATAGAATCGTGTCAAATGATGAACATTTATTGGCCTTATGGGAAGGTTTTGTATTGTTAGGTATAAAATTACATGTAGGACTGAGTTGTGGGGACGTTGTCCTATCTGCATAGCCTTTTTCGCTCTATATAACTACGGCGCTGTGGATATGTTAAAGTGTCCCGAAAATTTACACGATTGGAGGTCTAAACATTATTATGAGCTCATTAGGACTTTAGAAGCTGTTATTCCAGCCAGGTGTTTGCGACTGTTGGAAAAGCAGTAAAATGATGTTTTTTCCATGGCTACGGCTGTGGCTACGACCATCACTAAAGCCAAATTTCTGGGTTGGACACGGGTTGGACACGGGTAAACTAGATTGACCTTTTGAATTTTAACACGGCACTGAACCGTGTAGAGTGCTCAATCTGTGTCCAAACTAACCCTGCACGGGGGGTTGAGATTTCTAGACCCGTGTAGAGAAGTTCGACTCGTGTTGAAAGCAATAGTCTGAACATTCGACCCATGTAACCGAACCACATGCACACACCCAGCAACAAACAAACAAATAACCTTTGACCTAATGAATTGCCACACTGAACGCGCTCGCTTTTGTATTTCTTTTTTTCGAATTTTTTTCTATTTTGCTACTATAAGTATAATTTCACACACAAATTCTGAAAAAATGGGCTCAAAATAAAAAATTAAAAAAAAGACGATACAATAGTCTTGGTCACGGTGCAGTTCGTCGTTATCCATTTGAAATCCACGCCACGTGCTGCATGCTTGTACTGGTAGCTGCACAGATCAGTACAATCATTTGGTCCAATCATTTGTGAAAACTTATGTTTTTCTTTATTTTGCGCTAGATTTTCAGCGCACGACTTCGTATGCGAATACAGATAAATATAGGCGGGGGCTAAGATGTAGAATGTCCCCTTACACCTTGGTTAATCCCGACGTCATATATACATAGCTACATGTGTATGCTGTACGCCTACCGCGACACAATGGCGGAGATTCAGCGTTGTTTGTCATCTGATGTGTCGTGTTGTTTGAATTCCGCAGCGGATACATTATTCCTCAATTTTGTTTAACCCACGCATGGAAAGGCCTTAGAATCATTTCTTTGTGATCATGATGTTTATATATTGTGAATTTGCCGACAGGTTGTGGGTAATTCACTATTGTTCAGTTGCCGGCCTCATTCTGTTTGAAAGCTATAGCTGACACATACATGTACATGTACATAGTTGGTTGTAGTTGATGCAGATTTATGGCGCGTGTGGCACATAAACCCATATGTACCAACTACATTTACCTGCAGGTACATAGTTTTGACCACCTCACCGATCAAGCCGAACCAAACAGTCCAGGAACAGTTTCAGCCTACATAATTCACTATTCCTCAAAAGCCTACGAAACAACTACACTAGTACAATAATCTCCGAAATTTTGAGCATGACTCTAAATATACATTTTCTACGCAACAACCGACCAATAAGAAAACGATTTTAAAGGTCATCCTAGGCTATTAGCATAATGATCAAGCAACCACCCTCCAAACCTCAACTGAATGATTGAACCAAGGCGTTTATTTATCTTCAGTTGATTTGCATATAATAGTGGCCGCTTGAGGTCGCTATTTGCGCTGTATTTTTGCACTCCGTATGTACATACGGCTAATGACGAACGCCTCGACCAAGGCTAAGCTAGATGATACAGGAAAATCACGAACATTTGGACAGCCAGCTGACGATGTGTAGCAATGCATTATGGAAAAATTTTCAAATTTGACACGTGTAAATTGGCCGTTCGCAGGTGTAATTTTAAACGATCACAAAACACAGATCGAAACGTTACACGTGTAGCACCAATGATGGTGCTTTATTGAGTAGTGTGAAAACGGTATGGAATTGAACCGTGTTGAAATTTTAAGAAGTCACTTGGGTTGGAACTGTGTAAATTTCAAAACGGGTCGGACGTGAATAGTGCGAAAAGGCCTTAACTCCCTTTCGGAGTTGATCTAGGAAGCTATTCTAATGCACCCATAATAAGTTTTTGTATTCGCTTTGAACTGTTTCGTTGGCCAAACTTCTGTGAACGATTTAAAGCCCTCGTCAGTACTAGTTGATAGGCTGGTTGCAGGGCCTAACTCAATAGACACAATTGCTTGGTCTGGTAACCCACCTTGTAATGCCTCACATATGTAGCTACTGCCTGGCATGTTGCAGTCAGCATGGTGCCACAGCCCGTCCGTGGCAAAATTAGCTTTTCCACACGTTGGATCTGACATAGAAACCGGGGGTTCGGCTGTTGATGCGACCATCGGGTACCAGTTCTGATAGACAGCATAATCATCCCCAATCCAGTAGGAATTTTCATCAGGACCGTAGGACACCAGACCTAACCACGAAAAGTCGTCTTCTCTGTGTCGGCACATTTTGATTAAAAAAAAATACAAAAACGGGGTTAAATGTGTAAATCCTAACTGGTTTTTAAATGGGGAATCAAATTGTGGTTGGCTTGGCTTTAAAGGTAGGATACACCATTGGTAATTGCTCGAATTATCATTAATGGGTAGATTTGGGGGGTTGTATTTCATAGTAAATATCATTTAACTGACCTGTCCGAATTTTTACAATCATGGATGCCGAGAAAAGAACGAAAAACAGCGTTTGTTTTCAACCGGCATTGGGCAGTTATTCTTATGTTATCTTTGTTTTTTTGCACCGGACGGCGATCACTTTTTTTATAAAATTATATTTTTCGGAATAATTACAATAATATCTAGCACAATCATTTTGCTGGATGCCTAGAATCATTATTTACTTTCAAATGACTAAGATATTTCTTAATAATTCAGTAGTAAATATTTTCGATATCTGCAAATGGTGTATACAACCTTTAAACAAGTATGTTTAAAACCAGCTCATGGGCCTGAACGCATCTAATTAAGTTCAGGCCTTAGGGCTGGTTAAACAAACTTTTTTAATACCGGCCAACCACGTTTTCATTTTCATTCATAAATACCTTTCGGTCAAAAAAACATGAAAATTGGTAAAAGATCCAGACTTCACAGGATTCCAAATTTCATGTGACACCAGAGAAAGTGTTGGTGTTTTGAATGGCCATTTAACCGGTTCTAGACCAATAGGAATGGAAACTAGTCTGCAGTATTTATGAATAAGTTATAGTAACAAGTAAGGCCATGTCTGAAATGCTGGCTTTAGCTGTGACTTCGGTCATTTCCCGCCCTTAGCAACAGCATAGCAACGGCTGAAGTCAAAGCCAAAGCCAACCATTCGAACATCGCTTTAGATTTGTCCTGAGCCATCAGGCTGGCGTTTATCTCCGGCTTTAGTAGCATGAATATTTGTATCCCCATTGTATGCCAGTCCATCACAGGTTACTTCCCAATGCCAGTACCCATTTATACTCCTAGCCTGGGTGAAGTAAGTTGGGGTGAAGTGGCTTGCCCAAAGACACAACATATGGCCAGCAGGTGGATTTAAACTGCTGACCCTTTGATCATGAGTCACTAAACCGACCACTAGACCCAGAGTTGTATTACAGTCCCTGCAAGTCCTTTCACAAGTCCAGTCAAAAGTCCTTTCATAAAGCCAGGTCGCAAGTAACTGGTTGAACAATGGCAAAGGAATGCTTTTGTTAACAGTTCATTGGAATAGCTAGTGACTTGACTGAAGACTGAAGGACTTGTGATGGACTTGCGGGGACTCGGATATAACTCTGACTAGACAACGCTAGGTTATATCCAAATCTAAATATTAAACATAAACCAACAGAACATGCATAAACAGAATGAAATGCCCTGGCACAACTTTCACAAACCAGTCATTAATATTTCAAAATATTGTGGGAAAATGGTTTTATTGCATTTGCAATAACTGGCCATTATTGAGGTTGTACACAATGTATCTGTTCAGAAAAAAAGAAAGAAAACATCCAGACCTGGCCATGTCCATGTACATACCCGATACTTTCCAGGAATTTCTGCTCCATTTGATGGTTGATGGCGACAAGGTGACCACGGTGATGGATCGTGCGACAGCCAATCACAGCACTTGAAATGTTTGGTGTGGCCTCATGGACATATTTATAACAGGAGGCAAGGTTGCTATGCCAACCCTCTGGGCAAAAGCCACCTATGTGAAATGTTAAACAAAAAACGTAAATTGTCAAACAAACAAAACTGAAATGTTAAACAAAAATTTGCTGAAAGAGGGTAGGAGGGGGAAGCCTATTTTTAGCAATTATTTTGTCTAATGCATATTCCTCACTATGAACTTTCACAACTAATTAGCTTTAAGTCTGCATTACGTGACATTATTTATAGTGACCAGGCACCACAAACATCGCATTTTCCCACATACATGTAAAATACATGGATATCACAGGTAACAGTATCAGGCTTTACAAGCAGACAAAGTTAAAAGGTAGAAGAAAAGCAGGGTTAAAAATTGTACAAAAAAAAACAGGAAAAAGGTAGGACTTTGCAAAACAAAATCGGGAAAAAACAGAACATTTACAGGCTTCCAGTAGTATTTTTGGTTGATATCTACATCATACATGTTAAGCTATGGTCACAAATCAGAGCAGCGACCGCCGATCAGTAGCCTGCTCGGTCGCTGCTGGAATTTAGGCATCGCCCAGCGATTTTTGGAGAAGTCGAGCAGGCTGTAGAGGCCCAGCGATGCCTGGGCGGTGACCTGTCGATTTTCCGTCGGTCGCCAGTCGATTTTAGGTCAAAACTGGGCGAAATCGCGAAAGCTTTTTTGCGCGGTGTCCCGGCAGTGACCGACCGGTGACCCTCCGATTGCCGGGCGGTCTCCCACCAGCCACCGGCTTATTTTAAAGAAATTGCCCGGCGGCCGGCCAGTAATCGACGGGGCATCGACGGTAATTGTCAGCCATTATCGGCTAGACGTCGCAGTGAATGGAGCTGGCGCTGCTGGACGCCGACCGATTTTGAACTCGCCTCCCAGTGACCGATTGATCTCCCAGCGGCGACCGGGCGGCGACCGCTCGGCAGCCTCTGACCTAGCGGCTTTGATTTTTGACTTAAATCGCTCAGCGGCGAACGCTCGATTAGGTCGGTGCCCGGGCAGCGAGTGAAAAGTGAGCAGGCGCCGCCCAAATTTTAACTCCGCGCTAAAACTTCAGCGGCGACCGAGCGATGCCCTAAAAACGAGCGGTGCCTGGGCGGCCGCCGCTCGGTGGCCGGGCAGAATTGGTAAAAAACTCGCCGCTCGGCCGCCGAGCAGGCTACTTTTGGGTAATGTGACTATACCTTAAGCCCCATTTGGTATGTTCTACTCACAACACTTGTGCTCTATCCTCAACTAATATGACAGCGTGTAACACAGTCATGTAGTCTGGGCGCAGCGTACTCAATGAGGTGGACAGGGACGTTTTATTTGCAGCATTTTGACATTATCAAAACAGGATTTTACGAGGTTTTGTGAATATGAAGGAATGCCCCGCGGAAATAGGCCATAAATCCGTTTTTCACAGCAGTGCTGGGCCAACATGGGATGGTAAGTGAAAATGTATTATTTTTTGCATTGAATAATACTATTTCAATGATTATTTCATTGTGAAAGCTATTTATGAAGCCTTTAAAATGAGGTACATGTATTAAAAGACTTTCTTTAGAATACCTACACGTTTTTGGTGACACTGACTATTTCAGATATTTTGAGACAACATTTTTTCATTTGTTAATATCTTGAAGAAAATGTCTTTGACTCGTCCTATTACTATCTTTGCCGGTCCCACATGTGTTTTTATTTTGATGCAAAAATTTGACGAGAATTGTTAACTTTTTCACTCGGAAATGTCTGTTTCAATGACATCATTCACAAGGATTATCTGTACATGCACATGTTGTACATCACATGTACATGCATTATACTTACGTTGTGCATTTGATGTTTGTTTACAATTCATCATCAAGTACATGTGCTAGTCAGAGGCCTTTACTCCTGTGTGGAGCAGGGAACCCGATATGCAAAAGCGCCATTGAGTTTAGTACAGTAATGCATGATTAGTCAAGATACCAGGGCCGATATTCATAAAAGCCTGCTAACTTAGCAGCCAACTACGCCTAGCAGCCAGCTAAACCGTAGTTGTCTGCTCCGTGGTTACCAACTAGTTCTATGCATAAAACCTTGCTAAGAATGTTGCCAGCTAGTTGGCAGATAGATATTTTGAGCACGCGGCTAGGACATTATGCAGTTTGTCAAACAAACAAAAATGGAAAATGTGAATGTGCATGCCAATAGGGTATAGTGATGTTTTGGATGGCTCAAATGACTTTTAGGAACAGCAGTAAATCTGATACACGAGGCCTTGAAATCTTTAAAAAGAGTTTCAAATGTGTTTTTCTACCTCATGAATATTCATTTTAGTGAGAGAGTTATGCATTTGTAACAAATAAAAGAAAGCAAATTTCCGAAGGCTGCACTCTTACTGTATGAACAATAATCAATGAGATTTAAATTTGTGGAGTTTGAGAGAAAAAAATAGGAATTTTGAGAAAAAAATATAGAAATAGTAGGAGCAAGGTAAATGTAAAACTAGGAAGTGTGTTAACTACAATGTGTTAACTTACAAATTAAATAATTTAAAATAACTAATCTAATTTTTTGAATACGTTTACATTACACTGGACTATTAAGGGGCACATTGCCTTCAAATCTCATGGAAATGTTGCTGTTTAGAAATGTTCTTTATTCTTTATAAGAGTTTGCTCATGCAACAAAACACCTATAAATTGTGAACAAGAAATGGTCTCGAACCTCTGACAACTGACCAGCGAAACATAGACGTATTTCCAGCAGTAATTACCACCGTCCAAAAAGTCACTAGGCTGGCGCCGCAGCCAGTGACCCAAGACGCGGGGCGGGTTCCGCTTCACTCGGCAAGGCTCCACAAGCTTAGTGGAATCGAAAGTTTAATTCAACATTTTCTTTTTATTTATGAACTCTTAATAGATCTCTCTCACAGGCTGCCATCTTCTTAGGAGAATGTAACTGCATGTTACGCAATCAAACACACGTTGTGCAAAATGATGATGTACTAAATACGCGCGATCGTTGCTCGAAATGTGTTCGAAATGCGGGGCAGCCGATGCACGTGGCTGATCTGTAGAATATCTTTGAATATTATAAACAGATGGTGATCGTAATAATAATTGCTCAGCCGCGGTTCAACCAGCTGCGACTAGAAAAACGACTAGCAGAGTAAGTCCACCAACAAATTGGTTTAACAAAATGACGGACTGTTATTTCTCACGATATTAAACAAAAATCATGCAATTTGAAGGAGTTATATGTAAATCTACTTTTTACTGATTTTACTTTTTACTGATTCTACTTTAGGAAAAACTTACTTTTTACTGATTTTACTTTTTACTGATTCTACTTTAAGAAAAACTTCCCAATCATATTTATATTATTGTTATACATGAAAATGCCTAATCCAAAGCAATGTGTGTCCCTTTAATCTCACTGCATTTTTTAGCTTCACGCCCAACTTGTGGTTTTTTTGGGGGGCAGGGGGTGGCATCTCCACCTTCGAGTTTATATTCTGGTTTCTGTTTGTTTGCTTTTGCTTTTTTAATTTGTTGTTATTGTTGTTTTGATTTTCGTTTCTATACTCACCAGTAAACAATCCTAGGATCTGCAGCTGTATGTCCATGTTCAGGTTTTGAGAAATCAATTGGAACTTGATGTCTTGCCAGGCAGGTGACTGAGATAGAATACCTTGAATGATGGACAAGAAGGGCTCACCACTGCACACAAAAATGAGACGAAAAACACTCAACTAATGGGCCATTCCGTTAAATATGGACGTACATATCATACGCTTTGATGAGCTGCTGTTGAAGAAGTGAATATACACGTCACAACTAAGCGAGGAAATCTGGCAAAATGAGACTGAACTGAGCAGGGGGAGAAATGAGGGTTTCCAGGTTTTTGAAAAGAAGATAACATTCTCCTTACAATGCCGTTTGTTGTGCTTGAATCGGACATTCCATAACAAGTTAGGTCTGGTTAAAGTTCGCATTTATCACAATAAGTAAAATATTGAGAAAAAGGCCTTGCAAGTTTCGATTTGTGTACATGTGATATGGAAAATTGTCAGTTGTATTTCTTTAAAACCACTCCCATCCACTACTTCCATACTATTTCTTAACAAAATATAGTTAGTAAGTAAACAAACAAATTATAAATATAATATTTTTTGGGTGCTTTCTAGCTCATTTCAAGTTCATGTCCCACAAAATGCTCCAGTAGCACAGAATTACCAAGGGAACGCAAATCATGATTTGACCAGCTTTGGCAATTTTCGGCCAATTTATTGGCGAGTAACCTTAAAGAGATCGTACACGTTTGGTAATTGGAACCCATTGTTTGTTTTAATCCTATATAGTTATAGATATATACCATAAAACTAACCTGTAAAAATTTCATTTCAAAAGGTGGTAGCGATTTTGAGATATTGCCGAAAATCTGGAGCAGGAAGAATAATCTGCATTGGAATACAGTCTGAGAAACGTCACTGCAGTAACGCTTCCCAGATATATTTCCATAACCGCAGTACTTCGAAGTGAAAAGTTACTGAAAATGCATTATACTACCCAAAGCTGCTGTACTTCTTACCAAGTAACTTTTTATTGCCATTCATTTTCGGAGTAATTACCAAACGTATACGATCCCTTTAAGTTCATTTTTCCCCTTCATTCCTACTTCCATTGTAGCAAGACATCTGCCACAGACATGTTCCCTTGTAAGGACCCGGCAAGTAGCTGGATCCAACTGTTCTGCAGGAGAGAGGACTGGTCAATGAACCCAGAGTAGTCACTCAGGAGCACCGGCAAGCTTCGCAGAAACTCTGGCAGGTTCTGGAGGCTTTCCACAATCACAAAGATGTCATCCAAAACAGCATTCCATTGGATGGAGGACGGGGGATTCTTGAGGACTTGATACACCTGCAGACCCAGAGGAAAAAGTAGAAGTACAGAAGGATCAAAATAAAAACAAGTCATCATCGGACCGCAAGTGTAGCCTAGCTTTTCCCGCGGTCGATCCCTGTATGATTTGTGGTGTTCTTTTTTTTATGTCAAATGCTGTGCATTTGTAAATGACAACATCAAATGACCCCTAAATTACATTTGACCTTGGTAATCTGACACGGTCAAGTACATTACCAAACCCTATTTTTTGTCTTAAAATCTTAATTAATGCAAAATTCTGATTATCCAAATTTCTTTAATTTCTTTTGCAAAGTATTCACTGTACAGTGTCTGTATTATGCATCTTTTATCCATACTAAACCATCCTAACATCTGGTTGTTACTAATTGAAAAATACTTGGAAAATACTCGACTATACAATACTGAAACACCTATAAACAGGATCAGTGTAACAATATTTGCCATAAAATACAACAATCCGTAATCCATACAATTTTTTTAATTACAGCAAAAACAAATGTCGTATATTAACCTTTAACCAGTTCGTGGCGGGATTATTTTAACATCACCTAGCTGAGGCGCGGGATTATTTCTAACGAAACTCGATCCAATGCGGGTTCAGGCCGATGATACCGGAAAGCACACCCACGCTTTTCCGGCCTTGCTCGCTGCTGACAGAAATTTCTGGCCTTGCTCGTTTTTATGCATCATCCGTTTTGAATCTTGGGAAAACTGTGCATGTATTTACGTCTTCTGGCGCGAACTGGTTAAGATGTCCAAATGAGTCATCAATGAAAATAAGTAGTGGTTGCTCTCTGCTTTCCAACATACCTGATCCACAAAAAGTAAAACGTCGGTGTTGTTGAACAAGAAATCCAAAACCTTGCCGCCGTTTGCGCCTGGTTTACACAGGACGCTTTGCAATGCTCCAAAGTTGAACAAGAAATCTTGATGAGGAAGCGTGAAATACTCGGAGATGTTCAGTGCTGCTGGCGGGCAGAACAGTTGGGCTGGGTGGGCTGTGCTCATCAAGAGTTGTAACAACTCAGGGATCTGAAAAATAGTGTCAGGAAATAATTCTCATGGGTTCTTTTTGTAACAGGGGTAGATAGGGCCTCAGATTTTCTGTTCCATTTCATATGATATATTCTAGTACGAGGGGCGATTGATAGGTTTGATAAGTAACTTTAAAAAAACTTTGGTTTAGAAAATTTATGATTTCAAATGTTGTTGGTCATCTTTTTTTTGCCCCGTTTGGCGTGTATAATTTTTATGTTTTTCAAAGTTCAGTGAACAAATGAAATATTCAAACTTAATGTTTAATAACGTGTTGGTCCACTTTCTCATTCAATTATACAAAAGTGCAACTTCCCCCCCCCCCCCACCATTTGACATACATTGCCTAATTTTGTCCACAAAATCATTGTTTTGGACAAAATAAAGAGTGGTTATTTGACCGAAAAGGGCACAGTAGTTTATAAGTTAGAACAAAAAGTACTATGGGGACTTTCTTTTTATGTTGGGTGTATTAATGTTGGGTGTGTTGTTTCAATTCATTCAACAGATAGAGGTCCCGACTTAAAAATTGCAACTTCGGTCCAGTTCATCTCGTGTTGACAAGAAAGATGCCAAACTTGGCAACAGTATTAACCCTATACTCCCTATTCAATTTTTCTTACACATAACTTGAATCCTGTAAAATCCTGCAATATTTGTATTACTGGTGACCACTGCCTGAATCCTGCAAAATACTGCACTGTGTTTACCATTGAGCTATAGCAGCCAAACATAAAACAAACAGCTGCTAATTTGCCCTATTACAACAAGGATCTGCACACATGACCCTTGCAGATCCTGGACACATAACTTACACTTTTACTGAACTAAGCTCTATGGAGAAGGTGCATAGAGTGTGCATGAGCAGTGTGAAAATCCAAATTAAAACAAAAAACCTCAATCCTCATTTGGATAAATACCCAAGTAACCTCAAGCCTGCAAAATCATCTAGCATTAGTTTAGGCCTAATGACCTGGATCCTACATACATTATCCTCCAGTGGCAAAACCCTAAACGCCCTTAAAATTCTGCCATTTGCAAAGGAGATTTGAGGATTTTTGTTTTTGTACATAAGAGGGCATTGCTCAGCCTAGAAACCATTAGAAGGATGCGATACCAGCACAACATATCTCCGTTGGTGCACCTCCAAGTTAAAAGTTCAATTCGTACAATTTTCACAACGGATGTGCACAAACCCATGTTACGGAAACATGTAATCTTTGTATTTGGCCCTTTTACAGGACCAAGATTTTAGACATACTCTGATAAGGAACTTACTTTGTCCGGTTTCAACTGAAGTTGCAAAATTGCCTTAATGTTGTCAATGGCAACGCCGTACTGTTGTTCCAGAAGAAGTTCGATGGCCGTCTCATTTCTGAGCAGGTCCTTGATTGAGATGAGGTTTTCTAAATACAGCAAAATACCAGGGAAAAATAAGAAGATAAAATAAGTATAAAAGACAGGTCGATGACTTCATGCGAATGCAAACCGAATGTTGACATCACAAAGCATTTGCTGCAAAATTTGCCGGAGTTGAAATTTTGAAATATGTTCACCTTTTGCAAATTCAGATAAATAGCTGCAAAAGGTATACTACAGCTTTAAGAATTCATGCATATATAATAGGGTGAATATGCGTCCGGCTCTGCAAAAAAAAGGTATTAAGTCGCACTGTGCGTTATCATGTAATGGCCTACTCGATGTTGAGAGGGTAAACATTTCATCAAAATGTGATTTACATTTTTTGCCATTAATGACATCTTTAACACCAATATATTCAGTTTTCATTCAAAGAAAAGTTGATTTTGATGATTAAAGTGGAAAACACGCCCATTTTGTGTTCATCGTTCTGTTGTTCTACAACAAAGCCGGCTTTTTCAAAGCCTATTTTCTCAGTTGTGTAAATTGAACTCCAAGGAAGTAATCAAAAGCAAACATGTCATATCTCCAAAACGGGAGGGGCTGTGGAGCTCTATTATATACCAACTGAAAGCTTACACTGTGGGCTTTCCAACCATGTATATAACTCAATTTTGTGACATAATACCCATTATTGTGGAGTGGGTCACAAATACACCCTATGCCTATTATACTTGAAGTCTACTATGCATGCACATTTAATACCGCAAGGGGGTCATGTGCATTCGCAAATGTCACAGAGAACTCATATCGGCTAATCCATTCTCAATACACATTATAGAAGGTGTGTCAGAAAGAATTTAGACAGGGGTTGCACATCACTGTACCAATACATCACTGGAAACCCCGTTAATTAGCTGGCATCTGGTGAAATTGCCAACATGATAAGACAAATTGTCTGACAGTTACGCCTTGAAAAAAATAGGGAAAAACAAACCAAAACTGTCCACGAAATATCCAATATACAAAGACTGGCCAGTTTTACTACAGGTTAGGCGTGAACCGTAGGCATGTATGTGGATTCCTAATCATTCGATAACAAGTTGAAATAAGACAAATAATAACAAAAGGAGTTGTCAATGTTTCAGAAAACAGTATTCGTGATAAATGTTTGTAATCTATCAACTATGAAGCAATACAATAAGTAACAAAACAAAAGTACAACAGGTTTAAAATGCGCGATTGTTTGTGGATTACAAACCAACTTCTCACAGAAATGTCAGAAAAATTGTCTCTGACAATATCGTCACCGACACCACGAACTGACACCCAGTGGTTGCTGTTGCAGAAATACAATTTCAGTCAACAAATTCGTCTACTTGAGGGGTTTTGGTATCATTAAACGTAACAATTTGTTAAGTGCTGAAACACAATCTTTATAAAAATATGCTTAGTTAATAATTAAATGATTAAGACGAGTGTCAGTTCGTGAAAACAAAAACTGTCGCGTTTTCGGAGAGTGCGCGCACACAGTGCAGTGAGTGAGTGTCAGTTCGTGAAACGAAAATTTACGCATTTTCGGGCAGTGCGCGCACACAGTGCCGGGTGCCGCCATTCTTACAACATCAAGTTTTATTTATGTCGTAGACAAACGTGACATACGTATACACGGCGTAATACAACATTGCCCTGGGTACGTTGTATAGACAGTGCTAGTTCGTGAAATCTTTTTCACAGCGCGCCCTTGCATTTTCGTTTTCACGAACTGACACTGAGTGCAGTGTCACTTCGTGGAACCGAAAAATGCCAGAATGGACTAATTTCTGCAAAACTCGCCAGTTAAAATTAGCAAATTAAGATGATTCCAGAAGAAAACAACTTTGCCATGTTATACTTCATGACACAAAATGATAAATTCGGCAATAACATTTTTTTTAAATTTCTTGAATTTGTTGTACACATGTGATGCAGAGGGTGTCAGTTTGTGGTGTCGGTGACGATATGAACATCTAACAAAAGAAACATGGTGCACTAACAATAAGTTGTCAATGTTTCAGGAAACTGTATTCGTTCTAAATTTGTGTAATCTATCAGCTATGAAACAATATGATAAGTAACAAAACCAAAGTTAAACCTGATTTAAAACGTGCAGGTGTTTTTAATCTGTTGTGTTTTAACCCGATTTAGTGATCTGTGGACAAAGTTGAGTTTCATACATTTTTTGAAAAAAATATCTCCCAAACCACAAATGAATTAACGACCACAAAATGAACTATTGCAAAAAAAATAAGTTTGTGTTTCTTTCGTTAAATTGCTTTGATAAACAAATCTGGGGTTTTTTCTGAGTACCAATTATGACTCACCCTGTATATTAGCAGGTCTATGAAATCTGGCGCTGATATATATATATGTTTTTATTATTTTATTATTGAGCATACAGTCATTGGCTCATCACCATTTTCTTGGAAACAATTTTTAAAATGACTTAAAATAGAGACCTACCATTGAAGTAACTCATGTACTTGGTTACGACATTGAAGAGATCATGTACTTTGGATATTACATTCTTCACATCCGTCCACCATGTTGCATTAATCAGCTGAGCATTGTCGATGCTTTCAACAAGCTCAACAACTCTGCAAATTCAAAACAAATTTAGTAACAAAGTTTCATAAAGTATCACTATATAAAAAAAAAAGGGCCTATAGGGAGCTGGATGTGTTCAATGGTTCGATTCAAAAATACCTTTCGGAAAAGGTCAAAACAAGTAAACAAAAAGTCACAAATTTTAAGCACCTTTGTTAAATAATTTTACTTGATGTCTATAGATTACCAAGGCATCAAGGCATTTGATGTTTCAGTGAACTAGTCAATGTATGGAGCCATATTAGCTATGACAACTAGTGTCACACTTCGGTATTCTATATGGTATGTGCCTCTCGCACATTTGAAATGATGTATTGAAAAAATTCTCTTTGAGTGATCCCCGTTTGGTATTGTCCAGGTCAATGCAACATTGCTAGTGTTCTTAGTATCGTGACTTTGGGTGTGATCCCTGCCCACATGGCAATTAAGGGTTTGTGGCTTCAAATAAAGATATTGACTAATTTGGGGAACCACCAATTAACAGGGCTGGATACCTTAGTTGGTGGAGCACCGAAACGACGGCTTAACCCACAACGTGGGGACATGTATGCAATCAAAGCTACAAAAAATGTAAAAAAATGGTTAGTGCCTGGACAGCCTGGTACCCAAAAGATTCCTGCTTACATTTCTAGCTGTTTCTCCAGAGTGCCTATCTCGAACTGCTTCAGCAATGCCAGTGCTGCCCTCACAATCTCCAGCAAGTTAGGGAGCCCTTCCACAAGGTTCCTCAAGTTGCCAATGTTTTGCAGCTCGTCCAGAAGTGAGCCAGCATTCCCCAGAATGGCTGACCAATCGGTTTGACCAAGTGCCTTGAGAAACTGGGAGAACTAAACCACAGAAAGAGGGAAAAAAAAAAAAAAAAATTATCAAAATAAAAGATTGAAGCATTAAATGGAAAACTATATAAAAGGTAGGCTGTTTTTTTTATATCTAGACATCTAATTGTGGGTCCGGTATAGACGATGTGCCCTCTGACATCACATGTTTACATCTGTATTCAAATGTGCCCGTCAATATGTACGAGCCTCCACCTAGTTATGGGGACAGGCTCTTTTGTTTGGAAAAGACAGACCGAGTAGTGGGGACATTTTTGAGTCCCCATAGCGCGTTGGGTGTTCAGTTAAGGTAGAACAAGGTACAATTGGGTTAGGGTATAATGAAAGAAAATGAAGAAGAGGACAAATTAGGGTGATGCTGAAAAATTTAGAATTTTAGAGTGTTCCGAGTTTGAGATTAGATAGATTTCAGTTTACACACAAACCCTATGGGTTGTCCCCATAACGCAATGTACCAAAAGAAATAGTGCGCACACATCGTGTTTTGCATAAAATTTGGTTGAGGATTGAGGCCACAGGTCAGACCACCTTTGAATTATGTGACCTCTGATGTCGCCTCTTAACCAAATTTATGTAAAACACAATGCTTGAGCATATTGACGGGCACATATTGACCAGCGACAAAAAAAGGACCATGACGCACTGCAGGCCGCATATCTTTTTGCGATGTTGCAACAAATCAAATTATTATGGCTTTTCCCTAAAAAAAAAAAGGCCTGCATTTGCTTTAAATAGTGATATATTACGTATTTTATCTGGCGTTAATATTTTTCAATGCTAGTTTCATTTTATGCAAACAAGAAAAAAATGAATTTAAATTGATGGGAATTTTTCTTGACATTGTTTAACTTACAACCACTGAACTCCCAGATATACTAAAACATCACAATCGTTAACGATAATACCCGACTATCAATGGCATACATGTATTCGGAAAACTTCAGATATTTTCTGACACTGGAGGAATTCCTTCAGTTTTGGTCACGTGACATTGGCTGCTATCGGACCTAATAATTCATCAGAAATAGTCAGAATTGGTCTGGAAACCAGACTATATAAAAAGAAAGTATTATTCCTTTTACAGCAAAATTATGATACCTCAAAGTCAGATAGAATGAATCTCCGCTTAATATTACCACAAAGTTAAACTTTATTTCGGTCAAGAGAATAGGATTTTACGTACATCGTCTTTGTAACTCTGTCATAATATTGGCGATTGTGTAGTTATGGGTCCCTCCTTAAAGGTAGGATACACCATTGGTCATTGCTTATTACATTATTAGGAATAATTAATTGGTTTTTTTTGGGGGGGGTTGTATTTTATTATTGTTCAACTGACCTGGCCAAAGTTTCACAATCATGGATGCCAAGAAAAAAGCAAGAAAAACAGCGTTCATTTTTAACCGTCAGGCAGTTTTCTTTGTGTTTATGTTATTTTAAAATTTTCAAAACAATGGCAGAATACATTGCACAATCATTTTTTACTTTTCAAATAAGTAAGATATTTCTTATTTGCAGATATCAAATACATTGCAGATACCATGTAATTGTAAAAAAAAAAAAAAACAAGATTGTAAAACTTTGAACAGGTCAGTTAACAAATTTGCTATAAAATACAACCCCCCAAATCTATCCATTCCTGATAATTCAAGCAATTACCAACTTATTACTAATATAATTTGGGTCCAAATCGTGTGAATATTTGTATTTGTATAATTCCAAAATGAATTTATCAACCCAAATTATACACTTCTTTCAACTTTAACGACAAAACAAAAATGTTTTAATAGTTTTCTTAGGCGTTTTGTGGTTGGTATCTTGCAAATCAACACGATTAAATTGCGTGTTCACTGTGCGTCAAAGTAATTGCCATTTTCTTTTCATGTTGTGTTAATTGCCATCTTCGTCATCATTTTACCCAAAAATTATCTCTATCTACCAGGTAACATACCTGTTAATTTTTAGTGTTACCAGCTAGTTTGATAAAGTGAAAAAAGTGGATTTTGTTCTCTTGTAGGAATTGGGCTCATAACTATACACAATCGCCCTAATACAGATTTGTTTTTTGATACACGGGTACTTCACCTCCTTGATGAGATATGGTACATCCAGCTCCGTCTGTAGCTTGTCCACAATAATTGCTACCTGGTCATCCTGTACTTTGCACAGTGCTCGAGATACTCCACTGACATCTGCCTCTGGTGGGAATGTCAAGATGTCTCCCAGTCGAGTGGCGTTGCACACGATTCCTTTGAAATCAATGTAGCCTGTCAACTCAAGAAGCTGTAACAAAAATGAAAAGTTTTGCTAAACTTTATTCCCTAACTTCCTACTGCCTCTGCAGGATACTGGACTAAATCTGCCAAAATTTATCAGTTGATTTGCTAAAGAAGAGGTCTTTCGTATTTCACTAGCCAAGTTTAAAGTCTCAAATTAGTTTGTAACCAGTTCGCGCCGGAGGACGTATTATACATGCAAAGTGTTCCCCAGATTCAAAATGGATGACGCATAAACACGTCACGAGCAAGGCCGGACATGTCTGTCAGCAGTGAGCAAGGCCGGAAATGTGTGGGTGTGCTTTTCGGTATCATCGGCCTGAACCCACCTCAGATCGAGTTTTGTTAAAAATAATCCCGCGCCTCGGCTCGGTGGTGTTAAAATAATCCCGGCGCAAACTGGTTAAAGGGGAGTTTTATTCAACATTTTGCACCCGAGAGTACAGCCACATCATTAGCCTCTGTCATGAATTTACGAAAATCAACCAAAGAGGGTGCTTTGCGGAAATTTGTCATTATGGCTTCTGAGCTCTCGCGTCAGACTGAACTAGATTTGCTTTCCTTCACTTGGAAAGCTCCGCCATGTATTTATGCTCCTATATGCGGTTGGGCCCAAAATGTAAACCTGATAGTGAATTTGGTAGATTTTGATGGATTTTAACAGATTTAGTAGATTTGAATTCAATAATATTGGTGGTCGGTTGCATTTAGAAAAAACATGATAGATTAAAATTAAACCTACTTGGTAAACATCCAGCTCAGCGCGTAGCAGCGAATCCACAAGAGATCTATCAAGACCCGCCTCTTCCTCAAGATGGTGACGGATGTCGCTGACGTTACGGAAGAAATCACCAACTAGGTACTTCCGCTCTGTCAAAATTAGAAAAATCATATTCATTGACACAATGATCAGACAAATTATGAAAACATTTTCTAGATTCCACAGAGTTTTAAAGCACTTACAGGCCCGTACGCAGGATCTTTTATGGGGTGTGCAAATTTTTACTGATGGGACCACAAATTGAACCAATTTTGTTTTGTGTGCCAGTACCGTTATTTCTACATCAAAATACCAATATTTACCCCGGAAAATGTGGACCTTTTTGTAATTTGGGGGGCGAATTTGTACTGATGGGACCAAAAATGGAACAAAAATTTGTCGTGTGCCAGTACAGTTATTTCTAAAGCAAAATACCATTATTTACCCCGGAAAATCCTTTTGGTAATTTGGGGGTGTGTGTACGCACCCGTCGCACCCCCCCCCCCCCCCCCCCCCGCACCCTGTGTACGGGCCTGACTTAGACCAATTTGTCAGTCAAGTGCATTTTTATCGTTTGAAGCAGCAAAACCTGAAGTAATTTCAATTTCAACTCCTAATTTGTCCAGTCCCAATTTGCGACCACAATCTGCATTCAGGGCACATTTTTATCCAGCCTCTGCACGCTTGTCACACACTGAATCAACCAATAATAACATCGCCCCAGAAATATGTCAACAAATGTGTCACTAAGATGCATTTATGGAAATGACATTCTATTATTATTTTGTTCAAAATTGTAGCATACCAGAAAGAATAATTTCACAGGGAGTTTTTTCAACAATATCTTTACAAAAAAAGCTATTTAAAAGTATTTCGGTTAATAACTTTTGGGATAACTGCAAAATGCAAAATAGTATGCAGTGGCAGCAGTGCTTAACACAGCAAGACGAGTACAAATGAAAAGAAAACCACTACAGGAATGGCTTTACACATCTTTGATAACTAGCCAATCACTACCATGCACATACAGCAGGGAAATGTGGAGTTTCCGAACACAATTGGGACATTTCTAGTTACACTGTCTATCTACTAAATATGTGAATATTTACTTCTGGTATTTTTGTCTTAGATGTTGGACAGAATTGTGCAGGTTTTGTACCAATCGAACATTTCCTGAGAATTTCTTTTTTTAAAGTTGTTGCAGCGGACATTGGGTTTCTTTTTGGTTGTGTTGCAAGATTGATTATACAAACTTACTCCACACACTAATAATTTTGATAAGGATAAATATTGTAGATAGTACCCTAGTGTGAAACATGTATTTGCAACATATACGGATATAAGTACCCTAGTGTGAAACATGTATTTGCAACATATAAGGATATGTTGCAAATACATGTTTCACACTAGGGTACGTACACTGTTAAATTGTTTATAGCTACTGATTCACTTGTATTTCAGGTAAGAAAAAATAACTTAGAATTATAAGCAGATAAATAAATGATACGGACACAGTCACGATTTGTGTGGTTATACGCCTCAGCCAAACGAATTTTATTGAAAACGTTCTCAAAACAATTTTCCCGGCTACCGTTTTATGAGGGGCCACCGGGAATTGTGTATCACCACAGGTATTTAACTTCACTTGCTATGGGGCACCAACAGCCCCCAGAGCACCATCAGCTCTGTACCAATGTCAGAGTTTGGGCACCATAAGCCCCTAGGCACCATCAGCCTAGACCATTAATCATTCTACACAATGGGCGCCAACAGCCCCTGGGCATCAAAGGCCCAGAACCAATTTTCTTGTGAAGTTAGTGTTTCGATCATCGAGTGACCTGGTTTGTTGACCCCGCCAGGAGACCAGGTCAACCTACCGTTAGGTCAGTTAACTGCCACCATTTGCACAATGATAGCCAACATCTGCAAGACATTAAACTACACGTATATACAATCCTTTAACAAGACAAAACTAGAATACATACACACTATATAGTTTACAGGCCCGTTCGTTCCTTGGTTTGTACTTACAGAAGGAAGGAACGGTGCTCATCCCCTGTTGTACTGACTCAGGGGACGAGCGATCACCTGTTAACAACAATAATCTAAGTTAGGGCTAAATTGTTAAATCGTTCCTTTAATTGGTATAGATCATGGCCCTTTATATTAACAAAGCAGGGAAAAACTCATGGGCTGTTTTATTTCACTTGCACCAAAAAGGCCCTCTCAAAGAGGAGGAAGTTGGGGAGGTGGTGGGAAAATAAATTTGTTAAGACGTATTCAATGTGTTTATTCGCCGAACGTTTTCAAAGTGTTCATTCGCCGAAGGCTGAGACCAAAGTGGCCGCATGGCTTGGTTTGCCGTGGTATAACACCGCATGAATATTGGTTAGCATTCCCGTGATCTGATTGGTTTATGCCGTTGGAAAACTTTCCAGTCACCCTCTTGTCTTTTATGTATGTACAGTTTTCTTGCGGCTTAGACTCAGTGCGGTTTATACACGCATTGGGCCTGAAGCGGCCTACGCGGTAATTCCATGTTCCTGCTTATAAATAATTTGATCTTTGAGGGATAAAATTTGTTATAAGCAGATAAATAAATGATACGGACACAGTCACGATTTGTGTGGTTATACGCCTCAGCCAAACGAATTTTATTGAAAACGTTCTCAAAACAATTTTCCCGGCTACCGTTTTATGAGGGGCCACCGGGAATTGTGTATCACCACAGGTATTTAACTTCACTTGCTATGGGGCACCAACAGCCCCCAGAGCACCATCAGCTCTGTACCAATGTCAGAGTTTGGGCACCATAAGCCCCTAGGCACCATCAGCCTAGACCATTAATCATTCTACACAATGGGCGCCAACAGCCCCTGGGCATCAAAGGCCCAGAACCAATTTTCTTGTGAAGTTAGTGTTTCGATCATCGAGTGACCTGGTTTGTTGACCCCGCCAGGAGACCAGGTCAACCTACCGTTAGGTCAGTTAACTGCCACCATTTGCACAATGATAGCCAACATCTGCAAGACATTAAACTACACGTATATACAATCCTTTAACAAGACAAAACTAGAATACATACACACTATATAGTTTACAGGCCCGTTCGTTCCTTGGTTTGTACTTACAGAAGGAAGGAACGGTGCTCATCCCCTGTTGTACTGACTCAGGGGACGAGCGATCACCTGTTAACAACAATAATCTAAGTTAGGGCTAAATTGTTAAATCGTTCCTTTAATTGGTATAGATCATGGCCCTTTATATTAACAAAGCAGGGAAAACTCATGGGCTGTTTTATTTCACTTGCACCAAAAAGGCCACACGCGCTCGCGCGGCCAAGGAAAGAAAAACAACCCAATTCGAACATTCATCGCTCCAAATACGGTAGGCCTACAACTAACCGTACATGAAGTGTCGAATGGCCGACTGAAAATTTTCCCTGAAAATTGTATTGCCAGCGGGTGAAAGATGCACCCCATCTTGCCTATACAAGTGAAAATGGGTTCGAATGATTTGGGGGTGATTTAAACTGATTGCGCCCAATCTGCCGCAGCGGGACCTTGCCCAGCGGTTAACTGCTCGCCGTTGCCTGTCCATACTGTCCTGGGGATTGGCCCCGTAATAGAACGCCCTGGGGAGTATTTCAGACCAGAGCAAAAGTGTATCTGGATATGTATTTCTACAAAACTGCATAAAAATCACAACGCGTTGTCGCATCGAGAAAAAATCAATATTGCCCAGGTCATTTGAACCCAAATGTACAATGATAACGGAAGGAAGGGGCCCTTGTATACTTTGTAGTAATTCAGGAAGATCGTTTAGTCCGGCACCGCTTTTGCCTTGCCACAACACAGTGATATTGGGATCCAAAGGCTGCGCTACCCAGCGAATGAGGGAATCCCCAACGATCCACACGGGACCTGTCAAATTAGTGCAAACAAGGGAATTCTTATATCCTAATGTTGTCAGTATCCTTATATTCCTGGCATATTGACCGTAGGATTGGGACGAATATAAGTAAATACAGCGTCCGATCGCCAGCGACCCATGCGTTGAATGTCCGTTGGAGGGACCCCCAATTCATAAGCCGTCGTGGCCGCGCCTATGCGAAATGAGTGGGCACGATAATGGCCTCCTTGCAGCCCACAAAAGGACAGGGCTTTTTTCAAGATTGCATTGAACTGGTATGCTGTTAATGGAGTGCCATCAAAATGACAAAATAACGGGCCTTGGCATTGGGGGCGAATTGCCACATAGGCGTGCAGGGCCCGTACAGGGCATAAATCGGGGTTGCGTGAGGAATTCAGCAGTATCTTTTGGGGGGCTCCCGTTTTATTATTTTTACTGTGGTTAAAGGAAACTAAAACGGCAGCGGTTGGAGTCCCCCAACCGGTGATGTGTATATCTGAAATGTGGAGGAGAGAGTCTTGCGTTTCGTGCTTTGAGTTTGCAGCGAATTCTCCCAAACGCATAAAGCCAAAAAAGGCACTAAGCACTACTGCTTTAAATAGGGAAGCCTCGTAATGCGAAAAACAGACCTGCTGAAATGTCAGAATTAATTTGGAAAGAATTGGCAACGTCATTGGCAAGCGTTTGTCCCCTGCATTATGGTCCCTCCGGCAACCCTCAAGAAGTTTGGAAACCAGAAAATCTTTGGTTGGATCCGGCCACCCATTAATTTTGTGATAACATGCAACCCCGGCAAGATAAGTGGTAATCGTGGCGGGAGCTAAACCCTGTAAAGATAGCCAAGCTACAAACTCTCTGATATCACTGACTTGTGCAGGCAAAGCGGAAATGTCCCTTTCTTTAAATTTACAGAACGCGTTCAAACCGCAAGTGTACGACTTGTGTGTATGTGACGAAAAAGCTACCGACAGCAGACGAGTCATTTCGTCGCCTACCAGGTTTGGGGTAGGCTGGGCAACGGAGTCATTGCAGCGGCCGCTAGCGGATGAGCATCCCGAAATCTGTTTGTCTGGAAACGAGACAAAGCATCGGCAATATCATTGATTGTGCCGGGGACATGGGTAGCCTTAAAATGGATATTGAATGTTAAGCAATCGATCACGAACATCCGCAAAAGGTGCATGATCTTTGGGCAGCGCGACGTTTGTCGGTTGATAATTTGCACGACTGCAACATTGTCGCAGTGAAACATGACCCGTTGATTGGCCAGTACGTGTCCCCAACAACGGACCGCCACCATGATAGGAAAAAATTCTAAAAACGCAATCGAAGGGGAAGTCTGCATTAATTCAGGTTGCCATTTGCCTTGAAACCACCTGTCGCCAAAATATGCCCCAAATCCAATGCTAGCTGCTGCATCAGTGTATAACTGCAAAGCTGTGTTTGACCGCCATTCGCTGTCCTGAATAGCGGACACCCCATTAAAATGAGTGAGAAATTCATTCCACATAAGTAAGTCCAACTTGGCCCCTTTAGTCAGTCGAATTTTATGATGCGGCAAAGCCACGCCACGCGTGAGAGCAATAAGGCGGCCCATGAATGCGGGGCCAGGTGCGATAGCCTTGCATAAAAAATTGAGTGAACCGATTAAGGACTGCATGCGGACTAATGTGATTTTACGGCAGCGCATCGTGTGTTCTAATTGCTCACGCAGCGCCCGCACTTTAGCCATTGGGACACAAATTTGCTTGTGCACCGTGTCAATCTCGAGACCCAGATATGTCATTTTTTGGGAGGGGCCCTCCGTTTTTTCCTGGGCAATGGGCACCCCCAAAACCGCACAAACTTGTTCGAAAACTTGAAGGGTCGCCGCGCACGAGGCGTAGGACCTGCCAATAAACAAAAAATCGTCTAAGTAGTGCGTTACCAAAGTACTATTCGCCACCTCCTTGACCTTAAATTCCAGAAAGGTACTAAATTTCTCGAAAAGAGAGCACGATATTGTACAGCCCATTGGCAGGCACTTATCATAATAATACTGCCCTTCAAACATAAAACCCAAAAGATCATAATCGTCGGGGTTAATGGGGAGAAGCCGAAAGGCCGATTTTATGTCGGATTTAGCCAGCCACCCCCCTTGGCCCGCTGACATAGCTAGATCAACGGCTGCATCGAACGATGCGTAGTTAACCCGGGACTCGTTCTTATCAATGAAGTCATTTATTGAACTGCCTGTGGGGAATGACAAATGATGGATAAGCCTAAACGAGTTTGGTTCGCGTTTTGGCACTAGGCCTATGGGGGAACACTGTAATGTAGGAAAAGGTGGAGAGGGAAAGGGGCCAGCTATCCTATTCATGTTAATTTCCTTAGCCAGTTTCTCTTTAACTATGTCTGGCCTAGCCGCCGCTGACGATAAGCAGGTGGCCTGGCGACTGCATCTGGGGCCTGTGTACCTCAATGAAAAACCCTTAGAAAACCCCTCCTCTAGAATCTTTGCGTCGGCTGTGGGGTAGCCCATTAGCCACTTGCGCAGCACAAATAGTTTAATTGGAGTTGGGGGGACGAAAAGAATTCCCCCCTCCTCCGGCTTTCGAATTCATGTTCGGAGCGCCGTGGGAGTGTTTTGGAGCACCAGTATTTTGACTGGTGTTGTGTTTGCGCCCAAGTGTGGATGTCATGGCAGTGGCACCTGCTACGTTAGTTGCGTTAATTCTGGAAGAAGGGTTTTTCCGCCAAGCATAAGGGGAACTAGACGAAGGCCCTACTTTACAAACGACGGCCCCATGGCCCCCATGTGCACACTTACTACATACATGCCTAAATTTACATGAATGGAAATGGCAGCCCTGTGGCCCATTAAATGCAAAACATAACCCCTGGCCTGGCATGGCCGTCTGCTTATAACTAGTCTTATCATTACGGGGCCCGCTGGAGCTGCCATGTGCCATGGTTGCCACCGTACCCGCGGCAGCCACTGTTAGCCACAGTTCAGTGTCAATGTTCCCCCAGCTACGACTCGGATTCGATTCCTGCCGAAGCCGAAATTGCTCGTCGTAGCTGCGCCAGCCGAAACCCGGAAATTGGCGCGCCGCGAGCCGTACCGTTTCTGCATATTTTAGCAGTTCGGTCGCGCGTGCTGGATGGCGCATGAGGAAAATTGACATGAACGTGTGGAAAGCCGACGACCATTTATCGACAGAATCAATTTTTTTGGAATGCAAGAGGTTTACCTTTCGGACAACCATGCGGTTGCCCTCCATAGCTAGCGTAAGCTCCTCGCCCTCGTCTGCCCTTGCTAAAGCGGCCGCCGCAGGTACGGTATCTGCGCAAAGTAGTGCTAAATTAACATAGGCACTATTCCAAATTTTCTCCTTGACAGAGATGGGAACGTGAAAGCCCAGTGGGTTATAAACACTGGGCAGGAGCGTTGGGGAGTCGAATTGACCGGCGGTACTTGTCCCACCGACCATGTCCACCGTGGCTGGCGGCATCGGGCGTGCCTGACCAAGATTATCGGCCAAATACGCGAAATCAGTAATGTCAGTTATCCCGTGATCAGTAGAGCTACCGATGGTAGTCGACTCACCCCTCCCTGGAGCAGCTCGCTGTCCGGATCCCGAAGCACCCTCTGTTACGGTCGGTTGTGTCACCGTTGTGCTGGTGGGCCCTCCCCGTGGCATGGCAGTTGCCGTGGTTGCCTTTGGTGGCCGCCCGCGAGGCCGTCGTGGCGCTGCCGGCCGTTTTGGCGGAGGCGGGACGTCCACATCGTCCCCCCGCAGTCGTGCCGGGGGCTGGGCGCCGCGCTTCACGCGAGGCATTATTGCTGTGTACAGGAGTACAGGATGTCCCCTGTCCGGCTCCGCTCACAATGCTCCGGGCTTGATCCGAAATTAAAGTTATATCGGACGATAACAATATGTCCAAGACGGAAAATATCTCCGCTCACAATGATCGGGCTTGATCCGAAATGAGAAGTTATGTCAGCCGAAAAATGATATCTCCGCTCACAAAGTTCCGGGCTTGATCCGAAATGAGGAGTTATACCAGACGCAAATTAATATTTCCAAGACGAAAAATAAATTTGTTAAGACGTATTCAATGTGTTTATTCGCCGAACGTTTTCAAAGTGTTCATTCGCCGAAGGCTGAGACCAAAGTGGCCGCATGGCTTGGTTTGCCGTGGTATAACACCGCATGAATATTGGTTAGCATTCCCGTGATCTGATTGGTTTATGCCGTTGGAAAACTTTCCAGTCACCCTCTTGTCTTTTATGTATGTACAGTTTTCTTGCGGCTTAGACTCAGTGCGGTTTATACACGCATTGGGCCTGAAGCGGCCTACGCGGTAATTCCATGTTCCTGCTTATAAATAATTTGATCTTTGAGGGATAAAATTTGTAATTAACAACTTTTTGTTGTTGGTTGGCCAGCTGAGGATTAGCCAGTTAATCTCGTTATTGTTTGAAGTGACCTAGTTCTTTATTTTTGATAGTGCCAGGGAACAAGTTTCACTGGTCTTTTATTTTTGTAATAAGGCAAGTATTATTCATTAGCATTCCAGAAAGATTAGTTTTCTTAGCCATATATAACTGTAGTGTAAGCAATTTTGATAGGGTCATTTGTGACTGGGAAGCGCAGAAAGAACATCCAGATAGTTATTGGATGTTCTTTCTGGTTTTTTTCTGTTTGTAAGTTGATTCTGTATTTCCTTGTTATGTTTATGGTTCCGTTCCAGCCATTCCTGTTATACCAATTTGTGTGTTTCTTGGGCATGTGGTCGGGTACATTTTTGCGGGTATATTTCTGGTGGAGGACATCGCCTGTACTAGGGCTGTTTTATTTGTACACTGTATCCAAAAATAAGGGCTGGCATGTGCAACTAACATGTGGGATCAAGACTCGTTGCTTCTTGTGTGATAATGGCAGGAAGCAACTAGTCGGTTTATTGATTTTACTTATATATATTGGCATTTATTTGTACTATTTCATAAATATTGTTAATTATTTATCAAATTCAAAGTCGGCCACGGTTATTGTGCCGCAATTCGAAAAAGTAATATTTTGTTCGGAATTTAATTTGAGTAAAGTCTTTTAACCCCCAAAATAATTATAAATGACAAAACTCTAAGGGGTTTCGTTACAACAAGAACACTGATCCTACTTGGTGGATGACCCTGGACTGTTCACACTTTACAGTTCTACAGTGTTATACAGAAATTGAAAAATGTTCGAAAAAAATGTGACATTTAACTATATTGTCAAATATGACAAACAATATTTTGCTTTGGGGGTTTTTCTCTCTTTTTTGGTTGGAGAAAGTAAATGCTTTGTATACTTTTTGTATGCATTGCTCTAGTTGTGTATTATGCATGCTTCTGGTCACATTGTAAACATCTACCGCTTGTGGCATTTACATCTACAAAGTAGAGTTGTACGTTTATAGTCTGTCTGTGACAGAAAAGTGTTTTCCCACTTTAACTCGAGAACTACGAACATCGGAGCAAAAGTAAATTAGGCATACTAGTAGTAACCAGCATAGTGAAATGTAATATAGTCCCATTACATTTTCAGGGGAAAAAAACTCAAACCATCGATTGTTAACAATCTTCCCCTCCTTTGAGTATCGAACTTGCTTGGACAGCATAATCCGGTTCTTATTGTGCCCCACATCATTAATCATGCACGCACCATTACTAACGCTTATTGGCTTAACTTGCGGTAGCGCGTTCTCATTGTTGCATTCTACTTGTGTGAATCAAGCGTTTATGGTGTGTCACTTACAATTTTTCGAACATATATCAGAAGAATAAATTATTATTCTTGTTTATGAACTAGATATAGGCCCATTGAACTCGCACGGCACCAGTTACGCAACCATTCATCGATGCAGCGTGATCAAATAAATCTATAATCCATCGGATGTACCGGTATAGTTATGTAAATCTTTGCGTCGTTTAAAATGTTTGTTTTTTTGCACTTACGTATAAACATTTGTTCTAGGCTTGAAAAACAACAGCATCACATCACCATTTCAACATTTGTTTTTTTTTCCTCCAGGTCTATGAACTCACGACAACCTCGGCAAGCTTCTTGAAAATCTAGTAAAAGTGTCTTTCATAATTACACAGACATAACAAATATTTATACTTATAGAATAATTCACAATTGAAAAAAAGGAAAGATATTTAGATGTTCTAGGTTTCACAGCATTCATAGTGGAAGGCACTGTTCAACTACATGTACAACTAAAACGACATCGTTGTGCGGCTTTGGTTAGTATTACGGTGAGGATTAGGGTTAGGATTTAGGTTTAGCCCATAGTGACTAGGGTTAGGATTGGCATTTCCGTTGCCTACCATTCACAAATTACCCAGTTTCTGGTCAACTTTACTGGTGGGATTTAGAACCAAACATTTTTTAATATTCGGTTTTAATTCCACTATTCGATTTTTATTTTGAAAACAGAAAATTTGAAACCAACCAAACAAAAAAATTACGCCAAGTAAATTTTGGTGGCAAGGCTATTATAAAAACAATAACTGCAACATCCTCTATTTTGCTTCATAGTCTGATTGTTCTGCATTCACTATGTTATACTAGTGGTTTATTTAGCCTAGCCATTTCACCTATCAGAAAGTTCCAATCCACACCCCCACCCCCCAACATTACATCTCTGGAGTGTTTGTCATTAAATCCTGCAAACTATACCCAGTCATGGAGAGGGCATTTCATGCAGCACCTCACTCATCGCTTTTCGTTTCTAATAATTGTTATTTAATTTTGAAAAAAAATAGGATTGTTTGTAACCGGATTTTTAAACTCATTTCTCCGACCACTTGCATACATGGAATTTCGCTTTTGCGACAAAAACAAAACCATCCAATAAAACCTGGTAGCTAGGGCCTATATAGTTTGCTCAGACACTAAAATACACTGTGGACTTCCTGGGAAAAAAACAACTTGTTCATTACATAGGCCCTAAAAAGTTTAGAGAATCTGTTTAAACTCTTTAGGTATAACAGAATTAAGGCCCATCAATTAGTCTTTTTTTAAAGTAAGTGAAATATACTTTTTTTGTATCAATACATTTAACAATAATAACGTATATTCCAGACTGAAGTGTGCCTGTTTTTTTTTTAGTACACCGGGTTTTATAGTTTCAAAGATTGATAGCTAATTAACAAGAATGCTTATTATATTCGACTTAAAAAGTAATTTGAAGAAGTTGTGAAATACGTATAATTTTGTTTTGTAAGGATGACATGGCAAACATAAAAACAGAATCTGGCTATTGTAGAGACAGAATCGGGCTATTGTAGAGCGAGTTTGTAAAAGTGTTACTGCAAGCATCATTGCATTTGTCGTAAAGGGATCACTGCAGGTACATAATGGTTGACAAAGGACAGGCTGTAAGAGATTTACTCCAGCTCAATTCCCACAACAGTTTTTTTTTTGGTGGGAAAACTAACCTTTCGCAAATGTTGTCTTTTTGTTTACTTTCTTGAATAAGGAAATGGGATCGCCATTATCCAAGTTTATTTCTAGGACAAAACAGCGGTAATAGTTACTTTTAGGACCCTATTGTATATATTTGTAATATATAATCTATAATCTATTCTTGTTTTAAACTCCACTAAAAGCTGGCAAAATAATACATTAAACCTCATGTTGTTGTGATAAATCACTGCAAATACCTGATCCCGCAGACCACACCCCTCAATTTTTGTTTGACCAATTACAGTGCATGATTTTAAAGTCCGACAAATTGTCGCCATTTTATCTGGCAAATAATAGTCACTTTAGCAGTCTAACATACAGTTTATTTAACTTTTGTTTCACTTGTACGTTCCAATTCCATTACCAGCCTAGTTTTAATAAAAGTCATTGGTAAACGGACAATATACCTTTTGCAACTATTCAAAAAGCAACCTACCCAATTATTGTTCAAAAGTTACTTTATTTAAAAATATTATTGACTCTAAACTCCCTGTGAAATTATTCCTTCTGGCATGCTGTCATTTTGAAGAGAAACAAAAATTAGTCCAGAAATGCGTCTCAGAGATGCATTTTCTTAAAATATTCATTCGTAGTGGGTTCAAATTCGAAATATTAAAACATTATTTTCTTAGAATAAACAGCATTCACAAAGCTAAAATTTGTAGTTAGTTGTCAAGCAACATTTTTTAGATTTTGAGACATTTTGCTGCATGCTTTTAAGAAAAGAACTGATGAATAGTATACGATAACTTTAATTGAAGCGGTGTTTGTTAGTTGAAAATCCGACTCTCAGTACCGTTAACCACAGGGAAAGGTAATTTGTGGCAATTTGTTAAGGCGTTACCTGCTCGAATGTACATGTACAAGAGGTTGTAATGCACCGAGTATGATCGGCCAGGCACACGTCACGCTATAGGCAGTTGCTATGGTGGGCGTGGCCTGCTGGATCATTGTTTTTTTGGATTAAGAAACAATTAAATATAAAAGTCTACCTGTAAAGTTCTTCAAGGATTCCGAGTTTAAGCCGCTACTTAGCTCAGCAAGAGGTTTGATGACTTGAGGGAGTTTCTTCAACGATTCGATCGTCGAGGTGTTGTTGAAAATGGGACTGAGACTGTTCGCTAACTGAGCAAGTCTGTGGATGAAAACAAATATATATACATAAATATATAACTCGGTCAAAGACCTAATTCAAACTTTTCGTTGTTTTAATTTACTTAACCAGTTCGCGCCGGATGACGAATATAAACGCAAAAATTTCCCCAAATTCAAAACGGATGACGAATATATACGCCAAGTTCAAGTTCGGAAATGTATGTCAGCAGCGCGCAAGGCCGGAAATGCGTGGGTGTGCTACCCAGCACTATAGGCCTGAACACGCTTCGGATCGAGTTTCGTTAAAAATAATCCCGCCCGTCGGCTCGGCGATGTTAAAATAATCCCGGCGCGAACTGGTTAAGAAACTGTTTTAATTCAGCCTAATTGTTGACAAGGAATATATTAAAGTGAAAGGAAAACTTTTGTTTAAATCAATAAATTTAACAATAAAAAGGTATACACCAGGGGTGCGTTCCACTTACGCGAACTGTTTGCGCGAAGGTTCGCCTACGTTTTGAGTTGGCGTTAGTTGAAGTGGAACGATATTTTAAAAACTACGTTTTCAAAATGGCGGCGCCCAGTGACAGTGACGTCGTTTGGTTGGCTTCTTTTTGTCCAACTCATTATTTTTCTTTAAAAGAGCCCTGTGACTGCTCAAACTAACTGTGACTAACAAGGATGCTGATATCTTTGACTTAAAAAGTCCTTTGAAGAAGTTGTGAAACGTTTATAAGTGCGGGGATACAATACATGACCCTCAATCACTTTAATATATTTTAATTCAAAGGGAGATTTGTTTTAATGAAAACAGGGTAATGTTAAAGTTTGTAACCTAGGAAACCCAGACATGTTAGAAGTGCATTACAGCGAAGCATTACTGCAAGTATTTTTTATGCAATAAGCATACAACACGCTCGCATCTCGGTGATGGTGTCATGCATGGCCCAAAAAATTAGGATTCTGCACGTGAGCACATCTGTGAGATACCCTGGTGGGCCGAGTGCAAGGTCTTAAGCACTTTGCGGCGGAGGGAGGGATGACTATGCAGTCGTAGAGGCCATCACAAAACTGGTGATAATGGCGGAGTTCAGAGAGAAGGTTGTCTCGGAGCTCAGGGAAGCCATCCACAATGGCCTCGTACATTGAGGGGTCACTGGTTGTAGCGAGGTGTACATCATCCCATTTTATTGACATGATCATCTTGGTGGGCCTAGGGGCTGCGGGGGTGCAAATCCGAGTGTTGTTCTGATTGGTGTCCTGGCTGTGAGTGGGGAGGGTGGCAAGAAAGTTGTGTGGCAGCCGAGGCAGGGTGATCTGGCTGGGGGAAAAGAGCATAGTTGCGACGTCATCTTGGAGGCCTAGCGGTTCGGGCTTACCAACTGGGTGGCGGGAGACTGCGTTGGCTGCTGAGTGCCATATGCCTGGTATGTAAATGACCCGGAAGCGGTAGCGCTTGGACTTCTCCTTGAGGTTGCGGAGGCGAGGGTTAGGGATGTCGTCAAGGGAACGGTCACCAAACGTTTTTAGGAGGGGCTTGTGGTCCACAGCAATGATGAGGTCAGCACAGCCAAGGACAAAGTGGCACGCCTTGTCAAGTGCATCAACAACTGAAAGTGCATCAACAATTGAAAGTGCCTCCCCTTCCACCGGAGCCTAGCGGGACTCTGCTCCCGAGGTAAAGAGTGATCTTCCAGCCAGTTTTACAGCAAAAGGGCTTGAAGGAGGGGTAGCCACGTACAGTGCTTCTGGAGAAGCCAGAATCCAATACCTTCCTTGCTCCAGTCGGTTGGCTTGGACTTGTCGTAGATTTCCTCCCCCTAGTAGATCTCACCGATGATCAGGGATTTTGAATCCTCAAAGAGGTGGTTCAGTTGGTCTGTCCACATGAAACGTATGCCAGGTTTGAGGAGTTCGTAAAACGGCCGCATTCGTCACGCCGAGGCATTGGCAAAGGCATAGAAGACCTGGTTAACCAGAACGAACCAGCTTCGGGCATCTGTGATGTCGCGTGGGCTCAGGGAAAGTTCTGTATGGCCTCGAGGTAGCGAGGGCAGGGGCGTGCAGAGGTAGGAGTGGTTTTGAAGCCAGCGAACTCGACAGATGTCTTGGCAAATAAAAACTTTGGGGTTCAGTGCGAATCCGTTGCGGGCGCAGACGTCAAGCCACTTGACTGCCTGGAAAAATGCCTCTTCAATCGTGTCAGACCACATCAAAGTGTCATCCACATGTGGGATGTCGGTGAGGATCTTGTCAAAGCGCAGGCTGTAGCCATCTCCTGAGGCAATGTACCCTTGCGGTGCAACACAGTACCGATTGTGACCCTATGGAGTGATGAATGTTGTGAGGTGACGGTCCCGTTCATTGAGGGCAATGCTGTTATATCCGCGTAGAAGACTGTTTTGCGTGTGTGGGGTTGGACTGTGCTTGCCTGGTGGAAGGGTGACTGGGTGTGGTGGGTCTCACGGACAGCATGGCGATTGAGTGACTGGAGGTCAACTGTCTGTCTGGGTTTGCCTGACCTGTTGGAGCAAATCACCATCTTGTCGCACCAAATGACAGGTGTGCCAATGGGTACTGGCTCAATTACCCCGAGGCACACATCTTGGTTGAGGCCTGCTTTCACGTCGTCTTGCCAGTGCACAGGAACAGGGACTGGTTGAGCGGTTGGGTCCACCATGAGTTGCATCAGGGTCCAGATATCATGGGGATTGGCCGATGCTAATTGCATACATTGAACGTGCTGGATTTGTAGCGCTCAAGTATCCATCACTCGAGCCTCTCTCAGTTCTCCGCCGTTGTCAACAATGGAAGATTTGTAGGGGGAGGTGGTGGTGCCTGGCGTGGAGGGCATTCGTAGGTGTGGGTGATACAGGATTCAGGTGCAGGCATTGGTATAGTTGCTGCAAATGAGACCCTGGTGCTGCTAGGCTTTTGTGTCTTTCACATGGGAGGCAACCTTATCAGATATCAAGCCAAGCGGCGACACAAGCCTGTCATGATAAGAATAGTCTATCTGACAAGTCTCAAGCGTCTTCCAAGTGGTGAAAGTCCCGGATATTTGTAGGACGAAGGCTCCTGCAATGCCAATGCCGTGGTCATTAGTGGCAGTCATCTTCCAAGTTACAGGGATGAGATGGCTCCTCCCCAGGCCCCGATTGGACAGGAGATTGGAGGGGTAGGGCTGAGAAGGATGTGGGAAATCCAAGGGCTCAGGCGTCTGATGGGATGGCCCGTATAGAGACATTGAAGAATGGTTGGGGGTCACAGAACCCACTGTAGATGTGGTGCTCAAGTGATAGGCGTGGGCACCAGTGCAGTCACCGACGTGTTAGGCCAATTAAAAAAAAAACATGTTGAGCGTCACAGCCCGCTTCCTTTTTGGGAGCCGCCACTTTTTTTTCACTTTTTTTTGTTGAAAAAAATGATAAATGTTTAAACAATTTAAAAATTAAAAAGATAATAAAATTTTAAGATCGTATTTTAGACTTAAGCATCACTGTGTACATGCTGTGGAAATATATTTTATCTATTTGGAAGGCTAGGGTGTGACGTGTACGGTGCATATACATGATCGACCCACATGAATTTAGATTTTTAATCGTGGATGAATCATGTTTTAATTTTAAATTGGAAGATATGGTTTGACATGTTCACTACATGACTTGCATTAAGATGTGTCGAGCGGCCATTTTGAAAAAAAAAAAAAAAGGGCCTCATCCTTCCTTTAAAAAAAGGGCATGACGCTAAACATTTTTTTATTTTATTTGGCCTTATCTACAGGGTACAGGGCTTCAAAAATGGCAGTGGCATTGTCTTGTGGTGTCGATGCAGTGGCTGGGGCAGGTTGCCGCTTGTGCTGTGGCTGGCGACACATTATGCTCTCGTGGTGGTGCAAGATGCCACAATGATGAAATAGTGTCCGGTCTGTAAGCACGCCGGAGCGGTATATTTTTTACACTAGTAAGCGTTACTTTAATATATATCGTCAGTTGTTTTCTAAGACCTAGAAGTGAGCTGTAAACATATTTGGAATGCTTAGGACTTTTTACACTATATCATGTATATGTTCCATCATATAAAAACATAATAACTATGTCCATGGATAAATTATCTAAGCTTGGGGGTTTATGCAAATATGGAACAAAAAATCACAAGATAGTGATTAATCATGTTTTATGTTTGAAACTGTGCTTCTAAAAGAAGAAGGCCACGCCCCTTTTAGGGGTTTTCAAGGTTTTTACTTGAGCTAATTTCAAACAACAGTCTCAGGTGTTTTCTAAGACTTGAAAGCTGTTTTAGGAATCTTAAAAGCTCGAGTCTATTTATATGAATTTACATGTTTCTGAAATTTCATGTTGGAAAACATCCATTCTGGGGGCGAAAGATAATTACAAATCAATAGCCGAGTGTCATTTTCATACTGTAAATCAGGATTACTTTATATTTTTTTTACACCGCAGCGAAGGGTTCACTCTTCATTACGGCCTTGTAACAAGTAGGCTGGCACTAGTTGCAGCGCTGAGGGCGCAAGACGCGGTTTTCGATATTATCATATTACACATACGTCTGTATTATTTATTATTTGTTTGGCCATGAAACCACAACAAATACAAAGACAGTGTACAAAAAAACCAAATGAAAATGCCCCTGACCCCCGTCCTTTTTGAAAAACCTGAATGGATCCGTCCTGATGAACACAGCCAGCTTGTGAATTATACTTCATAAACAATAGTTTAATTTCATTTCGTTTATTTATCAGGGCATACATACACGGTGGCCACAAATCTTAATTTTTCAAACCAATATTCATCGTGCTCGACTCAGTTCAGCCATGGGCGTAGTTCAGCCACGGAGCGAGGAAAACGAATTTAGCCATGGAGCTATAAATTCTAACAGCTTTACGTTAATTGTACAATGTGCATGTGGATTCGGTGCATACATAGTACATAGATAGACATGGAGATTATTTTTTGATTTTCTCCATGTCTATGGTACATACACGATCGTATATTTTTGCGCGCGCTGTGTACACTGACTGTACGTCGTATTCGTGAGTCTCCTTTCAAGAGTGGAATTGCCAGTGTTACGACAAGAAACCGTTCGCTGCGGTGTAAAAAAATATACGCGCGCCGTACCGACAAAACAGCTGTCTCACTCACAAGTACACTTGCAACCTCCTTTCCAGTAGCTCTACGAATGGGGATTGCCTCAACATGGAGGAATATTCCTCCATGCCTTAACCCACTTTATGTAGTGGTCGACTGCAACAAGGATACATTTACTTATTTTCGGCGTAGCTTCGAGGTAGGCAGGATCATGACAAATTTAAGTTATTGCGATTTCTTCAAATGTTACATTATCTGAAAGAGCTCATACAAAGGAAAAACTGATTGGTCAATTACCTCAATAGGGTAACCAGAAGAAATGTTATGGACTTTTTTAGTGATCGTGTTTGTATGCAGTTTGGAGGTCCAAAATAGGTCCAAAAGTTGTGACCTAATACATGCGACAACCATAGTCACGTTGTCCGGTACGTGTGGCTCGACTTCTTATAGAACCTTGTGGTGCTGCCATCTTCCCCTGTTGCATGATTTGACGGTATCGTCCAACCGTGACGTTTATGTTGAATATTTATATTGCGGGCTGGGCGCGCGGTGGTGATTGCTATTAAAAAAGGCGGTATAGATTAATAACGTCCGTACGTTAAGTACGTCCGCAAAAGTTTGAATAACTTTCTCCATTACACTGGTAAACAACTAAATGGAATGTGTGATACGTGTAACACCCTAGAAGATGTTGATCATTTTCTGACAAAATGCATACAATTCAAAAACCAACGACAATCCCTTCAAAAGGCACTTGGATTATCCATGTAGGCCTTCTTATTCCTCCATGGATTATCCAACTTACTCAAATGACTCTCCAAATTTTGCTTGGGCAACAAACAATATTCTTAGGTAGGCCTATATTAAACATTGTGATGTTTAAAAGTAAAACTGTTATAGCGACCTCTTGATTTACTGATATTGCTCATGGGAGAGGGACTATAGAGAATCACCAGCGTCGGTGATTGGATGGACCCTTATTCCTCCATGGATGGACTCAGTGTCACCCGGAGGTACGTCTGTGGTCCTGAAAAAAGTCACAGGTGGGGGCATTTGTGCTCCTGCCTGCGAAACGACCAACCTTGTGGGACACTGATGTTTCAGAAGATAGCCGTCGCTCTTCTAACCCCCTCACCCATGCTTTTTACCCCTTGTTCTTTCTTTTCTTCCATTTTTGATTGACTGTTTGATTTTCTGTTTGCGCATATGCTCAGTTTCAAGCCGTTACTGACGTATGACGTGACCGTTTTTGTCGTTCAGTTCATGCGTGTATCCCTCACGACATCTAATGGCGCAAAGGGCACAGTAATGTGACATAAGCGCCACTCTTCCTGTACAACAACAACAGTTGGGAAGTACGGTGTTGCCAGGTCGTAACCGGAGAAAGGAACCCAAACTATTAATCACGAACTAGAATTGGTTCGGAAATTCGAGTACTATATCATCACGCGTAATTCTTGCACAATTAAACTTGCACAAGAACATCCGTGAAGAAGAAACACTATACGTACAGGAATTCACCCGACGAAATTACAAACCATTTCGATGTGCCAGGCGCCGACCAAAATATAACTTTCTATAGATTTACGTCAGTCAGGCCTAGTACGGGGCATATTTTTCAAAATTTTTCTGAGGCCGGTTTATACCGAACGCGGAATTCTTAAAAGTTGAACACGTTGCTAAGTTCATTTCGCAACTTACGCCAAAAAAACGATTCGGAGACAGACATGTAAGCACAACTCGTGGGCAGAACTTTGGTAACGATCAACCGTATAATGAATATGGGTACAGCGTTGAAGCGTTTATGATCAGTTACCAAATTCTCACTACTTGGGTTGCTGCATTGTGCAATGCCAATCATCTAGTAACGACGCCTGGCTTTATTGCGAATTCATAAATACCTGGGACAGTTTAGGCATTCCTATTGGTCGAGAGCCCGTCACGTGGCCGGTATTAAACGGACGATAAAGACATGGCTGGAAGTGTTTAAAACCAACTGGCAACAACATTCCGTCCCCAGGGCTCACTTTATTTCCAACCCTGAACCGTACCTCGTCTCCAATAGTAAGAGCGGGTAGTGTTGGGCGCGTACAGCTCGACACCTTGGGAACGAGGTTGCCAATGGCAGTAATAGTCTGGTTCACAGTAAATACGCTTTATTGCATGTATTGTGCAGAGCGACAGAGGCGGAAACATGTCATTTGACACAGACAGAATGGCGAAACACCGAAATTTACTTGCGACAATTTTCCGGGATTTTCGGGGCTTTTGGGGCTGAATTTTACAAAAAAGGTATTTATGAATGGGAATAAATGTGTGTTCGGTCGGTATTAATCACTCTGTTTAATACCGCTTGGAGTCTTCGGCTCGGGTAATTATCAGCACCCAGACTCCAAGCGGTATTAAACAGAGTGATTAAAACCTCTCGAACACACATTTATTCCCTTAGTAATGTATCTACTACATTACATGGACACTTGGTTGATAATGTGACGGAAAGTGCAAGGACTTAGGGCCGGTTTATGTTATTGTAATTCTAAAGTTTATGAATGAACTGTAACCACGGGCGGACATGACCTGTAGTTGCGCGCGATGGCTGGGCGGGGCTTACCGATCAGTGACTCGCTGCGTGATTGCTCGCGATTGGGTAACAAAGCCCATATGCTTAAGTACATGTATGTGTTTCACATGGTGTGCGTGTTTACCTGGGTGGTAGACACGTAATATCATGGTTAGTTGTTCGAGAGCTGTACGGCAGATAAGACGTAGGTAACTGGTGCTGCGTTTTGTGAGATGCTTATGCGAATCGGTACAAAGCGGTATAGCTGTACATTGTTTACGCAAGCCTGCATGGTTAATGTGTTGGTGGTACAAAGCTGAGATAGCTAGCTGTACATAGCTGACGCAAGCTGACATGGTTAATGCGTAGCAGGTGCAAAGCTGTACTGGTTGTACACAGCTTACTTAGGCACTTAATGCTGACTAGGCACTTGATGCTGACTAGGCACTTGATGCTGACTAGGCACTTGATGCTGACTAGGCACTTGATGCTGACTAGGCACTTGATGCTGACTAGGCACTTGATGCTGACTAGGCACTTGATGCTGACTAGGCACTTGATGCTGACTAGGCTTGTGTAATGTTTAGGATGGCTCTTGCGTTCTGAACACTGCAGTTATTGTGCATTGCTGCTGAGGACCCTAGTATTTAAACAGTCCACTTAATTTCCAATTACTGTGCATTTCTTGATTGTTGTGAATAAATCATCTTTATTGTTCATTGTACCGTCAACCCAGTTGTCAAGGAGTCTTTGTTACAGGTTATAGTGTAATTAACGGAGAGTAATCGCAATCATCATAGTCGGCGGTATATTTCTTTCAAAACGGACCTGCACCCTTAGCCTTTTAGGTCGCTCTGAGTGATCTCTCGTCTAGGGAAGAGCCTTAGGTTGGGAAGATTGTCGTCGCTTTAATAGGTGTCCGACTTATCCTAACAGCCTTGGGTTGGCCCGGGGAGTTCCCGCCAAAATAACGATACATTCATGGTGCATATATCGCACCAACGAGGCATATCAAGGCTAGTCTACGTACTGCCTCGCCGCGCCTGGCCGCAACTGTGTGGTGTTTTTTTTGCAATAAACATTATCAATGAGCCATTTGCACAGTTTTCGGACTGTTTTTCCGTAATAAAAGTTCAAACCACAAATTAGGAGCAAAAATGTTCCCAAAGACTGAAAAAACTTTTGAAGAAGAAAAATGAAAATAAAATAAAAAAAAAATGAAAAAAAACAAACAACCGGATTCGAATCCACAATCTTCGGCTATTTAGGCCAATATCCTAACCATTACACTACTGCCAGTCAGTCCTTACAAGCTATAAGTGTTTCATAACAGTTTTTTTCTCTAATCCTGTTGCGTCATACTGTAGCACCCTCTTTTGTTTTCTAGTGGTGTCTGTCTGATTGCTTTAAATAATTTAGATTGATTCATTTATTCCTTGCCAACTGATTGGCTGGTGGGGAAGTGAGAAATGGTCGAGTCTAAGAAGGGTGTGTGATATTTTTCATTCTTTGTGCACATAATAAACCACATTTGCCGCAAGATTGTAAAGCTTACCGCTTGTGGTTTCTATGACTAACAAGGGAATATTGTTTTGTTCTTTTGCATTAAAAATGACATGTGAATTCTAAAAGTCCGTATTTTATTGTTGAACTTCTTAGTGCTTCAAATCAAGATTGCACGCACGTGGTGAAGTCAGACGGGTGTTAATGAGTCCTGATTTTTTGGTCACAACTTCTGCGTCCAAAAGAGCCTCCACCAGCCCTCCCACCAACGACCGCTGCCGTGATCCTGTCTATTCAAGGCAGAGGCCCCATCAAGTCAACACCAAGAACTTCCCATGGATTATCCGAGCTGGCAGACAGATGAAACCAGCAGGCTTCCAAAAAACTGGCTTCATTTCCCAACAGGGCTGGCATGCTCGAACAAAGTTTTAGACGTCCTTGGTAACTTTGCTTCATCACAACCGCAAAATGTTATGCGTTGCAATGTCTTACTGCGACCCAAGTGACCAGCAATTGGTTTGCAGTGGCATGCGTGCAGTGCAGCTTGTTAGAGGGATTTGGGCACCACCACTTTTCATTTCCCTTAATGATAGTGATGAAGAATACCGTTCTGATGGCGGTAAACAGGCGAATTAGACGGCAGACTAGTCAAGGTGGAATTCTGTTCCAGCTTCATCTGTATAGCTGGGTTTTGTCGTGCACAGGCCCACATTGGTCAGCTTCTGAAAGCGATGAAGTCTGCCATTCCATCTTGCGTCTGTTTTCCCAGTGCTGCTGGGAGCACGTGTACTGAGAGCATGTGCATGTAGGCACCTTGTCTGCTTCTTTTTTTTTTGGGGGGGGGGGGGGGGTATGAACGCACAGCATTTGATACCATTTTTCACAGCCGTCGCAGTGGATCCAGTCGATTGGTTCAGTCTGGGAGTTGAAGCGTGTGGCTTCTTTTTAGCAAGGATTCTTTAAATTTGTTGTTGAAGAGATCGGGGCTGGTCAAGGGAAGAGACTCCATTCGTTTTCTAGAGCCTTGGGACGGTCAGAACATTTGTCGAATATCACACCTGCGAAAGATGTAGTGGTGGCAGATACGATTGCAAATTCCCGGAGGAATAATGGTCAGGATTCCTGATTGAACCAGGGAAGAAATCCTGCCGTGGATGATATTGAGAATTCCGATAGGAATGTTGTTGTTGTTTTGGCTCTGTTCTCGTGGTTGAGAATGGAAGGGGACAATCAACTGCTCGATGACTGAGTTGGCGGCATCTGAAGCAGATACATCGAGGAGTCTAGTACTTAAAAGCTATACATCCAGGGGAGTAGGAGGACATTTTCAGTGGTGGGATGTGGACTCTCGCCAACTCTCAGTCCGAGTCGAGCGAGTGCAAAGCCTTTTACTGCTTAAGGGCCACTAACAAAATTCTAGATGCTCCGTTGTGCAATTTAAGGCATTTTCCTGGCTACTTTCCTCTGACTCTTTGAATCCAATTTGCAAAACAAATATTGTTTTTTTTATTGCATTATTTTTCTTCTGAGCGGAACTCATCACAGAGCGGAAAAAGGGAAGACTGGCATGATCAAAAGGTGATCAACATCAACACATATCATCGCCTATTAAACAGTTCACTGCAGAATCGCCTACTTTTGTCAATACACTAAAGTGTACACACACATAGGCCTATTTTACCAAGATTTGAGATTTATAGTTCTGTGAAACTCTCAGTGACCTGCCTAATGTTAATTTAGTAAAAGTGTCTCCCCCCCCCCCCCCCCCCCTCCACCCCTCCCCCCTTCTCCCCCTTCTCCCCAAACCACATGGCTACATCAATAATTTCATCAAACTTCGAACGACCGTGTGTAACTTTTGTGACGGTGTGAGAAAAATATATTACAGCGCCCTCTATTGAAATTCATGCCCGTGACGACAGTCTTCGCTTGGTCACACCATCCCAGTATTAGCGGCAGGGGACCGAGCGAAGGGCGTATCTATCACGAAAGTATAGTTTTCTAAATGTTTGTAAACCTCACAATTTATACAAACCATTCCCAGGAATTTATTTAAGCGTCCGGGCTAGGTTGATCCAGTTGGACTAGCTAGTAAATTTATACAAATAAAAAAATCATACGTTCCCCAAATATTAGGAGGGTCTCAATATTAAACAAGCAGGTCACAGCGGGCGCATCCCCGTATGTGCCCAACTAATAATAATTAATTAACTAAAATAATAGTTAATACCACTTCAATAATCATCATATTTGTGATGGATTACCTATCCATATGGCCCTGCAAAACGCGCACACACAATACAATTTTACTTCGTAGCCAATTCTATAGCAATTAATCAAACTGGTACCCAACAAAATCAAGTCCCCAAATCTAGTAAGATTATTCACTATTCTACAGTACTACAGGCAGTACTTTCGTTTTCGGCCGGCACCCTGTTCCCATAGTACAGTGCATGTATGAACATGTACTTTACAGCTACCGCACGACACCGGCACCGTGTGGTACAACAAGGTCATAATGTCAAATAACTCATGGTTACACGTTTCCGCATACAGTTTATTTCCTTTCATTACAAAATGTCAAAATAAAATTATTGGAGCGTAAAGAATCATGATTAGGGCAAATAGGTAACAAAGGACACCATGACTGCACAGAGTCTGGGTTATCTGGTATATGCTGATATACTTTCCGAATGACGTTTTTTTTTTACTTGCAGCACACATCGACGGTCAATGAATCATGATAATTTAGCAAAGTTCGAAAAGTTGTTTCACCCCAAAAGGGGAACAAAACGTTTGGCACTTGTATACATAAAAGGGGGAGAGGTGGGTGTCTCTGGAGTATTATAAGACCGTGTGTAAGTATCCAAGCAATGTACTGTAATTCACCAGTCTTTTAAGGTACCCCCGCCTTGCTATTCACATCCTTCAAATTTATATTTTGTAGGAACAATTAAGTATAGGCTGCATGGGTAAAAATAAGTTGTACATACGTACATTTATGTTTCCATTGAAAAACACTTTTCATCAAACCAATTCACCACACGTTGGCTTTCTCTCGGCTATCAGAACGGGATTTGGAATCGTAATGATTTGAGAACGCAATAAACAAGATCTTAGTGCCTACACAATCGCAATGCTTTGCTCCACATTAATACAATTCGAATGATAAACTTAGAATAGCCGAAAAGATTTGGCACACTTATTCAATTTCTGAAAAAAATTGACTATGTAATCTTTTTGTTTACCTTGCTTATCTTTGTTCCTACAAAATATAAATTTGGGTGATGTGCGTAGCAAGGCGAGAGGCCTATATAGAGAGATTAGTGAATTAAAGTACCTTGCTGCCAACTTGGATGCTTACATCCGATCTTAAAATACTCCAGAGACACCCCCCTTTTTTCCCCCATAAATATATACAAGCATATGTGACCTGCTCCCACAAAACCAGACATAAGTGTTGTTTTTTTAAAGTGAGATATTGTTATTTGTTACCCATAGAATCGCGTGTACATGTAGTCTTAAAATCCTCATACAATTGGAAGTATGTATGGTATAAAGGTGGTTTTGGTACCAAATGAAAGCTGAAGATGTGTACTAAATGGAAAAACCAATATCTCAGTTTTCACAAAAAAATACTTATGTCTGGTTTTGTGGGAGCAGGTCACATATGAAGCAAGATATGAGACGGAAGCAACCCTCTTTAAGTCTTTGTGGTGGTCGTTGTGCTTGCGGAATGTTGTGGTTTCACAAAACCAATGTTTAGGTTTTAAGGGGGAGGTGGGGTGCGTTAGGTAAGAATAGTCTAAAAGAGTGTATAGCTCATGTACTGAGGGCGAGTCCCTCGATTTGATATCGTGCTGGGTATATATAACAAGTGTCGAACACTTCCCCCTTAGGGGTAAAACGAAATGGCAGATTCCAGGAGCTGGCTCCCAGACTATCAGTGGGGTAGTGGGATGGATCGGAAGATCCCTGGTTCGAATTTCACGCTGGCCTAAGTTATGTTCATTTGCATCAAATATGTTTGTTCCCCGGTGTTGTTTTTGTGTGTTGATCTTCCGTCCACACAGCGTGATAAATATTAACGTAGGTGCGTGATGTGATTGGTTAAAATACTATGCTGCTAAAACAACTTCGGTAAAATATGCATAGGGCCTACGCGAAGTTGTATACATAATGTTTATTGTTGCCAGGCAGCAAGTTGTGCTGTGAGTTCGTGTTGGGTTTCTCTAGCCTCAAACAGCAATCAACCGTTAAAACACTGGATCTCCAGTACTAAAAGAATTATCATTCAAAGTCATCAAGGCCGTTTTCCCAACCCCGGCACGATAACGACGAACGCCTTGCACAAGGCTACACTCAGAATTAAGAAATATATAACTGATGCGATAGCCCATTAGATAAATAGCCCTAACCAATTCTGTTCTCATAAAATCAATTGCTCAAGTGTATGTGTCACTTCGTCAAAAAGGAAATTATACTTCGTCACAAATAATGTAGCATTAAGTTTGTGCGAAACGTTAGCGCAAATCTATACATTTTAGGAAACTAAAAGTTCGTCAAAACGCAAATCGCGGTGGCTACATCAATCTAAATATAGTACGCGGTTAAACCAATAAGGATAAAAGTGATGAGTAGAAATGTGTCACTTCGTCAAAACGCACAACTGAGTGTGTCGCACTTTAATTACTTTCGTGTAATTAGCTTAGTTACCGAACGATGGAATTTGATAATTATGCAAAGGATAACACAAAATGTTTGAATATCCAAAAATCGCAGGTTGGACGGATATGTCACTTCGGTGACAAAGTAGTTTTCTCATTTTTGGAGAGTGATGTTACACAGGTTGTATTTACGTGTCCTTCTCAGGGACACAAATCATGTAATGGTTTCACGTATCTGGTAGGCTATAATAATCTTTCTGGACGAATTCAGTGGATAACCGAGCACGTTACCGACACATGCTCAGCTAGCTATCCACTGGACTGGATTTTCCGCTAAAGGCCACGCTGAAAACTGTTGTGTTTCAGCCTCGGTGTGGAGGGATCGAGGAAGAGGGTGTTTTTTTTACTTGTTCAGCCTACATTAATAAGAGAACATTATCCTCCATCCCCCGGGATTTAGGCCCATGCTTACCTTGACTGAGTGTGGTAATCCGGTAGCCCGTTGCCTTTGGGGCTGCTACTCTCAGGGGCTTTGCACGATGTATCGAGATCGCACATGAAGGATTGCATAAATGGAACAAGACCTTGGCTAGGCATGGCCTTTGCATCATAGGCACCTAGACCAGAGGAAGAACAGAACTAACAATAAGCACTAGCAATTGCTTATTGCTGCAATTGCAGAAGCACCGAGCGAAAGCAAAAGCCCATCAAGCAGTAGCAAAAGCAAATACACAATATTTTGTTTTGACTAATTCTTAGGTTCTGAACAACAGCGCCATATTCATTCAGATGTGCACTGAGGCGTTTTTTGTTATTATACGCATGGTTTTTTTAGTATTTATCCGCGCCGGCCGCACACACTTTTCCAAATGGCTGCAGAGAGTTAAGGTGATCAAACTGCTGTTAAATTTGTAAAAGTGGTTACCATCGCTTATAGAACACCCTGTATTTGTAAAGCAGTGTCATGTACCTCAATGCAGCTACTAGGCAGCAAGGACAAGAAAAGTGAGGGCATGTGGTGGTAACGGTCGATCTTGTCTGATAAGGGCGGGTTTTCACGGGGCACGCGAACGATTCGCGGAGGATGCGAATGCCGACAAAATGGCAAAGTTCAACATTCGGAAAAGTTGTTCACCGAATGGGTCGCGACAATGCAGTTTTTGCGTAGTTCTCACAACGTATGTGCGAATGTCGTGTGTAGCGTTGCCGACCGAACTATGACCAGTCCACATACATGAAGAACATAAACGCGAACAACACGAATGTTGCACATTAATATCGGGCAACATTCGTGCGGACATTTCGCGACACAAACGACACATAATTATATTTCGCGAATAATGAACGTTGTGCGACATTCATGCGACATTCGTACATATGTCGCGCGGTTATCTTGCGAACGGCTAGCTTTTGCTTCTTTGGCCAAGTCACGTGTTCTCAAGAAGTACGCGAACAGTTCGTGAATAGCTCGAGAAATGATTGGACGAACTTCGCTGCTTTCGCGAAACATGCGTGAGACATTCTCTAAACTGTCGGAATCTGTTTGGGGTTTCACGAAGATTTTGCGAAAACATCACGTGGTGAGTAGGTCGTGCGCATTATGAGGAGCAAATTACGACCCGGGATTCTGGAATCGTTCGCAAGAAATTTCAAACTTTTTGGAAATTCCCGCCGAACTAAAAACGACTCCCGCGAACAATTGACGGCACTTTCGAACCCCCGCGCATGTTTGGCAATTTTTTGGAGCCTAAAATACGAATGTTAGACTTTGCAATTTCTGTCGGCATTTGCATCCTTCGCGAATTGTTTGCGTGCCCCGTGAAAACCCACCCTAAGCAAAAGGTCAAGATACCAAATGAAGAACCTAAAACACTATACAAGCAATTTATTATGGTGGGTTGAATGATTCGCGATGGATGCGAATGCCGAACAAATCAGTCTGAAAATATCTAACAAAAACAAAAACTTACAACTTGGCTTGTTTTCTGGTTGAAACCGGGTACGAACCAGCGCTATAGCAATGAACAGAACCACTGGCCACAGCAGCTGGGTCAAAGTCAACGCCTGAAGAAGTAATAATAAACAATATTGCAAGGCATGCATTACCGATAGATTTCATCACTATGTATTAATACTGAGTCCTATTGGAAACCAACTGTTTTCGACAAACCTGCCTCGCCGCTGTTTCGGCCATTGTGTAAAGCAACATAAAGTTGTGCGCATGTGCCATTTTCAAAACAAGATCAAATAAAGTGCAGAATTCAGGTGACCCGAGACGAAGGGACGATACAAAACGGAAATTATCGAAAAATACGAACATTTTTTTTTTCTTCGAATTTCATGAGTTCATTCATAAGAATATCCGTGATGTAATAAACCCCCCAAACCAAACAAAATTGGTATTACAAGCGCAAAATACAGACGCTTTTGTTAGTCATTAAAGAAAATATTTGTTAGGACACATTTGACAGTAAGTTGAAATTGTCCTAAATCAAAAAATGGTTTGTATACAAAAGCAGGTTGTGGATCTCTTCGGATCATGTGTTTTCGTAAGAGCAAACCCAGCAAGTGAAAAAAAACACCTGGTTTTTTTTCATCTTGAACGGAGTTTTTCACCACGCGACATTGCGGTATATTATTATGATACCCGTGTAAACGAGTCTCGTATATTGGATACGTTTGGGAATACGCGGTTCTCGATTTCGGACCCAAATAGGCAATTAGGCCTATTTGAAAAAATACTGTTTTACATTTTAAATTTGCTGCGTATTCAGCCCGAGATTTGTTAACACATGATTCAAAGAGACCACGACCTGCTTTTGGGCAATTTCAACTTCACTGTCAAATTTGTCCCCCAAATCGCCCTTTGTATTGTATTGTATTTGACTTGAATTTGAAAATAGCAGATGCGCACAACTGTATGTCGCTTATGCTTCCGTCACACCAAACGTCTTGCCCTGTCCTAAAACAAATCGTAAAACGGGCGGTGCTGGGGTAGAACGTGTAACTTTGGCCAAACAATGTCATAAATACGATGCTACTTCGTTCAGAAACAGTCCTCAATATGTCCATCTCGTCCTTAACCCGTCCGCAGTCCGTTGGTATCCAAATCAGATCGGGTGAAATTGCCCGTTTACCTCGTGCGGACAACGTTTCCAAGCAGTCCAAGCCCGTTCGTAGTCAGTTTAAACCCTTTCTGAACTTGTTCTACCTCGTTCCAAATACGTCCTAACCAATTCTAACTATTTCTTAACTCGAACACTTTGTTCCAACACAGTTCACCTCGTTCTCGCCACGTCTTTAACTCGTCCCTAGTGCGTTCTGGACGTAATTGCAATCGCGTCCTGGCCCGATGGCTATTAATACCCAGCGCGTTTTTGCCAGTCCTCATTCTCGTTTGCCGCTGAGTTCAACCTGTGCAGATCAACTTTTCGAAGATTTCCGACATCGACATTTACGAGCGTCATGAGGAGGGGATATAGGAGGGGATATAGGAAGACGGGCCATTGGAAAGCAGCCAGTACTACTACCCGAATATCTCAAAGCCCCGTCCCTAGAATCAAAGTACGGCTATTTCATTTGTAGCCCTTCCATCTCGGATACGTTGTCACTCCGTCTAATTGCAGAATGGGACGGCCGCCCGAAAATTTTGAGTAGGCTCGAAGTTCTAGAGCCCCCTTTCCGTAGGCTGAGCCAGTCCATGAAGTTCGTAAAAAAACCGTAAACAGTTGCTACGTCCACTCCGTTTGCACACAGTTTGAGCCCGTTCGGCAACATTTCCAAGAACGTAGTGTGAACTAGTTTGGTGTGATGGGGGCATTAACCAGTTCGCGCCGGGATTAATTTAAGATCGCCGAGCCCACGGGCGGGATTATTTTTAACGAAACTCAATCCGAAGCGTGTTCAGGCTGATAGTGCCGGGAAGCACACCCACGCATTACCGGCCTTGCCCGCTGCTGACATACATTTCCGAACTTGAACTTGGCGTGTTTATGCGTCATCCGTTTTGAATCTGGGGAAATTTATATACGTTTATATACGTCATCCGGCGCGAACTGGTTAAGAAACGGCGGTGGCTCGCTCGCTTTGCTTTTTTACGAGACCTGCTGGACATAGAGACAAATCTGATTGCTGATTTTGCAGCCATTTTTTTTTTTGGGGTGGTGCTTAAATTTGAACAAGACATGATTATAAAACAGGCCACGTCCAAAGCTCAGGACGATATACTATTTTTAGGCGTAATGGAGGGGGGAGGGCACCTATCGTTAGATTGTAAAGTTTTTAAAACAAACATGATTCGAAAATATACTTGTTTGTCACCCCTTTGACTTCTTTGTTTGACAGCAATTAATTCAGAATTAAAGAAATCAGAACTCCCTATAGTACACTGCATAAACTGCGGTGTTAAATTTACATTGGTATAGGACCACCTGGTGTTAAATGTTGCTGTTGTTGTCCTATACCACGTGGTGTTAAATTTACACCATAGTTATTTGCAGTGTATTACAAAATAAGCTTGTTGTCAATACCAACACAATATGTGAGAGGGTCACTCTTTCAAAAGACTCTATACACACCTATATTGTTACATACCCTCGGCCCCCCTTAAAACCTGAACAGAATTTCTGAGAATCCGGGAGCACAATGACTAACACAAGAGAGGGGTGTGGCTTTTGCCACATATTGTGCTTCGTACGGTTTCTCACGTCATGTTTTAAGGCTTTTGAAAACCTGTTCAAAACTCTATGAGCAATTTTGTGTGTAAAATGCGCGCCGTTTCTTTCCGTATGATTATAATACAAAAACCAACTCAGGAATGTAAGTATATCGTTAGATTTGTTTAAATGCGACGAGTCAAGAGAAAAAGTAAAGAATGAAACGAAACCAACTAAGACAAATACTAAACTGGAGTCGCTCTATTCGTGTTCGAAAACACATTCAATGTTTTTTTAACAAACGAAATTTCAATTTGCATATTTTATCTAAAGCTTAGTATACCATTTTGTTCAGTTGTGTATATTATGTATCGTTTGCAAAAATGCTCATTATTTTAAACAAAGGTGATTGACGCATTTTTTCTTTGTGAATGCTGTATTCCGGGAAAACAATATAAGATTTCGATTTTAATTCTAAATTTGAATTGCGCCCACAATCGGCATCCGCGGTGCGTTCATATTCAGCCGAATGCAGTTTTAATTTAGAATATTTAAAAACTGCTTTACATAAGCAGCTTGTTGGCAGGGCCAACGTTTTATACACTGTTTCCGGAACGTTAGGTACGAGTACTACGAGTATTACAAGATAACATAACTGTATTGAGCTGGAACGAGTCAAACTGTGAAAATGAAAAGCTAGCTCCAATAAACGTACCAACGGCCTAAGTAATTAGTGGCGACGACAAATATAGAATGGTATAATAGCCATTTCATATCAGAGCATGATAATAAAATGACCAGAAAATGACAAGGCAGGAACTATATAAAAACAAAATACCGACGGAATCAAAACAAAACACCAACAAGATTAACACAAGATAATGCCGAGATGTAAACAAGATGAGTGTAAACAAGGTAGTGACAAGATTAAAACTGGTCGATTTGACAAGTACAGTACAGACACCTCGGGCAAAACAAGAATGATCTTGTCAACGTGGCCAGTCTCTGTTTTTAGTGTATAATACTTGGGCTTTGTTCATCTTCAGTTTGTGCCACTACATTAATAATTAAATAAATTAATCATGTCCGTGAATGCTATTCTGATCTTTTATCAGAAACTGCATGTATAAGACATTAGGTTTAGTCTCCTTTCAATATTATAAGTAAATCCAAAACAAGAAGTTTTCGGGGATTTTCAGACGATGAACCTCTTCAAAAATTACAGTTTCATGTTTTCTTTGTCTTGTTTGTAAGCTCACATGAAATTTGGCTTAGTGTGTACTTACCGGTGCTCGTAATCTAAGCTTGAGGTTCTTTAGCATAAGCAGGCGAAACTGTCCCAGAAGCCCCATGGTGTATGTCAACCGGTGTACGTGGCCACCAATATGACACCTATGACTTAGCTTCACCCAGTCCTAGTACAGTAGCTGTAAGCAAGGTCTGACGGAGCAAAAATGCTGCAAAAATAAAAACAAATGCCGTCTTACGAAAAAAAAAATCACATTTATTATGAATATACACATTTTGACATTCAATGTTTTGCCTTCGTCAAAGTAGCTCATTCGGCCTATACTCAGTGTAGTCTCGAGTGATTGTTACAAAAAACGCCACACATTACTGGAGGGGAATCGAACCCACTACATTATGTTTACTAGTGCAGACTCAACACTGAGTATTACAGTGTTTATAATACGCAGATGAAGGGCAACACCAAAACTGAATTTTTCTCACATTTACATCAAATTTACATTAAAATTTTCAAGTTTCAATGGTTGTTTTACATCACACACCAGTCCTAACTTATGTTATACAGAGTAGTTTTGTATTGGTTACGTGGCTCTTCAAATAGTGAATAAGATAATAGTGTTATCTTATCTTTATTTTACGGATATCTTTCATTGTCTAACATAATCCATCAAACGCAGATGTATACACAGCCGGCTGGATCTAAAGGGAAATGTGCAACTTTATCAATTAAGCAAAAACACATCAATTCTGTTGGTACATTGCGTTATGGGGACAATCCATAGGGTTTGTGTGCTAAGGAAAATCTCTCTAAACTCAAACTCAGAACACTCTAAAATTCGAAAACGTTCAACATCATCATAATTTGTCTTCTACATTTTGTTTCATTATACCCTAACCCACTTTTACCTTGTTCTACTTTTACTGAACACCCAACGCGCTATGTGGACTCGAAAATGTCCCCACTACTCGGTCTGTTTTTGCCAAACAAAAAAACCTGTCCCCACAACTAGGTGGAAGCTTGTACAAAACGGTGAAGTGGGCAGTCTCCAGAATCCAACATACTTTATATAACATTATCCAACATGCAGCTATATACATATGCAACATAATTCCAACAGTATACGAGGTCTTGCACATCCCGATAAGTCCAACAAAAAACAAATAAACCTGCCCAAAAAACCTGTGGGTGTGGGCTATTATATGAACTTTCGTCAAGCAAAACATGAGAGGAAATAGCCAGATCGCACACACAATAATGCAGTTCAAATGAATGGAAAGAATGTAGTATCCTGACGCTACTTCAGCGGTTGTCTACAAAGTTTATAGAGAGTCAAGAAATTGTCAAGTATTTCCTAAAAGAATTGTATTAAAATTAGTATTTCCTAAGAAAATAAAAAAATGTTTCTCAGTCCCAGATTCATGTCTTTTCAACATTTGTTACCTTCATTGAGATGATATAGAAAGAAGAAAACAGCGCCAGGTCGCAACAGCCTTTCCAAATGAATTCACTTACAGCCTGTCGTATTTTGACAGTGCAACTAAACTGGGTTAGATAAACGGATGATGTCTGCCCAGAAGTCGGGAAAAGAAATGTGAACCTTTCGCTGGGTCAAAAAGGGCGCATGATATAACAGTTAGGTTTACCTGAAGGTCTACCTGTAGCTGCAAGCACAATGGTATAAGGAACACCGTCCAATTAAATGACGGGGGTATATGCAGCTCATTTGAATCACAATGCCCTCCCAAGTTTTGAAGGCAACAATAATACCATCGAGGAAGTGAAGGTTCAAGCAAGCACTGACTGTGCAAGTACATGTACATGTACACTGCGTGTGGACATTGCGTGAACACTACCGATTACTGGTCGCAGTCATACGTAGAAACCATGCACCAATCGACCAAATGCCACGAGTGACTCAATTCTCCCAGGCAGCGGACAACATGCATGGATATGGGCATATTCCACCCAGATAAAAGAAACCGGAAACTCGCCGGCCATGAGTTGTTTTTTCCATCTCTTACATTTCCAATAATTGGTTGGCCGCGCCCCGCAGATAATGCAATGATGATGTGAACAATATAATATCGTAATTTAGGCGTTTTAGTTTTCGTTGTACATTTTTTTTGTCTGCGCTAATCCTGTACAAGCACAAAGTAAAGAATTATTTGTTGATTGCGGTGGGTTTAAACAGTTCGCGCCGGGATTATTTTAACATCACCGAGCCGACGGGCGGGATTATTTTTAACGAAACTCGATCCGAAGCGTGTTCAGGCAGATAGTGCCGGGAAGCACACCCACGCATTTCCGGCCTTGCTCGCTGCTGACAGAGATTTCCGAACTTGAACTTGGCGTGTTTATGCGTCATCCGTTTTGAATTTGGGGAAAACTTTGCGTTTATATACGTCATTTGGCGCGAACTGATTAAGCAGATCGCGGACCAGCAGCTACGCACAAGTGCCCCTCCCCCCGTAGAACGAGGCAGAGTTGTAATAAGTCGAGTCAATGACTTGACTCGACTCGAGTCCTCATTAGAAAGACTCGACTCGACTCGAGTGAAGGCTATTAAGACTCGAGTCTCCAAAATAAAAGAAAAACTTTGCTAACGATAATTATGTGCAATGACTTACGCCAGTCACGGTTTATGTCACGTCACGTTTACGTTAACGAATAATTATGTTATACAATTATGTTAAGTATGTTATACAAATACAGCGGCCGTATGTTTTTCTTTTTCTGTCACTGATACAACAAACACACACCGCGTCATGGACTTCCACCCTGTGTTTCTGTTATTTGCGGAAAAGTCGAGGATAATGTTGTAAACTTTGGTTACATTTTTTTTACATACATTGCAATTAAACATGTAAACGTTTTACAGTAAAAACAATAATAATATATAAAACAAAATTTTGTTCTTGTGTTTCGATGGCTAGCAATTGTTGTCATTGTCGCTTATTAATTACACCATATATCCACGACATATCCATTTAGAACAACTGCGACGAGACAGAGATGGCGCGCGACGAGACGAAGGCTGGGTTCGGGCGGGGAGCGAAACTTGTTCTTGCGTTCAAACGAAGGCAACGCGCCCCTCAAACATTGTCCAATGGAATTGGATCACACCCACCGTACCTATCCATATCGAACGAGTTTCGCGCGCCCAATTTACGCCGTACACTGGAACTTATGAAGGCAGCGACGAAAAGCGAGTGTAGATATAATTATGCCTTTCAAAACTAGATTCGTACAAACTACAAGATCAGTGTTTAGTTGTTAGACAGTGGAGGCATCGTAGTCATGGATTATCACTCTGTTACGAAATTCACAAAGGGCTTCGCGCTATACGTGCTCGCAGTTTCGTACAAAAAATGTCCTCTTTTTCACGCCCCCCCCCCCCCCTAAAACATCCTGGATCCGCCCCTAAGCCCTATTTTTTTGTGAGAGTCAGTACAGTTTTATTGGAGACCTCTAGTACGATTGGGTTTTTGTGTGGAAAACCACGACATTGAACCAAAACTACAGAAAAAACATATGCGTACACTAGTTGTGTCCGATGTAAACAACCGTTTTTCGTCTTTTCTAGGGAACGGTTTCTTTTAAACCATATGTTTGAATTTGTTCAAATGATACAATATTATTCTTTTAAGTCCCTGTTTTGTACAGTTTTTACTTGTTTAAGTATATAGTGTTTGTATGTGTTTTATTTTTTTATTTTCCATGTCTTGTAGCGCAATATTATGTAGGCCTATATTTACCACATGTAGGCCTATATTTAGGCCTATATTTACCGTATAATTTTCGTCATTTCCTGTTTTATTGTATTGATGTATTTTATTGTAACATACATGTAATTTGGAAATCAGGCCACGAAATATATTTAAAAAAACAAATCAATTCAATCCAAATATGGGATACGTCAGCAATCCAAAACAATATATTTTGGGGGAATTTAAGATATAGTATGCAGCTTTTGGTGAAATTGCCTAACGAGAGAATCAAATCTCGAACATTTTTAAGCATTATCTAATTCCTGTCGTAATGTAAATGTTTAAATTAAATTTTTCAAGTTTTATTACATTTACAACGCGACAAATTGTTGTAGGCCACAATAATATTTTACGACATCTTGAGACTGGTTAGAATATTAAATTTGTATATATTTTCCAAAAATGGTGAATATCAGTAACATATATAAAATAAACAATAACAAGTCAATTTCTCGGAACGGTGCACACAAAAAGTGCGCCTGATGAACACAAATGTACAACAGTTTGTATCCCCCTCCCCCCCCCCCCCCCCCCCCCCCCCACACAGCAAAATTTGCCTTGGTTTGCGTGTGGTGTATATTAGGGCATAGTGCATACATGTATACAGTGAAAGGTCAACAACATTTTTGTGTGAGAATCGTGAAAATGAACAAAACATACAGGCCAACAGTAGGCTCTGTGTACGCGTACCACGCACCAACCGCCACACTGTACGCGAAATCACCAGGCAGTGTCGTTTAGCAACCAACCTCTGTATTGTCAAGGGTAGCCTTGGTTGCAAGGCGTCCTAATCGCGGTATGCAGCGCGCGTAGGCCGCCAATGCGGGCGCCCTCTAACGTACGCCGCAGAGACCACACCATGACCTTCCAATAGGTCGTCTTGTCTAGTATCTCCCGTAATTGCTCGGAAAATCCCGACCGAGCCGATGTGTGTTGCATTTGTATGCACGTGTGATGTTGCGTGCATAATTACGTGATGTAACTGAAATTTGACGAATGAGTCAGGGATTATTCACGCAACGTCACACGCGCATGCAATTGCAACACAATTCTCAGTGCTTGGAATTTTCCGAGACGACCTATCTTAAATGGCGTGGTTTAGAGTTAGAGGGCACCCGCATCGCATATCGGCGGACTACGCGCGCTGCATGCAGATTTTGTACGTAGGTGGGCGAGCCAAAATTCATGAATTATTCAGTATTTGGATGAAAAGTTTATGTTTATTAATCGAAATAAAACATGACGTCACAACATTGTTGTTGTTTAGTTAACTAGTTACATTAAATCACTTTAAAAAGCTTTTGTCGAGCTGTCATACGTAGTGTAGTGGATAGTGGGATGGGCTAGGGATCAAAGATCCCAGGTTCGAATCCTGCTGTGGGTCACCTCGTTTTTCCTAGTCATATTGATATCTTTGGAGTATTTTTAATTTAAGGGGAAAAAGAGATATACAACCTAAGTGTTGTACATTGATCAATGCAACTACTGAATAATTCATGAATTTTGACTCGTATCCACCTACGGGAAAAAGATCGCGCGCTGCATACCGCGACAAGGTCGTCTTACAAACAAGATTAACATCTACGGCGTAAAGTTAGAGTGCGCCTGCTGCATCGGCGGCCTATGCGCGCTGCACACCACGATTTAAGGACGTCTTGCAGTTGCAACCAACAACAGCAAAATAACCAACAATTTTGTACTGCGTGAGTGCGTGTGGTATTAGAGCATATAGTGAACAAGAAAGGTCAACACCATTTTTTTTGTGAGAATCGTGGGAATTAACGAAACCTATTGACTAGCAGTATAGCTCTGTGTACTCGTATCGTACCTCGTACAGCCGGGCACACTACGCGAAATCACCGGGCCGTGTCGTTTCCTGCGTTTACAGGCAACAAACCTTTCCCCAAAAGTGACAATTTAATGCTGTGATTCACTGTCCAGCACAATGGCGTAAATCATAAGGTTTAACTATTTCCTAGCTCCATAGTTGTCTTGCTACAAGACTGGGATTTTTGTTTGTTCCCAGGGTGCAATTCACAAGGATCAGCGGCATCGGAACAAACGATTAACCTAGTCTTGAGTCAAGACTAGCTCAATGGTACTAAGCAGCGCCTTTAAACAAATATCAAATAAAAGCTAATTTCCTGCTCTTTCTGAGTGACCAACTGTAAAACTCAAAACAATATTTTTAACACAGACTTACTATTTTTGCAGAGCAGGTCACAAATACTTTATCTACGGCTATTTCAGGAGTACTTCCCTCTCACTCACTGGAAATGGGTTTAATGCTGTGCGCCATACACATTTTCGCGGTATGTCAATGGTAGACCTCGTGGGTACAAGAGACGACTATTAAACAACTTTAACAAATCCACAATAGGCTACGTTACTCACCACACAACTTGTAGTTCGGTGGGGGTATACTTTCAGCTGCATTCAGGCGCGGCGAATTACTGGATCCCTGTGGTCGTGCACGCGGTTTTTTCCCCATTACCAGTTATCAGTCTCTACTCGAGTGCACAAGTGACGTGCAGCCAAGTCTTTATTTTCAACAAGGCCTTTATTGAACAATGAACTGGTTATAAATTGTCACGCCAACAAATATCCGTTATAGACATGCGCGCAGCCGAGCGTGCAAACAATTACTCGTGGTAGTCGGTAAGTAGTTCTTGCGAAGTCGTGAACTCTCCAATTCAGAGAAAAAAATTCTATACAATTATTTTAACCACCCTTTCAATCTAATTCAATCATATGTATTATTACATTTTAAGTAGCCCCCTACTAAAATCTGGAAAGTCATGCATGGTCACGGATTACTCATGCAACACTTTGTATTTC